>CM060943.1:454627560-455963113 GCA_030765085.1 Allium cepa
ATATTGTGAACTTCATCTGGAATAAAAACTAAATTAAATGGTGTTAAATTTGTTAAAAACTATTTAACAAGCTATTTACTTACGATATGTTTTGATATTATTATAGAACACCTAGCCAAATTATTTGTGAAGTCATTAGTAAGTTAAATTAATTAGAAGAGAGTATAAGGGATAAAAGAAATACATTAATTTCTTATTGGGCCTAATAATAAAAATTAGCCATTTAAGACCTTAAGTAAAATGAGGTATTGCCTTCTCATTCTTCTCATTATCTATGTGTTGTACGTTCACAACCAAAATAAAGAAATAAAAAACTAGAGATTTCTACTTGCAAACAAAAATCTTCATTTTTAAATAGAAAGGAAATTATGGGATTAAGAGAAATTTCAAGGTATGTTAAACCCTTATTTCATTTCTTAGCCTTATTGATTTCTATTTTATAGGTTGTAATTTTTGTCATCCTTCTTTTCCTTTAAGGTAATGGTTAGGGTTAATGAAGTCTTAAGTGTAAAAATTGGTTGGTTGGTGTTACCCGGTTACTTGACACGGCTAGAGGAAAACTATTTAGTTTCTTGGTTGGCTCTAAGTGAAACATAATCCAGTAAAAGATTGACTTGAATTGAAAGTCTCAGCGTGCAAGTGTCGTTCGGCCTGGATGCGTCGTTCGGAACGCAAGTGCCGTCCGGCCTGGACGTGTCGTTCGGAAAGCAAGTGTCGTTCGGCCTAAGTACATCGCTCAACATCCTTCATTCGATCGCTATCGTTCTGCATCCTTCATTCGAACGCCATCGCTCGGCATCCTTCATTCGAACGCCATCGCCCGACATCCTTTTTTCGACCGTCATCGCTTGGCTAAAGGAAAGAAGCTGAAGGAGCATAGTGCATATCGCTCGGCGGGGGTGGCTCGAAACAGAAGGGTCGACCCTAATGAACATGACAGAGTATTCTAGAACACACCGCTCGGTCAAGGGAGGAAAGCTATGCATGGAACTGCTTAGATGCTTTGTTTAATCCCGTTCGGTGATGTTCTTTCGGTCATGTGCGTGTCGCTCGGTTAAGGTAGCCCGGTGCGCATCGTTCGGTCAAGAGAGTTGGAGTAACATGGAGTATGTTGCTTGATCAAAGGCACAAAACCAAAACAGTTTGGTCGGCTGGGTTCCAGTGCTTATGGTTTGAAATTGGTGATTCGACATACATGGGGCAACAGACTTGGGACGGTGAACTTCTATGATGGCTCTGATCACTTTATCTCACGACTGTGCGGTGCACATACTTTTTCGCTTCAAATCGTATTGCCACATGCTTCGAGTTCTATCACGATATAATTTATGTAACTAGAGACTCCCAATGGGCCGACCGAGGAGACTCGGCAACTACTGTTCGGCGTGTCTGGCTCGGTGCGTAGAAGTCACATTCTAAGGGTTGGAGTACCTCATTCCTGGGCCCGTGTAGGAAGTCCAGTCTGTCTTCGCCTATAAATAGAGGAGTAGAGGCGCAGTGAAAGGGGATCTTTTTTTGTGAACTCCGAGGAGACTCTGCCATTTTCAAGACTCATTTCCTTTCTGTTAGAACTTGTATTCATGTTATTGGTGTACCGATTGTATCTGTATTTAATTATTTAAAAAAGCAATAAACATTAAACTCAAAGTGGACGTAGGCATTTACGCCAAACAACTATAAATCTTGTGTTCTAGTTTTTGCAGTTAATTTTTCATACATTTCTCTATTTTAATTTTCTATCTTCATTAATCTATGTACACAAATATCTCTATGGGTGTTAGTAGCCAATTTTGGAGCTAACATTTTGGTGCTTTCAGCGAGAACAGCATTCTCAAGTTATTAGGATCTACTTTGTCGCTACTGGATTGAAGAAATCCCCCGAAGGAGATCCAAGTCATTCACAGGAAGTCCACTGATTCTACTCAGAGTTCCTACCAATAACTCTACAATGGGAAGACCTCGTATCAGATCAGCCTCTCACAACGCAGGCGTCAATGAGACTGCTAGCGTCCAACAAGTAGGATGCAACAATCAACAAGCTAATCCAGGCGTAGGGACTGTCACCGCCCAAAACCAAATGGAAGTTGTCACTAGAACAGAGTTCAACGAGCTGACGAGAGAACTCATGGAAAGCAAGAGACAAATTAATAAACAGATTCAAGCTAACGCCAACCTCATGACTCAGTTTACTCAACAACAACATCAGAATGCTGGAGAAAGTCCTGCTCCCTACTCCTCATCCGATAGCTCTGCATCGTCTAATGAACCTCTTAGGTGTAGACGCCGTAGAACTGAAACAACACAAACAGGTGTCGTTGATCGATCAATGAGGGATAATCCAGGTTCCCTATCTGGAGCCATGGCCCCTCACTTACATCAGAGAAATCACAACCAAGCTGTAATAGAAAACATAGGATCTGGAGCATGGGTGGAAGCTGGAAGACCGGCTCACCAAGGTCATAATGAAGCAGGTCCCTAGGATACACGTTTGTTGGATCGCCAATAAAAGAGGCACCAACCAGAACAGTCTCGTAGGACAGATTCCAACCTGTCCATCTTCCATACAAACCCCATACCTATTAGCTATGGTCAGACAGCTGATGAGAGAAAACCAAGGCTTGACTAATGATGGTTGGTGGATATCTAAGAGTAATACTCCATTCACAGATACTATTCTATAGGACGAGTACCTCAGGAAGTTTAACATGCCAACTATTCCGGCCTACGAAGGGAAGACTGATCCTCGACACCATGTGATGAGATATGAGTGGATGATGGATTCAGCTAGAGAAACTGATGCAACTAAGTGCATATGCTTCCCAATAATTGTATTTGGAATCGCTACCATGTGGTTCATCGACTTCCTCCGCGGTCTATCTCCAACTTTGATGAGCTAGCGATGAAATTTGTGGAACATCTTAGGATTCATGCCACTCGTCCCAAGGGCGTGATGTCCTTGTCCAGTGTGATTCAGGCTCTAGAGGAGTCGTCAAAGGAGTACCTATAAAGATTTCATGTTGTGGCTAATAAAGTTAGCAATCCAAATGACTATGCCATCCTGATGGCCGTAATGCGAGGAGTAGATCCGGATTCGAAGCTTGGCGATTGGCTAGTGGGAAAGCCTCCGACTACACTAGAATGTTTTTGTTCAAAGGCATATCAATTTATAAGAAGGGAGGACGCTAGGTAGATAAGGCAAGACAATGCACTAGGGCCTGGTAAGGAGACTGTGAAGAGCAACATTGTTGTATATCAATCTGGTGATAACTCGGAGAAGGTCCAGGTCAATGTCCAGATTAAGCCAGGGCAATCTAAAGGATCCGGAGGAGGAAATCTCAGAAAGAAAAGGGATGCATGAAAATAGAAATCAAGGATTCCAACTTACAACGAATACACTCCTCTGAATGCATCTCTGGAAAATATTTACCTATCGACTTGTAATACTTTTCAATATCGAAAGCCACACCCAAAAGAGTCCATTGAGGAACAAAAGCAGATTGAAAAGTATCGCCGCTTCCATGAGACTTACAGGCACAATATCGAGGAGTGTAGGCAACTCCACGATGCTATAGAAAAGCTAATTCAACGGAAAAAGTTTTAGGAGTTTGTCAAGAATCCGCAGGAAGGCAGACAAGGAGCATCGAACCCTGGTCGCGGACAAGCTCCGCACCATCCAGAGGAACCTGCTCGGACTGTAGGTAGACTAGTCATAAACACGATAGTCGGTGGACCTCACCCTGTAGATAAGAATCGGCAGAAAATGAAGCGGTATGCTAATTCCCTAAAGCATGCAGATTTTGAATGTTGTTCAAACATGGTGGATGGGGCTCCAGCTAAGCAGCAGCGAATAATGACCGATGATGTAGTGTTTAGGTGTAGAGATGCTGATCAAGTGGAGGCGTCTACCATTGATTTGATGGTCATCTCGGCCACTATTGGGCCAGTGTTTGTGAGGAGATACTGATTAATTGCGGAAGTTCTGTTAACGTTATGTTCAAAAAAGCATATGATGAGATGAAGATGGAGACAAAGGATCTAAAACCATCTAAAGCCTGTATTCATGGCTTTAATGGTTCAGCTACTGATGCAGTGGGCTTAGTTGAATTGCCAGTTGAACTTGGAAAAGGCGAATGTAGGAGGGGGCGAATCCGGCCTTTCATCGTTTTGGATGTCGATTCTCCTTATAATGTGTTTCTGGGTCGACTGGCCCTGTAGAGTTTAGGGCAGCTTTGGCCCTCTGGTGTTTAACCTTGAAATTTCCGACAGACAAAAGAGTTGGTGTTGTGCATGACGATCAGGCGACTTGTCCTTACGTAGTCCAACGACCGTTGTTCTGGGGCTGGTGTAATTCTTATGACTCCCAAAAACCGATCAATTTGTTACGCTTTAAAGCTTAATTTCCCTGCTAAAAGTAAAGAAGTCGAGTACGAAGCATTGATTGTTGGCTTGAAACTTATCAGGGAACTTGAAGTGAAATCGGTTGAAATCTTCTGTGACTCACAATTGGTGGTGTACCAGGTGCGGGCAGATTATCAAGCAAAGGGGAAAAGGCTTCCTCCGTACCGTGCCCGGGTTCATGAACTATTGGCAGACCTTGAATATTACGATATTTTGCATGTCCCGCGTGAACGAAACAGAGAAGCTGAATCATTAGCAAAATTAGCAAGTACTGGCGATGCATAGCAAATGGGATTGGTTCCCATCAAATTCTTACATGCTCCGAGCATAAATGAGATGGAGGTAGATTTCGTGTTAGAAACAAAAATCGAGAAGGAGTCATGGATAACCCCTTTGAAGCAATATCTGCTACACGTGGTTTTGCCCGAAAAAAAGAACGAACGATGACAAGTCATTCGCAAAGCTTCACGATATATAATGCAAGGCGGAATAATGTATCAAAAGGGTTTCTCGGTCCCCTTACTTGGGTGCTTTCCCACGGTGAGATAAAGCGAGTCCCGAAGGAAGTTCATGAAGGAGAATGTGGTGACTATACTGGGGAAAGACATTAGCAAAAAAGATCCTCTACTATGGATACTATTGGCCAACTATAAATCGGAATGCTATGGACTACGTAAGGATATGTGACAAATGTCAAAAGTCTGCAAAATCCCGAGAGCTCTGCCGACGGAACTCACACAAATGGTTAGTCCCTGGCCGTTTTCAATATGGGAATTGATATAATCGGTTCCTTGCCTCTCTCCAATGGTAGTGCAAAATACACAATATTTGCAGTCGATTACTTTACCAAGCGGGCAGAAGCAGAGCCCTTAGCTATAATCACCACCAAAAGGGTCATTAATTTCGTTGTGCGAAACATCGTATGTCGGTTTAGCCTCCCGCAAACTATCATTACAGACAATGGAACTCACATCGAAAGTAAGGAGTTCAAAGAATTTTGTCAAATGTATGGCACTGAGAAAAGGTTTGCGGTGGTTGCTCATCTAAAATCTAGTGGACAAGTAGAGGCCGTAAACCGCTTCATCAATTTCCTTTTTGTGTGCGGTTTTCAGACGATTAACTGCCTCAGTTGTGGCTTTAGCATTTTGTTTTGGGTAATTTCAAGATGACACTTATATGAGGAATGCTCTTCATCCCGGGCTTTAATAATGTCTTTGTCATGGATGTCTTCAAGTTTCAGACGATCGATTTCATGATGGTGTTCGATAGAAACTTCTGAAAACTTTTCTGCCAAATGAACAAATGCATCGTGTTGGACATAGACATCATTGTTGCAAGCAATAGCACTTCATTTAACATGCCCCGGAATAGGATGAATTGCTGGAAGAAACTTCAGACCATCAAAACATATTTTTAGGAACGTAGCCTTAAGATCGGCCGGCTTTTCCGCCATCAACGGATCATGTGCAGGAGTAGAAGAAGTTTGTCTAGAGACTGCAGATTTTTTATCAGGTTCCCGGGATTGCCTGGTACTAGATGAACCGGAGTGTTGGTCGTAGTGAGTTTCAGACTGGGATCCCTTATGAGCAGATTTCTCCCTGCTTTGTTCTGGTTGAGAGGGAGGATCATGAGAGTATGAAGAGTGACTATAAGTTTTCCTTCAAGACGTCGACGAATCCTGAGGACGATAATCTCTATCGCTGTCGTCGTTTCTATCTCGACGTTTACCCGACCTCGAATCCCAGCTGGAATGATGGAAAATAGAGGACCTGCGTAGGAGGTTGAATCCATGAGAGCGTCCCATATCACCTGCACGGAAATTTAGTGAGCACAAGTTAGCAATAATAACATGATGACTGAAGTTTATGTGCAAGGTGAGGTGTAAGTGTTAGTGTGTGTGTCCTAATGTTTCCCCCCGACGGACCAGTTTCTTTATTTTCACATATCAGAGTTTTTCCTCCTTGATTATAGGCTTGAACGCCTTCATCGCCTCTCGCGAGCGAATAGAGTTTTAGGGCTTCTAGATCGTCGAAGCCATAATTGAGCAAGTCGTCGGGAATAATGAGGTCAGATAAGCCTTTCAATGAACCCTCTAAGTGTTGTGGAGACCGCTCTTTCTCCATTGGAGTAATTGTGACCTTTGAGGTTCCGTCCAATATCTTTTTCCTCAGTTTGTAAGCCAGTTTCTTTTTTCCCTTTGAAGGAAGGGGATGGGCGGTTCATCGGTGCCATGTGCCTCAACCGCCAGTTCCGGAGCAGGACTTACATTCTTACCCGGTGCTTTTGACACCCCAGTTTCTCTAATCTCACCCTCCTTGAATGTGTTGGAGGAACCACTTGTAGGAGGCACTAAAGGTCCGGCCTGTACTTTACCCTTCTTCGACGCGGGTCTGGTTATAGAGACACCGGGGGGATATTTGTTCGACGTCCTTTCGCCAGCAACCCGAACTTTAAGAGCGACCCATTGGAAATGACAAGTTTGATATCTCGGTCTTCTAAGGGAGTAGCGCGAATGGCTTTAACGGCCTTAGAGTACCCGGTCACTTCTGGACATGGGATGATACCTATAAAAATCGGAAGAAGTCTAGAAACAATCAACTTCATGCTTTAGACAAGTATTGATCCGAAATCGGAACTTACTCCCTTCCAGCCATCTTCTCGCAAAGCCTAGGGGACATCATGCATAAAACCATTCTTGTTTGTACTGGGTGAATTTACTCTATGCCCCCGCCAGAATCTGGCACTTGGAGTACGGCTCGACGAAGATGAAATACGGACTGCCATACCTTCTTTTAAGGCGATAGATGTAGCGGATGTCGCCAGGAGTGGGAAGCCTGAATAGAATGCTCATAAAGAGAATGCAAGTACCATGGATGAACGCATAGCTATTGGGATGTAGATGTGAAGGGGCGATCACGATATACTTTATCACTTACTGGAGAAAGGAGTTGAATGGTGGCATGCTACCGACCTAGCACATGAATTTGTTGCAAGCTGTATATCCAGATAGGGGCAGGTGAGGACAGTCTCGTCCTGACGGAACTAATACGATGTCGAAAGGGATTTCGTGAATCAGGCATAATCAGCAAAGAGCAGTTTCATTGATTTTTGAAGCTTGGGAATCAATGGGGTTATCTAGAATGGCCACTCCATCTATTGCATCAGGAGCCGGGTCAGTAGTTGCCGCCGATGGGTTTGGGATATCCTGTGTAGGAGTTGTCAGTGGATTCGAAGTTTCCACCACTTCTTGTTGAGAACTCGGCTCAAGTTTATCTAAAAGTGTAGCGAAGCTTCACTTTCTAGACATCCTCAATGAGCGTCAAATTTGAAAAACACCTGTTTCAACTATACTTGAAAGACAATCGATATTAGATATAATGACATAGCACTCCCACCGTGTGGTATGTGGACTAGTGCAATCGTTCGAGTATGAGTGTAAAAGAATTAAAAGTCTAAAAGCTGATAAAGTAAGGTTAAGCATTGAACTGTCATCTTCGAAGACCGTCATCGCTGACCGTCTTTGAGAGCTTTCCCTATGATGGTTTTGATCTTGAACTGGGACATTAACACTATACGTTGAAGGCCATTATTCATTTTTATCGAGTTGAACTCAGGTTTATAGTTGTTGGAATTAGGCAGTTATTAGTCCAAATCAGTTTGATATGCTTGTATGTTTGAATTGTTGTCGCTGTTCATTATTATGTGGTAAGGCATGGAAGTATGTAATATTGATATGTGCTGTGCTTAAGTGGAGACTGTCATGATTGTTAACGACGACCGTAGGACTTGAAGCCGAACGACTCACTAGACCGACACCAAAGAATCACCCACTCTCCTCTCCAACACTCTCTCTTCACCGAACGACCTATAGGGGGTATACCGAACCACACTCGCTCGGTATACCTAACCCACCTTGTGATCTCTAACCGGGCTGTAACACTACCCTCAAGTGGTTAAACCACACTCTCTTCTTTACACCAAACGATACCAGGCCACAATCCCTGGCTATAGAAACTGACCACACTGACCGACCCACACGTTCTCCTCCATCTCACTTCCTCGAGTAACCTAAACACTCCCTAGTAGCCTACCGTACGACACTCTCACTTATACATTGCACCTAACCTACCGATTAGTAGACCTCCACACAACCTAACAGCTCAGCATTAACATTCAGCCAACACCTCCTAAACTCACTAACTCCTACCGACCCACCACTACTTCCTCCTCACTCGCTTTGTGGCCCAATAGGAGCCGATGTCTTAGGAATCACCGGTTACAACTTAAGACATGTTCTAACCTCGGGTTTGTCTTCATTACCTACATGACACCTACCATTCGTAATCTGAAGAAAACTCACGAAATCGAATTTCGTACAAACCCCCAGCTCAGGAAAGTCGATCAAATAGGAAATTCATACCAAAGAGAGCAAGTCGAGGCTTGTGGAATTGAGAGATTTGAGACCGAAGTTCGTTTAAATTTGTTATGGGGGAGTTGTGGAGCAAACGCATTGGATTTAGGATGATAGAGGAAGGTCGAGTGGTAGCTGAAGTTCGAGGGAAGTTAGATTAAAAGAACCTGTGGTGTTGAAGTGAAAGTGAAGAAAAGAATAGGAGAAGTGTTAGCTTTTATATGAGGAAAGGGAGGTCAACAGGCATTATCCAGTGGACCCACTCAAAGTGTCTTACTGGTTCGGTGAGTACTCGTACCGTTGGGCAATGAATATGCTGAACAAGTGGCTCGATGCGTGTATGTCGATCGGACCGCACCAAAAATGGTGGCGCAATGGAGCAACAGATTCCGCCCGATGAATAGAGAGGATTGGGAAGCATGATTTGCTTATAAGCGCATAATGATTGACTCTCACGATACGCATTGGGGTCAAATGTTACCCGGTTACTTGAGCTGTCTATGAACGACAAACTATTAAGTGTCTTGGTTGGCTCTAAGTGAAACATGATACGGTGAGAGATTGACTTAAATTGAAAGGCTCGGCGTGCAAGTTCTGTTCGGCTTGGATGCGTCATTCGGAATGCAAGTGCCATCCGGCCTGGACGTGTCATTCGGAATGCAAGTGCCATTCCGCCTTAGTACATCGCCCGGCATCCTTCATTCGAATGCCATTGCTCGGCATCCTTCATTCGAACGCCATCGCTCAGCATCCTTTATTCGAATGCCATCGCTCCGCAACCTTTGTTCGACCATCATCACTCGGCTAAACGAAGGGGCTGAAGGAGCACAGTGCATGTCTCTCGGCAAGGGTGGTTCTACACAGAAGGGTCGGCCCAAATGAACATGACAAAGTATTCCAGAACACACCGCTCGGTCAAGGGAGGAAAGCTACGTATGGAATGGTTTAGGTTCTTTGTTTAATCCCGTTTGGTGATGTTCGTTCGGTCATGTGCATGCCGCTCGGTTAAGGTAGCCCGGTGTGCATCGTTCGGTCAAGGGAGTTGGAGTAACATGACGTACGTCGCTCGGTCAAAGGCGTAGAACAAAGATAGTTTGCTCGGTTGGGTTCCAATGCTTGTGGTTTGAACTTGGTGATTCGGCACATATGGGGCAACAGACTTGGGATGGTGATCTTCTATGATGGCTCGCGATCACTTTATCTCACGACAGAGTGGTGAGCATAATTTTTTTGCTTTTAATCGTATTACCACTTGCTTTGAGGTCTATCACGATCTACTTCATGTAACTAGCAAGACTCCTACTGGACCGACCGAGGAGGCTCGGCAACTACCGTTTGGCGTGCCTAGCTTGGTGCACAGAAGTCACCTTCTAAGGGCCGGTGTACCTTATTCTTGGGCCCGTGTAGGAAGTCCGGCCTATCTTCGCCTATAAATAAAGGGGCAGGGGCGCAGTGAAAGGGGATCTTTTTTTGTGAACTCCGAGGAGAGACTACCATTTTCAAGACTCATTTCCTTTCTGTTAAAACTTGTATTCAAATTGTTGGTGTACAGATTATATCTGTATTCAACTATTTGAAAAAGAAATAAAGATTAAACTCAAAGTAGATGTAGGCAATTACGCCGAAACACTATAAACCTGGTGTTCTAGTTTTTGTAGTTAATTTTGCATACATTCCTCTATTTTAATTTTCTATCTTCATTAATCTCTCTATACAAATCAATCTTTGGGTGTTAGTAACCAATTTTGGTGCTAACAATTGGGTTATAGCAAGCTAATTAAAGGAGAAAGGTGAGTTTACAGTCACAACTATCTTCGATTTTAATTCAAGTTGCTATTATGTTGAATTGATGAATATATGATTGAATTGATCTCAAGTTTGTATGTTATCTCTTATCATATAAAACCATGGTTGTTGTTTTCTAAGAACCCTTATTATATAATCATTAAATCATCAAGTTGTATTCGTTTATAGGCTTGCATGATAGCCATATCAGTACTTCGAAGGTTGCAAGAAACAACGTCAGGATATAAGTGCCAACGGATCATTAGAAGGCCACCGACATCGCTTGGGGTTTAGCCCAAGCTTTGCTACCGGACCACTAGCCCATGCGACTGGTGCATCAGTCATGACTTGAGTTGAGCCCCATGTCATGTTGTTTGACCCTTCCTAGCCCGTTTAATTATTTATGAACCTGTTTAAATTTTAAGACAAAAAATGGTTCGTTTGTCTTGATGGTTGAAATGATTTTGGAGTCAAATTGAAATTTTTTTATGATGAACAATTTGTGAATTTCTACATGCTTTAGTTTATTTTTGTTGAACTTGATGTCATGGAAGTCATTTTCTATAATGGTTGTCAAACAAATGATTTAATTGCACTAGTTTATGAGGTTATTTATAAAGGAATTCATTTTAGAAACAAATTGATTTATGTTTCATATATAGGGGAAAATATATATGTTGTTCGGATAAGAAAGATTTGGGAAAATACATACATACATACATACATATATATATATATATATATAAATACTTTGAATTTCAAAGTAATTTCGAAGCAAGCATTCTATATGTATTTACATGAATTAAATCATAGTTTATACTATATAGTATTATAAATCTTCTTGAATCAATATTTGTAAATTAGATTTCAAAGCAAAACTACTTTTAGTACAAAAATACACTATCTCACCTAAATAAGAAATTGAATTAAGTGCTCTAGTAAAACAAGTGGTATGAAATGCTTATGTTTATTTCATCGGTTAATTCGAGGACTTGTTTGAATAAACATTTATTTGCATGACTGGAGTTACTAGCTTTTGTAATAATCGAAAGTGGATAGCATTTATTTGACAGGTTTCAGACTCATTCGTGGGTGATCCATTTAAGCGGATTAAATGCGATTTTTGGCATATCTTGTTATACTTGTTTTCAAGCAAGTTATAATTGCAAAGTACAACCTTTTGTATTGGCGCACAAAGTGTGTATGTTGGTGTTGACTTGCAAATTGCATGCCTATTTATTTGCATATATGGGCATGATTATTTATGCTCTTATTGTTGTGGTTACTTTGACTTTGATGAGTTTTGTAAATGAGCACTAAAACTTAGCTTAAAATTATGAATCCTTAAACAAAGTATTACTATGTTAGCGAAGTATATCTATGGATATTCCCCTTAACATTTATGCAAGCTATTATTATTAGTATCTAACATTTTTTGATAATTAGAGATAGTCTGACCCATGTGTTATTTTAATGCTAGGTTCAGACCGAGGCTTGATAGGTATAATGACTTATTGGCTTTGGATGTGAGCTAGCTTAAAGAGTTTTACTTGATGATATTATTATTAATGATGTACCATTTGAGTCTTGTATATATACATTTGTTCTCGTGCCGACTTTTGTAGATAAGATATATAATGTGAGTCAGTAGTATTCTCTTTTGTAGACTCATTCTTTTGAGAAGATATTGATGTATATTATTTCTGTTGCCCGACGTCTGATTCTGTAATGTATATTATATTATGTATTATTATGAATTATAGTAAACTCTGTACTATTGTTTTGTGCCTGGTTCGGATATGTCATATCACTTGTAAGAAGGAAAAATATAGTCATATTATCCGACGCATTCGATACTCGTCCAAAGTAATTTTATAGATGGTCGCTCCTATCCAGCCCTAATCTTTGCACTAACACACAGTATTACCCAACAATACCTTTCGTTAGTATGGATCTCAGGTTAGGGCATTATAGACCATTAGATTTCTTTCATCTTTAAATGGGGATGTAGGATGGAAGAGATATAATGGATAGGATCTCTTGCATCACATTCCAAATTATGTCTAAATTGAATTGCATGTATTTACCTATAGATTACTAATAAATGTGTAGCAAAATAAGGTTTGGTATATAAAAAAATCATATTGTTACTTAGTATATAGAAAAATATATTATACTTAGAATTTGGGTAATTACATATTCAAAATTTTAATCCATTGTGTGATTCTTCGGATGTAATCTATTGCGACTGTACTTGCATTTACCTCAAAATAAGAGATAGTAAATAGAAGTTTATTTCTTTTGTAGTTTTAATTTACAAAGGTTTTTATGTAAAAATAAAAAGGAAAATGTGTGAAATGTAAGTAAGTATACAATTACATTCAAAAAAATCATTATTAGTTCGAAAATGGTAGTCACGGTGATATTATGATTCATCTATGTATGTATCATGAATTCGATGCATAAATTTTTATCACGATCTTCAAAAAAGCGAAGACAGTATTTTAGAAAATATTACTTAAATAATCAAAAAAATTATATGGAATACCCAACAAAAATTTAATGAAAACAAAGCAAAGGAATTATTATTTCTTAACTTAGATGGAAAAACATTCATTATCTTTTTCTATAATCTTTTAAGTATACTAATTTGAAACCTAATGTCGAATTAAAATCATAAACAATGGTCCCTTGAAATATATCCTTAATATGTTCCTAAAATACATGTTTCTTGAATATAACATTTGTGATTACTTTCCATATACATTTTATCTGCAAAAATCTTGTATTCGCTGAGTTAATTTCTAAAATAAATTTTTTAATTTTCTTTCACTTCATAATAATCAATACACACCTTGGTCAAAAAACTGTTGGCGAACTTGCCATTTACAGTAATAACAATAGCTGAAATATAATTGAATCAATAGAGAATTCAGCATAATAAAATTTATGAAGGGAATTAAGAAAAAGAGTGAATTATATCTAGAGTCCAAAAGGATGGATTATGAAATGGTGGAAACATCATCGTTGATGTGCTTAATTTTACATATAATATTTCATTTATACTTAACATGGATCAACTAATTTTCACTATATCAATCTTTCATATGATCGTTCAACTAATATATGATCCTACAATTTTGGTATTAGGATATTAGTTGTTTTGATTAGCCTTTGATGTATAATAGTGTTTGATGTGTATTTATTTTATCTTTATTTTTGTTTGGTTATGATTTGTCAATATGATCGGATTGATTTCCTTTTAGTAGGTTATCATGCAAGATTTAAAATACAAATATAAGATATCGAAATTTAAGTAAAAGAGTAATTCTATTAAGTCCATTTGAATAGAATATAAAGATCAAGTGAAATTCAGATAAATATTTTGCCTAGAAATCTTTTAACTTGGATAAATATCTGACATTTTTCTCTTGGTCAAATTTGAAAGCCTTTCCGGGATAGAAACTTCTTGAAACTACAATATATAATTTGTTTGGATTTTTCATTTATTCAATTTTAATTTGAAATTCAATTTTTTTCCAAAGAATACTAAGCATACTCTATAGAAATCTCAAAAATTAGATGACTTTTTTGTAAGAGAAATGAACTATTTGGAATTTATGTTTGTCTACGAACTGCTTTTCCTTTTATATTTTGTATGATTCTTGATAGACATGTTGAATTACAATATATGAATTAATACTTAGACTTGCTTCCCATTGTTATTTGAGAAGTAAATAGATTTATAGCAGAATTGATACAAAAATTATAGAAACATGTTATTAGTAATAAGAAGATCATTTAGAAAAAAATCACTCTAATCCATGTCATGTTTGCTATTTTTATTAAAAAATGCTAGGGGTTCAATCCTACATTCCACTTTTTTTTTCTTTTTTTTTGTCTTTGGTATTACCACTTAAGCTAAAATGTTCTATTTACTTGGAAGTTACATAAGAAAGAGAAAAATTAACTTGAAATGTTGAGGGTGAATTCATCATTCGTTGAATGTGATTTTACAAAAGTAATTGATGTAAACTTAATATTTTGTAAGCTATGTGCAAAAATGTATGAGGCGTATCTATTTTATTTTTTCCTTTTTTACAAAATATATGATGTATGATTATTTCAAAATGTATGGTGGACGCTTTTTAAAATATTTGGTTATACTTGGCCTTTTTGTAAAAGTAAGTTGGGCATTTTGTATCAAATAAGTAAAAAAAAATTGTTAACTGCAGACCCAAAAAAATGCATGTTATACAAACAAAATAAATGAATTTAAGTCATATACATACAAATGAGCATTAGTAGAATGGCCTGGCATTCATTGTTGAAAGTGTGTTATCATAATTAAATTGAATCGCAGTCAAACTGCAAATAATTGTGGATCGCTTCAGTCCAAAATTCAATTATACAACGGTTGTGAATAGACTAAATGTCAGATCACCAATAGTTAAACCTTTAGTTTTAACCAGTTCAATCATGTTTTCATTATTTTTCCTCCTTATCCTCTTCATTTTTCAATTTAGATATGTTGACCAAAAAACAAATCCAAAAAAATTGCCGCTACATCAAATTCTCCACTACAAGCACCATGCTTGTGCTGCCTATTTTAGCCTGACAACCTTTCCAAGTTCGTCCCTTCTGGATCTAGTAATAATTTGGCCCTAATCTAGTAATGATACTGATTTTATTATGGAATGTTAGCTCGAATCCTTTTTTATTTGACTTAAATACTTAGATTAGAAGTTGAATTTAGTTAGAGCGCGGATATTAACAATGAACCGTGAAGAATGAATAATACAAAATAATAATTAAATCATGACTTTAAATAATATGAACCTCAAAAAGTAATTCAGTTGTGTTAATTACTTAATTTTTATGATCAGAACGTCAAAAAACTTGATTTAATACTTAGGTAATGATTTTCCTACCGTCTAATGCTAGATTTGATACTGATAATAATGAAAAAAGTTGTATTTGAATTAATTTTATTGATTATAATTTAAGGCTCATAAAGTTCACTGATTATGAGATAAAATGATTCACCGTGCTAATGCTCTTTAATGCTCGATATAGTTTGCTATTTTTTGCATTGAAGTTCATATCCCTTTTGTTACGTACTAATAAGAAAATATGTACAATAGTGCATAATAGCACTAAGAAAATATTTACAAACACACTTTAGCTAATAACAATAAACATTGCCCCTAGAACCCCAAATTTCTCCACCCGAACATCGGCCTATATAACCGCATTAACATCCTTCTTTAAAGAAGTCTCCAGATCCTTCAAGAAAAATACCATCTTTCCACTTTCTACCACTTATGCTTCACCACTTAAAAAATGGCAGACCAATTTTAACTCCAAATCGAAGAGAAAACACATGAAATCATTCCATGATTCCATTTTAAGCATAATCTAGCATGGAAAAATGATGACGTTCTTGTCTCTTTATCCCCAATTCCAATTACAAGTGATCAACAAGTGCTAATGATGGATTTACATAGATCTATGATAGATCTATGTAGATCTAAATCAAATCGTTACAAAGGCAAAGAGTTTAGGCAGCAGAGGGCGTGGATTGACGAAGAACTAGCTGATGGTAGACAAACCCATAAGTTTTACTACTTAATGGAGAGTAACCAAATAGATCTGCTTGCTTCCAGATATAAATAAAAGGTATTTAATGTTGTGAGCTTAGAAATTCCAGTTTCCATAGCAATTTTTCTTTTTGTACTCACATGTGCATAGAATTGAAACACAAATTGTACCTCAAGTTTGACTATTTTTTGCTTGATAATACGTAATCTATTCCATTCCTATAATAGAAAATGTTAGAGAACAAAATGTTATTCAATACAAGGGAAGATCATTACGTGAGGCTTCAAAGCATCGCAAGGAGTTTTAATGATCAAGTCAAGCCATCAAGCATAACCACCTTCTTAGATGGTAGGTAAAATACTAAAAATGCTTACATATCTCTTTATTCTTCTGATTGATATACTATTTATGATTGGATTTGATTATGCATCGCTTATCTACTTGCATAATTGTAACGACCCAGAATTTTTATTAATTTAAATTTGAATCTTTAATTAATTTTAAATATTAATAAGTTAAATTTATAAGTCAAATAAATTTTATTTTGAATAATTGGATTTAATTGAATAATTAAATCGATAATTTAATATGTTAAATTATGGAAATAATTGAAAATTGAGTTAAATATGATTGAAAATGATTTGGGAAATTTTATTTTATCATATTGGAGTTAGAACGATATTTTAGAACTTTTAAAATTGAATTTAAAGTTAATTTGTGAAAATTGAATATTTTAATATTTAATCGACTAGTGAAATTAGCCAATTTTCGAACAGTCTCAGAATCGGACGAAACCAGTTTCATTGGATCCGTAATAATTTGTTATTATAGGATTTCAATTTTCGTAGCAATCGGAGTTTTCCTTTGATCGTAGCAGCTCGAAATGCATGGAATTATTTTTAATATTAATTTGGCGAGTTAAAACAGCCATTTTTCAAAAAGTCTCGAATTTCGCCGAAACCAGTTTCATCGGATCCGTAATGTGATATTATTGTGTGGTTTCAAATTTCGTGTCAATCAGATTTATCGTTTGTCCGGTGCAAGCTAAAACGCCTAGAAAATGGTTTAATCGGTTTAATTTTAAATCGATCGTTTGTTGCAATATCTCGCACAGATGACCGAATTAGCTCCTGAAACATGTTCCATTGTGTTCGGAACGCGGGGTAAACCTTAGAAACGCCAACCGGCACGCTTCGTTTGGAGTTTGGAAAATCCGGGATGAATAGTGTCGCGTATTTTTCTATAAAAGCCCCTCCCCTCTTCATAAATTTGCAAACCCTCTCAACCTCAAACCCTAGCCGCCACTTTGGGTTTAATGGCCAGAAATGCATCTCGTTCTTCCATAAATATTTCACAATCCATCAACAATTAAAAATAATCATACTAGAAAGTTGTTAAGCTCATCGAGAGCTTCGATTTCAACGGCTATGATCGCAAATTTCGTCACGGATCGTCGGCAAATCTCGCACAAAGGTGCTGCGTTCAAGGGGCTGGTTCTCATGCAGGGGGTGGCCGAGCTTCACTAGATGGTGGCTGGAGGTGGAGTTTTGAATGGTGGTTCGTATGGTGGTGGTTTGATGAACTTTCGATGCTCGTGGAGGCCGTGGTTCTAAACCCTAGTTCGGCCTTAGTGGGTTCTAGGTTGCGTGAATCAACCTGTAGAAGCAATGTGTGTTTGAGAAGAAGCATATGGACGGGCCTGATGTGGAGATGCAGGAATCAAGGGCTATGATTTCGTGTAGGTTAAAAATTTAAAATAAAGGTTGTAAATTTGTTATATAAAATCGTGTAAACTTTGAAAAATCATATCTTTTTCATACGAGGTCGAAAACGCGCGAAACCAATTGCGTTGGAATCGTATGGACGAGCACTACGTGATAATTGGATTGGAGTTGTTTGGAGTTAGGGAGAATTTCGGGTAAAATTAAACGTCCGTTTAATTTTATTCGAAATAAATCGCTAAAACGAAATTGAAATCAAGGTGAGAACTTCTCACTCAATCGAATCAGTTTCGATTTTATTTTGAATAGTTATATTTAAAATACTTGAATGCATGTTTGAATGATGATTGATATCTATTGATTGTTAAAATAGACATTATGCGCCGTTAGTAAGCGGATGTTATTTATTAAAAACATATACCGCGAATATTTCATAAACAGTGAAATTGGTATTATATATAATAGCAATATATATATATTGGCATATGTATATATTGCAGTTATTGATTTTCCGCATTTTTTTAGCGGATGAGACCCTATTGCGCCATTTATTAAGCGGATAATATATTAAATCCCATATACCGCGATAATTTCGTACTGGAGCGAAATTGGTATTGTGCTAATGTTTGTGGATGCAGGAAACAGGTTGGAGGGATCCAACTGGATTCCTCAACAGTTTTTATTTGAATTCAGATATTTTGATATTTGATGGATTATCATATCCATATATGATGTCGTTGTTGTCGTGATTGACTATTTGGTATGTAGCATCATTCGACCAAATTTGGAATTTTAAAATGATTTTTAAAGTGATTTTTGAAAGAAAACGTTTATAAAATATGTTTGGAATTGATTCATTTTAAATAAATAAACGTTATAATTTTAATGTTATAAAAATTATGATTTTTGAGAAATATAGTTAAAAGTTGATTTTTGAAAATATGGGGTTAATGATTTTATAAAATAGTTAAATTGGGATTTTTGAATTTATTATAAAAAGTTGAAAATATAGGATTTATAAAATTTAATTATTTTATAAATCAAAATGATGAAATTATAAAGGAGTTTAAAGATGTTTTAAAATAATAGTATAAATTGATTTTATAAAGGATTTATAAATTGATATTTATAAATTTAAAACATTTGAATTATAAAACGAGTTTTTATAAGTGTTTGAATGAAGTGAAAATGGATTGCAGGAGTGAATGGAATTTATAAAATTATAAATAGTGAAGTTATAAATGAAATTTATAAATAGTAAGATTTATAAATTTTGTGAAGTTATTAAAGAATATATTTGGATAAATAATTGAATCTTATAAGTTATAATATTTATAATTATGAAGTTTAAAAGAACGATTTTGTAAAATAATCGTTTTATAAGCATTTAACTTATAATGTGAACTTTTGGTTTATAATTGAGTTATAAATCGAATAGGTTAATAAAGGAGATGTATAAAAAGGAAGTAGTTATAAAACAAATAGAAATAGAATTTATAAACGTTGTTTTATAAAATTCGCAAACGACTTATGTTGATAAGTAAATTGTTATAACTTATTTATGAAGTTATATTCACGTTTTAGACAGTGAATAATCCTTTAAAATGAAATGTATAGAAATGATGAAATTGGTTAATGTAGTATATTCACGTTTTTGAATAGTGAATAATATGTTAAAGAAATTGTTTTGAATGTGATGTTTTAAATAGAATTAAAACGATCTAACGATTGTTTTAAAAGCATTAAGATTCGAAACCATAGATTTCAACATTTATTGTTGAAATAGACGTTTTCGAGAAATAGAAGGAAATGGTGGATTATAACACTGTTGTTATGGTAAATGATTTCCGAAAGGAAATGTTTTGTATAGTATTGGGATTTATATATCTATCTTAAATTCGAATCCCTATACTAGTGATTTTGGGACGTCGTAACGATGTTTTACGCAACATTCGTTTTGGCCTAAATAAATATGTTTAAGAGAATGATTTCCTTAAAGAATGAAATATGTACTTAATCTCGATTTAAGTATATTGAATATTTTCCAAGTGTTGAAAAATAAATGGATTGAGAATTACTTAATAAGTAAGTATGGAAATGTTTTCCAATATAAAGTGAATATTTTGAGAATTTATCTTTTTGAAGATAAATTGAAATGAGTAATTGAAATCGTATATCCATGGATATTTTGGAATGAAAATTCACTATGGAATTTATGAATAAAAAGGGAAGTTGTTTAAAGATAAATATTGATTTATTTTTGAGGTATTGAAATTTTATATCTTGTAAAGATATTTTGGAAAATAAATAATTTGGAAAATTATTTGGAATCTGGTGATGTTGTGCATATCCATTGATAGTTCAATAACCGACTATCAATATTTCCCTTTGAATGGGTATTTGATGTGATTTGTTTGAATTTGAATGCCACACTTATTTTTAAATAAGCGCTCACTATTCGGGTTAACCGGGAAAGGACCATGGGGTCGTATAACCCATTCCGAATATGTGATATGTCGTTATGAATTGCATTTGAAGACCGGTGTTGAAGACCGGATCATTTTGAAAGCGAAAGGAAAACTCGTCGATTGTCTTTGCACCGAGTAGCTACGGTATAGAGACTCCATATGTGATGGGAAGTCCGGACGTGATTAGAGATTATCCGGATTGCAAGGACTTCTTTGTAAGTGCCTTCGGTTCTGTTTGATCCCGGAACAGACTTGTATGGATTGTATGTCTGACGTTACAAATTGAGATATAAAGCAGATTTCTTTCAAATATATTTCTGTTGGTGGCGGAGAATTTATTCTTTTAGCTTAACACCCTTCTCTGAGACGTACGAGCTCAGAGGTTATGTAGTTGAAGGTTATCAGCGATATATTCCCAATTTGGTAATGTGACATGCTGAGTGTTGCTGTGAAATGATCATTGTGTTGATTATTTGTGATAGGATCGTTTATTTGATCGTCTATCCTGGTGATCATTTCTATGATCATTTGTTGACCCAATGCATGGCTTTTGTATAAAGTATGTTTTTGTGGACGTGACTTCGTCGAGCCTCACACCTCGGGAATGGTCAAAACAGGAAAGATGCGGCAAGGTTATGAGGGGTAGCGCCCTTTAGGATATGTGCATTTCCTTCTGGAAAAGGGTGGTATCATGGTATGGAGTCCAGATACTTACTCATGTTGAAAACACTTTATGATTGTGTGAATTGATTACGAGCGCTCGGTGAAAGGTCCCAAAGGACCGGGGGATGGCATATTCGGTCAGTTGTTACTCAGTTAGGGGTAACCCGACCTTGTGTTGGTAGAGATCCGGTTTGGTTCTCGGGGATGTCCATCCAGAGGCATTCTCATGTGGCAATGGGAAGTTCCTTGGCCCGATCATTCGTTGGAAATCCAAAGAAACAATACGAGACTTGTACGGTTTTAGTTGTAGAACCTGCCATCTAATATGGTAGCTATAGTAAGCATACTATAATGGTACCTATGCTGGCTAAGATTTATATTCTACTTTCGAAATTGTTTTCTACACTATGCACTAATAATAATATCAAATGTTTCTTTTTAATGTGTATCAAGCATCTTTGACTAACATTAGAAGAAATCTCCTCCAAGTCTGCGTTTGCATTGTGTGTGTGGCGGGAGGTCTTATGGTAGTCTCATTTTTAAAAAGCATTGCGAATTGACTTTAAAAATATTCCTCTATTTTTTATTTTAAAGATAAATAAACTGTTTTGAGTTCTCACACCAGTCACATGACTGACTCGGAGATTATTGCTTTCCTTCCCAAACTCTGGGTGCCCGCCAATTTCTACACGGGCAGTCAAGAGTTAAGGTTTATCAGGATATTCTGGAGTTGCTGGAGGCAAGCTGGATGGCATGGCGTATTACTAGTATATAGTATTTCTTTTCCGCTGTTTGTTGTTGTATGATGTTGTACACTCTGATGATACGATGTAATGTAATGTAATAACTGATATAGTTCTTTGTTTAAAGATTATTCATTTATTATTATATGTTGTTCCGCTGCGATTGTGAGATTCTGATGTTGTTCTGTTCCGTTGTATTTTCTATTTTCTTTTATCTCTCTATCTTTTCTATCTTTTTCTCTCTTCTTCTCCCTTTCTCTTTTTTTTAAAACCCTAACTATTCGGTTTTTCGGCAACGAAAAATCACGTATGTTACATTTGGTATCAGAGCATATGGTTAAGCGACAACCATGGTTCTGTTGGGTATTACTCATTAGAGATAGAGTCAGTAGCACTCTAGAATGAGTTTGAGTGTAATAATAGCTACGAGAGCGTATTTGTTAGTAAATATAAAATTGTTTTATATTGTGATGATTGGTTTATTAAGTGGCATATGAACTTTCGTCAGCGTGGTCTGGACAACTATGCCGAAGGGGTTTATAAACACTTGTATAGAACAATTCGACACAATATTGTTTTAAAATTGGGTAAATGAAATAATTTTGCCTTGATTATATTTTATATATAAAGAAATAATTTTTCAGAATTATTAAAGTGTATATAAGTTGATTGTTAAGTTGTTTGAATAATCTAAATTGAAGAATAATTGTATAAGTATAATGAATTATAAGAATTGAATTATAATTAAAGTGATTTGCAATTGTGAAATAAACTTATATATATATATAAGAAGTGAAACTTTATGAATATGTTTATGAATATGAGTTGTAAGTAAAAATGAATTTAAAGTTAAATGGAATATAACTTAATAAATGTTGAATTAAGTTGATTTTGATATCAAAGTAAATTAATAAAGTTAAGTGATAAATGTGAACTTGAGTTATATAAATGAAATTCAACTTTAGAAATTGAATTGAATAAATGGATTGAATGTTAATCAATTGAATGCAAATAAAGTTGATATGGAATAATGAATGTAAGTGTTAATTCATTAAAATCTAATGTTATTGGAAGTTGAAAGATTGAATGAAAATCAATTTAATTAAACCAATTGAAAGTGAATGTGTTAAACCAAATTGAATGAATATAAGCAAAGGAATTTGGTTGTAATTAATATACATTGGTTGTTATATGATTGTTAGTTGATTGTATATAATTCATTAAGTGTTAATGAAATTGAGTTATTGAAATTGGAAGATAAAGTAATTAAAATCCAATTGGAAGTTAAGTGAATCTTGAATAGAATTGAATTTGATTTGGAAGTGAACCAACTTGAATATGGGTTAGTGAATATAAACTAATTAAGAATGAATGTTATTAAAAACATCCACTGTTAAATGAATCAAATGAGATTAAATCGAAAACCCAATTCATTGAATATTAATGAGAATATGAATGAATATTAATTGGTTATGGATGTTAGTTGGTTGATAGTTGAGTATATTGCTTTTACTGCATTGGATATGTTGACATATATAGTTATTATGTTGCTATATGTTGTATATTGATACTATTGTCTACATGCATGTTCTTATGTTGTTTGTTGAGTGATTAGTAGGTGCGGATCGCGTTTGCTTCGCATTTGGAGCTCGCTTTCGCGCTATATTAGCCGTATATGCTCGCTAATAAAATATAAGGTACATATCTCGGATTACATACCATACTTTTATACTTTTTCCCTTCGGGATGCCTCATTATTTGATGAGATGTATATTTGTGATATATATACTGTCATTTTTTTTCGGATCGAGCCGCGCAAAGGAGACTATGGTGAATTTTTCCGGAAATTTAAGGCGCTAGAAAAATTTTGAGAAAATTTGGGAAATTTTGTGAAAACTATAACTCTGATTTGGAATTGAAAGTTAAACAATAGTAGTTGTTTTTGAAAAGATAACTAAGTATGATTTGAAAACTTAGTAAAGTATTGTAAGAAGTTTAACTATGGATTTTGGGAAAGTTAATAGATTCTCTAACTTTTCTAACTTGATAATTTCGAGGACGAAATTCTTTTAAGGGGGGAAGATTGTAACGACCCAGAATTTTTATTAATTTAAATTTGAATTTTTAATTAATTTTAAATATTAATAAGTGAAATTTATAAGTCAAATAAATTTTATTTTGAATAATTGGATTTAATTGAATAATTAAATCGATAATTTAATATGTTAAATTATGGAAATAATTGAAAATTGAGTTAAATATGATTGAAAATGATTTGGGAAATTTTATTTTATCATATTGGAGTTAGAACGATATTTTAGAACTTTTAAAATTGAATTTAAAGTTAATTTGTGAAAATTGAATATTTTAATATTTAATCGACTAGTGAAATTAGCCAATTTTCGAACAGTCTCAGAATTGGACGAAACCAGTTTCATTGGATCCGTAATAATCTGTTATTACAGGATTTCAATTTTCGTAGCAATCGGAGTTGTCCTTTGATCGTAGCAGCTCGAAACGCATCGAATTATTTTTAATATTAATTTGGCGAGTTAAAATAGCCATTTTTCAAAAAGTCTCGGATTTTGACGAAACCAGTTTCATCGGATCCATAATGTGATATTATTGTATGGTTTCAAATTTCGTGTCAATCGGATTTATCGTTTGTCCGGTACAAGCTAAAACGCGTAGAAAATCGTTTAATCGGTTTAATTTTAAATCGATCGTTTGTTGCCATATCTCGCACAGATGACCAAATTAGCTCCCGAAACATGTTCCATTGCGTTCGGAACGCGGGGTAAACCTTAGAAACGCCAACCGGCACGCTTCGTTTGGAGTTCGGAAAATTCGGGATGAATAGTGTCGCGTATTTTTCTATAAAAGCCCCTCCCCTCTTCATAAATTTGCAAACCCTCTCAACCTCAAACCCTAGCCGCCACTTTGGGTTTAATGGCCAGAAATGCATCTCGTTCTTCCACAAATATTTCACAATCCATCAACAATTACAAAAAACATTCAACTAGAAAGTTGTTAAGCTCATCGAGAGCTTCGATTTCAACGGCTATGATCGCAAATTTCGTCACGGATCGTCGGCAAATCTCGCACAAAGGTGCTGCGTTCAAGGGGCTAGTTCTCATGCAGGGGGTGGCCGAGCTTCACTAGATGGTGGCTGGAGGTGGAGTTTTGAATGGTGGTTCGTATGGTGGTGGTTTGATGAACTTTCGATGCTCGTGGAGGCCGTGGTTCTAAACCCTAGTTCGGCCTTGGTGGGTTCTAGGTTGCGTGAATCAACCTGTAGAAGCAACGTGCGTTTGAGAAGAAGCATATGGATAGGCCTGATGTGGAGATGCAGGAATCAAGGGCTATGATTTCGTGTAGGTTAAAAATTTAAAATAAAGGTTGTAAATTTGTTATATAAAATCGTGTAAACTTTGAAAAATCATATCTTTTTCATACGAGGTCGAAAACGCGCGAAACCAGTTGCGTTGTAATCGTATGGACGAGCACTACGCGATGAAATTGGGTTGGAGTCATTTGGAGTTAGTGAGAATTTCGGGTAAAATTAAACGTCCGTTTAATTTTATTCGAAATAAATCGCTAAAACGAAATTGAAATCAAGGTGAGAACTTCTCACTCAATCGAATCAGTTTCGATTTTATTTTGAATAGTTATATTTAAAATACTTGAATGCATGTTTGAATGATGATTGATATCTATTGATTGTTAAAATAGACATTATGCGCCGTTAGTATGCGGATGTTATTTATTAAAAACATATACCGCGAATATTTCATAAACAGTGAAATTGGTATTATATATAATAGCAATATATATATATTGGCATATGTATATATTGCAGTTATTGATTTTCCGCATTTTTTTAGCGGATGAGACCCTATTGCGCCGTTTATTAAGCGAATAATAAATTAAATCCCATATACCGCGATAATTTCGTACTGGAGCGAAATTGGTATTGTGCTAATGTTTGTGAATGCAGGAAACAGGTTGGAGGGATCCAACTGGATTCCTCAACAGTTTTTATTTGAATTCAGATATTTTGATATTTGATGGATTATCATATCGATATATGATGTCGTTGTTGTCGTGATTGACTATTTGGTATGTAGCATCATTGGACCAAATTTGGAATTTTAAAATGATTTTTAAAGTGATTTTTGAAAGAAAACGTTTATAAAATATGTTTGGAATTGATTCATTTTAAATAAATAAACGTTATAATTTTAATGTTATAAAAATTATGATTTTTGAGAAATATAGTTAAAAGTTGATTTTTGAAAATATGGGGTTAATGATTTTATAAAATAGTTAAATTGGGATTTTTGAATTTATTATAAAAAGTTGAAAATATAGGATTTATAAAATTTAATTATTTTATAAATCAAAATGATGAAATTATAAAGGAGTTTAAAGATGTTTTAAAATAATAGTATAAATTGATTTTATAAAGGATTTATAAATTGATATTTATAAATTTAAAACATTTGAATTATAAAACGAGTTTTTATAAGTGTTCGAATGAAGTGAAAATGGATTGCAGGAGTGAATGGAATTTATAAAATTATAAATGGTGAAGTTATAAATGAAATTTATAAATAGTAAGATTTATAAATTTTGTGAAGTTATTAAAGAATATATTTGGATAAATAATTGAATCTTATAAGTTATAAGATTTATAATTATGAAGTTTAAAAGAACGATTTTGTAAAATAATCGTTTTATAAGCATTTAACTTATAATGTGAACTTTTGGTTTATAATTGAGTTATAAATCGAATAGGTTAATAAAGGAGATGTATAAAAAGGAAGTAGTTATAAAACAAATAGAAATAGAATTTATAAACGTTGTTTTATAAAATTCGCAAACGACTTATGTTGATAAGTAAATTGTTATAACTTATTTATGAAGTTATATTCACGTTTTAGACAGTGAATAATCCTTTAAAATGAAATGTATAGAAATGATGAAATTGGTTAATGTAGTATATTCACGTTTTTGAATAGTGAATAATATGTTAAAGAAATTGTTTTGAATGTGATGTTTTAAATAGAATTAAAACGATCTAACGATTGTTTTAAAAGCATTAAGATTCGAAACCATAGATTTCAACATTTATTGTTGAAATAGACGTTTTCGAGAAATTGAAGGAAATGGTGGATTATAACACTGTTGTTATGGTAAATGATTTCCGAAAGGAAATGTTTTGTATAGTATTGGGATTTATATATCTATCTTAAATTCGAATCCCTATACTAGTGATTTTGGGACGTCGTAACGATGTTTTACGCAACATTCGTTTTGGCCCAAATAAATATGTTTAAGAGAATGATTTCCTTAAAGAATGAAATATGTACTTAATCTCGATTTAAGTATATTGAATATTTTCCAAGTGTTGAAAAATAAATGGATTGAGAATTACTTAATAAGTAAGTATGGAAATGTTTTCCAATATAAAGTGAATATTTTGAGAATTTATCTTTTTGAAGATAAATTGAAATGAGTAATTGAAATCGTATATCCATGGATATTTTGGAATGAAAATTCACTATGGAATTTATGAATAAAAAGGGAAGTTGTTTAAAGATAAATATTGATTTATTTTTGAGGTATTGAAATTTTATATCTTGTAAAGATATTTTGGAAAATAAATAATTTGGAAAATTATTTGGAATCTGGTGATGTTGTGCATATCCATTGATAGTTCAATAACCGACTATCAATATTTCCCTTTGAATGGGTATTTGATGTGATTTGTTTGAATTTGAATGCCACACTTATTTTTAAATAAGCGCTCACTATTCGGGTTAACCGGGAAAGGACCATGGGGTCGTATAACCCATTCCGAATATGTGATATGTCGTTATGAATTGCATTTGAAGACCGGTGTTGAAGACCGGATCTTTTTGAAAGCGAAAGGACAACTCGTCGATTGTCTTTGCACCGAGTAGCTACGGTATAGAGACTCCATATGTGATGGGAAGTCCGGACGTGATTAGAGATTATCCGGATTGCAAGGACTTCTTTGTAAGTGCCTTCGGTTCTGTTCGATCCCGGAACAGACTTGTATGGATTGTATGTCTGACGTTACAAATTGAGATATAAAGCAGATTTCTTTCAAATATATTTCTGTTGGTGGCGGAGAATTTATTCTTTTAGCTTAACACCCTTCTCTGAGACGTACGAGCTCAGAGGTTATGTAGTTGAAGGTTATCAGCGATATATTCCCAATTTGGTAATGTGACATGCTGAGTGTTGCTGTGAAATGATCATTGTGTTGATTATTTGTGATAGGATCGTTTATTTGATCGTCTATCCTGGTGATCATTTCTATGATCATTTGTTGACCCAAAGCATGGCTTTTGTATAAAGTATGTTTTTGTGGACGTGACTTCGTCGAGCCTCACACCTCGGGAATGGTCAAAACAGGAAAGATGCGGCAAGGTTATGAGGGGTAGCGCCCTTTAGGATATGTGCTTTTCCTTCTGGAAAAGGGTGGTATCATGGTATGGAGCCCAGATACTTACTCATGTTGAAAACACTTTATGATTGTGTGAATTGATTACGAGCGCTCGGTGAAAGGTCCCAAAGGACCGGGGGATGGCATATTCGGTCAGTTGTTACTCAGTTAGGGGTAACCCGACCTTGTGTTGGTAGAGATCCGGTTTGGTTCTCGGGGATGTCCATCCAGAGGCATTCTCATGTGGCAATGGGAAGTTCCTTGGCCTGATCATTCGTTGGAAATCCAAAGAAACAATACGAGACTTGTACGGTTTTAGTTGTAGAACCTGCCATCTAATATGGTAGCTATAGTAAGCATACTATAATGGTACCTATGCTGGCTAAGATTTATATTCTACTTTCGAAATTGTTTTCTACACTATGCACTAATAATAATATCAAATGTTTCTTTTTAATGCGTATCAAGCATCTTTGACTAACATAAGAAGAAATCTCCTCCAAGTCTGCGTTTGCATTGTGTGTGTGGCGGGAGGTCTTATGGTAGTCTCATTTTTAAAAAGCATTGCGAATTGACTTTAAAAATATTCCTTTATTTTTTATTTTAAAGATAAATAAACTGTTTTGAGTTCTCACACCAGTCACATGACTGACTCGGAGTTTATTGTTTTCCTTCCTAAACTCTGGGTGTCCACCAATTTCTACACGGGCAGTCAAGAGTTAAGGTTTATCGGGATATTCTGGAGTTGGTGGAGGCAAGCTGGATGGCATGGCATATTACTAGTATATAGTATTTCTTTTCCGCTGTTTGTTGTTGTATGATGTTGTACACTCTGATGATATGATGTAATGTAATGTAATAACTGATATAGTTCTTTGTTTAAAGATTATTCATTTATTATTATATGTTGTTCCGCTGCGATTGTGAGATTCTGATGTTGTTCTGTTCCATTCTATTTTCTATTTTTTTTTCTCTCTCTATCTTTTCTATCTTTTTCTCTCTTCTTCTCCCTTTCTCTTTTTTTTAAAACCCTAACTATTTGGTTTTTCGGCAACGAAAAATCGCGTATGTTACAATAATATTTGCTTCAACAGATATAGTTTTACCAAACATTTTATTGTTTTGTTCTCTCCATATCATCCATATGCAAGTATAAATAGATTATTGCAATATATCGACTCGTGCATTTTTTATTAAACTTGTTAATGAAATCATTCATCTTGGTTTTTAAATCCAATAAACTAGAGTGTGATAGTGTCCACATAATTTTAATTTTTCTCCTTTTCCAAATATATGTGTTGAACTTGGATTTGAAATAAAGATGTTGAGTATTTTCTTTACAATGATTGCTCAACATACATATTGGGTCGATTTGAATGCATCTTTGGCTGACCTAATCATCTATGGGAAGAAAATCACTCATAGCTTTGAACAAACAGACTGCCATCTTGGGATAGTGCAATCTATCCCATTAATTGTTATTTTGCTTGCATGGAATAGTTGAATATCTTCACTTTTGAGGAAGAAAAGAGTTAGCAAAGTTCAGTAAAGCTTTGCATGAGGAAGCTCTCTATTGTTTGCTTATTTATCATTTGTTAATAATTTTTAGGTTTTTTAGTATAATTTGTATTTAAATGCGCAATTTTCGAATAAAATTATGCACAATTTTGATAGTTTGACCATTGAACCATCTATTCCTTTAACATTGAGTTATCGATTTTGAACTCATGGCTCGATCACAATAACCATGGACTTGAAACATACTTTTGTTCCACCAAACCATATAGAAGTTATTTCGAACTTAGAAATGAATCAAACAAGAACAAATAAAAATGATCTAAGTTGCTTACCTATACATATATTAGAAAGTAACTATGAACGTGAGTTATTTAAAACATGGAAAGTAAATCAGTAAATGTTAACTTGTCCTTAATTCAAGCAAGCAAATTAAAAGCATTTATTCTAATTTAATAAAAAATTCAGTTATTGCATTTTTTTTATTTAACTTTGCATTTTGGTTAAACTATTACAATTTTATATAGTTGGATCATTTGATTAGAAAACTTTGAAATCTTAGTGACATGAGTGGAAAATCCTAGAATTTAAATAGGATTTTCCATACATATATCAATATCCAATAAGTATATTGGTGTGGTAAATAAAGAAGTATTAACTGTTCTGATTGAATGTCCACAATTAAATCCAAATCAGATTAACTGTTGCACGCATATTGAGCTTAAGTAATTGTTAAAAAATATGGAAATAGTTTTTTTTGATTTGGTAAATGAATCCATTAAATTAAAAAAATTATCAGAAACTAAATTGAAAACAACGGAATTTTTTTATCTTAGTTCAGTAACTAAAATCAGAAAAGAATTATTAGTTCCCTTTTGAACTCTTCTTTTACAACTTTGTTATTTAGGCAGCGAGCCCATCAAACAGTTAAAAAAACGTAACAAAGTTTTTCCAAAAAAGTATTATATATATGGCTCCCATTGTAAATATGTTAAACTTATAAATAAAGCAAAAAGTAAGTAAATAAATAAGGCTAATTCTACTAACCTACTATCTTTTTTCTTACATACCCGACCAAAAAATAAAAATATGTACATACTATTTTTTTAATGACTTGCCTTTTCCATTCTCGAATGTTGACACTAATACATCCATGGTATTTACGTGCTGAGCTCCCAAGTGCCAAAAAGATAGATTGTTAGGTAAAATAAAAGGAAAAAGAAATAGAACAAGAAAGAAGGAACATAATATTGAATTCTCACGGCGGAACGATAACATATGTTATCAAAAGATAGTACAAACTATCACCCTAAGAAACAATGCCTTTTAGAGTTATAATTCTAAATATATTATTAGACTAAACAATTATAACAACATGCCCTCAAAAATGCTGAAATGTATAATATAGTAATGCAGTGGAAATAAGAATACTACAGTAGGTGAAACATCCAGCTCGCCTCCTTGAGCTCCAGAACATCTAACAAAAACCTGGCTTTCTTAGACCGTTCGAAAGAGAACACGAGGAATTTAGGGGGAAAAAATCACCAGTTAGATCCATGTCTGGTGTGAGAAAATCAAAAAAAAATGTGTACAACATATAACAGTACTTTGAGACCACAAGGCATGTCATAACGATTATCCCCTCAAAAGAACCACTCTTCTAATAGTTGTTTTGATTAGCCTTTGATGTATAATAGTGTTTGATGTGTATTTATTTTATCTTTATTTTTGTTTGGTTATGATTTGTCAATATGATCGGATTGATTTCCTTTTAGTAGGTTATCATGCAAGATTTAAAATACAAATATAAGATATCGAAATTTAAGTAAAAGAGTAATTTTATTAAGTCCATTTGAATAGAATATAAAGATCAAGTGAAATTCAGATAAATATTTTGCCTAGAAATCTTTTAACTTGGATAAATATTTGACATTTTTCTCTTGGTCAAATTTGAAAGCCTTTTCGGGATAGAAACTTCTTGAAACTACAATATATAATTTGTTTGGATTTTTCATTTATTCAAATTTAATTTGAAATTCAATTTTTTTCCAAAGAATACTAAGCATACTCTATAGAAATCTCAAAAATTAGATGACTTTTTTGTAAGAGAAATGAACTATTTGGAATTTATGTTTGTCTACGAACTGCTTTCCTTTTATATTTTGCATGATTCTTGATAGACATGTTGAATTACAATATATGAATTAATACTTAGACTTGCTTCCCATTGTTATTTGAGAAGTAAATAGATTTATAGCAGAATTGATACAAAAATTATAGAAACATGTTATTAGTAATAAGAAGATCATTTAGAAAAAATTCACTCTAATCCATGTCATGTTTGTTATTTTTATTAAAAAACGCTAGGGGTTCAATCCTACATTCCACTTTTTTTTTCTTTTTTTTTGTCTTTGGTATTACCACTTAAGCTAAAATGTTCTATTTACTTGGAAGTTACATAAGAAAGAGAAAAATTAACTTGAAATGTTGAGGGTGAATTCATCATTCGTTGAATGTGATTTTACAAAAGTAATTGATGTAAACTTAATATTTTGTAAGCTATGTGAAAAAATGTATGAGGCGTATCTATTTTATTTTTTCCTTTTTTACAAAATATATGATGTATGATTATTTCAAAATGTATGGTGGACGCTTTTTAAAATATTTGGTTATACTTGGCCTTTTTGTAAAAGTAAGTTGGGCATTTTGTATCAAATAAGTAAAAAAAAAATTGTTAACTACAAACCCAAAAAAATGCATGTTATACAAACAAAATAAATGAATTTAAGTCATATACATACAAATGAGCATTAGTAGAATGGCCTGGCATTCATTGTTGAAAGTGTGTTATCATAATTAAATTGAATCGCAGTCAAACTGCAAATAATTGTGGATCGCTTCGGTCCAAAATTCAATTATACAACGGTTGTGAATAGACTAAATGTCAGATCACCAATAGTCCAACCTTTAGTTTTAACCAGTTCAATCATGTTTTCATTATTTTTCCTCCTTATCCTCTTCATTTTTCAATTTAGATATGTTGACCAAAAAACAAATCTAAAAAAATTGCCGCTACATCAAATTCTCCACTACAAGCACCATGCTTGTGCTGCCTGTTTTAGCCTGACAACCTTTCCAAGTTCGTCCCTTCTGGATCTAGTAATAATTTGGCCCTAATCTAGTAATGATACTGATTTTATTATGGAATGTTAACTCGAATCCTTTTTTATTTGACTTAAATACTTAGATTAGAAGTTGAATTTAGTTAGAGCGCGGATATTAACTATGAACCGTGAAGAATGAATAATACAAAATAATAATTAAATCATGATTTTAAATAATATGAACCTCAAAAAGTAATTCAGTTGTGTTAATTACTTAATTTTTATGATTAGAACGTCAAAAAACTTGATTTAATACTTAGGTAATGATTTTCCTACCGTCTAATGCTAGATTTGATACTGATAATAATGAAAAAAGTTGTATTTGAATTAATTTTATTGATTATAATTTAAGGCTCATAATGTTCACTGATTATGAGATAAAATGATTCACCGTGCTAATGCTCTTTAATGCTCGATATAGTTTGCTATTTTTTGGATTGAAGTTCATATCCCTTTTGTTACGTACTAATAAGAAAATATGTACAATAGTGCATAATAGCACTAAGAAAATATTTACAAACACACTTTAGCTAATAACAATAAACATTGCCCCTAGAACCCCAAATTTCTCCACCCGAACATCGGCCTATATAACCGCATTAACATCCTTCTTTAAAGAAGTCTCCAGATCCTTCAAGAAAAATACCGTCTTTCCAATTTCTACCACTTATGCTTCACCACTTAAAAAATGGCAGACCAATTTTAACTCCAAATCGAAGAGAAAACACATGAAATCATTCCATGATTCCATTTTAAGCATAATCTAGCATGGAAAAATGATGACGTTCTTGTCTCTTTATCCCCAATTCCAATTACAAGTGATCAACAAGTGCTAATGATGGATTTACATAGATCTATGATATATCTATGTAGATCTAAATCAAATCGTTACAAAGGCAAAGAGCTTAGGCAGCAGAGGGCGTGGATTGACGAAGAACTAGCTGATGGTAGACAAACCCATAAGATTTACTACTTAATGGAGAGTAACCAAATAGATCTGCTTGCTTCCAGATATAAATAAAAGGTATTTAATGTTGTGTAGCTTAGAAATTCCAGTTTCCATAGCAATTTTTCTTTTTGTACTCACATGTGCATAGAATTGAAACACAAATTGTACCTCAAGTTTGACTATTTTTTGCTTGATAATACGTAATCTATTCCATTCCTATAATAGAAAATGTTAGAGAACAAAATGTTATTCAATACAAGGGAAGATCATTACCTGAGGCTTCAAAGCATCGCAAGGAGTTTTAATGATCAAGTCAAGCCATCCAGCATAACCACCTTCTTAAATGGTAGGTAAAATACTAAAAATGCTTACATATCTCTTTATTCTTCTGATTGATATACTATTTATGATTGGATTTGATTATGCATCGCTTATCTACTTGCATAATATTTGCTTCAACAGATATAGTTTTACCAAACATTTTATTGTTTTGTTCTCTCCATATCATCCATATGCAAGTATAAATAGATTATTGCAATATATCGACTCGTGCATTTTTTATTAAACTTGTTAATGAAATCATTCATCTTGGTTTTTAAATCCAATAAACTAGAGTGTGATAGTGTCCACATAATTTTAATTTTTCTCCTTTTCCAAATATATGTGTTGAACTTGGATTTGAAATAAAGATGTTGAGTATTTTCTTTACAATGATTGCTCAACATACATATTGGGTCGATTTGAATGCATCTTTGGCTGACCTAATCATCTATGGGAAGAAAATCACTCATAGCTTTGAACAAACAGACTGCCATCTTGGGATAGTGCAATCTATCCCATTAATTGTTATTTTGCTTGCATGGAATAGTTGAATATCTTCACTTTTGAGGAAGAAAAGAGTTAGCAAAGTTCAGTAAAGCTTTGCATGAGGAAGCTCTCTATTGTTTGCTTATTTATCATTTGTTAATAATTTTTAGGTTTTTTAGTATAATTTGTATTTAAATGCGCAATTTTCGAATAAAATTATGCACAATTTTGATAGTTTGACCATTGAACCATCTATTCCTTTAACATTGAGTTATCGATTTTGAACTCATGGCTCGATCACAATAACCATGGACTTGAAACATACTTTTGTTCCACCAAACCATATAGAAGTTATTTCGAACTTTGAAATGAATCAAACAAGAACAAATAAAAATGATCTAAGTTGCTTACCTATACATATATTAGAAAGTAACTATGAACGTGAGTTATTTAAAACATGGAAAGTAAATCAGTAAATGTTAACTTGTCCTTAATTCAAGCAAGCAAATTAAAAGCATTTATTCTAATTTAATAAAAAATTCAGTTATTGCATTTTTTTTATTTACCTTTGCATTTTGGTTAAACTATTACAATTTTATATAGTTGGATCATTTGATTAGAAAACTTTGAAATCTTAGTGACATGAGTGGAAAATCCTAGAATTTAAATAGGATTTTCCATACATATATCAATATCCAATAAGTATATTGGTGTGGTAAATAAAGAAGTATTAACTGTTCTGATTGAATGTCCACAATTAAATCCAAATCAGATTAACTGTTGCACGCATATTGAGCTTAAGTAATTGTTAAAAAATATGGAAATAGTTTTTTTGATTTGGTAAATGAATCCATTAAATTAAAAAAATTATCAGAAACTAAATTGAAAACAACGGAATTTTTTTATCTTAGTTCAGTAACTAAAATCAGAAAAGAATTATTAGTTCCCTTTTGAACTCTTCTTTTACAACTTTGTTATTTAGGCAGCGAGCCCATCAAACAGTTAAAAAAACGTAACAAAGTTTTTCCAAAAAAGTATTATATATATGGCTCCCATTGTAAATATGTTAAATTTATAAATAAAGCAAAAAGTAAGTAAATAAATAAGGCTAATTCTACTAACCTACTATCTTTTTTCTTACATACCCGACCAAAAAATAAAAATATGTACATACTATTTTTTTAATGACTTGCCTTTTCCATTCTCGAATGTTGACACTAATACATCCACGGTATTTACGTGCTGAGCTCCCAAGTGCCAAAAAGATAGATTGTTAGGTAAAATAAAAGGAAAAAGAAATAGAACAAGAAAGAAGGAACATAATATTGAATTCTCACGGCGGAACGATAACATATGTTATCAAAAGATAGTACAAACTATCACTCTAAGAAACAAAACCTTTTAGAGTTATAATTCTAAATATATTATTAGACTAAACAGTTATAACAACATACCCTCAAAAATGCTGAAATGTATAATATAGTAATGCAGTGGAAATAAGAATACTACAGTAGGTGAAACATCCAGCTCGCATCCTTGAGCTCCAGAACATCTAACAAAAACCTGGCTTTCTTAGACCGTTCGAAAGAGAACACGAGGAATTTAGGGGGAAAAAATCACCAGTTAGATCCATGTCTGGTGTGAGAAAATCAAAAAAAAATGTGTACAACATATAACAGTACTTTGAGACCACAAGGCATGTCATAACGGTTATCCCCTCAAAAGAACCACTCTTCTAATAAGCATAAAAGGTGATGCAATAATAATGTCTAATGTCAAGAATATAAATCAAAATATAGTCATTGATGCTTACATTAAGCATATCATAACAGTATCGAGGGTACAATCAAAACCGCTAAGGTATGTCGTTAATGGATTTTCCGTGGATATACCTTCGGTCAAGCCGAAATCCAATCTCTCGCAAAAGGATCACAAACAACCCCTGAGCATCATATATCTCTAGGTAAAATATACCATTAAGGTCAATTTAACCGATCCTCATCTAAAATAGGTGATCCCAAATATCATCTGTGTTGAAGAATGTGGGGAATGACTTATCACTAACAAAAATGAGTGGAAGCGATTTAATCAAGATCATGTATTCTCTATTTGAATACCAATGCAAACTTAAAATCTGCTATGATATCACATAAAATCAAACTGTAAAAAGAGACACAGAATATTTAACGTGGTTTGGATTTGTATCATACATCCATGAAGACCCAACAACCCTTTTATTCAAATCACTAAATTCAGAGAGACTACAAGCCTAATGAATGATTAAAGAGTTACAAGATGTAGAAATTCTCTCTAATCAATCACTCAGTTGAAGGATCATAATTTAAATAACTCAAAATAGAAAATCCCAAATTGATTTAGCTTGGTTTTCAATTAAAATATTGGAAATCTGATCTCTTCATTAGGAAGAGGATTAGGAGGCTTATATATAGATGCTCTAATCACTCTAGACCATCTGATCACATCAAAATAATATATACGATTAATAGAGAAGAACCTTGCATCGAAATGGCGAAACTGCCCTCTAAATTTGAATCAGCCAAAACCCTGGGACAATCTCGTAGTAGTGACTCAAACGTCTGACCAAAGGGGGGGTCAGAAATTTGTTCAAACTCGGGATAGAACTTCCATCAACTTAGACGTTTGACCAAACTATCTGGTTTGACAAATGAAGGAACTCAGATGTCTGAGTGGTTATGCCAAACATCTAAGTGCCTAATACTCTTCTATTCTTAAACTCCACAGGTAATCAGAAGTCTGGCTTGGGTTCCCAGACGTCTGTTTACTTGTTTCTAGCACTTTATCAACCTCTCTTCCTCCAATCGACATCCTAACTCTTCCAACATGAAGCTCCACACCATATCTTCAATCTGAAGCATTCGCAGGCATATATTTGAATCGCATAACAACAACACTCCACCTTGATTCAACAATCAACAAAATGATAGGGGTTGTTGGGCCTTAGCAACTGAAACCAAACTAATCATGTTTTTCCAATGCTCAAACTTGACTTTAGAATGTGACTTAGTCATCATATCTGAAGGATAATCCATAGTACTCACCTTCACTAACTTGATCTTGCTTTATTCTACCTCAAGCAAAAGGAAGAATCCTCTAACATCAACGTGCTTCATCCAAGAATTATAGGCTTGATTCTCTACAAGATGAATCATGCTTACTATTTGAAAATAGCTCTACCGTCTGCTGTACCACCGAAAGATCATCCAATAACGGAAGTAAATAAAATAACTCTTTGGTCGCTTCCACAATCGATACCAACTCAGCCTCCATAGTAGACAAAGCTACTATTAATTGCCGCTTTGATCTCCATGAAATCAGGCCTATGCCAAGTGTAAAAACATAATCTGGCTTTGACTTTCATCTATCTCTATCCCTAGAATAATCTAAATCATAGTTACCTTTAAGAGATATGTCTCCATCGACTTCACTACAAAACAAGCCAACTGAAGAAGTTCCATGAAGATATATATGTTCCACTGCACAATACCCATAACATGGGCTAGATCTTTTCTCGTGCACACCATCGCATACATAATAATACTAAAAGCATTAGAGTAAGGTATATCAGCTATATACCTCTTGTGTTTAACCGATGAAGGAGATAAGTCTTTCGACAACTTAAAATGAGAGTCTAATGGAGTGCCAGCACGAGTAACTCTCTCCATACCAAATCGAGTGAGGACCTTTTCGACGTATTGTGCTTGAGGGAGTCTCAACTCTCTCCTTTTTCTATCTTTGAATATCTTCATTTCTAAAAAAAAATCTTTTCCCAAATCCTTTATATCAAAATATTTACTGAGCTCTACTTCTCCGGACTCATCATGGATAACATTTAATGCACATATTGCCATGCCATCAAAGTCTTCGATGCTCAATAACAACAAACTCATTAACCCACCTAGGCTTCCTTTTCTATCTAACATGCCTAGTCTATAAATGAGCTCCACCTCGAGTAGATCCATTGTACTAACATTTTTACTATCCTCATCAACCGCCATGTTATCAGAATTACCATCTAAACCTCTGTGTAAAGAATCCGAAGGCAACTCACCTTATGTTTGTCTAAATCTGTCTTTACATTGTCATCGGATAAGGAAGGCTCCTACTTCAACATAACCTTCTCATCAAAAGTCACATGACAATTTATAAAATTCTTCTTGTTAATAGGATACAACAACCTATATCCCTTCACCCCTCTTCTATAACCTAGAAAGATATACTTACGAGCTCTAGGTTCTAAATCCAAATACTCTACGATATGAATAGCAAAAAATATTTCTTTTGCATACTGCTTCAGGAATCTTCATATCTATAGTAGTAGAAGATATGCGATTGATGAGGAAAGTAATATAGATAAAGCTTCAGCCTAAAATCCCTTCCTTAACTTAGCAGTTAATATGTGGCAATGAGTTTTCTCCAATAATGTCTGATCCATCCTTTCAGCAAATCCACTAGACCGAGGGTTGTTAGGTGTGGTGTAATACCATTAAAGCCTTAATATTCGTAATAGTTGATGAATACCTTTGGTACAATTTCGCTGCCATTATCTAAATGGAGAACTTTCAACTTCTTCCTTGACTGCTTCTCAACTATAAATTTCTACTTTTGAAACCGGGAGAAGGTTTCGCTCTTAAACTGTAGAATGTATGTCCATACTTTACAAGAGAAATCATCTATAAACGAAACGAAATACTTGGCTCCACCCAAGAATGGGCAAGGGGAAGGCCCTTGTCATGTTTGTCATGTTTGTTATAGAAATCATCTATAAACGAAACTTACAATAAAACCGGTAGAAAATTATAGAAACATATCATCAACTAATTATAAGATCAATTAAAATCACTTTAACCCTTGTCATGTTTGTTATTTTTATGAAAAATGGTGGAAATCAATCATGCATTTCTTTTTTCTCCTTAGTATTTTTCAGCACAAATGGTTGTCTAATAAGTTAGAGAAGAAAGAAAAAATTTAACTTGAAACTGAAGGGTGAACCCATTATTCTTTGAATGTGCATTTTCAACTTTCGAGGTAAAGTTAGTATTTTGTGGAGTATGTGTAAAATGTATGGTGCATGTTTTCTTCTCCTTACACAAAATATATGATGCGTGATCGTTACAAAATATATTTTGTATGTTTTTTTTACTAAATATTTGGTTATACTTAACCTTTTTGGATTCAAATAAATTGGGAATTTAGTATTAGATAAGTTAAACGATATTGTTAGCCACTGATCCAAAATATAAATGCTCATTATACGGACAAATTAAATGAAATCAAATGATATATATTCAAATGATTGTTTTTAATGTGTTTTTCAAAATACAAAAACTCGAATGATGTTGATTTGAACTTAGAAATAAAGCAACTATAACAAATAAAAAAGATCCAAGTTGCTCACCTAAATAAATTAGAAAATAAACAACGAATGTGTTTATTTAAAATTAGTTAAGTAAATTTGTAAATGCTTTACTCATTCCTAATTCAAGTGAAAATGTTATATGTGTTCATTTTAATTACATAAAAAGATTCCATTTACAGTGTTTTCCTTTTGATTTATCTGTGCATTTTGGTTAAGTTAGGACGTTTTTAAATAATTAGATCATTTGATTAAAATTTTAAAACCATAGGGTACATGTGGAAAAAACTTAGAATTCAAATAGATTTTATCAAAATACATCAATAATAAATAAGTGCATTAGCATGATAGACAAATTTGGAGTTGCACTACTTGTTCCAATTAAATGTTCATTGGTATTTGTGAATCAAATTAATTATGGCATACACATTGGACTTAAATTGCTAAAAAATATGAATTTTCTTTGATTTGGTAAATAATTCAATTAAATAAAAGTCATTGGAAACTGAACAAAAGTAGTGGATTGATCATATTTCAGTTCGATGACTAAAACTAGAAAAAAATCATCAGTTCCATTTCCAAATCTTCTTTTACAACTTTGCTATTCAAGCAGTAAACCTACCAAACACTTGAAAAAACCATGTAAATATGTTTCCAAAAAATTCACTGTCAATAGGTGCCCACTATAAATTTGTTAAACTAGCAAATAAAGTAAAACTAAGTAAATAGATAAACTACGAACAGATAAATTTCTCCGTTTAGAACACCTTTTCATGGTTTCTTCAAGTGGGCGCCACTGTGGGCAGTACACCAAATAAATCTCTCTAATTTTCTTGCAATCAAAATGCATTCACTTCTTTCTTTTGCTTTTATTTCTTTCAGTCCTAACTATTAATAACACTATGCTAATCCTATTAACCCATCACCATTTTCCTTACACAACCCAGCAAAAAGTAAAACATGCACTTACTATTTTGCTCTTACTAATACATAACCTTAAATGTCCTTTCATTCGCTATTTTCTTTACTGTAAAAAGATGGGGAAAATTAATATAAAAGGAAAGCTGAATCAACTATGCAATTTTAGTATGCAAACTTAAATTTTTATGAAATAATTAAGTAATGCAAATCACAAGTCATATAGCACCAATGAATCAGGTAAAAATTAATCTTAATATGATTTCATACAACATAAAAAACAAAAATTTCATGCACTACAATCTAATTCCATCTAAATTGAGTGGTTCGATAATATGGAAATGAGTAATACATAGTGCCTAGCGGATAAAAAACTTAGTCAGCAACAAGCTAGGATGGATAGAAACCCAGTTATCATCAAGATTGGAATGGATAGAAATCTAATATGTGGCAAACTAGGAATGAATATAAACCTATTTCATATCAAGTTTAAAATGGTTAAAAATATGGTTTGTTGCATACTATGAATCATCTAAGACCCAGTTCAGTACACTACATTAATCGACAAAAAACTTGTTTACGACACACTAGGAATGGATGAAACTATGTTTATGCCTCACAAGCCATAATATATATCAACATTTGGGTCCAATGTTTAATTAAAGCTAGTTTGATTTATGCAACTGATTAGATAACTGACGGGTATATTTGGTGTAAACAGATCATAGGAAAAATATGGAATGTAGTATTTTTACAAGTGATTATGGAGTGGAAAAGGAAATTAGCTGGGTGTTAATAGATTTGGCCAAGATGAACAACCTATAAGTTGGTATCTTTTAGAATGAAGAAGGTGTTCAACATGTGAAACAACTTAATCAGTTTTTTCATTGCATCTAGAATTAGATAAATCTAAATCGGGTGGAAACTGAATATGTAATCCTAATTATTAATTAAGTATGTCACACTTTTGTTCTAAATCAAGTTTGTCTATCCGCGTAGATGGAAATTGAGGATTTATAGATGTAACATTATACATTGTATCAATTCTATCCATGAACCGTTTTGAAGTTCATTGACTGACTTCAAACACCTTAAATATGCAACATGAGCGTTATCAAATGCATAGCAGAAACCAACTGCTTTTAATAAACATTTTGAACAACCATAGCATATGGTTACATCTTATGAGTTAATGATCTTAGAACCAGAAGAACCCATAAATTAAAGATGAAAAATGTCAAATTAGGAATGAAAAGATAAGTAGTTACACGTTCCAATTTAACAACGCTATACATGTAAATCATGTCATAGGTTGTATCCAGTAACATCTATCTAGAATAATCATAAAGAATTGGCCTCGCTAGTTAGAAAATATTACTCAGTCTTTTAGTAAGGCTGATTCTTAACAATTATTCCAAATAACTATTATCAAATATGACCCCTGACATAATTTACATGCATAGATTCGCTAATTGGAATGTTTAACTAGTTATCTTGTCATTCCTAATTTGATATTTTTATCTTTGTTTTATGGATTCTTGTGGTTCTAGGATTGATTACTCAGAAGATATAACCCTTTGCCATGCTATTCAAAATGTTTTTTAAATGAAATTGGTTTCTGTTGTGCGTTTGCTGATGTTCACATCACATATTTTAGGTCTTTGAAGTTGGTCATTGAATTTTCAAACTAGTTCATGAATAGAATTAATGCAATGTATAATGTTATTCTTTTAATTCTCAGTTTTCTTTACGTAGATGGATGAACTTGATTTGGATAAAAGGTGATATACTTATTTTGTAATTAGGTCACATATTCATAGAAACGCTAATAATCCTATCATATTTAAAATAATGAAAAAATCAAAGAGTAAGAAAACTAAAAAAAGGAAATGGATGATCGAATTTAGAGATGAAAACTAAAAAATGGAAATGGATGATCGAATTTAGAGATGGGACATAATTACGCCAGACTAAAAAGCCTATATTTATTTTGGAAGGAGTGATCTGGTAGTAACAAAGATGAATCGAATCTTGTTAAAAAAATTGGATTTACTCTAAGTACATAGTTTGGGGATTAGATGTTGAATGAGTTTTTGGAAATTTATATGATTTTGTTATATTATAGTTTTTTTGGTTGAGTTGTGTGTTTATTCGTATGATTTATGTGATTTTTAATTAGCTGTGCTGTTGTTTAGCTAAATGTTGAATTTTTTGTTTGATTGGCAAGGAATAGTTATGAAGTGCATGATACGTACATGTAAACTAATTCTCTCAAACATGCTTGGTTACGTTCTTAGTTTTTTGTTCACAATTGAAAAAAGAATTGAATGATAATGTAGGGTTTATTAGCTAGTTCTGAGCAATGTTATAGTTAATTAAATTTTTGTATGACATTTATAATTTTCGATAATTTTAAGCACAAATGAATAAAATACATCGAATGACTGTCTTAGAGATAGCTATGGTTTATGTGCATTGTACATGTAGAAATGGATAGGATTATGCAATTTCTTGCTGAAGTGCTAAATTGATCATGTAATTCTTACTCGTATGACAGTTGTTTCCTGGGGAATTGACCAGGCAACTTAGTACTCGGCCTCCCTATCATCGGTTAAATTATCGTTCGGCATCACGTTACGACCGGCATCCAAGAAGCACTCGGCGTCCAAGCTCATTCGGCGTCAATGGAACGTTCGGCATCAATGAACGTTCGGCATGTTAAGACCGTTCGGGATGGGACAACGCTCAGCATCTAGGAGCATCTGGCATCAAGAAACGTCCGACATCCATGAACGTTCGGCCAACAAGTGAGGTCCGGCATAGCTGGGCGTTCATCATTGTAGGATCATCTAACATTCCATATCGTTCGGCATCCGCACCATGTTCGGCATTAGGATGTGTCGGGCACTCAGAGCATTCGGCCTTATCTCGTTCGGCCTAACCATCGTTCGGCCGAGTTACTGATTCGTCTTCTAGTATCATTCGGCACAAGTGCTCCCTACGGCATTCAATGTGTTCGGCCTCATCTCGTTCGACCAAAGGAGATTGTTCAGCATAAGGGGACCGTTCAGCATTCATAGTACTGGCCTCATCTCATTTGGCCAAAGGAGATTGTTCGGCATAAGGGGACTGTTCAGCATTCATAGTGGTCGGCCTCACTTCGTTCGGCAAAGAGGGGTACGTTCGGCATTGGAACGTTTGGCATTTGATCGTTCGGCCTCTCTGGTTCGGCGCACAGAAACCACTCCATTTGGGCCAGGATATTCAGCTACCAGGCCCACCAGGGAAGTCCGACCCACCTTCGTCTATAAATAGAGGGGCAGGGGCACAGAAAAAAGGGAGGGATTTTAGAGAAGACTGGGGAGACTCTGCCATTTTCAGGACTCATTCCAGACTTATTTCTTTGTATCTTGCAACTGTATTCAAGTACTTTTAAGCGGATTGTATCTGTAATCAAGTATCAATGAAAAGAATAAAGATCAACTTCAAAGTGGACGTAGGCTACTACGCCGAACCACTATAAATTTGGTGTTCTTACTTTTTGCATTTAAATTTACATTCTTTTCTCTGTTTTAGTTTACTTTCTTCATTAATCTCTCTACACAATCTTTCTAATGGTGTTAGTGACCAATTTTGGTGCTTTCACTGAGAGTTGAATTCTTAGGCTATTAGGATCTGCTTTGTAGCTACTGGATTACATAAATCTCCCGAAGGAGATCCAAAAATCATCCACAAGGCATTTGTTGATTCTACTCAGAGTTACAATCAACAACTCTACTATGGGGAGACCACGAACCAGATCAGCCTCTCATAATGCAGATGTCCATGAGACTGCTAGTGTGCAACAAGTTGGACCTAGCAATCAACAAGTGATTCGAGGTGTAGGGCCCTCCAATCAAAACCAAGCGGAAGTTGTTTCCTGAGAAGAGTTCAATGACTTAATAAGAGAACTTAAGGAAAGTAGAAATCAGCTTGCTGAGAAAATGCAAGCTAATGCTGACCTCATGACTCAGCATACTCAGCAGCAACATCAGAATGCTGAAGGTAGTCGTGCCCCCTACTCTAAAGATGATAGTTCGACTTCAGCTGACAAACCTCTTAGGCGTAGACGCCGTAAGGATGAAGGTGCACAGGCGGGTGCCAAAGATCGATCGACTAGGATCAAGCCCCTAAAGAGACTGGGCGCGAGGCTCACCAAGGTCCCAAAGAACCTAACCTCCCATCTTCCATACAAACCCCGGACTTGACATCTATGTTCAGGCAGTTGATGAAAGAAAACCAAGGTTTGACTAATGAAGATTGAAGAGTGTCTAAGAGTCATACTCCCTTCATGGATACCATTCTACAGGCTGAATATCCAAGAAAATTTAGCATGCCCACCATTCCAGCCTATGAGGGGAAGTTTGACCCCAGACAACATGTGATGAGGTATGGATCGATGGTGGATTCTGCAAGAGCTAATGATGCAGCCAAGTGTAGGTGCTTCCCGATCACTTTGTTTGGAATTGCCACCGTGGTTTACCCGACTTCCACCTCGATCTATATCCAGTTTTGACGAATTAGCAATGAAATTCATAGAACAATTCAGGATACACACCACTCGTCCAAAAGACGTGATGTCCTTATCAAGCGTAATCCAAGCTTCGGGAGAGTCATTAAAAGCATACTTGCAAAGGTTTCATGTTGCTTCTACCGATGTGAGCAATCCTAACGACCCCGCGATTTTGATGGCAGTAATGCGTGGTGTGGATCCGGATTTTGAGTTTGGAGATTGGTTGGCGGGGAAGCCCCCAGCTACGCTGGAACGTTTTTATTCGAAAGATCATCAGTTCATAAGCTCGGTGGACAGGGCGAGACAAGGCACCAGGGGCCGTTCAAGAGTCTATGAAAAGTTACATCGCCGTGAAACAAACTGGAGGTAATTATGGAAAAACTCAAGTTAACATCCAGAACAAGCCTGGGCAGTCTAAAGGATCCGAAAGTGGAAATCCCGGAAAGAAAAAAGAAACAGGGAGATGGAAATCAAGGATCCCAACCTACAATGAATACACCCCATTGAACGCATCTCTTGAAAACATCTATTTATCAACTTGCAACACTTTCCAATATAGAAAGCCACATCCAAAGGAATCGATGGAGGAACAGAAGCAGGCCGGAAAGTATTGCTATTTTCACGAGTCTGATGGGCACAACACGGAGGAGTGCAGACACCTCCATGATGCTATAGAAAAGATGATTAGACAGAAAAAGCTGTAGGAATTTGTCAAATACCCACAGGACGGGAGGCAAGAAACATCGGACCCTAGACGTGGGCCGGCCCCGCACCAACTAGAACAACCTACTCGAATTGTGGGAAGATTGGTTATTAACACGATTGCTGGCGGATCTCATCCTATGGATAAGAATTGGCATGAGATGGAGTGATATGCTGACTCTTTAAGACATGCGGAGTATGAGTGTTGTTCGAATGTGGAGGATGGGACTCCTGCAAAGCAGCAGCGCACGATGAATGATGATATCGTATTCAGGAGCCGAGATGCGGACAAGGTGGAGGCCCCTACCATCGTCCCAATGGTCATATCTACGACAATCGGGTCGATGTATGTGAAGAGAATTCTAATTGATTGTGGAAGCTCCGTTAACATCATCTTCAAGAAGGCATATGACCAAATCAAACTGGAAGCTAAGGATTTGAAACCATCCAATGCCAGAATCCATGGCTTTAACGGCGCAGCAACGGATGCAGTGGGATATGTGGAGTTACTAGTTGAACTGGGGCTGGGCGAGGGTAGAAGGGTGCGAATCCTACCATTCATAGTGTTGGACGTTGAGACTCCATATAACGTATTTCCTGGACGTCCAACCTTGGCAGAATTCAGGGCAGCATTGGCCCCTTGGTGTCTGATATTAAAATTTCCCACAGACAGCGGTGTTGGAGTGGTGCACAGCGATCAGGCGACCGAACGTGCCTGTTATGTGGCTGAGCTGAGAGAGGCTCAGCGTAGAGAGAAAGGAAAGGTTGCGGACCGCTCCGTCCACAGCCGTAATGCTGATGATTGATGAGAAGCTCCCGAGCCCTGGCTCGGGCAACATTCTTTGATCTATAGGGACATATATCCGAGAGACGATGATGGGGGACCCAGAGAAACCAATGCACCACCGGCCAAACTCACAATTGACATCCCAGTTAGCCGGAGTGACCCATCACAAGTTCTTAAAATTGGGTCGCAACTCGACCCTTTGGCCGCTGAGAACCTTACTGATTTCCTTCGAGCGAATCTTGATGTTTTCACCTGGACATATTCTGATATGTGCGGGATTTCTCTTGCGATCGCGAGTCATATGTTGAACATAGACCCGAAACATGTACCTGTGAAACAAAAAAGGAGAGGCAGGGACTCGGAGAGGTCTGCGGCTCTCAAAGAGGAGGTGGACGAACTCAAAGCCAACGGGTTCGTCCGCGACGACCTCTACCTTGAATGGGTATCTAACCCGGTGCTAGTGAAGAAAGTAAATGGAAAATGGAGGACCTGTGTTGATTATTCTGATTTAAACATTGCATGCCCGAAGGATAGTTTCCCGTTGCCTAGGATTGACCAGCTGGTCGACTCAACTGCCGAACATGAGTTATTATCATTTATGGATGTGTACTCTGGATATAATCAAATCCCAATGCACCTCCCAGACCAAGAACACACTAGTTTTGTCATGAACATGGGATTGTATTACTATGTAGTAATGCCATTTGGATTGAAGAACGCGGGAGCGACTTATCAACGCCTAGTGAATCGAATGTTCAAAGATCAGATTGGTAAAATAATGGAAGTCTATGTGGATGACAAGCTCGTGAAGTCACGACAGTCAAACGACCACATCTGAGACTTGGCGGAGATGTTTAACATACTCAGGCATTATGGAATGAAGATCAATCCATTGAAGTGTTCATTCGACGTAGCATCAGGAAAGTTTCTGAGATTCATTGTGAATGCCCAGGGAATCGAAGCTAACCTAGAGAAGATCCAAGCTATCCGAGATATACAAGTACCCAGAACCATAAAGCAGGTGCAAAGCCTGAATGGAAAAGTGCCTGCGCTAAGCCGATTCATATCCAGAGCTACAGACAAGTGTATTCCCTTCTTCGACATTATAAAGAAAGGAAAGAGAAACTTAAAATGGACATCCGACTGTGAGGAAGCATTTCGGGCTCTGGTAAGGCACTTAGAAAGTCCCCATGTACTATCAAAGCTAACAGACCATGAAATGTTGTATGTATACTTGGCGATATCCCAGCATGCTATCAGTACAACTTTGGTTCTCGAGGAAGACCGGATTCAAAAGCCAGTTTACTATGTCAGTAAACGCTTGACAGAGGCGGAAAGAAATTATCCAAAGATTGAGAAACTAGCCTATTGCTTGGTGATTGCATCACGCAAGGTTCTCCCCTACTTTCAGGCACACTCAATCGGTGTCTACACTGACCAACCCTTGCGACAGATACTCAACGACCGGAAACTTCCGGAAGGATGCTGAAATGGAATATTGAGTTAAGTCAGTTCGATATTACCTATGTGCCACGAAGGGCCATACAAGGACAAGCGCTAGCTGACTTCATTGCTGAATTCACTGTGCCAGATGAACCGAGCAGTCACAGTTTCATACCTCTCGTTTGAAGGAAGATGTACACAGATGGTGCATCTAATGACCATCGTGTGGGGTCTGGCGTAGTCCTTGTGACTCTGGAAGAGTGATCAATTTGCTATGCTTTGAAGCTTGAGTTTGTAGCGACAAATAACGAAGCCGAGTATGAAGCATTGATTGCTGGCCTGAGACTTGTTAACGAACTGGGAGTGAAGTCAATTGAAATCATCTATGACTCGCAACTGGTAGTATATCAGGTGCGGGGAGACTATCAAGCGAAGGGACAGAGACTGGCACCATACCTTGCCCGTGTTCAAGAGCTGCTGGCGAATCTGGAATATTACGACATATCGCATGTCCCGCGCGAACAAAATAGAGAAGCCAATTCATTGGCAAAATTCGCAAGCACTGGCGATGCACAACAAATGGGATTATTCCCTGTTGAGACCCTCCATGCTTCGAGTATAGAGATGATGGAGATAGATCTCGTGTTAGAAACCAAACCTGAGAAGGAATCATGGTTGACCCCGATCAGACTGTACTTGCTACAAGGGGATTTACCTGAAAAGATTAATGAAAGATGCCAAGTCCTTCGTAAGGCTTCGCGTTATGTAATACATGACGGGATATTGTATCGGAGGGGATTCTCGACCCCCTTACTCTGGTGCGTGGCCCATGATGAGATAAAACAAGTATTAAAGGAAGTCCATGAGGGAGAGTGCGGTGGTCACACTGGGGGGCAAACGTTAGCAAAGAAAATCCTTCGTTACGGATACTATTGGCCGACTGTCAATCAGGATGCTGCAGACTATGTGAGAAAAATGTGACAAATGCCAGATATATGCAAAAATCCCAAGAGCTTCGCCAATGGAACTCACACAAATGGTTAGTCCCTGGCCATTTGTGATGTGGGGGATCGACCTTGTAGGCTCTTTATCCTTAGCCAAAGGTGGAGCGAAATATGTAATAGTTGCAGTCGACTACTTTACCAAATGGGCAGAAGCAGAGCCTCTAGCCACTATAAACGCCAAGAAGGTTATTAATTTCGTCGTATGAAATATCATATGCCGTTTTGGTCTTCCAAGGACCATAGTCATGGACAATGGAACTCAATTCAAGAGCAAGGAGTTCAAACAATTTTGCCAGAAATATGGCATTGAGAAGAAATTTGCAGCAGTTGCTCACCCAAAGGCGAATGGACGGGTAGAGGCCGTAAACAAAATAATCAAGTCCATGTTGAAAAAACGTCTGGAAAAGGCTAGAGGCAGGTGGGTGGATGAACTTCCAACAGCACTTTGGGACTATAGGACCACCTACAAAATCGCGACTGGCCACACTCCATTCACATTGGCATATGGCATGGAAGCTGTCATACCCGTGGAACTTGAGGTCACGTCACATCGGGTAATTTATTACGACCCCGAGTCAAACCAGAATCTCTTATTGGAGTCGTTGGACCTCATTGATGAAAAATGCGAAGAAGCCAATTTGAGAGCAGCCGCATACAGACATAGAGTCGCTAAATATTATAATGAGAAGGTCAGACCAAGAATTTTTAGTGTGGGAGACCTCGTTTTGAAACGAGTTTTCCCGATCCCCTCTCATATGATTCCCGCATGGGAAGGTCCATATGTCATCGAACGGAAGCTTGGAGAAGGAACTTTCAAACTAGCGACCGTCGATGGTGCGACACTCCCCCGAGCTTGGAACAGCGAGCACTTGCGGCATTATTATACTTAGTCTATTCCTTTCATGTATTAGTTGTACTCTTTTCCAGTATGCTTTTATTTCTAATTCTTGGCATGTAATAAGGCAATTTAGCTTGCTCTCACTAATAAAGGCTTGAAGCCATCTTTTCCATGAATTACTAATGTCTCTACAAATGATGGTCCTGTGATGGGCAAATAAAATTATGTTATTCTGGCTAACGTGCGAACGTGCACGGACATTTAAAATTTCCAAGTCCCCGGAGTGTGGACTGGAGTACTCTAAGTCCCTGGAGCGCGGACTCAAGTATAAACGACTTAAAATCTCCAAGTCCTCGGAGTGCGGACTGGAGTACTCTAAGTCCCCGGAGCGTGGACTCGAGTATAAACGACTTAAAATCTCCAAGTCCCCACGCGGACTGGAGTACTCTAAGTCCCCAGAGCGCGGACTCGAGTATAAACAATTTAAATGACCAGGTCCGCTGAAGACGGACTAGATATAATTGACTTGAAGACATCGAGAATTCAGCGTGCATACTAGAAGATGTTCTAAGTGCTTGGGACGTGGAAGAAAAACAGATGGTTCTCAAAGAATTTCTGAGCTATATGAAGATGAACCAAGAGGTCTATTATATCCACAACAGCTTGGATTTGAATCACAATCATAAAGAAAATTGAACGACAAGAGCCATGGAAAGACAGGAAAACTAAGTTTTATTCATCAAAGGTAAGTTTCCATTACAACTCCTTTGAAGCTCGGAATCAAAAGTTTATTTACACAAACTAAGAAAACAAAAGTACTTGCCTAATTTAAACTACCCCTCGTTGAATGAGAGTAATGATTACTTCTTATACTTCTTCGCTTACTTCACCTCCTTTGTTTTCTGAGACGCCCCTCTCCTCCGCGTTTACCCTTGGTACCCTTCGTTGATGGAGGAGTGACAGCTGGAGAAGTGTGAGGGACATCCACGGGTTTAGACCTGCCAGGGAGGATGATCTTCAACGGTTTGGCCAAGGGATCGTCTGGATCCACAGTTTGAAGCTCGACCTTGACCTTGGTCGTTTCTTCATTCTCCTTCTCAAGCCTCTCCTTCATACTCGGCTCAGATGTGTGTGCGGAGGTGCCTGTGATCTCTACTTCATAACTTCCCTCGATGGGAGAAGAAGTCTCAGATTTGTCTTCATTTAACGCCCCAATCACCTGAGCATCTGGCCCGGGAGCTTCTCCTACCTTACTAGCCTCACCTACCTTCTCCTCCACCTCCTTAGTGACATCGCTCCTTGGAGTGGGCCTTGGATCAGAACGACCTGCGCGCATGAAGGGAAAACAAATATTAGAATACAATGGTCCTAGGATGTCAACATTTCGAATCTTAAAGTGAAGAGTCATCTACCAGCTTCCGGCAGGCTCTCAGCCGTCAAGGGGGTCTCACCCTCCGAAATGGGAGAAATAATATAAACACCAAGGCCAGGGTCCTCCAGAGTGTAACCAATATGTTGCTCGAATGGGTCAAGTATCGGGCGATCGGCCGATTGAATAGGCGCATGAGCTGGAGGCACGGCCTCGGATGGACCAGTAATAACTTCTTTCCCTTTCCTTGAAGGGGAACCTTTGCCATATATAGTTTTAGCTGCAGACAAGTCCGAAGGCTCATTTCCCCTGAGATATTCTTTTATCAATGCCCCCTCATCAATCTCTTCGGTTCCGTGCTCGGCCTTCATGATTTCTATCAATGCCTCCCATGCCTCGGCTAGAGATTCAAGATAACCCTCGCCCAAGAAAGTCAAGTCTCGATGCATGAGAACGCAGGCATTGAACTCAGCGATTAATGGGTCAAACATATTTTTGACCTTCTCCCTGCCTTCTTCTCTAGCCGCCTCAAGACGCGAGTCGATATCGATGGACGCAATCCTTTCGCCCTCTTCACGGGTCTCCTTCTTTAACGCCTCAACCCTGGAAAGCTTGCCTTCAAGTTTTTCTTTCAAAAGTCGAGTGGCAACGATCTCGTCGCTGTATCGTTGTGACTCCTCTTGGGCGGCCGTTTTCTCTTTGCTCTCCCTACGAAGCTGCTCCTCAAGCCCTTTGACTCGGAGGCTGAGCGCATCCCTCTCCTTCTGAACCGAGTCCTTCTCTAGAGCCAAAGCCCCACATCGTTAAACCGCCTCGTCAAGTTCTTTCCTATGAGTTGACTCCAGACGAGTAACGGCCTCAGCAGTATACTTAGCGCTTTGACGGGCGACCTCGAGCTCAGACTTGTAAATGGCCATTTCTTCGTCCTGAGCTTTAATGATATCCTTGTCGTGGATAGTCTCAGGCTTCAAGCGGTCGATTTCATGCTGGCGCTCCATGGAAACTTCAGAAATTTTTTCTGCTAGATGAAAAAAGGCGTCATGTTGAACATAGACGTCATTCGTACAAGCAAGGGCGCTCTGTTTGGCATGTCCGGGAATAGGGTGAATCGTCGGGAGGAATTTCAGGCCATCGAAGCAGATTTTCGGAATTTTGTCTTCAAGCTCGGCCAGCCTCTCTGATACTGTTGGGTCTGTTGCATGAGACGGGGGAGATGACTTTGAAAGTTTGCCCCTCCTATAAGAATCTCGGGACTGTCGAGTGGAAGAGGAATCAGAGTGTTGGTCCCAGGGAGCATCAGGTTGCGACCTCTTATTGCCACACTTGTCTTTACTTTGCTCTACATGAAAAGAGGTATCCTCGTGGTATTTTGGCTGATAATAAGTTTTCCTCCGAGATGATGAGTCTCTGGAATGATAGTCTTTATCGCCGTCACCATCCCTATCTCGACGTCTTCCGGAACCTGAGTCCCGTCCAGAATGGTGAAGAACAGACGAGCCACGAAGGCGATCAAATCCATGTGAACGCCCCATACCACCTGTACAGAATTCAAATAGCAGCGAATTAGCAAAGAATAGTGTGACGACAAAAGTCTAAGCGAAAATTAAAGTGCAAGTGTTCGTGTGTGTCCTAGTGTTTCCCCCTAACGGACCAATCGCCTTTCTAATAGGAGTTTTCTCTCCCCGACTCTGAGTTGGAGCACCCGCGTCATCTCTAATGGGCGAATGAAGTTTGAATGCCTCCGGATCGTCGAAGTCATAGTTGAGCAGATCATCCGGAATAGAGAGGTTCGATAAACCTTTTAAAGAACTTTCTACGTGCTGCGAAGAAGCCACTCTCTCCTTCGGGATAAGTGTAACTTTTGAAGTTCTGCCATCCTTCTCCTTTCTGATCTTGTAAATCAATCCCTTTTTCTTCTGTGAAGGAGAAGACGATGTTTCGATATCGTGCACTTCAACTATATGATCTTGAGATGGACCCAGATTCTCACCTTGTGCTTCGGATGTTCCACCCTCCTTGATTTTCCCCTCTTCCTGTACATCAGGGGTGTGGCGTGATGATGACTCAGCCAATTTTTTCCCTTTGTCGGATGCGGGCTTGGGTATAGAGACGCGCTCAAGAAGGCTTACCCGACGACCTTATGCTAACAGTCCGAACCTTGACAGTGACTCATTCGAAATGAGGGTTCGGATGTCTCGTTCTTCGATGGGAAGAGCTCTAATAGCTTCAACGACCTCAGAATAACCGCGGCCGTCAGGGCGTGGATTGATACCTAAAAAGATGAATCAAGAATTAGAAAAGGCGTAGCCTCGATCGAAACATGAACATCGTTCCAGGCGGAAGACTTACTTCCTTCAACCCATCTCCTCGTGAAACCAGGGGCAACGTACATAGAACCATTCCTGTTTGTACAGGGCAAATTTGCTTCACGCCCTGGTTAAAATTTGGCATTTGTGGTGCAGCTCGAGGAACACAAAAGAGGGGCTATCTCTCCATTTCTTGATCATATAAATATATCTGATGTCGCCGGGAGTTGGAGGCCTGGAAAAGGCGGTCATGAAGAGAATGTATGTGCCATACATGAATGCGTGGCCATTAGGGTGCAGCTGCGAAGGGGCGATGTCCATGTATTGCAACACGTCCCAAGAAATAAATTGAATGGAGGCACGCTGCCCACTGAGCACATAAACATATTACAGGCGGTATATCCAACTGGGGGCAGGTGTGGGCGATCATGCCCCGACGATGGAACCAACACGTCAGCGAAAGGGATTCTGTGGATAGAGCATATTCGCCAGAGAGCGACTTCGTTAATCTTCGGAGCCTGTGAATCGATCGGATTATCCAAAAGAATCGATGCCTCCAAGGCATCAGGAGCTAAATCATGAGCGGGGGAAGTCGACGGGTTAGAAGAATATGCAACCCCTTGTTTAGAAGACGGCCCGGGTCTGTCAGAAAGCGTGGCGGAGCTAGATCTCTTAGACATCTCTGATAAATATTGAGTTTGACGAAAACACCTATAAGAACTATACTTGAAAAATGTTCAATGTTAGAATTAACAACACGAGTATTCCCCCACGTGTTATGTGAACTAGTGCGATCAATCATGTATAAGCATTAAAAAATTAAAAGTCACACAGTTACTGATATAAAACTAAGTTGCGAATCGTTGACTTCGAAGACCGTCATCGCTGACCGTCTCCAAAAGCCTGTCTTACGGTGATTATGGTTTCGAATTTGGAGAACGTTAGAAGAAGTTATCCGGTTATGTCGACTTGATTTCAAGTTTATGTCTACTGAAACTAGAAAGTTATCAGTTCAGACCGGTTCGATATGCTAGTATGATGGAGTTCCTACCCTTGTTATGTTATATGATTAGGCAAGGTAATTGTTTGTTCGGCCTTATATGGTTCGGCATTTATGTTGTTCGGCCTTAACATCGTTCGGCATATATGATTGTTCAGCCAAGATGTTGTTCGGCCAAGCTCTCGGTTGGCCTAACCACTGTTCAAATTAGTTATCTCTCAGCAAAGTGTCGATCGGCCAAAATTCCATTCGGCCGAGACAGCACTCAGCATCCTCCCTGCTAATTCGTGCTTCCTTCCAAACCTTCCATACCACCGTTTGGCATGTGGTGAGTCACACCGAACCAGAATTATGCCAAGCTCCAACGCTCGACACTCCACCCTTAATCCTTTCCTCTCTTCCACCATCCACACCGAACGACGTGGGCCGACCGTTCGGCAAGTCATGCGAGGCCATGCCGTCCGGCATCCCAACTATCTCCTGCTCCTCCTCATCCCAACTATCTCCTGCTCCTCCTCTAGTCTTTCTTCCTCCAAACTCGATCGGCGTGAGGAAATATGCCAAACCACCACACATCTCCCAACAGATTCCTACCAAGCTCGTCCCTAATCATTTATCCTTACCTACCAACATTCAGCCCTAAAGAACAAAGTTTGAATCCACGAACCTTTTCGACCGCGGCTCTAATTTCTCTCTAACCATGGAGAGGAATTAGATAAAAAAGACAATACCTAATTAGTAGATTGAAGTTTGGAAGGGATTGATGAATCGCTGAAGGTTGTTCACTGGAACATTCAGCAAGTACAAAGCGGCGGTGGCAAAAATGTGAAAAGAGAAGAAGGTGGAAGGAGCCGGTCTTTATAGGGAGGAAGAAGAAGTCGAAGAGGCTATTGCCGGTGGAACCGGTCAAAGCCGCAACGTTCGGCTTCGGCACATAAAGCCGCTCGGCACACGAGGAGTGTTCGGCTTCGAATGCATCGTTCGGCATTTACACCACGTTCGACACACACCCTCATCACTAATATTCTCAAGAAGGCACCTCCAAGAAGATTTAAGCAAGGTTCGAAGCGGAGCATGGAGGATATGTAATTCAAAGCGTATCACATTCGGTCACATAATACACTTTGGGGGGCAAGTGTTTCCTGGGGAATTGACCAGGCAACTTAGTACTCGGCCTCCCCATCATCGGTTAAATTATCGTTCGGCATCACGTTACGACCGGCTTCCAAGAAGCACTCGGCGTCCAAGCTCATTCGGCGTCAATGGAACATTCAGCATCAATGAACGTTCGACGTGTTAAGACCGTTCCGCATGGGACTGCGCTCGGCATCTAGGAGCATCCGGCATCAAGAAACGTTCGGCATCCATGAACGTTCGGCCTACAAGTGACGTCCGGTATCGCTGGGCATTCAGCATGGTAGGATCATCTGACATTCCGTATCGTTCGGCATCCGCACCATGTTCGGCATTAGGATGTGTCCGGCACTCAGAACATTCTGCCTCATCTCGTTCGGCCGAGTTACTGATTCATCTTCTAGTATCGTTCGGCATAAGTGCTCCCTATGGCATTCAATGTGTTCGGCCTCATCTCGTTCGGCCAAAGGAGATTGTTCGGGATAAGGGGACTGTTCAGCATTCATAGTGACCGACCTCATCTCGTCCGGCTAAAGGAGATTGTTCGGCATAAGGGGACTGTTCAGCATTCATAGTGGCCGGCCTCACTTCGTTCGGCAAAGAGGGGTACGTTCGGCATTGGGACGTTCGGCATTTGATCGTTCAGCCTCTCTGATTCGGTGCACAGAAACTACTCCATTTGGGCCAGAATACTCAGCTACCAGGCCTACCAGGGAAGTCCAACCCACCTTCGTCTATAAATAGAGGGGCAGGGGCACAGAAAAAGGGAGAGATTTTAGAGAAGACTAGGGAGACACTGCCATTTTCAGGACTCATTCCAGGCTTATTTCTTTGTATCTTGCAACTGTATTCAAGTACTTAGAAGCGGATTGTATCTATAATCAAGTATCAATTAAAAGAATAAAGATCAACTTCAAAATGGACGTAGGATACTATGTCGAACCACTATAAATTTGGCGTTCTTACTTTCTGCATTTAAATTTACATTATGTTCTCTGTTTTAATTTACTTTCTTCATTAATCTCTCTACACAATCTTTCTAAGGGTGTTAGTGACCAATTTTGGTGCTAACAACAGTAATGAAAGATTTTTCTAAATTTAGTTTTTAAAGAATCCATGAAGTTAATTTGATTATTTCATGTTTCATACATGCATACATACATACATATATAAGTATGAAGTTAATCCATGAAGTTTTTTTAAATGGTATTTTATATACAATATGTCACTGGGATAACATATCACATGTCAATAAACATACGAACCACGCTACACAACTTTCAAATTTGTGACCTTAGATCATGATATCTTGCAATTTTTTATAATGTACACTATATGTTTCTCAAAGTGGGATCAGATAAGTTCGGCTACATCCTTAGATCATGAGCAATGTGCCTGCTCCTAATAAAAATTATTTGGCTTGTTTAACTCAAATATATAGGTTAATATGATAGGATTGGTTTAACTTGTAGAACAATCTCAACATCTATTGATCAACTAATACATGTCATGTCTTATTATTACATTTTGAACTCAGATTATTTCACTTAAATAATTTGTAAATATTTATATATCCCAGATTAAACTAGTCGCCCACACAAATTAATATGCGAGAAGTCATATTAGTTTCATTTGAAGTTTTTTATACTCCCAAAGATAAATTCACCTTCATTATTCTCAAATTATACAAATATTAATTAAAGACTAAGTTATAAATTTATGCCCCTTCAGCCATTCTCCAAAATGGTAAAAATCTTAATTATTATACATACACTTCTACATTAATTGGGTTATTATTTTCATCTTTCTTTCAAAACAGAAGAGGAAAGAAGTAATTAAAATTGGGTCCCATAAGTATGAATGCATTTCCGCATCATCAACAACAACACAAATGTTATATTCAAATTAGTTAATCACCTCAACCACATCTCCAAGCGAAGTCTCTATCTTTTTTAAAAGGGATATCTTGTTTGTGGAGTTTGTATTCAAATACTAAACTCAATATTCAATTAACTTATGTGAAAGTATGCTGGTATCATGTGTGCTACACTTGGTTCTCTATAACACATTCCTCCATCTCTGTGAAGTATGATGATCAGAGTATTAAAATCAATATGAAATGAGAGACATGACATAAAACTATGGTTTTTTCCCTTTTGTAGCATAGAAAGTAACATCAATGTTATCGCCTATATCAATTTAGTTATACTTTATAATGTTGAATGCAGTGTTGTTGATATTATTAAGTAGCATGTGGGTAAACCTATTTATTGTTAAATTCGATGCAAATGAAACAAGAATTATAAAATTATATTCTAATACAATGGAACACTAAAGAAGGGTAAGCCCCCTGTAACATCCCTCAAAATAGTGCTTCTTATGGCAATCGAACTTCGACGCTCATTCCACGGAGACTATTGTATAATTAGTGCTATAGGCGAGATTCGAACACGTGCGCTAAGGGTTTAAATTGAAGGCTATAGTCCCACGTTGTGAGAAAAACCCTAGAAGCGGTGGTTATATACCTAGTCTTCACTTCATAACAATATATAAGCCTTTTAAGAAACAAAACCCCACATCTTGGTTTGGCCCTGAGGCGGAGGTTACTAAGTTGAGGACAATGTCTACGTTAATGAGGTATGGACATTACACCCCTAGTGATGATATGTTTTCATTCAACTTGGAACTCAATTAGTTGTAAAAATCCAATAATTATTTATGCACTTGTTATTTGGAATAGGGTTAACTGTACAAATATGTCTTGGTACACCTACGTCTACTCTGTTAATAGTAGATTACCATGGATTTTTAAAATACATCTTATGTAATCAAGACACTAAAGATCAAGATTATCATAATGCGAGTATTCGATTTATGTTTGAAACCACATGGAACTATAGTGGACACATGTACCATGGATAAAGAAACGATGATCTTCAGGCATCATTAACAAAAAATTTAAAAACCAACCATGGTTGTTCTCGTTACCATATGGTGGTTCTTAGGACAAGATAGGAATATAATAATTTCATTAAAAATGACAATAATAAACTCATTCAAGGAAATTTAATAATTATCGAGATTGTACCCAATATGTGTTGAATGAATTTTTTTTCCTTGGCAATGAGAAAAGGAACTACATAGAATTTTGGGTGATTCGGGTCAACCAATCTTTAATCTTGTTGTTCCTTGTATATGCGTCCCTTATAAATGTAACCTTTCTTATCACCTACAAATCAACTACATCTAATATTGTAGGAATGAAATACATGTGCCTCCAAGTTGATGTGGAAAATAACTTATGAAATGGGAATTCTGTTGGATTTTTCCTAGACTAAAGTCTCTCATACACTATGGTTGGAAACCAACTTAGGAGAATTTAGAAAAGTAATGTTGGATACCTTGTTTTTTTAATTCTTTTGTACAAAAGGTAGGCAATAAATACTTGAAGCGGATCCATCCTTATCAAAGACAAAGTGTTAAAAGTTATCTAGTGCATCCTATCTATCAACTTGGCTAATGAGCATGTGTTATACGTTCCTATCTAGATTCACCTGGATTTTTTTGTATTTTATTGAAATTTGATAAATATAATTGACAATGCCATTATTAGGAATGTTCTTTGTCTTGAAAAATCTACCAAGCAACATGAATAATTTTAGTATGGTAAAGTTCTTATTGAGGTGAACCTGAAAAAAACCTTTTTAGAACATATGTTCTTTTTAGAACATATGCCCAATGCTGATGTTTTGTATGGTTTAAAGCTTAGCATTTGTGATACATTAGAGTTTTTGGTCAATCTTGAATCACTAGTGATCTTCCCCCTTAAATGCACCAATGCCATTACTACACCATATGTCGTATTCTTCTTTGCCTCCAATTCTTTATGCTCACTCTAGCATAATTGTCCCTATCTCGATATGCGATAGCTTGACAAGTTTTCCACATCTTCTTCCCCAGTTACCATTGGCCATCACTTAAAATTTCTTGGCATCATTGACGCTATCGATGTATCCCTGATCATGTTTCCCTAATCATTTATTAGATCCAGGTGGATTTTGTGACACCTAGCCAATGTTCGTTCTGGCTTTTGAAATTGACTTCATCCAATTTGTTTGCTATCACTAGCTCTTTGCAACTTCTACCTTGGTATCTCTTCTACTGCTATCTCTACCTCTGCTTCTTTATTCCAATGCCATGTCACATTTGTCCCTTTGTCACTTTCTATTACCTATTTCCTTTTATTGCTATCCTCTCTAATTTTTCGTTCTTGGATGATGATCTTTCACCTCCATTGACTACTTGATGATCCAATTAAATAGAATGTGAAAGAAAGTCATTAAGGCCATTATTCTAGTGATATGTGGTATACCCTCAATTTTAGACATAATTATCATCGTAATTGGGTTTCTAATGCTGATGCTGATGCTGATGCTGATCTTAAAATGCAATATTAAATCACTACAATTGATGCCTTACTTTTTAGTGTTGTTGGGTTACTTGATAAGCATAAATGATAGGCTTTTATTGGAGGTTACTTAAGAAGCATAGTGATGTAGACTTCTATTGGAGATTGGTTAAGATAGGAGTTATATCTATACTTTGGACTCAAATTTTTCATGATTTTGTTCAATGGCTCTAGAACATGATTGAAAAACATTAATTATATGGATAGAGTTTAGGGTTTATCATGATATTTTGTGTTAGGATACTTTTTCCTTTATATATTTCTAGTTGATAGGTATTGCAATGTTTTTTTTTGGTTTTGCTTTTAGTAGTTGAAGTGCATCTTTCTCATCCTTGCAACACAACTTATTATTATCTCAATCAATACTTAAAAGACTATTCAACCACTTGTTTTTCAATTAATACTCCCACTTCAACCCTATATTTGCTCTCTGCTGAATCAACTTTGTATTAACTTTGATCTTATTTAATAGATATTAGAGAAGCTACTCTATCTTCTAGGTAAGTAAGGGGATGATTTGAGCTTTGGTATTTAAAGATGCTTGGTCCATATTTTAATGTAAATGGCATGCTAACAGTTAGTATTCCAATTACAACCGTAGGATGGAATTTGGTTTTGCATTGGATTATACACATGGCTTCTATTGTTATAATACTTTATATTAAAAAAATTCTGCTACATACTTGTAAATTATCTGATCTTACATTTTAATTTAAAGTAAAACTACTGTTAAAAAATCACACTAATTGTTCAATTTGATTTTGTAGCAACCTAACTTTTCAATCCGCAGAAGTCGACACTAATACATCCGAGATATTCATGTGTCGGACATCCAAGTGCCAAAAAGATAGGTAGTTAAGGTGAAAGAAAGAAAAGGCATAACAAAATCTCTTAAATGTGACGAATAACATGTAATATACAACTGGTCTTTACAAAAAGAAAAGAACTTTAATATACATACACACATCAGAGTACAATTATCCTTTCATCAAACCTAGAAAGTTACATAACATGTCTTCACAACTTGCTGATAATTACAGAACAACAACACTTAGTGGAAGATAAAATAAAAGTATGAAAGTACGTCTTCGAGGATCCAGCTCGCCTTTTGAAGCTTTAAAAGTGTCCAGCTAAATCTAGAAAGTATATTTGGGCTGACGTGACCATTATAAGAAAACAACGGTTAGGCCAGTCTGGTAAAATTAGCATGAGAAACCTTATCAAATGGATAACTTAATGTTATAAAAACCTTTCTGAAATAAAGGGTATCTCGTAAGACCATACTATGAATAAATACGAACGGGTTTTTACCTTTCGATAACCAAGACATTTCTATAGAAAACCTTAATGGTATTATAATAATGTCTAGATAAAATAAATATTAATCATAGCCAAAATTGTTACATTAATTAAATTCGTTATGCGGCTAAGTCCATAGGGGCACGTATTGGAGATTGGATTCCATCAATGACAGGGCTACTGGGGTACCGTCTACCATAATACACCTCTAAAAAATGTACCGAGAGCCACACATGGACCCCCGACCAATATAGAGTCGGCTACACCTTTAACATGACAGGTCATATTAAATTATTCCCCGAGGCAGGCTCAAAACAATATTCACCAGCCAAGGCCATACTCTCGCGCGCATACCAAATCTATAAATATCGATTCAAGATCGAGAAATGGCTGCTTCTAATGGTAGTGAACCACATAGCTCTGCTGCATATCCTCTGTATTAGTCGTTACTGGATCGTGAGGCTTGTGAGGTCATGATTACCATTTTTTTCTCTTAGCAATTCCCACTAGGAATGCTAACACAGTCTTTCAGGCATTAATGCAATGCTAGCATTCATCCATACAAGGTGTTCTGGATATGAATAAACCGAAGGTACCACTTCTACTACATCCGTATTAGAATCACCTTAAGGATTAGGAGCAAGTAGCCCTTGCACTATAAAAGCTTCGGTTTTCGATTCCATCATCTTCAGAATATCTTTAATGCAACATTTGAGTTGGATTGAAGTGGTTTTCAGATGATTCGTACTTATCCGATCCCGGTCTCTTCAAGCCAACCTTCGCTAGTTTTTAGTAAACTCAATATTGGTTCTTTTGGAAATATACAAACAATACATAGAAGCAAGGATCACTCACTATCCATTTTAGTTGACGGATCTGCCTAACTTTTGTCTTAAGAGAACCGAATAAGCTTTATACGCACAAGATAACATCATCAAAGATGACTGTGCCATATAACCCCCACGTTTCTCCTAGAATTTCTAGAATTATATTTACCCAAATTTTGAAGTCGGTTATTTGACTATCAGATAAATAAATAACATAGATCTAATTTCATACGGGATCCACTAAGCCTTTATTAATTAATCTTTTCGTAAATCAAATCGCCTTCAAATCGTTGATTTAAAATACCTTTGCAAGGGATATTTTCACAAAGCTCTTATACTCTTTTCAATACTTGGAAAACATTCATAGGTCACCGGTATAAGTATATTACAAACCATTATCCTTTGGTGTTAAAGTATGGAAAGAATGTTTCTATACTACCAAAATTAAAAGGATTAATAGTCAAAAACAAATCTCATTGCTTTATAAAATTCCCTTTTATAAGCTTATTTCATATTTACAAATCCTTTTATAAATTTCCAAAATTAATTTATAAAACTTCTTTTATAATCTCTAAAATGATTTACAAAATTCCATTCTACTTATAAAACTCTTTCCTATTTATAAATTATTTTATAAACCTCTCCTTTTGTAGTCCTTTACATAAACCTTCATAAATCCCCTTAACAAAATATCGTTCGTAAATCTGCTTCTATAATATCCTTTCAATTTAGTAAAACACCTTCTATAATTTTTTTATTTATCAAAAAGCTTTATTAAATTAATTAATTACCTTTAAACATCATAGAGAAAATAATTGATTAACTACTAAGCAACATTGATAAATTAAATAAGTTAACCTAAAACAACCTTAATAAAATTATTAATTAACTTAACGTGTCATTTATTAAATCAGTTAATTTACTTAAACCATAAATAAAACAACTAATTTATTATACAACATTAATAATATACTTAAATATCATTCAATAACATAATTAATATAATTAAGTATTTTAAATAATATTAATAATATAATTAAACAAATTAAAACATCTTTAATAAAGTAATTAAAAACTTTAAACATCATTTAATAATATTAATAAACTTGCTTTTAAAACATCATCAATAAGATAATTAATTAACAAACTTAAAACATCACTTATAAACACTTAATCTCAAATTGTTATAAATTTATAGTTAAATTTAAATCCATAATCTTTCAAATTTGAAAGAGACCTAGCGACCACAATCGTAATTAAACAAGTTACCATTTATTTTATTTAATTTTCAAGTCATATTACATAAGTAGCCAATATGTAAATAATTAACCATCAATAGTTAACCTGTCACATTTCTAATATTAATTAAATGGCATACACTTAAATATCCATATTTTTATATTAGCAATATAAGAATTTATTCTACTAAACAGATATAAATCAACAATCAATTCAGTTTAAGATAGCAGATCGGTATTTTATTCCGCTAACAAGATTCCCAAATTAATGTACTCCATTTAATTTAATAAAACGGTTTTTTATTTGGCCAAATTGGTATCACCAATGAAATATGATTTATTAAATCATGTTATTATTTAAAATACGAAATTATATTCAATCCCTGTTATTTTATCAATATTTTAATTAGGTTCAAGATGATCAGGTTTAAGATGATGAGATATTGATTTCCAAGTTAACAAGTTTAATTTCAAAATTTTAAAACTAAATAAGTTATAAGGTTCCTCACCCAAATAAATGGGCCCAAACCCATACTCCAACATCTCAAACCCGTTAATTCTTTCTACCAAAATCAAAGCATCCCTCCCAAAATGCTTCTCCCAAATCAATCTTAAGTATCTCACCACGACGTGCATGTTCATGTGCATATCATCTTTCACCAATCGATGTCGAACCCAAACCACCTTCACACTCGCCTACTCAAGCTGGACACGCCCATCACCGAAAACCCCAACTCGGTCGTGCCCATGTCGTCGCTACCGTACCTCTATCTTGCATTGTTGTAAGGATCACACCCCTCCATCGTTGACTATACTACTCCAAACTCATCCCAGAGATACTACAACACTAAAGACACACCATGGCAACAACCTCATCCCCTATCGATGACTAAATCAACGCCAGTTCCAAACCCTAGTTCACGACCACCGTCATCTTCCCCAACCCAAAATCTTGCCGAAACTCTACCAAAATTACTATGTCACTCTACAAATATATTGCCATAAATTGCGTTGTATAATTTCAAGAATTAGAGAGAATTATTATTGAATATTAAAGGAAACTTTATCATTTTACAGAAATCGAGCCCCATCGGCCACTGTACTCGACGAAAAACTCGATAAACATTTTTATAAAATACTAGTGACTATACTTGATAACTTTCGCTTTCGAAATCGGGGCTGAAAACAAATAGTTTGTGGGTTACTGATTTTTGAGGCTAAAAAGAAATGAGGACATGCCTATTTCGAAGAAAACTAAGAAGAGAGAAAGAAGAAATAGTAAGTAACCCGTATACCCATATTTTCATTTGTAGTGAGAGTTTTTTCAATTTCAAAATAGAGAACAAGCAAGATAGGATTTTAACCAATATCATAAACATGTTTTTCACTTCAAATCAAAATTACTAACAAATCCATAACATTCATTATCTCATCTAAAAACTAAAAAAAGATTGAATATTTCACACTATTTGTTAACTCCAAAAGTATGTAAAAAGGGTTTTTGTTCTCACCTTCCAATTTGTTGAACTGCTGGAAATTTTTATCTTTTGAATAAAGTATAAATTTTAATTTTGAAAGATAAGGTTGTTTTCCAAATTTTAAAAAGAAGAGAAGAGGGGAAAAAGTTAGGAAGATAAGATGAAAATGTAAACAAATGAAAGTGAACAAGTCTCTCTTTTATAAATGCAAGAAAAACTATGGACCAAAATACCCATAAACCATTTATAAAGTACTAAGCATTTGAAAACAAGGGGGTTAATAAGGCATTATATGTCCTTTTTGATAATATGAAGGATATTAGGCTAATCCCATGTACTTAAGTTGGTTTAGACACTCAAGCCATCATTCCTTTTCAAATCCATCTTATCCTATTTAAATTTCAAATCTAAATTTAAATATATTTTATTAAATATTATTATCGTTTTAATTATTTATACTTTTCCAAAATAAGATGTCTTAAACATTTAAATGTTAATTAAAGTATGTACAAAGATGTTACAATTTTCTGTAACTTGTCGTTCGATAAAAATTCAAAAATTCAAGAACGAGTTTCGGTCGCATTCTCTATTTTTCATTGAACTACCTATTTATGTAAAAAAAATTCAAAAATTAATTTTCTATCATTTGTTATTAATTAAAAGAGGGTCCTTTGATTATTAAACCATTAGCCGAACATTCAAAATAAATTAAATATTCACAAATCAAAGCGATAAAATTCTGGGTCGTTACAATTTTAGAGAGGATGTTGTGAATATTTTTAATAATAGTTATAATATATTTATTATTACCTTTGTCTGTATGAAAAATCTTACAAATACCATTTTGTTAATGGGTATGAGGCCACATAATTAAAGTCCGCTAAATTCTTGATATAGCCGTCCTAAAACATTTACGTTCTTCGACCGCCATGCTTTTGCAACATAGTGTTTTGAATAATGTGTATGAGGATTGAAATAATAGAAAATAGGTAACCAATAATTGAGTTTGTGTCATGTCATTATGGATGGGAGAGTGTCGTAATTTGGTGACAAATGATTAGAATTTGTTGAGGTAGCTATGTTTTTTCTTCTTCACAATATCTAATTGTTATTGTGTAACCATGGAATTCCAATTGATTTAGGTTACATGAACCATTGTGATTTAGTATTGTAATGCAACATTGGTCATAGTATAGTTGAATATATTGATATCTTTAAGTAACTCCCTTATATTACATTAGTTACTTTACTATGGAAATTATCAACTACAAATGTAATGCAAGACTACTTGGGAGATACATATATATGATATCCATATTTGTTTTGCTATTAGATTATTAATGTTCTAAAAATTAGAATTCGCGGTTGAAAACAAAATATATTCAATGAAAATGTACCATCGCTACAATATATTGCTAAATTTGCAACGCCCCTATGCGAATAATGCAAAAGCACTGAGTTGTTGCAAAATTGTTAGCAACAGTTATAGTCCATTGCGATTTTGCAATGGACAAATGGCCATTGTAAACTCTCACTTTTTTCGATGAATTTTTCTGACCCCTTTAATACACCTTCATTCCCAAAATATTGCACTCTCCATTCTCGGAGGAAAAGTCGATCCTAAAGTAATATGCCCTAATTTCACCCCTCTCTCGCCTTTGACAAAATCCACAGATGTCCTTCTCCAAGCCATTGATATCCTCCTCTTTGCCACTGCAGTCATCCTTCAAGCCACCGATATCCTTTTCTAAGCCGTCGAAGTCATCTTTCAAGCCATCGGCATCCTTTTACAAGCCCCGGAAGTCCGCATTCAAGCCCTAAAATATTCCAACTACCATCGACTTTGGTCATTAGATACATTTCTATACCTCTCAATTCATTTCAACTTCAATCGTTTCAAATATTAGTCTAGATATCAAGGTATTGTTTTTTGATCTGTAGCTTCTCATTGTTTTCCAGTTTTCATTATTTGGCTACAAATTAAAATTAGTTGAATTACTATATATATATATATGGTACATTTGTGTGAATTAATATTCTATTTATTCTTATTTTTAGGCCATGATGTTTTAATATTTTCATTTTTGAATTTTTTTTGAATTTTTTTAAAATCATAGTATGTTGTAAAGTTTGATTACTGAAAGCTATTTGGTTCTATGCATGTTTGTTCACAGTCAAAATTTTATGCTTATGAAGCATTTGTATAGGATACTTTAATAACACTAAGAATTTTATTAAGCACTACAATAAGTGCTTAATGCTTAATAGTTGTAACCAACTAAAGAATCTCATCTCAGTAAGTGCTTGTGCATCATGACATTAAACACTTATTATGTCAGCAAAAAAAAACCGAAAACAAAAAACAAAGCATCACCTTGTAACTTAGCTGTTTTATGAGGTTAGTTATACGATCATATTATTTTATGTATGTGAATGATAAATACCACACAACTTTCTGATTTGTGCTCGAAAAATGATTATGACACTTGTTATTGTGACTGTGGTGTATAGTTAGTATAATCCCACCATCAAAGTTGTACTATAGGTTAAAGGTGGTTTCCGTTATCATTCTAATCTTCTATTGCCATTTACAGTTAGAAAGAAGTTATGTGCTTTCAATTTAGAACCGGCACTTTAATTTTTTTCTATCATGATATTTACTTTTACTAAACTAGTAGGTATAGCATTTAGGCTTCTCAACCAAGTGAGATGACATGTAAGCATGGATGTTGAATTAGTGTGTATGATATTTGTTTGAATTTATTCCTAATTATAATCATTATCACATTTTTATTAATCCCTTGAACATGTTAAAATAGAATTCCAACATATAAAAAATAAAGATTAATGTAGGATAATGCTGCCATCTGGTGCGAAGAAGATGTTGAAATTAAATGAATAGTTTAAATAGATTTGCATTGAGAAGTGTGAGGCATTAAATGCCTTGGAAGATGAATAGTATCACATAGTAGAATATAATAAACATTATGTGTTTATATAGTACTATGTGGTCCCTGGTATAGTTATTATAGAATGAAGAGAGATAATAGAGCAGGCCATCCTAGAGGGTGGTGCAACGCACCACACGCACGCCCGCATCTGCATCCATGGCGTGGGTGAATGAGCGTTTGAGGCGTATTAGAGGCAATAGCACTTTGCAGTTGGTCGTTCCTTTCCAACGGTCATGACCATTCAAACAGACACCTCCCTCCAACTAGGCACCTCCCAGTGCCTATATATAGGCGGAATGAAAATCGAAAAAGCATAGAATAACTTTTTCCATTTCTTTCTCCTCCAAACTTTATTCTTAAAATCCTCTCTTGAGTTCATCGTTGCTCTGCAATTGCCAGCGCATCACTATAGAGATCAGTTCATTTCAACTTGGAAAACAGTTGCTCGTCGACCGTTCAACGCCATTGAGGGAGCAATTCTGTTTCAAGGAATCAGTTTCATTGGACTCGGACAAAATTCAACGGTAATCTATATACCTGTATTACATATATTTGTGACAGTTTTATCAATATAATTGCAACATTTTTGTAACACTTTTGTAATGTTACTATACTAATGACGCAGCGGATAATTCGAAATAAACTTCAATCGATGAAATGTAGCAATCGGTGAGTTGAAGATACCAAAATGCCCAAGTTCGTTGATCCAAAGATACCGAACTCTAGCTATCTCAAACACGTTGATAGCGCACTATACCGTGTTCAAAGATCTACGATTCTTCGCACGTTGATCTAGCGCACTAGATTCCGTGAATCGGCTTCAACAAACGTGGATTCGAGCGCACTCGAATGACGTAAGTGGAGATAGGAGATTACACTCAACTACCAATTGGTATGAAAGCACAAAGCTAACAAAAGAGAAATTTTATTCAAAATCAACAACCTCAAAATGTACAACACATACGCTATTTATAGACTTTTCTGACCCAGTGCCTTAAGTCGGCAAGCGACTTACGACTCAACTTAAGTCGTGACCGACTTAACACATGCGCCTCCACCCTTTTACAACAGACCGAACTACAAGCGACTCATACAAGGTCGGCACCGACTTAACTACACCACTCCGCTTACACGACTCAGCAAGCCCAACACCAATACAACTCCTCCGACTCAAGACCCGACGACTCAACACATTACAACACTGTACAAAGTGACCGACTCAACCAAGTACGACTCATCATACATGCCGACTTAAGAAACTCACTACATACGACTCAAGAAAAACATAACGACTCACGACTCAAACTACAGCAGTTAGGTCGTTGCCGACCTAACGACTCAAGGCCAACAACCATCTGCTTCTATGGCCGACTCATCTCCTTGCCGCTTCCTGTTAAGTCGTAGACGACTTATGCGAATGTCTTTAGGTCGTAGCATCTTCTCCTGATCTTGGTTAACTCGTATACGACTCAAGCCCTCTTCGTTAAGTCGTATACGACTCAAATCTGCCTCCTTTATACAGCTTGAATTGTTGTTAACTCGGACCTTGCTATCTCGTGCCCCATTAAGTCGTAGACGACTCAATCTCGATGCCTCATCTCCCCTTTTGTTAAGTCGTAGCTCGTTCCTCCAAGTTTCGTTAGGTCGGAAACGACTCATGCATCTATTAACCCGTGAACGACTCATCCAACTCGAACTCTTCCAAGCTTTGTTAAACCGGCTCCGACTCATGCTTCCTTTATCTCGTGTCCGACTCAACAAGCATGCCGACTCATGAGTTAAATCCGAAGCTCCTTGACTCGTGCACGATTGAATATGGTTTAACTTCTGAATTCCTATATGCCTTGCTGCATCATCCTCCCCTGGTTGAGAAAAATTCGACCTCGAATTTGCAAATTCTTTCTCATCAAAATGTTCATTTCTACGATACGGAATTAAATGTTTAACGTTAAACACATCAGAAGTATAAACATCATCTGGTAATTGTAATCGATAAGCATTCTCGTTAATCTTCTTCAAAACTTCAACTGGACCAATTTTTCGCGCTTTCAACTTGTTATAAGCACCCACTGGAAATCGATCCTTTGTTAACACAGCATAAACTAAATCACCTTCTTTAATTTCAACATTTCGTCGTTTCGAATCTGCAAACTTCTTATATTTCTCATTCGATTTCTCCAATCGTTCCTGAACGACTTTATGACATTCCGTCAGCTCATCAACAAAATCAGCAGCTCGTTTAACTGTTTTCTTTGACTGTGGTACAACTGCTAAATCCAACGGTCCCCTGGGTAAACATGAATAAACAATCTGAAACGGACTGAATCCTGTGCTTCGATTAACTGCATGATTGTGAGCAAATTCTGCCTGACATAGTTTCAGGTCCCAACTTCTCAAATTATCCTGTACAAGACAACGCAACAAATTTCCCAATGACCTGTTAACAACTTCTGTCTGTCCATCGGTTTGTGGATGATAAGCACTGCTGAAATTCAACTTCGTTCCCACCATTTTCCACAAACTCAGCCAAAAGTGACTCAGAAAACGAGTATCTCGATCAGAAACAATAGATTCTGGCAATCCATGAAGTCGATAAATCTCCTTGAAAAATAACTGCGCTACTCGAACTGCATCTGCTGTCTTCTTGCAAGCAACAAAATGTGCCATTTTTGAAAACCTGTCCACCACAACAAATATCGAATCATTTCCCCTTTGAGTTCTCGGCAAACCCAAAACGAAATCCATGCTAATATCAACCCATGGCTTGGATGGTACTGGTAATGGCATATACAACCCCGCATTCGTTGCTGTTCCTTTTGAAACTTGGCAAATATGACATCGCTCCACAAATCTCTCAACTTCTTTTCTCATCGATGGCCAAAAGTAAGATTGTGAAATCAACTGCAAAGTACGATCACGGCCCACATGTCCTTCCTCGTGCAATTCCTTCACAATTTTCATCCTCAGACTACAATCCGGAATACATAATCGATTTCCTTTAAACAGAAAACCATCAACCAACATGAATTCATCCGCACTTCCATCCTTCACTTTCTCAACATATTTCACAAAGTAAGGATCTTCTTCAAGCATCTCTGGCAACATTTCAAACCCCGTCACTTCAACCTTCATTGTCGTTAGTAAATGACTCCTCCTACTCAAAGCATCAGCTACCCGATTTGTCACCCCTGATTTGTGCTTAACGACAAAAGTAAACTGTTGCAAATAAGAAATCCATGATGCATGTCTCGCTGAAATTTTATCCTGTCCCTGTAAATGTTTCAAAGCTTCATGATCTGTGTAAAGAACAAATTCCTTCTGAAACAAATAATGCCTCCAATGCTTGATAGCCTGAATAACAGCATAAAATTCAACGTCATATGTACTGTATCTCATCTTCGCCCCTGACAATTTCTCACTGAAATATGCAACTGGCTTCCCATTCTGACTCAGAACTCCTCCAATTCCAACCTTCGAAGCATCAGTATGCAATTCAAATAACAACTGAAAATTAGGTAAAACAAGAATTGGTGCAGACGTCAGCAATTCCTTGATTCTCTCAAAGGCAACCCCCGCTTCCTCTGACCACACAAATTGTTTACCCTTCATGCAATCAGTCACTGGAGCCATCACGCTACTGAAGTGTGGAATGAATCTTCGGTAGAATGACGCTAGCCCATGAAAACTTCTCACTTCTGTAATTGTCTTTGGCTGTGGCCAATTCCTGACTGCTTCAACTTTGCTATGGTCAACTTGGATACCTTCTCCTGAAACAACATAACCCAGGAATAAAACAGTAGGTGTCATAAACACACATTTCTTTGTAGCAGCATAAAATTGTTCTTCTCGAAGTATAAGCAACACTTCCCTCAGATGTAGAACATGCTCCTCTGTACTTCTGCTATAAATCAGAATATCATCGAAATACACCACGACAAACTTCCCAATGAATGGTCGAAAGATTTGATTCATCACCCGCATGAATGTACTAGGTGCATTAGACAAACCAAATGGCATAACCAACCATTCGTACAACCCCTCTCTTGTTTTGAAAGCTGTCTTCCATTCATCTCCAGGTCTGATTCGGATTTGATGGTAACCACTCTTCAAATCAATCTTCGAGAATATAGTTGCCCCACTCAACTGATCCAGCAAATCATCCAACCTCGGCATAGGGAATCTATAACGAACAGTGATCTTATTCAAAGCTCTACTATCAGTGCACATCCTCCAAGTCCCGTCTTTCTTTGGTACTAACAATGCAGGCACAGCACACGGACTCAGACTTTCCTGAATACGACCCTGCTCAAGCAACTCTTCCACCTGCCTCCGTAACTCCTCATGTTCCTTCGGACTCATTCTGTAATGTGGTCGGTGTGGTAACACTGCTCCTGGAACAAGATCAATCTGATGTTGAATGTCTCTAAGTGGTGGTAACTCCTTTGGTAACTCATCTGGAAAGACATCTTCAAACTCTTTCAAAACAGGCTTTACTTCTTCTGGAATCTCAACTTCTTCACTACTCTCTCTCCCAATCAACAAAAACACTTCCGGTTCTTCCTCCACTTCTTTAACAAACTCCTTCAAAGTCAACAGAGTTTTTAATTCTTCAATCTCTTCTAGCTTGCTCTCCTTCTGCTGCTGCTTCTTAGGAACCAAAGTGATTTTAGTACCCTCGAACATGAAACTGTAACTGTTGGCACGACCATCATGTTGTACTGCTCTATCAAACTGCCACGGTCTGCCCAACAACAAGTGACAAACATCCATGTCCACTACATCACACCAAATTTCATCTTTGTACTTCTTCCCAATAGAAAAATTAACACAAGCTCTTCGACACACTTTCACTTCACCACCCTTCCTTAACCATGCTAGCTTGTACGGTTTAGGATGTTTCTCAGTCTTCAAGTTCAATTTCCTCACTGCTTCTGTAGAAATAATATTATCACAACTTCCAGCATCAATAACGAACTTGCAAACTTTCCCCAGAATAGTGCATGTCGACTGAAAAATATTGCTTCTCAACCAACTACAATCCTCCTCTTGCTTTGGTGTAAGACATGACCTCCTCATCATAAGATTACAACCTTCATCTCCAAACAATTCTTCCCCCTCCTCAACATAAGGTGTATTTGAACACTCTGCTTCCTCACCATCATCCTCCTCAACCTCTGCAACCATGGTTCTCTTCTTCGGCTTCGGACATTCGTTGCTTTTGTGACCCAACTCCTGACAATTATAACATTTGAAAACACTACTAGCCTTTGCTTTCTCTGCCTCCTTCACCACTGGCTTTGTAACAGGTTTAGGAACACTAGAACTTCCGCCAACACCCCTTGCTTGATTATTGGAATTAGTAAACACACCACCTCCACGCCTTCCTTGTTTCTCCCAAGCTAACGCTTTCTGATGTGCCTCTGCTACTGATCTAGGATCAAACATATTAACCATATCTTGGATCTGCATTCTCAAGCCCCCAATGAATCTAGCAGTTAGCTGTTCTTCTGTTTCCATGATATCATTCCTGGCGATGAGTTGGTAAAATTCATCAGCATAATCACTAACAGATTTTGTCCCTTGCCTCAGATTCTGCAACCTCTGGTACATAAGTGATTGGTAGTTATAAGGCAAAAATGTAGATCTCATCAACTTTTTTATCTTCTCCCAAGATTCTATCTTTGACTTCCCCATTCGTTCTCGAGTAAGTTTAGTTTGCTGCCACCACGCCAAAGCTCTTCCCCTCAGCCTTGTAGCAACTAACTTCACCCTTCTATTCTCCGGCACCTCCTTGAAATCAAAGATTTCCTCCACATTAGACAACCAATCTAAGAATTCCTCAGCAACCATTCCGCCTTTAAATTCTGGAATTTCCATTTTCATACCCGACTCCCAACGACGATCATCCTCCACATCACGGTAAGAATTTCGAATTTGGTCTCGATCTCTATAAGGAATACTTGCTCTATCACCCTCTTCAACAAAATCAAAGGTACGCCTACATCGATCTCGACTAACATCATCCCTTCTCTCATGCATGCTTCTTTGACTATGTCTCTCTGCATCTCTATATGCTTCATGGTCAAATTCTCGATGACTTCTTCTTTCTTCATGTGCATAGTCATGATGATCTCTTCGTGATGAAATTGATGTTTCTCTTCTATCTCTACAAGAATGTGGTGATACCCTCCTCGCTTCCGTAACCAATGGCGAAACTCGGTTTCCTCCATGGTTCGAGTTTGGTGATCTCCTCCTTTGATTCAAATCAGTCATCAATCTCTCCAATTTACCAATGCCTTCATCAAACTTTTCATTAATACGTTGTTCCATAAGCTCGGCTTCTTCTCTACGATACAAAGCTTCAACGTTTTGATGTCGGTTAGCTCTCCTTGGTGGCATGGTTGTAAACTTCACAAACTTCAACAAATTGAACACAATACTTCAAAATTTCACACAATAAAGCAATCTAGGCTCAACCTTAGATCGGCACTAGATGTTCACGGCTCACACTAACTCGGTTCAAGTTAGGTCGGCTCTACTTTGACTCGCTATGACTTGTCTTGGCCACCTACTACAAACACTTAAATGCAATCAACAAGGCACGGCTACTCCCAAGTATACACGGCCTTCTTCAAATTCAAACTCCTTGGCGCGCAAAAACTCCAAGTCAAAATCCAAACAAAGTCCAACTCCTCGATCCAAAATGAAATGGATCAAACACTCCTAACTTGATGCAACTTCAATATGAACACGATGAACTCCTTCAACTTCAAAAACTTCAAAAAACTTGGCTCCAAGAATCAAACTTAGCTATGATTGGCTAAGTATGGCTCTGATACCAAAACTGACGCAGCGGATAATTCGAAATAAACTTCAATCGATGAAATGTAGCAATCGGTGAGTTGAAGATACCAAAATGCCCAAGTTCGTTGATCCAAAGATACCGAACTCTAGCTATCTCAAACACGTTGATAGCGCACTATACCGTGTTCAAAGATCTACGATTCTTCGCACGTTGATCTAGCGCACTAGATTCCGTGAATCGGCTTCAACAAACGTGGATTCGAGCGCACTCGAATGACGTAAGTGGAGATAGGAGATTACACTCAACTACCAATTGGTATGAAAGCACAAAGCTAACAAAAGAGAAATTTTATTCAAAATCAACAACCTCAAAATGTACAACACATACGCTATTTATAGACTTTTCTGACCCAGTGCCTTAAGTCGGCAAGCGACTTACGACTCAACTTAAGTCGTGACCGACTTAACACATGCGCCTCCACCCTTTTACAACAGACCGAACTACAAGCGACTCATACAAGGTCGGCACCGACTTAACTACACCACTCCGCTTACACGACTCAGCAAGCCCAACACCAATACAACTCCTCCGACTCAAGACCCGACGACTCAACACATTACAACACTGTACAAAGTGACCGACTCAACCAAGTACGACTCATCATACATGCCGACTTAAGAAACTCACTACATACGACTCAAGAAAAACATAACGACTCACGACTCAAACTACAGCAGTTAGGTCGTTGCCGACCTAACGACTCAAGGCCAACAACCATCTGCTTCTATGGCCGACTCATCTCCTTGCCGCTTCCTGTTAAGTCGTAGACGACTTATGCGAATGTCTTTAGGTCGTAGCATCTTCTCCTGATCTTGGTTAACTCGTATACGACTCAAGCCCTCTTCGTTAAGTCGTATACGACTCAAATCTGCCTCCTTTATACAGCTTGAATTGTTGTTAACTCGGACCTTGCTATCTCGTGCCCCATTAAGTCGTAGACGACTCAATCTCGATGCCTCATCTCCCCTTTTGTTAAGTCGTAGCTCGTTCCTCCAAGTTTCGTTAGGTCGGAAACGACTCATGCATCTATTAACCCGTGAACGACTCATCCAACTCGAACTCTTCCAAGCTTTGTTAAACCGGCTCCGACTCATGCTTCCTTTATCTCGTGTCCGACTCAACAAGCATGCCGACTCATGAGTTAAATCCGAAGCTCCTTGACTCGTGCACGATTGAATATGGTTTAACTTCTGAATTCCTATATGCCTTGCTGCATCAACTAATCTATGTATACAATTTAGTAACGCTTTTCTACCGTTACTAAAATAACAATTGCGTAACACCTTTCTGACATTATGAACAACAATCATGAAACAAAATTTTTTATTTTGTTTTCTACTGATTAGAGTCACTATATTTCAGACAATGGCTCATGACATTAATACATCGGCAATCAAACCGATCGTGGCCATCGCTGAGAGTAGAAAAATGGTTCAAACACTCATTATTGCTTTTTCACATGGTGAGAGGCCAGAAAAATTTGCTGGAGTAGATTTCAAACGTTGATAACAAAAAATGCTGTTTTACTTGACTACTCTTAATCTTGTTGCAATTTCTCACTGAGGATGCTCCGAAAGTGGACGAACTAAAGACTGATGCAATCAAAGTTGAAGCACTCAACATATAGAATAGTTCGAACTTCATATGCAAAAATTACATATTAAATGGACTGGACAACAAAATGTATAATGTGTATTGCACTATGAAGACTTCAAAACAACTCTTGGCTTCTTTGGATAAAAGTACAAAATGGAGGACTTTGGCGTTAAAAATTTAATTGTCGAAAAGTTCCTTGATTTCGAAATGATAAATGCCAAAATCGTTATCAGTTAAATCCAGGAGGTGTGGGTAATAATACACGAAATTCATGATAAATAGATGTCCTTGAGCGAGTCATTTCAAGTGGCTGCTACCATCAAAAAGCTACTCCCATCATGAAGAAATTTCAAGAATTATCTAAAACATAAGTGCAAGGAAATGACTATGGAAGATCTTGTTATTCGACTTAGAATCGAAGAGGACAACAGGAAATCAGAAAAGAAAACTACCAATGCAATAGTGGCAAAAGAAAATGTAGTCGAGACGGAGGAAAACAACAAGAGGAAATGGGAATACAATCCTAACACAAAGAAACAAAAGAAGTTTAAAGAAAACTGTCACAACTTCGGGAAGAAAGGACATAATGCCAGCAATTGCCGAGGTCTAAAGAAAAAGAAAGAACAAGAAAATGTCACCGAATGCGAGAAACTCCCTGATGACATTTCTGAAATGAAATTGTATGTCGTGATTTCTGAATGCAACTTAATTGACGACTTCAAAGACTGGTTTGTAGACACTAGTGCCAAAAAATATATCTGCACCAATAAGTGGATGTTCTCCAACTATAAATCTGTGACACAATAAGAACAACTGTTTATGGAAAATTCCTCCACATCAAAGGTAGAAGGAAAAGGTAGAATTGTGCTAAAGATGACCTCTGGAAAAGAACTTACGCTGAGTGAAGTATTGCATGTCCCGGACATTCGAAAAAAATTTGGTTTTTGGTTCACTACTTAGCAAAAATAGCTTCAACTTAGTCTTTTATCTGATAACTTGTTAACAAAGAACGAAGTTTATGATGGGAAAGGATATGTGAGTGATGTCTTTTTTAAAATGAATGTAATGACTGTTGTACCAAAGGCTTATGATAATAAAGTTAATTCTTCTATTTATATCGCTGAATCCTCTAATATATAGCATGCCAGATTAGGCCATGTTAATTTTGATACATTACAAAAAATGATTAACTTCGACTTTATACCTAAGTTTTCAATAGATCCAAGTTATAAATGTGAAACTTGTGCTGAGGCAAAATTGACTAGAACCTCATTTCATCATGTTGAAAGAGAAACCGAACCTCTAGACTTAATACACACAAATGTATGTAACTTAAAAATATGTCAAACTAGAGGAGGAAAAAAGGTACTTCATCAATTTCATTAATGATTTTAAAGGTGTTGTTATGTGTATCTCCTTAGAGGCAAGGACAAGGCATTCAACAAGTTTAAGCAGTATACAGCAGATGTTGAAAATCAACTCAACAAGAAAATAAAAGCTTTAAGAAGTGATGGAGAAGGAGAATATGAATTTCCTTTTGAGGAGTTTTGCACCAAACATGGTATTATACACCAAACAACGGCACCGTATTTCCCAATCGAAGGGTATAGCAGAACGTAAAAATCGTACCCTTAAAGAAATGATGAATGCTTTGCTCATAAGCTCTGGTCTACCAAACAACTTCTAGGGAGAAGCTATAATTTATGCTAATCACATTCTAAATAAAGTGCCTCTAAAGAAGACTTTGAAATCTCCATATAAACCGTGGAAAGGCAGACCACCATCCTATAAATGCTTAAGAGTGTTAGGGTGTCTTGCAAAGTAGAAGTACCAAAACCGAAAAAGGTCAAAATTGGACCAAAGACTATAGATTGCATATTCATTGGGTATGTCAAAAAAGTAATGCATATAGATTTTTGATTTACAAATATGAAATTGATGACATTCATTTAAACACCATTATCGAACCTCAAAACGCTATATTCTTTGAACACATTTATCCTCTAAAAACCTCTATTGAAACTATTGTTCAAAAGAGAGAAACAGATCCAGAAACTTCTAAGGATAATCCTGATCAAAACATGCATGAAAGTAATGTTGAACCGAAGTTAGAGGAACCAAGTAGGAGCAAATGACAAAGGACCTCTAAAACCTTTCGACCCAATTTCTATGCATATATGATAGAAAATGAACCTCTAACGTAATAACAAGCAATGTCATCACTTGATGCTCCTTACTGGAAGGAAGCCGTGAATAGTGAAATTGAATCCACTTTGCAAAACCATACATGGGAACTAGTAGATCTATCCAAAGGACCAAAAATACTAGGACATAAATAGATCTTTAAGAAAAAACTAAAAGCCGATGGCTCAATAGACAAGTATGAAGCAAGACTCGTAGTCAAAGGATTTAAATAGAAGGAGGATCTAGATTACTTTGGTACATATTCACCAGTAAATAGAATAACATTAATTAGGATGCTTATTGCAATCGCATCCATAATAAATTTGGAAATACACCAAATGGATATGAAAACTGCATTTTTGAATGGTGAACTAGAAGAAGAAATATATATAGCAACCTGAAGGGTTTCTAAGCATAGGAAATGAGAATAAGGTATGCAATCTAGCAAAATCACTTTATGACCTTAAACAAGCTCCAAAACAATGGCATGCGAAATTTGATCAAATTATGTTATCAAATGGATTCAAAATAAATGAATCAGATAAATGCGTCTATATGAAACATATAGATATTGGATATGTCATTGTTTGCCTTCATGTTGATGATTCGTCGATCCTAGGAAATAATAAGGCCATGACAAAATCTAAGAAGGATATGCTACCCTCTAGATACGACATTAAAGACCTAGGAGTGGCTGATGTAATCTTGGGTGTTAAAATTATGAAGACATCACAAGGATATGCATTGTCTCAATCACATTACAATGTCAAAATACTTGAAAGGTTCAAGCATCAGAGTATAACTATTGCAAAATCACCAGTGGATATGAACCGAAATTGGGTAAAGAACGCTGATGATGGTATATATCAGCTTGAGTACTCTCGGATACTAGGAAGTATTATGTATGTCGTGAACTACACTAGGAATGATATTGCATACACTATAAGCAAACTGAGTAGATATACCAGCAATCTTGGTAAAATCATTGGAAAGTAGTAACCACAGTTCTAGGATATCTAAAGTATACACAGAACCATCTTTCGCAATATGAAAATTATCCTTCAGTAGTAGAAGGATACAGTGATGCAAATTGGATAACCGGTTCTAATGACACAAAATCCACAAGTGGATATGTGTTTACGCTAGGAAATGGAGCAATTTCATGGAAAACATGCAAACAGATTTGCATAGCAAGGACAACAATGGAATCGGTGTTTATTGCTCTAGATAAAGCCATGGAAGAAGCAGACTGACTTTGAAATTTTTTGGAAGACATTCCAAATTAGGAAAAACCGGTACCTTCAGTATGTATACACTATGACAGTCAATCGGCTATTGGAAGAGATAATAGTAGACCATACAATGGTAAATCTAGACATATCCATCGTAGACATAAAACTGTATGACAACTTCTCTCTAATGGAATTATCACTATAGACTATGTAAAGTCAAAGGGTAACATTACGGATCCACTAACTAGAGGCTTCCCTTCAAACCTTATCAATCAAAATGGGCTTAAGACCTATAAATTAAAAGTTTTCCTCAGTGGAAACCCAACCTTGTTGACTGGAGATCCCAAGATCTAGGTTCAAAGGGACAACCAAGTTGAGAATAGAACTTAGTAGCACTGAAAGAAATATTTCAACTATTCCCAAGAAAAGTCAGTGCATAAACCGTCGGAGTGTAGGATAAGCTTAGCTTTTAATAATGTATATACTGTGGAATTATAAAGAACCGAGTGGAGTATTACGGGATACTCTTTGTAGAATCACCTATGTCGGTGCAAAGGCGCCACTTCAAAAAGAATCGTGAGGTCAAATTCTTCAAGCACTCATGAGACCAGGCTGGTGTTCATGGAAAAAACGAACACAAACAAAGAACCAAGGAGTTAACAAACAGTTATTGTGTGTTATCTTTATAAACTTACACAAAGGGCTAACAGTTCAAAGGCATTCTAGTCCACAGATTCGCCAGTAGGTTACAAAACTAAATACACTAGAAAAGTTCAAGGCCTTGTGCTACTTTAACCAATACGATAAATATTTTCATAAAATTAAGAAAAGTGAGAAACTACTTATTCATGTGGGGGATTGTTGGAATTAAATGAATAGATTAAATATGTTTGCATTGAGAAGTGTGAGACATTAACTGCCTTGGAAGATGAATAGTCACACATAGTAGAATATAATAAACATCATATGTTTATGTAATACTATGTTGTCCCTTGTATATTTACTATGGAATGAAGAGAGACAATAGAGCAGGTCGTCCTGGAGAGTGGTGCAATGCATCCCCCGCATCTGCGCACCCGCGGCCAAGCCTGCACGCACACTGCGTCCGCACCCGCGCCCGCGGCGTTGTCGAATGAGCGTTTAAGCATATTAGAGGCACTTAGCACTTTGCAATTGGCTATTGGCAATGGCTTGGCTTGGTTGTTCAGATCAGAATTTTTTTTGTTCAACTTTGCTCCTAACAGTAAAATCAAAATGGTCATGTCAATTGGTAAAGGGTCATAACATTTTCAACAATCATAACCGTTTAAACAGACACCTCCATCCGAATAAGCACTTTCCTGTGCCTATACATAGGTGGAACGTAAATCAGAAAGACATAAAATAATTTTCTGCATTTCATTCTCCTCCAAACTTTGTTCTTAGTATCCTCTCTTTAGTTCTTCGTTGCTCTTCAATTGCCAACGCAACACTACAGGGATTAGTGTGTTTCATCTTAGGAAGTGACCCTTCAGCGTCACTAAGGGAGAAATTCAGTTTCAAGGATACAGTTTCAATGGACTCGGAAAAAATTCAACGATAATCTGTCTAACAATAATGCACATATTTGCAACAGTTTAATCAACGTAATTGCAACATTTTCGTAATGCTTTTGTAACGTTACTGTACTAATCTCTATATATAGTTTAGTAACGCTTTTCTACAGTTACTGAAATAACTATATCGTAACACCTTTCTGACATTACGAACAATAGAAGATATGCCGAGCGGATGTTGTGCTATGATAGGTCAAGTAGCTCGAGGTGGAAGAATGGAAAGGGTGCTTCTAAAACTAGGAAATGCATATCATAATTTAGTATGAGGTAAAGTGGAACTGCTAGCCTAAGGTTTGTGGCGTTGTTATGAATCCAGTGGAGCATCCTCATGGTGGTGATAACCATCAACACATTGGGCATGCTTCTGAGAAGATAAAATGACATATATTAAAATGAATTTAAAAATGATCTATGGCAGAAAAGACAGGTAGTAGTTACCAATAACATTTCTTTAATATATGAAACAATACTTAAAAGAGTCTGCGGAGCACACAGATATACATCATGATAAACTTCATATGAGTAAGTTGAATTATTTAAATGGATTATCTCGTCTGATAGAGATGAAATAATAAGCTATTTTATGCCAGGCACAGATTATGTAGTACATTCCTTGATAACATCCATAGCAAGCGATCGAGCGTTGAGAGAAAAGTCCTATTATTTCAAGAGAATAATGAATTAAAATGGCACACAAAAGAGACATAGGGTGTAAATTATCTTATAAAAATATGAATCCGAAGTCGGGAGGACATACAGTACTTTCTCGTCCAAATGGTGAAAATATAGTACAAAAGAGCTTCCATGGCGTAGGTATGTCATCATTGCCCTTAAGAATATCGACCATAACACAGTGATGATCATCCTAAAGATTTTCTTAATTTGATGAGAAAGATTATGGTCGATATTCTTAAGGATAGATGACATACCTATGCCATAGAAGTTCTTAAGTACTATACTTTCACGATTAGGCCGGGAAAGAACTATATATCCTCCCGACTTCGGATTCATATTTTGACAATTTAATTTACACTTTATGTCTCTTTTGTGTGCCCTTTTTAATTCATTATTCTCTTGAAACGATAGGACTTTTCTCTCAATGCTCAATCGCTTGCTATGGATGTTATCAAGGAATGTACTACAAAATTTGAGCTTGGCATAAAGCAGCATATTATTTCATCTCTATCAGACGGGATAATCCGTTTAAATAATTCAACTTACTCACATGAAGTTTTTCATGATGTATATCAGCGTGCCCGCAGACTCTTTTGAGCATTGTTCCAGATATTAAAGAAATGTTATTGGTAAGCACTACATGTCCTTTCTGCCATAGGTCGTTTTTAAATTCATTTTAACATATGCCATTTATTTTCTCAGATTTGTGCTATCAGCTTCCAAGGACTGACATCGTATTAGCAGGCTGTTGCTTCTACTGCTAAGGCTGATAAGTGAACTAATCTTCGACCCACTTCCTTTATTTTTCTTTGGATAAAAATTAAATTTATCTTAAGTTAGTGTGGTTCCTTTTCCATGAAAGGTTTATGTGGCTACTAATGAAATAATAAAAGTTGCAGCTTCCTAATTGTTGTTAGAAATTTGATGAACCTAATTATAAATTACCGAATTCACACAGTCGCATTTATTTCTATATATCTTATACTTTATTTACTTATATCTTAATGAATAGAGTAGTTTATTTTATTTCATCTTGCCAACTTAATTATCTTCTAATATACACCGATGTAAAACAGAAAAAGTTCCATCATATTGAATGAAACGACTAATTATGATCCAAAATTTTAATACTAACCATATATAGATCAGAGATTCCTAAGTCCCTTTAATTATTTCTGCTTTCTTAATACAACTCAATCCTATGTAGCTTGACCAATATATTTTTACATCTTCTTTATATTTTATCAAAGTTGCCATATAATAACTCACATTGACAGATGGGAGCGTAAAGTATATTGAAAATAATCAGTATTTTTTAAATTTATGCACCTAAGCATAACCGAGCACTTTTATCAACTTAAACGATTATGATTTTTATCATAGTGCATAAAGTTGGGCAATTTTACTTTAAATGCAACATTTAAAATGTCTAATAAAATGACATCTTATTCGATGTGACGGTGAGTGCGTATAAATAATTATTTGTCTAATAAGTGACCCACAATGCATATTACAGGTCTACTATGCAGATGATTGAAAATATGAAATCTATGAGGGACACCTTATGGAATTTGGTTACTCCTACTTTGTTAATCTGCTATTTAATACATAGCACATTCTCTTATTGTTTGTATTTACACCCAAAAGTTTTAACTATGTGCCTAATATTATTACTCAAGTGAAAAGGAGATAGAAAAATACTATGTTATTTCTAAGCCCAGGGAATGAGAATAAGGTATGCAAGCTAGTAAAATCACTTTATGACCTTAAACAAGTGCCAAAACAATGGCACTGGAAATTTGATCAAACTATGTTATTAAATGGATTCAAAATAATTGAATCAAATAAATGCATCTATATGAAACATATAGATATTGGATATGTCATTATTTGCCTTTATGTCGATGATTTATTGATCCTAGGAAATAATAAGGCCGTGAAAAAAATCTACAAAGGATATGTTATCCTCTAGATTCGTCATTAAAGGCTTAAGAGCGGCTTATGTAATCTTGGGTGTAAAAATCATGAAGGCGTCACAAGGATATGCATTGTCTCAGTCACATTACATTGCCAAAATACTTGAAAGGTTCAAGCATCATAATATAACTATTGCAAAATCACCTGTAGATTTGAACCGAAATTGGGTAAAGAACACTGGTGATGGTATATATCAGCTTGAGTATTCTCGAATACTAGGAAGTATTATGTATGTCATGAACTACACTAGGCCTGATATTGCATACTTGTATACAAACTGAGTAGATGTACCAGCAATCCTGGTGAAAATCATTTGAAAGTAATAATCAGAGTTCTAGGATATCTAAAGTATACAGAGAATTATGTTTTGTAATATGAAAATTATCATTTAGTAGTAGAAGGATACGGTGATGCATATTGGATAACTGGTTTAGATAACACAAAATCCACAAGTGGATATGTGTTTACGTTAGGAAATGGAGCAATTTCATGGAAATCATCCAAACAGATTCGCATTGCAAGGTTTCAATGGAATCAGTTTTTATTACTCTAGATATAGCCACGGAAGAAGCAGACCGGCTTCCGAGCATTTTGGAAGACATTCAAAATTAGGAAAAACCGGTACCACCAATTTGTATACACTGTGATAGTCAATCAGCTATTAGAAGAGATAATAGTAGACTATACAATAGTAAATCTAGACATATTCGTCGTAGACATAAAACCGTAAGACAACTTCTCTCTAATGAACTTATCACTATAGATTATGTAAAGTCAAAGGACAACATTATGGATCCACTAACGATAAGCTTGCCTAGGGAAGAAAGTACAAACCTTATCAATCAGAATGGGCTTAAGACTTATAAATTAAAAGTTTTCCTCAATGGAAATCCAACCTAGCTGACTGATGATCACAAGATCTAGGTTCAAAGGGACAACCCGGTTGAGAATAGAACTTAGTAGCACTGAAAGATATATTTTAATCAATCCTAAGATAAGTCAATGCACAACCCGTCGGATAGTAGGATAAGCTTAGCTTTTAATGATGTCTATACTGTGGAATTATAAAGAACCAAGTGCAATATTGTGGGATACTTTTTATAGAATCACCTATGTTAGTGCGAAGGCGCCACTTCAACAAGAATTGTGAGGTCAAATTCTTCAAGCACTCATGAGACCAAGCTGCTGTTGATGGAAAAAACGAACACAGTCAGAGAACCAAGGTTTAAGAAACATTTATTGTGTGTTATCTTTATAAACTTACACAAAAGGCTTATTGTTCAAAGGCATTCTAGTCCACTGATTCGTTAGTAGGTTATAAAGCTAAATGCACTAGGAAAGTTTAAGGCCTTGTGCTACTTTAACCGCTATGATAAATGTTTCATGAAATTAAGAATAAGTGAGAAACTACTCATTCACGTTAGAAACTACTCATTCACATGAGGGATTGTTGGAATTAAATGAATAGTTTAAATAGATTTGCGTTGAGAAGTGCGAGACATTAAATGCTTTGGAAGATGAATAGTCCCACGTAGTAGAATATAATAAACATCACGTGTTTATATAGTACTATGTGTTCCTTGGTATATTTACTATGGAATGACGAAAGACAATAGAGCAGGCCGTCCTAGAGGGTGGTGCAACGCACCACCTGCATGTGCGCGCCTGTGCCCGAGCCTCAACGCACGCTTGCATCCGCAGCGGCACCCGCACCCACGACATGGGCAAATGGGCGTTTGTGGCATATTAGAGGCATTTAGCACTTTGCAGTTGGCTGTTGGCGATGGCTTTTTTGTTCAGATCAGATTTTTTTTTCCAAATCCTCTTCTAATAATAAAATGCAGTGGTCATATCAATTGGCAAGGTGTCATAACCTTTCCAACAGTTATAATCATTCAAGCAGACACCTCCCCTCGAATAAGCACAGTTATAATCATTCAAGCAGACACCTCCCCTCGAATAAGCACCTCCCTATGCCTATATATAGGCAATGTAAATCAGAAAGACATAGAATAATTTTCTGCATTTCTTTCTCCTCCAAACTCTATTCTTAACATCCTCTCTTGAGTTCGTCATTGCTCTGCAATTGCCAGCTCAACACAGCAGAGATCGGTCTGTTTCATCTTGGGAAGCGACCCTTCAGCGTCATTCAGGGAGCAATTCTGTTTCAATGATATAGTTTCACTGGACTCGGACAAAATTCAACGGTAATCTATTTACCGGTATTGCATATAGTTTCGATAGTTTTACAACATAATTGCAACATTTTCGTAATGCTTTTCTAACGTTACTGTACTAATCTCTATATACAGTTTAGTAACGCTTTTCTACCGTTACAAAAATAACATTTTTGTAACACCTTTCTGACATTACGAACAATAGAAGATATGCCGAGCGGATGTTGTGCTATGATAGGGCAAGTTGCTGGAGGTGGAAGAATAAAAAATTTGCTTCTGAAACCAGGAAATGCACATCATAAGTAAGTGCAAGATGAAGAGGAACTGCTAGCCGATTGTTTGTGGTGTTATTATGAATCCAGTGGAGCATCCTCATGGTGGCGATAACCATCAACACATTGGGCATTCTTCTGAGAAGATAAAATGGCATATATTAAAATGAATTTAAAAATGATCTATGGCAGAAAAGATAGGTAGTAGTTACCAATAACATTTCTTTAATATCCGAAACAATACTTAAAAGGGTCTACGGAGCAGACTGATATACACCTTAAAAAAACTTTATGTGAGTAAGTTGAATTATTTAAACGGATTATCCCATCTGATAGAGATGAAATAATAAGCTGCTTTATGCCAGGCTCAAATTTTGTAGTACGTTCCTTGATAACATCCATAGCAAGCGATCGAGCGTTGAGAGAAAAGTCCTATTGTTTCAAGAGAATAATGAATTAAAAGGGCACGCAAAAGAGACATAGAGTGTAAATTATCTTGTCAAAATATGAATCTGAAGTCGGGAGGACATACAGTGCTTTCTCGGCCTAATGGTGAAAGTACAGTACATAAGAGCTTCTATGGCATAGGTACGTCATCGTTATCCTTAAGAATATTGACCATAACATAGTTATGAACATCCTAAAGATGTTCTTAATTTGATGAGAAAAATTATGGTCGATATTCTTAAGGATAACGATGACATACCTATGCCACAGAAGCTCTTAAGTACTGTACTTTCAGGATTAGGCTGAGAAAGAACTGTATGTCCTCCCTACTTCGGATTCACATTTTGACAACTTAATTTACACTTTATGTCTCTTTTGTGTGCCCTTTTAATTCATTATTCTCTTGGAATGATATGATTTTTCTCTCAACGCTCGATCGCTTGCTATGGATGTTATCAAGGAATGTACTACAAAATTTTCGCCTGGCATAAAGCAGCTTGTTATTTCATTTCTATCAGACGGGATAATCTGTTTAAATAATTCAACTTACTCACATGAAGTTTTTCATGATGTATATAAGTGTGCTCCGTTTACTCTTTAAACATTGTTTCAGATATTAAAGAAATGTTATTAGTAACTACTACCTGTCTTTTCTGCCATAGGTCGTTTTTAAATTTATTTTAATATATGCCATTTTATCTTCTCTTATAAATGCTATCTGCTTCCAAGGACTGACATCGTATTAGTCAGGCTGCTGCTTCTGCTGCTAAGGCTGATAAGTAAACCGATCTTCAACTCACTTCCTTTATTTTTCTTCGGTTTTAAATTAAATTTATTTTAAGTTAGTGTGGTTCCTTTGCCAAGAAAGCTTTATGTGGCTACTAATGAAATAATAAATGTTGCGGCTTCCTAATTGTTGTTAGAAATTAGATGTAACCTATTTATAAATTACTGAACTCACATGGTCACATTTATTTCTATATATCTTGTACTTTATTTACGTATATTTTAATGAATCAAGCAGTTTACTTTATTTCATCTTGCCAACTTAACTACCTTCTGTCATATACTGATATAAAACAGAAAAGTTTCCATTATATCGAATGAAACAACTAACTATGATCTAAAATTTTAATACTAACCATATATAGATCGGAGATTCCTTAGTCCCTTTAGGTATTTCTGCATTCTTAATACAAGTCAATCCCATGTAGTTGGACCAAAATATGTTTTTACATCTTCTTTATATTTTATTAAAGTTGCCATATAATAACTCCCATTGACGGATGGGAGACAAAAGTATATTGAAAAATAATCAGTATTTTTTAAACTTATGCACCTAAGCATAAGCGAGCACTTTATCAACGATTATGATTTTTATCATAGTGCATAAAGTTGGGAAATTTTACTTTAATGAAACATTTCAAATGTCTAATAAAATGAATGTTAGAATTCTCAAAATAAGAGTGAATGAGATATGTCCCACATCGTCAAAAATAAGTCAATTTTTTGGTTTATATAGTACACTCTCAATCTCTATATTGGCCCTTAGGATTAGGTAATTTTGTGCGAGAGGGAGGACCTATACGGCCATGGACTAACACGCGCACGCCTCCGCCCGCCGGTCCGACCGACAGAATCGGGTTGGGTGCGGGTCAAATAAGAGTGGACCGTGTTATATTTTTGCTGTACAGAATTGAACGATTTTCTACTGTTTAAAATTCAAGTAGAAGCGACTAGTGGATTGGACGCGACTGTTGCAAACCACAACAGTTTCTGGCCGTTGCAAACGAAGAGACGCGACTATTGCAAACCGCAACAGTTTCTGGCCGTTGCAAGCGAAGAGGTGCGACTGTTGCGAACAACAACAGTTTTCGGCCATTGCAAACGAAGAGGTGCGACTGTTGTGAACCGCAACAGTTTTCGGTCGTTGCAAATGAAGAGGTGCGACTATTGCGAATAGTGACGTTTTTGGCATTGCAAATGAAGGGATGCTACTTTTCTAAACGGGTGTAGCCACTGAAAATTCGGCTATAAATAAGGAGGAAACTCGATCAGTTTCCTCACTCAGTTAATTCCGAATTTTCTCTTCTTCCTCTTCGTTTTCTAATATCTACAATCCGTGCGCTTTTGCATATCACACAGAAGATCATACACATCACAATCTCGAGCAGATCATGTGCGTTGTATCTTGGAAAACTTTGAATAAAGTCTTAAGGAAATTGTTACGGCAAGCCTCGGATGTAATTTCCTTCTTCAGCCCGTTAGATTTCCAGTTGATTTATACATACATATATATAGACATATATATATATATATATCATTTTCGTTTCTGCGTTGTACTTTTTCTTTAAATAGTATAATGTTTGAGTTATCGCTATAGTTATTATTGCTATAGTTGTTAGTTTGTTGCTGTAATTAATCACAACATACTTATTGTTAAAATAACTAATACAGAATTCTGAAGTAGTGGAAATCTGAGTTGTAAACTTATTGTAACGACCCGTATTTTTCGTATTGATAATCGTAGAATTTACAGGTCGTTAGTGTTATGTTATCCCTAGTCTAAGTCGTATGGGAGTTAACTCGTGTTTGGATTAGATCGAGTTAACGAGTTAGTAATGTTAGCATGTTACGGGTTAACGAGTTAAGGCTTAAGGACTTATGAGTTAACATGTTATCTGATGAGTCGTTAGCAAGTTAGGTAGTGTAGCCGAGTTAAAATGTTAAGTATAAGGTCGTAGGCGACCTATAAGACATAAGCGAGTTGGTAGAGTCAGCGACCTACGAGTTATCAGGTTAGAGGGGATAGCGACTTAAGGGCTGGGATGAGCTAGCGGGTTAGTGGAAGTAACAAGTTAACGAGTCAGCGACCTACGTGTTAGCGAGTCAGTTGTTGGCGAGTTAAGTATGTCAACGACCTAAGAAAAGTTAGGTCGTTGAGCGACTTAAGGGAGTGTTAGGTCGCTGGGCAAGTTAAGTCGTTTAGTAGTTAGGTTGAGCGACTCAGAAGCTCGAGTCCTAACTCGTAACTCGTTAACGAGTTAGCAATGATAGTTAGGTCGCTAGGGAAGATAGGTCGTGACTCGTATGTTAGTTAGGTCGTAAGGTTGTAACTCGTGAAGGCATTAGGTCGCGTAGGAGCTTAAACCATTAAGCCGTTAGGTCGTGTGACCCTGGGTTTGGTTAGGTCGCGGCTTTCGATGAGTCGTAGGTCGTTGGTTAGTTGGGTCGTAGGTCGGCTAAGAGTTAGGTCGGCACATGCTAAGTCGTTAGCGACTTAATGATAGGTCGCAACTCGTGTTGCCTGTTGGGTCGTGAGCCTATTAGCGTTAGGTCGTGATATTTATAAGTCGTTTCCCAGTTGAATCATAACTCGTGTACGAGTTAGGTCGTAACGTGTGCTAAGCCTTATGACGTTGAGTCGTTAGGTCGTGAGTCGTGGGAATTTTGGGTCATGAGTCGTAACATGTTAGGTCGGCAACGACCTAAGACCGAGCGCGAGTTATGGACTGAGCGATCTAAGGGGGGGGCGATTCAGCCTATGAATACGCGACCATTTCTTCACTTTTTGGCACCGGTTTTTTTTGAAGCAACGAAGTGCTGCCATTTTGAGAGCTCGACTACAACATTTCTTCATCTCCTTTTCTCCATTCCAATCTAGTTCTAACATCCATCCAAGATCGAAGATTCAAGGGCCAAAGTTGAAGATTTTCATCCGTTCGAGTGAGATTTCATAGATTGAAGCAAGATTTTTGCCGGATCAAGCTTGGGTATTTGCTGTCCAGATCTGAAGTGGGTTTCTTTTGAAGTGTTTGGGTGATTCGGTGAGTGGTAGTTATCTCTCACACGGATCCAAAGGAGTATATTGGAGTGGTGGTTCGTTTATGTGTTAAAGATAGTGATTTCTCGCATTTCTCTTAAGTCTGCATGTAGATCCATGGTTTATGAAGATGTTTACCTATGCAAGTTCATTTATCGAGTTATAGGAATAAAACCCATGTTTTATATTTGATAGATCTATGCTAGAAATCCATAATTCATGTATGATAGACTTTCACTCATTTATTTACAAAATTGCCATTATAGTTAATATTGCTTATTAGATCTTGTTTGAATGATTGATTGTTTGAATGTATGATTGATTGATTGTTTCAAGTTAGCTAGTAGTTGATTTGGAACAAGATGGTCGGAGATGATTCAAAAGCTAAGTGGAAAGGCTCTTGAATGGTGAAAGCTGCTTGTGGCATATGAAGCGAATGAGGAAGCTCATATGGATGGATTCGAGGACTTTGCGATGATACGAGGAAGCAAAGTATGATGATGATGGACTTTGCCGTGATATGATGAGGCAAAGCATGATATGGACTTTGCTAAGATGCGATGAAGCAAAGTATGAGATGAGATAGTCTTGGTCTAGTCCAGGCGGGATCATTCCAAGCATGATGTTAACTCGGTGATATGGTTCGAGTTTTGATGGATAATGGATGGCTCGAGAGGCGCTTGAGCTAGTATGGGAATAGTCGTCGAGGAGGATGACTAGGAGGCTAAGACTTCATCGTTGTTGAAGGTTCTAGCATGCTCAAAGCAAGAGTACGTTGGGCGGCATTGATATCCCTGGCACGGGTCACGATGACGTGCTAGTACTCTGGGCAGCATTGATATCCTAGGCACGGGTCACGATGACGTGCGGAGTTATGTCTAGAACCGGGGTTACCATTAGCCCTTGACTGACGGATGAAAGAATGTGCCGTTCATTCAACTAACGATGAAATCAAGGCAATGATAACAGTGATAGCCAGAGTCATGGATGTTGATTATATCATCATTCGGTCTCAAGAGCGGTGTTTTCGGGGTGCTTATCTGATCTTGGTTTAGGCCTTGGGGGTTTGTATTTGGAAAACATCGACCTTGACTCGAGTGATTATTGCTTTACTTTAGTTACCTGTTGCTATACTTGCTTCTTATTAGTGTGTGTCTGGGGGCTATCACTGTAGAATGAGGTGGAGTGGGATGATTTGGGTTCCTATTCCTTTTATTCTTTATGCTCTTTTGGTATGTTTGATAGTTGATTTACTGCTCACTAAGACTTTGTCTGACTCATGGTTTTATGTCTCCTTTTATTACCTTGGGCTGTTCATCCATGTTTGGGATGGGCAGACTAGGTGACAGGTGGCAGGTGCTGATCTTAGTGGCTCACGCTGAGGATGACGAAGACGAGCAGGAGGCTTTACATATTATTTTTATATTCTATGTACTGGATATTCCGCTGTTTGTTGACTACTCTGAGTGCTATGTAGTGAGGCTTCTTGTATTCATGATTCAGACTATGTATAAAGCTATTATGATTAGATGATGATATTCTGTTCTATGGGGGCTTCACTATATTATATTTCTCTATTGTATTTTATCCATGCGCTGTGAGTTTTACGATAGAGTCCGCGATGTTTATTTTACCCTTGACGGTCACTCATGGCTGCCTGGCACACTTTCAGCGCACCATTCCCTTGTTTCCGTGCGGGAGTCATGGGTGGTCGTCACATTTGGTATCAGAGCTTTGGTTAATCGATTTTAGCCAACGCTCGCTGACGTAACTACGTATGAGAGACATAATTGTATTTTGATGGATGATTACTATATATGGTATAGTAGCTTAGAAGGATTTGAACTCCTTATGCAGTTGTTTCTCAAAGGTGTTCTAATCATTCCTTTTTCTAGATACTAAGGATGAGTCGAAGAGGGAGACCAGCTGCAAGGGAAGGCCGTGCCGCTGAAGGAACCGTTGATTATGGAGCTATGTTTGAAGCTATGATGACTTCCATCATAAGAAGGATGCCAGCTCCAGGGCCATCTGTAGATGTTGGAGTTCAAGTTCAAGCTCCGAGGCCGGTGGATTTTGCTAAGCTTTGCAAGGACTATACTTCTCTTGGAGGAAAGGTTTTCTTGGGGACAGAATCTACTATTGAAGTCCAGAGATGGATAGATGCTTGTAGGAGGATTTTTGGTGATTTAGGAATCGAGGATGCAACTAAGAGGAAGCTTGCATCGAGGCAGCTTCAAGGGAGAGCTTCTGATTGGTGGAACTCTATCGCCATTGATACTCCAGAAGAAGAGATTTCTTGGGAGCAGTTTCAAGCTAGGTTTGAAGCTAAGTTCATCTCTACTGCTCAGAAGTCTGTTTTGTTTAAGAAGTTTGTTGAGCTCAAGCAAGGCGGGAGGTCGGTTCTGGAATATGTTTCTGAGTTTGAAGCCTTGTCCAAGTATGCTAGATCCTATATTGATTCTCCCTATCAGAAGAATGAAAAGTTCGTGACAGGCTTGGATGCTTATCTTGGAAGGCAGCTGGTGGATCACCTGGACGATCCATTCGAGAAGCTTGTGGAAAAAGCTCTCAGGCATGAGAGTTTGTTTCATAAGGAAGGATCTGTTGTTGCTGTGACCAAGGAAGAGCTCAAACCACAGCAGGGTGGAAATAAGAAGAGGAAGCAGCAACAGCAGAAGGGTAAGAATGGCCAGAAGAAGCCGAAAGGCGAAGTGACTTGTTTCAACTGTCAACAGAAAGGCCATTTCTCCAGGGATTGCAAGAATCCAAAGGTATCGGTGAAGTGCCACAACTGTGATAAGCTGGGGCACATTAAGAAGAACTGTCTGGAACCGATAAAGGACAGGCAGGTTGTGCAAGCTTATGCTTTGGGGGTTGTTCCATCGTCTTCGAAAGCTCCTACTGCTAAGGAGAAGGGGAAGAGTGTGGTGGTTCAAGGTACTCTTTCCATTTGTGGTATTCCAGTTAGAATGTTATTTGATACTGGAGCGTCTCATTCTTTTGTTTGTAATGAGTTGGTAGACCGGTTGGGTTTGGAACCGGATATTGTTGATAGACCATTGGTAGTGACTAATCCAGTTGGGGGTTCGTCTTGTTTGTGTATGCTATGCCATGGTCTAGTTATATCGAGTCATGATTGCTCTTTTGTTTGTGATTGCTTTGTTCTGAACTTTGCGGGGTTCGGAATTATTTTGGGTATGGACTGGCTTAGGAAGTATGCGGCAAAGGTTGATTGTGAGAGATTGGAGGTGACAGTCGAGAATGTGGAGGGGCGAAAGGTTGTGATACGATGTAAGCATGAAGAAGGCGTCTTCATGAGCTTCAAGTATTCGCTGGTTGTTCCACGGGATGGACTGTCATCGGTGCCAATCGTGAATGGATTCGAGGATGTCTTTGACGAGGTCAAAGGGTTACCGCCGCATAGGGAGATTGAGTTTCGTGTCGATCTAGTTGAGGGAGCCAGACCCGTTGTGATGCCTCTTAGGCGGATGGCGCCTAGAGAACAGCAAGAGTTGAGGGTGCAAGTTGATGACCTTTTGCGGAAAGGATTCATTCGGCGTAGTGTGTCCGAATGGGGTGCACCAGTTGTGTTCGCAACCAAAGCGGATGGATCGTTGAGGTTGTGTGTTGATTATCGTGAGCTGAATAAGGTGACTAAGAAGAACAAGTATCCATTGCCGAGAATAGATGACTTGTTTGATCAGCTCCACGAGGCGAAGGTGTTTTCTCAGATGGATTTGGCAACGGGATTTCACCAGTTGAGAGTGGCGAAGGATAGTGTGCCGAAGACTGCTTTTAGGACACCATCCGGTTTTTATGAGTGGCTGGTAATGCCGTTTGGATTGACTAACGCACCAGCATATTTTGTGGATCTTATGAATAGAGTGTTCAGAGATCAGTTGAACAAGTTTGTACTTGTGTTCGTGGATGATATTCTGATTTATTCCAGAACGGAAGAAGAGCACAAGACGCACTTGCGTATTGTTTTGGAAATCTTGCGGAAACATCAGCTGAAGGCTAAGTTTTCGAAGTGTCACTTCTGGAAGAGTGAAGTGAGATTCTTAGGCCATGTTATTTCTGGAAATGGAATAGCGGTTGATCCCGCTAAGGTGGCAGCGATCCAGGATTGGGTCAGACCTAAGAATGCATCAGATGTGAGAAGTTTTCTTGGACTAGCAGGATATTATCGACGGTTTATCAAAGACTTTTCCAAGATAGCTGCACCATTGACAGGATTGACGAAAAAGAATCAAGTGTTTAGATGGGATGATAAGTGTGAGCAAGCTTTCGTAATCCTGAAAGAGCGATTGACAAGTGCTCCTGTTTTGACCATTCCTAGTGGGAACGATGAGATGGTGGTTTACAACGATGCATGTGGTACTGGACTTGGAGCAGTGCTAATGCAGAAAGATAAAGTTGTTGCGTATGCTAGTCGACAACTGAAGCCGCATGAAAGGAATTATCCGACACATGATTTGGAGTTAGCGGCGATTGTATTTGCTTTAAAGATGTGGAGACATTATCTTTTGGGAGTTCGATTCGAGTTGTTTACGGATCATAAGTCGTTGAAGTATCTGTTTTCCCAAAAGGATTTGAATCTTCGGCAGCAACGGTGGCTAGAGTTCTTAGCATCGTATGATTTTGGTATAGCTTATACTCCGGGAAAAGGTAACGCAGTAGCTGATGCGTTGAGTCGAAGACATGCAGCATTGGGAGCCATGTTTTCGGAATGGAAGAGTCTCGAGTATTTAGCTGGATTTGACTTCAGGCCTAGATGTGAATTGGAACCTGAAATGTTGGCAAACTTATCGATAAGGCCTACTCTTGTGGAGAGAATTGGCGAGAGCCAAAAGCGAGATGATAAGCTTGTCAAGATTATCCGTGATTTGGAATCTGGATTGGACCCAGAGAAGGATAAAAGATTCGAAGTCGATCGAGAGGGCTGGCTTCGGAAGCAAGGACGACTGGTTGTTCCCGATATCGATGAGTTGAGAGATGAAGTTTTGAAGGAAAGTCATCACTCGAAGTTGACAATTCATCCAGGAGGAAATAAGATGTATCGGGACATGAAGAGAACCTATTACTGGGAAGGTATGAAGAAGGATGTTGGAAATTTTATTTCCAAGTGCATGAATTGCCAGTTGGTTAAAGCAGAGCAGAAGAGGCCCAGTGGATTGCTTCAGCCGTTAGAAGTTCCTACATGGAAGTGGGAGCAAATATCGATGGATTTTATCGATGGTTTACCTAGAACCAGAACGGGAAATGAAGGGATTTGGGTCATTGTAGATCGTTTAACTAAGAGTGCAAGATTTATTCCTATTCGATCAACTAGGACTGCATCGAAGTTGGCTGAATTGTATGTTAAGTGGATAGTTCGATTTCATGGTATTCCGAAGAGTATAGTGAGTGATCGAGACCCATTGTTCACTAGTGGATTTTGGAAGAGTTTCCAGGAGGTTTTGGGAACCGAGTTGTGTTTGAGTACAGCTTATCATCCTCAAACAGATGGTCAGACTGAGAGAGTCAACCGAGTTTTGGAAGATCTTCTTAGGGCATGTGTTTTGGATTTCGGAGGATCATGGAAAGATCATCTTCATTTGGTGGAATTTGCGTATAATAACAGTTACCAGTCAAGTATTGGTATGGCACCATATGAGGCACTGTATGGAAGACTGTGTAACTCTCCGACATGTTGGTTGGAAACTGGAGAAAAGCTGATACTTGGGCCAGAGATGATTCGACAGACTTCAGATTGTATAGGGATTATTCGGCAACGAATGAAGGCAACCCAAGATCGTCAGAAAAGTTATGCCGATAAGCGTCGTAAAGATTTGGAGTTCGACGTAGGTGATATGGTTTTTGTGAAGATTTCTCCTCTGAAGAATTTTATTCGATTCGGGAAGAAAGGAAAGTTGACCCAGAGGTTTGTTGGACCATTCCAGATCATCGAGCGAATTGGAAAGCTCGCTTATAGATTGGAGTTACCGGAAAAGATGTCGGGAGTGCACAATGTTTTTCATGTATCATATCTACGAAAGTATGTGCACGACTCGAATACAGTGGTTTCTGATGATAGCTGTGAAGATTTGGAGGTTGATCCAGTGGTTACGAGACCTCGTAAGCCGCTCCGTGTTGTTGAAACCGACACGAAACAGCTTAGGAGGAAAACGATTACGTTGCTCAAGATACAATGGAGTGATGATGTTAACGACTGTACGTGGGAGGAGGAAGAGAGGATGAAGGCAGCTCATCCTGAACTCTTCGAGGTATGGCCCTAAGGTGTCGTGACATCTCATGAATTTGTAACTTGTTCTATCTTAGAATTCTGCATGCTAGGCTAGAAATTGGATGCATGGTTTGTTGATTGCTATGGATGGTAGGCATGCAGAATAGCTTTGATTGCTGTTGTTTGTTTGGAATTTCGGGGGCGAAATTCCTAAGGGGGAGAGAATGTAACGACCCATATTTTTCGTATTGATAATCGTAGAATTTACAGGTCGTTAGTGTTATGTTATCCCTAGTCTAAGTCGTATGGGAGTTAACTCGTGTTTGGATTAGATCGAGTTAACGGGTTAGTAATGTTAGCATGTTACGGGTTAACGAGTTAAGGCTTAAGGACTTATGTGTTAACATGTTATCTGATGAGTCGTTAGCAAGTTAGGTAGTGTAGCCGAGTTAAAATGTTAAGTATAAGGTCGTAGGCGACCTATAAGACATAAGCGAGTTGGTAGAGTCAGCGACCTACGAGTTATGAGGTTAGAGGGGATAGCGACTTAAGGGCTGGGATGAGCTACCGGGTTAGTGGAAGTAACAAGTTAACGAGTCAGCGACCTACGTGTTAGCGAGTCAGTTGTTGGCAAGTTAAGTATGTCAACGACCTAAGAAAAGTTAGGTCGTTGAGCGACTTAAGGGAGTGTTAGGTCGCTGGGCAAGTTAAGTCGTTTAGTAGTTAGGTTGAGCGACTCAGAAGCTCGAGTCCTAACTCGTAACTCGTTAACGAGTTAGCAATTGTAGTTAGGTCGCTAGGGAAGATAGGTCGTGACTCGTATGTTAGTTAGGTCGTAAGGTTGTAACTCGTGAAGGCATTAGGTTGTGTAGGAGCTTAAACCATTAGGTCGTGTGACCCTGGGTTTGGTTAGGTCGCGGCTTTCGATGAGTCGTAGGTCGTTGGTTAGTTGGGTCGTAGGTCGGCTAAGAGTTAGGTCGGCACATGCTAAGTCGTTAGCGACTTAATGATAGGTCGCAACTCGTGTTGCCTGTTGGGTCGTGAGCCTATTAGCGTTAGGTCGTGATATTTATAAGTCGTTTCCCAGTTGAATCATAACTCGTGTACGAGTTAGGTCGTAACGTGTGCTAAGCCTTATGATGTTGAGTCGTTAGGTCGTGAGTCGTGGGAATTTTGGGTCATGAGTCGTAACATGTTAGGTCGGCAACGACCTAAGACCGAGCACGAGTTATGGACTGAGCGACCTAAGGGGGGGGCGATTCAGCCTATAAATACGCGACCATTTCTTCACTTTTTGGCACCGGTTTTTTTTGAAGCAACGAAGTGCTGCCATTTTGAGAGCTCGACTACAACATTACTTCATCTCCTTTTCTCCATTCCAATCTAGTTCTAACATCCATCCAAGATCGAAGATTCAAGGGCCAAAGTTGAAGATTTTCATCCGTTCGAGTGAGATTTCATAGATTGAAGCAAGATTTTTGCCGGATCAAGCTTGGGTATTTGCTGTCCAGATCTGAAGTGGGTTTCTTTTGAAGTGTTTGGGTGATTCGGTGAGTGGTAGTTATCTCTCACACGGATCCAAAGGAGTATATTGGAGTGGTGGTTCGTTTATGTGTTAAAGATAGTGATTTCTCGCATTTCTCTTAAGTCTGCATGTAGATCCATGGTTTATGAAGATGTTTACCTATGCAAGTTCATTTATCGAGTTATAGGAATAAAACCCATGTTTTATATTTGATAGATCTATGCTAGAAATCCATAATTCATGTATGATAGACTTTCACTCATTTATTTACGAAATTGCCATTATAGTTAATATTGCTTATTAGATCTTGTTTGAATGATTGATTGTTTGAATGTATGATTGATTGATTGTTTCAAGTTAGCTAGTAGTTGATTTGGAACAAGATGGTCGGAGATGATTCAAAAGCTAAGTGGAAAGGCTCTTGAATGGTGAAAGCTGCTTGTGGCATATGAAGCGAATGAGGAAGCTCATATGGATGGATTCAAGGACTTTGCGATGATACGAGGAAGCAAAGTATGATGATGATGGACTTTGCCGTGATATGATGAGGCAAAGCATGATATGGACTTTGCTAAGATGCGATGAAGCAAAGTATGAGATGAGATAGTCTTGGTCTAGTCCAGGCGGGATCATTCCAAGCATGATGTTAACTCGGTGATATGGTTCGAGTTTTGATGGATAATGGATGGCTCGAGAGGCGCTTGAGCTAGTATGGGAATAGTCTTCGAGGAGGATGACTAGGAGGCTAAGATTTCATCGTTGTTGTAGGTTCTAGCATGCTCAAAGCAAGAGTACGTTGGGCGGCATTGATATCCCAGGCACGGGTCACGATGACGTGCTAGTACTCTGGGCAGCATTGATATCCTAGGCACGGGTCACGATGACGTGCGGAGTTATGTCTAGAACCGGGGTTACCATTAGCCCTTGACTGACGGATGAAAGAATGTGCCGTTCATTCAATTAACGATGAAATCAAGGCAATGATAACAGTGATAGCCAGAGTCATGGATGTTGATTATATCATCATTCGGTCTCAAGAGCGGTGTTTTCGGGGTGCTTATCTGATCTTGGTTTAGGCCTTGGGGGTTTGTATTTGGAAAACATCGACCTTGACTTGAGTGATTATTGCTTTACTTTAGTTACCTGTTGCTATACTTGCTTCTTATTAGTGTGTGTCTGGGGGCTATCACTGTAGAATGAGGTGGAGTGGGATGATTTGGGTTCCTATTCCTTTTATTCTTTATGCTCTTTTGGTATGTTTGATAGTTGATTTACTGCTCACTAAGACTTTGTCTGACTCAAGGTTTTATGTCTCCTCTTATTACCTTGGGCTGTTCATCCATGTTTGGGATGGGCAGACTAGGTGACAGGTGGCAGGTGCTGATCTTAGTGGCTCACGCTGAGGATGACGAAGACGAGCAGGAGGCTTTACATATTATTTTTATATTCTATGTACTGGATATTCCGCTGTTTGTTGATTACTCTGAGTGCTATGTAGTGAGGCTTCTTGTATTCATGATTCAGACTATGTATAAAGCTATTATGATTAGATGATGATATTCTGTTCTATGGGGCTTCACTATATTATATTTCTCTATTGTATTTTATCCATGCGCTGTGAGTTTTACGATAGAGTCTGCGATGTTTATTTTACCCTTGACGGTCACTCATGGCTGCCTGGCACACTTTCAGCGCACCATTCCCTTGTTTCCGTGCGGGAGTCATAGGTGGTCGTCACACTTATGAGACAAGTTTATTATTGATTAATCCCTGTTTTGGTATACTAGACGTATATCATCTTAAGACTTTTCTGTTTTCGCTAAAACAAAGACGGCAACAGTTGAACTATCAACAAAGGCTACTACTCCCAACAGGCCTGATCCGTTCAAAGGAGATGGTGATAACTTCATAACATGGAAAAATCAAATGCTAATTTATCTCACCACACTTGGTCTGCAATGGTATCTCGAGGAGGAGGAACGATTCCTACACTAGGCAAGGAATCAAATGTTGATACGTCAAAGCATTTCAATTTTCTATGTAGACACTATATTCTAAATTGTCTCGACAAGGTGTTATACAAAGTAATTCAGCCTCTAAAGACAGCAAAAGCACTCTGGAATGCACTTGCCACGAAGTATAAGATGTAGAATATCAGTATTAAGAAATTCATTATAGACAAATTCATGGACTACAAGATGGTTGACTCAAAACCGGTGATTGCTAGACTGTATGAACTGTAGATCATCATTCATGAACTCGAAGCGGAAGGTCATAAGGTTGGAGAATCATTTTTGGTTGAAGCCATCACGGGAAAACTTGCGCCATCATGGAGAGATTACTGCAACTATCTAAAGATAAAAAAAGGAAATCCCATCACAGGATCTCATAGTCCGACTAAAAATTGAGGCAGATAACCGTGGAGTTACAAAACCAAGCGAGGAGGCATTTGTGGCTGAAGGGTCAAAGACCAAAAACAAAAAGAAGAATTTTCAGAAGAAAAGGAAAGCTCCAGAAAACAAACCAAAGACAACAAACAAACCAAAAAGTTTAATGGCGAGTGTTGGGTTTGTGAAAAGGTTGGACATGCCGCTAGAGATTGCAGATACAAAAAGGAACGCAACAAAGAGGAAAATATAGTAGAAAGCATGGAAGTAGACGAGTCCAACTTCTCGGCAGTTGTATCTGAATGCAATTTGGTTCAGAATCCTAACCAATGGTGGGTAGACACAGGCGCTACTCGTCATGTCTGCTCCGACAAATTCATGTTTTCTACATACCAGAAATTCGATCACGAAGAAAAACTCTATATCGGTAATTCTACAGTATCCATGATCGAAGGCAGTGGCACGGTAATCCTTATGTTTACTTCTAGAAAAACTATCAAGTTGAATGATGTGCTCCACGTTCCAAACATACGCAAGAATCTCATCTCTGATGCAGTACTATCGAAGAAAGGATTCAAAATGGTGTTCGACTCAGACAAGATGGTTCAGTCAAAGCTAGAATGTATATCGGAAGGGGATATTTTTGTGATAGCCAATTTAAGGCAAATGTAGCCATTATCGGCAATAAAACTATGTATTCTGATTGTGCTATTAATAAAATTGAAGTTTCTTACTTGCTTGAGCAATAAATTTTACTATGGCATGATAAATTGAGATACATAAATTTTCGAAAAATGAAAACATTATCAAACTTGGGATTAATTTCGAAATTCCAAGTAGATAAGAACTACAAATGTGAGACATGTGTAGAAGAAAAAATGGTTAAAAAACCATTTCGATCTGTTGATAGAAGCACCAAACCACTAGGTTTGGTTCATATAGATTTTTGTGATTTATAAATCGTTACCTACAAGAGGTGGGAAAAAGTACTTTATCACGTTTATTGACGATTATATGCGATATTTCTATGTATATCTTTTGAATAGTAAAGATGAAGCAATTACATCATTTATAAAGTATAATGTTGAGGTAGAAAATCTGTTAAATAAAAAGGTCAAGATATTGAGATCTGATCGAGGTGGAGAATATGAATCACCATTTGAAAAGTTCTGGGCCGAAAATGGTATAATTCATCAAACAACAGCTTCATATTCACTACCAAAAATTGTATAGCCAAGAGGAAGAACAGAACGTTAAAAGACATGATTAATGCCATGCTTTTAACCTCTGGTCTATCGAAGAACTTGTGGGGGGAAGCCTTAAATATGTCTAATCACATATTAAATAAAATCCCTCACAATAAAACAGAAACAATTCCATATGAGATCTGGAAAGGACATAAACCAAGCTTTAAATATGTCAAAGTGTATGGGTGCTTGGCAAAAGTTTCAGTTCCGCCTCCCAAGAGAGTCAAACTTGGACCAAAAACAGTAGATTTTACTATCTAGGGCCAGCCCAAAATAGTAGTGCCTATATATTTTTGGTATTCAAGTCTGATATAGCTGATATTCATGTAAATACAATCATGGAATCTAGAGATGCCTTATTCTTTGAAGACATGTTTCCGCACAAAAGGAATGTAGGGAACAATGTCCCTAAAAGGACAGAGAAGAATCATGCAATTCCAATGAAGATGACACTCATCATGAGATTGAGGAAGTTGAACCAAGAAGAAGCGTAAGGGCTAGGACTTCCAAGACATTTGGTTCGGATTTTTTCACATACGTGTTAGAACACAAACCTCAATCGTACAAGAAAGCAATGTCATCTTTTGAATTTTCATGTTGGAAAGAAGCAGTCCAAAGTGAAAGTGATGCAATTCTAAGTAATAAAACTTGGTAAATTGTTGATATTCCACCTGGAATAAAACCTATTGGCTGTAAATGGATTTTCAAGAAGAAAATGAAAGAAGATGGCTCTATCGACAAGTATAAAGTCAGATTAGTAGCCAAATGATATCATCAAAAAGAAGGAGTAGACTTCTTTGATACCTATTTGCCGGTAATACGAATAACCTCTATAAGAATGCTAATAGAAATTGCATCGATCTATAATCTAGAAATCCATCAAATGGATGTAAAGACAGAGTTCTTAAATGGAGATCTCTATGAGGAGATCTACATGGAGCAATTGAAGGTTTTGTTTTCAAAGAAAATGAGAACAAAGTCTGCAGATTAGTAAAATCATTATACATACTAAAACAAGCTCCAAAAAAATGGCATGCAAAATTTAATAGTGCCATGATGAGAAATGGATTTCATATAAATGAATGCGATAAGTGTGTTTATTATAAACAAATTGGACAATTATATTTGATGATTTGTTATATGTAGACGATATGTTAATATTTGGTCTAAATACTCAAGTAATAGAGACTAAAAAGAAGATGTTAATTAGCAATTTCGTTATGAAAGACTTAGAAGTTGCAGATGTTATTTTGGGACAAAATAATAAAAATACCTAATGGAATTGAATTATCTCAGTCATACTATGTAGACAATGCGATTGAAAATTTTCAAAATTTTGGAACTAAAGGAGTAAGAACACCTTTTAATCCATCAGAAATACTGCATTAAAACACTAATGAGAGTGTAATGCAACTGGAATACTCTCGTGTAATAGGATGTCTCATTTATCTCATGAATTGCACAAGACCAGATATAGCTTATGCAGTAAGTCGACTGAGCAGGTATACAAGCAATCCAGGAAAGGAAAACTGGAAAGCACTAATGAGAGCGCTTGAATATTTAAAAAATACCACAAATTATTTCTTACATTATGGAAAATATCCCGCCGTCTTGGAAGGATATAATGAGGCAAACTGGATTGCTGATTCATAGGAATCAAAATCAACGAGTGGTTATGTATTGATCTTAGCAAGGGCAGCAGTGTCATGGTAATCTACTAAACAAACATGCATAGCTCGATCCATTATGGAATCGGAGTTCATCGCTTTAGATAAAGCAGGTGAAGAAGAAGAATAGCTTCGTCATTTTTAGACGATATTTCATTTTGGGCTAAACCTATACCGGCCATATGTATACACTATGATAACCAAGCTGCGCTAAGTGGAGCGCACAACTTTATGTATAATGGAAAGTCACGACACATTCGTCGATGCCATAACACAGTTAGGCAGTTGCTCTCAAATGGAACTATTTCCATAGATATGTGAGAACAAATGATAACCTAGCGGATCCATTTACCAAAGGTTTATCAAGAGAGAAAATTGACTGTGCATTGAGGGGAATGAGTTTAAAAACCTAAACCACCAAAAGTTGTCTTATACGAAAACCTATCATAACAACTAGAGATCCCACGGACTAGGATCAATAGGCAAACCACTTCTGAGTAACCCAAGACGTAATGCATTTGCTTGGACATAGTCCAACTCCATTCCTATGGTGCATAATATAAATGCATGCCTACAAAATTATTAAAAGGATAAAACTATGTTTTTTTAATGATGACCATATCTTGAATATAACAAGTGGGGTATATGTAGGATACTCTTAATGGTTGCGATCACCTAGGTTAGTGTGAGTTGGGTCGGTTCTATGAGAATATTAAAAGCTTTTATTTTCTAAAAGCACTTGCAAAACCAAAAATTGTTCAGGACCAAAATGAACACAACCAAGAGACTGGATGTGAAGGGAAATAATGCTTTGTAAAGCTTATTGTCTAGTTATACAATAACGGCTGATGATTCAAGATGAAATAATTCACCGATTAGCCAAGTATATCCAATAAGTTTTAACTAGGGAAAGTTCAAGGTGAAATATCTACTTATCCTCGATATAGCATTATTTTCAGATGAACTGTGTGATATTACACTTTGTGTGGGAGAGACATATATCATAATTCATGTGGGGGATTGTTAGAATTCTCAAAATAAGAGTGAATGAGATATGTCCCGCATCCCCAAAAATAAATCAATTTTCTGGTTTATGTAGTATACTCTCAATCTCTAAATTGGCCCTTAGGGTCGGGTAATTTTGTGCGAGGGGGAGGACCTATATGGCTAGGGACTAACGCACGCGTGCGCGCCGCCTCCCGTCCGACCAACCGAACCGGGCCGGGTCGGGTGCGGGTCTAATAAGAGTGAACCATGTTATATTTTTGCTGTACAAAAGTGAATAGTTTTCTACGTTTTCAAATTCTAATAGAAGCGACTAGTGGATTGGACGCGACTGTTGCAAACCGCAACAGTTTCTGGCCGTTGCAAATGAAGAGACGCGACTGTTGCAAACCGCAACAATTTCTGGCCGTTGCAAACGAAGAGGTGCGACTGTTGCGAACAACAACAGTTTTCGACCGTTGGAAACGAAGAGACGCGACTGTTGCGAACCGCAACAGTTTTCGACCGTTGCAAACGAAGAGGCACGACCGTTGCAAACAGTGACGCTTTTTGGCATTGCAAATGAAGGGATGCTACTTTTCTCAATGGGTGTAGCCATTGGGAATACGGCTATAAATAAGGAGGAAACCCGATCACTTTCCTCAGTTGATTAATTCTGAATTTTCTCTTCTTCCTCTTCGTTTTTTAATATCTACAATCCGTGTGCTTTTGCATATCACACAGAAGATCACACACATCACAATCTCGAGCAGATTGCATCTGTTTTATCTTAGAAGACTTTGAATAAAGTCTTAAGGAAATTGTTACGGCAAGCCTCAGATGTAATTTCCTTCTTTAACCGGTTAGATTTCTAGTTGATATATATTTATTTATTTATATATATCGTTTTCGTTTCTGCGTTGTACTATTTCTTTATATAGTATAATGTTTGATTTATCGCTATAGTTGTTATTGCTATAGTTGCTGGTTTGTTGTCGTAATTAATTAGAACATACCTATGTTAAAATAACTAATACAGAATTCCAAAATAGTGGAAATCTGAGTTGTAAACTTATGACACAAGTTTATTATTGATTAGTCTGTTTTGGTATACTAGACGTATATCTGGGAGGGTGAATGGGTATAAATAAGTATTTGTCTAATAAGTGACCCAGAATGCATATTACAGGTCTACTATGCAGATGATTGAAAAGATTTCACTATATGAAATATACGAGGGACACCTTATGGAGTTTGGTTACTCCTACTTTGTTAATCTAATACATAGCACATTCTCTTATTGTCTGTATTTACACCCAAAATTTTTAGCTATATGCCTAATATTATTACTCAAGTGAAACAGAGATAGAAAAAATACTATGTTATTCAAGTGGTACTACAGAGATAGAAACAACAATACTATACCATTGAAAGATGATTGTTTAATTATATTTGTTTGTAACTTTGTATGTACTATTCATTCTCTTATATGATGATAAAGTAAAGTACAACTTTGCAGTTGCATTCTATATTAGAAAATGAAAAGCATACTAAAGTTCTTAAAAGTTCTAAAATAAATAAATAAATAAACAAGCCATGATATCTAGATGCAACCATGACTATGCAGGTCGAACAACTTAAGTTGTTTGATGAGTTTGAACACTAGTATATGATGCATGCAACTATTATTTGTGTTAATGATTATCTTGTCAAATAGGATGACTATAACCATATGTAGAGGTCCACACATCAGATTTCAGCAATTCATGTATCCGTGGGTTCTAATTCTAAATTTCCCTATCCATTCACATTAATTTTATTGCTTTTACTTCTAGGATCATTACTGTGTGGCTTATGCAATCAATGGGGCCAAGGTTAGTAGAAATTAATAATATCGAGGAATGGTACTTACCATCTACATATATTTCTTCATCAAAGCATCTCAGCTATAAATACACTTTCGAAGACTGGTCAGAGCCATACATCTTTAAGATGGGTATTGGGACAGATAGCTCATTATCATTCTATAGTTACATTCTTTGTTCATAGTGAAAATGTATATAAATACGCGTTGCTATTACATGCTCTGTAACGAATTCTGTATTGAAATGATTTGATCAATAAAATTCATCTCTTCTTTCATCATCTCAACAATACAAAACTACTGTCAAAATCTTAATTTGGTAACAAAGCCAACTCAAGAATCTGCTTAACAGAAAAACAAAAGAGAAGAAGAAGGAGGAATACAAAAATCATCAGATTATATCATCATCATCTGAGTTCTATCTCTTATCAGAGATTCAAGTCTCTTCATCGAAGAGATTGATCCAGCATCAGAATCCTGTGCCACGCAAGCTTGCATTCTGGCTGCAGCAAGACTCAATACTGAATCTTAAAAGAAAGCAATAAAAATCTCAGAAACTGATCAAGAAAATCAAGAAAAAAGCATCACAAAACAGTAAATTGCCATCCAAAAAGAAAACTCATCAGAAAGTTCATCACATAAAGTTTTCTTTGGTTGCAACTTACCAATTCTGCATAATTTCTGAATTCTTGAATCCTATCCTTTGATCAAATTCTTTCCTGGTTTGTCAACTATTGTGATTGTTAAATCAGACTCATCATGGTTGAGGAAGACAATTCAGCCACATCATCTAATCCAAATACATCTTCACTCTCTGACACAGCAGAGAATCTAATCAAGACTGTGATAAGACCACAAAGCCAACTGGTAACAGTGCATCTAAATGAAGATAATTATCTTCTATGGAAACTTCAGGTGGAAACAATGATTTAGGGATATGGACTTGAGAGTTACATTCTTGAAACCATACAGATTCCACCAATTTGCATCACTGACAAAGAAAACAAGGTTGTCACTAATGAGGAGTACGTGAAATATTATAGACAAGATAGACTCATATGTTCTTGGTTGTTATCATCCATAAATGTAAGTCTTCTTCTATCACATGTAATAGGGTGTAAAACAGCCAATGAAATCTGGACTACCATTGGTAAAGTCTTTAATAGTCAATCTGCTGCTAAAGTAATGTTCTACAAAAAGCAGTTGCATAACATCAAGAAAGACAATCTCAACATGAGAGAATATCTATCAAAGATCAAGACAACTTGTGACTTGCTGGAAGTTGCAGGTCACAAGATCTCTGATTCTCAGAAAATAATGACAATACTAAATGGAAATGATGAATATGAAGCAGTTGTGGCAGTTATATCATCTCACAAAGTTCTGCCATCAATAGATGATGTTCACTCCGTGTTGCTTACACATGAGGCAAGAATTGATAACAAAAAGGTTTATGAATCAGATTTCTCAGTGAATTATGTTGCCAATCACAAAGGGAAAGGGCAAGCCAGCAACAAATCAAAACAATCAATACAAAGGGGTGGTTATTCTAATAGGTCTAGAGGAAGAGGCAGGTGGAATGGTAATAGCAGGCCTATGTGTCAGATCTGTGAAAAATTGGGACACACTGCAGCAAAATGCTACTTCAGGCTAAATCTGAATTATGTTCCAGGACAAAGTAACAACAATCAAAGAAATCAAAATTTCAGTGCAAATATGGCATAAGTTCAACATGATACAAGCAACCTATCTGAAAACAGACATCAGCAAATTGAGATTGCAAAACCAGAACACATTCAAGATGAGGACTGGTATCCAGATTCTGTAGCCACAAATCACATCACCAACAATTTAAGCAATCTAAATCTTGGGAACAAGGAATACAAAGGTCTGAATTCTATACACATGGGTAATGGAAAATCATTTGTAATCACATACATTGGCAGTTCATACATCATGGGAAAAAGACAATTATATTTGAATAATTTACTTAGAGTGCCACTAATTAGAAAAAATTTGCGAAGTGTGCCACAATTTGAAAAAGATAACAAAGTTTATTTTGAATTTTACCCACATCACTACCTAGTTAAGGATATCCTAACCAGAGATATTTTTTTGCAGGGTAAATAATATAAAGGTCTGTACAAGTTCAGTGTGACTAATCCTAGAAAATCAGAGTCTAAAAGAATTTGGTGTAATAATTCTAAAATCAAAAAGGAAGAAAATTGTAATGTACTTGACATGTGGCGTGTAAATTGGGGCATCCAAATACTGTAATTATAAAGCATATTTTGAATAACAACAACATTTCTTTCAAAGACATTACAATGCCATATATTTGCACATATTGTCAAATGGGAAAAGGTCATAAATTTCCATTTTTAAATTCTGAAACACATTACAACAAACCACTAGAACTAGTGGCTACTGATTTATGGGGGCCTGCACCACTGCACAGTGATTATGGCTATAAATACTACATATCCTTTGTTGATGCTTATTCTAGATATGCTTGGATATATTTTTTAAAGTCAAAGGATGAAACTTATAATGTTGTATTACAGTTTATATCTCAGGCAGAAAGATAAACAAATTGTTAAGTTAAAGTAATGCAATCTGATGGTGGAACAGAATACATGCCACTAAAGCAATATTTTCAGAGGAAAGGGATTGTTCATAAAACAAATGCCCTTACACTTCTGAACAAAATGGGCTAGTTGAAAGGAGACACAGACAAATTGTTGAGACCGGTCTCACTTTACTTGCACAAGCATCTATGCCTTTAAAATTTTGGCCAGATGCTTTTGCTACTAATGTATTTCTAATTAATAGACTACCATCAAAAATTCTGAAATTTAAGAGTCCAATAGAAATTCTGTTCAACATCAAACCAAACTATCAAAACTTGAGAATTTTGGTTGTCTATGTTTTCCTTACCTCAGGCCATACAATACTTATAAGTTAAATTTTAGGTCATCCCCTTGTACCTTTATGGGTTACACTACTAATCAAAAGGGATATAAGTTCTTAGATAGCAATGGCAGGATTTTTATTTCAAGACAAGTAGTGTTTAATGAAAAAGTTTTTCCTTTCATGGAATTAGAAATTAAAATGTCAAAGAAAATATATAATGTAAAAGATTCTCTACCTCCCATACCTGTCTTACCTGAGGCAGTGATACAAGTTTCCAAGACATCAACAGAAGTTGATGACAGTTCTCACACAAGTGAATCTGGCTCACAACACACTATGTCCAACTATGGACCAGGTCATGAGAAAATTGAGTCATCAAACACACCTGCACATGTGTCTCTACAGAGAGTGAGTTTAGATTCTACACAACAACAAATATTTGAAGGAACACAGACCGGCTATGATCATCAGCAACAAGAAGAAAACAGTCAACATCAACAAGTTCTCAGAACAGGTCATCAAATGATAACAAGGTCAAAAAGTGGGATATACAAACCAAAGACCTACATTGCAATTTTAGATACTGAAGAGCCAAGCACTTATTACCAAGCAACGGAGAACAAAAATTGGAAATCAGCCATGTCAGAAGAATACAATGCTCTTATGAGAAACAAGACATGGGATCTTGTTCCTCTACCCAAAAACAAAAAATATTGTGGGGATGTAAAAGGACTTTTAAATTAAAGAAAAATGCCGATGATACAATTTCTAAGTACAAAGCAAGGTTAGTAGCTAAGGGATATTCACAACAGAGTGGGTTTGACTTTAATGAAACTTTTTCACCTGTTGTGAAACCCACTATTATAAGAACTGTTATTACCATTGCTTTGTACAGAAATTGGAACATTAAACAAATTGACGTGAATAATGCCTTTCTGAATAGTGTTTTGCAGGAAGAGGTGTATATGGAACAACCACAAGGATTCATACAGAAAGGAAAAGAGAATCTAGTCTGCAAATTAAACAAAGCTATCTATGGGCTGAAACAGGCCCCAAGGGTGTGGTTTGAAAAGCTTACGGAGACTCTCACTAGACTAGGCTACAACGCTTCAAAATCTGACAACTCTTTGTTCACTAAATTCAGTAATAACATAATTATTTATGTACTTATATATGTTGATGATTTTATCATTACAAGTAACCATAAAGAGGAGATTGACAATCAGATAAACTATCTTAATCAGAAATTCTTAGTCAAAGATCTTGGTGACTTAAACTACTTTCTTGGAGTTGAGGTCAAAAGATATTCAAACTCTTCTATACAGCTAAGTCAGAGAAAGTACATCACTGAAATCTTAAATACAGCAAAAATGAATCAAGCAAATCCTATTTCCACTCCTATGGTCAGCAATGTACATGTCTCTAAATACAAAGGTGAAGCAATAACTAATGACAAACAATACAGAAGAATTGTTGGAGCATTACAGTATGCAACTATTACAAGACCTGAAATTGCCTACAATGTCAACAAAGTCAATCAATTCATGCAAAAACCAACAGATGAACACTGGAAAATGGTAAAGAGAATTTTAAGATATCTCAGAGGAAAATTGACTTTGGTCTAACACTGGAAACATGTAAATGCATCAACATTACTGGATATGCAGATGCTGATTGGGCATCTGATCCTGATGACAGGAAATCTACAATAGGCTATTGCATATTTTTAGACAACAATCCTATATCATGGTGCTCAAAAAAATAGAATATTGTTTCAAGGTCAAGTACAAAAGCTGAATATAGAAGTGTAGCCAATGCTACAGCAGAAGTAATGTGGATTCAGTCTCTACTTAGTGAATTGCAAATGAAGCCTAACAGAAAATCAATTATATGGTATGACAATCTTAGCACAGTTCATCTAACTGCCAATCCGATACTACATTCAAGAACAAAACACATCGAATTGGATCTATATTTCGTGCATGAACAAGTAGCAAAAGGAGAGTTGGAAATAAACCACGTACTTTCTACTTACCAAGTACCAGACATATTAACTAAACCTTTATCCAAGATAAACTTCACTCGCCTCAGAGAGAAACTGAAGGTGAGTAAGTTACAAGGCAGCGCGGACGAAAGATTCTCCATAGAAGATATTACTAGTAATTGTTCTTTCCGACCTGCAGCTCTCAATCAAACTGGCCTCAGAGAGAAACTGAAGGCAACGGATAACTTACAAGACCGCAGAACGTCTGCAGACAAAAGTGTCTCTACAGAGGACACAACGAGGAACCATTCTTTTCAGCTTGCGGTTCTCGATCAAACTGATTGACGAGAGTATCGACCTCAGCTCTCTTAGTTAAGAGAAATAAAATCGAGGATAACAACTCATGGATATTATCTTCAAGTCTGAGACCGAAGACTAATTCATTCAAAAGAGTGTATCAGATCTACATGGAAGATCTAGATCCAGATTCAGATTCACTGGCAATTTTGAAGAATATAGTTTTCTTTTTGAAATCGCTCTCGGGAGAGTAACGAAAAGGGAAATTTCTCAGACCCTAGCTACTGAAGGGTTTGCGGGGGAGTATTGAGGAATGATATTTACCATCTGCGTATATTTCGTCATCAAAGCATCTCAGCTGTTAATACACTTTCAAAGGCTGATCAGAGCCATACATCTTTAAGATGGATTATTGGGCCAGATAGCCCATTATCATTTTGCATTACATTCTTTTGTTCAGAGTGAAACTGTATATAAATATGCATTGCTATTACATGCTCTATAACGAATTCTGTATTGAAATCTTTGATCAATAAAATTCATCTCTTCTTTCATCATCTCAACAATACAAAATTACCGTCAATCTTAATTAATAATAAGTTCGTGATATCACAAAATTTTAATTGAATGAAATCAATTTATGTTCAAATGGTTCAAGTTTTATTTCTGCTCTCTTGCGGTGAAGGCTAGAGGCCTAAAGATTTTATCATGGAAAATTGTTTTAAAAACAGAATGGAGCTGTAACGACCCGTACTTTTTGGTTTCGAATTTGAATATTTAATCTATTTAAATATTCGGATTTGAATTAAATTATAATAGAATCTATGTTTTAAATTTAGATTTGATTTTTGATGACGTATTTTTAAATTAATTTATCGGGTTTTTTCATAATTTTTAATTTGAAAAATAAAAATATTTTCTTTTAACATTTTTTAGGCAAACGTCGGTGCTTTTGAAATTTTACGGAATAAATTAATTTATTTCTTTTTTACTGTTGTGTGATCGTCTCAATTGTTGAGTGAGATCATATTTTTATTTTCGTCATTCGTCGCTCGTACGCGAACGTGATGGTGTACCGTCTTACCCCAAAACTTTTAAATATTAAAAGTTTAAACACAAAATATCATTCTGGTCCTTCCTCTGTATTGCATTAAGTGTTCATGTGCTCTGCATTTAGTAGTTGGTGCCTCTTTCCTTAGCAATTAAGACATCTATTGCCTGTGTATACACTTTTTCTATTTTTCACTTTGATACATCATGAAAACAAAATGCACTCATGAAAATAAAATGGAGTCTACATTCCCCTGTACACAAAATATGAACACACAGGCAAAACAATATATATTTTTGGTCTACTGCATACTTTCAAAAAACTTTTCATTCTACTTCTCTCCAAATGCTCATGAACACAGATCCACATTTTCCCATCTCCCGTTCATTTGTACACATGCAGCAAACTCTTTCCCATCTCAGTTTCCATTCTTTTGTTCACTACAACATATACACAGCATGCATAAAAGAAATACTCAAAGCACGCTTCTACAATTCTTCTCCTTCTTTCTTTATTTATATATTTATGTATGGCCGAGTGTTTGAATATATGGGTATGGCGAGTTGGAAGGAATAGGGAAGAAGATGAAGGCGATCATGCATGTTCCATGCGTCAGCAAGTAGAAAATGGTGGAGGAAGAGGATTGTGTGGGTTTGTTTGGTTGGGCTTTGTGGGCTTTGCTATGGCTATACATGGGGAAGGGTAGTGTGTAAACGTGTGTATCGGAAGATTGAAAAAAAAATCGAAAGTTAGAACGGCGTTGTGTGCATGGAAACGTGAATGGAAGAACACGTGCATGGGAAGAAAAAAAGAAAGAAATGGAGGAAGAAGGGGAGTGTGTGGGTTGCAGGGATGTTTGGGCTTTAGGCCTATTTGGTTATGGGCGAGCTTATATATAAGTTAAGTTATATTTAGTTAATTCGTTTATTTAGTTAAGTATTATTTTAGTTTAAATAAATAAATTAGTTAGTTTAGTTTAAATTAACCTGAGATGATGGCTGTAACAATCTGAAACTTTCGGGTTTGCATGATATCTGGGCTAGGTATATTCAGTGATTGGGCTTGCCTGGTTCGGGGACAAGATATTGTTTATGTAACTTTAGAAATTAATTTAGTTAAGAGTTCAAAACTTTGAAAATTGATAACTTGTTCATAGGATAGGAAGTCCATTTAACCCGTGTCCTTCGACGTTATATCCGTATAAACGAATATAACACACTAGTGTAGTTTATTAATATGTTTAAAGAAGTATAAAATATTGATAAAATATCAGTGACATTTTTTAGCAGAATAAATTCACATTCTTCTATTATAAACTATGTAATTTTATTATTATTCGACAATTAATCTGTTTGATATTGATTGTTAATTATTTAATAAATAAATGTGTTGCTAGTTATTATTGTTGTTGATTGATTGTTTGTTTGTTTGGATTGCGCTCGGCCGATTGATTGTTGACTTTGCTCAATCAGTTATAAACAATTAATTATCCATATGCATAGACTGGGTAGAAAATAATTATAAGCTAACACCATGTGATTTATTTCACGATTTGACTAAATGTGCGGTAATGTGTGGTTCACATCAATTTAATGAATTACTTTGAAAATTAATTTTCAAGTTGAAATGTTTTCCTTAAAAAGAGTAACAGAGAGATATCCGAGAATAAATATTTAGAACTGATTTTATATAGAAGTAATTTATATAAAGAATCGTTTTATAAAAATGATTTATAAAACAGAAAAAAATTCTAAGCCTATACCCGATGGCTTTAAGATGATTTTTGAAGTTTTAAAAATGAAAATTATTATAGATTTGAAGTATTTGTAATTATTAGTGCAAATGATATTTACCACTTCGGGATATAGTGATTTGTTATGTTACCAAAGATTCGGGTAACCCATAATCTACGAAACGTATGGACAAAGGAGGTGCAGATGTTCTGTAGCCTCGGTGTAGTCTGCTCTTGAAATAAAGGGATACACCAATCTATTATTTATTCGAAAGACTAGACTCAAGGGCCTGGTTATAACTAGAAGCAGCCTGAGACTTGGTAGCATATAGTTTTGTATGCTTTATATTGGTATCGTTTCAAAAGGTGATTTGTTTTCAGATCCCGAGACGTAAAAGACTAGTTTAAATACAAAAGATATATGTATTTCAAAAGTTTTGAAATAAGAATTCAAGGACAAAGTCCATAGAGATAATTTCTTTAAAGTTAGTTGGATTTGAAAATCTAAATGTAAAGATTAAGCCTAAATGGGTAGTTTTGAGAATTGTATATTGTTTATTCATCGTAGGCTTCAAGAGTTCTGTTTGCAGTTGGAGAACTACGTTGGCTTGATTCTGTGTCTAATTGGGTACCCAATTAGATATGAGCATGTAGGCAGTCACAAGCGGTAGTGATGCAGCACCAATAATAACATAAAAAAAATTTGTTTATTTTTTGCAATATATCATGTGCTGTTGTATCTTTTCTGCTTACTATTTTATTTCACATTTACATTGTTTATTGAGTTCGCTGTTAAGGATATTGCTGTTTCTCATCAGAGTTGTGCAGCGATAGATTTAATTACAGTATTATTTTTAGTATTTGATTTTGAAACTGTATTAAAGCACACTTTAGATTACTCTGATAACTTGTACAATTAAAATTCGTATCCTATACATTTAGTAATGTCAAATATTGTGTATTAAGTTGACGGTTTTCAATCGTACTTTTAGAACGGACGTGTTTTTCAGAGATTTTTAGTGGTCCGAAAACACAGGTCGTTATAGGAGCACCAAATTGATGGTAAATTAATCCTCACAAATTAATATCTTATTTATTTTTATTAAGGTATTAAAGAATTTTTATTTAAGCTTTAATGTTGATATGATTTTACTATAAATTTAGGACACATTTGGCGGCCCATATTTCTTGTATCTTCAAATGTAGCAGCCATACTCCTACATTTTGGATACTCAGAAAGAAGATACTTCTATTTATTTCCTTTCTAACGGTTAAGATATTTTAGTGGACTTTGGTTATGTTGACTCTATTCTTGTTGGTGCTATATATGACTAATCTATGTGGCTAGTAAAAATCTTTATAACTTTATTCAGGATGAGAAGATATGAGAGAAAGCATAATAACATTTTACTATAGAAATTAATGATGCTTCATGTAACTCTATTCTTGCTGGTGGTACCTCCGACTAATCTATATGGCTAGTATTTTTTTTTTTACCTTTTACTATAGGCTTTCCATATCAGTCTATGTGCTGACGCTTCACGTACCGCTTTCACTCCACCCTATGTTTGGTTGATAATAAACGGATGGTTGTTTTAATTTAGTCTACATCATGAATGGCTCCAGGCTCACTATATCACAATATATATTGATTATGTTTTGTCATTCAGTTAACCATAGGTCTGCCTATTTTATTTGTGTAAAAAAAATTATTCATTAATATTTTATTGTTTAATTTTGTTTCAGTGGTTGACTTGATTTATGACATATTATAAAAGTAATAAATGAAGCTTAGAACAATAGTATGAGTGGTTTTACTTCTTTAAGAAACTTATCATCAAAGCCAATGTCAATATATTTTTCTTGCTTAAGAGATCCATATTCGTTGATCACTCAACTTTAAAGAGGATTCACTTGGACAGAACTTTATTTTCCTTTGACATGTTGATAAGAGTTAGCTTGCACCATCCGTATCCATGAACAAGCCGTTAAATAGGCAGTTTTAAAAAAAAATGTAACAACATCATGGATGTGTCCTTGCAATACTTTTGGCCAAATATCTACACACATATGTGTGTATGCATGATTTGCTAACATAAAGCCAAAAATGTTTTTTTACAGTACTTGATCCTATATACATGCATTTCTGGTTTGCAGGTTTTGTTCATGCTAGATCCATAATGTAACAACCCGCATATTTTACGATTGAATATTTAAATATTTTATTTTAATATTTTATCGTTAGTCGGATTTTAGTCCGAAAAGTTACTTTTTGCATACGGTCGAATTAGGACTTGGAACCACTTCCGTTGAGTTCAAAACACCGTTTGCGATCTTTTTAAGTATAAACTTTGATATGTTTTGGGTTCCAATATTTAAAAATCCTAACTTTGATGTTTGAACACGTTTTTGGTGATGCATCGAGGAGACAATTGGACCGGGTAGCCGATTGGCGTAATCCCCTAGCGATCGTGCTCGATCGGTTGCAAATTGAGAGAGTTTTTGCATTTTTGTTGCTTAAGTCGTTCGGCCTGCACGTATGATTCTCGGCCTGCAGTTAGGTCGGCCTGCCTTAGGTCGCAACCCATAGGTCGCTTGCATCTTAGGTCGTTAGGTCGCTCGGCCTTCTTTTACCTCTTAGGTCGTTTCATTCTTAAGTCGCTCGGCCTACTCTACTCTTAGGTCGTTGCATCACTTAGGTCGCTCAGCCTGTTATGCCGCTAGCTCCTTAGGTCGCAACCCCCTTAGGTCGCTCGGCCATATTATGCCGCTAGCTCCTTAGGTCGCAACCCCCTTAGGTCGCTCGGCCATGTTATGCTGCTTGCTCTGTTAGGTTGCGCGCTCAGCCATTAGGTCGTTCCACCCCATAGGTCGCTCAACCATGTTAAGTCGCACATGCTATATCGCAACCATGTTAGGTCGCTTGCTCTCTTAGGTCGCGCCATTTGTCCACTTAAGTCGCTCGGCCTTCTTATGCCTTAGGTCACGCCACTTAGGTCGCGCCATGCTTAGGTCGTTCCCTCTTAAGTCGTTCGGCCTTCCCTTATGCTTTAAGTCGCACCAACTTAGGTCGCGCCATGCTATAGGTTGCGCCATACTTTTGGTCGCGCCATATTAAGTTGCTCTGTTAGGCCGTATGCTATTTCTTGAGCCGTTGATTTCTTGTGTTGACTTATGAGTCATAAGTCGTGGCTGTTAAGTCGCAAGGGTATTTCCACTTTGATGGATTTGGAATCGAATTCTTTGGATTTTTATTCACGTCTTCGAATGTGAATTTTTGTGATTTGTTGTTTCTACAATCATTTTTGTGATTTGTCACTTTATCTCACTCGTACGGGAAATCTAATTGAACGGCTTAGTAAAACAAATGGTATGAAACGCTTGCATTTACTTCGCCGGTTAATTCTTGGACTTGTTCGATTGAACCTCTTGTGACAATTTTCGAGTGGAGATCTACAATTTGTTCGTAAATGTTTAAGTTAAGCTAGTGGTTATGGGACATGAAGCTAAGCTTATATATTTACTACTTACTGTAATTGACACTTCTTGATGATCGTTGATGATCATTTTTGTGATTTAGACTAGCAAATGTGCGATGTCTCTTTGTCTACGAGGGAGACTAAACCCCGTTTCTGTGGAGCTTCGGCTCAATTTGGTGGGGTAGCGACCCATGGTCTTCGGGCCGTTTTGTGGAGCATCGGCTCAAAATTAATGGTTAGCAACCATGGAATAGCGTCCATTTTATGATACACGTGTTGGTGAGTTTTCATGCTCCCGTTTTGTGATAGGTCTCCCCCCTTTTTGTGATTTCTGGATTTCCATTGATGATTTCTAGAATTTTGTGCTTCACCAATTTTCGTGATTTACATTGATAAGTTTTATTGATATTTGTGCATTGGTGAATTTGTGTGTCATTAACTGTTGTGATTGGCATTGATATTATTGTCAATATTTATGGTTTGGTGAATATAAATAAAGAGTATGACATTCCTTTTGATCTTTGAGAAGATTCTCGTGATATTGATTATTCCCTAGTTGATTTCAATTGCATACTTATCACAGTATGGCTTTATGGTTATCATATGTTTATGTCATATCTCTTATTCTATATCATTTTATCTGATATTTATAGCTAGACTGATCCGTTTATTATTTTCTTGTTAAATAATACTCGGGTCAGACCGAGATGTTATAGGTGCTTCTGCTTGACTTCATATCTGGGATTATCACCTTGACTTTTGGCTAACTACTTAGATTAGTAGTTTTTGTTGTATACATTTGAGATATAGACTCATTGATGCATCCATATTCTTTTGTCTAGCACTTGTAGTTATTCTTTTGTGACATTGTGGATCTTGTCTGACCACTACTCTGATGTACACTTTCATGTGTTATATATTCATATCTATTTCCGCATTTGTGATATGGATGTCTGTGACTGATTTGTATTTTGTTTATTTCTATATTTGTTTTCGAGGAATATATATAGCCACCGGGTAGTAGCTTTGAGTTTGTATCGGTATGACGGATTTCCTCCTAAAACCAGATGCATGTTGTACTATCTGACATATCGATGCTCGCACAAAGAAATTACACGGATGGTCACTCCTCAACAGCCTTATTCTCCGCGCCAGTTGACGGCATTACATCCGTAGTGTCCTTAGCTGGCGTGGGTATAAAGGTGGGGCATCACAGCTTCGTATCAGAGCCAAACTTCGGAACAATGTAGAATAATCTAGCAAGGATCATCGTCCTAAGTCCATCTTAGGAGTCGTGCTTTAGGATTTAATTCAAGTCTTCGTACCGATTCATCCTATTTTCTTTATGATTCCTTGTTTATCTATCATGATTGCTTGATATTCATTTGGTGAATAACCTTATCCTTCTTCTTTCTTTCTTTCAAAAGGAAGAGAAATGGTTAGACCTGACCGTCCCAACGCCGGTCAATCTAGTGCTACTGCCCAAGATGGAGTATTTATGTCTGCCCAGCAGCTTCTTGATCTAGTAAGGAATGTTCAAGCAGCCGGATCTAATCCGGAGTCTACTCACCCTAATTCTGGATTTGCACGTTTGTGCAACGATTATACCAATTTGGGTGGGAAGCCATTCAAAGGTTCTGAAACTATTACTGAAGTCCAGGCTTGGCTGAGAACGTGCGATCGAATCTTTCCTCGCATGAATCTTATTGATCTTTACCGTGTTTAGGTGGCCTCTAGTATGCTCCAAGAAAGAGCATTAGATTGGTATGAGCTTCTGATTTTTGAAATAAATAAAGCGAATCTTACTTGGGAGAAATTCCGGAAACGCTTCGAATTAAAATTTGTGCCAGAAGCTGAGAAGGTGACTTTGGCTCGTCGTTTCATAGACCTTGTTCAAGTTGAATCCTTTGCGGCAGACTATGTCGCATCATTCGAGTCACTTTCTAAATACGGGATCGAGTACATAAACACCCCATTGAAGAAGAACCAAAGATTTGTCTATGGCTTGAATAAAAATATCAAGAAGCCACTTTTGATCAGCTCATTGATATCGCTCTTCGACTTGAAGAGGCTGATAGAGTAAGTGATGTTGAGGTTGGGAGTGCTAAACTGAACTTCACCAACAAGAAAATGCCTAATAAGTTCAGAGGTCCTTATCCCAATAAGAAAGAGAAGCAAGCCTCTCCGGCAACTAAGACTTCTACCCCAAGTGGTGGGCAATGCTACAACTATGGTTCTAAGGACCATTATGCGAACAAGTGTTCTAAGCCTCGTGCTTGTCGCTATTGCAAAAGCCCGGATCATTATTTATCTTCTTGTCCCAAACTTCAAAATAGAAAGGAGGGAAAGCTTAATGTTGCTCAAGTCCCTGGCAACACATCTCATGGTAAAGGTATTTCTCATTCTATCCTTGATGGCATTATTTTATTTCGTTATCACCCTATTCGAGTTCTTTTTGATACGGGTGTGTCCCACTCTTTTATATCAAAAGAACTTGTGGATACTTTTACTTTGGATGTTTTGTTTTTAATGACTTCTTTGAGAATTGCGGATCCAGTTGGTGGATCCGCAACAATTAGTTTACTTTGTAAAGATGTCGAGATTATTTTGTGTAATTTTTCTTTCCGAGCCGATTTGCATGTTATGCGCTACTTAGGCTTTGGAATGATTTTGGGAATGGATTGGCTTAACCGCTATGAAGCCCAAATCCTATGTCCTGAGCGGACTATTCATCTTCTAAATCCTCAATCTGTTAAGCAGATTTCTTTTGCCTTAAAGATTCGGATTCCAGCTTGGTTGCATCTTTATATTCTTTAAATCCTCATGATGACGATAATGATGATGAGGAAGATATTATTTCTCTTATTCACGTTGTTCGTGAATATTCCGACATATTTGAGCCCGTTTTAGGATTACCACCTAAGCGAGCAATTGAGTTCAGAATTAATCTCATCCCTGTAGCTCATCCTCTCACTCGTCGTCCTTATCGTATGTCCAATAAAGAAAATGAGGGGATGCGCAAACAATTATCCGAGTTGGAGACGAAGCAATTTATTCGCTCTAGTTCCTCGCCTTGGGGAGCTTCGGCTATTTTTGTGAAGAAATCCGATGGTACACTTAGGCTTTGCGTTGACTACCACAAGCTTAATGATCTTACCATCAAGAATAAATATCCTTTACCTCGGATTGATGATCTATTCGATCAACTTAGTGGTGCTAGAGTCTTTTCGCAATTAGACTTAGCTACCGGTTTTCATCAGCTTCATATTGCAGAGGATAGCATTCCTTTGACATTGTTCCGTACTCGTTATAGATCTTTTGAATGGCTTGTTATGCCATTTGGTTTAGCGAATGCTCCGGCTTATTTAGTTGACCTTATGAATCGAGTTTTCAAAGACTTCATCGATCGGTTTGTTCTCATCTTTATTGATGATATTCTTGTCTATTCTAAAACCGAGGAGGAGCATGAAAAGCATCTTGGAATTATGTTGGAAACTCTTAGGAGTAATCAATTAAAAGCAAAATTTTCTAAATGCCACTTTTGGCAATCTCATGTGAAGTTTCTTGGTCATATTATTTCCGAATTCGAAATTTCCGTGGATCCTTTAAAGATTGAAACGATTCAAAATTGAAAGAGACCGGAGAGTGTAACGGAAATTCGTAGTATTCTCGGATTGGCGGGCTATTACCGTCGTTTTATAAAAGACTTTTCAAAAATTTCCGTGCCTCTTACAAGCTTGACAAAGAAGGGAGTTAAATACATTTGGTCGGACAAATGTGAAGCTTCTTTGCAGAAATTAAAAGAACTCCTTTCCGATGCTCCTATTCTTGTGATTCCCGAGGGAAACCAAGATTTCATTGTTTATACCGATGCTAGTCGCATTGGTTTGGGTGTCGTTCTTATGCAAAAGAATATGTTATTGCTTATACTTCTAGGCAATTAAAGCCAGCCGAGACTAGATATGCCACTCATGATTTAGAACCCGCGGCTATTGTTTTCGCACTTTGAATTTGGCGTCATTATCTTTTGGGAGAAAAATTTACTCTTTACACCGATCATAAATCTTTGAAGTATATATTTACTCAAAAGGAACTTAATTTGCGTCAACAACGTTGGCTCGAATTTCTTACAGCTTATGATCTTGATATTCTTTATACCCCCGGAAAGGGAAATCGTGTTGCGGACGCACTTAGCTGTAAGTAACAAGCAGTTGTTTCTATGATGATATCCGAATGGAATGATCTTGGAATTCTATCCACTTGTGAGGTTCGAGATCGTGTTTCCGATTTATGTTCATCTCTTGTTTTATGTAGCCTTGAGGCTCATCCTTCTCTTTTAGACCGCATTCTTGAAGCTCAAAAGCTAGATCCCGAATTGGCTCTTCTTGGCCAAAATTTTAGGGATAATATTAATATTGAAGGTTTGAAAGACTTTGATATTGATTCTCGTGGCGGTATTTGTTGAATATGCGCTTATATGATTTTTGTTTGATGATAATAAACATATATACATTCGTGTAAATGTATTTGCTAATGTACTATTTTATTTTTCACAGATCAAATAAATATTTGCTGAATAAAATTTAAATAACACAGAATTTAAATTCAAACAGAAATTTTATTCTAACAAATATTTATTACAATTTTGAACAGTACAAATTCAAGCTCTTACTATACATATACAATTTTGATTACAAATACATCACAATTTCATATTTTACATTTAACCTCACCACTCACTCAATTCGTATTTTATCTTCAACTTCATTCCAGTTAGAATCCAACATCTGAGCAATCTGCAAAAATATACACTAACGCAGTAAAATTGAAAAAGAAATATTTTTGCAATATAAAATAAAATATGAATTTTTGAAAATAATATTTGCCTCGGTTATTTGGGTTGTTCGTCATGATTTATATTTGAATTCATCATACACGAACAATGTGACATGCATAGTGTATCACTGTACATACCACAAGGCCGTGCACACCGATATACACTTGACAATGTTACAGGGACATGTGAGCACAAGGTCAAACCCAAAATAAAAAGACTGGTTTAATTCAGGTGCAATATAAATAAAGTCTCGACATCAGCACAAGGTCAAACCCGAGTTTTGAAAATGGATTCAACTCAAGTGAAATTTCAAAACTCAACATGAAATGATCAAGAACCAAACAAAGACCAGAAGTACAAAATGACCACCAAGTATGCCAAAACAAAATCAGGCCCAAACCAGTTGCAACATCACTAATACTAGTGAAACAAAAGCTCAAACCAGAACAAATGTCGCTGCAACATGAATACAAGTGCAGGACAAAGCATCCAGTTTTTCAAAATTATGTATAAAGTCTCAAAGTAACAATAAAGGATGCATCAATGACAACAAGAGCAGCAAAACAATATTGCAACTCCAACATATCAAAACCAAATCTGAAGTTAGTAATGCAACAGTGACATGCACAACAACCAAACCAATACACATGCACATCAACCAAACAACAAAGGGTCAAGATACAATCAAACAAGAACTCAAGTCTAGACCAAATGCCATCATATGGTCATGAGCAAACAAGTGCACAAATGTACACAATCCAGGCAAAGCAGGATGACCACAAACTCAACAAGCATATGTACAGCATGAACAAGACATGTACACAAGGCATGGGGGCACTGGAACATATAGTGCAACAAATAAATCAATTCTGCAACACTATCAGATGAACCAGCAAAGGGCAAAGACTCAAAGACACAAATACAATGCAAATGAACACAGGTGTACATGACAGTGTACAACATCAAAGACACAGCAGTAACAAATCAAGACAGCATCCACAAGACTCAGCCAATACACAATGATGAACAAAGCCACAAGAGAACCAGACCAGGTAGTACAAGTATCAAGACTAGTGATATATGGACAGTGATAACCAAAGCCAACAGCAACTACAAACTACTCACAACAATGCTTAAAGACTCGGCACTCAAATGAACACAGTGAAATGCACAAAGACAGAGCAACATCACAAGTCCAGCTAAATGAAGTATACGTCAAGGCCGAAGATAATATGAAATCATGAATCACGAAATCAATTGAGGAATTCAAGTTACAGAGAAAAGTTGAAGCCATGAACAACTGACTGCAATGAACAGGTCAATTACGAAATCGTGGTGGCCAAAATAGTTGACCGAGTTAAACATTAATACCGTGAGGAGCAAGCATCAAATATACGAATTTGATTAAGTCAATCAAATCATCAACGTTCAACAAAAATCGAATGGCCGAAAGAATGACATTGAACAAATCAGATGAACGCAATTCAAGGAGATCGAACTCATATATAACAAATCATCATCAGCAATTTCATCCATCGAGTTCAAGTACGAAAACACTAAAGCACAAAAAGCATAAATTACATATCGAAGCGAGGAAAGAACTCGATCAACGAAGCAGCCGAAGTGAGCAACAAGAAAAACGATCGATCAAGGCTTACACGCGATTATCCACGCAATCGATCAACATAAGTCAGGCTCTTCGCGAAACCCTAATTTGGAATCAAAGGATGAAGCCCTAATTTAGTTGCAAGAGGAACAACCGCCAACTTCATATAAACGAACGAAAGTGGAACGCGTTAAAAAAGAGGGCCGGCCTGTTTTTTAAAGTTTTTTTTTTCTCTTAAGGGTTTTTAATTTTTTAAAATAGGGTTATTTTATTTAAATTGTTTTTAATTTGTATTTTCTTTTTTAAACCATTTAAATTTCTAGTCGTGTGACTAGGGGACAAACTATGTGGCGTAGTTTGAGAATTCGCAACTCAGTGGCTGAGTTGTGGTAGGGTTTTGAGCGTAGAGTTAGGTTTAGTCGATAGCGGGTGTCACGAGTTTACGTGTGTAAGCGTCTGACTATCTAATTTCTAGTAGAAACCTTAGGGACAGCATGTAGGCAGGGTTTTGCTGAAGCTGGGTAAATTCTGCGTTGTTCTATTTCTGCATTTATTATTCTGCTATTATCTGTGCTGCTATTGTTCTGTGATCTGAATTGAATATTTTATAAGCTTTCGCAATTAATTTTTATAATTAATACTATCACCCTATTCACCCCCCCTCCAGGGTGAAATCGATCCTACAAGTGGTATCAGAGCTAGGAACAAAAGTCAATTTTGTTTTCAAAATTAGATTTTACAAAAACCAATTTTTATTTTAAAAAAAGTTGAATTTTAAAATGGCTTCTTTTAATACTGCTTTTGCTGAGGGTCAATCCATAGTTAGACCACCAATGTTCAATGGTGAATATGCTTACTGAAAAATAGGATGGAAATTTTTCTGAAAACCATTGACGCATGAAATATTGTTGAGACAGGTTATAGAATACCAACTATAATTGTAGATAATCAAGAAATAGAAAAACCAAAGGAACAATGGACAGAACTAGAAAATAAATTACAAAATACTAATGCTAAAGCTATGAATTCTATTATCTGTTCATTGGATCAATATGAATTTAATCGTGTCTCACATTGTCTAACTATGCAGGAAATATGGCACACACTAGAAGTGACTCATAAAGGAACATCTCAAGTCAAAGAATCTCGCCTTGCCATGCTAAGCAGCGAATACGAGAACTTCACAATGGCGAAGGAAGAAAATGTCAAAGAGATGCATAGACGACTTTCCAATATCGTATATAAATCAAAAGCTCTCGGAAAATCATACACGGAATTGGAAATAGTCCGAAAAATCCTCAGAGTCCTTCCACGAAGATTTGAATCAAAAGTGACTGCCATTCAAGAATCAAAATATTTAAAACAGATGAAAGTTGAAGAACTCATCGGCAATCTCACCACTTATGAGCTAGAAATAAAGTTCAAGGAAGAGCGTGAAGGAAGTGACACTCGAAAGAAATCAATAGCGCTCAAAGGAACAACCAACAGTGATGATGATAACGATGATGATGATGCAGCAGCAGAATTGGAGCTATTAATAAAGAAATTCAAAAGGTGGAAGTACAAATACGTAAATTCAGCTCGAGTTCAAAAAGTGAAAAGCAGAATAGTCAAAGCACTAGACAACTCAGACAAACAGAAAATCATTTGTCACAAGTGCAACCAACCCGGACGCATCAAGCCCAATTGTCCTCAAAACCGACAGGACTTTGAAAAGAAATCAAAAAGGGGAAATTTTCCAGCTATGTGGAATACAAGTGATGAAGATAATCTAAGTACTAGCAGTGAGAGTGAGAAAGCGGATATGTGCCTTCAAGGAAATATAACTGATAGCGACTATGACGAGCCAAGCGAGGTATCAAAACTTACTCACTCTGTATTACTTATTTATTTCCACGAAGTGAATGGCTGTTTTGAACGACTTAGGGAAAAATATGCCAAACTTGAATCACAAAAAGACACTTTGATAGAATTAAATGAACAAATTGACCAATTAGTTGAAAACTATCAAAGAAGGATCCCTAAGTGTGACAAGTGTCCAACATTCGAAGAGGAAATTAAAAAAATCAGAAATCAATATAAAATCACTTGAAAATGAAATTATGATTTTAAAAGAGAGTGAAAATACTAGGAGAGAGAATTCTATTAAAAAGTGCACACAATTGTTAAACGAAAATGAATCTCTCAAAACACAAGTCCAAAAATTGTCAACAACTTTAGATAAACTTTCAAAAAGTGAAAAATCGTTGAATATTCTATTAGGAAATCAAACTGTTAATACGGTTAGACAAGGACTTGGATATAATAGTTCGAAAATTGTTGAAAGCAACATTAATCAAGTTAATTCTATGTGCAAGATTTGTAGAAGATATGGACACAATCACAATAATTGTCGATATAGACCCAAACATGTGAAAACTATACCGATTTGGGTTCCAAAAGGCACAAATATAAAAACTCTCAAAGTTAAACAAGTTTGGGTGCCGAAGGGGACAATTATAAATAGTTTTGGGTCTTTACAAAAAAAAATTTCAAAATTTTCTACCACTAACAACCATGGACCTATAAAAACAAATAGGTCATATAAATCTTTTCCCGTGTAGGTGTGGTGGCAGGCTAAGGAACAACAACAGTGTTCTCTGGATTTTTGCTGTTCCATAAACACAACGGGCGACAAAGCAAAGTTCCTTAGCCTTGTTCAAAGGTGACAGAATCACAATAGACAACAACGAAAAATATCGTAAAGGTAAAACAGGTAATGGTATGATTTGAACGATATATTAAATGTGATAATCTGCACCATATTCTGAATTAAATCAGCCGATTATGAGATGATGAAAAAAATGATGATTTTGACTCTGACTTATTCAACATAGTTGGCCAAATTATATTCTTATGCCAAAACACTATAAAATTCTCTAGATTCTTTGAATCACTTCATATATATTAATTTGGATTAATAATAGTGTTTTTTTGTTGGATGATAATCGATTTTCTTATAATACGGCTAACTCTATATTCACGGTTATTGATTATTTACACGGCTTCAATTCAAATTCAAAAGAATGTCATTTAAATTGTTGTTAAAATTAAATTTGAAATTTTTGGTGCACACTTCATGGTTTGGTCGATCAAATTCAATTAATGATAATTTTGAGTGAAAAAGAAATTCAGATGCAGATTACACTGGTAATCTAGTTGATAGAAAAATTACTAGTTGAACGTGATTTTTGAGACATTTAGTAACTGCATCATTTCTTCAAAGATAATATCTGCATATTTTTCATTTCAAATAATTTTCAAATAGCAGAAATTTTTCTTATAAAACCCCTTCTAGAAAATTATTTTTGACCATATTTTCAGATTAGTCATTTTGAAAAATTGATTTCATAATTAATTCTGAATTTGATTTTAAATGATTACATTGACTAATCTGACTCCCTAATGATTATCAAAAAGATAAATGGTGATTGAAAAAGTGATGTGTGTTGATATTTATTATATATTATGACCCGAGACGGTATAATTAGTAAATCTCTTTAGAAATTTAAACAAGGGTGATAAAACTTTTTGTTGGTAAAAATTCCATGACCATCTCTATATCTATCATATTTCTAACGACCATCACTCATCAAAATTCTATATAGTTTATCGATATGTGGTACTTTAAAATAGAAATCGTTCGTTTTTCTTTTTTACATTTTAAAAAAAATTTAATAATAAATAAATACCAAAGTATTCACTCTCATTTAAAGTCCTCACGGTTATGCATGGTGAATTACTTGGAATTTGTTATGTGCTTCCATGCTCATTTAAAAGTCCTCATGGTTATGCATGTATGGAACGCATATCAAAAGTTGATTTTTGAAATAAACAAGTTGACTCTAATCCATTTAAAAGTAAATAAATACTAAAGTATTCACTCTCATTTAAAAGTCCTAAGGTTATGCATGGGTGAATTACTAGGAATTTGTTATGTGCTTCCATGCTCACTTAAAAGTCCTCACGGTTATGCATGTATGGAACGCATATCAAAAGTTGATTTTTAAAATAAACAAGTTGATTCTAATCCCATTTAAAAGTCCTCACGGTTATGTGTGGTTAGAAGATACTTTAATTCATTTTTTTTAAAATAAAACTGGAATACTACTAATCTCATTTAAAAGTCCTAACGGTTATGCACGGTTAGTAGATATTCAAATTCCTGATATAAATATACCACAAATGAATGCAACTGTATGGTTTTATATGATGACATAATTCCCATCATTCTAAAAGTGGAATATGCGTCTAACAAAATATTTATGATTTTTGTTTGATTTTTTATTGAAATTTAATATTTATATTCAATTAAGTTTTAATGTTGAATTAATATCGATCACTTTAGCTATATTTTCTCTAACACTATCATTCTTTTGCTGATAACAAAAGGGGGAGAGAAAAGTTAAGATTTTGTCAAATAAAATCAAGCAAATGTCAAATAATTTTCTATTTGCATCTAGGCTCATTTGCATATTTTTATTTGTATGCATATATGTAGGGGGAGCTTTGTGTAGAGAGGAAGCATTTAAATAGGGGAGCAATTAGAGCATATGAATGATCAAATACATTTAACATATTCAAAATCTTAAATATATGTTTGTTATCATCAAAAAGGGGAGAATGTTGAATATGCGCTTATATGATTTTTGTTCGATGATAATAAACATATATATATTCGTGTAAATGTATTTGTTAATGTACTACTTTATTTTTCACAGATTAAATAAATATTTGCTGAATAAAATTAAATAACACAGAATTTGAATTCAAATAGAAATTTTATTCAAACAAATATTTATTACAATTTTGAATAGTACAAATTCAAGCTCTCACTATACATATACAATTTTGATTACAAATACATCACAATTTCATATTTTACATTTAACCTCACTACACATCACTCATTCACTCAATTCGTATTTTATCTTCAACTTCATTACAATTAGAATCCAGCATCTGAGCAATCTGCGAAAATATACACTAACGCAGTAAAATTGAAAAAGAAATATTTTTGCAATATAAAATAAAATATGAATTTTTGAAAATAATATTTGCCTCAGTTATTTGGGTTGTTCGTCATGATTTATATTTGAATTCATCTCACACGAACAATGTGACATGCACAGTTTATCACTGTACATGCCACAAGGCCGTACACACCGATATACACTTGATAATGTTACAGGGACAGGTGAGCACAAGTTCAAACCCAAAATAAAAAGACGGGTTCAACTCAGGTGCAATATAAATAAAGTCTCGACATCAGCACAAGGTCAAACCCGAGTTTTAAAACTGGATTCAACTCAAGTGAAATTTCAAAACTCAACATGAAATGATCAAGAACCAAACAAAGACCAGAAGTACAAAATGACCACCATGTATGCTAAAACAAAATCATGCCCAAACCAGTTGCAACATCACTAATACTAGTGAAACAGAAGCTCAAACCAGAACAAATGTCACTGCAACATGAATACATGTGCATGATAAAGCATCCAGTTTTTCAAAATGATGTATAAAGTCTCAAAGTAACAATAAAGCATGCATCAATGACAGCAAGCACAACAAAACAATAATGCAACTCCAACAGATCAAAACTAAATCTGAAGTCAGTAATGCAACAGTGACATGCACAACTACCAAACCAATACACATGCACATCAACCAAACAACAAAGGGTCAAGATACAATCAAACAAGAACTCAAGTCTAGACCAAATGCCATCATATGTTCATGAGCAAACAAGTGCACAAATGTACACAATCCAGGCAAAGCAGGATGACCACAAACTCAACAAGCATATGTACAGCATGAACAAGACATGTACACAAGGCATGGGGGCACTGGAACATATAGTGCAACAAATAAATCAATTCTGCAACACAGAATCAGATGAACCAGCAAAGGGAAAAGACTCAAAGACACAAACACAACGCAAATGAACATAGGTGTACATGACAGTGTACAACATCAAAGACACAACAGTAACAAATCAAGACAACATCCACAAGACTCAGCCCATACACAATGATGAACAAAGCCACAAGAGAACCAGACTAGGTAGTACAAGTATCAAGACCAGTGACATGTGGATAGTGAAAACCAAAGCTAACAGCAACTACTAACTACTCACAACAATGCTCAAAGACTCGGCACTCAAATGAACACAGTGAAATGCACAAAGACAGAGCAACATCACAAGTCCAGCTAAATGAAGTATAAGTCAAGGCCGAAGATAATACAAAATCATGAATCACGAAATCAATTGACGAATTCAAGTTACAGAGAAAAGTTGAAGCCGTGAACAACTGACTGCAATGAACAGGTCAATTTCGAAATCGTGGTGGCTAAAATAGTTGACCGAGTTAAACATCAATACCATGAGGAGCAAGCATCAAATAAACAAATTTGATTAAGTCAATCAAATCATCAACGTTCAACAAAAATCGAATGGCCGAAAGCATGATATTGAACAAATCAGCCGAACGTAATTCAAGGAGATCGAACTCATATATAAACAAATCATCATCGACAATTTCATCCATCGAGTTCAAGTACGAAAACACTAAAGCACAAAAAGCATAAATTACATACCAAAGCAAGGAAAGAACTCGATCAACGAAGCAGCCGAAGTGAGCAACAAGAAAAACGATCGATCAAGGCTTACACGCGATTATCCACGCAATCGATCAACATAAGTCAGGCTCTTTGCGAAACCCTAATTTGAATCAAAGGACGAAGCCCTAATTTAGTTGCAAGAGGAACAGCCGCCATCTTCATATAAACGAACGAAAGTGGAACGTGTTAAAAAAGAGGGTCGGCCTGTTTTTTAAAGAGTTTTTTTTCTCTTAAGGGTTTTTAATTTTTTAAAATAGGGTTATTTTAATTTAAATTGTTTTTAATTTGTATTTTCTTTTTTAAACCGTTTAAATTTCTAGTCGTGTGACTAGGGGACAAACTACGTGGCATAGTTTGAGAATTCGCAACTCAGTGGCTGAGTTGTGGTAGGGTTTTGAGCGTAGAGTTAGGTTTAGTCGATAGCGGGTGTCGCGAGTTTACGTGTGTAAGCGACTGACTATCTAATTTCTAGCAGAAACCTTGGGGGCAGCATGTAGGCAGGGTTTTGCCGAAGCTGGGTAAATTCTGTGTTGTTCTATTTCTGCATTTATTATTCTGCTATTATCTGTGCTGCTATTGTTCTGTGATCTGAATTGAATATTTTATAAGCTTCCGCAATTAATTTTTATAATTAATACTATCACCCTATTCACCCCCCTCTAGGGTGAAATCGATCCTACAGTATTCGAAAATTTGGTAGACTTATCGTGCCAAATATTAGTAATCTTCGTATTTTTGGAAGATTCTTATCGTTCTAAATTTACCATTCATCCCATTAGTAGTAAAATGTACGCGGATATGAAGCGACTTTATTATTGGGAGGGAATGAAATCTGATATTGCTAACTTTGTTAAGTGTTGCATGACTTGCCAACTCATTAAGGCCGAACATCAAAGGGCCGGTAGGTTATTGCAACCTTTAGAAATTCCAATTTGGAAGTGCGACCAAATTTCCGTGGATTTCATAGACGGCCTTCCCCGTTCTCGTTCGGGTCATAATAGCTTATGGGTGATAGTCGATAGACTCGCTAAATCCGCCCATTTTATTCCCGTTCGGTCCAATCGAACCGTTCCTCTCTTGGCCAAACTCTTTATTAAAGAAATTGTTAAATTACATGGAGTTCCTACTTCTATTCTTATTGATCGTGATCCATTGTTTACTAGTGGATTTTGGAAGAGTCTTCAAAAAGATTTGGGAACGAAGCTTAATTTTAGCACCGCTTATCATCCCCAGTCTGATGGACAAACCGAGCATGTGAATCAAACTCTTGAAGATCTTCATCGTGCATGTGTTCTTGATTTTGGTGGAAGTTGGGAAGATCGTATTTCTCTTGTTGAGTTTTCCTATAATAATAGCTTCCAATCCAGTATTGGTATGGCACCTTTTGAGGCACTCTATGGAAGGCCATGTCGATCTCCTTCTTGTTGGCTTGAGGCCGGTGAGAAGCTGGTTTTAGGTCCAGATTTTATTCGTGATTCCACGGAGAAGATCGACCTTATTCGTCATCGGATGAAAGAAGCCCAGAGTAGACAAAAATCCTATGCCAATAACCGGAGAAGGAAATTAGAATTTTCTGTGGGAGATTTTGTGTTTATTCGTGTTTCACCTATGAAGGGTTTTGTACGTTTCAGTCGATCGAGAAAATTAGCGTCTCGATATATTGGGCCATTTCAGATCACCGAACGTATTGGTTCCGTGGCTTATCGCCTTTTATTACCGGCTCAGTTTTCTGCTATTCATGATGTGTTTCACGTTTCTCAATTACGGAAATGTCTTCGAAATTCCGATTCTATTCTTAAGCCCGGTGTTGTGGAAGAAATTGAAGTTTCGCCTAATTTAACTTATAAGCAACATCCTATTCGTACAATTGCTTTGAAGGTCAAACACCTTTGAAATAAAGATGTTCCGCTTGTTAAAGTTCAATGGTCCTCAAAACCTAAGGATTGCTCTTGGGAATCTAGAGAGTTCAACGAGCGAACACATCCGGACTTACTTTCTTGTGCTCTTTGAGGTGAATTTCTTATTTCAAATTTCTTTTGTGTTGATATGCTTTCATGGTTGTTACCTTGTATTTTCTTCTTAAATATTGCGAGGATGCAATTTCTTTAAGGAGGGGAATCTGTAACAACCCGCATATTTTACGATTGAATATTTAAATATTTTATCGTTGGTCGGATTTTAGTCCGAAAAGTTACTTTTTGCATACGGTCGAATTAGGACTTGGAACCACTTCCGTTGAGTTCAAAACACCGTTTGCGATCTTTTTGAGTATAAACTTTGATATGTTTGGAGTTAGAGGAATTTTGCCACTTTTTCACTTTGGGCTTTGGGTTTGGTTTAACCCATTAGCCTTAACTATTAACTCTAGCTCAACCTCCTTCCCTTCATAACTTTACTTTCATTTCCTAACACTCAAGCTTCATCAAAAATGGAGGGAGGAATGGGAAATTAAAACTCCAAGCTCTAGTTCATTTGCAAATCCAACATCTAACTCCAAATTCAAAGAGAAGCCATTGATTCTTCCTTTGCTTTCAAGCTTTTTCTTCATTGATTTTGTGTAAAGGTGAGATTTTTATCTCACATCTTTGTCTATAACTATCTTTCATTGTTGGGTATGAATTCCTAACACTTTTTCATATGCATTTGCTCTCGGTTTGGATTGAATTGGCGAAAATCCCAATTTTTAGTGTTTTGGGTTCCAATCTTTAAAAATCCTAACTTTGATGTTTGAACACGTTTTTGGTGATGCATCGAGGAGCCAATAGGACTGGGTAGCCGACTGGTATAATCCCCTAGCGTTCGTGCTCGATCGGTTGCAAATTGAGAGAATTTTTGCATTTTTGTTGCTTAGGTCGTTCGGCCTGCACGTATGATTCTCAGCCTGCAGTTAGGTCGGCCTGCCTTTGGTTGCAACCCATAGGTCGCTTGCATCTTAGGTCGTTAGGTCGCTTGGCCATTAAGTCGCTCGACCTTCTTTTACCTCTTAGGTCGTTTCATTCTTAAGTCGCTCGGCCTGCTCTTCTCTTAGGTCGTTGCATCACTTAGGTCGCTCGCCCTGTTAAGCCGCTAGCTCCTTAGGTCGCAACCCCCTTAGGTCGCTCGGCCATGTTATGCTGCTTTCTCTGTTAGGTCGCGCGCTCGGCCATTAGGTCTTTCCACCCCATAGGTCGCTCAACCATGTTAAGTCGCACCTGCTATCTCGCAACCATGTTAGGTCGCTTGCTCTCTTAGGTTACGCCATTTGTCCACTTAAGTCGCTCGGCCTTCTTACGCCTTAGGTCACGCCACTTAGGTCGCGCCATGCTTAGGTCGTTCTCTCTTAAGTCGCTCGGCCTTCCCTTATGCTTTAAGTCGCACAAACTTAGGTCGCGCCATGCTATAGGTCGTGCCATGCTTTTGGTCATGCCATATTAAGTTGCTCTGTTAGGCCGTATGCTATTCCTTGAGTCGCTGATTTCTGGATTTCCATTGATGATTTCTAGAATTTTGTGTTTCACCAATTTTCGTGATTTACATTGTGTGACGATCGTCGATTTTTCGTTGCCGAAAAACCGAATCGTTATGGTTTAAGAAGAAGAAAAAGAAAAAGATAGAAGAAAGAGGTAGAAGATAGAACAGAAAAAAACAATAAAACAATATTAGAATCTCACAATCGCAACGGAACAACATATAATAGATAAATGAATAATCTTTAAACAAAGAACTATATCAGTTATTACATTACATCACATTACATTACATTTATCATCAGAGTCTTTTCAACCTTTCAAAACCATTTTTGAAATCAATTCAAATTATCCTTTGAATTTCAAAACCAAATCCCAAATTTTCCAAACAAATTCCATTTAAAACAATTTGGCAGCAATTGCACTTTTGGAAACCCGAAAATGAACACCAATGATGTCGCGATCATCATCGGAATTAATTTCCAGTGACCGAAAAGAGTTTAGAGCTTTCATCTCTTCAAAATTTTTTTTCCAAAATATCAAGTCATTTCAAAATACTTCTTTGGAATTTCATTTCAGATTATAAATCACATTTACAAACCTTTTACTATATAATTTCACTTCTTATATATAAGATTATTTCACAAATGTAAATCATTTTAATTATAACTCCATACTTATAATTCAATTGCTTATATAATTATTCTTTTACAACTGTGGTTTTATTTAACTTAATCAACAATCAACAATCAACTCATATACACTTTAATAATTCCGAAAAATTATTCCTTTATATACAAAATATAATCAAGGTAAAATTATTTCATTTACCCAATTTAAAACAATACTATGTCGACATGCCTCGTTTAAGTGTTTAGAAATCTCTATCGATAATATGGCGTCCCATCAACCGATCAGTCGCTTAACCATATGCACTGATACCAAATGTGACGATCGTCGATCACGATCATATCCGTATGGATTCGAAGAGCTATCCTCCCTCTATAATATCCTGGTTGAAAGCATTAGCCAATTGTTTATATTTTGGGAGAGATTAAGGAAGAAAGTTGGGTGTTTTCTGGCCTTTGAAGTTGAAGATGGCGGTCGGCCATTTAAAATTAGGGTTAGGGTTTATTTTTTTTCAATTTTGTGAAATAGATGGTCTATTTATAGAAATTAAAACGAACACTATTCATCCGGCTTTTCAAAACTTCCATTTACGCACGGCAACCAGCGTTTCTAGGATTTACCCCGCATTCCGGACACAATGGAATAGGTTTTGGAGGCCAATTCGATCATCTGTGCGAGTTATGGCAGTAAACGTTCGATTTAAATTTAAACCGATTAAACGATTTTCTATGCGTTTTAACTTGCCCCGGACAAACGGTAAATTCGATTGACTTGAAATTTGAAACCTTACAATAATATCACATTATGGATCCGATGAAACTAGTTTCGTCGAAATCCGAGACTGTTTGAAAAATGGCTATTTTAACTCGCCAATTAAATAGTAAAACAATTTCGATGCATTTCGAGCTGCCACGATCAATCGACAACTCTGATTGCTACGAAAATTGAAATCTGATAATAACAAATTATTACGGATCCAATGGAACTAGTTTCGTCCAATTCTGAGACTGTTCAAAAATTGGCTATTTTCACTAGTCGATTTAAATATTAAAATATTCAATTTTCACAATTTAACTTTAAATTCAATTTTAAAAGTTCTATAGCATCTCTATAACTTTAATATGATATAATAAAATTTTACAAATCATTTTCAATCATATTAAACCCAATTTTCAATTATTTCTAGAATTTCAATTATTAAATTATCGATTTAATTGTCCAATTAAATCCAATATTCGATAAATAAATTATTCAAAACTTTTAGGCCGTTACACATTGATAGGTTTTATCGATATTTGTGCATTGGTGAATTTGTGTGTCATTAACTGTTGTGATTGGCATTGATATTATTGTCAATATTTATGGTTTGGTGAATATAAATAAAGAGTATGACATTCCTTTTGATCTTTGAGAAGATTCTCGTGATATTGATTAATCCCTAGTTGATTTTCAATTGCATACTTATCACAGTATGGCTTTATGATTATCATATGTTTATGTCATATCTCTTATTCTATATCATTTTATCTGATATTTATAGCTAGACTGATCCGTTTATTATTTTCTTATTAAATAATACTCGGGTGAGACCGAGATGTTACAGGTGCTTCTGCTTGACTTCACATCTGGGATTATCACCCTGACTTTTGGCTAACCACTTAGATTAGTAGTTTTTGTTGTATAAATTTGAGATATAGACTCATTGATGTATCCATATTCTTTTGTCTAGCACTTGTAGCTATTCTTTTATGACATTGTGGATCTTGTCTGACCACCACTCTGATGTACACTTTCATGTGTTATATATTCATATCTATTTCCGCCTTTGTGATATGGATGTCTGTGACTGATTTGTGTTATGTTTATTTATATATTTGTTTTCGAAAAATATATATAGCCACCGGGTAGTAGCTTTGAGTTTGTATTAGTATGACGGATTTCCTCCTGAAACCAGATGCATGTTGTACTATCTGACATATCGGTGCTCGCACAAAGCAATTACATGGATGGTCGCTCCTCAACAGCCTTATTCTCCACGCTAGTTGGCGGCATTACATCCATAGTGCCCTTGGCTAGCGTGGGTATAGAGGTGGGGCGTCACACATAAATTTAGCATGTAGCCTATGGGTTCTTTTATGCCTGGAACGGGGGACAAAGTGGCCATGTTAGGAGGATGGTGCCATATCAATCTCTTCGTTTAGTTTCCCTTAATCAATGATTTTCAACCTTATTCCTTTAATTTGCATGTTCCAACTAAGCTTGCATGGTGTTCATATTACTCATAGCTATGCCACCATATTGTCCTATGTCACAAAACTAAGTTTGTCAAGACATAAAATGTGTGCATTTAATCAAGATATTCTATCATATTATAATGTTCCATTTGGTTAACCATTGAGTGAGTTCAACATGTTTCTTAATCGACTTAGTAATTTTAATCACTAGTGTCTTATACAGACCAAATCTACTATCTCAACTCATTTTGTTTTCGTATGTCCATTCATTTCGTTATTCTCTTTACTTGCTTGCAGGTTATCATGGGCTTGAATTCTTGATCTTTTTTAGAGTTCGGTTCAACATGGGTTTTATCTACTTCTGCTTGGATCTTTGTTTCTATTTTTTCTTTTTAACTGTCGTATATTTGATCTTCGGCAACCACCTCAATTAATGAATTCTTCCGGTTGTCCGAAGCAAAAAATTTAGTGTTTATTAGCAGCAAAGAATTATGAATTATGTCAGAAGAAAATATATATGTTGTTTATTAGCATAATGAATTATCAGCTGCTTGATTATTAGCAATAATGAATTTCTTTTTTTGTGAGACTTAACTGTACTAAGCTTTGTAAAAATTTGTTGACTGTTTTCTGCATGATGTAATATATTACTCCTTTCAACAGTTATACTACTTATTTTATAGTTTTTTACTTAAATACTAGTATTCCATATTTCTGAAATACTCCATGGACCGAGTTATGAAATGTCATAGGCATATATATTAAAAAAATGCACGATTTAGCAACGGCTTATAGACTTGCAAATACTAAATTCGCAACAACTCAGAGCCATTGCGAAATATGATTTGGCAAGGCCCTATTCCATTGTGAAATATGATTTTGCAATGGTCCTATGCTGTTGTGATATATTAGCCACTTCGCAATTTGCAATGGCTTAGGGCCTTGCGAAATGTTTTAACAACGACTATAAGTTATTGCAAAATGGCTTTTTTGGTGTACTGTATCTACCAATGACTTACATTGCTTATCATCATCATTGTCGTCTTGTCTTTTTACCAAATGATTGGGAGTGACCATATATATTCTCCTTTTCCATAAGTTTTTATTTTGAGTTATACCTTTGGTTAAAATTTAACATCTAAGTTTATTTTCCCTAAGTTCCTCATTTATAGGTGAAACTTCTAGCTTTCCACATACTTTCTCATTTGAAACATTATTTTTGAAAGTAATTTTAATTACCCTCATTAGCATTACCATTTCTTTACATTTAACTTAATTTCTTCTCTCTTTTTAAAAGCTAAAATTTCATTACATATATAGTATAGTTAATCTAGTAAATGCATAGAAAAATTTCCATTTAGTTTGTTTGTTATTTTCTTGTTACATAAAAAATAATAGTATGTCTCCTTTTTATTCATCATGTATTAATTCACCTTGTTATATCTTTCTTATCTTCCCGTAACGACTCGTAAATATATCACTTTAAATAAATGATCGTTTAACTTTATCGATATAATAATAATTTTGTAAAAAATTATTTATATTAATTTATATGGTTTTATAAATCAAATATGATCATTTTTATTAGTTAAGAATGATAAGAAAATTTATTTTCAAAATTTGTTTACAAATTTATGCATATTTATTTGAAAGAGAAAATATGACCAAAAATTAGAATCGAGATTTGTAACGATACGACGTGTGGAGGCTGCGCAACGTTGTAGGAATATGTTAAATACACATATATATGTACAAGTGCATATATGAAACATGCACACGAACATATGTATAACAAAATAATTAAGTATAAAAGTATAATATAAAATATATTTTATATTTTATGATTTCTGACTCCTTATGCATACATAAGTCAACATATGCATAAATGAGATAATAGAAGTGATGTGCACATGGAGGGGAGGTTTTTGTCATGCATAAGAGAGGGAGAGATATGTTGGAGAAGCCTTGAAATGATGATGCAAAAGGTGATGTGTGCATAAATATTTTGCCCTAATTCTTTTCCTTTAAATACCCAACCCTGCCCTCTGTGATATCCCGGAAATTTTGACAATAACAATTTAATAATTTGTGTCAAAATTTAATTGATTTGACCATATTGTTAATAATAAATTTGAACTAAGTGTAATAATCTTCTTTAAAATAAATATTTAATCTGATAATCTATTTTTAAAAGGCAAATAAATTATTTAATACTTGTAATGTATACATATCTGTATATATTATAACTAGATAAACTTTGTTTTAAATTTAATATATATAGGCATGTTTTTCTATTCTAATATTTCTGGAAATTTGATTTAATATTAAGCTATTAAATAAGTAACTATATGACTTTAAAATATTCAAGATAAATGTTTAATAGTTTAAAACTTATTCTAGCTTAAGTTTAAATTTAGAATTAATTAACAAAAAGGATTTGTTCTAGTTTTTTTAAAATATAGCTTGATAATAATAAAAATAAAAATATTTAAGTAAGAATCAATATAAGAAGTAAAAATAAAATACACCCAAACTACACTTATAAAATTAATAGAATAATTATATGTACATGTAAAAATGCCAGATAATAAGTATTTAAGTTAGAAATGGAAATACATACGAATAAGATAAATTCTATAATATTAAATAACACATTTAGTTAAGATCTAACCACATAATAATTATAGAAATTCATTTATATTACAAAGTTTATTCATGTACAACAAATAAAAACAAATCTTAAAAATATTAAACACAAACATATATTAAATGTATGGTATTAAAATGGGTATAAATACATTCATGAACAAGACAACAATATAAGTATAAATGTACAGAAATTAAAGATAAGTTCACATGCAAGAACAAAGTAAGATAAAGTATGAAAACATAGCAAGATATGCAGGCAAGTAAAGGGGCAAAGTACATTAGCATATCAGTCAAAAATAAAATTTGTTAAGAACATAAAGTAAAACAAAAAAAACCTGACATAGTAATATTTTTGCCTGCAAAATAACATAGTTTAGGCAAGAACAAAGTTTAAAAGAGAATATTTTGTAACCTACAGAATAGATTCAAGAAAGAAATAAGACAAAGAGAAAATATCTTAATGCACACAAAAGAAAACATAAGTACCTTTTCATTTAATTAGCACACCATTTGGTCTACTAAAGATGTACTTATCATTTCAGCCGAAATTTAGATAAAATATCTCTGACATTAAATTAATAATATGATATAACCACTACATCTTCCTGTATAAGCTTGCCTAACGTATATCTATATATAATACTTTCTGTTCAAAACTGGGTAAACCAGAAAACATAAGAAAGTTTTTATGATATAAACTTAAACAACATCATACTACAACAAAGGCAAGGAGTTTTAGCAGGAGGATCAAAGCTTGCATTCCAGTTTCACATCTTCAAAGCCAAACCTGTAATCATTTTCAAGCAATTCAGCAACTCTGTTCCAAAGCAAAAGATTTCAAGTTTACAGTTTTCAAGTTAAAATCTGTTTTCAAGTTTTCAAAAGCTCTGTCTTCATTTTAAGGTGAGTAACACTTTTTAATACACAATTATAAATCTGGTTGCTTGATGAATGCCTAAAATAAGTTTGTATTTGTGTATGTATATTAGAAAATTGTATTTATGGATGTGTGATGCATGTATATTTTGTAAATGCCTGTAGAACATCTCTGTTCTAAATTTCGTGTCCCAGTTTCAATTTAAAACCCTTTCCTCTTGATCCACTGATTGTTATGACTTACAATCCAAATAATATATGTTCGTTCGATTTTAAAGAAAGTTTTAAAATTGTGGTTAAGATAAAATAAATTGTAGGTTGCTTTGGAAACAGGAACAACAGGGTAGTTTAAGTTTTTAGTAAAATTTCAAACACTGTAATTCATTTATTCATGAACATAAATTGAATACTAAAATAAAGAGATGATTTTTAAAACAAAAACTATAATTTTTAGTAAAGGGGTTAAGGTGAAATGCTGGTTTGAACTGCATATAAACTTTGGAGTTTCTTTGGCGATTCATGAATCTGGGGGTGATGAGTTTCGGTATGGTGATGGTGAGTTGATCAGAGATGATAAGAAAAATCATAGGTGATGATGAAATTCACCAGAGAGATTGCGGTTGTGGTTTTTATTTCAGAACCCTAATTTTGGTTTCAAGTATGTAATCGATCATTTTTGTGGGTATAGTGGATCGAGTGTGATGACACTTTGAGGGATGTTAGCTTGGACGTGGAAGCAACTGTAGCCGGAGCTGCAGAATTTCAGGTGGTCAGAATTTCTCAGGCAAGGCGGTGACAGGTTCAGGTGGCGTTGCTCTACGTGTTTCAGGTTTGGGGTCGAAGTCTTTTTTTTTAATTTCGAGTTTTGGAAGATGATATGACGGTCGTGGGTGAGGGAGAAGGTTGTTGCCGATGTGAAGCAATCATCGGAGATGGTCGGAGGTGGAAAATGATACTGTGCACGTGCACGGTGAGTTGATTCTGGTGAAGGGGGTTGGTCTGTGCAGGCTAGTGTGGTCTCGAGTGTTTACCCGAGTTATTGGGGGTTTGACTCGGGGAAAGTAGCATGCGAACTCGGAGCGGGTTCGTGGTTGTCTCGGAGTAGGGTTGAAAGAGAAACCTGGGTAAGTTGTTACAGGTATTCAAAACCTGTAAAATTTAGTATTCTTTAAACTAGGTTTAAAAATGAGAAATGAATGTTTAACATGAATATTTAAGTAAAAGATGAGTCAGAATTCAAATGAAGATTGAATTTCAGTTTAAAATAAAATAAAGTTTAAAATTTTAAATTATTTGAAAACACTTTAAAAAAGGGGATTTGTTGTGCGAGTTTCACTCGAGTGATTCGAGTGTCAGACTCGAAGAAAAGTGGGGTTTGGCTCGTAGAAATAATTGCTTGTCTCGGGTATTTTTAGCTACAGGGTCTTAAACATGTAAGTTTTTATAAAATTTTTAAAACGGGCTTTTAAATGGAAGTATACGTATTTTAAACAAAGTTTAAAACAAGATAAGATTGGATTCAAAACGTAGTTTAAATCTCAGCCTTTAAATAAATAAGATTTTTAAGTTTAAATTTTTTTTTAAAACAAATTTGAATGTAAATTTACATTAAAATGATTAAATAGCTTATTAATGATTAATTGATCATTAAATAGAAGAAGGGTTTCTAAAGACTTGAGGCTTGTAATTATTAAAATTAACTAAGTGGATAATTAATGACTAAAATAAATTAACTCAGAAATGAAGAGTTAAATTTATTTAAATAAGATATAAGTTATAGGTAAATTAATTGGTAATTAGGTAATCATTGGTTTAATATTAAATTAATGATTAGTAATAAATTAATAAGTTAATAAAGAATTAATTAATGAGTTATTAAGACTAACTTAAAATGTAAGTTAATTACTTTAGAAAAGTAATTAAAGAATTATAATTAGTTAATGAAGGTCATTAACTAAAAATTATGAAATAATAAATTAATGGGATTATTTTTAATAATTAATTAAATTATTTATTTAAGATAAGCAATTGTGAATTGTTAAGTATAATTACTTAACGAAAGTAATTAAGAAATTAATTACTCGTTGTAATTAATTCTATGAATTGTTTAAGTTAATTAATTAAGTTTAATTAAATTTAAACAACCATTTTGATGTTGAGATAAGTGTAATTACTTAGGGAAGTAATTGAAGATAATTTTTGATGTGATTAACCGAAGGTGATTTAATAATGAAAGTAATTGGAATATAATTACTTTGTATAATTAATCAGGGGATTAATTAGAGAAATTAATTAAGGAGTAATTAATTTATTTGATGAAGTAATTAAAGATAGTTAATTACTGAATGGTATTATCAGAGGTGATTAATAAATGTAGTTTAATTGAAGATTAATTACTTAAGGTAATTAATTTAAAACTGAGAATTTATTTAAAATGTAATTAGAAATCATTAATTGATATAATTAATGAAGGAATGATAAATAATCAATAATAAGAAATTAAAGAGTAATTAATTAGTGTAATTCAGAAGTAATGTAATGTTTGTAATTTGAGGTTAATTTATATATTTAGATAAGATAATTAATTTGTGAAAATAATTAAAAGATGATTACTTGAATATAATTAAATGTTAATTAATCAAGTATGATTAATTGAAATGAGTAATTAGTGAATGATTTATTAATTGATTGGAGATTGATTAATAATTGTGTAAGCAAGTTTTAAATGGTGAAGTGATTAATTTAATTTACTTTAAATTAATTAGAGATGATATAATTAATTTAATTCATTTTAAATTAATTATAGCTTATATGATTGCTTATATATGGATGGATGAAATTGTTTACCTTGATTGATTTAAGATCTCAGATATGAGAAATTGATGCTATATGATATGGATGCTTGATTTAAGTATGAATTATCTGTTTTAATGATAATATGCCTTATCTGTTTGTAGTGATAATATTGATTATCTATTTATGTTGATGTTGACTATCTATTATGATATTGTGAATTATCTATCTGTGTGTGTATTGAATTATTTTGAATTAAACTGTTAAGACTAAATAGACAACTTGGCCCTAAAAGACACGTTTTGGATTTCGATAAGACCGGGATCGGGTTTTCCGCATTAGGAACATCCGAAAACCACATCGATTCCAAATTAATGATAGGTCGTAAATCTGAAGTGAAGATGAAGATTCAGAATGCAAGGGTTATCGTCGTTAACTCTGAGGGTGATTCCAAAATGAGTGTAACGAGATAATGCCTTCGGTTCCGTTCGAACCCGGAACGAACTTGTATGGATTGAATGCTTTCAACACATCGTCAGGTGGGCGATGAGCATTCTAAGGAATTTGTTCTCTAAAGGTAATCGTAGCCTCATGCCTCATCAACCGGGAATGGCTAAAACAGGGGAGATGCGGCAAGGTTAGGTGGGTCATGCCCAAGCAGGACAAGATATTTCCCCTGTCTAGATGTCCCTTTTTATTTCGGCTGTGTGGGCGGTTGGTTCGCGACAACTGCCGGGGTTTATCTTGTTCAGGACTGTTCAGTAAGGAATGGTTTCGGCCTTGTGTTGCAGGGGATGAAGGGAGTAATCCTCGGTACGGTGATCTAGGCCCCGTACTGTGACGGGTGGTACCCCAGTAGCCCTGCCATTGTATGGAATCCACAATCCAATAAGTGCCCACGGTTTTGATTGTATTACCCACTTTTATGGCTAGTAGCTGGAATTTAATGAATGTAACAATTTCGGCTATTTTCTATTTACTTGAAAACCCTAGACCTATTATAATATCACAGAATTTTCTATCAAATGTTTTGGTTAGCGTAAGGTAAAAACTTTCCCATGTTTATGTGTGGGGAGTCTTACGTGATACCTTTTATTTTCAAATGTTTTTCAAAGTTAAGCAACTTTAACCTGTTACTCATACCAGACCCATGTCTGACCCGGAGTTTATTTTTTTGTTTTTCATAAACTCTCGGGTACCCAAATTTTTACGGGTAGCCAAGGGATTCAGGTTTAGCATTGACGAATTCTGGAGGAGCAATGGAGCAGGAGGCTTCAGCGTTGTAGATACATATTTATATAGTTCCGCTGTGTTGATACCTTTGAGTCATATTGTTGAGTTGTATTGTATTGAGTTGTATTAACTAGACAGGTGTTTATAACTATCTAGTATGTGATGTATTATCTATATAACTCTGATTGATGTTCTATATTATGTAAATACTTATGTGATTATTATAATTTATTCGTTCCGCTGTGAGATTCTGATGTTGTTGTTCTTTCTTCTCTATCTGTTCTATTTTCTCACCTTTTTCTTTCTTAATAACGATACTACTTCCTGGGCGTAGGAAGTCGGGTCGTTACAGTGGTATCAGAGCGCTAGGTTGCGCGAATACCTAGGCTCTTAAGTGATTTCTATCTTGAGAGAGCGTATTTGTAATTTTAATATATAAATATATATATATATATATATATATTTATTTCTACCTATTTGTTGGGTTACCTGTCCGGATTATCCAATATAAGTTATAAAGGTAGATAGGGTAGTGGTGTGTGTATCACGACTACCAATGGTTGGAATATGAATATCTGAGGTTGGAAGCATATTTGTCGAGACTGTAGACCTATTACTGTCTCGAGTGAGTTTTGAATGGAGTAAGGATTTCATTGATCTCTGAAGGAAACCTGTTAAGGTTCGGAGTTCATTTTGAAGCGTAAGTTTGGATGAGCTAGAGTTTGGTTGGGCAGAAGTGAGTCATGAAATCTTACCTCTGGATGTAGTAGCTGTGTGATGAGACACGGTGACTATGGAAGTCTTTGAAGATGTTTCTTTGGAATCAGTTAAGGAAGTGTATCTGTTTCGATGTTGGGGCTGAGTTCAGTAGAATGTTTCTGTTTGGTTCAAGGTCCGAGTTTCTCGAAGAGCTCGGGGTTAGGAATTTCTTGGCATTGGTATTGGCAAGGAGGTTTTTAACTTCTGCATCAGCAGTAGAGTTCAGAAATTGTAGTGTGGTTCCATTTCTTTGATAAATTGGCTAATTAAGCATAGGCTGTTCTATTTGGTAAAGAGAGAACAGTTTTTCTTTGGTAGCGGGCTAGATTGATCGCAAAAGTGACTTGCGATTGTTGAGTTTCTCTTGGGTTATCTGATTTTTCTGGATGTCTTCAGGAGGTTAGAATTTTGTTCGTGTCTAGAGGTTGAGTTTGGTATCGACTGGATTCCAGGAGTGGTATCGATGGTTCAGTAAGGTGATTTTTGGAAAAATGAGTTGGTGAAGTAGCTCGAGTTTTGGAGGAACTTCTGAGTTTCTTTTAAGGATCCGTTGAACCATAGTTCTTAGATGTGTTGTCCAGTTTGTCCTCGAGAGCATCATCAGCATTCTCACCTATTCTAATCGGAGTAGCGCAGTGGAAGCATGGTGGCAGCTGTTGGTATGGGAATAACTAGAATTTGTAGTATTTTGGAATTAGAGAGTTTCTACAGGAAATTTTTCAAGATCTGAGCCCGATATGGAGTGCATCTATTTTTATCTCTTCCAGATAGGACAAATGAGATCAGTTTTCTGATTTGGGATGGAGTTTTTGTTCTGAGTTGTGGTTAATCTTAGAAAGATCATTTTGGATTGTTTTTGGATCAAATTGTTTTTGGGGATATCAGCAAGTGTTGATCTGATCAGTATGGGTTTATGCAGTCCAGGATCGTCAAAAGAGTATTTTGGATATCTGAGATTCGGAGTGTTTCACGTATCTCTGAGGGAGTACGTGTAAGAGCTATCTTTGATTGTAGAGTCAACAGTTCGGGGAGTTTTGGTTGTTGAGTCGGACTTATCTGTAGTCTGACATCCTGTTTTGTATTGTAGATCCAGGTGAGTGGGAACTCAGTAGTTTAGTAATATTGTTTTGTTTGGATTCTGTAGAGAGAGTATCCCAATATTTATATTTGGGGAAACTCGAGAAAATTCTATTTAGAATTTTGTCGGGATAGTTAGATTTGTTGGATTGGATGAATTGGTTGCTATGATTACTAGCATATGATTGATATCTGCCTGTGTTTAAAAATTAAATCTTTAATTAAATTATTAAATTACCTTTGTTTTAAATTTCGGGGACGAAATTCTTTTAAGGGGGGAGGAATGTGATATCCTGGAAATTTTGACAATAACAATTTAATAATTTATGTTTTCATTTAATTAGCACACCATTTGGTCTACTAAAGATATACTTATCATTTCAACCGAAATTTAGATAAAATATCTCTGACATTAAATTAATAATATGATATAACCACTACATCTTCCTGTATAAGCTTGCCTAACGTATATCTATATATAATACTTTCTGTTCAAAACTGAGTAAACCAGAAAACATAAGAAAGTTTTTATGATATAAACTTAAACAACATCATACTACAACAAAGGCAAGGAGTTTTAGCAGGAGGATCAAAGCTTGCATTCCAGTTTCACATCTTCAAAGCCAAACCTGTAATCATTTTCAAGCAATTCAGCAACTCTGTTCCAAAGCAAAAGATTTCAAGTTTACAGTTTTCAAGTTAAAATCTGTTTTCAAGTTTTCAAAAGCTCTGTCTTCATTTTAAGGTAAGTAACACTTTTTAATACACAATTATAAATCTGGTTGCTTGATGAATGCCTAAAATAAGTTTGTATTTGTGTATGTATATTAGAAAATTGTTTTTGTGGATGTGTGATGCATGTATATTTTGTAAATGCCTGTAGAACATCTCTGTTCTAAATTTCGTGTCCTAGTTTCAATTTAAACCCCTTTCCTCTTGATCCACTGATTGTTATGACTTACAATCCAAATAATATCTGTTTGTTCGATTTTAAAGAAAGTTTTAAAATTGTGGTTAAGATAAAATAAATTGTAGGTTGCTCTGGAAACAGGAACAATAGGGTAGTTTAAGTTTTTAGTAAAATTTAAAAAACTGTAATTCATTTATTCATGAACATAAATTGAATACTAAAATAAAGAGATGATTTTTAAAACAAAAACTATAATTTTTAGTAAGGGGGTTAAGGTGAAATGCTGGTTTGAACTGCATATGAACTTTGGAGTTTCTTTGGCGATTCATGAATCTGGGGGTGATGAGTTTCGGTATGGTGATGGTGAGTTGATCAGAGATGATAAGAAAAATCATAGGTGATGATGAAATTCACCAGAGAGATTGCGGTTGTGGTTTTTATTTCAGAACCCTAGTTTTGGTTTCAAGTATGTAATCGATCATTTCAGTGGGTATAGTGGATCGAGTGTGATGAAACTTTGAGGGATGTTAGTTTGGACGTGGAAGCAACTGTAGCCGGAGCTGCAGAATTTCAGGTGGTCATAATTTCTCAGGCAAGGCGGTGACAGGTTCAGGTGGCGTTGCTCTGCGTGTTTCAGGTTTGGGGTCGAAGTCTTTTTTTTAATTTCGAGTTTTGGAAGATGATATGACGGTCGTGGGTGAGGAAGAAGGTGGTTGCCGATGTGAAGCAATCATCGGAGATGGTCGAAGGTGGAAAATGATACTGTGCACGTGCACGGTGAGTTGATTCTGGTGAAGGGGGTTGGTCTGTGCAGGCTAGTGTGGTCTCGAGTGTTTACTCGAGTTATTGGGGGTTTGACTCGGGGAAAGTAGCATGCGAACTCGGAGCGGGTTCGTGGTTGTCTCGGAGTAGGGTTGAAACAGAAACCTGGGTAAGTTGTTACAGGTATTCAAAACCTGTAAAATTTAGTATTCTTTAAACTGGGTTTAAAAATGAGAAATGAATGTTTAACATGAATATTTAAGTAAAAGATGAGTCAGAATTCAAATGAAGATTGAATTTCAGTTTAAAATAAAATAAAGTTTAAAATTTTAAATTATTTGAAAACACTTTAAAAAGGGGGATTTGTTGTGCGAGTTTCACTCGAGTGATTCGAGTGTCAGACTCGAAGAAAAGTGGGATTTGGCTCGTAGAAATAATTGTTTGTCTCTGGTATTTTTAGCTACAGGGTCTTAAACATGTAAGTTTTTATAAAAATTTTAAAACGGGCTTTTAAATGGAAATATACGTATTTTGAACAAAGTTTAAAACAAGATAAGATTGGATTCAAAACGTAGTTTAAATCTCAGCCTTTAAATAAATAAGATTTTTAATTTTAATTTTTTTTTAAACAAATTTGAATGTAAATTTACATTAAAATGATTAAATAGCTTACTAATGATAAATTGATCATTAAATAGAAGAAGGGTTTCTAAAGACTTGAGGCTTGTAATTATTAAAATTAACTAAGTGGATAATTAATGACTAAAATAAATTAACTCAGAAATGAAGAGTTAAATTTATTTAAATAAGATATAAGTTATAGGTAAATTAATTGGTAATTAGGTAATCATTGGTTTAATATTAAATTAATGATTAGTAATAAATTAATAAGTTAATAAAGAATTAATTAATGAGTTATTAAGACTAACTTAAAATGTAAGTTAATTACTTTAGAAAAGTAATTAAAGAATTATAATTAGTTAATGAAGGTCATTAACTAAAAATTATGAAATAATAAATTAATGGGATTATTTTTAATAATTAATTAAATTATTTATTTAAGATAAGCAATTGTGAATTGTTAAGTATAATTACTTAACGAAAGTAATTAAGAAATTAATTACTCGTTGTAATTAATTCTATGAATTGTTTAAGTTAATTAATTAAGTTTAATTAAATTTAAACAACCATTTTGATGTTGAGATAAGTGTAATTACTTAGGGAAGTAATTGAAGATAATTTTTGATGTGATTAACCGAAGGTGATTTAATAATGAAAGTAATTGGAATATAATTACTTTGTATAATTAATCAGGGGATTAATTAGAGAAATTAATTAAGGAGTAATTAATTTATTTGATGAAGTAATTAAAGATAGTTAATTACTGAATGGTATTATCAGAGGTGATTAATAAATGTAGTTTAATTGAAGATTAATTACTTAAGGTAATTAATTTAAAACTGGGAATTTATTTAAAATGTAATTAGAAATCATTAATTGATATAATTAATGAAGGAATGATAAATAATCAATAATAAGAAATTAAAGAGTAATTAATTAGTGTAATTCAGAAGTAATGTAATGTTTGTAATTTGAGGTTAATTTATATATTTAGATAAGATAATTAATTTATGAAAATAATTAAAAGATGATTACTTGAATATAATTAAATGTTAATTAATCAAGTATGATTAATTGAAATGAGTAATTAGTGAATGATTTATTAATTGATTGGAGATTGATTAATAATTGTGTAAGCAAGTTTTAAATGGTGAAGTGATTAATTTAATTTACTTTAAATTAATTAGAGATGATATAATTAATTTAATTCATTTTAAATTAATTATAGCTTATATGATTGCTCATATATGGATGGATGAAATTGTTTACCTTGATTGATTTAAGATCTCAGATATGAGAAATTGATGCTATATGACATGGATGCTTGATTTAAGTATGAATTATCTGTTATGATGATAATATGCCTTATCTGTTTGTAGTGATAATATTGATTATCTATTTATGTTGATGTTGACTATCTATTATGATATTGTGAACTATCTATCTGTGTGTATATTGAATTATTTTGAATTAAACTGTTAAGACTAAATAGACAACTTGGCCCTAAAAGACACGTTTTGGATTTCGATGAGACCGGGATCGGGTTTTCCGCATTAGGAACATCCGAAAACCACATCGGTTCCAAATTAACGATAGGTCGTAAATCTGAAGTGAAGATGAAGATTCAGAATGCAAGGGTTATCGTCGTTAACTCTGAGGGTGATTCCAAAATGAGTGTAACGAGATAATGCCTTCGGTTTCGTTCGAACCCGGAACGAACTTGTATGGATTGAATGCTTTCAACACATCGTCAGGTGGGCGATAAGCATTCTAAGGAATTTGTTCTCTAAAGGTAATCGTAGCCTCATGCCTCATCAACCGGGAATGGCTAAAACAGGGGAGATGCAGCAAGGTTAGGTGGGTCATGCCCAAGCAGGACAAGATATTTCCCCTGTCTAGATGTCCCTTTTTATTTCGGCTGTGTGGGCGGTTGGTTCACGACAACTGCCGGGGTTTATCTTGTTCGGGACTGTTCAGTAAGGAATGGTTCCGGCCTTGTGTTGCAGGGGATGAAGGGAGTAATCCTCGGTACGGTGATCTAGGCCCTGTACTGTGACGGGCGGTACCCCAGTAGCCCTACCATTGTATGGAATCCACAATCCAATAAGTGCCCACGGTTTTGATTGTATTACCCACTTTTGTGGCTAGTAGCTGGAATTTAATGAATGTAGCAATTTCGGCTATTTTCTATTTACTTGAAAACCCTAGACCTATTATAATATCACAGAATTTCCTATCAAATGTTTTGGTTAGCGTAAAGTAAAAACTTTCCCATGTTTATGTGTGGGGAGTCTTACGTGATACCTTTTATTTTCAAATGTTTTTCAAAGTTAAGCAACTTTAACCTGTTACTCATACCAGACCCATATCTGACCCGGAGTTTATTTTTTTGTTTTTCATAAACTCTCTGGTACCCAAATTTTTACGGGTAGCCAAGGGATTCAGGTTTAGCTTTGACGAATTCTGGAGGAGCAATGGAGCAGGAGGCTTCAGCGTTGTAGATACATATTTATATAGTTCCGCTGTGTTGATACCTTTGAGTCATATTGTTGAGTTGTATTGTATTGAGTTGTATTAACTAGACAGGTGTTTATAACTGTCTAGTATGTGATGTATTATCTGTATAACTCTGATTGATGTTCTATATTATGTAAATACTTATGTGATTATTATAATTTATTCGTTCCGCTGTGAGATTCTGATGTTGTTGTTCTTTCTTCTCTATCTGTTCTATTTTCTCACCTTTTTCTTTCTTAATAACGATACTACTTCCTGGGCGTAGGAAGTCGGGTCGTTACACCCTCTTCTCTTCATTTTTGTTTCATCTTCTTCTTCATATTCCTAAGCTTTGTCTTCCACTTTAATGGCTTCCATCCTAAGAGAAATAATGTCATATACTTAAACACCTCAAAACAATCCCAAAACTCAACCTTTTCTCTTTATTCTTCAAATCTCTACCCCACTTCATCATTAGGCCGAGCATTTCTTTGCTCCACCCTAGGCCGTGCACCCCAAAGACATATCAAGTCTTGGTCGATGCATCTAGGAGGCCAAATCCGGAGAATAGTGAGCTTCGGAGACCAAGTAGCGGATATATAGCGAATTTTTAATTAATTGTTTAAAATCCAAAATGAGAACTCTTAAACTATTATATTATTTGTTAGATGATGATATGATGTTAGCAAATAAATGTTAATATTCTTCGATCATCAAGTTTAGATGTTTTCATATGAATATTGAATATATATGCAAGTCACGGAAATACACGTCGATAAGCACAAAGAAAATTACTACTTGAATTAATCAAATGGTGCGTAGGGAACATTAAACCTCGGTAAAAATGGATACAATGAGTTTGAAATATTTTATAAACATTTAAAAGTAATTGGTGATATTTGAAAAGAAATTGAAAATTTAGTTAAAATATACGCGATGTGTAACGACAGTTCGCGATTTCATGCCACAAAAGTCAAATGAATACAAAGATTGGAATATAGCTCGGAATTCTTCAAGGTAAGAATTTTTCAAGCTATTATATCCATAGTTTTCCAACAAATGAAGAAAATCGAGGTTTCGATTAGTAGATTTTAAAATATGAGTAAAAAAAACTTTTGGAAAAAATCATGGTTTCGCAGTACGGAATCCAAAATAGGATTTCTTTGAAAATGATGTTTGAAATTTTTAAATTTTTTTAAAATAAATCTTATAAATCTTTTAAAAGGTTTTAAAGGTGATTTAAGTGATAAAAATGAATTTTCAAATAATAAAAGAATCATTTTAATCAATATAGCTTAAAAAGCACTTTCTACAGTACTTTTCATTGCACTTTTCTATGACTTTTAAAATATAGTTTTAAACTTAACAATTCTTTTTCAGTTATTTTATAAAGTTGTTTAAATGTTTTAAAAGTGTTTTAAAGATGTCTTGAAGGATTTTTGGAATGAATAAAGATTTAGAGTCGATCAAATAACTTGACTGCCTTATGGGTGTCAAAGAGATAGTGTATAGGCTTAAGTTTGAAAAACCATTTTCCTGCTCTCCTTGGCTATACGGACTGGCCCGGTAGAGGGGATAATGAATTTGGTTTACTCGGATCAATATCTTCCTAATGAAATGATTTCTAATTTATTCTTAGTAAAAAGGAGTTTAAAAGTTATCAAGGGATCAATAAGAGAGGTTTAATATTGTCATATGTACTGGAAAGAATGTTTTAGAAATATATATCTTCAAAAGAGATTTTTGATAAAAAGAATTAAATTAATTAAAGAATGATCTCCTATTTACTTGACCTTCTTTATCGATGATTAGTTCTGTGACAACTCGGAATTTCTGGATATTTGAAATTGAAGTATATAACTGGTTTTGAATATTTGAAAGTTAGTTTAACTTGAATTTCAAATATCACTATTTATTTGGCAATTAAATTATTGAATTTAATTTTCAAAAGTTGGGTAAAATATGGAATCTTCAGTTTTAAGCCTGTTAAAAATAATTTGAAGGCCTGTAAGATGGCAAAAGTGTTAAAATTGAATTTAAAAAAATTGAATTCAGAAGTGTTTTGTTCAGTTTTAAAAATGTATAGTTTAAATTGATATTTAAAAATAGCCTTCCGAGGCACAGTCTCAGAATTCGATGAAACCAGTTCCATTGGATCTGTAATAATGTATTATTATCGGATTTCAAATTTCGTAGAGCTTGGAGTTGTCATGTGATCATACGGTAGGTAAACGCGCTGAAATCTATATCGAACTTTCAATAAATACTGGTTCAAAAAGCTATCTTCCCCATACGATCGAGTTAGGACTCGAAACCTTTTCCATTATGTTCGTAATAGGAGTACAACATTATGAACGCCTGGCAGCACGCCTCGATAGGAGATCGAGATTGTGAGTTGCGATAATCGAGGCGATTTAATTTTGAATTTAAATATAAATATAAATAGTATAATTAAAAACACTGTAGCAAACAAACACATAAAGAAATTTGAAACACGTGTTCTCCAAGGTTTAACACGCGTCTAAAAAAAGAGGGGAAAGAGATTGCCGAGCTTTTTTATTTTCTTTCTTGTTTTATAATCTCGTTTTCATATTCAAAATAAAAAAATAGTAGATCATTCAAAGAAAACCCAAACGAGAAAACTAAAATGGCCGCTTTCTTTCAGTTTCAAATCGAAAGCCCTAAGTATATTCAAATCGATCGAACTTAAAAAAAAGAGGGGGACGATGGCGACTTTGTTTCGATCGATAAAGGGAGGCGCAGTGTCTTCAATTCGTTCGATTAGAGAAGTAAGCGACTGCGCGTGAGGGGTTGGAGAAATGGACAGTCGATGGCGGCAACATCAGCGTCGCGACGTCTGTGAGCATGGGAAAGTCAAATCGCGTGGAGGCTGGTATTCGATGTGGAATTCCGCAGGCATGACGCATGCTTGTTAATGGATGAGGCACGACTTTAGGTGGGGCGACTGTCGCGATGGATAGAGTCAGCAATTTTGTTTGATGGAGCGGCCGTAGTGGGCGAGTTTGGGAAGGTGGGTCGATTGGGTCGTTTGCGAGTTCAACAACGGGTTGGGGGTGGCGTTGGGGTGCCGAGCTCGGCTAGGCTCAGTCGTAGTTGTAGTTGAAGATAGGTAGTGATCGTGGTGTCTGCAGCGAAGATTTGAGAGCTTGGGGTTGAGTTTTCAGATCGATCGAGTGAGGTATGCAGTCCTATTTTGGGATTAATTTAATTCAAGTATATATATTAGGAAGAAATTTTTTTACAGTAAGATATTAAGCAGTTTTTTTTTTGAATTTAATCTGATATTTATATCCATAGATTAAGGAAATATATACAGATTTTAACTTACTGGCTAATTTTTAAAAGTATATATATATATATATATATATATATATATATATATATATATGTATGTATGTATTGAACAGAAAAGTGGAAGCTTAAAATGATGAATTTTATTAGACTTTGGAATCCAAATAATTTTAAGTATATATGTAGTTTCAATTAAATAAAATGAATATACCTATTTTAACTTACTATCTTATTTAATTTTAATATAGTATAGTAATTAATGTGTTAATTTAAATTATTTAATTTTAGTTCTTGAAGATAATTTATTATAGAGGAAAATCAGTTAAAATTAAATTATTAATTTAAAATAAAATCATTGGTTAATTAAGTTTATCAATTGGAATTTAATTGTTCGATTTTTTCGAATATTAATTAAACCATACAATGTTATACAAGGTCTGAAGTCGGGGAAAACAAGCCGGTTGGATCAGATTGCAATTAAAAATCAAAGGTGAGTTAATCTCACTTACATCGGGATACCGATTAATTTAAATAGTTAAAATTTAAATTATTAGTTGATTTCTTGAATTGATGTGATATTACATATAGTAGTGTGTGTGTGTGTGTGTATATGTTGGAGTGATTGATTTCATGTATTATATAGCGGATGAGACCTCATGCGCCCCGCATAATGGCGGATGACCCCATATACCATGATATTCCACCTCAAAGTGGAATGGGTATTTTATATTGTGCTAACATCTATGGATGCAGGGAAACAGGTTAGAAGGCTCCAACCAAATTCCTCAAAACGTTGAATTTATTTTATATTCAGCGACGTGAATTATGTGATAATCTATGATAATTATATTATTTATATTGATAATTGAAATTGTGGAATGCTATGATTTGGCTGAATATATTTGAATATTTTAAAGATATGAAAAATATAAAAGATTTGATTATATAAAAGAGAGATATTAAGTAAAATAATTTTAGATAAGTTAAAGAATGAATTCGAAAAGAATAAAGGTTTGATTTTAAATTCTATTAAATAAATGCTGGGTATGGAAAAGAAAAATATAGAGATTTAAAATTAATGAAATTTAGGAAATTTGGAGACTTGAAGTGATATTGCTTAAGAATTAAAGGATTTTATTTTAAATTTTAAGATGTAAAATGATTGGGAAGTGTTAAAAGGGAGAATTTTAAATAAAGAATGAAATGGATATTTTCAGTTTAAAATAAGATTTTGAATCATAAATAAAGAAATGAGTTTGGAATTAAATAGATTTTGAAATAATTCAGATAAATAAAGGAATAATTTTTAAATGGAGTAAATTTTGGAAATTGATTTAGTTTTTGCAACTATGTTTTAAAAGGGGAATGAGATTATGAAATTTATAAACAGGGTTTATAAATATAGTGAAATAAGATATCAGTGGATATTTGAATATGAATTCAGGATGAGAATTTACAAAGGAATGGGTAATTTTTTTTAAAAGTAAATAGTGATTTATTTTTAAAAGTGTGAAAGAAAAGTGTATTTCCCTGAAAAGCCAAGTACGTTTTCGAAGCAGATTTTTAAATTAAGTTAAAAGTTTTAAAGTTGTTCTAAAAGAATTTTTTTGAGAAATTATTATTTAAATTGTTTAAAATTTTAAGGGTATATATTTATTAAATTAGTTATAGTAGTAATTATTTTGAAAGGTTAATTGGTATTATCATTTAAAAAGATAATTATTAATATTTATATTTTATAAAGTAGTTTTAATTTTAAAGATATTAGGCTAAATTTTTTGTTTGAAAACTTGTATAGAATTTCATAATTTTTATTTTTGTTTTAAAATTTGTTTCGGCTTATGTTTTACTTTAGAATTTTTAGGAAATTTCATAGTTAGTATTTTAAATAAAGTGTTTTAAGTAGTTTTTTTTATGTATATATTTTTGGATAAAGTAATTTAAATTATTTTAAATCAAAAGTATTTAGACTTTGTGATTTTCAGTGGGAATAAACAATATTTGGAAATTTATTCCGCGATAGAAAAGTGATTTGAAAACTATCTTCTAAAGGATTGAAGGGCGGAAATATATATTGCGAAGATATTTTAAAATAAATAATTTGGAAAATTATTAACGCCGGATGGTTGTTTGTGAACATTATTTGATAGTTAAATAATTGACTATCAATATTTGCCAATGCGCTGATCGTTTTGAAGAGATTGGGATCGGGATTTATTTTCCAAAAACCACTTCGATCCAGTTTAAATGATTTTCGTGAAGAAGACAAGAGCTGGGAGTCGAAGATGGAGTAGTGAAGTGCAAGGGCTAATCGCTACTAATCCCGAGGGTGATTCCAAAATGGATGCAGTAGGAGTAGTGCCTTCGATTCCGTTTGGACCCGGAACGGACTTGTATGGACGAACATTCTAAGTGAATGGGTGCTAAAATGGTAACGCATAGCCTCGAGCCTCATCAACTGGGAATGGCTAAAACAGGGGAGGTGCACACAAGGCTAAGTGGCTAGCAACCAATTAGGGTAAGGTCACCCCTGTCTAGAGGTACCTTTATTTCAGCTGTGTGGGCGGTTGCTGATCCCAACCATTGGGTGATCTTATTCTGACTATCTAGTAAGGGGTAGCTCCGGCCTTGTGATGTAGAGGATTAGGGTGGATCCTCGGTACGGTGATCTAGACCACATACTGTGATGGATGGTACCCCAGTAGCCCTGCCATTGATGGAAATCCATTCTCCCTACGTGCTTTTACGGTTTTGTTAGTAGAACCTAGTATTGCTGGAATTTAATAGTGTAAAATTTTCAGCTATTTGAGTAAGTATTTGCATATAGACACTACTATCATATCAGAGGATTAGATAAGAAATGTTTAGGTTATTGTAAGGTAATAACCCAGCATGTTTATTTATTGCGTGGTCTTACGAGATACCTTTGATTTTTAAAGGTTTTTGAAACTTTAATAATCCAATTGATCGTGTTTTTTCACGCTAGTATTCTAGACCGACTTGGGTATTGTTTTATTATAATGCTCGGGTCAGACCGATTATTATGGAGTGCATATTCTGGATGGACTGCTATGGAGCTCAAGAGACGAGCTGGATGACGAGGCGTATTTCCGTAGATGTATATTTCGCTGTACCGTATAAGTTGTGTATTCAGCTTTGGGAGGACAAGATATTATAATTGTCCTGAATTGTGTTGTTGATTTGTATTCTACTCTGATGATGCAATGTATATACAGATCTAGTTCTTTTTGTTTAAAGATTAGTCATTTATCTATTATATTATTCCGCTGCGATTGTGAGATTCTAATATTATTTGCTATTTCTACTTCTACCTCCTTTTTCTTTAACCCTAATGGTTCGGTTTTCCAGCATTCGATTGTTCGGCATTTGATATAGTGGACGTGTTGATGTCGATTTTCGGGCGTCGAAAAATCGGGTCGTTACAGTGGTATCAGAGCAGAAGGTTAAGCGAGAACCTTGGCTCTGGTGGAGATTACTCAGAGAATAGAGTCCATAGTACTCTAAGAATGAGTTGAGTGTATTAATAGATATGAGCGCTTATGTGTTAGTGAATATAAAAATTGTTTTTATATTGTGTTGACTTATCGGTTGAGTGTTTACGAATTCTGGTCGATATGTGGGACGCTTTGTCATGGATAGGGGTTTCTAAACGCTTAACAAGATGAACCGACACGGTATTGTTTTAAAATAGGGTAAATGAAATAATTTTACCTAAATTATTTTTGTATATAAAAAGAAATAATTTTTATAAATTATTATAGTATATGGTTGCTTGGTTGTTAGGAAGTGATAATATTAAGTTATTATCATTATTGTTGTAAGAATTAAAATCAGAAATTAATGTTATAACCAAAAAGTTAAGAGATAAATTCATACAGAATGAATTCGTAAATGTGAATTATAAATGTGATTTATAATAGAATAAAATTCTAGAGTGGTATTTGAATATGAATTAAAAGGATTTGGAATTGAAATTTTGGAAATTAATTTCCTTTGAATCTAAAGGTTTTGGAGAAATAATGGTGATATTATTTGGGAATATTTTTAATTGGATTTGAAATCTAGTGAGATTTGGAATTTTAAAATATTTGAAATTTTTTTTAAGTCTCTTCGGTCGCTATAAAATAACTTCGGTGATGGCCACGGCATCATCGATGTTCATTTTTGAGTTTCCAAGGGAGGAATTGCTACACGAATATTTTGAATAGGGCGTGTTTGCAGAATTAAGTTTGATTTTGAAATACTTAAGTGATTATTTAAACTCTAGAATATTATTTAAAAATGGTTATGGAATATTTATAAGCTTAAAAACTTATAAGGATTTGAAAAAGATTAATTGGAATGGGAAATTTAAGCATAACTAGTTAAATAAAATAGTGTTGAAATTGGTCAGAATAACATTCATCTTGAAAGGGTTAAATAAAAGTAAGCGTGAGAATAAAATAAGTTGGAAGGTAAGTCAATTAATTGGAAAGAATTAAAAGAAGTTAGAAAATGTGATTAAATTTGGAAAACTTATAGAAGTTTACAGTTTAAATTGAATCGGAGTGCAATTAAATATAGTTAAGTAAAAATGAAATGGTTACTTTAATAAAAATTTATAAGTTGGTGTTAACTGATGGCTTGACCAAGTAACAAGAGGCTCGGCGTAAAAGGGTCTCCTGGCATAGAGCACTGTTCGGCATTAAGAGGTACCTCGGCATACGGCCTCATTCGGCGCACCTCACCTTGCTCGGCATAAGAACATCGTTCGGCATAGAGCCTCGTTCGGCATAGAAGGGCCATTCGGCATAGTAAGGTCGTTCGGCAGTTCACATCGCTCGGCATAGCAAGGTCGTTCGGCATTTCACCTCACTCGGCATAGGAAGGTCGTTCGGCATAAGCCTCATTCGGCATAAAGCCTCGCTCGGCATCTCCCCTCGTCCAGTATCAAGTCTCGGTTGGTGCAGGTCTCGCTCGGCCTACACTCTTCACTCAGCACACTATCTCGATCGACATGCAGATACCGTTCAGCATATCTTCCTCGATCTCCTTAATTGGCATACGAATGCCGTTCGGCCTGGATATGTGGTTCGGCAATTGCCGTTCTGCATTTACAGATCGACGCGCAGAAGTCACTTACCTCGGGCCGAGGTATCTTGCTCCTAGGCCTATTAGGGAAGTCCGACCCATCTTCATCTATAAATAGAAGGGCACGGGCATAGTGAAATGGACCTTTTTGGAGAACACTGGGGACACTCTGCCGCATTCAAGACTCATTCTATTTTACATAGCATTTGTATTCAAGTAGTTGGTGTACGGATTGTATCTGTAATCAATGTTGAGTAAAGCAATAAAAATTAACTTCAAAGTGGACGTAGGCAGTTACGTCGAACTACTATAAATCTGGTGTTCTTGTCTTTGCATTTAATTTAGCATACAATTCCCTGTTTTAATTTACTTTCTTCATTAATCTCTTTACACAATCTTTCTCAAGGGTGTTAGTGACCAATTTTGGTACTAACAGTTGGAAATAAAATTTGAATAGACAAATGAATTTGCATTTGTATGTAAATAGGATTGAAACTGAATATTTGAATTGTGTTAATTGGGAAATTGAAATTAGTAAATAAACTGATTTATTTAAATGGTAAGAAAATGAATTAAAATTGAATATTAGGATGTCGTTTAATTTAAATTGTGCGTAGTAAAGTGAAGTTGAAAAATTAGTTCTAAGTGGACTAAAAATAGTAAAAGTTTGGGAATAGAATGTTTGAGATATGAATAATTGGTAAGTGGGATTAGTTTAAGGAATGGATTAAATAAATATGGTGTAACGTCCCGGTTTTGTGTTAAATTTAATTTGGTAATTAATATAAAATTTTGGATTAAATTGTGAATTAATTTGAATTTTTCAAATTAAATAAGATATGTGCTTGTTTATTTATATAAACAGATTGTAATCTAAAATTTGAATTTGAAATTTTCCACAATAAATAATAAATGTTGTTTATTTATATATATATGTATACAAATTGATTTTAAATTGAATTTTGAATCTAAAACTCAAAAAAATAAATATTCTAGAAATTAAATTGAATTTAAATACTCTATATTTTTAGATTAATAAAATTTGTTTTCTAATTATAATATACATATGTAATATATATTTTGAAAGTTATATTTTGAGTTTGATATAAATAATTTTCAAAAGTTGTTTAAAGCTAAAATTCTATATTTTATAATAATATAATATGTGTGTTTATTTATTAATCTGTAATTAGATTTAAAAAAATCAATTTCTTTAAAGTTATAGATATTTACAAAAAGGGAATGCATTAATTAAAAATATAAAACACACACACACACACACACACACACACATATTTAAACTGAAAGGGAAATTATAATATTAAATACATGCATAATACATGTGTAAGTATAATAAATATAAGAATTTACAAGTGTAAAATAATAACACATACATTTAAACATTTGGAGCTAAATAACCACGTGCATTAAACAAGTGTCATGTGTGATTTTATTTTTATTTTTATTTTTGAAATTAATGAATATAGAAAGAACAAATTATAAATACATATATTCTCCTCTTCTTCTCGTTTCTTTTAATCTATTCAAAACTAAAACTACAAACCATAAAATGAAAATCATCTTAACTGAAACAAAACATTCCAGATTTTCAAAAATAAAATTTAAAGCAAACACCTCTTTCTATTTTTAAACTGAAGTTATAAATTCAAAGGAAAGATTATCTCAGTTAATCAAGCAAAGTAAAGTTTCCAACCAAGAAAATCTAAAAGCAAATTAGATCAAGCTTCAACCTGATCAAACATCATTATAGATCAAAACTAGTTCATATCAACATCAAAACATTTCCAAGCTTTCATAAGCTTCTCTACTCCTCTGTTCAAAAACATCAAGCCTTCTCAATTCCAGGTTCTCTGCTTAATCAAAATTCCAAGTGAGCAAACTATTTAAATTTGTGTACAAATCTTGATTGCCTGTGATTGATGTTTGAAATGTGTTGAAGAAGTTGTTTGTATAAATACCAATATGCTTTCATGTACATTAAAATATCAAGGAATTGACTATGCATGTCTATATAAACATATATATACTTGTCTATTTATATACAGGTTCCAGCACAATCAAATTATATTCAGTTTCTCTATATACAATAAATTATAGGTTTTTTATTTCTAAATAAAAGATGTTGGTAGAAGTGTAAATTTAATTTTAAAAATAATTATCAGTATAATTAGTTAAAGATTTACTAGGAAATTCGAAATCACAGCCAAAATATATAACATCAGAAAACCCAACCATGTTAATTTCAAGTTTGGATTATATACTGATTCGCATGTGAAAATAAATAATTTTATATGAAGATCATGATTTTTAGTGTTGGGTATGTCGAGAATCCTCGAGTTGAACAGGAAATGTATTTTCGTCGATTTCGCGGCGATCGGTGATGGATGGTTGTTGCGTTTGGGTTTGGTGGTGGCTCAGGTGTTGGTGATCGGAGGAAAAACAGTGAGAAGGTTTTCAGGTTGTCGGAGTGGTCAGGTGAAGTCGTAACAGGGTATAGGGACCGGGTTTTGTCGATGATGTTGTTCGGGTTCGTGTGACGTTGATGGTCGATCGGAGGCGATCGCATTGTGTTTCAATACAACATGATACGGGGTTTTCACTTCGGGCTTGGTGGCGAGACGGAGACTCTTACCCCTATATGTCCACGGGGAGGGGTTGACTAACCATTGAGGTTGAGATTCGAGAGGCTGGCCGTAAAAACCAATGTGAGGTACCATTGTCAGCCACGGCGAGGCTGGGATGGTTGAAAAGCCTACTAGTCGAGATTGGCCGCTGTCGGAAGGTCGAAGACCCTAGACCGTTACAGTTTGGTATCAATGATGAAGATTGAATAAAAACTTTAGCTCAGGAGTATAACACATATGGTGGCTCATTAGAGATAGAGTTATAAATGCCATAGAATGAGTATATCCCCAAGATATCTTGTCTGTATGCCTCAGTAAATTCTCTTATTATTCACTGTAGTAAGAATGAGAGCAAGAAGAGGTCGAGATAGGGGACAGGGAAGTACCACTACAAATGGTCGATACCCTGTAACAACAAAGAACAGCTTTTTCCCTCAAATCTCCTTTCTTCATCATCCAATTTCAATTCTTTAATGGCTTTCTAGCAGCTATAAGAAGAAGCTTTGGTGTGGTGGTGGCCCTACGAATCGTTGTAGAAAAGGTTGTAAATTCCTATTTCACATTCTAATCATCAGTTTCTTATGAGTCTTTTTGTTTTTAATTTTAATGAATTTGAAATTTTAGTTGAAATAATTGATTGACAAAATATGGAACTAAATTAGATTGTATCGATAGGACGATTTCAGCCAAAACTAAACTTGAGAATTTTGTAAGTCCGAAGAGGGACAAGCTAGTGTATATTTTGGGATATTCTGACCTGAGTTGAGTATCCATTTGTCTGCTCTTTTGGGTCCCGATATATATTCTACGAATGTTTAGCTATCCTTCGAACTAACCAATGCCCTACATATTTCGTAGACCGGATGACCCGAGTATTTCGTAAAGTGTTGAATAAGTTGATCTCATATTTATTGATGATATTTTGCTTTGGTAAGCTAAATATAGAATAAATATTTCAGCTTGATTCGGTAAGTCCATTCTTTATCTTTCTATGTGTTCATCTATTCTTTGTTGTCTCCCTGTCTAGCAAATTTTGATGACGAAATTTTCTTAAGGGGGAATCTGTAGCGATCTCTGTTTTGAGTCAAATTTAATTTGGTAATTAATATAAAATTTTGGATTAAATTGTGAATTAATTTTAATTTTTCAAATTAAATAAGATACGTGCTTGTTTATTTATATAAACAGATTGTAATTTGAAATTTGAATTTGAAATTTTCCAAAATAAATAATGAATGTTGTTTATTTATACATATATATACAAATTGATTTGAAATTGAATTTTGAATCTGAAACTCAAAAAAAAAATATTCTAGAAATAAAATTGAATTTAAATACTCTATATTTTTATATTAATAAAATTTGTTTTCTAATTATAATATGCATATGTAATATATATTTTGAAAGTTATATTTTGAATGTGATATAAATAATTTTCAAAAGTTGTTTAAAATTAAAATTCTATATTTATAATAATATAATATGTGTTTTTTTATTAATGTGTAATTAGATTTTTAAAAAATCAATTTCTTTAAAGTTGTAGATATTTACAAAAAGGAAATGCATTAATTAAAAATAGAAAATGAATTTATAAAAATATAAAACACACAGATATTATATTTAAACTAAAATAAAAATTATAATATTAAAAACATTAAATACATGGATACTACATGTGTAAGTATTATAAGTATAAGAATTTACAAGTGTAAAATAATAACACATACATTTAAACATTTAGAGCTAAATAACCACATGCATTAAACAAGTGTCTTGTGTGATTTTATTTTTCCTTTATTTTTGAAATTAATGAATAAAGAAAGAATAGGTTATAAATACATCTATTCTCCTCTTTTCCTCATTTCTTTTGATCTATTCAAAACTAAAACTACAAACAAGAAAATGAAAATCATCTTAACTGAAGCAAAAACATTCCAGATTTTCAAAACAAAATTCGAAGCAAACACCTCTTTCTATTTTCAAACCGAAGTTATAAATTCAAAGCAAAGATTGTCTCAGTTAATTAAGCAAAGTAAAGTTTTCAACTACGCAAATTTGAAAGAAAATCAGATCAAGCTTCAACCTGATCAAACATCATCTATAGATCAAAACTAGTTCATATCAACATCAAACATTTCCAGGCTTTCATAAGCTTCTTTGCTCCTTTGTTCAAAAACATCAAGCCTTCTCAGTTCCAGGTTCTCTGCTTAATCAAAATACCAGGTGAGCAAACTATTTAAATTTGTTTACAAATTTTGATTGTCTGTGATTGATATTTGAAGTGTGTTGAGGAAGATGTTTGTATAGATACTAAAAAGCTTGCATGTATATTAAAATATGAAGCAATTGATTGTGCATGTCTGTATAAACATATATATACTTCTCTATTTATATACGGGTTCCATCACACTCGAATTAAATTCAATTTCACTATATACATTAAATTTTAGGCTTTGATTTATAAATAAAAGATGATGGTAGAAGTGTAAACTTAATTTTAAAAATAATTATAAGCATAACTAGTTAAAGATTTACTGGGAAATTCAAAATCATAGTTATATATAATATCAAAAAACCCAACCATGTTAATTTCAAGTATTGATTATATAATCTGATTCGCATGTGAAAATAAGGAATTTCGATATGAAGTTCATGATTTTTAGTGTTGGGTATGTCGAGAATCCTCGAGTTGAACAAGAAACGTATTTTCGTCGATTTCGCGGCGATCGGTGATGGGTGGTCATTGTGTTTGGGTCTGGTGGTGGCGCAGGTGTCAGAGGAAAAATAGTGAGAAGATTTTCAGGTGGTCGGAGCGGTCAGGCGAAGTCGAAATAGGGTTTGAGGATTGGGTTTTGTCGATGATGTTGTTCGGGTTCGTGTGACGTCGATGTTTGATCGGAGGTGATCGCACTAGGGGGATCGAAGCATTGACGAGTGGCGCTACTCTGGTCGAGGTGGTCTGGTTGCTGGTGGCCGAGATTGTTGGTACGAGGAGATTTTTGTTGATCAGTTGGGTTCCAGGAAGGTGCTGCTCAGCTTGATTTCGATTGCGGTTGAGTTTGCCAGAGTTGGGTGGTCTGGTGGTCAGGGGAGGTTGTTGGCGACTTGTCGATAGGGATGGTGATGATCGGAGTAGCGCCGATCGCTGATGCACGTGCATGAGTTATCAATGGTGTCAAGTCGGGTGGTGTTGTGTTAAACTCGCGTTTGCTCTTGGGTAAACGTTGTGGTAGCTCGAGTTTTGTTCCGGGATGTTCAAGTGGCTAACATGTAGGTTTTTAAAATTTAAAATTAGAACAAAGTTTAAAATAAAGAAGCAGGAGTTTTCTCGGGGAAGGACTCAAGAAAATTGGCATCTAGCTCGGGTAGATACCCGAAGTATACTCGGGTATGAGTTTTAACTAAACAAGTTTTTTCCAAATTTAAGTCTAAAACAAGTGTAAACATCTTCTTGTTAATTTTTTTCAAATAATAAATGTATTATTCTAATTTTGGAATTAGTTAAAGTTTAAAAAAGAAATTATTTCAAAATTAATTAAGTTTTAAAGGTGTTTAATATATAAATATAACCTTTATTTTAAAGTTTATTTTAAATGAATTTAATATTGATATTGAATAGTTAATTAAGAAAATGAAATGCTTTCAATTTTCAATTAACTTAAAGTGACTTAAGTTAATTTATTTGTTAATGATGATTTATTATCAAGGTTTATTAAATAAAGGTTTTAACGATAACTAAATAATAATATATAATTAAAGGATTAATTAGTTCTTGATTAAAGGATCATTAATTTGTAATTTAATAATAATTACTTAATTAAAGGTTAATTAGGTAATTAGTTTGTAATTAAAGTGTAATTAATTAGTAATGATGGTTAATTAATATAATTAATCGATGGTTGATTTATTAATGTAAGTATTTAAAGGTTAATTACTTAATGTGATTACTTAAAGGTTAATTACTTTAATGTAATTAAAGGTTGATTAATATAATTAATTAAGAAAAATTAATAACTTAAAGGTTAATAACTTAATGAAAGTAATTAAGATTAATTGATTAGTGATTAAAGGATAATTACTCAATAAAATTAATTGAGGATAATTAATTGATTAATTAAGGTTAATTAATTTATAATTAGTTAAAGGATAACTGACTAAGGGTTAATTAATTAATTAATTTAAGGTTAATTAAGGGATAATTAATTAACACGAAACGAGTTACAGGTCCTTATTTTGATGTTGTTATAAGAAAAGTCCATGTATATATAAGTATGTAAATTTAGTCTCTATTTTTTGAAAAATAGAAAACGCAAGGTGCTTTGCACTTTTCTGACAGAAAATGCAAGCTAACTTGCAACTTTTATCGAAAGAGCGCAAGGTAGTTTGCGCTTTTTATTTTGGAAAATTTTGAAATTTTCAAAAAAATTTAAATTTTTGCAAAGCGCAAGTTAACTTGCACTTTTATAAGAAAAGCGCAAGATAGTTTGCGCTTTCTTATTTACAAAAAACAGGGACTTAATTTACATACTTATTATCACAGGGACCTTTCTTACAACAACATGAAAAATAGGGACCTTTGGTGCAAAGCCTAATGTGATTACTTAAAGGTTAATTACTTTAATGTAATTAAAGGTTGATTAATATAATTAATTAAGAATAATTAATAACTTAAATGTTAATAACTTAATGAAAGTAATTAAGATTAATTGATTAGTGATTAAAGGATAATTACTCAATAAAATTAATTGAGGATAATTAATTAATTAATTAAGGTTAATTAATTTATAATTAATTAAAGAATAACTGACTAAGGGTTAATTAATTAATTTATTTAAGGTTAATTAAGGGATAATTAATTAATGTAAGTAATTAAGGATAATTAATTAAGATGGATAACTAAGGTTGATTAATTAATTTCATAAATTAATATCAAATGGTTTGTAATTAATTAACGCTAATTAACCAGGATTAGTGATTTATTTAATCTGGTTTAGATTAATTAATCAGATGATTAATTGATCTTACTTATGGACGTTTGGATTCTATGGAATGCTTGTTTGACATCTTTGGTGTGTGATGATCTGTGATATGATTGTTTTGGATTGAGATGTGAACTGTGACTTATTTATCTGTGATGAATTTACATATTTATCTGTGAATCCGTGAATGTAGATAAGCGTTTATAGGATTATACCGCTTATCGATATTGTTGTGCTTGAATTGATGATGGTTGTGATATTTTATTGTTGTGTGTAAAACCCCTAGACTACACCACATACACACAAATATGGATTTCATGGGAAATTGGTTAAGTCACACATATTTTGAATTTAATATTATTTTATTCAAATAATGAAAAGAATTTGAAGGTTGAATTTTGAATCCAAAATGATTTGGAAGTGATTTTAAAAACTTTTGAAAAGGGAAAATTTGGAATTAAAATTTAAATTTGAAATCAAGATTTTGAAGTTGAACATATATATGTGTATTTGAAACCATGGTTTAAAAGGGATTATACAAATTGTATATATATGGATTTTAAACCATTTTAAAAGTATTTTATAAGTATTTTATAAGTATTTTATTTTGGGAATTTAAATTTAACCCAAGTTTATACTTTAAGGGCTATTACTTAAGAAAATGTAATCAGATTTTCCTGAAATGAAAGACTTTTGATTTCAAATGATAATAGCTTTCATATAAAGAAAGAATTCCCAGTTTTTGTTGAAAGGATTTTGAGTTGTGGATAAATTTGAAATGGAAATAGTTTTGAAAGCTATGAGTGAATCTTTGTGAAAGATTGGTGAAACTTTATTTCAAATTGAAGTGGATTTTAAAAAGTGAATCTTTTGTTTAAAAGATTAAAAGTATAAGTTTGTTTAAACCATTCAAAAGGAAAGGTTTTGGGCTAAAAGTTGTGACTTAACTAAGATCCCATATATATGGTTTTACAATTAGCGCTCATTATTCAGTTTAGCTGGGAGAGGACTTTATGTCATAAAACCCATTCCGAATAGTGATACGACGTAATAGGAGTGCATTTGAAGAAGGCGGTGAAGACTGGGTATTTTGGAGAATGAAAGGATTACCTGTCGAATGGCTCTACACAGAGTCGCGCCGGTATAGAGATCTCCATATGTGATGGATAGTCCGATCAGGATTGTGAATATCCGGATTTGCAAGGGCTTCTTTGAAGTGCCTTCGGTTCCATTCGAACCCGGAACAGACTTGCATGGATGTATGCTTGACATTACACTTTGAGATGTAAAGCTGGTTTCTATTAAATGCATTTCTGTTTGGTGGCGGAGAATTTATTCTCTTACCTTAACACCCTTCTCTGTACGAGCTTAGAGGTTATGTAGTTAATAGTTACTAGTGATATATTCCCAATTTGGTAATGTGGCATGCCAAGTGCTGCTGATCATTTGTTGATCGAAGCATGGCTTTTGTGAAAAGCGTAGCTTTATGGACGAGACCCTGAAATGGTCGAAACAGGAAGAATGCGGCAAGGTTATGAGGGTCGCCTCCTTTAGGGTATGTGCATTTACTTCTAGATAAAAGGTGGTATCATGGTATGGAGCCCAGATATTTAACCTATGTGGTTGTTGGAATTTGTTGGTCTTGAGGATCCTCGGATAAAAGTCGGTAACGGCCGGGGGATGGCATACTCGTGTCAGTAGTTGCCTAGTTACAGAGGTAACCCGACCTTGTGTTGCAGAGAGCCGGTTAGGTTCTCGGGGCATCCCTCCAGAGGCATACCCATTCGGTGAGGAAGTTCCTTAGCCTGACCATTTGTTCGAAATACAAACAAAACAATACGAGCCCTGTACAATTTTAGTTGTATAACCTGCCATGGAAAGTGGTGGTAACCTGCTATTGAACATGGTAGCTATAGTAGGTATACCATAATTGTGGTAAGCTGGATAAGATTAATATTATACTTGCAAATGTTTTCTGCACTATGCACTAATAATAATATCAAAAGGATTTTCGCGTACCAAGCATGTTTGACTATCATAAGGAGAAATCTCCTCCAATTGTGCGTTTGCTGTAACATCCCGCCTTTTTGTGCGCTTTAAATCAACGATAAACCACACATGTCAAATTAAACCATATAGAGGGCGGATTGTTATGGGGTAATAAAAAAAAGCAGCGAAAGAAGATAAATAAAAAAATAGAATCTTACAGCAGAACGATAAAATATAATAATCAAATAAACAGTTCATAAAACTATTTTACAAAAATATTTTATTATACTTATACAATATATAAAAGAGTTACACATACTAGAGAATATAAATTTATGCAGTGGAATAGTATGAATGCAGTGGAATAATATAATAAACAATAGCAATATAGATCTTCGTCTTCATCCTTCAGAGATAAATTCTTCGAACCCTGAAATGCCCAGACTGACCCAAGCGAATTGAAAGACAAGGCACTCGAGTCAGAACTAAAAGATCTTATGTAAGTTAAATCAACAGTAAATAATATGAGTAGAACGGCGTCCGAGATGTTTACTTGATTTGACATCTCCTAGCCAGTGTCTAACGTGAGTGCAGTAACTTAAGAGATGCTCGGGATTCACATCTCCTAGGGATCCTTTAAACTATTTACTATGTAGTAATATTTCGCTATTATAATAATGTCTACAGTAAAATAAACTTACTTTTAAATATCATTAAGGCTTTACATTAATGTCTACACCGCTATCATTTCAAAATAATTTATACTTCCAACGATAATATAATATCCATTTCGAAACCATATAAATACGATGTCCTTTCCATTTCAAAAACCAAATTCAAAATAATATCATTTTTATAAGGTATATACCATGGTCATTTCAAGTTACAATAATAACATATACCTTATAAAAATGATAAACTTATAATAATGTCTACACCGTGGTCATTTCAAAATAATTTATACTTCCAACCAGAATATAATATCCATTTCGAAACCATATAAATACGATATCCTTTCCATTTCAAAAACCAAATCATTATGATATCATTTCTATAAAAACCCAAATAAATATAATATCATTTTATTTCAAATATATCTCTTTTCCAAAATCATAACACTTTCGAATTTATAATATCTCGAAACCGAACGCTTGAAATATACCTTTCAAAACATAATACTTCGAATTTCATAGCTTCTAAACCATAACTTCCAAAACTTAAATGGTTTGGATATTCAAACAGTATATAAAATAAAATAGTTTTAATTTAAAATTACTTTATAAAGTAAAATAATTTCCTCGACTTCACAATTTTATTCACTTTAAATTAAATCTCAATTTATAACTTTCAACTCACTTCTAGTTTCAATAAACCAGTTCAATTTCAATATATTTCAAACTTTGAGTATTAAATAATTTCGAAACTAAGGTTGATAATTACGATTCAACAATTCAATATTCTATTATTTAGTTTTGAAATATTTCCATAATAAATCCATTATCCTAAAAAAAACTCAAATTACAAGTAACTAAATATTTCCTTCAATTTATTTTTATTTCAAATATTCATTTAATTCACCCTAAACCAAAAATCAAGTTATAAAACTCATACCTTTTGAAATTTCAAATTTAATAAATTTTACATCAACATACTGAGTTTAATTTTTAAATAAGCTCAATTTCAAATAAATTTCCATTTTACCTTCCAACCTTAATTTATTTAAATCATTATAACCTCTATATTATAATATGATTTAAATACTTAACCATATTTTATTTTAATAAAATCAAACTCCATTATTAAACTTGTTTTTATTAAACGAAGTTATACATAGCTTAAATTCAAGAATTTAACAATATATAAAATAATATTTATATAATATTAAAAAAAATCAATATTTACTAAACCGTATATTCTATCCAAGACCATGGAAATCATTTCAAAATATTTTTATACATAGGGAGACACTGTCTGTACATAATTTTCTATCCTATGGTCAAATGATACGGATATTTATCATTTCAATCCGTAATTTAAAATAAAAATACGGCTATATATCATTTCAACTGCTATCCCGAATGAAATAAAATGCATAACAACTTGTAGTTTATAACAATATAAAATATATTCATACATCAAATATCAATCATCAACCATTTATCACAATCATCATCCAATTTAATCAATAACATCAATATATAACAGATAATAAATAACAGGTATTACTGGCAGTTTATATTCAATAATAAATTAAATAACTATTCAACTGACAGTTTATACGCAATAATAACTTAAATAACAATTTAATTCAATAAATTATATTTAACCGGAATGATGATAAAAATTTGCCAAACAGTCATAAATAAATTTCTAATCACATCATAAATCAATTTAACAAACATAAGAATTTTAGAAGTTATGAGTGGGTTAAAACACTCACCTTTTGAATTTAAATTGAATTTAAATCCAATTTTAATCCAAAATTTGAGCAGTCTCAGAATTCGTCTAAGCTAGCGTCAAAATGTCCGGAATTCCAATACGAACCTAGTGGAGAAAACCGTGTGTGAATCAGATCTCGTACGTAGTAGTTATAGCGATTAGAACATGTTGAATTAAAAATTAAATTAAACAAAATAAATAACTTACCCTTATGCCCACGCCATCGCCTCTACAATGCACACATGAGCTACAGAACTCTCGTACCCAAACCTCTCGCACGCAAACCCTGTGGCCACCACGTACGCGCCTAGCTACACCGTTGCACCGTCGCTACCCACCATCAGAGCGTCGCGCCCCATCTCAAGGAACGCCGAATCCACGAGACACATCGTGAACCATATCCGGCTCGAAAAATCAAGCAGCCGCCGATGTTCAATTCGAAACTCTAATGAATTTATTAGGCCAATCAGAACGTCGAATCACAGAACGAACACCACCGATGCATTGTGCGCATCACTCTCCACCCAACGGTACCCACGATTTGTCGATCCGTTAAAGTTCATCGACGACCAACGGACGTCCGAGATTTGTTCCTCGAATTCCGGCCAGACAAAAATCCAGATCGAGAAATGGACAGCAGAATTGACGTGCACTCTTCGAGAGCTTCGAATCCATATAAAATTTGATATTATTTGAGGTGTTTGAATTTTTTGATTTGATTTTGAGTTGCAATTGGATCTAGAATCTGATTGTCTACCGTTGAGGATGAGAGATAGCTGAATTGTACGTACAGAACAATGAACATAAGGAATGATCTAGGGTTTAAAACAAGGTATATATAGGCAAAGTTGAAATAGAATAGACCGGATCGGTTGGATATAAGCGTTGAACGATAAAATGGCCCAAAAAAACCTATTCTGACTCCGGGACGAAATTGGGTCAACCCATATAACAAAATAGATGTTTTAATATTTTTAAACGCAATGGAATCGAATTCAAGTCCAAATTCTATCATATGAAGAAGTTATGCTAAAACCAAGTTATTTCAAATTGATTTTAATTGATTTCAATTAAATTGACTTCCAGGCGTTTCAAGCCCGCACAATCAAACGACAAGCCCGATCGGTATGAAACTTGAAATCCTACAATTATTCACCGTTACGGATCCGATGAAACTGGTTTCATCGAAATCCGAGTCAGTGACCAAAATTGCTATTTTCCAGTTAATTAATTAAATAAATCAAATCAAATCTCAAATTCCAATTCCAAAGTTTACAAATTTTATCATTTTTGATATCCTACACCATTACAACCCTTTAAAAAATTCAGATATCAATTTAAAGTTAAATAAATTTACCTATTACCGTATTTAGTTTCAATTGTAATAAATTAATTAATTATCAATTGAAATCTCAATAAATCCATTTATTTGATTTAACATCTTGTTATTCAATAAAATGACATCTTATGGGTATAATTAACATCGATTTATATTACATTTCATTAATGTATGTTTCATTTCATATTAATTCCCATTAATGTAATATTTTATTTCATTTAATTTCAATAATACATTTATTACAGCTCAAAATCCAATAAATTAATCAAACATGAATTTCAATTGTTTTCATTCAATCAATTGCCATATTATGGATGTAGTTTACATTGGTTACTTCTTGTTGAATTAACAATCTTCAATGACAAATCAAATCTACCCTAACTGCACAAATTAAGTCAACTAAATGCAATTTATTTCACATTAAATTTAAATTCCATTTATTTCCAATTAATTCAATTACTAAATTTAAATTCTAATAAATTAATAAATCTTGAAATTCCATTCCTTTTATTCAACCAATTGTCATATTATGAATAAAGTATCACATTATTTACTAAATTCACGTTAACAAAATATTTAATTTAGATTTAATGCAATTTTTACCACATTTAAATTAATAGGCTAAATAAATAGGTAACATAAAATATTTGTTACCATTTACTTTCAATCACACTTATGAGTTATTATTCCCAAACAATAGTTACAATTGTTTACATTACACAAATTTCATTCAATCATCATTAACATACTATTTAGTCATATTTATTGAAATTTATTTCCAATTTACTAAATACAATCAATTATAACCTTACCATTGTTTCAATTAAATTGGGATTGCACTAAATTAGTTATTTATCAACTGGCATTAACATTACTACCTTAATTTACATTCAGTTACTATTAATCAATATATTATTACATTGGTTAATTAAATGCTTACTTTTATTTACTTATTTTAAATTTTATACCTAAGAGCAATAATTAACACTATTTCTTTATTGGGATTTCACTCCAATTGTCAATAATTAATTTTAATTACCATTGCTACATTTCATTTTTAACATTTGCTTCATTATAAATTGTATTTTTTTATTTCTTTCTAAATTTAATTACAAAGATCTAATTAAATTAACCAATTTATTTATCAAAATTTACGGGTCGTTACACTCTCCCCCACTCAAAACTTTTCGTCCCCGAAAAGGAAAAAGAAGGGAAAAGAAGAATTAAGAAATCAATTTATCTTACTTAAAATATTAAACTTATAAACAAATAAATTTACAAAATTGATTAATTTAGATAAAATATACCAATTTATAACCATTAGATCATTTTATACTCAAATTAATAAAGTTTGGAAAACTATTTCAAAATATTTTCTAAGTCCAAAATTTACGGAAAATTTCGGGAGAGCCTCCTTTGTATGGAGAGGCTCGGGAGAAAATAAAATATCAAACATAACAATATACAACATATATTTTCAAAAATAATATATATCCCAACCTAGGAAAAATAATATAATAACGCTATAAACCGTAATCTGAGACGTAGCTATTAGTCTGGCAATTTACGCTTATATTATGAAACCAAAAGCAGCAGCAATTGCTTCCATGATTTGCATTTCACTTATATAATCCGAAAGAGTTGATAATTATATAAATGAAATGTTTAAAGTTGTTTCAACCACAAACAAACAAATCAGTATAAACAACAATCATTCGCAACCAACAGCATACACATCATATGCAAATCGACCATTCAATCAAAACAAAACAATTGGTTGGTTCGGGTTAAGACACTTTAAATCACATAGAATGACAAATAACTATGAAGTATTCCATTTACTCAACAGTCTTAGATAAAACTCGATAGATTATTCATACATCTAAGCAATTTTAAAGTACCCTTGCCCAAACTACGATAACAAATAGTAGATCAAATTCATACTTATTAATTTCATTTCATACATTTTTTGTTTGATTTCCTTTTCATTCATATAATGATTTATCTTTTTAATTTTACATTATTTCTTGCAAATTTTCATTTATTACTTACAACTATTCATTTCCATTTAATTATAGTATTCATATTTAATTTAATTTCTTTGCATATTTATTCATTTACTTAAGTTTAAAATCTTATACTTACAGTACTTACTTCCTATAACCTTTATTACAGTAACATTTCAATTATACTTAAGTTCACAACAATTACAACATCAAATTCTTATTATAAAAGAATTTCATTAAATACTTTTCATTACTTCAAGTTTTACTTGTAAAATTTCCCACTACATTTTCTTTTAACATTTGAACCTTTTGTAGTTGGTAAGTTATATATATGTTAAAGAGTGCAACTGAAAATTATAAAAGTTTATCTCGTCTCTTTTAATTCAATTAAATGTTCAATAATTATATCTTTTGTTTTATAGATTACACTTTTAATTCCATTTACAACTTAGCATTTAATCTCTTATTTTAATTAAAGGTTCCAATTATTAATTAGTTACAACCCATTTCACTACAATAATTGAAACAATTGATTATCAGAAACTTAAGAACTAAATACCGGGTTTAATTTCAAATCATTTTAAAATAATAGATAAATATATGCTTACAATTTATATATCCAATTATATTTAAAACAATTTAAACATTTATATTTGTTTATCAAAATAAATCTGTAGTAAATCTACCACAGTAGCCTTCCCACTTCGAAACTCGAAAATGAATGTCGATGATGCGTGTACTCATCACTGAAATTATTTTCCAACGACAGAGAGGGGAGTACAAAATTTATTTCTTTCCAAAATTTCTTTAAAATAATTCTTTCAAATTATATTAAAATATTTATATCAAAAAATACTTCTAAATAATATTGTTATTATATTCCAAAATTATTCGAAAGAAAGTTTCCAAAACCCAGGAACTTAAGCTCTAAATTTCCAATTTCTTTATTTTATTAGCAAATTTTATTTTACAACCAATATTTATAAATTTCACTACCTAACAACCAATATATTACAATCAAATATATATATATATATACATATATATCATTTGTAAAATTTTATTTCATATATATAGAAAATATAATAGGCAAAATTATTTCATTCACCTTTATTCAAAACAAATATTGTGTCGGTCTGTCCTATTAAGTGTTTAGAAATCCCTGTTGATGTCATAGCGTCCTTTGCACCAACTAGAATTTATAAATACAAAACAGAACGGATTAACACAATATTAACACCATTTTATAACACTAATAAATATGCTCTCACATATATACACTCAATAACTCATCATAGGGTATTGCTTCCCTATTAGTAAAGAGTTAGACCCCATAAAGCTAAGGTTTATTGCTAAACCAAAGCTCTGATACCAGATGTTACATCTCGCCTTTTTGTGCGCTTTAAATCGGCGATAAACCACACACGTCAAACTTAAACCATACAGAGGGCGGATTGTTATAGGGTAAATAAGAAAAACCAGAGAAAGAAGTGAAAAAAAATAGAATCTTACACGGAATGACAAAATATAATAATCAAATAAACAGTTCATGAAGCCGTTTTACAAAAACGTTTGATTATACTCATACGATGTATATCAGAGTTACACATACCAGAGAATATAAATTTATGCAGCGGAACAGTATGAACGCAATGGAATAATATAATAAATAATAGTAATACAAATCTTCGTCTTCATCCTCCAGAGATAAAGTCTTCAAACCCTGAAATGCTCAGACTGACCCGAGCGAATTGAAACACAAAAAACTCGAGTCGAAACTAAAAGATCTTGTGTAAGTTAAATCAAAAGTAAATAATATGAGTAGAACAGCGCCAGAGATGTTTACGGTATTTGACATCTCCTATCCAGTGTTTAACGTGAGTGCAATAGCATAAGAGATGCTCAGGATTCACATCTCCTAATGATCCGTTAAACTATTTACTATGTAGTAATATTTCGCTATTATAATAACGTCTACAGTAAAATAAACTTGCTTTTAAACAGCATTAAGGCTTTACATTTTCCACCTTAACACGTAATAGTCCCAGTAGTCCATCCAATATCTTGGTCCCTCTTGATCGGGAAGCCGCCAGAGGATACCACATGGGCTGCGGGAGAAAACCAAACTCGTACCAGACACGATAGGGTAGGTGACACGACACACAAGGCAATGCCGGGGTAGATATACCAATTATGCACACGAGCTGGTGGTAATGCGTAGCAGCTACTACCACCTACATCGAGCCACACCCACAAATCAAAAATCAAAAGTGGCCACAGAGTCAGTCCAAAAGTCAGAGTATAATATTGGAGGGATGTGTCCGATAAGAGGTGCTATCTCCTTGGCTCGAGATCGCTCCTGTTTTAGCCACCTTATGCCAACTCACGGGAGTCAGGTCCACGTATATACCTTAATAGAACGTCGCCACCGTCCTACTTCATTCTGGAATCTCCACCACGTACACGGTTGTTAAAGTGGTTTTTGAAATTGGCAGAGAGTATGACAACTTCTGATCACGGTCTCTTCAACACCAAACGTTATTATAACACCGAGGTCATTTCAAAAATAATTTATACTTCCAACCAGAATATAATATCCATTTCGAAATCATATAAATACGATATCCTTTCCATTTCAAAAACCAAATCATTACGATATCATTTTTATAAAAACCCAAATCAATTTAATATCATTTTATTTCTAATATATCTCTTTTCCAAAATCATAACACTTTCAAATTTATTATATCTCGAAACCGAATGCTTGAAATATACCTTTCAAAACTTAATACTTCGAATTTCATAGCTTCTAAACCATAACTTCCAAAACTTAAATGGTTTGGATATTCAAATAGTATATAAAATAAAATAATTTGAATTTAAAATTACTTTATAAAGTAAAATAATTTCCTCGACTTCACAATTTTATCCACTTTAAATTAAATATCAATTTATAACTTTCAACTCACTTCTAGTTTCAATAAACCAGTTCAATTTCAATATATTTCAAACTTTGAGTACTAAATAATTTCAAAACTAAGGTTGATAATTACGATTCAACAATTCAATATTCTATTATTTAGTTTTGAAATATTTGCATAATAAATCCATTATCCTAAAAAAAATACAAATTACAAATAACTAAATATTTCCTTCAATTTATTTTTATTTGAAATATTCATTTAATTCACCCTAAACCAAAAATCAAGTTATAAAAATCATACCTTTCAAAATTCCAAATTTAATAAATTTATATCAACTTACGGAGTTTAATTTTTAAATAAGCTCAATTTCAAATAAATTTCCAATTTACCTTCCAACCTTAATTTATTTAAATCATTGTAACCTCTATATTAAAGTATGATTTAAATACTTAACCATATTTTATTTTAATAAAATAAAACTCCATTATTAAACTTGTTTTTATTAAACAAAGTTATACATAGCTTAAATTCAAGAATTTAACAATATATAAAATAATATTTATATAATATGAAAAAAAATCAATATATAGTCAACCGTATATTTCTATCCAAAACCATACAAATCATTTCAAAATATTTTTATATATAGACTGACGGTGTCTGTATATAATTTTCTATCCTATGGTCAAGTGATATGGATATTTATCATTCCAATCCGTAATTTAAAATAAAAATACGGTTATACATCATGTCAAACTGCAATCCCGAACGAATTAAAATGCACAACAACTTGCAGTTTATAACAATATAAAATACAACATCCATACATCAAATATCAATCATCTACCATTTATCACAATCATCATCCAGTTCAATCAATAACATCAATATATAACAGAAAATAAATAAGAGGTATTTACTGGCAGTTTACATTCAATAATAAATTAAATAACTATTTAACTGGTAGTTTATCTGCAAAATAACTTAGATAACAATTTAATTCAATAAATTATATTTAACTGGAATGATGATAAAAATACGCCAAACAGTCATAAATAAATTTCTAATCACATCATAAATCAATTTAACAAACACAAGAAATTTTAGAAGTTGTGAGTGGGTTAAAACACTCACATTTTGAATTTAAATTGAACTTAAATCCAATTTAAACCCAAAATTTGAACAGTCTCAGAATTCATCCAAACAAGCGCCAAAATGTCCGGAATTCCAATACGAACCTAGCAGAGAAAACCGCGCGTGAACCGGACCTCGTACGTAATAGTTATAGCGATTAGAACATGTTGAAGTCAAAATTAAATTAAAAAAACAAATAACTTACCCTTACGCCCACGTCATCATCTCTACAATGCGCACGCGAGCTACAGAACTCTCATACCCAAACGTCTCGCACGCAAACCCTACGGCCGCCATGCACGTGCCTAGCTACACCCTCACACCGCTGCTACCCGCCATCAGAGCGCCGCTCCCCCTCCCAAGGATCGCCGATCCCACGAGACACGTCGCGAACCACCTCCGGCTCGAAAAATCAAGCAGCCGTCGACGTTCAATTTGAAACCCTAATGAATTTCTTTGGTCAGTCAGATTGTCGAATCGTAGAATGAACACCACCGATGCATTGCACTCATCACTCTCCACCCAATGGTACACGAGATTTGTCGATCCGTTAAAGTTCATCGACGACCAACGGATGCCCAAGATTTGTTCCTCGAATTCTGGCCACAAAAAAATCCGAATTGAAAAATGGAAAGCAGAATTGACATGCGCTCTTCGAGAGCTTCGAATCCATATAAAATTTGATATTATTTGAGGTGCTTGAAATTTTTTAGTTTGATTTTGAGTTGCAATTGGATCTAGAATATGATTGTCTGCCATTGAGGAGGAGAGACAGCTGAATTATACGTACAGTACAATGAACATAAGGAATGGGCTAGGGTTTATAGCAAGGTGTATATAGGCAAAGAAGAAATAGAATAGACCGGATCGATTGGATATACGCGTTGAACGATAAAATGGCCCAAAAAACCCATTCTAACTCCGGGACGAAATTGGATCAACCCATATGTCTAAATAGATGTTTTAAAATATTTTAAATGCAATGGAACCGGTTTCTAGTCCAAATTCTATCGTATGAAGATGTTATTCTAAAACCAAGTTATTTCAAATTGATTTCAATTGATTTGATTTCTAGGCCTTTCAAGCCCATATGATCAAACGACATGCCCGATCATTATGAAACTTGAAATCCTACAATAATTCATCGTTGCGGATCCGTTGAAACTGGTTTCGTCGAAATCCGTGTCAGTGGCCAAAATTGGTATTTTCTAGTTAATTAATTAATTAAATAAAATCAAATCTTAAATTCCAATTCCAAAATTTACAAATTTTATCATTTTTGATTTCCTACACCATCACAACCCTTTAAATAATTCAAATATCAATTTAAAGTTAAATAAATTTACCCATTACCGTATTTAGTTTCAATTTTAACAAATTTATTAATTATCAAATGGATTCTGAATAAATCCATTTATTTGATTTAAAATCTTGCTATTCAATAAATTGACATCTTATGAGTATAATTAACATCGCTTTATATTACATTTCATTAATGTATGTTTCATTTCATATTAATTTCCATTAACGTAATATTTTATTTCATTTAATTTCAATAATCCATTTATTACAGCTCAAAATCCAATAAATTAATCAAACATGAATTTCAATTATTTTCATTCCATCAATTGCCATATTATGGATATAGTTTACATTGGTTACTTCTTGTTGAATTGACAATCTTCAATGACAAATCAAATCTACCCCAACTGCACAAATTAAGTAAATTAACTGCAATTGATTTCACATTAAATTTTAAATTCCATTTATTTGCAATTAATTCAATTATTAAATTTAAATTCCAATAAATTAATAAATCTTGAATTTTCCATTCCTTTTATTGAACCAATTGTCATATTATGAATAAAGTAAATGTTGTTTCCCATTATTTACTAAATTCACATTAACAAAATATTTAATTTAGATTTATTGCAATTTTTACCACATTTAAATTAACAGGCTAAATAAATAGGTAACATAAAATATTTGTTACCATTCACTTTCAATCACACTTATGAGTTATTATTCCTAAACAATTGTTACAATTGTTTACATCACACATATTTCATTCAATCATCATTAACATACTATTTAATTATATTTATTGAAATTTATTTCCAATTAACTAAATACAATCAGTTATAACCTTACCATTGTTTCAATTAAATTGGGATTGCACTAAATTAGTTATTTATCAACTGGCATTAACATTACTTCCTTAATTTACATTCAGTTACTATTAATCAATATATTATTACATTGGTTAGTTTAATGCTTACTTTTATTTACTTATTTTAAATTTTATACCCAAGTGCAACAATTAACACTATTTCTTTATTGGGATTTCACTCCAATTGTCAATAATTAATTTTAATTACCATTGCTACATTTCATTTTTAACATTTGCTTCATTATAAATTATAAACTTTTTTATTTCTTTCTTAATTTAATTACAGAGATCTAATTAAATTAACCAATTTATTTATCAAAATTTACGGGTCGTTACACTCTCCTCCACTCAAAACTTTTCGTCCCCGAAAAGGAAAAAGAAGGGAAATGAAGAATTAAGAAATCAATATATCTTACTTAAATATTAAATTTGTAAACAAATAAATTTACAAAATTAATTAATATAGATGAAATATACCAATTTATAACCATTAAATCTTTTTATACTCAAATTAATAAAGTTTGGAAAACATTTTCAAAATATTTTCTAAGTCCAAAATTTACGGAAAATTTCGGGAGAGTCTCCTTTGTACGGAGAGGCTCGGGTGAAAATAAAATATCGAACATAACAATATACAACATGTATTTTCAAAAATAATATATATCCCAACCCGGAAAAAATAATATAATAACGCTATAAACCATAATACGAGCCTACTAGTCGGGCAATTTACGCTTATATTAGGAAACCAAAAGCAGTACAATTGTTTCCATAACCTGCATTTCACTTATATAATCCAAAAGAGTTAATAATTATATAAAATGAAATGTTTAAAGTTGTTTCAACCATAAACAAACAAATCAATATAAACAACAATCATTCGCAACCAACAGCATACACATCATATATAAATCGATCATTCAATCAACACAAAACAATTGGTTGGTTCGGGTTAAGACATTTTAAATCATATAGAATGAAAAATAACTATGAAGTATTCCATTTACTCAATAGTCTTAGATAAAACTCGATAGATTATTCATACATCTAAGCAATTTTAAAGTACCCTTGCCTAAACAACCATAAACCAAACAAACAACAGTCTCAAATGGTAGATCAAATTCATACTTATTAATTTCATAACATACATTTGTTGTTTGATTTCCTTTTCATTCATATAATGATTTATCTTTTTAATTTTACATTATTTCTTGCAAATTTTCATTTATTACTTACAACTATTTGTTTCATTTATTTATAGTATTCATGTTTAATTCAATTTCTTTGCATATTAATTCATTTACTTAAGTTTAAAATCTTATACTTATAATACTTACTTCCTATTACCTTTATTACAGTAGCATTTCAATTATACTTAAGTTCACAACAATTACAACATCAAATTCTTATTTATAAAAGAATTTCATTAAATACTTTTCATTACTTCAAGTTTTACTTGTAAAATTTCCCATTACATTTTCCTTTAACATTTTAACTTTTTGTAGTTGGTAAGTTATATAAAGAATGCAATTGAAAATTATACAAGTTTATCCCATTTCTTTTAATTTAATTAAATGTTCAATAATTTTATCTTTTGTTTTATAGATTACAATTTCAACTTTCTTTTAATTCAATTTACAACTTAGCATTTAATCTCTTATTTTAATTAAAGGTTCCAATTATTAATTAGTTACAACCCATTTCACTACAATAATTGAAACTATTGATTATCAGAAACTTAAGAACTAAATACCGGGTTAAATTTCAAATCATTTTAAAATAATAGATAAATATATACTTACAATTTATATATCCAATATATTTAAAATAATTTAAAAATATTTATATTCGTTTATCAAAATAAATCTGCAGTAAATCTACTACAGTAGCCTTCCCACTTCGAAACTCGAAAATGAATGTCAATGATGCGTGCACTCATCACCGAAATTATTTTCCAGCGACAGAGAGGGGAGTACAGAATTTATTTCTTTCCAAAATTTCTTTAAACCAATTCTTTCAAATTATATTGAAATATTTATATCAGAAAATACTTCTAAATAATATTGTAATTGTATTCCAAAATTATTCAAAAGAAAGCTTCCAAAACCCAGGAACTCAAGTTCTAAATTTCCAATTTTCTTTATTTTATTAGTAAATTTTATTTTACAACCAATATTTATAAATTTCACTACCTAACAACCAATATATTACAATAATATATATATATATATATATATATATATATATATATATCATTTGTAAAATTTTATTTTATGTATATAGAAAATATAATAGGCAAAATTATTTCATTCACCTTTATTCAAAACAAATATTGTGTCGGTCTGTCCTATTAAGTGTTTAGAAATCCTTATTGATGTCATAGCGTCCTACGCACCAACCAGAATTTATAAATACAAAACGAAATAGGTTAACACAATATTAAAACCTTTTTATAACACTAACAAATATGCTCTCTCATATATACACTCAATGACTCATCATAGGGTATTGCTACCCTATTAGTAAAGAGTCAGATCCCACAAAGCTAAGGTTTATGCTAAACCAAAGCTCTGATACCAGATGTAACATCTTGCCTTTTTGTACACTTTAAATCGAAGATAAACCACACACGTCAAACTTAAACCATACAAAGGGCGGATTGTTATGGGGTAAATAAGAAAAGGCAGAGAAAAAAGAGAAAAAACAAAATAGAATCTTACAGCGGAACGACAAAATATAATAATCAAATAAATAGTTCATGAAGCTGTTTTTACTAAAACATTTGATTATACTTATACAATGTATATCAGAGTTACACATACCAAAGAATATAAATTTATGCAGCCGAACAGTATGAATGCAGTGGAATAATATAATAAATAATAGTACTACAAATCTTCGTCTTCATCCTCCAGAGATAAAGTCTTCGATCCCTGAAATGCTCAGACTGACCCAAGTGAATTGAAAGACAAAACACTCGAGTCAGAACTAAAAGATCTTATGTAAGTTAAATCAACAGTAAATAATATGATTAGAACAGCTCTCGAGATGTTTACGGTATTTGACATCTCCTATCCAGTGTCTAACATGAGTGCAGCAACTTAAGGGATGCTCGAGGTTCACATCTCTTAAGGATCCGTTAAACTATTTACTATGTAGTAATATTTCGTTATTGTAATAATGTCTACAGTAAAATAAACTTACTTTTAAATAGCATTAAGGCTTTACATTTTCCACCTTAACATGTAATAGTCCCAGCAGTCCATCCAGTATCATGGTTCCCCTGATCGAGAAGCCACCAGAGGATACCACACGGGCTATGGGAGAAAACCAAACTCGTGCCATGCGCGATAGGGTAGGTGACACGGCACACAAGGCAATGCCAGGGTAGATATACCAATTACGCACACAGGCTGGTGGTAACGCATAGCAGCTACTACCACCCACCTCGAGCCACACCCCCAAATCAAAAATTAAAAGTGGCCACCGAATCATTCCAAAATTCAGAGTACAATATCGAAGGGATGTGTTCGATAAGAGGGGATACCTCCTTGGCCCGAGATCGCTCTTGTTTTAGCCACCTTATGCCAACTCACGGGAGTCGGGTCTACGTATATACCTTAATAGAACGTCGCCACCATCCTACTTCATTTTGAAATCTCCACCGCGTACACGGTTGTTGAAGTGGTTTTCAGAGTTGGCAGAGAGTATGACAACTTTCGATCCTGGTCTCTTCAACAACCAAAGTTATTATAATACCGCAGTCATTTCAAAATAATTTATACTTCCAACGAGAATATAATATCCATTTCGAAACCATATAAATACAATATCCTTTCCATTTCAAAAATCAAATCATTATGATAACATTTTTATAAAAACCCAAATCAATATAATATCATTTTATTTCAAATATATCGCTTTTCCAAAATCATAACACTTTCAAATTTGTAATATCTCGAAACCGAACGCTTGTAATATACCTTTCAAAACATAATACTTCGAATTTCATAGCTTCTAAACCATAACTTCCAAAACTTAAATTCTTTGGATATTCAAACAGTATATAAAATAAAATGGTTTGAACTTAATATTACATTATAAAGTAAAATAATTTCCTCGACTTCACAATTTTTTTCACTTTAAATTAGATCTCAATTTATAACTTTCAACTCACTTCCAGTTTCAATAAACCAGTTCAATTTCAGTATATTTCAAAATTTGACTATTAAATAATTTCAAAACTAAGGTTGATAATTATGATTCAACAATTCAATATTCTATTATTTAGTTTTGAAATATTTGCATAATAAATCCATTATCCTAAAAAAACTTAAATTACAAATAACTAACTATTTCCTTCAATTTATTTTTATAAAAAATATTCATTTAATTCACCCTAAACCAAAAATCAAGTTATCAAAATCATACCTTTTGAAATTTCAAATTTAATAAATTCTACATCAACTTACTAAGTTTAATTTTTAAATAAGCTCAATTTCAAATAAATTACCAATTTAACTTCCAACCTTAGTTTATTTAAATCATTATAACCTCTATATTAAAGTATGATTTAAATACTTAACCATATTTTATTTTAATAAAATCAAACTTCATTATTAAACTTATTTTTATTAAACAAAGTTATACATAGCTTAAATTCAAGAATTTAACTATATAAAATAATATTTATATAATATCAAAAAAATTGATATTTACTAAGCCGAATATTTCTATCCAAAACCATAGAAATAATTTCAAATTATTTTTATATATAGACCGGCGGTATCTGTATATAATTTTCTATCCTATGGTCAAGTGATACAGATATTTATCATTTCAGTCCGTAATTTAAATTAAAAATACGGTTATATATCATTTCAAACCGTAATCTCGAATAAAATAAAATGCATAACAACTTGCAGTTGTAACAATATAAAATACAACGTCCATACATCAAATATCAATCACTAACCATTTATCGCAATCATCATCCAATTCAATCAATAACATCAACATATAACAGAAAATAAATAATAGGTATTTACTGGTAGTTTATATTCAATAATAAATTAAATAACTATTTAACTGGCAGTTTATATGCAATATAAATTAAATAACAATTTAATTCAACAAATTATATTTAATCGGAATGATGATAAAAATATGCCAAGCAGTCATTAATAAATTTCTAATCACATCATAAATCAATTTAACAAACATAAGGAATTATAGAAGTTGTGAGTGGTTTAAAACACTCACCTTTTGAATTTAAATTGAATTTAAATCCAATTTAAATCCAAACTTCAAATAGTCTCAGAATTCATCCAAACCAGTGCCAAAATGTCCGGAATTCCAATACAAAACTAGCGGAGAAAACCGCACGTGAATCGGACCTCGTACGTAATAGTTATAGCGATTAGAACATGTTGAAGTCAAAATTAAATTAAATAAAATAAATAACTTACCCTTATACCCACGTCATGACCTCTACAATGCACACGCCAGCTACAGAACTCTCGTACCCAAACCTCTCGCACGCAAACCCTACAGCCGCCATGCACGCGCCTAGCTACACCGTCTCACCGCGCCTAACTAATTTGTTTGGCCAATCAGACCGTCGAATAGCAGAACGAACACCACTGATGCATTGCGCATATCACTCTCCACCCAACGGTACCCGCGATTTGCCAATCCGTTAAAGTCCATCGACGACCAACGGACGTCCGAGATTTGTTCCTTGAATTTCGACCATACAAAAATCTAGATTGAAAAATGGACAGCATAATTGACATGCACTCTTCGAGAGCTTCGAAACCATATAAAATTTGATATTATTTGAGGTGTTTGAAATTTTTTGATTTGATTTTGAGTTGCAATTCGATCTAGAATCTAATTGTCTGCCATTGAGGAGGAGAGACAGCTAATTTTTTCATACAGAACAATGAACATAAGGAATGGGCTAGGGTTCATAACAAGGTATGTATATGCAAAGCTGAAATAGAATAGACCGGATCGATTGGATATACGCGTTGAACGATAAAATGGCCTAAAAAAATCCGTTCTAACTCCGGGATGAAATTGGGTCAACCCATATATCAAAATAGATGTTTTAAAATATTTTAAACGCAATGGAATCGATTTCAAGTCCAAATTCTATCCTATGAAGAAGTAATACTAAAACCAAGTTATTTCAAATTGATTTCAATTAAATTGATTTCTAGGCGTTTCAAGCCCATACGATCAAACGACAAGCCCGATCGTTATGAAACTTGAAATCCCATAATAATTCACCGTTACGGATCTGATGAAACTGGTTTTTTCGAAATCCGAGTCAGTGGCCAAAATTGCTATTTTCCAGTTAATTAATTAAATAAATATTAAATAAATAAAATCAACTCTTAAGTTCCAATTCCAAAATTTACTAGTTTTATCATTTTTGATTTTCTACACCATTACAATCCTTTGAACAATTCAGATATCATTTAAAGTTAAATAAATTTACCCATGAAATCTCAGTAAATCCATTTATTTGATTTAAAATCTTGCTATTCAATAAATTGACATCTTATGGGTATAATTAACATCGATTTATATTACATTTCATTAATGTATGTTTCATTTCATATTAATTCCCATTAACGTAATATTTTATTTCATTTAATTTCAATAATCCATTATTACAGCTCAAAATCCAATTAATTATTCAAACATGAATTTCAATTGTTTTAATTCAATCAATTGGCATATTATGGATAGAGTTTACATTGGTTGCTTCTTGTTGAATTAAAAATCTTCAATGACAAATCAAATCTACCCTAACTGCACAAATTAAGTCAATTAACTGCAATTGATTTCACATTAAATTTTAAATTCCATTTATTTGCAATTAATTCAATTATTACATTTAAATTCCAATAAATTAATAAATCTTGAATTTCCATTCCTTTTATTCAACCAATTGTCATATTATGAATAAAGTAAATGTTATTTCCCATTATTTACTAAATTCACATTAAAAAAATATTTAATTTAGATTTATTGCAATTTTTACCATATTTAAATTAGCAGGCTAAATAAATAGGTAACATAAAATATTTGTTACCATTTACTTTCAATCACACTTATAAGTTATTATTCCCAAACAATTGTTACAATTGTTTACATCACAGAAATTTCCTTCAATCATCATGAACATAATATTTAATTATATTTATTGAAATTTTATTTCCAATTTACTAAATACAATCAATTATAACCTTACCATTATTTCAATTAAATTGGGATTGCACTAAATTAGTTATTTATCAACTGGCATTAACGTTACTACCTTAATGTACATTCGGTTACTATTAATCTATATATTATTACATTGGTTAATTAAATGCTTACTTTTATTTACTTATTTTAAATTTTATGCCCAAGTGCGACTATTAACACTATTTCTTTATTGGGATTTCACTCCAATTGTCAATAATTAATTTTAATTACCACTGCTACATTTCATTTTTAATATTCGCTTCATTAAAAATCATAAAAAAAATATTTCTTTCTAAATTTAATCACAAAGGTCTAATTAAATTAACCAATTTATTTATCAAAATTTATGGGTCGTTACATTTGCATTGTGTGTGTGGCGTGAGGCCTCATGGTAGTTTCATTTTCCAAAAAGCATAGCGGATTTCTTTTTATTTCTTTTTGTTTGTTTTGCTCAATATAAACTGTTTTTGTTTGCTCACACCAGTCCCTTGACTGACCTTGAGTTTATTGTTCCCCTTCTAAACTCTAGGTGCCCATAATTTTCCACACGGACAGCTAGAGTCAGGTTATCTGATAGTCAGCAAGTAGGTGTGGCTTTTGGCAATCTTCAAAGTCTGTGGATTTGGGATCGTATTGCGTTTCACCTCAGCATTGATGGTGGTTTGAGTTTGTGGTTTGGAGCTTTGGCATTGAAGAGGTCATTCTCCGCTGTTATTGCTGGTGTCTTCTGTTGTGTCTTCCGCTATTGTGTATCTCTGATATTGTTGATTATTTCATTTGTATTATTGTTATATCAAATGTTGTGTGTCAACAAAATTATTATTCTGTTTCCGCTGTGCTGTTATTACCTTATGTTGTTATAAGCCCCAGCGAAGCAGACTCAACATTTGAATCTACGACATTCGAATACGGGTGATGAATTTGGGTGTCGAATTTCGAAGGTCGAGTCAGCGTCGTTACATGTGGATTGAGATAAGGCGAATAAAATTCAGTATTTAATTTGATTTGGAAATAAATTAAGAATTGAAGATAAAATTAAATTCAGAATGGAGTTAAAATTTAAGTCAAGTAAAAATAGGTATAAAAGCTTAAGTAGTAAAGTAAAAATAAATATTAAACCATATAGAATATTATATTAAACTTAAGAAAAGTTAAGGGTGAAAGCTCTTAGGTAATTTTGGTATTGAAAATATACTAAGTAAACAGTTGGATTAAAATTAACTGGAAGTTGTGTAATGGGATGGTTGTAAATAAATAAATAGAAATCAAAATGAATGTGAATAAAAAAAATTGATATACCTAATAATCAATGGATATAAATACGTAAGATGTACATATATTATTTTATTTGCATAGCTATTTGATTCAGATTCGAGCACAGAATTTTGAGATATTTATATCGTTTCGAGTTGGGATTTTTCACTCAATTTCAACGGCGAACCCTGGATATGGATTTTTGATTGATTCTGGAAATTCTCTATCATAGTTAGAAGTATGCAAGGAGAATGACGGTTTCTGATCAAGAAAGAAGATCTGAGCCCGCACTAGAGAGTCCGGTAAATGATACTAGTTCAGAAATGAAATTGCCTGATCGAGTGAGCGATCGGATTTGATATTGCGTATGGATGAGATATATATATATCATACGGTTTTGAATGAAATAGTATTGAAACTTTTGTTAAGATCAAATGATTTTTGAATGTTGTAATTGGACATTATTGCTATGTAGGATATATAGGTGTTTTAAAAGCAAAGGAAAATTGGTGTTTTGATTTCAGAAGATAAATTTAAATTGCTCGACAATAGGTATGTATTTAAATTTCTGTGTGAAATTTGATGATTTTCTGATCTAGCCACTTGGCGTTTTGTTTTCTTTTGAAATCTGGGGGCCTATAGAGGCATTTTGTAGTTGTACCGCTTTAGCCGCGTAAAGCAGACGCTGACGAAATTTTTCGGAAATTTAGGGAGTTGGAAATTTTTTGAGAAATTCTGAAAATTTAAAATTTGCTTTTGAGTTATAATTTGAAATGATTGAGTCAATAATATGGATTGTAAACTATAGTTGAGTTCGGAAAGTTCGTAAGGGTGATAGTGTGTTTTAACAAAAGATTGATTAGGTTGTTGTTAAAAACTGTTTGGCTTTGGAAAAATAATAAACGGGTATCGAACCATTCTTCTTAGCTAGTAATTTCGGGAATGAAATTCTTTTAAGGGAGGAGGAATGTGACGACCTGAAAGTTTTGAATATTTGAAATTGAAATATTTAATTGATTTTAAATATGTGAAAGTTAGTTTAACTTGAATTTCAAATATCACTATTTACTTGGCAATTAAATTATTAAATTTAATTTTTAAAGGTTGGGTAAAATATTGAATCTTCGGTTTTAAGCCTATTAAAAATAATTTTAAGGCTTGTAAAATTTATATTGATAATATTGAAGATAGCAGAAGTGTTAAAATTGAATTTAAAAGTGTTTTGTTCAGTTTTAAAAATGTATAGTTTAAATTGATATTTAAAATAGCCTTCCGAGGCGCGGTCTCATAATTCAACGAAACCAGTTCCATTGGATCCGTAATAATGTATTATTATCAGATTTCAAATTTCATAGAGTTTGGAGTTGTCGTGTTATCATACGGTAGGTAAACGCGCTGAAATCTATGTCGAAATTTCAATAAATACTGGTCCAAAAAGCTATCTTCTCCATACGATCGAGTTAGGACTCGAAACCTTTTCCATTGTGTTCATAATAAGGGTATACATTATGAATGCTCAATAGGAGATCGAGATCGTTGTTTAAGATATTCAAGACGATTTAAATTTGAATTTAAATTAAAATATAAATAGTATAATTAAAAACACTGTAGCAAACAGACACGTAAAGAAATTTGAAACACGTGATCTCCAGGGTTTAACATGCATCTAAAAAAAGAGGGGAAAGAGAATGCCGAGCTATTTTATTTTCTTTCTCGTTTTGTAATCTCATTTTTATATTCAAAACAAAAAAACTAGTAGATCGTTCAAAGAAAACCCAAATAAGAAAACTAAAATGGCCACTCTCTTTCAATTTCAAAACGAAAGCCCTAAGTATATTCAAATCGATCGAACTTAAAAAAAGAGGGGGATGATGGCGACTTCATTTCCATCGATAAAGGGAGGCGTAGCATCTTCAATTCGTTCGATTGAAGGAGCAAGCGACTGCGCGTGCGAGGGGTTGCAGATATGGACTGTCGAGGGCAGCAACATCAGCGTCGCGACGTCTGTGAGCACGGGAAAGTCAAATCGCGTGGAGGCTGGTGTTCGATGCGGAATCGCGCAAGCATGACGCCTGCTCGTTAATGCATGAGGCACGGCTTTAGGGGGGCCAGTTGTCACGATGGGTTGAGTCGGCAATTTTGGTTGATGGAGCAGCCATAGTGGGCGAGTTTGGGTAGGCGGGTCGATTGGGTTGTTCACGAGTTCAACAACGGGTCTGGGGTGGCGCTGGAGGTGCCAAGCTCGGCTAGGCTTAGTCGTAGTTGTGGCTGAAGATAGGCAGTGATCGTGGTATCTGCAGTGAAGATCTAAGAGCTTAGGGTCAAGTTTTCAGATCGATCGAGTGAGGTATCCAATCCTGTTTTGGGTTTAATTTAATTCAAGTATATATATTAGGAAGAAATTTTTTTGCAGTAAGATATTAACCAGTTTTGTTTTCGAATTTAATCTAATATATATATATATATATATATATCCATAGGCTAAGAAAATATGTGCAGGCTTTAACTTAATGGTTAATTTTTAAAAGTATATATATGTAGTTTTGAACGAAAAAATGGGAGCTCAAAATGTTGAAGTTTATAAGACTTTGGAATCCAAATAGTTTTAAGTATATATGTAGTTTCAATTAAATAAAATAAATATACCTATTTTAACTTACTAGTTTATTTTATTTTAATGTATTATAGTGATTAACGTGTTAATTTAAATTATTTAATTTTAATTCTTGAAGATAATTTATTATAGAGGAAAATTAGTTAAAATTAAATTATTAGTTTAAAATAAAATCATTGGTTAATTAAGTTTATCAAATGGAATTTAATTGTTCGATTTGTTCGAATATTAATTAGTCCATACAATGTTTATACAAGGTCTGAAGTCGGGGAAAACAAGCCGGTTGGATCGGATTGCAACTAAAAATCAAAGGTGAGTTAATCTCACTCACATCTGGATACAGGTTAATTTAAATAGTTAAAATTTAAATTATTGGTTGATTGCTTGAATTGATGTGATATTATATATAGTAGTGTGTGTATATATATATTGGAGTGATTGATTTCCCGCATTATATAGCGGATGAGACCCTGTGCGCCCCGCATAATAGCGGATGACCCCATATATTGCGATATTCCACCTCGAAGTGGAATGGGTATTTTATATTGTGCTAACATCTATGGATGCAGGGAAACAGGTTGTAGGGATCCAACTAGATTCCTCAAAACATTAAATTCATGTGATAATCTATGATAATTATATTGTTTGTATTGGTAATTGAAATTGTGGATTCTATGGTTTGGCTGAATATATTTGAATATTTTAAAGATATGAAAAATATAAAAGATTTGATTTTGGAAAGATATATAAGAGAGGTATTAAGTAAAATAATTTTAAATAAATGAAAGAATGAATTCGGAAAGAATAAAGGTTTGATTTTAAATTCTATTAAATAAATGCTGGGTATGGAAAAGAAAAATATAGAGATTTTAATAAATGAAATTAAGGAAATTTGGAGACTTAAGCACGTAAGAATTAAAGTATTTTATTTTAAATTTTAGGATTTGAAATGATTGGGAAGTATTAAAAGGGAGAATATTAAATAAAGAATGAAATGGATATTTTCAGTTTGAAATAAGATTTTGAATCATAAATAAAGAAGTGAGTTTGGAATTAAATAGATTTTGAAATAATTCAGATTAGTAAAGGAATAATTTTTAAATGGAGTAATTTGGAAATTAATTTAGCGTTTGAAACTATGTTATAAAAGGGGAATGAGATTATGAAATTTATAAACGGGGTTTATAAATAAAGTGAAATAAGATATCAGTGGATATTTGAAATATAAATTAAGGATGGGAATTTATAAAGGAATGGTAATTTGTTTTAAAAATAAATAGTGGTCTATTTTTAAAGGCGTGAAAAAAAAGTGTATTTTCCTAAAAAGCCAAGTATGTTTTCGAAGCAAATTTTTTAGTATATGTTAAAAGTTTTAAAGTTGTTTTAAAAGAATGTTTATTGAGAAATTATTATTTAAGTTGTTTAAAATTTCAAAGGTAAAATATTTATTAAGTTACTTATAGTAGTAATTATTTTGAAAGGTTTTTGTATTCTGATTTAAAAAGATAATTATTAATATTTATATTTTATAAAGTAGTTTTAATTTTAAAGATAGTTAGGCTAAAGTTTTTAATTGAAAACTTGTATAGAATTTCGTAACTTTTATTTTATTTTAAAATTTGTTTTGGCTTATGTTTTACTTGAAAATTTTTAGGAAATTTCATAGTTCGTATTTTAAATAAAGTGTTTTAAATAGTTTTTTATTTTTGTAAAGTATATATTTTTGGATAAAGTAGTTTAAATTATTTTAAATCTAAAGTATTTAGACTTGGTGATTTTCAGTGGGAATAAACAATATTTGAAAATTTATTCCACGAGAGAAAAGTGATTTGAAAACTATTTTCTAAAGGATTGAAGTGTGGAAATATATCTTGCAAAGATATTTTGAAATAAATAATTTGAAAAATTATTAATGCCTGATGGTTGTTTGTGAATATTATTTGATATACAAATAACCGACTACCAATATTTGCCAATGCACCAATCGTTTTGAAGAGAGCGGGATCGGGATTAATATGCCGAAAACTACTTCGATCCGGTTTAAACGATTTTCGTGAATAAGACAAGAGATGGGAGCCGAAGAATGAGCAGTGAAGTGCAAGGGCTAATCGCAACTATCCTGAGGGTGATTCCAAAATGGATATAGTAGGATTAGTGCCTTCGGTTCCGTTCGAACCCGGAACAGACTTGTATGGACGAATGCTATCAGAACATCAGCAGGAGGACGATGAACATTCTAAGTGAATGTGTGCTAAAAAGATAACGCATAGCCTCGAGCCTCATCAACCGAGAATGGCTAAAACATGGGAGGTGCACACAAGGCTAAGTGGCTAGCAACCAATTAGGGTAAGGTCACCCCTATCTAAAGGTCCCTTTATTTCGGTTATGTGGGCGGTTGCTGATCCCAACCGCGGGGTGATCTTGTTCGGACTATCCAGTAAGGGGTTTCTCCGGTCTTGTGATGCAGGGGATCCGGGTGGATCCTCAGTACGATGATCTAGACCACGTACAGTGACGGGCAGTACCCTAGTAGCCCTGCCATTGATATAAATCCATTCTCCCTACGTGCTTTTACGGTTTTGTTTGTAGAACATAGTATTGCTGGAATTTAATAATGTAACAATTTCGGCTATTTGAAATATATTTGTATATAGACACTACTATAATATCAGAGGATTTGACAAGAAATGTTTTGGTTATCATAAGGTAAAATCCCGGCATGTTTATTTGTGACGTGGTATTATGAGATACCTTTGATTTTTAAAGGATTTGGAAACTTTAATAATTCAATTGAGTGTGTTTTTCTCATGCTGGTATTCCAGACTGACTTGGGTATTGTTTTATTATAATGCTTGGGGTCGTACCGAGTATTATGGAGTACAAATTCAGGATGGACTGCGGTGGAGCTCAGGTGACGAGCTGGATGACGAGGCATATTTCCGTAGATGTATAATCCGCTGTACCGTATAAGCTGTGTATTCAGCTTTGGGAGGGCAAGATATTATAATTGTCCTGAATTGTGTTGTTGATTTGTATTCTACTCTGATGATCTAATGTATAAACATATATAGTTCCTTTTATTTAAAGATCAATTATTTATCTATTCTATATTATTCGGCTGCGATTGTGAGATTCTAATATTATTTTCTATTTCTTCTTCTACCTCCTTCTTCTTTAACCTTAATGGTTTTGTTTTTCGGCATTCCATAGTTTGACATTTGATACAGTGGATGTGTTGATGTTGATTTTCGAGCGTTGAAAAATCGGGTCGTTATAGGTTCGGAGGAACCGAGGTCAGATTTGGATAATTCCTGTCCGAAGACCACTTAGAGCTAATTTACGTTTTTGAAGTTAAGACATGAAGATATTTGTCGAAGATGGAATGTAAAGGCTACTTGTCACTGACCCTCAAGGGGGATTTCCCATATCATATTATGTGGCAGCAGTTCTTCATTTAAAATCTTCGATGTAAGGACTTCTCGCTACAGATCTTAGGGTAAATTCCTGACCGGATGTGGTAGAAGAGTGCCTTCGGCTTTGTTCAGACCAAAAACAAACTTATAGATGAATATTTGACAATGCATTCTGAGATTACCATGTTGACTTTTACAAATATACATCCACTTGGTGGCAGAGAAGACAACTTCTCTTAGCTTAACACCCTTCACTGAGATGTACGAGCTCAGAGGTTGTATGTTCGTGGAGGTTAATAGTGATCGAAGAAATTGCAGCATGGCATTCAAAGGAAGATGATGTGATATGTGAAAGGTGATCATTACCTTAAGCCTCACACACGAAAATTACCATAATAGGGTAGCGATAAGGCTATGTGGTTTGCAACCAATAGGGTATGATCATCCCTGTCTTGATATATTTCTACTCATTATGACATTTTGTAACAACCCAGAGATTGCAATTACCGAATGATAAGTTAAAAATTATGATTTTAAGTTAAAAAGGGGGCTAAACAAATTTTTGGGAATTTAAATTTTTGCAATTGGTTTGCAAATTAAAATATTATGGGTTAATGGGCCAAATGAGATAATTATATAGTTTTAATTAATATTAGGATGCCTCTTAGGATTTTGGTTCACATGATAACTTAGAATATAAACTAAGTCCTAATGGGTTTTAAAACCCCCTTACCATAACCCATTAGCCTAACCCCCTCCTATATAATATCTTAAACTCATAACCCTAACCCTCCTCCTCTTCATAAATTCCTAAAACCAAGATCTAAACAAAATTAATGGCCTCCCTTTAGAAGCTCCATCTTCTCTTCATAATTAGTTTAAATCCTAGAAAAAAGAAAGAAGAAGGAAGGTAATGCAATCTCTCTTAATCCCTAATCCTATTTTAATCTCTCCCATTTGGTTGTAATCATTGTTTTGTTTTTGTGATTTTGGGTCCTTGAAGTCTCTTGATCTTTGCTTGGGGTGAGGAGTTGGCTTGCTTTGATTGTTGCACTCTAAGTGTTTGGTCCTTTGCTTCATTAAGGTAATTACTATTTATTAGTAATTATTGCTAATATAATTTTGGTGAAAATTTTGATGCCAAAACTTTTAAAAAAACACCCCTAGATCAAAAAAAACTCAGAAACATGTTGGCTGGAATGTTCAGCCTGAAAACAGGCTGAAACAGTGCACTGAGTGCACCAGGGCAGGCCAGGGCTGCACCCAGGCTGCTGCCAGTCAAGGTAGGCTAGCCCTGCTGGGCTAGCCAGAAATAGGCCAGCCCACCAGGGGCTGGCGCATGCATCCCCAGCCCGCCTGGGCTGGGGACTATGGGCGCGGGCCGAAGCCCGCGTCCCTTAAACCCCAGCCCAGGCGGGCTGGGGCACCTCCTTTATCCCCAGCCCGCCTGGGCTGGGGACTAAGGGCGCGGGCCGAAGCCCGCGTCCCTTAAACCCCAGCCTGGGCGGGCTGGGGCACACAGTATATCCCAGCCGTCTGGGCTGGGGCAGGCTGACGCGGGCCGAAGCCCGCGTCCAAAAAAAATAAAAAAATAAAAAAAATTAATAATATAATAACAATAAAACTCAGTTTCCAGATTTTGATCTCCAATTCGCGATGACGCCACGCTCGCATCGGAAGTCAGAATTCGACGTTTTTGAGCTCGTTGGAAAGGTGGAGTTCCGATCTCCATCTTTGGAAAATTTGGGCAAAATTGGAGTTCGTTTGGTACTTCGATTTTCGTGCCAAAATTAGACTCTGGTCGCTGTTGGAAAACAGTGTGAATCTTTTTCTGGGTTCAACTTTGAGACGTCGCTGCCACTTCGTCTCAACTCGGAATCCAGAAATTCTTTTTGTATCTTAAAGTAGGGATGTCGGACTACATGCCTACCTGTTTTCATGCCATTTGGACACAGTTTTCTGGTCCAAATAAATTGCCGAACTTGGGTTCGCAGCAGTTTTTGAATGGTTTCAAACACTTAGAATATTTTTGATGATTTTCTTGTTTTCGTCGATTTCTTTGAGATTTGTCCCTGGATTTCGTACACGGTCTTTATAAAAAGGATTTAAAAGGACTTTTCACTCCAAAATGGCTTTTGAAAATTATTATATAATATTATTTTTAATTATTAAATTAATTACTCCATAATAGGAGACTTTTCAAAAGACCGTTTTAAAGTGATTTCAAAATCAATTAAAATCTGTTTCGCACCATTATTTTCTATAATAAAAATCTCACACTCACTTTTTAGCACGTCGAGCGAAGTGGAAAGGTGCTTAAACGGTTAGGAAATCTCCGGCCTATGGAACCGTGTGTATTTTCTTTCCGGTTAATCCCCGACCTATTCGGTTGATCGTTTTGACCTTTGGGTCTAGTTTACCGATGATACGAGGTGGACTTTTTATTGTTTGGAGTGTGAGCGTGCTATTGGTTAGTAAACTGTTTAGTGCGAACGTGGGGTATGGGACTCATTGTTAACACTTTACGGGTTCCTCTCCAAGAAGTTAGTGACACATTAGCCTCTGGGCGGCCAGTACTGGACCTCTGGGTCACCACGCCTCTGGGAAACCGTCTCTGGACACTTGCTCTATGGAGCAATTTATTTTTCTGCGTGTGCCTCTGGGCCTTTATCCTTCTGGGAAGGATCTCGCCGTCTCGCGCGTTCCGCATCTGTGCGAGTGATCGATCACAACTCTACAGTACTTGGCAACAACGACTTTGGTCGGTGCACGTGCAATATTTGTATTATCTGATGATTTTATATCCATTCGAGTATCGCCATTCGGTGTTGGTTCTATGGAACCATACGATGTAAGTGCGATTACCTTGTGGATTCACAGTGTCTCTGGACACTGCTTTTCAGTGTTTGATTTCATTGACTTTTCAGTATATCCCTATTGCTCTTTGGAGCATCGATCTTTGCTTGGGCATTGATTACTGACTCTGGTCACTCTTGGGATTATTGCCTATGGGCAACTTTATATAGCTTTGGCTACGCCGATGATATGAGGCGATTTTATTTATTCCACACTTTGGTGTTTGTATTCTCTTTGGAGATTTTTACTGTTTATTGATGATTAGGGATCGTCATTATATTCATGTAGTCCATATTACTCTTCTCTTTGGAGAAGTACTGTTTTATTTATGTACTGCATGATTATATATATCTCAGTTATTACTGATTGTTTAGCTAGCCTGACCCGAGTGTTTTCGCTCGGGTCAGACCGAGTTGTTTTAGGTTAGGTCTCTGGACTTAGCTTTCTGTGCTTCCGCTTGGACATTATCTGCTATGCTGATAGATAGCTCTTTTATTTGTCCACTATTCAGCTACTCTGTTATTTCAGACTCTTATGTACATATTTTTTACTCACATGTGTGAGCGGTGGCTTTGTACCCACCTTTTTGATACTTGGATCTGTATTGACGATATATTGTACCTATGTTCTGTGACTGTTATGTGACTGTTCTGTGATGATGATGTTATCATTTAGTATTATGTTTGTTCTGAACCTATTTTCCTTAGCCATTGTAGTTTCGTTATAAATATCTATTGGATATGTCGAACCACTTGAGAAAAGAAAACCACATATTCGACGTATTCAGTAGATAGTTATAGCTTGATTACATATGGTCGCTTCCATTATACTCTATTCTCCGTTCTAGTAGACGGTATTACTCTGTAATACTCTTTACTAGAGTGGGTCTCGGAGTGGGGCGTTACATCTTGGTATCAGAGCGAGGTTCAGAATTAAGCATAACAAACACAGAACGGATACACTTAGTACAATACATTTTAATTGGATCCGAATTAAATCAAATCCCTTCCTTATGCTTATTGATAGATAAGTTAGGAATATGTGTAGGAATTTATTATATTCCGTAGTATTCCTTAATTAAGTATCTATCATTGAATCATGTCTAACTCTAATTCCCGTTTGACTTTCAGTATGTCTGGAAGGAGAAGAGGGAGAACCACACGTCAGACTAGTGCTGCTGGGCAGTCCAGCAACACTCATCCAGAGGGGTGTTCATGACTACCGTCCAGATCATGGAGCTGGTTCGGAATTCTCGGTCTCATTCTCAGTCTCCAGCCCCAGTTGCTGATGCTCCGCGCATGTCTGTTTTTGCGCGTCTCTGCAGTAATTTTACCCATCTCGGAGGGAAGCCGTTTAGTGGCTCCGAGAATGTCTTAGAGGTCCAGGCTTGGATTCGGATATGCGAGCGCATTTTCAATCGTATGGATATCCCGGATCATGACCGTGTTCTTATTGCTTCTAGTCAGCTTCTAAGTCGTGCCCTGGATTGGTACGGACTACTTATTGCCGAGGTCGATGAGACCACACTTACTTGGGCTCAGTTTCGTCAGAGATTTGAGCTCAAATTCATCCCAGAGTCAGAGAAGAACTCCCTTGCTCGCCGCTTTCTTGATCTTAAGCAGGGGAAGTCCTCCGTATCCGACTATGTCTCTTCCTTTGAGACCCTGTCCAAGTACGGCCTTGAGTTTATTGCTACTCCTTATAAGAGGAACCTCAAATTTGTTGAGGGCTTGAAGAAATATCTGAAGAGGCATCTTATGCTACAGCTTGAGCTCTCATTCGAGAAGCTAGTCGATGCAGCCCTACATCTTGAGTCAGTCGAGATGGAGCATAGTGATGATGATGGTGGGGGTTCCAAAAAGCCCAACCAGAAGCGGGGTCCATTTCAGAAGAAGAAGAAGACTGGCAGTTCTGTTGTCCAGGCTCAGCCTCAGACTCAGCCTCAGATTCAGTCACAGCCTAGTGGAACCCGTCCTCCGAGGAAATGCTTCAACTGTGGTTATCCAGATCACTTTATTCGAGAGTGTCCCAAACCTCTCTATTGTACCTTTTGCAAGGAGGGACACAGGATCTCCACTTGTCCTATTGCTCCAGCTAGTGCCAAGCCTGGCAAGCTTAGTGCTGCCAAGGCTCTTGCATCTTCAGCTCAGCCTCGAGGTACGCATCCTTCCGTTCTCGAAGGTTCTATTTTATTTCATGGTAGATCTTGTAGAGTTCTCTTTGATACGGGTGCCTCTCACTCATTCGTATCAAAAGAGCTAGTAGATGCTTTATCCTTGGATGTTACTTGTCTGGTTTCTTCACTAAGGATTTTGAATCCCATCGGCGGATCCACGACCCTTAGCTTGCTTTGTGAGAATATAGATATTGATCTTTGTGGATTTTCTTTCCGTGCGAATCTGCACGTTATGGAGTATTTGGGATTTGATATGATTCTTGGCATGGATTGGCTCGTTCAGCACGACGCCAAAATTATTTGTTCGGAGCGGATATTATTCATTCATCACCCTGATTCGTCCTCTCCGTTAGCTATTGTTCTTCAGGATGTTGGGCTTTCTGATGTTACTTTATTTTCTCTTGATTCACGAGATGAGGATTTGGACATATATCGTATTCCTGTTGTTCAGGATTTCCCCGATATATTCGAGCCAGTATCAGGCCTGCCGCCAAAGCGGGCCATTGAGTTCCACATCGATCTCATTCTAGGCTCCCACCCTGTTGGGCGTCCTCCCACGAGGATGTCTATTAAGGAGAATGAGGAACTCAGGAAACAGTTAGTTGAGCTTGAGGCGAAGCAGTTCATTCGATCCAGTTCTTCGCCATGGGGTGCTGCTGTTGTCTTCGTTAAGAAGCCCGATGGCTCTCTTAGGCTTTGCATTGACTATCGCAAGCTTAATGAGTTGACCATCAGAAATCGTTATCCATTGCCACGGATAGATGATATGTTTGATCAGTTGAGCGGTGTGAAGGTCTTTTCACAGCTCAACCTTACCATCGGATTTCATCAGCTCCGAGTTGCGGAAGATAGCATCCCTCTTACCGCTTTCCGCACTCGTTATGGTTCTTTTGAGTGGTTGGTCATGCCATTCGGCTTGACGAACGCACCAGCTTTCTTCGTCGATCTTATGAATCGAGTATTCCGGGAATACATCGATAGATTCATTCTGGTTTTCATCGACGATATTCTTATTTATTCTAGATCCGAGGCAGAGCATGCTCATCATTTGCGGATCGTCTTGGATACTCTTCGTCGGCATCAGCTTAAGGCCAAGCTCTCCAAGTGCCATTTTTGGGAGAGCAAGGTCAAGTTCTTGGGCCATATTGTATCATCTGAGGGTATTTCTGTCCATCCTGCAAAGATCGAAGCTATTCAGAATTGGAAGCAGCCCGAGAACATTCATGATATTCGCAGCTTCCTTGGTCTGGCGGGTTATTACCGTCGGTTTATCAAGGATTTCTCTCGAGTTGCACTTCCCCTTACGACGCTGACTCGTAAGGGTGTTCGCTTTATTTGGTCTGATAAGTGTGAAGCTTCCTTTCAACGACTGAAGGAACTTCTCACTCATGCTCCTATTCTTGTGGTTCCTGAGAGTAACCAGGATCTTGTTGTTTACACTGACGCTTGTGGTAGCGGCCTCGGTGTTGTGCTTATGTAGAAGGATCAGGTAGTTGCTTATGCTTCTAGGCAGCTACGGCCGAATGAGATTCGCTATCCGACTCATGATCTTGAGTTGGCAGCTATCGTCTTTGCTTTGAAGACGTGGCGTCACTTTCTATTAGGCGAACGCTTCATTCTTTACACCGATCACAAGTCTCTGAAGTATCTTTTCAGCCAGAGACATCTCAATATGAGGCAGCAGCGATGGCTTGAGTTTCTCGCCTCATATGATTTAGATATTCAGTATACCCCTGGCAAGGGTAATCGTGTTGCAGATGCGCTTAGTCGCAAGCACTCGGCGTTAGTTTCTATGATGATTGCCGAGTGGGATATTCTTGAGACCCTATCTTTGTGTGATATTAGAGATCGAGCTCCATCTTCTGATTCTCCGGTCTTATTATTCAGCTTAGAAGCTCGTCCTATCTTATTGAATCGCATTGCCCATGCTCAGCGGCAGGATCCAGACTTATTGCAACTTATTCATCTTCTCGAGTCGGGATCCAGTGATGAGACATTGCTGGATTATTCTCTTGATTTTCATCGGTGTCTTCGTAGGAAGAACCGTATTGTTGTACCATCTGATTTACCACTTAGGCGTGACATTCTGGACGAGTGCCATCGCACTAAGTGCACTATACATCCTGGTTCGAGTAAGATGTATGCCGATATGTGCCGGCTATATTATTGGGAGGGTTTGAAGAGAGATGTGGCAAGTTATGTGAGTAGTTGCATGACTTGTCAACAGATCAAGGCCAAGCATCAGCGTCCATCTGGTCTTCTTCAACCTCTAGCGATTCCATTATGGAAATGGGATCAGATATCCATGGATTACATTGACGGTCTACCTCGATCGAGGTCAGGCCATACTTCTATCTTGGTTATTGTTGATCGCTTGACCAAATCGGCTCATTTCATTCCGATTAAGTCCACTCGGACTGCACCTCAGTTGGCCAAGCTCTATGTGAAGGAAGTCATTCGACTTCATGGCATTCCTAGCTCTATCGTCTGTGATCGAGACACTATCTTTACTAGTCACTTCTGGAAGTGCCTACAGTCAGCTTTGGGCACAAAGCTGAATCTCTCGACTGCTTATCATCCTCAGACCTACGGTCAGACGGAGAGGGTGAATCGTGTTTTAGAGGATCTTTTGTGCTGTTGTATTCTGGATTTCGGAGGTAGTTGGGAGGATCACTTACCGCTCGTAGAGTTCTCCTACAACAACAGCTATCAGTCTAGTATCGGCATGGAACCTTTCGAGGCTCTCTACGGAAGGCCATGTCGCTCTCCTGCTTGTTGGTTAGAGTCTGGCGAGAAGCTCATTCTTGGTCCAGATTCAGTTCGGGAATCTTATGAGAAGATCGTGCTTATCCGTCAGAGAATGAAAGAGGTACAGGACCGCCAGAAATCCTACGCGGACAACCGTAGGAAGCCTCTTGAGTTCTCCATTGGCGATTCTGTCTTTATTCGGGTTTCTCCCATGAAAGGGGTTGTGCGTTTCAGTTCTACAGGGAAACTGGCCCCTCGCTATATTGGACCGTTTCCTATCACGGAACGCATCGACCTTGTCGCCTATAGAGTGGCTCTACCTGCTCATTTCTCTGGAATACATGACGTGTTCCATGTTTCTCAGCTTCACAAGTGTGTGCCCAATCCTGATTCTATTATCGAGCCTCATATCGTACCTGATTTGGAGATGTCACCCGATCTATCTATAGAGCAGCAACCTCTTCGTGTGCTTGATTCGAAGATCAGACGTCTTCGAAACAAAGAGGTTCCGCTTGTGAAGATTCTATGGTTGTCTAATCCTAAGAACTGCACTTAGGAGACCAGAGAATTCATCGAGCGTACTTATCCAGGTTTTCTTTCATCTTCCGGCACGGGTGAGCATCTATATTTTATCTTATGTATTCCTTTTGTGGATTAGATGTTATAGACGACTTCTATATTTCAGGAATTGCGGGGACGCAATTTTCTTAAGGGGGGGAGTCTGTAACAACCCTGAGATTGCAATTACCGAATGATAAGTTAAAAATTATGATTTTAAGTTAAAAGGGGGCTAAACAAATTTTTGGGAATTTAAATTTTTGCAATTGGTTTGCAAATTAAAATATTATGGGTTAATGGGCCAAATGAGATAATTATATGGTTATAATTAATATTAGGATGCCTCTTAGGATTTTGGTTCACATGATAACTTAGAATATAAACTAAGTCCTAATGGGTTTTAAAACCCCCTTACCATAACCCATTAGCCTAACCCCCTCCTATATAATATCTTAAACTCATAACCCTAACCCTCCTCCTCTTCATAAATTCCTAAAACCAAGATCTAAACAAAATTAACGGCCTCCCTTTAGAAGCTCCATCTTCTCTTCATAATTAGTTTAAATCCTAGAAGAAAAAAGAAGAAGAAGGAAGGTAATGCAATCTCTCTTAATCCCTAATCCTATTTTAATCTCTCACATTTGGTTGTAATCATTGTTTTGTTTTTGTGATTTTGGGTCCTTGAAGTCTCTTGATCTTTTCTTGGGGTGAGGAGTTGGCTTGCTTTGATTGTTGCACTCTAAGTGTTTGAACCTTTGCTTCATTAAGGTAATTACTATTTATTAGTAATTATTGCTAGTATAATTTTGGTGAAAATTTTGATGCCAAAACTTAAAAAAAAACACCCCTAGATCACAAAAAACTCAAAAACATGTTGGATGGAATGTTCAGCCTGAAAACAGGCTGAAACAGTGCACTGATTGCACCAGGGCACGCCTGGGCTGCACCCATGCTGCTGCCAGTCAAGGTAGGCTAGCCCAGTTGGGCTAGCCAGAAGTAGGCCAGCCCACCAGGGGCTGGCGCATGCATCCCCAGCCCAGGCGGGCTGGGGCACCTCCTTTATCCCCAGTCCGCCTGGGCTGGGGACTAAGGGAGCGGGCCAAAGCCCGCGTCCCTTAAACCCCAGCCCGGGCGGGCTGGGGCGCCACTATTATCCCCAGCCCGCCTGGGCTGGGGACTAAGGGCGCGGGCCGAAGCCCGCGTCCCTTAAACCCCAGCCCAAGCGGGCTGGGGCATATAGTATATCCCCAGCCGTCTGGGCTGGGGCAGGCTGACGCGGGCCGAAGCCCGCGTCCAAAAATAAAATAAAATATAATAACAATAAAACTCAGTTTCTAGATTTTGATCTCCACTTCGCGATGCCGCCACGCTCGCATCGAAAGTCGAAATTCGACGTTTTTGGGCTCGTTGGAAAGGTGGAGTTCCGAACTCCATCTCTGGAAAATTTGGGCAACATTGGAGTTCGTTTGGTACTTCGATTTTCGTGCCAAAGTTAGACTCTGGTCGTTGTTGGAAAACAGTGTGAATCTTTTTCTAGGTTCAACTTTGAGACGTCGCTGTCACTTCGTCTCAACTCGGAATCCAGTAATTCTTTTTGCATCTTAAATTAGGGATGTCGGACTACAGGCCTACCAGTTTTCATGCCATTTGGAAACAGTTTGCTGGTCCAAATAAATTGCCGAACTTGGGTTCGCAGCAGTTTTTGAATGGTTTCAAACACTTGAATATTTTTGATGATTTTCTGGTTTTCGTCGATTTCTTTGAGATTTGTCCCTGGATTTCGTACACGGGCTTTATAAAAAGGAATTCAAAGGATTTTTCACTCCAAAATGGCTTTTGAAAATTATTATATAATATTATTTTTAATTATTAAACTAATTACTCCAAAATAGGAGACTTTTCAAAAGACCGTTTTAAAGTGATTTCAAAATCAATTAAAATCTGTTTCGCACCATTATTTTCTATAATAAAAATCTCACACTCACTTTTTAGCACGTCGAGCGAAGTGGAAAGGTGCTTAAACGGTTGGGAAATCTCCGGCCTATGGAACCGTATGTATTTTCTTTCCGGTTAATCCCCGACCTATTCGGTTGATCGTTTTGACCTTTGGGTCTAGTTTACCGATGATACGAGGTGGACTTTTTATTGTTTGGAGTGTGAGCTTGCTATTGGTTAGTAAACCGTTTAGTGCGAACGTGCGGTATGGGACTCATTGTTAACACTTTACGGGTTCCTCTCCAAGAAGTTAGTGACACATTAGCCTCTGGGCGGCCAGTACTAGACCTCTGGGTCACCACGCCTCTGGGCAACCGTCTCTGGACACCTGCTCTATGGAGCAGTTTATTTTTCGGCGTGCGCCTCTGGGCCTTTATCCTTTTGGGAAGGATCTCGCCGTCTCACGCGTTCCGCATCTGTGCGAGTGATCGATCACAACTCTACAGTACTTGGCAACAACGACTCTGGTCGGTGCACGTGCAATATTTGTATTATCTGATGATTTTATATCCATTCGAGTATCGCCATTCAGTGTTGGTTCTATGGAACCATACGATGTAAGTGCGATTACCTTGTGGATTCACAGTGTCTCTGGACACTGCTTTTCAGTGTTTGATTTCATTGACTTTTCAGTATATCCCTATTGCTCTTAGGAGCATCGATCATTGCTTGGGCATTGATTACTGACTCTGGTCACTCTTGGGATTATTGCCTATGGGCAACTTTATATAGCTTTGGCTACGCCGATGATATGAGGCGATTTTATTTATTCCACACTTTGGTGTTTGTATTCTCTTTGGAGATTTTTACTGTTTATTGATGATTAGGGATCGTCATTATATTCATGTAGTCCATATTACTCTTCTCTTTGGAGAAGTACTGTTTTATTTATGTACTGCGTGATTATATATATCTCAGTTATTACTGATTGTTTAGCTAGCCTGACCCGAGTGTTTTTGCTCGGGTCAGACCGAGTTGTTTCAGGTTAGGTCCCTGGACTTAGCTTTCTGTGCTTCCGCTTGGACATTATCTGCTATGCTGATAGATAGCTCTTTTATTTGTCCACTATTCATCTACTCTGTTATTTCAGACTCTTATGTACATATTTTTGACTCACATGTGTGAGCGGTGGCTTTGTACCCACCTTTCTGATACTTGGATCTATATTGACGATATATTGTACCTATGTTCTGTGACTGTTATGTGACTGTTCTGTGATGATGATGTTATCATTTAGTATTATGTTTGTTCTGAACCTATTTTCCTTAGCCATTGTAGTTTCGTTATAAATATCTATTGGATATGTCGAACCACTTGAGAAAAGAAAACCACCTATTCGACATATTCAGTAGATAGTTATAGCTTGATTACATATGGTCGCTTCCATTATACTCTATTCTCCGTTCTAGTAGACGGTATCACTCTGTAATACTCTTTACTAGAGTGGGTCTCGGAGTGGGGCGTTACACATTTGGGTTTAAATTATTGTTGTGTATGTGAAGAGACGTTTCGGATAGGTCGGTAACGATCAAGGTGATGACATATTCGATACTATCTAGTGAGAAAGGTAGGTCGGTCTTGTGTTGGTAGAGGTGTAGATGTTTTGTTGACCTTGGTACATTCCTCTAGAGATATACTACTGGAAGGAAATCCCTTCACTTGGTCATTTGTATAGAAAACCATTCTTCAATAAATGTCTGCCATTTTTTAAGAACCTATGTTTGTGGTTAGTATGATGGAATTTAATAATGTAACAATTTCAACTAAGATATATAAGTTTACTTGCAAATGATTTTAAAGATATGTCATTAAAAATAATATTCCTTACCCATTCCATGTTTATGTGGGACGTGGTCTTATGAGATACCCTTTTGTTCTTAAAACGTGTATTTTTGAGTTCTCACACCAATCCCATGACTAACATGAAGTTAATTTTTTTTTCCTTTAAACTCTAGGTGCCTTATTTTTCCATGCAGCCAAGTAGTTAGGATCCTATAGGAGTATTTTGAGGAAGGCATGCCGGAAGAGATTTTTGGAGCATGGAGCTAGAACGCCAAATGTGGATATCTATCTATCTATTTATTTTATTTTTTCCACTGTGTCTAAGTTAGTTAATACCAAAAGGCGTGGGATCAGGCAGTTATAACTGTTCGTGGCTATGTTATTTCATACCAAAACTCTGATGTACCCTAGTGATTGTGGTTGCATGTACTACCTATCTATTTTTCACGTTATTTCATTCCAAAACTGTGATGTACTCTGTGCAAGAATTTACCAGCCTAGGAAGAAAACCATTCAAGAGTACAAAAGCCATCATTAAATTACAAGCTTGGATTAAATTGTGCGAAATGATCTTTAAGGCATTAAACATCAATGATCTCTGGCTTGGTGGGAGTCCATTACCCTAAGTGAATCAGAGGACAATTTCGCTTAGGAAAGGTTTAAGGAGGTCTTGGGGGAGCAATACATGCCAACGTCAGGAAAATCTCGTCATTATAGAGCCTTTATGGATCTGAAGCAGGACGGAATGACTACTGAGGAGTATGCGAATAAACTCAATGAATTATCTTGTTTATGCTAGGTCTAATCGACACGTCTTTAAAGCAAAATAAGAAGTTTATTTCTAGGATGAACGAGAAGTACCAAAGCAGAATGAACGCACATGTTAAGGGATCATTTATAGACTTGCTAGATATGAGATTTTGTTATGAAACATTGGACAATAAGAATCCTATGGTAGTTAAGACCAACAACAATAACTCCAACAACTAAAAAAAGAGGACGTTCAATAATAGTAGGAAAAAGCCGTGGACAGGAAAACTCAGGGAAGGATATCAAGGAAACCACTTTAAGGAATACACTTGTAACAATTGTAAAAGGAAGAGCCATATTGCAAAGAATTGTAGAAGTCCAAAGGTCCAGGATTTCGTCTCTCCTTCGGTTTAGAATAGCCTCTACTATATTTGTCACCAACCAAGTCACATGATTAAGGATTGCCCGATTATAAAGAACGAAAAGCTAGCCAGAGTCTACGCAATAAAGGATGAGCCTTCAACCCCTCAGGATGGGAAGGGCAAGGGATTTTTAGAAGGTATTATTTTTTTCGAAAATGTTTTAGTTAGAGTATTGTTTGATACATGAGATTCTCATAGTTTTATTTCCAGGAAAACCATAGAAGAATTAAAACTTAAACTAAAGTAGTTGATACCCCATTAGCATGACGAATCCTATAGGTGGTACCACTAACCTTTGTATGAATTGTGGGAAAGTCCCAATTTTCCATTCTTCCCATCTATTTTCTTCTGACCAATTTGTCTTACATTCTATTGGATTTGAAATTTTGCTTGGTATGGATTGGTTAACTCCGTATAAAGCTATTCTCGATTGCGTTAGTAGGACGATAACCTTATGGACCTGTCACGACCCGCCCTTTCGACCCTCGAAAATCGACATAAATTCTCTCATTGGATAACATGTCGAACGATCGAGTGCCGAAAAGATGGATTGTTGAGGGGAAAGATAGTAGGTAGAAATAGAAGGAACTAAAAAAACAGAATATCACAGTGGATCGAATAACATATAATATAAATGGTTCTTTATACAAACCCAAAAATGTACTATACATATCACACATCAAAGTACGCAAATCAATAATTACCAGCCTGGACAGTTATAACAACCTGCCCGCACAATTTTTTAGTAATTTCAAACAAAACACAGGAGCGGAATAAACCAAGTACGTGAATACGTCTCGGTCTCCAGCTCATCCCCTGAGCTCTTTAGCATCCTAACCTGAACTTGTAATACTCGATCCGATCCGAGCATTATAATAAAATAACACCTGAGTCAGTCTGGAGAACCAGCGTGAGAAAACGTACTCAATTTGAATTATTAAAGTAATCAAAACCCTTCGAAAATCAATTGTATCTCGTAAGACCACGCCACACATAAACACGATGGTTTTTTACCTTACGATAACCAAAACATTTCATATCAAAAATCCTCTGATATTATTATAGTTTCTAAGTACAAATACTTATTCAAATAGCTAAAATGCTTGCATCTCACGTTCCAGTATAATTGGGCACAATCAAAACCGTATGGCTCTTATTGGAGAATGGATTCCACCCAAATGACTATGTATTGGGGTACCACCTGTCATGGTATACGTCTAGAATAGCGTACCGAGGACCACGCCGGGATCCCTGTTACACAAGATCGGTCTACCCTTAACATGGATAGACCAAGTATGCTATCACCCCATATGTTCCCACCTTTTCCGAGCTCCATCCATAAATCGTAGTAATAATATCGAAGGGTGTCTAGAAAGGTGATAAGCATACCCTTCTTCGGTGCTACCCACTTAGCCTTATTGCATCCCCCATGTTTTTCAGTCATTCCCGGTTGATGAGGTTAGAGGCTACGATTACCTTTTTCAAGGAATTTCACTTAGAATACTCATTGTCCTCCAATGACATTGTACTGATAGCATTCATCAAAACAAGTCCATTCCGGATCTGAATGGAACCAAAGGCACTAATCCTACTACATCCATTTTGTAATCACCCTCAGGATTAGTAGCGTTAGCCCTTGCGCTTCACCGCTCCATCTTCGACTCGATGCTCTTGTCTTCATTTCGAAAACGTACTCATTGGATCGAAGTGGTTTTCGTATAACAAATTTGATACCGGTCTCTTCGAAACAACGTTCGATATTTTTCGGTAAACTCAACCTCGGTTCTTTAGAAAATAAGCAGATGAAAAAAGATCAAAGATCACCTCCTAACTGTTAGTGGATGGGTTTCCTTATCAACGTCCTAGAAGAACGAAATGAGTTTATACATACGGCGTAGCACCTCGAACGGTAACTGTACCATATAATTCCCATACTTCTTTTAGATATTCCCAAAGTTATATTTTGGTCCAGATTTGATAGTCCGTTATTTCACTATCAAATAAACAATCAATTCAACCAAGTACTTCTTTTCATTGAAAAACACCAAGTCTTATTTAATTTAAATTTTAAATAAACTAAATATCTTTCTCTAGAATATATACAACCTATCGAATTTAATAAATTTACAAAGTATCTTTTTTGAAAAATATTTGAAAAACCTTTTAAAATAATATGGAAAGTACCTTTATGGTATCAATCCATGGATCACAGCTCAATGGTTATGTTTCCATCCTAGAGAAATCCAAAACTTAACAACAGACACTCACTGACTTCGATTTACGCCACGCGATCATACCATTACATCACGAAACTTTATTTAAAAATTTTCTCAAAATAATTCTTATAAACTCTAAAACAAATTTCCATGTTTAATCTAGGAAAGAAAACTTAGATAAAAGTTATTATACAAAGCCATATTAATATTTAATAATTTATCCTTTAAAAACAAAAATGCTGACTATTTCTCAATTAATAATAAATCCTTAACAATCATTATAAAGTAACTAATTAATAATTAAATATGCTTTAACAATTTAAATTAATTAAATTACTAATTTCCAAAATATTTTTAGCATTTTTAAAATTTTCGTATTAATAATTAAAAATCCTCTTTTTTTAAAAAGCCCAGTTTCTCAATTCTAATTTCACTTCGTAAATTTGGAAAATCTTACTTGAACTCCAGTATAACCAATTTTATACTTATTTCCGAATTCACTTCTATTCTTCCGACTTATTTACAAATCTTGATTTTTGAACCTCCTTTATTTTTAAACATGTTCCACTTAAGAATTTATTATTTAAAAATCCTTTATATACTTTATTCAAAAATCCTTGTCGACGATATCTCGAATTTGTTAAGTATAAATTTTCAAACCATTTATTTTATCCAATTGATTAACCCAAAATTATTTATAACCATTTTAGTTCAAAATCCTTTTTAAAATTCTTCGGAATTCAAACCATATTTTTATTGGTATTTTAAGATACCAGAAATCAAGGCCAAACAACCGTAGCACATCCAATCAATATAAATCCCAAAGTAATCTACCACAGATTATTCCAACAAAACATATATCACTATATATAAAATTAAACACAACATTTTTAAGGAATCCAGCTGGATCCCTCCAACGTGTTCCCTGTATCCACAGAAGTTAGGACAACATAAAAATACCAATTCCGCTTCGAGGAGGAATATCGCGGTATATAGGGCCATCCGCTATTATGCGAGACACATAGGGTCTCATCCGCTATATATATATGTGTGTGTGGGAATACCAATCACTCCAATATATATATATATATATATATATATCATACTATATATAATATCACATCCAACTGATAAAAATATATCAATTCAACCAATCGATCACCTGTTAATTTTAACTATTTAAAATTAAAGCCATCGGTTCAAAATTGAGTGAGATTAACTCACCTTGAGTTTTTATATTGCCAACGTTCCAATTTTAAATTGAATCGAGCACGTTCGATTTAACCTAAAATTTTTGCTCGTTCCAATTGACTCCAAGCCTTCTCCAGCATGTAGTGCTCATTGCCACAATTCCGTTGCCGCTTGTTTCGTCCAGTTCTGACCTTGTATGACCAAGATACAAAATTTTAAAGGTTGAAATATAATTTATATAAATAAAATTTTTAATTTTCTTTTAACCTTATCACATCCTGGCCATTCGATCATGCCGCTAAAAATTGAGGCTGCACGTATCTTCTTCTTCTCGTAGGTTCGTTCAGGGTTGAATCCCATCTTGCTCGACCATTTTTACCGATCGAGGCGCTCCCATCGATCATCTCCCCGACGGGCCAGCACCATCACTTAGCCCCACGCGAGCCCTACCACCTCCAATGACCGCAGCTTCCAGGCCCCACCATCGCCTCGATTTCCATGCTCAAACTCGCAACGTTCCCCTTCGATTTGCCGCCTCCTCGAGTCACCGTAGCCAAGATCCACCGTTGGATCTATAGAGGTCGATGAGTTCTTCGATCTTCTTGTTGAAAGCTTAGCCTAAAAGTTTGTGGATTTGTAGAGATCGAGGGAAGAAAATAGGAGAGTTTTGGCCATTAAATTATAATTGGCGGTTGCGCTAGTCGGTTAGGGTTTTACTATTTTGCTACGCATATACACACACGTATACATGTATTATTTTGATATTATTTTCAATTTTAATGTGCTTTTTCAAACGAACTCCAAAAGAAACGTGCCGCTTAGCATTAATAATGTTTTACCCTTATTTCGAACATAATGGAACATGTTTCGTAGTTTAATTCGGTCATTTGCAAAAGATATCTTTTTGAATCGAAATAAAATATTAAATTTTCGATATTTATTTCAACACTTTTCTACCTCGTATGACCAAAATCCGATAATAATACACTATTACGGATTCAACGGAACCGGTTTCGTCGAATTCCAAGACTGTGTCTCGAAAGGCTATTTTAACGCGTCGATTAAATCAAGCGGTTGTCAAAATTGTCGAAATAGTTTAAAATTTAAAATTTTAAAACATACAACTCCATTGTATATCACATAGAATTTATATCCATATAAGACATCATTTTGTTTTATATTAAATCAAAATTCCATTATTTACACTATTACGATATATTAAATTTCACTACTGAATTAATATGTAAATTTTCGATTTTAATTTATCGACTTCTTAATCCCATTCAAAAGTCCAACATCATAATTCTAATCCAAATTAAATTTTAAATCAACTTAGAAATCATTTCTATTCATATCTTACTCCATATTCCCATTTTTACCCAATTTCCAATATCGATTTACTATTTTACCAAATCAAATAAATCGCTATATTTGGGATTTTAAATTATTTCACTGATTCTTCCATATTCAAAATCAATTAATAATTCAAACTCAACATTTAAAATAAACTAAATGTTAAAAAACGAACGACCAGTATTCTGGTTCATTACATTCCTCCCCCCTTTATAAAAATTTCGTCCTCGAAATTGCTAAAGTAGGAAAAATGCTCCCAAACCCTTTAATTTATCTAAAACCCACTTAGTCAAAATCATACATTCACTTCTCTAAACCCTTTAGTTTCTATCCAAAACAACCAGCTTTCATTTCTAACTCAAAACCCTTTTATTTCAACTTCAATTCAAAAACCGGCTTTTCCTAATTAATAAAATTTCAAAAAAAATTCAAAAATTTTCTAACACTCTAAATTTTCAAAAAATAATTGACAGCGTCTCCTTTATATGGAGAGTCCTTTACAATATATATATAGACACACATATAACACATACATATCGACCTAAATGGTCGGAAAATAAAATATATATCATCATTTCTTTATTTTATTGCGTAGGCGTACCTCATATTAGCATTTTTAAGCGAGCGACTTATTTATATGTATTTATGCAACCTAAAATCTATCCATCAGCTTCCTGTATTTGTACTTACTCAAAATAAGTACATAAATTTTCATAAACATGAAATTTTTAATAACATTTCTTTTATTAAACGAGCTAATGACATAAGCTTCGTAACCCAAACATGCCAATAATATATTACAAGAAATTTATAAGGTTCCAACACTAATTTAATTTCTTTCCACGGATCCATATATCATTTCATTCGATTCGAAATGATTTGCAACCCATTTTATATTTACAACAAACAAAATCATATTCATTCCCAATTGATTTATATATGCTTTACTTGCATTAATTCACTTTTATTCAATTTAAAATTGATTAACAATAAATTTATTTGCATTCCATTCATTATTCACTCCTATTATATGCAAATCCATTTTATCCAGCTTCAATTTAACCCTTTTTTAATTGACTCTAAATCTATTTATCTATTTTCCATTGGTTCTCATCCAAGTTATTCACCAAACCGTGTTTGCTTTATTTTACATTAACAACATTCCAATCCATGTTGAATTTATTTATGAATTCAATCCATAAATTATCACTTAAGTTAAGTTTCCATTGCAGCCAAATTCCATTTTCCCTTAAATTGATTTTCATTCAACTTATTTTCTTTCATTTACTTAGTATATCCAATTTATACTATCACACTGGGGCAATCATCCCGTATAAATCGATTCTCTAATAATTTATTATATCATAACATGGCTCCTGCGCTTGCACTTCAATTAACTTTACTTCCAACTTATTTTACATCCTTTACATTCAGTTTCATTTAATTCACATAGTGTTATTCACTTCATTTTATAGTGAATGGAATTTCATTATAAACCATTTCATAAAATTATTTCTACTGTTTATTATAAACATTCCATATCACTGCTTAAGTTATATTCAGCTTTAAAACTTAAGTTCATACCCAAGCTTGTCAAATCCATATCCCAAATCATATTCAATTCATTTACTCTTAATTGAATTCATTTCTTGTTATCAATTACTTAACCATTTTAACCTAGTTATACGTTTCCACTTTCTCAGTTTAATAAGTTATACAAACTTATTTATTTACAAAACTTTGAATTTCCACTTAAGTTTACTCACATTCATTATTTATAATATGTAGTTATATAATCACGTTACAATTCATAATTACATTCAATTTACTCCATTCTAATTCACAATCCAATTAAAAATTCAATTTTTTTGAATTTTCCATTTTTTTACCATAATATCAAACCATTTTCATTTTGGCTTTACCATTTCATTACTCAATTCATAAGTTCAAAACTTGTTTGCTTAATATCTCCTATTACTTACTTAAGTCCATTCACATCTTATAATCACAACTCTAGATTATCTATATCACTTTATAACTTAAGTGTATACATTCCATTCAATAATTATAACTTATAATTATATTACCATTTTACGTTTCACTTTATTTCCCATTCAATTTAAATCTAACTTCAGTTTTATTTAACTTATCTTAAGTTAAATTCCAACATATCTTGTTCACTTTAGTTACTCAAGTTAAATTTTAATTCCAGGATTAAAATTTTCATTTTCCTTTCTTATCTATATCAACATACAATTATAAGTTCAATAACTGATTTTTCTTAACTTATAAATCTTTTAAATAGAAAACCCAGAATTTAATTCTTCGGTTTTATTTCAAAACATTTTGAAATCATAAATATACATATATCACTTTGGTACATCAAACCATACCCTTGAAATCTCAAAACCACTTGGTTTGCCTAAAATAATTTTGCCTTGGAATTTCTGAAACAAAAATTGTTTATCAAACAAGTCCAAACAAATAATCACAACCAATCACTATGGTTGCAACCCCTCACTTAGAAACTCGAAAATGAATACTGATGATGTGGCCATCATCACCAGGACTATTTTCCAACGGTTGAAGTGAATTCAGTGCTTACTTACTTCCAAAATTCATTTTAAAACAATTTATATTCCAAAAAAGTCTCAAGACAACACCCCATTATTCCATTCAAACCACTTTGCAAAACATTTCCCAAAATTTTTCAAGATTTAAAAATTTCCAGCATTTAGTCCAAACCTAATTTAAAACCTTTTTCCCTAAAATATTCAGGTTTTAAATTCAAATTCTGGATTGAATCCAATTCTATATATAACTCCATTGCATAAATCATACTTATAAAATTTCTATTAGGTTATATATACCCATTGCAAATTTTATAATCTTATTTTCATTATAATATTAGTAACCAACATTCCAAACATATGCATCATAATAATTTCAGAAAATTATTTCTTTTATATCAAAACATAATCTTGGGTAAAATTATTTTATTTACCCATTTTAAAACGATACTATGTCGGTTTACTTTGTTCAAGAGTTTAGAAACCCCCATCGATACGGTTATACATAACGTACTGACCGAAATTCATAAACACCCAACCGATAAGTCAACTCAATATAAAAACATTTTAGAGTCACTAATAAATACGTGCTTATAACTATTAATACCCTTAACTCATTCTAGAGTACTACCGACTCTATCTCTAATGAGTAATCCCTACCAAAGCCTAGGTATATCGCTAACCTAAGCTTTGATACCACAATGTCACGACACGCCCTTTCGACCCTCTAAAATTGACATATATACGCTCATTGTATATTATGCCGAACGGTCGAGTACCAGAAAGACGGACTATTAAGGGGAAAAAAGTAGGTAAAAAAAGAAGGAACTAACAAAATAGAATTTCACAGTAGACTGAATAACATATAATATAAACAGTTCTTTATACAAACCCAAAACTATACTATACATATCTCACGTCAGTACACAAATCGATAATTACCAACCAGGACAGTTATAACAACCTGCCCTCATAATTTGCTGGTAATTTCAGACCAAACACTGTAGCGGAATAAAACAAGTACGTGAATACATCTCAGTCTCTAGCTCGTTCCCTGAGCTCCATAACATCCTAACCTGAACCTATAATACTCGGTCTGACCCGAGCATTATAATAAAATAACACCCGAGTCAGTGTGGAAAATCAGCATGAGAAAACACTCTCAATTTGAATTATTAAAGTTATCAAAATCCTTCAAAAACCAAAGGTATCTCATAAGACCATGCCATACATAAACACGATGGGTTTTACCTTACAATAACCAAAACATTTCATATCAAAAATCCTCTAATATTATAATAGTGTCTAAATACAAATACTCACTCAAATAGCCGAAATGCTTGCATCTCACATTCCAGCATAGTTGGGCACAATCAAAATCGTACGGCTCTTATTAGAGATTGGATCCCATCCGAATGACTAGGAACTAGGGTACCACCTGTCACGGTATATGTCTAAAATAGCGTACCGAGGACCACGCCGGGATCCCCTACTACACAAGACCGGTCTACCCCTAACCTGGATAGACTGAGTATGCTGTCACCCCGGGTGTTCCCACCCTTTCCGAGCTCCATCCATAAATCATAGTAATAATATCCGAGGTTATCTAGAAAGGTGATAAAGGTACCCTACTTGGGTGATACCCACTTAGCCTTACTGCATCCCCCTGCTTTTCAGTCATTCTTGGTTGATGAGGCTAGAGGCCACGATACCATTTTAAAGGAATTTCACTTAGAATGCTCATTATCCCCCAATGACAATGTACTGTTAGCATTCATCCATACAAGTCCGTTCCATGTCCGAACAGAACCAAAGACACTATTCCTACTACATCCATTTCAGAATCATCCTCGGGATTAGTAGCGATTAGCCCTTGCACTTCATTGCTCCATCTTTGACTCCATGCTCTTGTCTTCATTTTGAAAACGTACACATTGGATCGAAGTGGTTTTCAAATAACAAATCTGATCCCGGTCTCTTCGAAACAATGTTTGATATTTCGCGATAAATTCAACTCTGGTTCTTTAGGAGATAAAAGATGAAAATAAGATCAGAGATCACCTCCTAACCATTAGTGGACGGATTTCCTTATCAATGTGCTAGAAGAACAAAATGTGTTTATACATACAGTATAGTACCTCGAACGGTAATTGTACCATATAATTTCCATACTTCTTCTAGATATTCCCAAAGTTATATTTAGGTCCAGATTTGATAGTCGGTTATTTAACTATCAAATAAACAATCAATTCAACCAAATACTTCTTTTCACTGAAAAACACCATGTCTTATTTAATTTAAATTTTAAATTTAAATAAATTAAATCTCTTTCTCTATAATATATACTTATCTTATCGAATTTAATAAATTCACAAGTATATTTTTCAAAAATATTTGAAAAAACCTTTTAAAATAATATGAAAGTACCTTTATGGTATCAAAACATAGGTCAGAGCTCAATGGTAATGTCTATATCCCAGATAAATCCAAAACTTAACTACAGGCACTCACTACCTCCAATTTACACCACGTGAATATACCATTACTTTCGAAAACTTTATTTAAAAATTTTCGCAAAATATTGCTTGAAAGCTCTAAAATAAATTTCCATGTTTAATCTAGGCAAAAATACTTAGATAAAAGCTATTATACAAAGCTGACTATTTCTTAATTAATAATGCTGACTATTTCTTCATTAATAATAAATCCTTAAAAATCATTATAAAGTAACTAATTAATAATTAAATATAACAATTTAAAATAATTAAATAACTAATTTCTAGAATACTTTTAACACTTTTAAAATTTTCGTATTAATAACTAAAAATTCTCTATTAAAAACAATCTCAATTTCTCGATTCTAATTTCACTTCGTAAATTTGGAAAATCTTACTTGGTAGTATAATCAATTTTATACTTATTTTCGAATTCACTTCTATTCTTTCAATTTATTCAAAAAATCTCGCTTTTTAAACCTCCTTTATTTTTAAACAAGTGCCACTTAAGAAATTTGTAACACCCGTATATTTTACGATTGTATATTTAAATATTTTATTTAAATATGTCATCGTAAATAGGATTTAAGTCCAAAATGCTACTTTTTGCGAACAATCAAATTAGGACTCAAGACCACTTCCATTGAGTCCAAAATGGCGTTTGCGACCTTTTTGAGTATAAACATCGATATGTTTGGAGTTGAGTAAAATTTTGACATTTTCACTTAGGGCTTTGGGTTTGGGTTTCAGCCCATCAACCTAACATATCAACCCAACTCCACTCCACTCCTCTTCATTCCTTCATAATATTTCCTAACACTTCAAGCTTTTGTAAAAATGGGGGAAGTGAAAAGGAAATATAAATTCCTAAGCCCTAGCTTTGATTAGAAAACTCAAATTCAAGTCCAAAATCCAAGAGAAGCTTAGGTAAGCATCCTCTCCATCTTCTCCATCTCCATCCCTCTTCCATTTTGAGAAATTCCTAAACCCTAACTTAGGACATATTTTCTTATGAACTTAGATTGAAGCTTCTTGAGTTGAGATTGAAGAGTGGTTGATCTTGCCTTTTTTTGAAAGCTTCTCCTTCATTGTTTTTGTGTAAAAAGATGAGTTTTTGAACTCACATCTATGCCTATATTTTTGATAGTAGTTAGGAGGTGATTGCTGACATCTATTCCGTGTTCATTTGCTTTGGATTGAATTGGTTTTATGAATATTCCAATTTTCGGCATTTTGAAGTTAAAACTTCAAAAATCTTAGCTTTGATGTTTGATCATGCTTTTGGTGGCGTATCGAAGAGTCTGTAGGGCTGGGTTGCCAATTGGCGTAAACCCCTAGCGCCTATCGCTCGACCGAACGCAAATTATTTGGGATTTTGCCCCTTGGGGGCTAGGCTGAGAATACTGAAATTTCTAGTTCAATCGATTGAACTAGAAGGTCAGTCGACTGAACCGAACCCAGGAATTTTCCTGGGCCGGTATCAGTCGATTGACCACTTTGGGTCAGTCGACTGAGCCTGGAAACCGAAAGTTTTCAGGCATGATTCAGTGGACTAACCACCCAGGTTTAGTCGAATGAACCTGGAAACAGAAAGTTTCCAGGAGTTGTATCAGTCGACTGACCACCCTGGTCCAGTCGATTGAATCTGCTGTCTCTGCCTATTTTTCCTTTTGTGTTTAAGTTTCTGATTTTTAATCGATTCTTGTTTCTCCAACATGTTGTTATCACCTTTGTTGGCTTTGATAACTTCTTTTTAGGGATTTTTGGGGAATATTCATTTTGTTGGATTTGATATCGATTTCTTTGGATTTGATTCACGTCTTCGTATGTGAATTTTTGGTGATTGATTGTCTCTATAATCATTTTTGTGACTTGTCACTTTGAAATACAAAGGTTTCTATAGTAGAAGTAAATATTAAAACTCTTTCATTTAAAATTATTTCAACTCTACTTTTAATACAAAGCTCATTTATAAAACCATTTTTCAACCTATTAGTATATACAAACCTTTCCCTCATTCGTTCGAGAAATCCAATTAAACGACTTAGCAAAACAAGTAGTATGAAACGCTTGTGTTTACTTTGTCGGTTAATTCTTAGACTTGTTCGACTAAAACTCTTGCGATAATTTTTGAGTGGAAATCTACAATTTGTTCGTAAATATTTAAGTCAAGCCAGTGGTTATGGGACATGAAGCTAAACTCATTTATTTACTAGCTTAGTGTAATTGACACTTCTTGATGACCGATGATGATAATTTTTTGACTTAGACGTGCGATATGTGATGTCTCTTTCTCCACGTAGGGGACTATACCTCGCTTTATTGAGTTTTGCCTCATTTCTTTTATAGGCAAACGACCTATGCCTTCTTTAGAGTTTCGACTCATTTTTGTGGGATAGCGACCCATGTTTTTTTATGGAGTTCGGTTCATCGGGCGTAACGCTGGACTACGTCATTGTTCCATATTATTGGAGATCGGTACATTGGGCGTAACGCTGTACTACGTCGGTGTTCCGTATTTATGGAGTTCGCTTCATCGGGTGTAACGCTGTAGTACGTCGTTGTTCCGTATTATTGGAGTTCGATTCATCAGGCGTAACACTGTACTACGTCATTGTTCCGTATCATTAGAGTTCGGTTCATCGGGCATAACGCTATACTACGTTGTTGTTCCGAATTATTTGAGTTTCAGGTTCCTCGGGCGTACCGATATTGTACTACGTCGTTGCACCGGATCTATGATTAGAGACCATGGGTTAGTGACCCGTTTGTGATACACGTGTTGGTGAGTTTTCATGCTCCCGTTATGTGATAGGCCTCCCCCATTTGTTATTTTTGGATTTCTAGTTTATGATTTCTAGAATTTGTGATTCACCAATTTTGTGATTGGCATTGATATATTTGTCAATATTTGTGGTTTGGTGCATAAATAAAGAATATGACATTCTTTTTAGTGCTTTGAGATTCTTGAGATATTGTATGATTTTTGTGTTGTCTAATGTATACTTTTCATAGTATGGCATTTTTGTTATCATACATTTTTGTCATATCTCTTCTTCTATCTCATTTTATCTGATATTTATAGCTAGACCGATCCGTTTACTATTTTCTTATTAAATAATACTTGGGTCAGACCGAGATGTTACCGGTGCTTCTGCTTGACGAGCATTATTTGACATTTGACTAACTATTCTAGTTTAGTAGTTTTCGTTGTTATACATATGAGATAGAGACTCCATGGTGTATACATTCTTTTATGTAGCACTTGTATCTTCTCTTTTGTGATATTGTGGATCTTGTTTGACCACTACTCTGATGTGCACTATTATGTGTTATATTCATATCTGTTTCCACGTTTGTGATATAGATACCTTTGACTGATTTGTGTTATGCTTATTTCTATATTTGTTTTCGAAGATCATATAGCCATTGTGTAGTAGCTTTGAGTTTGTATCGGTATGTCGGATTTCCTCTTGAAATGAAATGCATGTTATACTATGTGACATATTGGTGCTTGCACAAAGCAATTACACGGATGGTCGCTCCTCAACAGCCTTATTCTTCGTGCTAGTTGACAGCATTTATCCGTAGTGTCCTTGGCTAGCGTAAGTATAGAGGTGGGGCGTCACAGATTGGTATAAAAGCCAAACTTCATAATAATGTAGAATGATCTAGCAAGGATCATTTTCCTAAATCTTTCTTTGGAGTCGTGCCTTAGGATTTTATCCGAGTCATAGGACCCGTTCTATCATATTTTCTTTTATGATGCTTTTTTTTTATCAATCATGATTGTTTGACATTCATTTTGTGAATAACCTTTTTCTTCTTCTTTCTTTCTTTCTTAAAGAAGAGAAATGGTTAGACCAGGCTATCCCAGCATCGGTCAATCTAGTGCTACTCCTCAGGATGGAGTATTTATGTCTATCCAACAACTTCTAGATCTTGTAAAGAATGCTTAAGCTGTCGGACCCACATCCTAGATCTGGATTTGCACGCTTGTGTAGAGACTATATCGATTTGAGTGAAAGGCCATTCAAGGGTTCCAAAAGTGTTATAGAAATCCAAGCTTGGCTTAGATCATGCGGTCGCATATTTTCTCGCATGAATCTTGTTGATCTCTATCGAGTCCAAGTGGCTTCTAGCATGCTCCAAGAAAGAGCGTTAGATTGGTATGAGCTTTTGGTTTCAGAGATTATTGAAGAGGATCTTACTTGGGAGAAATTTCAAGAAAGGTTCGAGTTAAAGTTTGTGCCGGAAGCTGAAAGGTAACTTTGGCCCGGCGTTTTATTGACCTTGTTCAAGGTGAATCTTCTGTGACGGATTACGTCACATCTTTCGAATCTCTCTCTAAATATGGGGTTGAGTATATTAATACTACATTGAAGAAAAATCAAGGTTTGCCTATGAGTTGAATAAGAACCTTAAAAAGCCTCTACTTCTGAAACTAGAAGTTTCTTTCGATCAGCTTATTAATATCGCTCTTGGACTTGAAGAGGCCTATTAAATTCAAAGGCCCCAATCCCAACAAGAAAAGGAAGCAATAAACACCGGTAGCAAAGACACCTACCTCTAATCGTGGACAATGCTACAACTGTGGGTCGACGGACCATTATGCTAATAAGTGTCCAAAACCTCTCTTTTGTCGTTATTGCAAAAGTTCGGGTCATCTTATATCTACATGTCCCATACTTCAAAGTAGCAGAGAGGGAGAGCTGAATGTTGTGCAAGCTCCTTGTTACACTTCCCTTGGTCAAGGTATTTTCATTCTATCCTTGATGGCATTAATTTGTTTCATGATTATCTTGTTTGAGTTCGTTTTGATATGGGTTCGTCTCATTATTATATATCAAAAGGACTTGTTAATTTCTTTAAACACCTTGGGCTTGGTGACTACATTGAGAATTGCGAATTCGGTTGGTGGATCCGCAACACTCAGGTTACTTTGTAAAAATGTTGAGATTATTTTATGTGATTATGCTTTTCGAGCCGATTTGCATGTTATGTGTTACTAAGGCTTCAGAATCGATTTTTGGGAAAGGGTTGGCTTAATTATTATGAAGTCCATATCCTATATCCAAAGTGGACTATCCGCCTTCGACATTTTCAATCTGTTAGGTAGATTTCTGTTTTTTCTAAATGATTTCGATTTCAATTTGTTGGCACCATTTTATTCTCTAGACCCACTTGTTGAGGAAGATGTTATTCTCCTCATTCAAGTAGTTCGTGAATTTTTCAGTATTTTTGAGCTTGTCTTAGAATAATCACCTAAGCAATCTTTTGAGTGGTGCTAAGTTCTTTTTAGTTCGACTTTACCACCAGTTTTCATTAGCTATGAGTTGCGGAGGATAGCTTACCCCTTTACCGCATTCCACACTTGTTATGATTCTTATGAATGGCACGTGATGTCATTCGGTTTGTCCTGCTTATTTTATCCATCTTATGAATCGAGTATTCTACGAATATTTCGATGAGCCCATCCTTATATTCTATGGTTATGGATGAAAAATGCAATTTAAAATTTGCAAATCTTTTTAATAATATATTTATAAGTATAATTGGATTTTACTCTTAAAACGAGCAAAGAATATTCGTAAAGTTTTAAGAGACATATTTATCATATAGAAGATGATTTTGTGTTGTTTTCCCCTTCAGTGCTTTTAGAATTTTGGTCGATGCGTTTGATCAACATTATCGATAGGAATCTCCTAAACGCTATGATGAGACAATTAGACACAGTAAATTGACTTGGACTAAGTAAATTTTTCTAGAAAAATGATTACATAAAGTTAATTGTAATTTTGAAAGTTTTAGCTATTCAGGAAAGAGGATCATTTAAAATAACTTCTTTATGATGCTCCTATTCTTGTGATTTCCGAAGGGAACCAGGACTTCACTATTTGTAGCGATGCTAGTCGTATTGGTCGGGATGTCGTTCTCTTGCAAAAGAGAACGTTCTATCATTTATGCTTCTATACAATTAAAGCCTATCGAGACTGGGTATGCCACTCATGATCTAGTGTTCGCGGCTATTGTTTTCACATTTAGAATTGGCATCATTGTTTTGGGAGAGAAATTTGTTCTCTACACCAAACATAAATCTTTGGAGTATTTATTTTGTCAAAAGGAACTTAATTTGCATCCACATCGTTGGCTCGAGTTCCTTGCATCCTTCGATCATGATATTATTTATACTTTGGAAAGGGAAATCGTGTTGCCAATGCCTTTAGTCGTAAACAAAAGATGGTTGCTTCTTTGATGATGTCCGATTGGAATGATCTTTTTGACAGGTTCAACGGGCGTACCCTTATTATACTATGTTGTTGTCTAATTTATTTGAGTTTTGGGTACATCGGACGTACTGTTATTATACTACGTCGTTGTTTAGAATTATTCGGGCATACCGTTATTGGATTTTGTCATTTCATCGGCTCGATTTTCTGATATTCATGACATTTTTCCACGTTTCTCAACTAGGAAATGCCTTATGGATTCTGATTCTATTCTTGAGCCTGGTGTTATTGAAGGAGTTGAAGTTTCATCAAATTGACTTATGAGCGTACACATCTGAACTTACTCTCTCGTGCTCTTAAGGGTGAACTTCTTACATCAAATTTTCTTTTGTGTTGATATGCTTTTATGGTTGTTACTTTTTATTTTATTCTTAAGTATTGCGAGGACGAAATTTCTTCAAGGAGGGGAGTATGTAACAACCCGCATATTTTATGATTGTATATTTAAATATTTTATTTAAATATTGCATCGTTAATCAAATTTAAGTCTAAAATGCTACCTTTTGCAAACAGTCTAATTAGGACTCGAGACCATTTCCATTGAGTCCAAAATGGTGTTTGCAACCTTTTTGAGTATAAAGATCGATATGTTTGGACTTGAGTAAAATTTTGACACTTTCACTTAGTGCTTTGGGTTTGGGTTTCAGCTCATTAACCTAACATATCAACCCAACTCCACTCCACTCCTCTTCATTCCTTCATAATATTTCCTAACATTTCAAGCTTTTGTAACAATGGGGAAGTGAAAAGGAAACAGAAATTCCTAAGCCCTAGCTTTGATTAGGAAACTCAATTCAAGTCCAAAATCCAAGAGAAGCTTAAGTAAGCATCCTCTCCATCTTCTCCAACTCAATCCCTCTTCCATTTTCAAAAATTCCTAAACCCTAACTTAGGAAACATTTTCTTATGAACTTAGATTGAAGCTTCTTGAGTTGAGATGAAGAGTGGTTGATCTTGCATTTTTTTAAAAGCTTCTCCTTCATTGTTTTTGTGTAAAAAGGTGAGTTTTTGAACTCACATCTATGTCTATATTTTTGATAGTAGTTAGGAAGTGATTCTTGACATCTATTCCTTGTTTATATGCTTTGGATTGAATTGGTTTTATGAATATTCCAATTTTCGGTGTTTTGAAGTTAAAACTTTAAAAATCTTAGCTATGATGTCTGATCATGCTTTTGGTGGCATATCGAAGAGCCTGTAGGGCTGGGTTGCCGATTGGCGTAAACCCCTAGAGCCTATCGCTCGACCGATCGCAAATTATTTGGGATTTTTCCCCTTGGGGGCTAGGCTGAGAATACTGAAATTTCCAGTACAGTCGATTGAACTAAAAGGTCAGTCGACTGAACCGAACTCATGAATTTTCCTGCGCCAGTATCAGTCGATTGACCACTTTGGGTCAGTCGACTGAGCCTGGAAACCGAAAGTTTCCAGGCATGATTCAATCGAGTAACCACCCTGGTTCAGTCAAATGAACCTAGAAATAGAAAGTTTCCAGGAGTTGTATCAGTCGACTGACCACCCTGGTCCAGTCGACTGAATCTGCTGTCTCTGCCTATTTTGCCTTTTGTGTTTGAGTTTTTGATTTTTAATCGATTCTTGTTTCTCCAACTTGTTGTTATCACCTTTGTTGACTTTGATAACTTCTTTTTAGGGATTTTTAGGGAATATCCATTTTGACGGATTTGATATCGATTTCTTTGGATTTGATTCACGTCTTCGTATGTGAATTTTTGGTGGTCTCCGCAATCATTTTTGTGACTTGTCACTTTGAAATACAAAGGTTTCTATACTAGTTGTAAATATCAAAACTCTTTCCTTTAAAATGATTTCAACTCTGCTTTTAATACAAAGCTCGTTTATAAAACCGTTTTCCAACCTATTAGTATATACAAACATTTCCCTTATTCGTTCTAGAAATCCAATTAAACGACTTAGCAAAACAAGTGGTATGGAACGCTTGCATTTACTTTGTCGGTTAATTCTTAGACTTGTTCGATTGAAACTCTTGCGACAATGTTTGAGTGGAAATCTACAATTTGTTCGTAAATATTTAAGTTAAGCCAGTGGTTATGGGACATGAAGCTAAACTCATTTTACTAGCTTAGTGTAATTAACACTTCTTGATGATCGATGGTGATCATTTTGTGATTTAGACTTGCGATATGCAATGTCTCTTTGTACACGTTGGGGACTATACCTCGTTTTATTGAGTTTTGCCTCATTTCTTTTATAGGCTAACGACCTATGCCTTCTTTGGAGTTTCGACTCATTTTTGTGGGCTAGCAACCCATGTTCTTTTATGGAGTTCGGTTCATCGGGAGTAACGCTGCACTACGTCATTGTTCCGTATTATTGGAGTTCGGTTCATCGGGAGTAACATTGTACTACGTCGTTGTTCAGTATTATTGGAGTTCGGTTCATCGGGCGTAACGCTATACTACGTCGTTTGTTCCGTATTATTGGAGTTTGGTTCATCGGTCGTAACGCTGTACTACGTCGTTGTTCTGTATTATTAGAGTTCTTTTCATCGGGCGTAATGCTACACTATTTCGTCATTCCGTATTATTGGAGTACGGTTCATCAAGCGTAACGCTGTACTATGTTGTTGTTTTGAATTATTTGAGTTTCAGATTCCTCGGGCATACCGATATTGAACTACGTCATTGCACTGGCTCTATAGTTAGCGACCATGGGTTAGCAATCCGTTTGTGATACACGTGTTGGTGAGTTCTCATGCTCCCGTTTTGTGATAGGCCTCCCTCTTTTGTGATTTCTGGAGTTCTAGTTGATGATTTCTAGAATTTGTGATTTACCAATTTTGTGATTGACATTGATATATTTGTCAATATTTGTGGTTTGGTGAATAAAATAAAGAATATGACATTCTTTTTAGTGCTTTGAGATTCTTGAGATATTGTATGATTTTTGTGTTGTCTAATGTATACTTTTCATAGTATGGTGTATTTTTTTTTATACGTTTTTGTCATATCTCTTCTTCTATCTCATTTTATCTGATATGTATAGCTAGACTGATCCGTTTATTATTTTCTTATTAAATAATACTCGGGTCAGACTGAGATCTTACAGGTGCTTCTACTTGACTCATCTTCTGGGAGCATTATTTGACTTTTGACTAACTACTCTGGTTTAGTAGTTTTTTGTTGTTATATATACGAGATAGAGACTCCTTGATGTATACATATTCTTTTGTGTAGCACTTGTATCTATTCTTTTGTGATATTGTGGATCTTGTTTGACCACTACTCTGATGTACAGTTCTATGTGTTATATTCATATCTCTTTCCGCCTTTGTAATATGGGTATCTGTGACTGATTTGTGTTATGCTTATTTCTATATTTGTCTTCGAAGATCATATAGCCACTGTGTAGTAGCTTTGAGTTTGTATCGGTATTTTGGATTTCCTATTGAAATGAAATGCATGTTATACTATCTGACATATTGGTGCTCGCACAAAGCAATTACACGGATGGTCGTTCCTCAACAGCCTTATTTTTCGTGCTAGTTGACGGCATTACTCCGTAGCGTCCTTGGCTAGCGTGAGTATAGAGGTGGGGCATCACAAAATTATTATTTAATTTTTTTATATACTTTATTACAAAATCCCTATCTACAATATCCCGTATTAGTTACGCACAAATTTTCAAACCATTTATTTTATCCAACTGATTAACCCAAAATTCTTTATAACCATTTTACTTCAAAGCCCTTTTTAAAATTCTTCCAAATTCAAACCCTATTTTCTATTGGTAATTTAAAATACCAAAAATCAAGGCCAAACAACCATAACATCCAATAAATTTAAATCCCACAGTAATCTATCACAGATTATTCCAACAAAACTTATATCACTATATATGAAATTAAATATAATATTTTTAAGGAATACAGTTGGGTCTTTCCAACTTGTTCCCTGCATCCACAGATGTTAGCACAACATAAGTATACCAATTCCGCTTCAAGGCGGAACATCGCGGTATATAGGATGATCCGCTATTATGCGAGGGGTATAGGGTCTTATCTTCTATATATATGTGGGAATATCAATCACTCCAATATATATATATATATACTACTATATATAATATCACATCCAACTGATAAAAATGTTTCAATTCAACCAATCATTCATATATAAATTTTAACTATTTAAAATTAAAGCCAACAGTCCAAAATTGAGTGAGATTAACTCGCCTTGAATTTTATTTTGCCAAACGTTCCAATTTTAAATTGAACCGAGCACGCTCGATTTAACCTAAAAATTTTGCTTGCTCTATTCAACTCTAAACCTGCTCCAACGTGTAACGCTCATCCCCACAATTTCATCGCCGTTTGTTTCGTCTAATTTCGATCTCGTATGACCAAGATTCAAATTTTTAAAGGTTGGAATATAATTTATATAAATAAAATTTTCAATTTTCAACTTGCTTTTAAGCTTATCACATCTTGGCCTTTCGATCATGCCTTTAAAAATTTAGGTTGCATGTATCTTCTTCTTCTTCCACGTTCGTTCAGTGTTGAAACCCATCTTGGTCGACTGTTTTTACCAATCGAGGCGCCCCAATCGACCACCTCCTCGATGATCGGCCAGCACCATCATATAGCCTCACGCGAGCCCTACCACCGGCCAACGACCGTAGCTGCCAGGCCCCACCATCGCCTCAATTTTCATGCTCAAACTCGTGACCTGCCCCTTCGATTTGCCGCCTCCTCGAGCCACCGTAGCCAAGATCCACCGTTGGATCTATAGAGGTCGATTAGTTCTTCGACCTTGTTGTTCAAAGCTTAGCTTGAAAGTTTATGGATTTGTGGAGATCGAGGGACGCAAATAGGAGAGTTTCAACCATTAAACAATAACTGGCGGCTATGCTATTTGATTAGGGTTTTACTGTTTTTCCATGTATATATACAAACGTATATATATTATTTTAATATTATTTCCAGTTTTAACGTGCTTTTTCAAATGAACTCCAAACAAAATGTGCCGCTTGATGTTTAGAATGTTTTACCCCTATTTCGAACACAATGGAACATGTTTCGTAGCCTAATTCGATCGTATGTGGAAGATAGCTTTTTGAATCGAATTAAAATAATAAATTTCCGATATTTATTTCAACGTGTTTCTATCCCGTATGACCAAATGGTAACTCCAAATGTTTCAAAATTTGAAATATGATAATAATACGCTATTACGGATCCAATGGAACTAGTTTCGTTGAATTCCGAGACTGTGTCCTGGAAGGCTATTTTAATGCGTCGATTAAATCGAGCGATTGTCAAAAGTTGAAATCGTTTAAAATTTAAACGTTTAAAACTTACTGATCCATTATATATCATATAGAATTTATATCCATATAAGAAATCATTTCAATTTATTAAATAAAATACCACTATTTGCACTATTACCATATATTAAATTTCACTATTGAATTAATATATAAATTTCCGATTTTAACTTATCGACTTCTTAATCCCATTCAAAAGTCTAACATCGTAATTATAATCCGAATAAAATTTTAAATCAACTTAGAAATCATTTATGTTCATATCTAACTCTAGATTCCCATCTTTACCCAATTTCCAATATCAATTTACTATTTTACCAAATCAAATAAATCACTATATTTAGGATTTTAAACTATTTCACTGGTTCTTCTATATTTGAAATCAATTAATAATTCAAACTCATCATTTCAAAATAAATTAAATGTTCAAAAGTGAACGACCAAAATTCCGGGTCCTTATAGGACCACTTTCGGGAAGTTTATAGAAATATCATTTAAAGATCCTAGTCCAAGGAGAGAAAATTTTCTATATGCATTACACTCATTCCGAGAAGGATTAGAAACCATACCTACTGTTAAAGAATTCCCAAACATTTTTCAAGAAGTAAAAAAGTTAACCCCCACATCGGGAAATTGGATTTCATATTGATTTGAAATTTGATGCAAGGCCAATTAAACAACATGACCGAAGGATGGCTCCAAATGAGAGGGAGGAGTTAAATAACCAAACCCAAGAGCTATTGAAGAAATGGTTGATAAAACTAAGTTGTTCAAGTTGAGGATTAACAGTAATTTTTGTTGCCAAGTCGTATAGATCTCTAAGGTTATGTGAAGACTACCGAGATTCGAATAAACAAACGATTAAGAACAGGTATCCTTTACCATGAATAAATGACTTGTTTGATCAGTTACATGGTACTCGGATATTCTTGAAAATGGATCAAGCTATAGATTCCATTAGCTAAGAATCATAGAAGAATGCATCCATCTAGCTGCATTTAAAGGTTCGAACACTTTCTTCGAGTGGTTGGTTATGCATTTTGTGCTAACCAATGCACCCGCTTATTCATAAAACTTATGAATATAGTATTTAGAGATGTGATCAATAAATTCATGTTAGTCTTTTTCGATGATTTCCTTATCTATTCTAAGATAGACGAAGAACACGAAAGGCATCTAGAAATTGTGTTGGAAATATTGAGAAATAATGTGCTTAAAGTTAAATTCTCAAAATGCCATTTTTTGGAAAAGGAGGTAAGATTCCTTAGACATATAGTGTCAAAGATGGGATTTCAGTAGGTTTTGTAAAGGTTGTCGCTATTCTAAATTGGAAGCAACCATATAACTCCTAAAGAAACTCGTAGCTTATTAGGCTTTGCAGGGTATTACAGAAGATTCATTCAAGACTTCTCAAAGATTGCAACCACCTAAAGAAGTTGATCATGAAAGATGCTAAATTTTTCTGGACTCGTAAATGTGAAGCAACATTCCAGGAATCCAAATAGAGGTAAATAACCGCTCTAATCCTAGCAGTTATAAATGGAAGCAGTGGATTAATCGTTTATACAGATGCTTGTGGAGAAGGATTTAGTGCAGTCCTAATGCAAGAATATAAGGTGATTTCTTATACGAGTAGATGGTTGAAGGTTCATGAGAGGAATTATGCAACACATGATTTAGAATTATTAGCCGCGGCATTCACATTAAAAATATGGAGGCAATATTTGCTGGGTAAGAAGTTTTCATAGTTTGTTTCAATTAAAACTTTGAATTGACCTTAGTAAATAAAACTCCCTCTTTTACTGAGGTGAAAAGTTAGAGCTATTTACGAATCATGATTTTTAAAGTATCTTTTCACGTAGAAGGATTTAAAGATGAGGCAGCAACGGTGGTGGGAATTTCTCACATCTTATGATCTAGATATTTTATACGCACCTGGGAAATCCAACGTAGTAGCTGATGTGTTAACTAGGAAATATGTTGTTATTTGTTGTTTGATAGTTACTCCATCTCTTCTGGAAAGAATTTCCAGCAAGTAAAAAGAAGATTAATTCCTAAATAAGATTTTCAAAGCTAAATACAAAGGGCATAATTCAAGCTTTGAATTTGACAGCCACAGAATTTCACGATTGAATTAGCGAATTCGTGTTTCGGATGTGGAAAATCTTAGGCAGGAGGTGTTAGCTGAATGTCATAGATCGAAACATAACATTCATCTAGGAATTAACAAAATGTACAAAGATATGAAGCGCATATTTTGGTGGAAAAGCATGAAGAGTGACATATCCATTTATGTTAGCCGATGCGTAAATCGTCAACAAGTCAAAAGCGACCAACGGAAAATTGTAGGGTTTCTTAAACCGTTGGAGATTCCAGTTTGGAAGTGGGATCAAATATCAATGGATTTCAGTGATGGCTTACCTCGAGAAAGGAAGGGAAACAAAGGCATTTGGTTATCATCGACCGATTATCTAAAAGTGCCAAGTTCATTCCAATTAGGCCAACATGGACCACTGTAAGCCTTGAATATATATATATATATATATATGTGTGTATATATATATGTGTGTATATATATATATGAAGGAGATTGTGTGATTGCATGGATTTCTTAGCAGTATAGTATGCGATCTGGATCGAATCTTTACTAGTCAGTTTTGGGAAGCATTATAGATAGCTTTAGGAACAAAGATGAATATAACCACTCCCTATCACCCCCAAACTGATGGACAGACGGAGAGCGTCAACTGCATTTTGGAAGATCTTCTTAGAGCATGTATTTTACACTATGGAGGCTCCTGGAAAAATCATTTGCATTTCATAGAATTCTTTTATAATAACAATTATCAAGCTAGTATCGGCATGGCACCATATGAAGCTCTATATGGTCGTCTGTGTAGGTCACCGACACGTTGGATTAAAATTGGAGATCGATCAATACATGGTCTTGATATGATACGAGAAGCTTTAGACAAGGTTGATATGATTAGAAAGAAGCTAAAGGAAGTCTGGAACATACAAAAAAGTTATGCAGACCAAAGGCGTAGAAAGCTAGAATTCTCAATTGGAGATTCAGTCTTTTTGAAAGTCTCTCCAATTAGAGGAGTAGTGAGATTTGGAAGGGCTAGGAAGTTAACACCTCGATATATTGGACCATCTTCCATTCTTGAATGAATTGATCTACTAGCTAATCCAGTATGATTACAAAAAGGTTGGTAGGAATGCACAATGTTTTTCATGTATCTCATTTAAGTAACTATGTGCATGACCCAGAGCAAATCATAGAAACAGTTGCTTAGGAAGACTTGGAGTTGGAATCAAATTTGGAAGTTATTAGACAACCTGTTCGAATCAGCGATCGTGATGAGAAATGATTAAGGAGGAAGGTAGTAAGGTTAGTCAAAATTCAATGGAGTGGAGATGCTGAGGATTGCACTTGGGAAACGAAAGATAGAATGAAAAAGGCATATCTTGAGTTTAGAATTGAAGAATGAGTTGTATCATTGTACTATATTCACCACCTATGATGTAGTCACTTATGCATATTTTTGTATATATATTCATTATATCGAATATATCTCCTTTTGAACTATTTTTTTCTTATCTTGACTTCGAGGATGAAATTCTTTAAAGGAGAGGAGTCTGTAACGACCTGTAAATATATCACTTTAAATAAATGATCATTTAGCTTTATTGATATAACAATAATTTTGTAAACAATTATTTATATTAATTCATAAGGTTTTATAAATCAAATATGATCATTTTCATTATCTAGGAATGATAAGAAAATTTATTTATAAAACTTTTCTACAAATATATGCATATTTATTCAAAAGAGAAAACATGACCAAAAACCAAAATGGGGATTTGTAATGATACAACGTATGGAACATGTGCAACTTTGTAGGAATATGTTACATAGACATACACCTATACAAGTGCATACATGAAATATGCACACGAACATATATATACCAAAATAATTAAGTATAAAAGTATATTATAAAATATATATATTATATTTTATGATTTCTTAGTCCTTAAGTATACATAAGTCAACATATGCATACATGAGATGATAGATATGATGGGTACATGGAGGGGGTGTTTTTCGTGCATAAGAAAGGGGGAGGTATGTTGGAGAAGCCTTGAAATGGTGATGCAAAAGGTGATGTGTGAATAGATATTTTTCTCTCTTTCATTTCCTATAAATACCCTACCCTCTTATCTTCATTTTCATTTCATCTTCTTATTCATATCACTGAGCATTGTCTTCCATTTTAATGGCTTTCATCCTAAGAGAAATAATGTCAAAATTTTATTTCTAAAAAGAATTTAAATTATAATATATAGTTACATATACCTATACACCTCAAAAATTTCCCAAAACTCCACCTTTTTCTTTATTCCTTAAATCCCCACCCCACTTCATCATTAGGCTGAGCATTTTTGTAACGACCCGCCTTTTGTCTCACCATAGAAAGACGCATCATCTTTAAGAAAGAAATGGATAGAAAAGTGAAAAGATAGAGAAGAAAGAAAGAAACAACATCAGAATCTCAATAGGGGAATGAATAAATTATATTAATCACATAAGTATTACATAGTATACAACATCTATCAGAGTTACAAAACTTATACATTACATACTAGACAGTTATTAACACCTGTCTAGTTATTACAATACAAGATACAATTCAAACAAATGACTAAGAGATCAACACGGCAGAACCACCTATATATCTACAAATGCTGAAGCCTCCTGCTCCATATCTCCTCCAGAATTCATCAAAGCTAACCCGAATCCCATGGCTACTTGTAAAAATTTAAGTACCCAAGATTTTAAGAAAACAGAAGATAAACTCCAGGTCAGACATGGGTCTGGTATTAAAGTTGCTTAATTTTGAAAAACCTTTGATAACAAAAGGTATCTCGTAAGACTTCTCGCATATAAACACGGAAAAGATTTTACCTTACGATAACCAAAACATTCGATAGGAAATTCAGTGATATTATAATAGGGTCTAGGGTTTCAAGTAAAATACAAAAGTAGCTGGAATGCTTACATCTCACGTTCCAACATAGCTGGGCACAACTAAAACTTATAGTGCTTATTGAAGATTGGATTCCATACATTGGCAGGGCTACTAGGGTACCGCCCGTCACGGTACGTGGCCTAGATCAATGTAACGAGGATTACTCCCAATCCCCTGCGACACAAGGCCGGAACCATCCCTTACTGGATAGTCCCGAACAAGACAGCCCCGATAGTAGGAGCTCATAACTGCCCACACAGCCGAATAAAAAGGGACCTCTAGACAGGGGAAAATCTCGTCCTACTTGGGTGCTACCCACTTAGCCTTGCTGCACCTCCCTTGCTTTAGCCATTCCCGGTTGATGAGGCTTGAGGCTACGATTACCTTTATAGAACACATCTATCTTAAAATGCTCATCGTCCACCTGACGATGTTCTGAAAGCATTCAATCCATACAAGTTCGTTTCGGGTTCAAAAGAAACCGAAGGCATTATCTAGTTACACTCATTTTGGAATCACCCACAGAGTTAACGACAATAACCCTTGCACTCTGAATCTTCATCTTCACTTGAGATTCAAGACCTATTATTTAATTTGGATCGATGCGGTTTTCGGATATCCAAATCTGGAAACCCAATCCCGGTCTCATCGAAATCCAAAAAACTGTCTTTTAAAGCCAAGTTGTTTTTAAGTTAAAACAGTTTGATTTATTATCTATATTCACACAGATAGATAATTCACATCATCACAAATAGATAATCCACATTATCATCACAATTCAACCAAACCACCCAATATCACAGATTAGCACATATCTCATATTAGAGATAAACAATTCAAGGCATTAAATAACATTCAGCCATCCATAAGCAAAGATCTATTAATCACACCATCTATAATTAATTTAAAATGAATTTAATTAATTGCTTCATCTCTAATTAATTTAAAATAAATCAAACTAATTACTTTCATCACATAAATCTTGCTTACTTAACCATTAATTAATTGCAGATCAATTAATTAATCATCCTCTAATTTTTCATCTTAATTAATCATCCTTGATTAATTATCTTCTAATTACATTAAGTAATTAGTTTTTAATTAATTACACAAATCAATTATGCTTAACCATCTACAGTAATTAACCTTTAATTACTTCCATTGACTAACTAACTATGATTAATTACATTAATCCTTAATTAATTGCAATTAATTAATTACTTATAATCACTCATTATTGATAAATATCTTTAATTAATCAATCTTTAATTGCATCATTAATTATATTAATTAATGATCCTTAATTTATTCTTTAATTATTATTCTTTTAATTAATCATATTTAATTATTTAATCTTTAATTAATCTCATTAATCAGCCTTGATTAATCACATTCAGTAATTAGTTACCCTTAATTAATTACCTTACTTAATTAACTTCAAATAACTTTATTAATCAATTATTAAATTAGTTTCACTAAGTAATTAACTATTAATTAATTTCACTAAGTAAATACCCTTCTTATTAATTACACAAGGTAATTAAACCCAAATTATTTCCTTAAAAATTACCGCTCCAATTTAATTATATCCAATAATTACCCATTAATTACTTTACTAAGTAATTACACTTTTTCAATTACATTCAATAATTATACTTAACAAATCATCAAGTGATTATCTTAAATTAATTAAACTAATTAATTAACTTGACTAATCACATTACTTTAATTAATTACATTGAGTAATTAATCCCTTAATTACTTTCATGGAGAATCTTGCTTAAAAAATTCCATTAATGATTATCTTTAATTAATTAATCCAATAAATTATTAAAATTAATCACATTAATTAATTATTTAATAATCCCTAATTAAGGATCTTCACATTAACTATTAACAATTCTTTAGTTACTTCTCTTAAGTAATTAAATTTTAATTAACCATCATTTATTACACTAAGTAATTAATTTTTAATTACCAATTAATTCATCTCTAATTACCTAATTAATTAAGTGCTTAACTATAACCTAATTAATTTTTAATTACTTGATTAATTAATTTCAAGTTATTAACTAATAATCTATACTTTTCTAATTAATTATCCTTGATTTCAAATTAATTAACCTCTAATTAATTAACTTTCAAACCTTAATTACTTATTTATTCTCCCATTATTAATTAATTAACGTAACTAATTATTCTTTAGTTAAAGTCAAATCATTAAATCTTAATTAACTTGAGATAAACATTATTCTTATTAATGACTTAATTTATCATTTACAAAGCCTTTGAAATCTTATTTTTAAATTTATATTTCAAATTTCTTTTTTTAATTTAAGATTTAAAAATGATTAACACATTCAACTTTAATAAAATTTAAATCAATTTACAAATCTTTTAAATCAAATGTTAAAGAATACTTATTTTATATAAAAGAAATTTATGAAAGTTTTTAAACCAAAATTTATTTAAATTTAATTTTTTTTTAATTTTAGAAAGTTTTTAAAATCTGCTTTATAAATTTGCTTCGAGTTCAACCCGCAAGCCAATCGAGTACTTACCCGAGTAAACCCCACTTTTCCTTTTTTTTCAAAATTTAGTTTAAGTTTAAAGTTTTAAAATCTGGAACTAATCACTCACGAGATTCCCGAGCACCTACTGGAGTTAATACCCTTCAATCTTGAAACCTTCTGCGAGACGTCGCTGCCGTGCACATGCACTGGCCCACCAGCCTCCTCCGACCATCCATGACGACTCACTCATGTCGACGATCAACCGCAAACCAGATTACGATCATCAGATCCTCCATAACCACTCGAAATCAAAATCGACCATTAAGGCATAAACCTGGAACAAGAAGCACAACTTTTAAACGCCTCGTCTTCATGCCTCTGATCACTGGAATATCTGAACTTCCGGCCTCGCCTTCGCTAACACCTATGCTATCATTTCCCAGAACCCCATGCAGCTCGATTCACTATAGATGCCACGGTGATCAAATTTCTGACCAAGTCTAAAACTAAGGCTATAGACTTATATCGATCACCGCCGCCGCTACAATGACTTGATCACCAATGAGAAATTTTCCCCAAACTTCTTGATCACCCTTCCACCTCCAGTGATAACCACGACCATCTCGATCAACTAGATCACCAGAGACGACCCAAAGCTCTTAATACCGATCAACTCGAACTGCTCCCTCATCCTAATGCTAAAAATTGTGATTTTATTTTTAAAAATCATATCTTTGAATAGGAAGTTAGTTTACATTCCTAGATTGGTAAATTAAGACGTTTAAATTTGCAATTACTTCAAGCATGCTATGTTCTTTTTGATTTCCAGGGACATTTCAGATTTATTTTAACTTAATTAAAATTTTAACTTTGATTTATGATGAAACAAACAAATTTTGTTTGAATTCTAAAACCTAAAAGAGATTAGTTAAAGAGATAATGGATTTTTAACCAAAATCTTATTTTTAAAACTAAGAACAGGCAAGAACAGATACATAACAAGCACACATATATACAATCATATATACAGAAGGTTCACCAATACACACACACACAAAGCATACTCATTCCCAATAATCCACATGCAAACAGATATTCAATACTTAAGGCTTCTAAAAAAGTGATGTTACTCACCAGTTAAAAATGATGAACAAAGCACTTTTAATTTGAAAAGGCTTTTAACTACGAAAACTTGAATTGCTGTAATATGCTTCTGATATTAAACTAGAATGTCGAAGATGCTTAAATGTTGAAGAAAATTAATTGAAAACAGAGATGAACTGCTTTGGTTTGAACTTGCTTGATTAAATCTCAGGTTTGCAAAAGAAACAGACTTTTGAAAATCTCAGGTTTTAAGAATGCATGCAGGCTTTGAGTTGTTTTGATTCGAAAAGAATTACAGTTTTAACTTGAAGAAGAATGTTCAGGTTTTAGGCAAATGGTTTGATTCTTGGAAATGAATAACAGGTTAAAGAATTTGATTTCTGGTTTGAGGTGGTACTTGATCATAGATTTGGATGAGTTTCTGGTTGAAGAAATGATACAGGTTTTGGGTTTATATTTGAAGATGATTAACAGCTTTTGAACTTTGATTTGTTTTTGGTTTTTGAAAATATTTATTATAAATTTTATTTTGAGTATACAAGTTTTAAATTTTCTTAGCTTTTGATTTGACAAAAATAGAAAAGAAATTGAAGGGAAGAGGCATATGTTTATATAAGCTGAAAATATTATTTAATAAAAATGAAAGAAAAATCAAAATTGAAGATGACACATGTTTAAAATTTAACATTTGTCAATTGCCTTACGTTATTAACTAACACTTGTTATAATGTGTCTTGACTTTATTACACTTGTCCTTTAAGTAATTTTTATTTAATTTTAAATGTTAATAAATGGTTTTATACTTACTTTATTATTTTTAAATGCTTATCTTTATATATACATGAATTTCCTTAGAGAAAATAAAACAAAACAAATTATACACATATTTTTAAATCCAAAATATTTTAAAATATATAACTTTTGAATTTAAATTTTAAATCCAAATTCAAATTCAAATTAAATTCAAAAATCCAATTTAAAATCAACAACATATTAAATTTGAAAATAACAATTCAATTTTCTTTAAAATCTATATATAAAAATAACACATTATTATTATTGGTTGAAAATAACAAATTGCTAATTTTAAACAATTTATAAAAGAAATTATCTCTTTATTTATAATTTACTTATATTACTAAATGAATTAATGATCATATGTAAAGTGTATTTTAAACTTATATATATTTCCAAGTCATATTTATCAAGTAATTTTTAAAAATAAAACAAATATTTTTTGTTAATTTCATTTAAATTTAAGCTAAATATATTTTAGACAATTAGACACTTATCTTAAATTATTTGAAACTATATGGTTATTTATTTAAATAAGCTTTGAAAAGTTTTATATTAATTTAAATTAAAATTTCCAAATTACCAAAATATATTAGAATTTGAAAACATGATTTTTATTTATTTATTAAATTTCAAACCAAACTTTTCTATTTACAATACATGCAAATATATATATATATATATATATATAAAAAGAAAACATTTTATTAATTTCAAAAGATAAAATTTAGCAATTAAATATTTATTAGCTTTTTAAAGAATAAATTGCTAATTAAAATTAAAATTATAAAAGATAATTATTAAATCAATTTAATTATTAATATAGATTATTAAACTGATATTTCCCAAAATTCTGGGTCATCACATTCCTCCTCCCTTAAAAGAATTTCGCCCCCGAAATTTAAAAGCAAAGGTAATTTAATGACCCATTAAAGATTTTAATTTAAATCACAAGCATATATTATCTGCCATATGCTAATAACCATAGCAATCAATTCACTCAATCAAACAAATTTAATGATCCTGGCACAAATCAGGATAGACTTCCAAGAACTACCTAGAGTTTCCTAGGTGTGAACACTGGGATACTCGCTCTACTGAATCCAAACTAGCTATACTACTAAGCTACAGAGCTCCTACTAATCTAGATATACAATCTAAACAGGATATCAGACCATAGATAAGTCTGACTCGACTACCAAATTCTTCTGAACTGCTGGTTCCACGACTAGTGATGGATCATACATGTACTCCCTCAGAGATACGCGAAACACGTTGAATTGCAGTCATCCAAACTGGCAATTTAATCATGCATGCCAAAACACTTATCCTTATCAGAACACAAAAAAGATCCAATACCTCAGAGCCAGCTTTCCAGTCTTACCAAATCTTATAGCTCCATTCATCGAAGAAAACTTGTCCAAAATCAAATCTCCGACTTCAAATTCCAAATTCCTCCATCTCTTATCCACAAAACTCTTCTGACGATCCTGGGTTGCCTTCATCCTTCTTGATCAGCTCAACCTTCGTTGATGCCTTTAGAAACAAGGTGTACCAAAAACAACCCAACAGAATGATTCTCTCAAGATCAATCCAAAATCAAGAACACAAACTCCACTTCACAAACAACAGAAGACTACAAACTTACTCTTCCAATTCGGAAAAGACAAACAGGTCCACTCGCAAATCTTGCCTCAGATCCTAAAAACTTCGTGCAGAAACCCACTAATCCAAAACACTGCAACTTCCAGTTGCTTCTACTCTAGAACAGCTGCTACCTCGCTTCCGCTGCGCAACTCTGATCTGGAATAGATGAGAATGCCGATGATGAGCACAAGCACAAACTTGACCGACACATCCTAGATGACACGGTTCATCAAATCCATAAAGAGAAAACTCAAAAGTTCCACCAAACTTCTCTCTAGGGGCCATCCTTCTACTAAACTGTACCACCGGTAACACTCCTGAAATCCTAGTCGATACGAAATCTCAATCTCCAGATGCTATGGCAATCCTCGATTTCTACGGAGACATCCGGAAAAATCTTTGATAACTTCAGTAACTCATACATCCCCTAGAGATGCCTCGATCGCAAGCAAAAGATTACTCAAGAGAACACTCAACTATCGAAAGTCACTTTTGCGATCAATCCCAACCTAATTTCCAAAGAAACTATTCTCTCTTTGCCAATCAGAACAGCTTATGCTAAACTAACTAATCCATCGAAGAAATGGATCCACTCTAATGCTTCTGAACTCTACCTCTAGAAGACTGCTAAGCCAGAAGACCTTTTGCCGACACGCTCCGAACTACAATGTTTCCACATATTCCAAAGACTCCCTATCCAAAGCTCTTCGAACCTCAAAGCCACATCAACCAATCCCACATAGAGCCTCGAGATGGGCAGACATCTCCTCAAGAAACTCAGGCCTCAACCCAAACACAAACACCCTGCTGAACCCAGTCTCATCACTGATGCATACACACTTCCTTAAACTTGCTTCAAAAGAAACATCTTTAGAAACATCCATAGTTACTGTTTCTCATCACACAGTTGCTCCTTCCCGAACTTGCCAAGATACCATCACTAGCTTCTGCTTATCTGACGGATCACTTGCACTTCAAAGATGGACTCTGAACCTAAAAAAGGTTTTCTTCAGAGATTGGTGACATCCTTTCACGACTGCAAAGCTTACTCAAGACGGTATCGGGTCTACAATCTCGGCAGATGCACTTCCAACTTCAATCACTCGGACCACTACTATTGGTAGTTATGTTACACACACCACTACCTTATCTACCTTTAGAACTCATATTGGAAAACCCGAATAGGTAACCCAACGAAGAGGTAGAAATATATATATGTGTGTGTGTGTGTGTGTATTAAAATTACAAATACGCTCTCTCAAGAAAGAAATCACTCCAAAGCCTAAGTATTCATTCAACCTAGTGCTCTAATACCAACTGTAATGACCCGCCTTTCTCACCACAAAAAGATGCATCATCTTTAAGAAAGAATGTGATAGTAAAGAGAAAAGATAGAGAAGAAAGAAAGAAACAACATCGGAATCTCAACAGGGGAATGAATAAATTATATTAATCACATAAGTATTACATAGTATACAACATCTATCAGAGTTACAAAACTCATACATCACATACTAGACAGCTATGAACATCTGTCTAGTTATTACAACACAAGATACAATTCAAACAAACAACTCAGAGATCAACACATCGGAACCACCTATATATCTACAAATGCTGAAGCCTCTTGCTCCATATCTCCTCCAAAATTCATCAAAGCTAACCTGAATCCCTTGGCTACTCGTAAAAATTTGAGTACCCAAGAGTTTAAGAAAATAGAAGATAAACCCCGGGTCAGACATGGCTCTGGTATTAAAGTTGCTTAACTTTGAAAAACAAGGCCGGAACCATCCCTTACTGGATAGTCCCGAACAAGATAACCCCGGCAGTTGGAGCTTAAAACTGCCCAGACAATCGAATAAAAAGGGACCTCTAGACAGGGGAAAATCTCGTCCTACTTGGGTGCTACCCACTTAGTCTTGCTGCACCTCCCTTGTTTTAGCAATTTCCGGTTGATGAGGCTTGAGGCTACGATTACCTTTATAGAACACATCTATCTTAGAACGCTCATCGTCCACCTGACGATGTTCTGAAAGCATTCAATCCATACAAGTTCGTTTTGGGTTCGAACAAAACCGAAGGCATTTGTAACAACCAAATATTTTCAGCCATTCGCATCCGCACACGTCGGACTTGAATTTCTCAAAATACCGCATTGTAAATAAATTTGAAGCAAATGAAACATAATCACAGAATCACAGACACAGAATTATTAGAATAACTCGCAGAGGAAATTAAAATACCATAGTAGTTCATGAAGCTACTATAACAAACTCTCAAAACATAATACATAATATCAGTCTGAAAACATATACAATAGATATCTCCAATACATAGAATTTTAAAAATACCAGAGCTGAAATAAAACAACTGGAACTGAAAAGGAATAGATAACTAGACAAGCGAAATCTCCAACGATTCCTAGCTCCAGAAAGAATTCCAAAGCTAAGTTGTAAATACTCAGGCTAACCCGAGCATAAAGTAAAACACAAAACATTCGAGTCAGGATAACATATACTTATATAATGTAAACCAACTCAAGTGAAATGTAGCAGCAATGCATAATAAATTAAAGGATGCTTGGGACTGCCGATCGTCTAAGGATCGGTTAAACCAAAAATTTAAATATATCCGTGGTTAAAATTTCAAAACAGTAATTTATATTTTGAAATCAATTATCATTTCAAAAATTCAATATCATTCAAAAATCCATTTCTAAAATGTCACAATATCATATCTTTTCAATACTACATTTATTTTATTTAAAATACCATTTCAATGCACATTTCAAAATAGCTTATATTTCAAACAAATTACTTCATTTTAAATCATCAAAATGAAGTTATTATAATTTCAAAAATTAAATCTTCCAAAGTCCATTTATTTACTTAAACTTGTCAAAACAATGAAAATTCACCTTTTGCAGCATTTGGAAAATGCTACAGAAAGTTACTTTCAAAACAGTTCAATTTAACAAAAGACAGCATTAAAAATACTATAATAGGGTTACATTAGTTCAAATGAAAACTTAGTTAAATTCCATAATTATAACACTTACAAAGTACTATAATATCCCTTTATTAAAATTTATCCATTTGGTTCATTTATGTCAACTACAACATTTACAATTGTTGTAATATACTTTACCTTAGAAATAATAGCATTTTAGAAATGCTATTAATTAAAATTCAACGTTTTCAATACAGTTTCACAAAAAATTATATTTTAATATAAATCATTTTTAACTAAAAATCGTAATTTATACTTTAAAACAATCATTTATAATACCCGTATATTCATGATTTTATAAAGTTAAATTTCTATTCAAAAGTCAATATTTAATAATAATTTACATATTAAATTCAAACATTAAATTTCAATTCTTTATTTAAATTCAAGTATTAAATTTCATTTCTTTAATTAAATTTTCAACCTAACAATTAGATTTAAAATTTCCAAAAATATAACTTATTACCATTTATTTTGCTTAATTAAAATTTTACTTTTTAAACAAAATTTAAAAAAATTCCATTTAAGTTATATTTATAAATTTAACTTAAACATTCGTTTATTCAACATTTTAGCTTATTCAAAAATCATTATAATCTCATAAAAATCATTTAAATTCATTTTAATCCAGAATATTATACTTTTACATTTAAAATATTTTTAAAACATTTCAGAAAAATATTATATAAACCACGGGTCTGTATATAGTTTTCTAGCCTAGATCAAGTGATACAGATATATATCATTTCAATCCGCAATTTACAAATAAAACCCGGGTTCTATCATTTCAAACCCGCATTCCCAAGTAAAATGAATGAAATGAAAATCGCTCAGGCCTATCATTTTAGCCCATAACGATTTTTCCCTATTCTAAAGTCCGTTCGGGTATGTATCATTTCAACCCATAGCGATTTTAGTCTACAGGGAACTTGCAGTGTGATAAACTGATGAAAATAACATAATAGCATGAAATAACAGTAACATATGGTATAACAGGTGTAAATATAGGCGTGAACATCATATGAATATAATATAGCAGTTATAACAGGATGATATGTATTTACAGACTCAGATGACGTCAGTTTATCACTATATAAGTACATATTAGTCTGGTGAGATTTACTCACATGTTCAAAGCTGGAGATCGCTACCAAAGCAACAATACTAACACTACGAAGGCACGACAACGCTACTACAATTTTGAGAGTGGAGGGTCAAAGCTATATCCCTTGAAACATTTAAACAAAACAATACAATATATATAAGTTGCAACACACTTTAACATCAATAACATTAGAAACAACACCCAAAACCATATCCATTTGAATTGCACTTGTTCTCAACCTCAGGTACTTCAGTTAGGCATGTGTTTGGCTCAGCTAACACAGGGGATTGGATCTGGTTTGGGTCCATATGGGTCGGTCAAGGTTGTTTTTGAAAGTGGGTTCATGGATCTAAGTGTACAAGGCTATACAAGGCAAAGTATCATCACTTTTAGGCCACAACTTGGTTCGGTGGAGGCCCAGGGGCTCGGCTAGTAGGTGCAGGTGGTGGTGGATGATGTGGAAGAGGGTGGAGGTCAGGTCAGAGGTGGTGGTGGTTGTAACAACCCTGTATTTTGTGATTTTTTTTGTATATTTTAATTATTTTAATTGAATTTTTGATTTAAAAACTTATTTATTTATTTTGAATGATAAACTTTAGTTTGATATGAATTATCATTCCAAAGCATGACCAAAAAGAATATTTTTCAAAAAGTGAATTTTTGGTCAAAATAGTCAAACTTTGACTTTTAATTTAAATTTTTAAAAGTTTGAAGATTTAAATTTTATCTTTTATTATGAAAGTACATAAAATTTTAAGAACACTCCTTTTTGTTTCGTTGGAAACAGATTTAAATTGTGAAAGTTATGTATATTTCAATATTGAGTGCAATTTGTTTATTCTGCAATTTTATTATTTTAAATAGTATAAATTTTATTTTTCTTCGTCATATTTTATTTTAATATGTATTGATATGTTATTTTATGTATGTTTTTGTCTTTTAATATTTTTGAAGTGATGTAGGAATTTTTCTAGAGCTAGTAGTATTTTTTTGTAATTTCCATGCCCTGTTTTCAATTTTTAAACATTTTCGTTAGTTCTTTTCTATTTTTCTCCAATTTAATTATTTTTTTTATTTTAGAAATGATAAATAAATTATTATATTTCAAAAATTTTCTTTAGAATATTTTTAAAATGAAGTAGATATTTTTTCCAAAGCCATTGATGTTTTAATTGTAATTTTTGAACCCTGTTTTCAATTTTTAAGCAATTTCCTTAATTCTTTTTATATTTTCTTTAAATTTAATTATATATTTTTATTTTTTTCACTTTGTTTCGGTTTTAGATTTACTTGCGGAAGTTTATTTTGTTTTACTTGATTTAAAAGAAAAGGAAGTATGGAAGGTTTTAAAAGCTAAGAAACGTAAAGTCGTTTCACCGTTTCTTTTTCAATCAGTACACCATTTATTTTGGCCGTACCTTTCTCTAATCTTTTCAGCTGCATTCTCTCATCTTTTTCATGTATTTTCAAAGCTTCTCAAGCCTAAAAAAAAAATCATGGCCTCCATCTTGCAAAAATTTGGTAAAATCTTCTTCTCTTCTCTTGTTTTCTAGTTTTTCTATGTGATTTTGCAACTTGTTCTCAACTTCATGGCTCCACTCCTCCTCAACCAGATCTAGGCCAACCTCCACCACTTTATTCTCTGATCATCATCCACCCTAGATCACCACCATGGCAGGCCAAGCAACCCCAAGGCAAACACCACCACCAAAATCCACAAATCCATCACCTATGCACTCAAGCTGACCTAGTTTTGGTACCATCACCTTCATCCACCTTTTGCCGCCACTTCCACCACCACCACCTCTGACCTGACCTCCACCCTCTGCCACATCACCCACCACCACCTAGACCCACTGGCCATGCCCCTAGAGCCTATGGTCGAACTCATTTATAGCATAGAAGTGATGAATTTGCCTTGTAGTTGTTGTTTTGTTGCACCTATGTCCATCCACCTTTGCACCATTACTTCCAAGCTATGGCCGAACCATATGAGCCCAAGACCTGATCCTAACCCACTCCTTAGACATGTATTTCAGATCTATAGCTGAAGCATAGGCGGTAGAAAGCAAGTACAAAAACTTTGGCTTGGTTTTATGCATTTAATTCTAACATTGTTTTATTGAATTCGGGTTTGAAAACTTATGTTATTTGTTTGTTTTATTTGAATGTTTGCAAGGCTATTTGCCTTGTCTCTCCCACACTCATATCATCATCATGGTTGAGAAAACGAACCCCTTAGTCGAGCTTTTGAATGGTTGTAGCAAGGTCAAGTTATCTTGTCTTTGTTGCCTTTCAATTTTTTTTTTTATTTCAATATATTTTGGTTGAATATTCATAAGTTATATCGTCTTGTTTTGGGGTTGTTTACAAGATGATATCTTGGCTATTTCTCTCCACTCAAAATCAAAGGTCGTGACTTTTGGATCTGTTGTGTCATTCAAATTAATATCTCCAGCATAAAAATGTGAGTTATTCTCACCAGACATTATGTACTTATATAAGTAGTAAATTGACACCCTGTGAATCTGTAGAACTATATGATCATGTTATAACTGCTTATATTATTATCATATGATGTTCACACCTGTTATTACACCTATTATATTATATGTTACTGTTATTTCATGCTATTCTGTTTATTTTATCTGTTCATCACACTGCAAGTTCCCTTTAGATTAGAATCACTATGGGTTGAAATGATACATACCCGAACGGACTTTAGAATAGGGGAAAATCGTTATGGGCTGAAATGATAGGCCTGAACGATTTTCAACTTATGTTATTTACTTGGGAATGCGGGTTTGAAATGATAAAACCCAGATTTTCTTTGTAAATTACGGGTTGAAATGGTATATTACCCGTATCACTTTTCCTAGTGTAGAAAATTATATACAGACCCGCAGTTAATATATGATTTCTAAAAAATTTAAAATTATTTTAGAAATGTAAATATTAAAATATTTTTATTTAAATCTAATTAAAAAGGATTTTTGTAAAATATTATTGATTTTCTGAATAATTGTAAGTAAAATGAATTAATGAAAAGTTAGAAAATTCTTTACGTAAGTTATTTTGGAAAATTTGATTTAATTATAATTGGAAATTAAATTGAATATGGAATTATGATAAATTTATGATAATTTGAATTTAAATGAATTCAAAGTGATTTTATATCATATTAATGATTTTTAATAAAGTTGAAATGTGAAATGAATGAATACTTTAAGTTGAAATTTTGAAATATAACTAAATTGGAAATTTATGAAATTGACTTAAAAGTGAACTTTTAGTTAAGTAAATAAAAATAAAACTAAGTTATATTTGAGAATGTGAACTTAAGTGTTAAGTTGAAATTTAATGCAATGAATTTAAAATTGAACATTGCAATTTAATAAGTAAATTATTATTAAATCTTGATTTTTAAATGGAAATTTAACTTTATAAAATCATGAACTTGGGGAAAATTAAACGATGTTTATAAATGTGAAAATGTATGATTTTATGAGTTAAAAATGTTTTAAATAAAAAAATATAATTGGTTGAGAAATTATATTGAATATTTGAAGTTAATTGACTGCATTTTTGAAATGCTATTAATTACAATGTAAATGATATTACAGCATTTGTAAATGCTGTAGTTGATGATAATGAATTAAAAAGCTAAATTGAATTAAAAGCTATTATAGCAATTTTTGTAAGTGCTATAATTTTTGAATTTAACTAAGTTTATTTGAAATTTAAGGAAACCCTATTATAACATTTTAAAATGTTGTCTTTTGTTAAATTGAACTGTTTTGAATGTATCTTTCCATAGCGTTTTCTAAATACCACAAAAAGTGAATTTTCACTGTTTTGATAAACCTAAGTGAACAAATGAACTTTGGAAGTTGAAAATTTTGGAAATTTAATAATTTAATTATTAAACATAATAACTTCATTTTAATGATTAAAAATGATTTTTTTTGAATATAAACTGTTTTGAAATGTGAATTGAAATGGTATTTTAAATTGAATAAAATGAATAATGATTTGAAATGAATGTGGCTTTGAAAAGAGATGATATTTTGATATATTACATGATTGAAATGTGGTTTTGAAAAGATATGATATTTTGATATATTAAAATGATTTGAAAATGGAGTTTTGAAAGATATGACATTTTGATATTAAAATAATTTGAAAGGAAGTGCTGAAAGATAAGATATTTTGAAAGAAGTTTTGAAAGGTTATGATATTTTGATATATTAAAATGAATTTGAAAGGAAGTTTTGAAAGGATATGATAATTTAATATATTGAAATGGTTAGAAATGACTTGATATTTATTTTGATAAATATTTGAATCGAAAGATATGGTATGATGATATATTGAAATGGTTTGGAAATAATTTAATCTTTATTTTGATAAAGATTTGGGTTGAAATGATATTTTACTTTGAAGTATAAATATTTTTTTTAAAAGTTATAACTACGGGTTACAATAACGATTGTTTGTTAAAGAGACCGGGATCGGATATTGTCTTATAGCCGGCCAATACCGAAAACCACTTTAACAACTGTGTAAGCGGTGGAGATTCCAAAATGAAGTAGGATGGTGGCGACGTTCTCTAGGTATATTACGTGGACACAACTCCCGTGAGTTGGCATAAATGACTAAAACAGGAGCTATACCAGCTACACAAAGGGTCGCACCCTTTCATCGAGCATGATCCATCGAAACCATTCTATTACTTTTCTGATTCGATATGTGGTGCCATTTTGATTCAGAGGTATTGTTCAAGGTGGGCGGAAGCTGCTGGCTTGCCGTCACCACTGGTCCGGGAGTGCAAACGGTGTATCCACCCTGGCATTGCCTCGCGTGCCGTGTCATCTCCTTATAGCGAGCCCACTACGATTTTGGTTTTAAAGATTCGACCGCGTTAAGGTTCACCATCCCCTTAACGCTATTTTCTATATGATTATACTTTACTGATTAGACACTATTGTATATAGCGTATATTACTACATAGTAAATATTTTAACGGATCCTTAGAGGATGGTCGGTCCCAATCATCTTCTAAGTTACTTGTACCTTGCTACAGTTCACTTGAGTTGGTTTACATTGTATAAGTATGTATGTCCTGGCTCGAGTGTTTGTATTTTTATTTACGCTCGGGTCAGCCTAAGTTATTCACAGATTTGGATTTCCACTTTCTGGAGATTGAAATCGCTGGAGATTATCTACTTGTCTAGTTTCATCTTTTGCAATATGTTGTTCCTTTCAGTTCTTGTATTAGTAGACTTCTATGTAGTGAGACTTCCTTTGTACTTTATTCCTTCTATTGTATTTTATGTAACATTGATATTTTTATATGGTAGCTTCATGAACCACTATTTCTTTTACTTCCGCTGCATTACTAAATACTCTATGTTTGTGATCTTTGATTTTTATTTACTGCATATTCTGAGATTTGCCAAATTTTTATTTACAACGCGGTATTTTAAGCAATTCAATTACGGCATGAGTGTCTACCTATGCACTTATAATAGACGCGAATGGTTGAAATTATCGGGTCGTTACAGTTGGTATCAGAGCCAGGTTAGCTCTAGGCAAAACTCAGCATATGGAGTGAATGTATTTACAGAACCACTTTCATTCGAGTTTGAATCTCTTCCTTTTGACTTGATTCCTTTGAATTTTGGAACATTCCCTACGGTTCCAAGATCCATTCGTATCCCTCATTATTCATCTTCTTTTGACCCTGGAGTATTCCATAACTCCGCTTCGAATGATCTTTTTAGTGAGTTGGCAGTCCCACCAATCTCAAAAATTGAATTGTAAAAGGGTGAAACTCCTTTACAATTAGCATCGATTCACCAGAGATTTATATCTATCCTTGGTTTAGATGCTAATATCTTTTGTTATTCCAAACTCTAACTCTTGAGATCAATGTAGATTTACCCTAGAGAAAATCCACATCGATCTTATTATTTAAGTCACGGTTGACCCGGTTAAGGTTGCCCGCGATTTATTTAAGCTTACCCACCTCCCTACTCTGTTATTAATCATCTTGTCTTTTGTTTCCAATCTATTCTTCCAAACATTTTGAATTGTACTTGTATATCTATGTTTTGTTTTATACATTGTGTTGTTTGAGTTGTTGATGTTGAGTTGGCTTTCTGATCAATTCGTCTGATCAACGCTATCGATAGGATTTCTAAAACACACTGATAGAACAAACTGACACAATATATTTTATAATTTTGGTTAATGAAATAAATTTTGATATATAAGTAAATTTATGAAACTTAATAAACTGATTTAAATTGATTATTTGAAGTGATCATACTTGATTTGGGAACTGAAATGAATTTAGAACAAGAAATTTGAGAATTTAATTTTCGATGGTTTCAAACCTTGTGTTTAATATTTTAAAAGGTTATATTATTTAAAGTATTTTCAAATAGAAATTTGTTTCCAAAGAATTTTGAGTATAAAATTAGCGCTCTTCTCATTGTCGCTGGGAAATAACTTCGGCGATGACTGCAGCATCATCGACGTTTATTTTCGAGTTTCGAAGTGTAGAGACCGCTCTGTAATCTTGCTACAGCTTTGTTTTGGAAATCAATTTGATTTGAATTTCTAAAATATGACTTGATTTATAATATATATAGATATATGATTTAAATTCGATTTGATAAACTATGTACATACATTTAATTATCTCTAAATGGTTTGAAGAAATCGAAAATTTAATTCTTAAATTCAATTATAAAAAGAAAATCAAAATTTTGGATGAATATTCAAGGATGAAATGATTTAATTGGAAAGTTTTATTTGTATAATGCAATTGCATTCAAATATAACTTACCTTAATTTTTCAAAAGTTAACAATGTAATTGGATAATATACAATATAAAAGATTTAATAAATAAAATTTGAGTAGTTATAATAAACGTTATACACTTAAATTTTAATTATGAAATGATTAACAGAGGTAAATATAATAAAGGGTAATTGAATAACTTACAATAAAAAAATATATTAAAAGAACTAAGAATAAAACAAAGCAGTTATAATAAGTGTAAGTACATTTAACATAAGTAATAAATATATTGAAAGGAATAAATTTAATTTTAATTAGGAATAAAGAAGAATTAAATGTATTAAGTACATTATGAGTATAATAAATGATTATTTTTCAAACCCTTTGGTTTTAAAAATTATTAATTTAAGATGATTGGATAATAAGATAATGGAATTTGAGATAGTTAAGATTTATTTAACTTGTGTACAGATTTATTCTCTATTTAAGTTGAAATTTCCGTGCTTTCAAATTTATTTTCTTATTTTGTTTTCCAAACTATCTTTTGGTTGTCCTTATCATCCTTATCTTTCTATAGATTGGTATAGGCTTCTTTCTATAATCTTTGATAGATCTTTGGTAATCATTTTGAATCCACCTTTTCGTGCTTATGTTCTTAATTTTGGAGAATCTTGGAAAGATCATCTCCACCTTGTAAAACTTACCTATAACAATAGCCATCAGTATAATTTCAACCTCCTTGTCATCTTTTCCTAATCTTGTTTCACTCTATCTTTTTTTGTGCTTTCTCGTACCTCATTCCTTTTCGGGGACGAAAAGTTTTGAGTGGGGGAGAGTGTAACAACCCTGTATTTTGTGATTTTTTTTTATATTTTAATTATTTTAATTGAATTTTTGATTTAAAAAATTATTTTATTTATTTTGAATGATAAACTTTAGTTTGATATGAATTATCATTCCAAAGCAGGACTAAAAAGAATATTTTCCAAAAAGTGAATTTTTGGTCAAAATAGTCAAACTTTGACTTTTAATTTAAATTTTTAAAAGTTTTAAAATTTAAATTTTATCTTTTATTATGAAATTACATAAAATTTTAAGAACACTCCTTTTTGTTTCGCTGGAAACAGATTTAAATTGTGAAAGTTATGTATATTTCAATATTGAGTGCAATTTGTTTATTCTGCAATTTTATTATTTTAAATAGTATAAATTTTATTTTTCTTTGTCATATTTTATTGTAATATGTATTGATATGTTATTTTATGTATGTTTTTGTCTTTTAATATTTTCGAAGTAAGGTAGGAATTTTTGTAGAGCTAGTAGTATTTTTCTTGTAATTTCCATGCTCTGTTTTCAATTTTTAAACATTTTCTTTAGTTCTTTTCTATTTTCTCCAATTTAATTATTTATTTTATTTTAGAAATGATAAATAAACTATTATATTTCAAAATTTTGCTTTAGAATATTTTTAAAATGAAGTAGATATTTTTCCAAAGCCAGTGATGTTTTAATTGTAATTTTTGAACCCTGTTTTCAATTTTTAAGCAATTTCCTTAATTCTTTTTATATTTTCTTTAAATTTAATTATATATTTTTATTTTTTTTACTTTGTTTCGGTTTTAGATTTACTTGCTGAGGTTTATTTTGTTTTACTTGATTTAAAAGAAAAGGAAGTATGGAAGGTTTTAAAAGCTAAGAAACGTAAAGTCGTTTCACCGCTTCTTTTTCAATCAATACACCATTTATTTTGGCCGTACCTTTCTCTAATCTTTTCAGCTGCATTATCTAATCTTTTTCATGTATTTTCAAAGCTTCTCAACCCTAAAAAAAAAAAAATCATAGCCTCCATCTTGCAAAAATTTGGTAAAATCTTCTTCTCTTCTCTTGTTTTTTAGTTTTTCTATGTGATTTTGCAACTTGTTCTCAACTTCATGGCTCCACTCCTCCTCAACCAAATCTAGGCCAACCTCCACCACTTTATTCTCTGATCATCATCCATCCTAGATCACCACCATGGCAGGCCAAGCAACCCCAAGGCAAACAACACCACCAAAATCCACAAATCCATCACCTATGCACTCAAGCTGACCTAGTTTTGGTACCATCACCTTCATCCACCTTTTGCCTCCACTTCCACCACCACCACCACCTCTGACCTAACCTCCACCCTCTTCCACATCACCCACCACCATCTGGACCCACTGGCCATGCCCCTAGAGCCTATGGCCGAATCCATTTATAGCATAGAAGTGATGAATTTGCCTTGTAGTTGTTGTTTTGTTGCACCTATGTCCATCCACCTTTGCACCATTACTTCCAGGCTATGGCCGACCCATATGAGCCCAAGACCTGATCCTAACCCACTCCTTAGACATGTATTTCAGATCTATAGCTGAAGCATAGGCGGTAGAAAGCAAGTGCAAAAACTTTGGCTTCGTTTTATGCATTTAATCCTAACATTGTTTTATTGAATTCGGGTTTGAAAACTTATGTTATTTGTTTGTTCTATTTGAATGTTTGCAAGGCTATTAGCCTTGTCTCACCCACACTCATATCATCATCGTGGCTGAGAAAACGAACCCCTTAGTCGAGCTTTTGAATGGTTGTAGCAAGGTCAAGTTATCTTGTCTTTGTTGCCTTTCAATTTTTTTTATTTCAATATATTTTGGTTGAATATTCATAAGTTATATTGTCTTGTTTTGGGGTTGTTTACAAGATGATATCTTGGCTATTTCTCTCTAATCAAAATCAAAGGTCGTGCCTTTTGGATCTGTTGTGTCATTCAAATTAATATCTCCAGCATAAAAATGTGAGTTATTCTCACCAGACATTATGTATTTATATAAGTAGTAAATTGACACCCTGTGAATCTGTAGAACTATATGATCATGTTATAACTGCTTATATTATTATCATATGATGTTCACAGCTGTTATTGCACCTATTATATTATATGTTACTGTTATTTCATGCTATTCTGTTTATTTTATCTGTTCATCACACTGCAAGCTCCCTTTAGATTAGAATCACTATGGGTTGAAATGATACATACCCGAACGGACTTTAGAATAGGAGAAAATCATTATGGGCTGAAATGATAGGCCTGAACGATTTTCAACTTATTTTATTTACTTGGGACTGCGGGTTTGAAATGATACAACCCGGATTTTCTTTGTAAATTAAGGGTTGAAATGATATATTACCCGTATCACTTTTCCTAGTGTAGAAAATTATATACAGACCCGTAGTTAATATATGTTTTCTAAAAATTTTAAAATTATTTTAGAAACGTAAATATTAAAACATTTTTATTTAAATCTAATTAAAAAGGATTTTTGTAAAATATTATTGATTTTATGAATAATTGTAAGTAAAATGAATTAATGAAAAGTTAGAAAATTTTGAACGAAAGTTATTTTGGAAATTTTGATTTAATTATAATTGGAAATTAAATTGAATATGAAATTATGATAAATTTATGATAATTTGAATTTAAATGAATTCAAAGTGATTTTATATCATATTAATGATTTTTAATAAAGTTGAAATGTGAAATGAATGAATACTTTAAGTTGAAATTTTGAAATATAACTAAATTGGAAATTTTTGAAATTGACTTAAAAGTGAACTTTTAGTTAAGTAAATAAAAATAAAACTAACTTATATTTGAGAATTTGAACTTAAGTGTTAAGTTGAAATTTAATGCAATGAATTTAAATTTGAACATTGCAATTTAACAAGTGAATTATTATTAAATCTTGATTTTTGAATGGAAATTTAACTTTATAAAATCATGAACTTGAGGAAAATTAAATGATGTTTATAAATGTGAAAATGTATGATTTTATGAGTTAAAGATGTTTTAAATAAAAAAATATAATTGGTTGAGAAATTATATTTAATATTTGAAGTTAATTGACTGCATTTTTGAAATGCTATTAATTACAATGTAAATGACATTACAGCATTTGTAAATGCTGTAGTTGATGATAATGAACTAAAAAGCTAAATTGAATTAAAAGCTATATAACATTTTTGTAAGTGCTATAATTTTTGAATTTAACAAATTTTATTTGAAATTCAAGTAAACCCTATTACAACATTTTAAAATGTTGTCTTTTGTTAAATTGAACTGTTTTGAATGTATCTTTCCATAGCGTTTTCTAAATGCCACGAAAAGTGAATTTTCACTGTTTTGATAAACTTAAGTGAATAAATGAACTTTGGAAGTTGAAAATATGGAAATTTAATAATTTAATTATTGAACATAATAACTTCATTTTAATGATTAAAAATGATTTTTTTTTGAATATAAACTGTTTTGAAATGTGAATTGAAATGGTATTTTAAATTGAATAAAATGAATAATGATTTGAAATGAATGTGGTTTTGAAAAGAGATGATATTTTGATATATTTAATGATTGAAATGTGGTTTTGAAAAGATATGATATTTTGATATATTAAAATGATTTGAAAATGGAGTTTTGAAAGATATGACATTTTGATATTAAAATAATTTGAAAGGAAGTGCTGAAAGATAAGATATTTTGAACGAAGTTTTGAAAGGTTCTGATATTTTGATATATTAAAATGATTTAAACGAAGTTTTGAAAGGATATGATAATTTAATATATTGAAATGGTTAGAAATGACCTGATATTTATTTTGATAAATATTTGAATCGAAAGATATGGTATGATGATATGTTGAAATGGCTTGGAAATAATTTAATCTTTATTTTGATAAAGATTTGGGTTGAAATGATATTTTATTTTGAAGTATAAATATTTTTTTTAAAAGTTATAACTACGGGTTATAATAACGATTGGTTGTTAAAGAGACCGGGATCGGATATTGTCTTATAGCTGGCTAATACCCAAAACCACTTTAACAACTGTGTACGCGGTGGAGATTCCAGAATGAAGTAGGATGGTGGCGACGCTCTCGAGGTATATTACGTGGACCCAACTCCCGTGAGTTGGCATAAATGACTAAAACAGGAGCTATACCGGGCTGCACAAAGGGTCGCACCCTTTCATCGAGCATGCTCCATCGGAAACCATTCTATTACTTTTCTGATTTGATATGTGGTGCCATTTTGATTCTGGGGTATTGTTCGAGGTGGGCGGAAGCTGCTGGCTTGCCGTCACCACCGGTCCGGGAGTGCAAACGGTGTATCCACCCTGGCATTGCCTAGCGTGCCGTGTCATCTCCTTATAGCGAGTCCACTACGATTTTGGTTTTAAAGATCCGACCGCGTTAAGGTTCACCATCCCCTTAACGCTATTTTCTATATGATTATACTTTACTGATTAGACACTACTGTATATAGCGTATATTACTACATAGTAAATAGTTTAACGGATCCTTAGAGGATGGGCGGTCCCAAGCATCTTCTAAGTTACTTGTACCTTTGCTACAGTTCACTTGAGTTGGTTTACACTGTATAAGTATGTATGTCCTGGCTAAAGTGTTTGTATTTTTATATACGCTCGGGTCAGCCTGAGTTATTCACAGATTTGGATTTCCACTTTCTGGAGATTGAAATCGCTGGAGATTATCTACTTGTCAAGTTTCATCTTTTGCAATCTATTGTTCCTTTCAGCTCTTGTATTAGTAGACTTCTATGTATTGAGACTTCCTTTGTACTTTATTCCTTCTGTTGTATTTTATGTAACTCTGATATTTTATATAGTAGCTTCATGAACTACTATTTCTTTTACTTCTGCTGCATTACTAAATAATCTGTGTCTGTGATCTGTGATTTTTATTTACTGCATATTCTGAGATTTGCCAAATTTTTATTTACAACATGGTATTTTGAGCAATTCAATTCTGGCATGAGTGTCTACCTATACACTTATAATGGATGAGAATGGTTGAAATTATCGGGTCATTACAGTGGTCGTGGCGGCAAATGGTGGTAGAAGGTGGTGATGACAATTCTAGGTCTAGACTTGTATCTATGTGATGTATTATTGGATTTTTGGTTGTGATGCTTGTCTAGCTGGCTCGGCCTGGCCATGGTGGGGTACTAGAGGGGTGGTTGATCAGAAAACAAGGTGGTGGAGGTTGGCCTAGATCTGGTTGAGGAGGAGTGGAACCATGAAGTTGAGAACAATATACAAAATCACTTAGAAAAGCACAAAAAAACAAGAAGAAAAGAAGCTTTACCAAAAAAAAAATTTGGACAAAAATGGCCGTGACTTTTTCCTCGAGGAATGAGAAATGATTTACGTGAAAAACAAAAGAGAAGTCTGCTGGAAAGATGGTGGTAATACACGGCCAAAACAATAAAGAACGGAGGTTGAGAAAATGAAAGGTCGGGAGGTAAAAGGATTTTGGAATTTCAAGAGTTTAATACCTTTCAAATATCCAACCATTTCTTTTTAATTTAAGTAACTGAAATATATATAAAAATTCAGATAAAAATTCTAAAATTTAGTAAATAAACAAAAATAAATAAATAAATATTAATTATATATAATTTAATTAATAAAAACAGCAAAAATTGCAACTAGTCTTGAAAATATGAAAAATAAACAGAATGAACTTTGGAAAATTTATATGGACTTGTAAAAATATTTATAACAAAGATAATAACATAAAATAAAAATGCATTCACAAAATAAATATATAATTTTAATTAAATATAATTTAAATGAAGAAAATAGCAGAAAAATAGAAAACGACCTTTAAAAATAGGAAATAAATACAGTAAATTTCGGAAAAATTTTATTATCACTTTAAAAATATTAAAAGACAAAATATACATAAAATAACATATTAACAAATATTAGAATAAAATATAACAAAGAAAATATGATTTATATAATTTAAAATAGACAAAATTGCAAAATAAAACAAATTATACTCAAAATTGAAATGTACATAACTTTCACGATTTAAATCCGTTTTCAAAGAAATGAAAAGCAGCATTCAAGTTATTAAATCTAATTTCATAATAAAAGATAAATTTTAAGAATTTAAATAATTAAATTTGAAATTTAAAAGTCAAGGTTTGACCAGTTTGAACAGAAATTCATCTTTCAGTAAAATATCCAATTTATACCGGTTTGAAATTATAATTCACATAATAATCAACACTTATATTTAAAAATAAAATGTTTGAAATAAAATAAGTTTAGAATAATTTCAAAATAAAATAAAGTCAAATATTAAAATATATGAAAAAAAATCTAGGGTTGTTACACTCTTCCCACTCAAATTTTTTCGTCCTCGAAAAGGAAGGAAGCGGAGAAACAACAAGAAAGAACAATGGGTTGGAAGACATCTTGAAAGAAGGTAGGGAAAAAGTAGCTAGGAGGGAAAGCAGGTTGAAAGAAATGGATGAACCATTATTTTAAAATTTGTTTTTTTATATTTAACATGTTAAACATTTACTATGATAATTAGTTATTTGTTTCAAATTTGATAGTTCGAAGTAAACAATATTTAAGACATTTTAAATCATGATTAGTATATCCTTTATACAATACTTTACCAAAATACTTTTATAACTCGATGTCTTAACAAGTTTACTTTCGTTCCTGCAGACTCTGGCTATGCGTTGATCAGGCGCAAAACTAGAATTCTCCAAGTACTTAGTAGACCTGTTTCAACACCCAGTGAAAATACTAAAAAAATAGGTATGAGAAGTTCCGCTCAAAATCCAATGTCAACTGATGATAATACGATAGCAGTGGCCCGCTGCTGATCCAGTATTTACGTAATGGACACAACACTTTCCAGAAGATCCTTCTACCTTTCGGATTCCAGAAAAATATCCTAGCCAGTTCGTAAACAAGGGACCATCGACCCCTGTTGCAGTTGTACACTGCTGATTCAATGATTTACGCAATGGATGCACTTCCTTCCCGGAAGATCCATAAACAACAGATCCCAGGATCGAAAGCGCCTCCATTGCGTAAACTAAAGACCCATCTACCCTGAAAAAATCGAGGAACTCATGAGTTTAAGTCCGGATAACAATATCAGTTCGAATCCATTTCTGAATTCACCCAAGTCCATTAGGGTTTATCGGTCGAATCCATTCCTGGATTCCCCAAGTCCATCTGGGTCGAAGCATATCACTATACTTCTTCCGGAGGGTACTTCCCACACCTCTTACATCAAAATATAATATACCATATATAGTAGCCCTTCAAAATCATAGCTTCAAATATCGTACTTATATAAATTCCATTATATATAAGATTTCATTTTCAAATCGAATACTTTCCAAAATCAATAGTATATCAAATCACACTTACATAGACTTTGATTATATAAGATTTTAATTTACAAATTAGGTACCTTTTCAATTCAACTTTTTCAAATCAACTTCATACTTATACAAATCCATTTATATAAGTTCGATAACTCCCAAATCAAGTATTTAGTAAAACAAGGTTCTCAATTTTAATTTGTTTCAATAACATTTCAGTTTCAAAATCATATATAATTTCGCCAAATCATTTCTTTCAAATTACATATGCTCAGTTTCAAAGTTTCTTAAAACAATAGATTTAGAAAATAATCCAAGTTTCCAAATCAACAAAAATTTAGGTTAAACAAATTCATTTCCATTTCAAACATATATTCACTTTCAAAAATCATAATACTTTCAAAGTTATAAATCTTTCGAAACCAAAATACTTGAAATCATTACACTTTGAAAATCATAACTTTTCTAAATCATACATTTGAAATCATAAAACATTCCTTTAATTCTTTACATTTCACAAATTTATTCAATTTAAACCCAAGTCTACAAATTCCAGCTTTAATTCAGTTAAAACCATCAGTTTCAATTCAATTTAGTTTTCCAATAAAAACATTTCAAATATTATCAAATTTCAAATAAAAATTTGATCCACAAAATAAACTATTCAATCTTTAATATATTTCAGAGCTTAAATGCACCATGTTCCAAACCTAAATTTTATAATTTCATATATCTTAAATTTTACTTCATTATTACATAGTTTTGAAATATTCATTTCATAAATCCAATATCATTTAAATAAACCAGAATTTCCAGTAACTAAATATCCTTTCATACTAATATAAACTTCAAATATTCATTTATCAAAACCAATTATCATTCCAAATTCACATTCTTTATCAAATAAAGATTATATCATTCAAAGCCTCATTATCAAATCATTATTTGGATTCAGTTTCAAATATTCAAATTTAAATATCATTTTAAAAAAAAATCAAATATGTCATTCATTTATTACTTCAAATATCATTACAAAATACATTTCAAAATTCCATTCAAATATTCAATTTAAAACTCACTTTCATTTGTTAAGTCAAAATTCACGTTCCTTAACTTACAAATTTAACAAAAACTCAACATTTTACTTCAAATATCTTTTCAAAACTATATTTCATACCAGTATAATTCAAAATAGTCTTATTTATTTCACTCCACAACAGTTTCGAACTTATATAAATCATATTACTTTATACATTAATCATACCAAACTAAACTGATACTTTATCAAATATCTTATACCATCCAAAATTTCTTAGCTTTGAAAAGTTAACCTTGATTTGGAAGTGCTCGAACCTTCAAATTAGTCGAAGAAATCATATTTTCAATCCAAGAGTTGGAAATCACCAACAAATTAGTAAATCAATTCCGATAGGTAAGGTTACACCAAAACAAATCTGAATCTCGAGGACTGAACACCGGCTTATTTTAAATCATTTCAATTATATATACACACACATATCTTTCGAATATCAAAGCATACTTCGAAATCGGAAATCAAAATTTGGTTTCATAAAATCACTCACATAGCAAAGCTACTAGAGTGGCCTGTCCCCCACACAGAAACTCAAAAATCAATGCCGATGATGCATGTATTCATCACCGAAATTATTTTTCAGCGACATAAGTGGGTTCTGGACTTTTATTTCTTGAAACTTCTTTGAAATCTCTTCGAAATCCTTGGAATTCATTCGAATACATTTGAAACATTTCTTATTTGGAAAAATATCTTTAAATCATATTAGTATTATATATTTTCCAAAATCTTAAAAACCCATTTCAAAACATCGGAGTTCGATTCCTCGAAATTCAAATTCAAAACCCTTCATTTATGAATCATTTTTATATAAATCACACTTTCTTATAAATTTCCAAAATTTCAAACCCTTTCAAAGCTTCAAATTTTTATTTTCCAAAGGTAAAAATCCTTATTGAAAACATTTCACTTTTATATACAAAATAGGGCCATCCTTATCAAAATAATAATTTCGATGTATGCACAAATTCAAAATGCAATCAAACACAAATTTCCATAGAATGATTCAAGGTGAGATTTCAAGCAATACAGAGATTCGAATTTAGAGGAACTCTAATCAAATAGAACTCTGGTTCGAAGATAAGCTCGAAAGAAGATAAGATAATTTTATTACCAAATAGAGGATGATAAGACTATATAAATCGCAGGCGACCTTAACCGATCAACCGTGACTTTAGGAATATAATTAATTCAAAAATCTAAGGCAAATCGACATTCGATCACCAGAGATAGAATCCGGGTGGAGCAGGAGATAGATAGCATTGAAAACCGAGAATACATGAATCTCCGGTGAATCAATGCCAATTATAAAGGATTTTCACCCTTTTACAAATCAATCAAAGATTTGCGGAATCACCGATCTTCATAGAGGTCATTCCAAAGTGGAGTTATGAAATGCTCCAAAATCAAAATGGATGGAATAGGGAAGACAAGACTGGATTTCAGAACAAGTGGGAGCATTCTAAAGTTCAAGGAATCTTAATCGATAAGAATCCTAACCAAGAGATTTCTAACAAGATGGATACCGAAGAGATGAAATTTAGAAAATCTTGATTTCAAAGTAAGAAAAATTTTATACCAAAATAATCTTTGAAAATCCTTTTAAAATCATTTGGAAATTATTTATACTTCGAAAATACGTTCTCTCACAAGAAAGGATTCTGAGATTGATTTCACTCATTCTAAGGTATTTCCACCCTATTTCTAATGAGTTTTTGCTCCGCAGGCTATTGTTTGCCTAAAACCAAAGCTCTGATACTAAATGTAACAACCCGATATTTTCAGCCATTCGCATACGCACACGTCGGACTTGAATTGCTCAAAATACCGCATTGTAAATAAATTTGGAGCAAATGAAACACAATCAAAGAATCACAGACACAGAAATATCAGAATAACTCGCAGCGGAAATTAAAATACCGTAGTAGTTCATGAAGCTCCTATAACAAACTCTCAAAACATAATACATAATATCAGTCTGAAAACATATACAATAGAAATCTCCAATACATAGAAGTTTAAAAATACCAGAGCTGAAATAGAACAACTGGAACTGAAAGGGAATAAATAACTAGACAAGCGGAATCTCCAGCGATTCCTAGCTCCAGAAAGAAATCCAAAGCTAAGCTGTAAATACTCAGGCTAACCCGAGCGTAAAGTAAAACACAAAACACTCGAGTCAGGATAATATATACTTATATAATGTAAACCAACTCAAGTGAACTGTAGCAGTAATGCATAATAACTTAAAGGATGCTTGAGACCGCCGATCCTCTAAGGATCAGTTAAACCAAAAATTTAAATATATCCGTGGTTAAAATTTCAAAATAATAATTTATATTTTGAAATCAATTATCATTTCCAATTCAATATCATTCAAAAATCCATTTCAAAAATGTCACAATATCATATCTTTTCAATACTACATTTATTTTATTTAAAATACCATTTCAATGCACATTTCAAAATAGTTTATATTTCAAACAAATTACTTCATTTTAAAACATTAAAATGAAGTTATTATAATTTCAAAATTTAAATCTTCCAAAGTCCATTTATTTACTTAAACTTATCAAAACAATGAAAATTCATCTTTCGCAGCATTTGGAAAATGCTACAGAAAGTTACATTCAAAACAGTTCAATTTAACAAAAGATAGCATTAAAAATACTGTAATAGGGTTACATTAGTTCAAATAAAACCTTAATTAAATTCCACAATTATAACACTTACAAAGTACTATAATATCCCATTATTAAAATTTATCCATTTGGTTCATTTATATCAACTACAACATTTACAATTGTTGTAATATCCTTTACCTTAGAAATAATAGCATTTTAGAAATGCTATTAATTAAAATTCAAGGTTTTCAATACAATTTCACAAAAAAATTATATTTTAATATAAATCATTTTTAACTAAAAACCATAATTTATACTTTGAAACAATCATTTATAATACCCGTATATTCATGATTTTATAAAGTTAAATTTCTATTCAAAAGTCAATATTTAATGATAATTTACATATTAAATTCAAACATTAAATTTCCATTCTTTATTTAAACTCAAGTATTAAATTTCATTTCTTTAATTAAATTTTCAACCTAACAGTTAGATTTAAAATTTCCAAAAATATAACTTATTACCAATTTATTTACTTAATTAAAATTTTACTTTTTAAACAAAATTTAAAAAATTTCCATTTAAGTTATATTTCAAGATTTAACTTAAACATTCATTTATTCAACATTTTAGCTTATTCAAAAATCATTATAATCTCATAATCATTTAAATTCATTTTAATTCAGAATATTATACTTTTACATTTAAAATATTTTTAAAACATTTCAGAAAAATATTATATAAACCACGGGTCTGTATATAGTTTTCTAGCCTAGGTCAAGTGATACAGATATATATCATTTCAATCCACAATTTACAAAGAAAACCCGGGTTCTATCATTTCAAACCTGGGGTCCCAAGTAAAATGAATGAAATGAAAACCGCTCAGGCCTATCATTTCAGCCCATAATGATTTTTCCCTATTCTAAAGTCCGTTCGGGTATGCATCATCTCAACCCATAGTGATTCTAGTCTACAGGGGACTTGCAGTGTGATAAACTGATGAAAATAACAGAATAGCATGAAATAACAGTAACATATGGTATAACAGGTGTAAATATAGGCGTGAACATCATATGAATATAATATAGCAGTTATAACAGGATGATATGCATTTATAGATTCAGGTGATGTCAGTTTATCACTATATAAGTACATATTAGTCTGGTGAGATTTACTCACATGTTCAAAGCTGGAGATCGCTACCAAAGCAACAATACTGAAACTACGAAGGCACGACAACGCTACTACAATTTTGAGAGTGGAGGGCCAACGCTATACCCCTTGAAACATTTAAACAAAACAGTACAATATATATATAAGTTACAACACACTTTAACATCAATAACATTAGAAACAACACCCAAAACCATATCCATTTGAAATGCACTTGTTCTCAACCTCAGGTACTTCAGTTAGGCATGTGTTTGGCTCAGCTAACACAGGGGATTGGATCTGGTTTGGGTCCATATGGGTCGGTCTAGGTTGTATTTGAAAGTTGGTTCATGGATCTAAGTGTACAAGGCTATACAAGGCAAAGTATCATCACTTTTAGGCCACAACTTGGTTCGGCCAGAGGCTCAGGGGCTCGGCCAGTTGGTGCTGATGGTGGTGGATGATGTGGCAGAGGGTGGAGGTTAGGTCAGAGGTGGTGGTGGTGGTGGTAGTGGCAGCAAATGGTGGTAGAAGGTGGTGATGACGATTCTAGGTCTAGACTTGTATGTATGTGATGTATTATTGGATTTTTGGTTGTGATGCTTGTCTAGCTGGCTCGGCCTGGCCATGGTGGGGTACTAGAGGGGTGGTTGATCAGAAAACAAGGTGGTGGAGGTTGGCCTAGATCTGGTTGAGGAGGAGTGGAGCCATGAAGTTGAGAACAATATACAAAATCACTTAGAAAAGCACAAAAAAACAAGAAGAAAAGAAGCTTTACCAAAAAAAAAAAATTTGGACAACAATGGCCGTGACTTTTTCCTTGAGGAATGAGAAATGATTTACGTGAAAAACAAAAGAGAAGTCTGCTGGAAAGATGGTGGTAATGCACGGCCAAAACAATAAAGAACGGAGGTTGAGAAAATGGAAGGTCGGAAGGTAAAAGGACTTTGGAATTTCAAGAGTTTAATACCTTTCAAATATCCAACCATTTCTTTTTAATTTAAATAACTGAAATATATATATAAATTCAGATAAAAATTCTAAAATTTAGTAAATAAACAAAAATAAATAAATAAATATTAATTATATATAATTTAATTAATAAAAACAGCAAAAATTGCAACTAGTCTTGAAGGTATGAAAAATAAACAGAATGAACTTTGGAAAATTTATATGGACTTGTAAAACTATTCACAACAAAGATAATAACATAAAATAAAAATGCATTCACAAAATAAATATATAAATTTTAATTAAATATAATTTAAATGAAGAAAATAGCAGAAAAATAGAAAATGACCTTTAAAAATAGGAAATAAATATAGTAAATTTTGGAAATTTTTTATTATCGCTTTAAAAATATTAGAATACAAAATATACAAAATATAACATGTTAACCAATATTACAATAAAATATAACAAAGAAAATATGATTTATATAATTTAAAATAGACAAAATTGAAAAATAAAACAAATTATACTCAAAATTGAAATGTACATAACTTTCACAATTTAAATCTGTTTTCAACGAAACGAAAAGCAGTATTCAAATTATTAAATCTATTTTCATAATAAAAGATAAAATTTAAGAATTTAAATAATTAAATTTGAAATTGAAAAGTCAAGGTTTGACCAGTTTGAACAGAAATTCATCTTTCAGTAAAATATCCAATTTATACCGGTTTGAAATTATAATTCACATAATAATCAACACTTGTATTTAAAAATGAAATGTTTGAAATAAAATAAGTTTAAAATAATTTCAAAATAAAATAAAGTCAAATATTAAAATATATGAAAAAATCTAGGGTTGTTACAGCATTATCTCGTTACACTCATTTTGGAATCACCCTTAGAGTTAACGACAATAACCCTTGCACTCTAAATCTTCATCTTCACTTGAGATTCACGACCTATCGTTTAATTTGGATCAAAGTGGTTTTTGGATATCCAAATCTGGAAACCTGATCCCGGTTTCATCGAGATCCAAAACGCCATCTTTAACGCCAAGTTGTTTTTAAGTTAAAACAGTTTGATTTATTATTTATATTCACACAGATAGATAATTCACGTCATCACAATTAGATAATCCACATTATCATCACAATTCAACCAAAGTACCCAATATAACAGATTAGCACATATCTCATATTAGAGACAAACAATTCAAGGCATTAAATAACATTCTGCCATCCATAAGTAAAGATTTATTAATCATACCATCTATAATTAATTTAAAATGAATTAAATTAATTACTTCATCTCTAATTAATTTAAAATAAATTAAATTAATTACTTTAATGATATCTTGCTTACGTAATCATTAATTAATTACAAATCAATTAATTAATCATCCTCTAATTTTTCATCTTAGTTAATCATCCTTAATTAACTATTTAATTATCTTCTAATTAAATTAAGTAATTAGCTTTTAATTAATTACACAAATTAATTATACTTAACCATTTACAGTAATCAACCTTTAATTACATCCATTAATTAATTAACTATAATTAATTACATTAATCCTTAATTAATTACAATTAATAATTACTTATAATCACTCATTATTGATTAATTATCTTTAATTAATCAATCCTTAATTGTATCATTAATTATATTAATTAATGATCCTTAATTTATTCTTTAATTAATTATTCTTTTAATTAATCACATTTAATTAGTTAAACTTTAATTAGTCTCATTAATCAGCCTTGATTAATCACATTCAGTAATTAATTATCCTTAATTAATTAGATTACTTAATTAAATTCAAATAACTTTATTAATCAATTCTTAAATTAATTTCACTAAGTAATTAATTATTAATTACTTTCACTAAGTAAATACCCTGCTTATTAATTACACAAGGTAATTAAACCCAAATTATTTCCATTAAAAATTACCACTCCAATTTAATTATATCGAGTAATTACCCATTAATTACTTTACTAAGTAATTACACCTTTTCAATTACATTCAGTAATTATACTTAAAAATCATCAAGTGATTATCTTAAATTAATTAAACTAATTAATTAACTTGACTAATCACATTACTTTAATTTTTGAGTAATTAATCCCTTAATTACTTTCATTGAGTAATCTTGCTTAAACACTTCCACTAATGATCATCTTTAATTAATTAATCTAATTAATTATTAAAATTAATCACATTAATTAATTATTTAACAATCCCTAATTAATGATCTTCATATTAACTATTAACAATTCTTTAATTACTTCTCTTAAGTAATTAAACTTTAATTAACCATCATTAATTACACTAAATAATTAATTTTTAATTACTAATTAATTCATATCTAATTACCTAATTAATTAAGCGCTTATCTATAACTTAATTAATTTTTAATTACTTTAATTACTTGATTAATTAATTTCAAATCATTAATTAATTATCTATCTTATTAATTAACGATCCTTGATTTCAAATTAATTAACGCCTAATTAATTAACTTTCAAACCTTAATTACTTATATATTTTCCCATTATTGATTAATTAAAGTAATCAATTATTCTTTAATTAAAGTCAAATCATTAAATCTTAATTGACTTAAGATAAACATTATTCTTATTAATGACTTAATTTATCATTTACAAAGCCTTTGAAATCTTATTTTTAAATTTACATTTTTAAATTTAAGATTTAAAAATGATTAACACATTCACTACAAGAAAAAGTATTTTTAGTTGCAATTATTAGTAGCGTTTGTTATCTAATGAAACCAAAAGGTTATTTGAATACGACCGATCAAAAGTTTTATTGTATAGAAAATAAAAAAAGTGCCCATGAAATAATAGAGGGAAAACAAATCTAACGCGATGCTCAATCTTTTTCAGTAGCCGCCCAAAATCATTTTCTCCTTCGTTCTTTTTTCTTCCACTTCTTAAAAAAAAGTAAGCACTACACAAAGTCAAAATTAAAGCATGTCAATCACCGCCATCACATCGTATCCCAACATCTCCCATTATCACGCACACACAAGTGCCTGTCGTCGCATTTCCAGCCGTGAAGGTCGCCACTTACCAACATCGTTCGCTCACATGCATGTTGCTTCGCCAAGAGGTATGTCATTCTCCATTTTCAGCTTCATCCTCTACCTCCAGGCTTCAGTCTCCAGTCATATGAGTTGTTGTTTAACCCTAAAATTAAATCCAAACCCTAAATCCCTAATTGCAAATCAACCCTTTTATTTGATGTGTGTAACAATCCGCCTTTGAAGTTTGGGTGGAGTCTGAATTCAACACTAGTATTTTTTTGAAAGTTATTCAATTTAGTTTTGAACGTATTAATTAATCATGTGTTTTTTGGATGAACTATATTTGGAAAACTATTTTGGGTGATTTTTGTTCATTGAGCTATTTAGATAGTATGCCCATCTTCAAATTACACTGCTCAATTTCATCTGTTTTAGACATTAGAAGAATTGGCTATTTGCTGTAACTTTTCTTATTCAATTATTGCAATTCTTCATTCTAATAATATAGTTTGCCTGTTCTACAAAAGATGCTAGTGTAAAGTAATTATGTATATCTTTGTTCGTTGTTGCTAGTATGATGATGAAGCCTCAAAATTAGTTCAACCTTATAACATTGTAAGAGTTTGATACTTCACATTGTTATTAAGATGATTTGTATATTTACAACCTTTAATATAGTCACTTAACATATACAATCTGTCCTTTAAGTATTCCTGTTTTCTACGTACTGGGTTTAAGGAGCCTGGACTTTGATTTTTAGTATCCATTGTTCCCATAAAAGTTAATAGTATCTTTTAAGATTGGACAATATTTATAATAATAACTAGTAGTTAAACTAGTATAAGAAGAAACACCAAGTTAGGGAAATTTGATGTTGACGCTTAAGCAAACTTTCCAACAACAATTTTGATTGCTTACTGATCATCAATTTGGATTGCTAAAGATTGAGTTCAATGATGATATAAAGAATTAGAGATTAAGTAACTTTTAATTTCCTCTCTTCCTGCTCCATATAATCTTGAAATCAATAATAGAAACCACATTGTTCTTATCTAATTTTTTCTGGCTATACATTATATAAATTGTATGTATCCATCCTAGTATTAGAGTATACTCTTTGATCATGTAGGGTTGTAAATCAGTTGCACATCAGATGCATTTCTTATCCAAGTTTTTTGTTTCTTTTAAATTTTATAAAGACACAAATAAACTATTTATTGAGGTGCATGAATTTAAATATGTATCATTGACAGCTCATACCATCATAATCCTTAAGCAAAGAAATTTATACATTGCCCTCTAAGGAACAATTTTTCTTCTTTGGCACTGTTCGCAATGTTTAACCCCTCACTTCTACTTAGACGTGCATAAAGAAGTTATCCGTTGCATTCGAAGGAATATTTCAATATCCATTGGACCAAACCTTATTTTGTACTACATGCATTCTTATACTGTTTCAAGATTACATGGAGTTGACTGGTTTTTGGTAGGTAGGAATACAAACTACAAGGTCTGGCTGCAGCCATTATCAAGTTATGGGAAAAAAGCCATGTCACCAAGATTGCAATTATACTCGACATTCCAAATACAAATAGTGAGAATATGCAGACAAGCAGAAGGTAAGTTGCATATTAACCAGCTTCTACTTTTCCTCTAAATACTTCTAGATATTTTGGGTTGAATGAAACAAATTTTAGAAGATCGTTTGTTTTTGGTGGATAATTCGTTGAATATGAATAAAGATTTGAAACTACAATAGTTTGAAACTCAGTTTCCATGTCAAAAATGAGTATTTTGAAACAAGTTATAAACTCGGTTTCCAAGCTGAAACTCAGTTTCGATATTGAGTTAAACTCGGTTTTGAAACCCTGTTTCAACTCATTTTTGAAACCAAATTCTCAGTTAGTGACATATTTTAGAAACAAAATTTGAAACTCATTTCTTCGAAACTCGATTTTGAATTTGTGAAACAAAACCACAAGTTGGAGTAGATATATATTCTCTGGTCTCAGATTTGATGCACTTCATGAAAGCAACTGGGTCAGGGTGAGAATTTATACTTTGATTATGTAGTTTGCGTTATATGTAACCGGTTCTAGCATTTGTAATTTGAGTTCAAAAAACTTAAGGTATGAGATGTTTTGTATTCAAAAATATCTAACCACTGCTTACTACTTTTTTTTCATAGGTTGAAACATTCATATGTTGTGATGCAAATAAAGAACATGAACCATACCCTTTGCCAATTAAGTAAGGTACCTTCCTTTTTCCTTAGAATATATTAAGTAGACTGCTATGACTATATCTTCCGTATTTAACTTGTTTAAGGAACACATATCAGTTTAAATGGTAAGATTTATCGAAATTATGAAGCAAAGTCATTTTTCATGAAAGGGTATTAATTATTCACAAAGATATGCATATGTTTATTCATATCAATTTGATGTAATTAGATTTGGTTATTTATCAACCAATTTGTAATGACCGGATACGTCATTTAAAATATTTTTCACACCTATTAACTATAAACTTATTAGTCATTATTATTTATAGTTTAAACATCTCATTGATTTCTACATGTATAGTCTATATTACTAGTTAAAGTATTAATCAGTCTATGTTAGTATTTACAATTTAAAAATTATATTGGTCTGTGCTACCAGTTAAAGTATTCATCGTATTATCATTATTTTTGTACTCCATGCTATGTATGAACAATGCACATTTATATAAAAAGCAATCTTATCACATGTACTTTAGATCCTTAACCTCAGCAAATTCTGACAATCTTATAAATTCCTATATCTCATATCATATCCCATGAAAATTATGTAGACCTATATTCAATTGCAGGCTATCAACCAACATAGAAATAAATGTACATCTAACTTTCAGTAGACATCGGCGATGTCAATTAGGCTTGAACTTGAGCATCATATCGGTTTAATATGTAGTGGGAATAGTGACAATGGTTCAACCAAAGCTAGTGAACAGACAGAAATTCTTGTTTCATCGGCACAGAACTTATTTACATTTTTTACAATTACTTGTAGTGGTTAACCCGTTTGCAACTTGGACAGATAGTTTAGTTTGTAATTCAACAAAGCAGGAGGAAATAGGAAATTTAAGATATCTATAGGACAGATACATGTCACTGTAGAGGGACTACCATTAACCATAGCAGATAAGGATGAAAAATATAAATTAAATAGGCAGTGCAATTAAATACTTCAAATACATATGGTAATCAGAAGAAGAAATAACTGCTGATCATAAATGTGTGAATCAAGTCAATGGACCTTGTCGTGCAGAACGAAGGAAGGGAAGATTGATTGCATGGTACCCATGCAGCAACTTAAGTTTGTAGCAACCAAAAAGAGCATTTTTGGTTGTAATGTTATAGGGGGATGGAGATGAGGCAGTTGCGACTTGGTGGTGCAATTTTATGATGTGAAAGAGGGGGTAGCAGAGTGAATCTAGTTTGTCTTGGTGGATTGTCATGGTGAAATACAGGTGGTGGAAATGTAGGAGGATATGGCAGGTTGAAACTATGTTGATGGAAGTTTTATAATGGCGGAGTTGGAAGTGTGGCGAGTAATGTAGGTGAAGGAAGTAGGTGAATGGTTGTTGTGACAGTAGAAAACAGTTGTCTGAAGTTGGTCACTGCTTGCGGTTGATGTGAAGTGATTGCAATTGTAAGTGGGAGATAATGAATGGTATGATGATAATTGATGATAGTTTGTAATGGAAGTTTGATGTTGTGAAGGTGCACATGCACAGTTAGAAGTTGATGATCACAGTTGAGTTTTGTAATAGATGTAATAGGCAGTACAGTTTGTGCTTAGAAGTTGTAGTAAGTGAAGTTGCAGACATGGGGAGTGGTGGATTCAAGGTAGATGATGGTCTGTAGAAGCGATGGAGTGTGTTTTTGGGAACTGTGGTGGAGGAGTATCAGCTGTGGCAGAGATGAGCTGGCGAAGTTGTGAAGTTTCAGGTAGATTGCTGTGGAGTTGATGTTGGAGAAGAGTCTGTTGTAGCTGGCTGTATGCAGATGGTTGATATGATGGTATGGTGGATGCAAAGTTTATGTGGTTGATGCAGTGTAAATGAGAAAGGAATGGTGAAAAGGATGTGAAGGCAGAGGGTGGCTGAGATTAAGCAAGCTAGTAGCATATACATATCCGATGAAGTACAATCATAATTTACACTCAATAGACATTTTTGGGGATTTGATGGTATGACTCTCGATATTGTGACAATGGCAAAGGTAAATTTGAACTTAAACTCACTGTCATATTGTTAACCTTATATTAAAGTATTGTAATATAATATAATAATAATAAACAATTTTCAGTAAAAAATTAACTAAGTTTATAATAATAATAGTAACAACAACAACAACAACAATAATATACAAAGTTTGATAAGAAAAATTGTAAGATTGGACTTTATTTATTTCATTTCCTTTATAACTTTGATTATTTATTCGACATTATTTATAACATGATATACTCGTACAGTGTTGTAGATGTTTGTTAATAGATTAAAAGTCCTATGAATTAATATAATTGTTTGACAATATGTTGTGCTTTCACTTGCGCATGCATTAGATTTGCGAAGAGAGCAAGGTTGGACTTTTATGGTGCTAGTTTTCACTTGTGCATGCAACAAAAAATTATGGGTAATCAAGCGTTTTGTTAGCACCAGTTTGGCATAACATTTTCTTAGTACTAGGTGTGTAAATTTATATACGAATGGTTGTCATATGTGAGTTTGGTCATTTTATCAAAATAACTATTGTATTAGAATGGTTATAGATATCTTATTTGATTATATGATTAATATGTTTTTTAATTGTTTGAATATGACAATTATGCGAGTCATTGTTGAACGATATAGCAGAAACAAAATAGACCATCAACAGGAAATAATAGCATGAAAAAATGGTCCAAAATAATCAACAACTTTTACTAGCGTTTCAGAAATGCTACAGAAATACAACTAGTGGCCTTGGGTAAACGCAGCCGTAAAGTATGGGTAAAATTGGAAACTTTATTGGTAGCGCCAAAAAACCTTTTGGTGGTGTTTTTAAAATTCTACAAAAATATTTATGGTGGCGTTTGAGAAACGCTGCAATAAACAAATTTATAGTGGAGTTGAAATAAATGCAACTAAAAATCATGGATTTAGTTGTGGGCTTTATCACGGAGTTTATCAAAACGCTACCGTAAGTTTTGGTAGCGTTTTTTGTGCGCCACCAAAAATAATATTTCTTATAGTGTTTCAACTTTAACGAAATTTAAATCAATTTACAAATCTTTTAAATAAAATGTTAAAGAATACTTATTTTATATAAAAGAGATTTATGAAAGTTTTTAAACAAAAATTTATTTAAATTTAAAATCTTGTTTTTATTTTAAAACTTTTTAAAATCTGTTTTATAAAGTTGCTTCAGGTTCAACCCGCAAGCCACTCGAGTACTTACCCGAGTAAACCCCATTTTTCCTCTTTTTTTCAAAATTTAGTTTAAGTTTGAAGTTTTAAAACTTGGAACTAATCACTCACGAGATTCCCGAGTACCTACTCGAGTTAATACCCTTTAATCCCGAAACCTTCTTCGAGACAAACAACAACCTAAAATTCCTGACACCACATCGCTGACGTGCACGTGCACTGGCCCACCAGCCTCCTCTGACCATCCATGACGACTCACTTATGTCGATGATCAACCCCAAACCTGATTACGATCATCATAACCTCGATAACCACTCGAAATCAAAATCGAGCATAAAGGCATAAACCTGGAACAAGAAGCACAACCTGGAAACCCCTCGTCTTCACTCCTCTGATCACCAGAATATTTGAACTTTCGGCCTCACCTTCGCTAAGACCAATGCTATCATTTCCCAAAACCCTATGCAGCTCGATTCACCTTAGATGCCACGGTGATCAAACTTCTGACCAAGTCTAAAAACTAGGGCTACAGGCTTATATCGATCACCGCCGCCGCTACAATGACTTGATCACCAATCAAACATTTTTCCCAAACTTCCTAATCACCCTTCCACCTCCAGTGAGAACCACAACCATCCCGATCAACTAGATCGCCAAAGACAACCCAAAGCTCCCAATACTGATCAACTCGAACTGCTCCCTCATCCTAATACTAAAAATTGTGATTTTATTTTTAAAAATCATATTTTTGAATAGGAATTCAGTTTGCATTCTTGGATTGGTAAATTAAGATGTTTAAATTTTCACTTACTTCAAGCATGCTCTGTTCTTTTTGATTTCCAGAGACATTTCAAGTTTATTTTAACTTCAATAAATTTTTAACTTTGATTTATGATGAAACAAATTTTTTTTTTGTTTGAATTATAAAACCTAAAAGAGATTAGTTAAAGAGATAATGGATCTTTAACCAAAATCTTAGTTTTAAAACTAAGAACATGCAAGAACAGATACACAGCAAGCACATATATATACATTCATATACACAGAAGATTCACCAATATATGTACACACAAAGCATGCTCATTCCCAATAATTCACATGCAAACAAATATTCAATACTTAAGCTTTTCAAAAAAGTGATGTTACTCACCTGTTAAAAATGATGTACATAGCACTTTTAATTTGAAAAGGCTTTTAACTAAGAAAACTTGAATTGCTGTAATATGCTTCCGATATTAAACTGGAATGTTGAAGATGCTTGAATGCTGAAGAAAATTACTTGAAAATAGAGATGAACTGCTTTGGTTTGAACTTGCTTGATTAAATCTCAGGTTTGCAAAAGAAACAGGATTTTGAAAATCGCAGGTTTTAAGAATGCATGCAGGCTTTAAGTTGTTTTGATTTGAAAAGAATTACAGTTTTGACTTGAAGAAGAATGTTCAGGTTTTAGGCAAATGATTTGATTCTTGGAATTGATTTCTGGTTTGAGGTGGAACTTGATCACAGATTTTGATGAGTTTCTGGTTGAAGAAATGATACTGGTTTTGGGCTTGGATTTGAAGATGATTAACAGGTTTTGAACTTTGATTTGTTTCTGGTTTTTGAAAATATTTATTACAGATTGTGTTTTGAGTATACAATTTTTAAATTTTCTTAGCTTTTGATTTGAAAAGAATAGAAAAGAAATTGAAGGGAAGAGGCATATGTTTATATAAGCTCAAAATATTATTTAATAAAAATAGAAGTAAAAACAAAATTGAAGATGACACATGTTTAAAATTTAACATTTGTCAATTTCCTTGGTTTATTAACTAACACTTGTTATAATGTGTCTTGATTTTATTACACTTGTCCTTCAAGTAATTTTATTTAATTTTAAATGTTCATAAAAGGTTTTATACCTACTTTATTATTTTTAAATGCTTATCTTTATATATATATGAATTTCCTTAGAGAAAATAAAATAAAACAAATTATACACATATTTTTAAATCCAAAATATTTTAAAATATATAACTTTTAAATTTCAATTTTAAATCCAAATTCAAATTCAAATTAAATTCAAAAACCCAATTTGAAATCAACAACATATTAAATTTGAAAATAACAATTCAATTTTCTTTAAAATCTATTTATAAAAATAACACATTAAATAACAAATTGCTAATTTTAAACAATTTATAAAAGAAATTATTTCTTTATTTATAATTTGCTTATATTACTAAATGAATTAATGGTCATATGTAAATTGTATTTTAAATTTATATATATATATTTCCAAATCATATTTATCAAGTAATATTTAAAAATAAAACAAATCTTTTTTTTTGTTAATTTCATTTAAATTTAAACTTAAGCTAAATATATTTTAGACAATTAAACATTTATCTTAAATGATTTGAAAATATATCGTTATTTATTTGGTAAGCTTTGAAAAGTTTTATATTAATTTTATCAAAATTTCCAAATTACCAAAATATATTAGAATTTGAAAACATGATTTTTATTAGTTTATTAAATTTCAAACCAAAACATTTCTATTTACAATATATGCAAATATATATATATATACATATTACAAATAGAAAACATATTATTAATTTTTAAAAGATAAAATTTACCAATTAAATATTTATTAGCTTTTAAAAGAATAAACTGCCAATTAAAATTAAAATTATAAAAGACAATTATCAAATCAATTTAATTATTAATACATATTATTAAATTGATATTGCCTAAAATTTCGGGTCATCACAATTTCTTTGCTTCACCTTAGGCCATGTGCCCCCAAGCCATCTTAATTCTTGGTCGACGCATCCAAGAGCTAAAATCCAAAGAATAGTGAGTTTTGGAGACCAACTAGCAGATCTATAGTGAATTTTTCATTTACCATTTGAAATCCAAGGTAAGAACTCCTAAACTACTATATTATATGTTGAATGATGATATGATGTTTACAAATGAATGTTAATATGCTTTGATCATCGAATTTGGATGTTTTCATATGAATATTGAATATATATACACGTCAATAAGCACAAGAAACACTTTTCTTGAATTAATCAAATGGTGTGTAGGGAATGTTAAACCTCTTTAAGAATGGTTTACAATGAGTTTGAAATATAGCTCGAAATTCTTTGAGATAAGAATTTTACGCACTATGATATCAATAGTTTTCCAAAAAAATGAAGAAAATCGATGTTTTGATAAGTAGATTTTAAAAATGTGAGCAAAACAGGTTTTGGAAAAAATCATGGTTCTGCAGTACGGAATGCAGAACAAGATTTCTTTGAAAACGATGTTTTTAATTTTTAAAAATATGAAATAAATCCTATAAAACTTAAAAAGTTTTTAAAGGTGATTTGAGTAATAAAAATGAATTTTTAAATAATAAAAAAAATTGTTTTGATCAATATATAGCTTAAAAGCACTTTCCACAGCACTTTTTCATAGCACTTTTTTATAACTTTTGAAATATAATTTTAAACTTAACAATTCTTTTCCAGTTATTTTATAAAGCTTTTAAATGTTTTTAAAGTGCTTTAAAGATGATTTGAAGGATTTTTGCAATGATTAAAGATTTGGAGTCGATCAATTAACTTGACTGTCTTATGGGTATCAAACAGATAGTGTCTAGGGTTTTGTTTGGAAAACCAGTTTCCTACTCTCCCTAGCTATCCGGACTGACCCGACGGAGGGGATAGTGAATTTGGTTTACGCGGATCAATATCTTCCTAAATGAATATGAGATGATTTCAAATTTATTCTTAGTAAAAATGAGTTTAAAAGTTATCAAGGATTTTATAAGAGAGGTTTAATATCTCCATATATACCGAAAATACTGATTTAAAAATATATCTCCAAAAGATATTTTTGATAAAAATAACCAAATTAATTAAAGAATGATCCCTTATTCACTTGACCTCTTTTATCGATTATTTGTTCAGAGTAACTGGGGTCGAATTTGGATAATTCTTGTCCAAAAACCACTTCAAACGAATTTAAATATTCGAAGTGAAGACATGAAGATATTTGTGGAAGATGGAATGTAGGGCTACTTGTCACTGATCCTCTAGGGAAATTTCCCATATCATATTATGTGGCAGTAGTTCTTCATTTAAGATCTACGATGCAATGACTTCTAACTACTAATCCTAGGGTTATTTTCCGACATGATGTGGTAGGAGAGTGCCTTCGGCTTCGTTTAGTCCTAGAATGAACTTGTATGGACGAATGTCTAACAATGCATTTCTAAGATCACAATATTGATTTTTTTTACAAACATACATCTTTTTGGTGGAGGAGAAGGCAACTTCTCTTAGCTTAACACCCATCTTTGAGACGTACGAGCTCAAAGGTTGTACGTTCGTGGAAGCCAATAGTAATCGAAGGAATGACATTGTGGCATTCAAAGGAAGATGGTGTGCTATGTGAAAGGTAATCATTCCCTCAAGCCTCATATTCGAAAATGGTCAAAAAAGGGTAGATGCGGCAAGGCTATGTGATTCGCAACCATTAGGGTATGATCATCTTCTTTTAGATATATTTCTACCAGCTACGACGTTGGAGTTTGAATTATTATAGAATATGTGAAGAGATGTCTCAGATAGGTCAGTAATGACTAGGGTGATGACATATTCGGTACTATCTAGTGAGTAAGGTGGGTCGATCTTGTGTTGGTAGAGGTGCAGATGTTCTATTGACCTTGATACATTTCTTTAGAGATATATTGCCGGAAGATAGTCCCTTCACCTAGTCATTTGTATGAAAAACCATTCTCCAATAAATGCCTGCCGTTTTGTTTGTAGAACCCGCATTTGTGGTTAGTACGCTGGAATTTAATAATGCAACAATTTTGGATAAGATAAATAAGTTTACTTGCAAATGGTTTCAAAGATATGTTATTAAAAATAATATCCCTATTTTTATGTAAGAATATTTTGGTTATCATAAGGTAAAAACTCATTCTGTGTTTATGTGCGGTGTGGTCTTATGAGATACCTTTTTGTTTTCAAAATCCATATTTTTGAGTTCTCACAATAGTCTCACGACTGACCTGGAGTTTATTTTGTTTTCCCTTTAAACTCCGGTTTCCCTATTTTTCTAAGCAGCCAAGTAGTCAGGATCCGCTCAGAGTATTTGTCGAAGGCATGCTGAAAGAGAATTTTGGAGAATTTTGGAGCATGAAGCTGGAGCACAAATGTGGATATCTATCTATTTTATTTCATTGTGTCTAAGTTATTTAAGCAAGTGTGGGAGCAGGCAGTTATAAATGTTCTTGGCTGGGTTAGTTCATACCAAAACTCTGATGTGCCCTAATGAGTGTGGTTGTGTATACTATCTATCTATTTTTAACGTAATGTGAGAATTTATGTTTCTATCTTTTATTTTACTTTACCCTGGAAAATTTGCCTCCCCGACACTCTAATTTACGGTATGTGAATACCATGGATGTATTAATGTAGATTTTTGAGAGTCGACGAGACGAGTCTTCACACTTCCCATATTTTTCTATCACTTAATCTTGTAGATTTATCATAGTATTATCTTTATCAAAGTTATATGACATTCACTTACTTTTAATCCTATATTTTAACTCATTTCATTCTAGCACATTTGTCAAATTTTTGTATTTTTGTTCTAGTTGTTTTCTGTGGTATATATTAGCTTGATTTCATCTGCAAACACCATGAACATGGTATATCATCTATTTTTTGTTGTTGTGTTTTTAGCTAGGACCAATCCAAATAAGTATCAAACTAGAACCGGTCCTTCATATAACATACCTTTACTGAAAACTCATTAATCGCACCAAACGCAGACCAAACTTTCCTCTTAAACTTTTTCCATGCACATCAGAATGTATTTCATTATGCATGTTGATATTTTCTTAAGTCCAAATTTCCTCACTTTGTATTCTATCATTTGATTTTTCTAAATCCATAAGCTACTCGGCGCTTTTAAATGCATAAATTTTATTATCAACTAGTACAAACCCATGCTTATGCACGCGAGGTTTTCAAGAAATGATATAAAACATTATATATTTAAATATATACTTATGTCATCACGAACCACGTAGAATATAACTAAATTTTTCAAAGCATAATATTTATACCATAAATACCAATATCAACTATCACCATTCACTTAATAAGAATTATATTCAGCATGCCTATTAATTTTTAAATGCAATGGATAAATATCCAAAAGCGAAAATAATATTCCAAATCATGCATTGAGAAATTGTTCTAAAAGTAAAATTCCAAGTGTATTTTAAATGAATAATAGTCCAAGAATTATATCAATTTACTATTTAACTTCATCCATTAAAAATTGGCTTGAATAAAATTATAGTAGCTTTGAAACATCATCTTTTCAAATACATGTAAGATAAAATGATATGAGAAATATACATAAAGTATAAACATTATTTAACTTTAATTTTTTGAACAATAATTTTTTTTGTCAAATCAAATATTCATGTCGACACAATAACTTAAACGATAGATCAATTAGAATAATTAAAATGGCACAGTAAATTACCATAAGAAAAAGAATATATAAAAATACATTAGGCGATGTTTTATCGAAGATGAAAGTAAGATTAGTGCGGTCAATGAAATAAAGATGAAACCCACTAAACAAGGCTCGTGCATGATAGCTAGCTCTGAAGATACTGATAATGTACGCGTCCTTCCCGTGCATTGCGAAGAGGCAGTTTTCAAACTCCAAACTGGACATCCAGATCACCATGTGGACGACCTAGTTGTTGCGCCAAGACTCCACCTTAGCGTAGTCAATGAAATAAAATACTAAAAATTGATTACTATAATTATTATTATCGAAATGAATTAAACCAGTAAAAAATTGATTATTATTATTATTATTATTATTATTATCGGAATGAATTAAACCAGTAAAAATTGATTATTATTATTATTATTATTATTATTATTGGAGTAATATAGTATGCTATATTATAATCATAATAAAATAATTTATAAATATGTACCAATGCATAGAAAGTGTAACATCCTGCCGTTTTGTACGTTTTAAATCGACGATAAACCACGCACGTCAGACTCAAACTATACAAAAGGGCGAATTGTTATTGAGGTGAATAAGAAAAGTAGAGAAAGAAATAAAAAAACAGAATCTCACAGCGGAATGACGAAATATAATAATCAAATAACAGTTCATGAAGCTGTTTTACAAAACATTTGATTATACTTATACAACACAGAATCAAAGTTACACATACCAAAGAATAATAAATACAATGTAGTGGAACAATGTGATGTAGTGGAATAATATAATAAATAATAGTAATGCAATCTTCATCTTCGTCCTCCAGAAATAAAGTCATCGAATCCTGAAATGCTCAGACTAACCCGAGCGAATTAAAAAGACAAAACACTCGAGTCAGAACTAAAAGATCTTATGTAAGTTAAATCAATGGTAAATATATGAGTGGAACGGTATGTAACGACCCATAAAATTTTATTAATTTTTAATTGGTTTTATAAAGTATTTAATTTGTATTTTGAGAAATTTTAATAATAATATTTTGAAATAAAGTTTTAACATTTGGTTTACGTATAATTAAATATAGCAAACGGTAAATTTTCAATTAATTATATGAAGGTTTATTTATTATATAATTCTATTAAATTCAAATCAGTTAATAATTGTTGAAAATAAATTTATTTTCAAGACCTGAATATTTTTACATAGAAAAATTCTAAATCATCTTCTGACTGAGACGTCATCTTTCGTTTTTTCAAATTTAGACTTCTATAGCTCCGTCGATCTTATTTTCTGCGTTTTTACTGTATTTTTTTTGTTAGTGAAAATTCGAATTTTTATAATTCAATCGTACCACCAATATCTATATACCATTTTGATCGCCTCATTGTACTGATCACTATGGTATATTTATTTCTGTATTTTGAGATTTGATACGTGACAGAAACAATAAACACGTGCGCCATCGGTCCTGAAATTTGTGACTTGGATTTATCCATTTTTCAAATTTGAAACCGTACAACTCATACCATATTAAATTTCTTTTAAAGGTTTTAGCTAAATCTGTGGGTGAGCGTTGCCACACCTTTCCACCTTATATTTAATTCTCTGCCGTTTCAATTTGCATTCTATCCGTTCACATTTCATTTATTCCTTTTCTACCATATATTCCATTATCTCTTTCTGCTATTTGCTAATTGCTATTTGCTCATTCACGCGATCATTTAATTGAAATCAATATTTCAACCCTTACTTCTCTTTTCTTTTAAAATTTGAAACGTACTATTAAATCAAGCCATTAATTGCTTGTATTTTTTTTCCTTAAATCAACGTATAGCTCACACAATTATAAATTGTATTAAATTTTCTGATGAATCACACCATAACCGTTTGTATTACATTCATTTGGAATATATTCATTTATTTGAAATATTTCCCTTTCCCCCCATCTAAGTTGGTAATAAAATAAATTTCAGCGGAAATCACGTTTCAATGCTTTTAACTCTTTATAACTTTTGATAAAATTTTCTGTCCTTTTTGAAAAGAAAACGTATAGGGACATACGTTTCTCATTTATTAATTTCTAAATCATCCTGTTGTCCTTTTCTTGTATGTTATATTTATTTATATTTTAACATTTTCTATTTATTTGCTGATTTGTTGCATACGTTTCGTTTTGGAAAAATGTGGTTCACCATAACCGTTCTAGTTATCTGTCCATTCCTTTTTCCATTTTAATATCCTTGCCTTCCAAACTCATTACGTACTGTCCAAACAAACAAAAATTTATTGCTTTAATTATTCAGCTAAATCTGAGGGGCCATTACTATTCAAATCACTTTATATTTATGGTATACGTTTCTTATCTTTATTTGGCAATGGTTCTTTTTTTTATTGCCTTAAACACTTTGCTGAATCAAAAGACAACCGTTCCTATTAAAATTTTCTTTTGATCTGATCTGTGGCATACGTTACTTTGAAATAAATTTTTAGATATCATAGCGTCTGTCACTTCTATTTTCCACTTTGAACCATTTATTTACCTATTCCTTTTCTGTACTTACACGTTATCAAATAAATAAAGTATATATACATAATCAAGCTTTCATCTTTCCAGATCCAATTTATGTTGTTGAAAACTTTTGCATCCTCTTCCCTTGTTTCAACCCGAAGGACGTGCAAACCATCCTTCTTCCCTGATGCCATCTCCAACCTTTTGTTCTTCCTCCTCTTCTTCTAGTGTAGCAGGTGAGTAATATATAAGTTAGAACTATATATATATCTATTTACTTATTTATTTTCAACTGTTTACAATTAATACAAGGCATATCTATATGAAAGTATTATACGATTTTCTATGTTCAAAGATATATTTTCTTTGTATGTTTTAAACTGATTTTTGTTTGCATATATATATATATATATATATATATTTCATATAGGACAGAGAATATATATGTACATGTTTTGTATTATAATAGTATATAAGTTAATATTATATGTTGTTTTAAGTATTATATAGATTACTGTATTTCATTTGCAGTAATATATATAGGGATAAAGTACTGTTTATTTGAGATTCAATTGTTTATATCCTACTTACTTACAAATTTTAATAGTATACGTATGATTTTATATTATTCGTTTATGCATAAGTTTACAACTAGGTATACGTGTAATTATATACTTTAGCCGTAAAATTTATAATTATATATACATTGGTTTGTAGTGATTTATAGTATTGATTCTTATAAAATATATACGTACGTGGTTTACAAAGTCTTGGGATTTAACAGTTCTGTTACATATGTTATATTGTTTTATATAAAATAATAAAACTGTTATGTTAGCGTTTGTAGCTTTCTTTGTTACAGTAATATATAAAGTTATTTTGAAAAGTGGTCTCATCATTTTTCTTTAAACTTGTATATGTTTATGTATATTTCTATATAAAAGTTACAGCATTTATTTCAAATTTTATTATATTTGATTTTAATACATGTGTTTAATACAAACCAATGATTTTTCTTGCATACGTATTTTGTTTTGATATTTGACTTAAAAAGAAGTATTAATTTAATAAGAAAATAATAATGTTATATTTTCAATTTATGTCAATCGATTTGGATTTGTTCTCGCAAAATTCTGTTGTCACCTCTATCCATCGAATTCGTGCCAACTGCTTCGCTTTGAAACTTGTGCTCGGATTCGTAATTCATCCCACTTTCGTTCATCTCTAGCCTCGAAAAGGGAGCAATCACTCACGATTAACGTTCTTTTATTTATTAAATTTGATTTCAATTAAAACGACAATTGAAATATGAGGCTGTAGTTGTTTAAATTGTTATATATGCTATTATCTATAACTGTTCACTTATGGGATATGACACCATATCCTATTGTTTATATTTATTTTGATGCTATATGCCTGTTGTTATTATTATTTTCATATCTGTTATCACTCTGCAAGTTCCCTGTTAGTATAGAAATCATTATGGGTTGAAATGATACATACCCGAACGGACTTTAGAATAGGAGAAAATCGTTATGGGTTGAAATGATAAACCCAAGCGATTTTCATTTAATTGAATTTGGGATTACGGGTTGAAATGATATCCACTCGTATATATTTAGTGTATGGGTTGAAATGATAAATATCCGTAGCACTTGACAATATAATAGGAAATATATACAGACACCGTTGGTCCATATAAATATTTTGAAAATAAATTTCTATAGTTGAAAGAAATATATAGGATTTAATAAATATTGGTTCTTTAAATTTTATATATATAAATGGAAATTTTATATATAGATTTAATAATAATATTATTGAGATTGATTTCATCCATATAATATGTTTGAGTATTATTTATGATTTATATTTCAAAATCTACCGTTGTAAAAAGTTGAATAATTAAGATTGGGAGATAAATTTGGGTTTACTAAATATGGTATTTTAAATAAGGATTTATTTAATTTAATCGATTTGAAATTATTGAATGGAAAATTTAAAGGTATGATTTTGTAACTGGATTTTTGATTTAAGTGATTTAATGAATATTTCACGTTTAATAAAATTAAAGAAAATATTGAGTAAAATGTAATTTAAGGTTACTTAAATGATATTGAATCTAATAAGGGAGTATTTCAAGACTAAATAATAATGAGGTTAAATCGAGATCTATATGAAACTGTTATATGGAAGATTTAATTATTAAAGCCTTGAACTATATTGGAATTTAAATGGTTTATGTTGAGATTCGGATCTGTATTTGAAATCAACGTAGTTGAATTTGTTATTTAGCAACTAAATTGAATTAAAGTGAAATTTAGGTTGAACCAAATTTGAATTTATTATTTAGAAAACTAAATTGAATAAAAATTTAGTTGAAACATTGAATACTTAAAGTTTTGAAATATATCGAAATATAAAGGGGTATTTTTGTAATTACAAACCCGAATTTGAGATCGATAAATTGAAGTGTTTATTTTAGGAATTGAGTTGAATTTAAATTGATAAATTGAGATTGAATTTAATTTAAATGGAAAGGTCGGGTTGATGTTGAAACGATTTGTTAAGTAGAGGGAATTGAAAATACTTTATTGTAAAAATTATTTAATATATATAAATACTATTTTGGGAAATATAGAGATATTTGCAGTGAAATGATATTTGGTTTTGAAGTATAAATTAAGCTGAAATGACCACGGTGTTATAGTGTATATTTCTACCTTGTAGATAGTTCCATGGAACCTTAGAGGATGGTTATCCCAAACATCCTTTAAGTTATTTGTATTTCAGTTGATATTCACTTGAGTTGGATTTATTGATATAAGAATGTTAATCCTGACTCGAGTGTTTTGTGTTTTGCTTTACGCTTGAGTCAGACTGAGTGATACAGCATTAGAGACTCACCTTTGGAGTTTGGAGTTTCATTTGGAGATCCAACTATCGATTCAGATTCCAGCCTTTCCTGTTGATTGGTTAAGAGAAGTCATCTGTTGCATTGGAGACTTCACTACATTTGAACTATTCGGTTGTATTTTATTTCTAACTCTGATGTATATAGTAGCTTCACGAACTACTATTCTTTATCTATTCCGCTGCATTATATTACTCTGTGATCTGTGATTGAATTATTTATTGTATATTTTAAGTTTGGCCAAATTTTAATTAACAATTCGGTATTTTGAGTTATTCAAGTCGGATATGTATGGTTTTATTGTCGATTTGAATGGTCCAAAATAGCGGGTCGTACAGTTGGTATCAGAGCTTTGGCTCTAGGCAAAACTTCGCATATATGGTAAATTTATTTACAGAATCACTTTCGTTCGAGTTGAATCTCTTCCTTTTGACTCGATTTCCTTTGAATATTGGAATGTCCCTCGGTTTCGAAATTCATTCTTGTCTCTTTCTATTTATATCCGTTTGATTCTGGAGTATCCCATAACTCAACTGAGTGTTTTGTAAAGGGGGTGAAAACTCCTTTACAATCGGCATTGATTCACCGAGGATTTATGTTTCCTCGGTTTACGATGCTTCTATATCTTGATATGCTGAATTCTATCTCTGGCGATCGAATGTCGATTTTTTTTGGAATTCTGCATCGATTATATTCCTAAGGTCACGGTTGACCTGATTAAGGTCGCCGCGATTTGTAGAAGTATATCCATCTTCTATTTTGTAATTTAATTATCTCATCTTTGATCGAGTCTATCTTCAAATCAGGATTCTATTGATCGGAGTTCCTCTAATTTAAATCTCTATCTTTGTTTTGAAATCCATTCTTGAATCACCCTTTGAAAAATCGGGTATGTTGTACTTTTGAAATTGTTTATACCGAAATTATTATTTTGATAACTATGATTTTATTCTATATATAAAAGTAAAAATGTTTTCGATAAGGATTATATACCTATATATAAAACAAATAAGAAATTTTATTCTATATATAAAAGTTTTGAAAGGATTTAAAATTTTGGAAATTTATAAGAAATTGATTTATATAAAAATGATTTATAACTGAAGGGTTAAATTTGAAATTCGAGAATTGAATTCCGGTATTTTGAAATTAGTTTTAAGATTTTGGAAAATATATAAAAATAATTCGATTTAAAAGTATTTTTCGAATAAGAAATGTTTCAAATGAGTTCAAAGGAATTCCAATAATTTTGAAGAAATTTCAAAGAAGTTTTCAAGAAAATAGAAGTCCAGAACTCACTTATGTCGCTGGAAAAATAATTTCGGTGATAAGTGCACGCATCATCGACATTGATTTTCGAGTTTCAGAGTGGGGAAGAGGCCTCTTTAATAGCTTCGCTATGCGAGTGATTTTGTAAAACCGTTTTGATTTCAAATTCTGAAGTATAATTTGATATTTTCGAAAGATATATGTATATATTTGAAACAATTTAAAGTGAGACCGGTGTTCAGTCCTTGAGTTTCGGATTTGATTTAGTATAATCCTATCTATTGAAATTGATTTATTGATTTATGTTGATTTTCAACTCTTGAGTTTGGAAATTTGATTTCCCTAACTAGTTTGAATGTTCGAACACTACCAAATCGAGATTAAATTTTCAAAGCTAAGAAATTTCGAAGAGTATAAAATGTTTGATAAAGTATATAAATTTAGTTTTGAAATGTTTTGAAAAAAAAATAGTTTTGAATAATGGTTTTCAGAAAGGTAAATTGGATATTTCAAATAGAAATAGATAGTTTAAAAGTTTTAAAGAGATAATTATAAATTTGGAAACCATTTTGAGTATAATTGATTTTGAGAAAATATTTGGTTTTGAAATTAAATTTAAATTAAAAACTAGTACTTATACGGTGGCTTTGAAAATGAATTTGTTTGACTTGAATTATTTTAATTTGGAAACTGGGATAATTTTCTAAACCTATTATTTTAGGAACTTTGAAATTTAGATGTTTAATTTAGAAGAAAATTTGGTGAAATCATATATGATTTTGAAACTGAATTGATATTGAAATGATTTGAAATTGAGAACCTTATATTATTAAGCATTTGATTTGGGAGTGGTCGAACTTATAGAAAATGGATTTGTATAAGTATGATATTGATTTGAAATCTATTGATTTGAAATGTACTCAATTTGGAAAGAGAATTTTATATAATCGAAGTCTATATAAGTATGATTTGATATACTATTGATTTGGAAAGTATTCAATTTGAAAAAAAAGAATCCTATATATAATGGACTTTATATAAGTATGATATCGAAGGTATTTGAAAAGGTACTATATGATATATATTTTCGAAGAAATGATATGGAAAGTGCCTTCTGCTTGATATCCGCTTTGTGGCCACATTGTGGATTCATTCTAACGATATTATTCTCTCTGATTTTTGGTTTTCCAGATGTGATACTCGAGTGTTCCCACCGTGGCGTAACCCATGGTTTTTTTTTCTCTCGCGACTGCATAGCGAAATTGCCTGGCTGAGTCTGGCCTAGGTGTACGGATTGTTTCCTGGGGGATCCAAGCGTAACCATTGTGTATCCTACAATCTGTGTAAGTCGCGATTAGTAGCGAAACTGCCTGGCTGAGACGGCCTAGGGGTACGGATTGTTTCCTGGGGGACCCAGGCGTAACCATTGTTGTAACGACCCAGAATTTTTAATAATTTAAATTTGAATATTTAATTAATTTTAAATATTTATAAGTGAATTTTTAAGTCAAATAAATTTTTATTTGAATTTTTGGATTTAATTAGATAATTAAAACAATAATTTAATATGTTAAATTATGGAAATAATTAAAAATTGAGTTAAATATGATTGAAAATAATTTGGAAAATTTTATTTAATCATACTGGAGTTATAGAAATATTTTACAACTTTTAAAATCTAATTAAAAGTTAATTTGTGAAAATTGAATATTTTAATATTTAATAATCGACTGTAAAATAGCCAATTTTTGAACAGTCTCAGAATTGAACGAAACCAGTTTCATTGGATCCGTAATAGTTAGTTATTACCGGATTTCAATTTTCGTGTCAATCGGAGTTATCGTTTGATCGTGGCAGCTCGAAACGCATCGAATTATTTTTAATTTAAATTTGGCGAGCTAAAATAGCCATTTTTCAAAAAGTCTCGGAATTCGACGAAACCAGTTTCATCGGATCCGTAATGTGATATTATTGTAAGGTTTCAAATTTCAAGTCAATTGGATTTACCGTTTGTCCGGTACAAATTAAAACGCCTAGAAATCGATTTAAATCGGTTTAATTTAAATTGAGCGTTTATAGCCATAACTCGCACATACTTCCGAATTAGCTTCCGAAACCTGTTCCATTGTGTCCGGAACGCGGGGTAAACCTTAGAAACGCTGGTTACGGCGCCTAAATCGGAGTTCGGAATTTCCGGATGAATAGTGTTGAACGAAACTCTATAAATACACCCACCATCTTCATAATTTTATAAAAAAATAACAAAACCCTAACCCTAATACTTGCTAGCCGCCACTTATACATGAATGGCCAGAAATTAGCTTCATTCATCTCTCAATCTCTCTCAATCTACAAAGAATTAGAAGAAGTGTTCAACATGAAAAAGGTAGAGCATGAAGAGAGCTTGAAATCCATACGGATATGATCGAGTTTGGAGTCGCGAGGAGGGAGCAAATGTGGGCCATTCACCATCAGGTCGGCACGTGTTTTTGGGCTATACATGAGGCCGAACTTCAAGGGGTTGATGGTGGTGGTAGCTTGCGTTGAGAGCTTCGAGTTGGTGGTTGTGTGATCGAGTTTCGTTGAGAATTGGAGGAGTAATATTTAACCCTAATTTGCTATATTGGGTTCGGCCTTGAATTTGTTTACTGGAGATATGCGTGAGCTTTGGGAAGATGATGGGGAGACGTTGGATCTGCAAAGGAACGGCCAGATTTGAGTGGAGGTTAAAATATATAAGTATATGTTGTGATTTAAGTTATTAAAAACGTGTACAATCTTGTAAAAATCATAACTTTTTCATACGAGGTCGAAAAAATGCAAACTCAGTTGCGTTGGAATCGTATGGACGAGCACTACGCGCTGGAGTTGGTTTGGAGTCGTTTGGAGTTAGTAAGAATTTTGGGTAAAATTAAACGCGCGTTTAATTTTATTCGAAATAAAAGCTAAAACGGAATTTAAAACCAAGGTGAGAACTTCTCACTCAATCGAATAGATTTCGATTTTATTTTAAATAGTTAGATTTAAAATATTTGAATGCATGTTTGAATGATGATTGTTATGTATTGATTGTTAAAATAGACATTATGCGCCGTTAGTAAGCGGATGTTATTTAATATAAACATATACCGCGAATATTTCATAAACAGTGAAATTGGTATTATATATATAATATCAATATATATATATTGGCATATGTATATATTGCAGTTGATTGATTTCCCGCATTTTTTGTTTAGCGGATGAGACCCTATTACGCCGTTATTAAGCGGATAATATTTATTAAGAACATATACCGCGATAATTTCGTACTGGAGCGAAATTGGTATTGTGCTAATGTTTTTGGATGCAGGAAAACAGGTTGGAGGGATCCAACTGGATTCCTCAACAGTTTTTATTTGATTTCAGATATTTTGATATTTGATGGATTATCATATCGATATATGATATCGTTGTAGTCGTGATTGACTATTTGGTGTGTAGCATCATTGGACCCAGATTTTGGGATTTTAAAATGTTTTTAAAGTGATTTTTGAAAGTATACTATATTTTTGGAATTGATCCATTTTAAATAAATAAACGTTATAATTTTTAATGTTATAAAAATTATGATTTTTAAGAAATATAGTTAAAAGCTGATTTTTGAGAAATATGAATTAATGACTTTATAAAATAGTTTAAACTGGATTTTTGAATTTATTATTAAAAGTTCAAATATAGGATTTATAAAATTTGATTATTTTATAAATCAAAATGGTGAAATTATAAAGGAATTTAAAGACGTTTCAGAATAATAATATAAACTGATTTATATTAAGAGATTTATAAATAGATATTTATAAATTAAAATATAGACATTATAAAACGAGTTTTTATAAGTGTTTGAATTAAGTGAAAATGAATTTCATTAAAGAATGAAATTTATAGAATTATAAACTGTGAAGTTATAAATGAAATTTATAAATAGTAAGATTTATAAATTTGGTGAAATTATTTGAAGAATAGATTGGATAAATCATTAAATCTTATAAGTTATAAGATTTATAAATTGGAAAGTCTTTAAAAGAACGATTTTATAAAATAATCGTTTTATAAGCATTTGACTTATTATATGAACATTTAGTTTATAATTTAGTATAAAATGGAATAGGTTAATAAAGGAATTTATAAAAAGGAAGTTTTTATAAATAAATAGAAATGGAATTTATAAACGTTGTTTTATAAATTCGCGAACGACTTATTTTGATAAGTTAATTGTTATAACTTAGAAATAGAGTTATATTCACATTTTGAATAGTGAATAATCCTTTGATTAAAATGAATAAAAGGATGGAATTTGTTAAAGAAGTATATTCATGTTTTTGAATAGTGAATAATACGTTAAAGAAAAGTTTTAGAATGTGATATTTTAAACAGAATTAAAACGATCTAACGATGTTTTAAAATGTGTTGAGATTCGAAACCATAGATTTCAACATTGATTGTTGAAATAGACGTTTTCGAGAAATAAAAGGAAATGATGGACTATAACACTGTTGTTATAGTAAATGATTTCCAAAAGGAAATGTTTTTGAATAGTATTGGGATTTATATATAACTATTTTAATTTCGAATCCCTATACTAGTGATTTTGGGCTGTCGTAACGATGTTTTACGCAACATTCGTTTTAGCCCAAATAAATATGTTTAAGAGAATGTTTTTCTTAAAGAATGAAATATATACTTAATTCGATTTAAGTATATTGAATATTTTCCAAAGGTTGAAAATAAAAAGATTTGTGAATTACTTATTTAATAAGTATGGAATTGTTTTCCAGTATAAAGTGAATATTTAGAATTTATCTTTTCGAGGATAAATTGAAATGGATTTTTGAAATCGCATATGCATGGATATTTTGAAATATAAATTCATTATGGAATTTATAAATGAAAAGGAGAATTGTTTTAAAAATAAATATTGATTTATTTTTGAAGTGTTGAAATTATATATATCTTGTAAAGATATTTTGGAAAATAAATAATTTGGAAAATTATTTGGAATCTGGTGATGTGTGCATATCCAGTGATAGTTCAATAACCGACTATCAGTATTTCCCTTTGAATGGGTATTTGATGTGATTTGATTGAATTTGAATGCACACTTATTTTTGAATAAGCGCTCACTATTCGGGTTAACCGGGAAAGGACCATGGGGTCGTATAACCCACTCCGAATATGTGATACGTCGTTGTGAATCGCATTTGAAGATCGGTGTTGAAGACCGGATATTTGCGAAAGCGATAGGATGACCTGTCGATTGTCTCTGCACTGAGTTGCAACGGTATAGAGACTCCCTAAGTGATGGGAAATCCGATCAGGATTGTGGATATCCGGATTGCAAGGACTTCTTTGTAAGTGCCTTCGGTTCTGTTCGAGCTCGGAACAGACTTGTATGGATTGTATGCCTGACATTACAAGTTGAGATATAAAGCCGATTTCTTTCAAATATATTTCTGTTGGTGGCGGAGAATTTATTCTTTGCTTAACACCCTTCTTTGAGACGTACGAGCTCAAAGGTTATATAGTTGAAGTTATCAGCGATATATTCTCAGTTTGGTAATGTGACATGCTGAGTGATGCTGAAATGATCATTGTGTTGATTATTTGTGATAGGATCGTTTATTTGATCGTCTATCCTTGTGATCATTGTGTTGATCATTTGTTGACCCAAAGCATGGCTTTTGTATAAAGTATGTTTTGTGGACGTGAATTCGTCGAGCCTCACACCCCGTGAATGGTCAAAACAGGAAAGAAGCAGCAAGGTTATGAGGGGTAGCACCCTTTAGGATGTGTGCATTTCCTTCTGGAAAAGGGTGGTATCATGGTATGGAGCCCAGATACTTACTCATGTTGAAAACACTTTGTTATGATTGTGTGAATTGATTACGAGCGCTCGGTGAAAGGTCCCAAAGGACCGGGGGATGGCATATTCGGTCAGTTGTTACTCAGTTAGGAGTAACCCGGCCTTGTGTTGGTAGAGATCCGGTTTGGTTCTCGGGGATGTCCATCCAGAGGCATTCTCATGTGGCAATGGGAAGTTCCTTGGCCTGATCATTCGTTGGAAATCCAAAGAAACAATACGTGACTTGTACGGTTTTAGTTGTATAACCTGCTATGGAATGTGGCGGTAACCTGCTATTGAACATAGTTAGCTATAGTAGGCATACGATAATGGTCGTATGTTGGCTAAGATTTATATTCTACTTTCGAAATAAATTTTTCCTACACTATACACTAATAATAATATCAAATGTTATTTTAAATGCGTATCAAGCATCTTTGACTATCATAAGGAGAAATCTCCTCCGATTCTGCGTTTGCATGTGTGTGTGTGCGGGAGGCCTTATGGTAGTCTCATTTTTAAAAGCATTGCGAATTGATTAAAAATATCCCTCTATTTTGATTTTAAAGATAAATAAACTGTTTTGAGTTCTCACACCAGTCTTGTTAAGCTATTGGGCTATGTGATGGGGGGTTCTCGCTTCGCGGTTTGGTGGCGAACGGGAGACTCTTACTCCCACACATCCTCTTTTAGGGGGTTGGTTAGGCGTAAGCTGTGACAGTCGAAAGGCTGGCCGTAAAAGCAAGTTTGGGATATCAGTGTAAGCCACGGTGGGGCTGGGATGGTTGAAAAGCCTACCGGTTGTGACCGCTCCCAGTCGAAAATTTTCGGGGCGTTACATTTGGTATCAGAGCATATGGTTAAGCGACAACCATGGTTCTGTTGGGTATTACTCGTTAGAGATAGAGTCAGTAGTACTCTAGAATGAGTTGAGTGTAATAATAGCTATGAGAGCGTATTTGTTAGTGAATATAAAATTATTTTATATTGTGATGATTGGTTTGTTGAGTGGTATATAGATTCTGGTTAATACGAGTAATTAACGTTGTTGATAGGGATCTCTAAACACTTGTACAGAACAATTCGACACAGTATTGTTTTAAATTGGGTAAATGAAATAATTTTACCTTGATTATATTTTATATATAAAGGAATAATTTTTCAAAATTATTAAAGTGTATATAAGTTGATTGTTAGGTTGTTTGAATAATCTAAATTAAAGAATAATTGTATAAGCAAAAGAATTATAAGAATTGAATTATAATTAAAGTGATTTACAATTGTGAAATAAATTTATATATATAAGAAGTGAAACTATATGAATATGAGTTGTAAATAAAAGTAAATTTAAAGTTAAATGGAACTTTACCTTAGAATTGAAATCTGAATTTATTTACAAGTGGGAATTTAAGTTATGTAAAACTAAGTGATGTTTAAAATGGAAATATAACTTAAGAGTTGTTGTATGAAATTGATATTGGTATCGAAGTAAATAATCAAGTGGATTAAATGAATATGAACTTGAGTTATGTAATAGAATTCAACTTTGAAATTGAATTGAATGAATGGCTTGAATGTTTAATCAATTGAATGTAATTTAAATTGGATATGGAATAATGAATGAAAGTGTTAATTCATTAAAATCAAATATTATTAGAAGTTGAAAGGTTGAATGAAAAATCAATTTAATTAAACCAATTGAAAATGATGGTGTTAAACCAAATTGAAGGAATATAAGCAAAGGAATTTGGTTGTAATAAATATACATTGGTTGTTATATGATTGTTAGTTGATTGTATATAATTCATTAAGTGTTAATGAAATTGGAAGCTATGTAATTGAATTCAAATTTGGAGTAAATAAATTTGAATAGAATTGAAAGTGAATTGGATTTAATTAGTAAATGTAAACTAATTGAATTGAGAATGAATGTTAGTAAATCCAATGTTAATAAATCAAATATGATTTAGAGTGAAAACCAATTCATTAAATATGAATGAGAATATAAATGAATATTCATTTGATTATGAATGCTAGTTGATTGATGGTTGAATATATTGCATTTGTTGTTTGTTTCATTTGCTATGTGACTTATATAGTTATTATGTTGCTATATGTTGTATATTGATACTATTTTCATATATGCATGATTCTCATGTTGTTTGTTGAGTTTAGTAGGTGCGGATCGCGTTTGCTTCGCATTTGGAGCTCGCTTTCGCGCTATATTAGCCGTATATGCTCGCTAATAAAATATAAGGTACATATCTCGGATTAAATATCGTACTTTTACACTTTTTTCCCTTCGGGATGCCTCATTACTTGATGAGATGTATATTTATGATATATATACTGTCATTTTTTTTTCGGATCGAGCCGCGCAAAGGAGACTATGGCGAATTTTTCCGAGAATTTAAGGCGTTAGAAAAAATTTGAGAAAATTGGGAAAATTTTGAAAACTTCAACTTTGATGTGGAATTGAAAGTTAAACAATAGATAGTTGTTTTTGAAAAGATAACTAAGTATGATTTGAAAACTTAGTAAAGTATGGTAAGAAGTTTAATTATAAATTTTGGGAAAATTAATAGATTCTGTAATTTTCTTACTTGTAATTTCGAGGACGAAATTCTTTTAAGGGGGAAAGATTGTAACGACCCAGAATTTTTAATAATTTAAATTTGAATATTTAATTAATTTTAAATATTTATAAGTGAATTTTTAAGTCAAATAAATTTTTATTTGAATTTTTGGATTTAATTAGATAATTAAAACAATAATTTAATATGTTAAATTATGGAAATAATTAAAAATTGAGTTAAATATGATTGAAAATAATTTGGAAAATTTTTTTTAATCATACTGGAGTTATAGAAATATTTTAGAACTTTTAAAATCGAATTAAAAGTTAATTTGTGAAAATTGAATATTTTAATATTTAATAATCGACTGTAAAATAGCCAATTTTTGAACAGTCTCAGAATTGAACGAAACCAGTTTCATTGGATCCGTAATAGTTAGTTATTACCGGATTTCAATTTTCGTGTCAATCGGAGTTATCGTTTGATCGTGGCAGCTCGAAACGCATCGAATTATTTTTAATTTAAATTTGGCGAGCTAAAATAGCCATTTTTCAAAAAGTCTCGGAATTTGACGAAACCAGTTTCATCGGATCCGTAATGTGATATTATTGTAAGGTTTCAAATTTCAAGTCAATTGGATTTACCGTTTGTCCGGTACAAATTAAAACGCCTAGAAATCGATTTAAATCGGTTTAATTTAAATTGAGCGTTTGTAGCCATAACTCGCACATACTTCCGAATTAGCTTCCGAAACCTGTTCCATTGTGTCCGGAACGCGGGGTAAACCTTAGAAACGCTGGTTACGGTGCCTAAATCGGAGTTCGGAATTTCCGGATGAATAGTGTTGAACGAAACTCTATAAATACACCCACCATCTTCATAATTTTATAAAAAAATAACAAAACCCTAACCCTAATACTTGCTAGCCGCCACTTATGCATGAATGGCCAGAAATTAGCTTCATTCATCTCTCAATCTCTCTCAATCTACAAAGAATTAGAAGAAGTGTTCAACACGAAAAAGGTAGAGCATGAAGAGAGCTTGAAATCCATACGGATATGATCGAGTTTGGAGTCGCGAGGAGGGAGCAAATGTGGGCCGTTCACCATCAGGTCGGCACGTGTTTTTGGGCTATACATGAGGCCGAACTTCAAGGGGTTGATGGTGGTGGTAGCTTGCGTCGAGAGCTTCGAGTTGGTGGTTGTGTGATCGAGTTTCGTTGAGAATTGGAGGAGTAATATTTAACCCTAATTTGCTATATTGGGTTCGGCCTTGAATTTGTTTACTGGAGATATGCGTGAGCTTTGGGAAGATGATGGGGAGACGTTGGATCTGCAAAGGAACGGCCAGATTTGAGTGGAGGTTAAAATATATAAGTATATGTTGTGATTTAAGTTATTAAAAACGTGTACAATCTTGTAAAAATCATAACTTTTTCATACGAGGTCGAAAAAATGCAAACTCAGTTGCGTTGGAATCGTATGGACGAGCACTACGCGATGGAGTTGGTTTGGAGTCGTTTGGAGTTAGTAAGAATTTTGGGTAAAATTAAACGCGCGTTTAATTTTATTCGAAATAAAAGCTAAAACGGAATTTAAAACCAAGGTGAGAACTTCTCACTCAATCGAATAGATTTCGATTTTATTTTAAATAGTTAGATTTAAAATATTTGAATGCATGTTTCAATGATGATTGTTATGTATTGATTGTTAAAATAGACATTATGCGCCGTTAGTAAGCGGATGTTATTTAATATAAACATATACCGCGAATATTTCATAAACAGTGAAATTGGTATTATATATATAATATCAATATATATATATATTGGCATATGTATATATTGCAGTTGATTGATTTCCCGCATTTTTTGTTTAGCGGATGAGACCCTATTACGCCGTTATTAAGCGGATAATATTTATTAAGAACATATACCGCGATAATTTCGTACTGGAGCGAAATTGGTATTGTGCTAATGTTTTTGGATGCAGGAAAACAGGTTGGAGGGATCCAACTGGATTCCTCAACAGTTTTTATTTGATTTCAGATATTTTGATATTTGATGGATTATCATATCGATATATGATATCGTTGTAGTCGTGATTGACTATTTGGTGTGTAGCATCATTGGACCCAGATTTTGGGATTTTAAAATGTTTTTAAAGTGATTTTTGAAAGTATACTATATTTTTGGAATTGATCCATTTTAAATAAATAAACGTTATAATTTTTAATGTTATAAAAATTATGATTTTTAAGAAATATAGTTAAAAGCTGATTTTTGAGAAATATGAATTAATGACTTTATAAAATAGTTTAAACTGGATTTTTGAATTTATTATTAAAAGTTCAAATATAGGATTTATAAAATTTGATTATTTTATAAATCAAAATGGTGAAATTATAAAGGAATTTAAAGACGTTTCAGAATAATAATATAAACTGATTTATATTAAGAGATTTATAAATAGATATTTATAAATTAAAATATAGACATTATAAAACGAGTTTTATAAGTGTTTGAATTAAGTGAAAATGAATTTCATTAAAGAATGAAATTTATAGAATTATAAACTGTGAAGTTATAAATGAAATTTATAAATAGTAAGATTTATAAATTTGGTGAAATTATTTGAAGAATAGATTGGATAAATCATTAAATCTTATAAGTTATAAGATTTATAAATTGGAAAGTCTTTAAAAGAACGATTTTATAAAATAATCGTTTTATAAGCATTTGACTTATTATATGAACATTTAGTTTATAATTTAGTATAAAATGGAATAGGTTAATAAAGGAATTTATAAAAAGGAAGTTTTTATAAATAAATAGAAATGGAATTTATAAACGTTGTTTTATAAATTCGCGAACGACTTATTTTGATAAGTTAATTGTTATAACTTAGAAATAGAGTTATATTCACATTTTGAATAGTGAATAATCCTTTGAATTAAAATGAATAAAAGGATGGAATTTGTTAAAGAAGTATATTCATGTTTTTGAATAGTGAATAATACGTTAAAGAAAAGTTTTAGAATGTGATATTTTAAACAGAATTAAAACGATCTAACGATGTTTTAAAATGTGTTGAGATTCGAAACCATAGATTTCAACATTGATTGTTGAAATAGACGTTTTCGAGAAATAAAAGGAAATGATGGACTATAACACTGTTGTTATAGTAAATGATTTCCAAAAGGAAATGTTTTTGAATAGTATTGGGATTTATATATATCTATTTTAATTTCGAATCCCTATACTAGTGATTTTGGGCTGTCGTAACGATGTTTTACGCAACATTCGTTTTAGCCCAAATAAATATGTTTAAGAGAATGTTTTTCTTAAAGAATGAAATATATACTTAATTCGATTTAAGTATATTGAATATTTTCCAAAGGTTGAAAATAAAAAGATTTGTGAATTACTTATTTAATAAGTATGGAATTGTTTTCCAGTATAAAGTGAATATTTAGAATTTATCTTTTCGAGGATAAATTGAAATGGATTTTTGAAATCGCATATGCATGGATATTTTGAAATATAAATTCATTATGGAATTTATAAATGAAAAGGAGAATTGTTTTAAAAATAAATATTGATTTATTTTTGAAGTGTTGAAATTATATATATCTTGTAAAGATATTTTGGAAAATAAATAATTTGGAAAATTATTTGGAATCTGGTGATGTGTGCATATCCAGTGATAGTTCAATAACCGACTATCAGTATTTCCCTTTGAATGGGTATTTGATGTGATTTGATTGAATTTGAATGCACACTTATTTTTGAATAAGCGCTCACTATTCGGGTTAACCGGGAAAGGACCATGGGGTCGTATAACCCACTACGAATATGTGATACGTCGTTGTGAATCGCATTTGAAGATCGGTGTTGAAGACCGGATATTTGCGAAAGCGATAGGATGACCTGTCGATTGTCTCTGCACTGAGTTGCAACGGTATAGAGACTCCCTAAGTGATGGGAAATCCGATCAGGATTGTGGATATCCGGATTGCAAGGACTTCTTTGTAAGTGCCTTCGGTTCTGTTCGAGCCCGGAACAGACTTGTATGGATTGTATGCCTGACATTACAAGTTAGATATAAAGCCGATTTCTTTCAAATATATTTCTGTTGGTGGCGGAGAATTTATTCTTTGCTTAACACCCTTCTTTGAGACGTACGAGGTCAAAGGTTATATAGTTGAAGTTATCAGCGATATATTCCCAGTTTGGTAATGTGACATGCTGAGTGATGCTGAAATGATCATTGTGTTGATTATTTGTGATAGGATCGTTTATTTGATCGTCTATCCTTGTGATCATTGTGTTGATCATTTGTTGACCCAAAGCATGGCTTTTGTATAAAGTATGTTTTGTGGACGTGAATTCGTCGAGCCTCACACCCCGTGAATGGTCAAAACAGGAAAGAAGCAGCAAGGTTATGAGGGGTAGCACCCTTTAGGATGTGTGCATTTCCTTCTGGAAAAGGGTGGTATCATGGTATGGAGCCCAGATACTTACTCATGTTGAAAACACTTTGTTATGATTGTGTGAATTGATTACGAGCGCTCGGTGAAAGGTCCCAAAGGACCGGGGGATGGCATATTCGGTCAGTTGTTACTCAGTTAGGAGTAACCCGGCCTTGTGTTGGTAGAGATCCGGTTTGGTTCTCGGGGATGTCCATCCAGAGGCATTCTCATGTGGCAATGGGAAGTTCCTTGGCCTGATCATTCGTTGGAAATCCAAAGAAACAATACGTGACTTGTACGGTTTTAGTTGTATAACCTGCTATGGAATGTGGCGGTAACCTGCTATTGAACATAGTTAGCTATAGTAGGCATACGATAATGGTCGTATGTTGGCTAAGATTTATATTCTACTTTCGAAATAAATTTTTCCTACACTATACACTAATAATAATATCAAATGTTATTTTAAATGCGTATCAAGCATCTTTGACTATCATAAGGAGAAATCTCCTCCGATTCTGCGTTTGCATGTGTGTGTGTGCGGGAGGCCTTATGGTAGTCTCATTTTTAAAAGCATTGCGAATTGAATAAAAATATCCCTCTATTTTGATTTTAAAGATAAATAAACTGTTTTGAGTTCTCACACCAGTCACATGACTGACTTGGAGTTTATTGTTTTCCTTCCTAAACTCTGGGTGCCCACAAATTTCCACACGGGCAGTTAAGAGTTAAGGTTTATCAGGATATTCTGGATATTCTGGAGTTGCTGGAGGCAAGCTGGATGGCATGGCCTATTACTAGTTTATATAGTATTTCTTTTTCCGCTGTTTGTTGATGTATGTTGTTGTACACTCTGATGATATGATGTGATGTAATATGATGATAATGTAATAACTGATATAGTCCTTTGTTTAAAGATTATTCATTTATTATTATATGTTGTTCCGCTGCGAATTGTGAGATTCTGTTGTTGTTCTGTTGTTTTCTTTTGTCCGTTCTATTTTAAAATTCTTCTATCTTCTATTTTTAAAATTCTCTGTTTTCTAAAAATTATCCATCTTCTTTTCTCTCTATTTTCTATCTTATCTACTCTTCTCTCTTTTTCTTTTTCTTAAATTCTTTTTAAAACCCATAACATCTCGGTTTTCGGCCTTTGATTTCTCGGCAGTCGATAAAGTGAGTATCGATGTTGAATTTTCGAAGAACGAAAACTTTCGGGGCGTTACAATTGTGTATCCTGCACTCTACTAGTCATCATGGCGTAACTCGCAAGGCTGAGAAAGCTTACGGATACGGATTGTTTCCTGGGGGATCCAGGCGTAACCATTGTGTATCTGCGAACCATGGTTGGACAAAGGTTTTGGTTTGGTTGTTTCGTTTGGATTGTACTTTCCATATCTGTTTTAAAGGTTTTTCAAGTATTTTCACTGGGTGTTGAAACAAGTCTACTAAGTACTTGAAGAATTCTAGCTTTACGCCTGATCAACGCATGGCCAAAGTCTGCAAGAACGAGGATAAACTTGTTGAAACATCGAGTTATAAAAATAATTCTGAAAGAAAGATTTATTTCGATATAAAGGTATTTTATTATAAAGGTATTTTTCAAGAAAGAAATTTTGTGTTAATATTTGAAATTGAAACTCTTATAGTTTGAAATTTACGATTCGTGTCCAATTCTATTCTTTAAATCTAACTTATCTTCTCATCTTTAGTTGTTCACCTTGATTCTGTTTTTCCGAATCTACCTTCTTTCCTTTTTGAATATAATCTTTTAAATATTGCTTATTTGTATACTACATTGTTTAATAGAAAATTTTAGTGTTATAAATATTTTGGAAGTTATTAATTAAATAAGACATATTTAAAGTGAATGATTTATTAATAATGTTTGAAAAGTATCTAAAGACAAATTTATAAATTTATGAATTATGGATTTAATGCTTTCAATAGCTTCTTTGTAAATATAACTAATGATGCAAATAATTATTTTCAAATAGCTTTCATATATGTATAAAGGTGTTAGTTAAACATATTAAATTCCAATGAGTTTTGAAAATTTTAAAGTATTAGATAACTGAATCGCAAATGATGTTTTCAAATGAATATTTCAAGTAAAATTTATATAGTTTTAAATTAATTATTTTCCCTTGACTTTCAATCTACCTTTATGTCTGGTTGTTCTATTCTCCTACCTCCTTCCTTTTCGGGGACGAAAAGTTTTGAGTGGGGGAGAGTGTAACGACCCATAAAATTTTATTAATTTTTAATTGGTTTTATAACGTATTTAATTTGGATTTTGAGAAATTTTAATAATAATATTTTGAAATAAAGTTTTAACATTTGGTTTATGTATAATTAAATATAGAAAATGGTAAATTTTTAATTAATTATATGAAGGTTTATTTATTATATAATTCTATTAAATTCAAATCAGTTAATAATTGGTGAAAATAAATTTATTTTCAAGACCAAAATATTTTTACATAGAAAAATTCTAAATCATCTTCTGACTGAGACGTCATTTTTTGTTTTCCCAAATTTAGACTTCTATAGCTCCGTCGATCTTATTAATTTTCTGCGTTTTTACTGCATTTTTTTGCTAGTGAAAATTCGAATTTTTATAATTCAATCGTACCACCAATATCTATATACCATTTTGATCGTCTGATTGTACTGATCACTACGGTATATTTATTTCTATATTTTGAGATCCGATACGCGACGGAAACAATAAAAACGTGCGTCATCGGTGTTGAAATTTGTGACTTGGATTTATCTACTTTTCAAATTTGAAACCGTACAACTCATACCATATTAAATTTCTTTTAAAGGTTTTAGCTAAATTTATGGGTGAGCGTTGCCACACCTTTCCACCTTATATTTAATTCTCTGCCGTTTCAATTTGCATTCTATCCGTTCACATTTCATTTATTCCTTTTCTACCATATATTAAATTATCTCTTTCTGCTATTTGCTATTTGCTAATTGCTATTTGCTCATTCACGCGATCATTTAATTGAAATCAAATTTTCAACCCTTACTTCTCTTTTCTTTTCAAATTTGAAACGTATTATTAAATCAAGCCATTAATTGCTTTTATTTTTTCCTTAAATCAACGTACAGTTCACACAATTATAAATTGCATTAAATTTTCTGATGAACCACACCATGACCGTTTATATTACATTCATTTGGAATATATTCATTTGTTTGAAATCTTTCCCTTTCTCTCTCATCTCAGTTGGGAATAAAATAAATTTCAACGGAAACCACTTTTCAATGCTTTTAACTCTATATAACTTTTGATAAAATTTTCTGTCCTTTTTTAAACTAAAACGTATAAGGATATACGTCTCCCATTGATTAATTTTTAAATCGTCCCGTTGTCCTTTTCATGTATGTTATATTTATTTATATTCTAACATTTTCTATTATTTTCTGATTTGTTGCATACATTTCGTTTTCGAAAAATGCGGTTCATTCCTATTTATTTCATTTCTCACATTTATTTCATCTTTTACTGAAATTCGACCGTTGCCACGTCATACCATTTTGGAAGTATGAATGTACAAAACATGCATACGTTTTATCTTTGCTTAAATTTCTCTGTCCATTCCTTTTTCCATTTTAATATCCTTGCCTTTCCAAACTCATTACGTACTGTCCAAACAAACAAAAATTTATCGCTTTAATTATTCAGCTCAATCTGAGGGACCGTTACTATTCAAATCACTTTATATTTATGGTATACGTTTCTTATCTTTATTTGGCAACGGTTCTTTTTTTTATTGCCTTAAACACTTTGCTGAATCAAAAGACAACCGTTCCTATTAAAATTTTCTTTTGATCTGATCTGTGGCGTACGTTACTTTGAAATAAATTTTAGATATTATAGCGTCTGTCACTTCCATTTTCCAATTTGAATCATTTATTTACCTATTCCTTTTCTGTACTTACATGTTATCAAATAAATAAAGTATATATTTATAATCAAGCTTTCATCTTCCCAGATCCAATTCATGTTGTTGAAACCTTTTTCATCCTCTTCCCCTGTTTCAACCCGAAGGACGTGCAAACCATCCTTCTTCCCTGATGCCATCTCCAACCTTTTGTTCCTCCTCCCCTTCTTCTAGTGCAGCGGGTGAGTAATATATAAGTTAGAACTATATATATATATATATATATATATATATATATGTATGTATGTATATATATATATATATATATTCAACTGTTTACAATTTATACAAGGCATATCTATATGAAAGTATTATATGATTTTCTATGTTCAAAGATATATTTTCTTTGTATGTTTTAAACTGATTTTTGTTTGTATATATATATTTCATATGGGACAGAGAATATATATGTACATGTTTTGTATTATAATAGTATATAAGTTGATATTATATGTTGTTTTAAGTATTATGTAGATTACCGTATTTCATTTGCAGTAATATATATAGGGATAAAGTACTGTTTATTTGAGATTCAATTGTTTATATCCTACTTACAAATTTTAATAGTATACGTATGATTTTATATTATTCGTTTATGCATAAGTTTACAACTAGGTATACGTGTAATTATATACTTTAGCCATAAAATTTATAAGTATATATACATTGGTTTGTAGTGATTTATAGTATTGATTCTTATAAAATATATATGTACGTGGTTTACAAAGTCTTGGGATTTAACAGTTCTGTTACATATGTTATATTGTTTTACATAAAATAATAAAACTGTTATGTTAGCGTTTGTAGCTTTCTTTGTTACAATAATATATAAAGTTATTTTGAAAAGTGGTCTCATCATTTTTCTTTAAACTTGTATATGTTTATGTATATTTCCATATAAAAGTTACAACATTTATTTCAAATTTTATTATATTTGATTTTAATACATGTGTTTAATACAAAGCAATGATTTTTCTTACATACGTATTTTGTTTTGATATTTGACTTAAAAAGAAGTATTCATTTAATAAGAAAATAATAATGTTATACTTTCAATTTATGTCAATCTGATTTGGATTTGTTCTCGTAAAATTCTATTGTCAGCTCTATCCATCGAATTCGTGCCAATCCTGCTTTGCTTTGAAACTTGTGCTTGGATTCGTAATTTATCCCACTTTCGTTCATCTCTAGCCTCGAAAGGTGAGCAATCACTCACGATTAACGTTCTTTTATTTGTTAAATTTGATTTCAATTGAAACGACAATTGAAATATGAGGCTGCAGTTATTTAAATTGTTATATATGCTATTATCTATAACTGTTCACTTATGGGATATGACACCATATCCTATTGTTTATATTTATTTTGATGGTATATGCCTGTTGTTATTATTATTTTCATATCTGTTATCACTCTGCAAGTTCCCTGTTAGTATAGAAATCATTATGGGTTGAAATGATACATACCCGAACGGACTTTAGAATAGGAGAAAATCGTTATGGGTTGAAATGATAAACCCAAGCGATTTTCATTTAATTGAATTTGGGATTACGGGTTGAAATGATTTCCACCCGTATTTACTGACAGTTTATATTCAATAATTAATTAAATAACAATTTAGCTGACAGTTTACATGCAATAATTTATATGCAATAATAAATTAAATAATAATTTAATTCAAATAAATTCAATTTAACTGAGATGATGATTAAAAATATGCCAAACAGTCATAAATAAATTTCTAATCACATCATAAATCAATTTAACAAACATAAGAAATTTTAGAAGTTGCGAGTGGGTTAAAACACACACCTTTTGAATTTAAATCCAATTTAAACCCAAAACTTGAACAGTCTTAGAATTTGTCCAAACTAGCACCAAAATGTCAGAAATTCCAATATGAACCCAGCGGAGAAAACCACGCGTGAAACGGACCTCGTGTGCAAGAGTTATGTTAGTTAGAGCGACGCAAAATTAAATTTATATAAAATAAAACGAAACTAAAACTGGCCACTAACATTCAAAAACGTCACACCTTCCTCTTCTTCACGCTCATGCATAGAACCCATTGACCAGCTCTTCGACCACCACCAACGTCGTCGTTTGACCACCGTACGTCGAGCCACCTATGCCATCGTCCTGCCTGCGTCGAGCCGCGCCTGACCGCTTAACTTCGATCACCCATCAACGCCTCCGGCCGCCACTGTTTACTAGGGTTTCAAAACCCTAGTCCGCCAATTCTAACCGCCACAGGACGATTCACCCCATGATTTCACCATCTAACGACTCCATACGACGAACTCTCGAAAACCAATGTCTTGATTTCGCCAATCGATTCCCAAATCAAAAATATCCAGTTCGGCCTAGGGTTCCGCCGTTTAAAAATTTGACCGAGAATAGAGGTTGATCCAAGCATCTTTTTCAAAAATAGATAATAGACGCAAATTCAAATGGACGTGATCTTTGAGTTACATATTTTTTTGAATTTTTTTGAGGAGTTTAATTTTTGGCTTTGAATTTTATTTGAAATTGCAATTGGAATATTTGGTTTTGTCTGCCATTGAAATGAGGAGGAGCAACTAGAATTGTACATAACATAAGAAATAACCTAGGGTTTATAACGACATATATATAGGCAGAACACAATAGAAATGAATGGTCTTGGTTGGTTTGGAAAGTTGAACGATAATGACCCAAAAAGCCCGTTCTGTCTCCAGAACGAAATTGGGTCAACCCATATATCAAAATAGATGTTTTAAAATATTTTAAACAAAATAAAACGGGTTTCAAGTTCAAATTCCATCGTATGAAGAAGTTATGCTAAAATCAAGTTATTTCAAATTGATTTCAGTTGATTTATATTTTATTGATTTCTAGGCAATTCGAGCCCGTACGATCAAACGATAAGCCCTATCATTATGAAACCGAAAATCCTATAATAATTCACCGTTACGAATCCGATGAAACTAGTTTCGTCAAAATCCGAGTCAGTGGCCAAAATGGCTATTTTCTAGATATTAAATTAAATTAATAATTAATTGTAAATCACTTTTTCATTTTAAATTTTATTGTTTACCATTTCTATCATTTTTGATTCCTTGATCATTTACAATTACTTGAACAATTTTAGATATCAAATTTAAAGTTGATTAACTCATCAATTTCAGTGTTATTTTCCATTTTCGTTAAATTCAAAAATTATAAATTAAAACTCCAAAATCCATTTATTAAAATTTTAAACCTTGTTATTCGAGTCTTTATTACAAAAAGAATATAACTAACATTATTTTTAAATCTTGGTTCTTAATATTCTTCCATTTTAACTTAATTTCAATTAACATACTATTTAATTACCTTTAATTGCAAATTTTATTTCCAATTTTATTTAACGCACTAAATAAATAAATAAATAACATATATTAGTTTTCTCCTATTTGCTTTTACTTATAACTTTATTACTTACCAACACATGTTATAATTCCATATATAACACTAATTTTATTTAATTACCATTAATACTGTATTATTTCATAAATTAATCAATACTTACATTTGTTTTTCTTATATTTCATTTATAAACAAATTAAAATATTTCCACTATTCCAATTAATTTGAATCCCATTCAAGTTATTAGCCATTCACTTACATTCATACTGTTGCAATTCGTTCTAGTTATTATTTTTATTAATAATTCACAAATTTATATTTTCTTCAATATTCAATTTCAAACATCCTATTCAATTAACAATTTTAATTGTTGAAAATTTACGGGTCGTTACACTCTCCCACACTCAAAACTTTTCGTCCCTGAAAAGGAAAAAGAAGGGGAAAAGAAAGAATCAAGTAGTCAATACATCTTATTCAAAATATTAATTTTATAAACAAATAAATTTACAAAATTTAATAATTTAAAGAAAATATATCAATTTATAGCCATTAAATCTTTTTATACTCTAATAATAAAGTTTGGAAAACATTTTCAAAAAATTTCTATGTCCAAAATTTACGGAAAATTTCGGCAGAGTCTTCTTTGTACAGAGAGACTCGGGAGAAAATATAATATCAAATATAACAATATATATCACAATATCTCAAAATAATATCTCCCGACAACGGGAAAAACAATATAATAGCACTATAAAATAGTAATCCAAGAACGTACCTATTTGTCGGGCAATTAACGCTTAATTATGAAACCAAAAGCAGTAGCAATTGCTTCCATAACCTGCATTTCACTTATATAATCTAAAAGAGTTAATAATTATATGAATTGAAACATTTAAAGTTGTTTCAAAAAATTAAATACAAAACAACAGTCTTAGATAAACTCAATAGATTATTCATACATCTAAGCAATTAAAAGTATCTTTTACCCAAACAACTCATAAACCAAAACAAACAAAAATTTCAAACAATAGATCAAGTTCATTCTTATTAATTTCATTTTAAACATTCGTCGTTTGATTTTGTAACGTCCCGTTTTCCCGTACCCTTCGAATCGATAGTAAACCACACATGTCCAACTCAAATTGCACGAAAAGACGGATCATTAAGGGTAGAAAGAAAAAATAGATAGAACAGAATCTCACACGAATGGAATAACATATAATATTGAACGAATTTTTTTACAGCGGAAAACTTTTAAATACATATATCAAAGTCTAACCTAAATTCAGCTTGGATAGTTATAAACATCTGTCCTTATAATTGCTGACAAACATCACAATTAAAAATAATCACAAAATACAGGGTTGTTACACTCCGTGATCACTTCGAATATTTTTAATTTTCAAGTCCATTTGTGTTTTAATTCTTTTAGCGAATATCTTAAACATACCAAAAGTATCGCTTTTATGTTTTAAAAAAAGTCCATTTATATCTTGAAAAATCATCATCTATTACGAAAACATATTTATTGGGATTTATAGATCGTATTTGTGTTGGTCCAAATAAATCTAAATGTAACAATTCTAATGGTTGTTTTGTAGAAATATTATTTTTAGATTTAAAAGAGCTTTTCTTAAGTTTTCCAATTTGACAATCGTCACATAAATTTTCTACTTTGTATTTTATTTTAGGTAGACCTCTAACTAGCTCATATTTTGCCAATTTATTAATATTTTTAAAATTGATATGACAAAATCGTTTATGTCATAACTATGGATCATCATGTTTGGCGGTTAAACATAAATTTGAATTTTTATTTATATTCATGTTTAGTACATAAATATTTTTGTTTCTAAAACCTTCAAATACAAGTTGTTTGTTATTATCGAAAATATTACATCTATCTTTTCCAAAATTTATTTGAAAACCTTTATCGCTTAATTGACTAATACTTAGTTGGTTGTGTTTTATATTTTCTACTAATAAAGCATTAGAAATAATAGGAGAGTTAGAAATACCAGAGTTGATGACTTCTCCAATGCCCACGACATATCCTTTTGAATTATCTCTAAAGGTTACTGTTCCACCATCGATGTATGTTATATTTGATAACATTTTTGAATTCTGGTCATATGCTTGGAACATCCGCTATCTAGTATCCATTTCTCTTTATTTTTTATTTTGGGTACCTGCAAAATAAAAGATGTTTTAATTGGTACCCATATATTTTGTTAGGGTCCTAATTGTTAGGTGAAGGTAGTCATATCCAAGATGGTTTGATACCTTTATAAATATAATTTTTATTATAAACTACATTCTCTAAGAAATTATTAATATATTTTTGTCTAATCAAATTATTATTTGTCTTAGGAATCCAAATTTTCATATTTTTGGTATTCATATTGGACGTTAGTGCACTTTTGGTTTTTTATAAATAGAATGTTTAGCATCATTTCCTTTTTGTTTAGAAATATTTTTAAATCCTATTCCATTTCTATTGCCTGATGGTTTTGAAGTTTTGATAAGATTTTTCAAATCTTGTTTTCCTTTGTTAATTTTTGACACATTATTTGTAATTTTATCTAATTTTCTTTTAATTCTAAATTTTCAATTTTCAATAATTCAATATTGCTTTTTAAATTGACACTTTCTTTTAGCAAATTATCCTTCACTATTTTAGTGTTTTCAAACTCAATAGCAATAGCCTCACTTTCTATTAAGTTATTTTTAATTTTTCTTTGAGGTAATTCTAGTTCTTCTTCTAAGATAATTTTTTCATCTTTTAACATTCCTACTTCAAGTTCTAATCTATTTATTTTGACTATATATTCTTTGTTTAATTTTTTAATTTGTCTAAATTTATCATCTAATTCCGTGCTAAGTTCTAATAATTCGTCATAGCTAAGTTCCATACATACCTCATTAGTTTGTGCCATAAAACACACATTAGCTTGTTCTCCGTCACTATCGCTATCACTTTCAGATGATAAAGAATCCGAGTCATCCCATGTTACTTTGAAAGCCTTCTTCTTTTTGAATTTTTCAAATTTGTTTTTCTTTTTATCATTATTGAGTTTGGGGCAACCCTTCTTCATATGTATGTATTGATCAAATTCATAGCACTTGATTTGAGATAGGTTTATTGTGTTGGACTTTCCTTCTTTTTGGAATTTGGTCATCTTTCTAAATTTCTTGAATCTATTATAATTCTTGGCAATAAAGACTATCTCATCTTCATCTAAATCAGAGTCATCATTTTTTATTGCTAGGAATGCTATGTTCTTCTTTTCCAAATTTAATTTTTTTTGTGCCTGTAAATTAGCTTCATAGGACATTAAATTTCCTATCAACTCTTCAACTTTGAGAGTAAAAAGATCATTAGCTTCTTCAATAGCTAATACCTTTCTTTCCCAATCCGATGTTATAGAATTGAGTATTCGAGAAACAAAATCAAAATCAGTAAACTTAACTCCTAATGCCATAAAATCATGTTGGATAGTTTGAAATCTAGAATACATGTCAACAATAGTTTCATTTTGCTTCATTTTGAATGAGGAGAATTGGTTTTGCAAAATCGAAATCTTAGTTTGTTTGACCTTTGTTGTACCTTCGTGTGTAGTTTGTAAGCTACGCCAAATGTCAAATGCAGTTGTGCATAACATGACACGTGAAAATTCATTTTTATCTAGAGAGCAAAATAAAACATTCATAGCTTTAGCATTGTTTGATGCTAAGGTCTTTTATGCATCTGTCCATGTGTTTATAGCAGTAGTAGGTGCTTCATATTTATCTTGTATGGCTGACCAAATTTCTGGACCATTAGCTTCCATAAATATTCTCATACGTGTTGACCGATATGCATAGTTAGATCCATTAAAAAGTGGGGGTCGTGCTGTGGATTGTCCTTGTTGAAAAATACTTGCCATATTAAAGTGATTCAAAAACGTGTTACTGTTGTTAGATCAAACCTTGTTCCGATACCAATTGTAACTCTATATGATGGATCGTGTAGTGTATATATATACAAGTATAAGTGACTAACTATATGATGTATCTAATATAAACTTAATAGATGATAATAGCAAAGTAAATGGAAATAAGCACATCGGGATTTTATACTGGTTCAGACCTCCCGTCCTACGTCCAGTCTCGAAGCTCCTCTTCGGAATTCTTCTCCCGAAAGAATAAGCTTGGTTACAAAAGCATGTTCTTGTCAAATGTGTGTTCTATAACACTAATATTGACTATTAGGTACAAATGCTTCCAATATATCTATAGGATATTGATTGAAGAATTATGAATATATGGAAGAGTGAAACACAAATATAAGATTGCTAGAGATCAAGAATATATCAGAATAAAGAGTAAAGAGCATAAGTAAGTAAGGTGAGATTTCTCTTAGATTCTTGATGCTACTTATAGCGGTAGAGAGATTCCTTGGGTAGTTGCATCCATTAACAAGTGTTCTATGGTCGCTTCTGATGGTGATGAAGAGTTGCAGTGAAGAGGAGTGAAAGTGTCTTTTCAATTGTGACAATTGTACTTTGAATGTCAACACCCGAGTTCAAAATCAGACGTCTGAAAAATATCTCAGACGTCTGGCTCTTATATATTTTTTGTATATGGTAGCTTTTCAGACGTCTGAGTACATTAACCAAACGTCTGATTCTGTATGATTTGCGAACCAGAGGATTCAATCAGACGTCTGGCTAGTGCACCCAGACGTCTGAACTTGTGCATGTTGCTTTTCTTGTGTCTATGTCATTGCTCTTCTGATTCTATCGACTTGTAGCCTCTTAATACTTTCTTTGAATCTTGTTCTTGTCTCTTTGGTGATGTTACTTTAACAATTACCTATGAATAGAAATATATATGCATATTCAATTTCCATTGTATAGTTGTCGTCATCGAAACCATAGAATTGATTTCCTAACACATACCCGTTTCTTTAACAGAATAAAGAATAATAATTAGACACTTGAAAAGTACACTCTTTGTTTATTATGCTCTAGCTTTTCAAAGAGGCCTATCCATTTTAGTGGACGTCAATTATGATATTATAGTTGCTGAGATTACATCAGTTTTTCTATGTGGTATATGCGCTTAAAGCTAGCATTATGTAGCATGAAGACTAATTTCATGTGTTGTTTAATTGTGAGACTCAATTAGGACATACTTTCAAGTGGATGCAGTCAAGTCCGGAAGGATCCAGGTTAATGGGGAAATGGTTGATGTATCATTCATTGTTCGATCTTCCCAAAAAGTAAGTCATTCTTTACACATGTTTCTCCTTACACAGTCTACCTCTTGCTCATTTCTTCTTGGATTAGGAAGAAAACGCATACTTTACTAATGTTTTATACCCAAAATTATTTACTACACACATAAACAATTTCGTTCACCTTTCAAAAGCATTTTAATTGCACCATATGAATGTATTATATATAGCATAGTTGTTCATATACATGTATACACAATTTTTTTAGCAACTGGGGCACATGGATCTACTTTTTATTCAAAAATAAATAATTTTGTAGCACCTTTGTATGTCAAAACCGAAATCTTGATCAAATTGTCAAAGATCTTTACTATTGTATTAGTGATCACTTGCTATAAATATCCTTTTCGTTACTTTATACACATACATTGTATTTAATTTCAGCAGGGAGAAGAAACTTAGAAAAGCATTTTTTTTGTAAGTTGGGAACTTGGATCTGCTTTTATGCAAAAATAAATAATTTTGTAGCACCTTGGATGTCAAAACCAAAATCTTGATCAAATTGTCAAAGGTATTTACTATTGTATTGGTGATTACTTGCTATAAATCTCCTTCTCGCTGCTTTATAGACACACATATATTGTATTTAATTTCAGCAGGGAGATGAAATTTAGAAAAGAAATATTAGTAGTAGATGAAAAACACAACGAATAGGAAAATTGTTAACAAAGTTAGCATACCATCAAACATCAATGAAAAAACCTAATATTACTTTCCATCAATACATAATTTATGAATAAACATTACCTTCATCCCTCCACATTTCAATTATCAGAATGAATCTGCCGTCTTTCCAACTTCTTGTACTCCAAGCCCTCTCATTTTCCGAATTCGCCGCGGCCATCTTCTAGCTCCTCAATCGATTAGTAAATCCTAACTGGAATCTCAAACATGATGTTGTCGAAATTCCTGTAAATTGTTGAGTCGAACGTCAATTAAAGCAGAACAAATTGATTTAGGTTAAAGCAGAACAAATTGATTTAGGTTGAAGAGAAAACTAATACTACTTTTCATCAATAAATGGAACTTTACTTATAAATGATATAGTGTAAAGGCCCTTTCTATACTTAGATCACCGTCCAACATATAGAGTATACAGTGGTCGATGTAATGTAATAAAGAACAACTCTTCTTCTAAAAAATAATTCATGATGTGCAACTAGTCAATAAATAAAAGTTAAGTTTATGAACATTTTAGAAATTAGAATATTTCTAAAATCATGTCCATTGTTTATTCAAAGTGGAAAATAGATACTGGGTAGAGCAATGAAAGCATCAGCTTGTTAAGCCATCTCAGCCTTTAGTGCATTCCTGAAACTTCTTTGACCTCCCCTACTGTCTCTCCGGTAATCTAAAAACAATTTTTCTTTATTTTTTTCAAAATGAATACTTATTTTGTCTGAATCATTAACCCAAAGCCGATTGAAATTTTTTTGTTTTTTCCTTGTCAGTAAGACAAATAGAACCCTTCAATTGTGATACATGGATGCTCTAAGGCGTGTCTCCAATGATTTGCCAATTACAAACCAAATAAAAAGTTCTTACCTGGCACACAGGTTTCCCAACCCTTTCAGATAAATTCTTATACTTAGCTTCATATAACAAACTCCATCGAAACAACGCGAGCTTCCCTTGCTGTGTGTCGCACATTCATCTACTTGTGTTGTCATGCACTAAACATGACTTGCAATGTACCCACTTCAGATCTGAGACTGGCTTGCTTTTCTACAACTCCGACCCTCTGACTGAGCACAGCAGCAAACACAGTCGTTGGTCTTTGGAAGCAATATTTGCAAGTGGCAACTACCTGCCTCTTCTTATGTGTGTGCCACTGTTAATGAGTCTTTATGGCTGTGCTTTAGTAATATTCTATATACTATATATACTAAATAATTTGCATTACTAGGTACTAATAATTACATATATACTAAAGTTTGAATAATAATACAGTGAATGATTTGGATGTATAATTAAGGAGAAACCAAATTGGATAATCCAAGAGCATTGCTAATAGAAAACAATGGACCTCGCGTATGTTATTATCCTAAGATACATTGATAACATATTAGGAAACAGAGCATGTGGAGAGAGGGTCAATATCTTGAAAGTATCACTACAACAAAAATACCTTATTACAGCGCCCTTTTTACAACGGGCATTTGCTGCCCGTTGTAATAGAATGCTATTACAACGGTCCATTTAGGACCGTTGCAATAGATACCCTATACAATACTCCTTTTACAACAGGCATTTGCTGCCCGTTGTAATAGAAGGCTATTACAACGGTCCATTCGAGACCGTTGTAATAGATGCCCTATACAACGCTCTTTTTACAACGGGCATTTGCTGCCCGTTGTAATAAAATGCTGCAAAAACGCGCGTCTTTCATACTGCAATCTCCATTTCAGCGCCACTTCCTCTTTACTTGTCTTCAAACCCCGCAACAAACCCTAAATCCTAAAATCGACGCCAATCAACTCTCGACCATCTACAACATCATCACCTACTCCTCCTCCAATGATCAAATGCTCCGCGCCTTCTATCGTCACCTCCCCTTCTCCGACCCCGACCTCCTCGACTCCCTCCTCAAACGCGCTTGCTTCTCCCACTCCAACCCTCTCCGCCCCCTCCACTTTTTCCACCCCGTCCTGGACTCCAACTCCAAACGCACCCACTTCTCCCCTTCTCCTTCGACACCATGCTCTACCTCCTTGGCCGATCTAGACACTTCACCTCTCCTGGTCCTTCCTTCTCCACATCCGACGCGAGTACCCCTCGTCCATCTCCCCCAAAATGGTCCAGATCGTCCTAGCCTGCATCGCCAAGGTCTGATCGGTCCGACAAACCGTTGAGAGCTTCTATAAGTTCAAAAAACTCATCCATCCGTTCTCTACCTCCTGCTTCAACGCCTTACTCCGAACCTTATGCCAGAAGAAAGTTTGTTGCTTGTGGTTAACATATTTAAAATCTAATTGTTTGTTTTTGTTTTCTACAGGGGTAACATCAAATACAGATGCTGCTTAGCTTGCTGAAACTTTTGCTTCCTCAGGTTGCTCAACCAAGGTATCTTATATCGATATTTATGACTGTATTACTATTAATCTTTGTATTTTAATATAACAAATTCATTATTCTGAATACATTACTTAATCTATAGTTAGTATACTAATATATGCCAATTATGTCTTTGTTCTAATATCAGTGGATGAAATGGTATTGGTGGATGTTGAGCAGTGATGAGGCAAGCAGGGGAGCTAGGGGTTACTGATGATTGTCAGGCAGTGGGTTATGGATGAGGGCAGAGCTGTGGTCAGTTGGCAGTATTGACGACTGATGGTTATGGATAGGAGTGTGGTCTGTAGGGTGTTGGCCACTGGTGGCAGATGAAGAAGGTGGTGGTCAAGTTTGGACAGTGGAGAGTAGAGGTGTATGGCCGGTGAAGTGAAGTGGTAAGATGTTGAAACTGTTTGATGATAAGGAAGTGCAGTTGTATTTGGGGAAGTGGTAGGCCTGTGTATGTGGAAGAAGTTGCACTGGCGCTGGGTTGCAGAAGTTGCTGATGGTTGCTAACTGTGGTGCAACAGGGTGGATGATGGTTATGCTTGTTTGATGAATGTGAATGGACAGGCTAATGTATGTGCACTGGTGTAGTAGCGGGTTTTGTTGAAATGTTTTATGTGTGGTTGCAGGTTGATAATGAAGTTAAGTTGGATGTGGTAACTGTATGAATGTGCAGTGTGATATGGAGTGGTCTGGTAGCATTTCTGCACTAAGTGTAATTGATGTAGATGGCAAATGAATGGTGAGTGCATAGAGGTTGTGGGTGTTCCAGTTACTTTGAATGGGGATCTTAAAAATCAGTTTGTTGAAGCTAATGTGGGGTTTGATACCATATGCAAGGTATCAGGCTGACCATAAAAGTCGTTGATAATCACTGTGTTATAACATTTATGCTCAATTGATTTTTAGCATTATTTTCGACTAGTTTGTTTGTTGGATATTATATATGTACTTTATTTTTTCAGTTGATCTTAAGCAAATTCTTCGGGATGGACTGAGAGTTGTACTGTTATTTTCAGGTCAATTCGCAGCTAATTAGCAATATTTGCGCTGGTGCTCTTTCTGCAGAAAAGGTAGGTGCCAAATAATCAGTTTCTTAATCATATTTTATTGACTAATTCCTGATAATTGCAGTATTATTATTTTATTCGTCTGATGGGACACAAGGCCTCTCATGTGGCACTAGAATGCGCTCTCTAGTCACATCCTAACATGGTTAGTCGTCTTATTTATTTTTTTATTCATTTATTTTACTTTTATTATAGATTATATTTATACCAGCATAAATAATGTGTAATATGTATTGTGTGTGCTGTTCACAATAGGTCATCCTAGGCGAGGAGGTGGCTGCCTCAAAACTCACACTCTTTGACATTACAAAACAAATATGTGATGCAGTTCAAGCAAGGGTTGAACAAGGCAAATAATTTGCTCCTATGCTGTCTGCATTCATTATTATATTTCAATACAATATCAAAGTTGTATCAGATTGCAAGCGCTTCTTCATTACTAAATGCCTGTTATTTTTATTGTCAGGATGCATAGGTAGTAGCTCTGTGATATCTTTTAGCTTAAATGTCTGATTTGGTTATTAATATTGAAATGCATAGAGTCTTAGTTATATCTATTAAGTTAAATGAATCATGATGTTTGATTTCATGCCCATTGTTATTCAATTACGTCCTCTTGGTATCATTGATTAAAAATGTATGTATATTAACGATGCCTGATGAGGTTACAATATCAAGTTGTTGAAACATGTGATGGTATCCAAGTTAGAATAGTATCAAATTGCTCAAGAAGTTAGTAATATCAGATTGCATAGTGACATAATTTTTTTTTTAAGCTACAATGCCTGATGAAGTTATTAATATTTATGAAATGCATAGTAGCTAATACCAAAGTGGTGAAACATAATTAGTCATGGCATCTAAGTGAGATTAGTGTAGTAGCCTAGAGGTATCTTTTAGCATAGATTGTAATGCATAATAAAGCATATCAACTTGGTTGACCTTTTTAACAAACTTGTAATATCTATTGCATTGTACAGTGCCACCCGTTTACTATGCACATCTTGCTGCATCCCGTGCAAGATATTATGTTGAGGATGATTCAGACTCTGGTGGTACTCCAAGTGGTGGACCTAGGGCTAGACTAGCTGGTGTCCGGCCTTTGCCTCTTGTTAAGGATAACGTAACAGATGTCATGTTTTATTGTTGATATAGTGAATTGCTTTCTACTTAGTTTTCCTAGCAAAATAACTGTTATAGGGTTTTTGTTCTGCAAGTTTGATGCTTGTTGTTGACCTTAGTGCTGACTTGATTTTTGGTTGGTAATCATTAATAAACGGATGTTGGGAATGATTTATATATTTGCTTTCGTTTAAGTTGTTTTGGTTTATATATTTGCTTTCGTTTAAGCTGTATTGCATGGATGCTGCTGTAATTTTTTATAAAATTTGCATTTATTTTGCAACGGGCAATGTGAGTTGTTATATGAGCTTTTTACAACGGTCAATGCATGTTGTGAAACAGGCTATGCAACTAGTATGGTTAGTTTATTGCAACGGGTTATGGCCATTGTATTATAGTCTATTACAACGGTCATAACCCGTTGTAAAAATGTATACTGCAATGTGCTTTGCCCGTTGTAAAATGTGGTGGATCTATTACAACGAGGCCTATTACAACGGGCACTTGCCCGTTGTGAAAACCATATTACAACGGGCATTGCCCATTGTAAAAAGACTGTTTTGTTGTAGTGTATGATGCATATTCATCTATTGAAAGTACTTTTCTGATAAGAAAGTAAAATGTGTAGAATAAGAACATTAAAAACACTTCTTTCCTTTTATATTCATATAGGTGGTATAGTTTAACGTTTACCTAAAATCATACTCAGACATTACTGAAGCAGGTTCTCCTTTTCCAATGGCAACAACAAAAAAGGGTATTGTTTGCTCATAACAAGAACAAATGATAAAAGCAATAAAAATGCCCAAATGACATGCTGAACAACATGCTAGAACCAACACAACCAACCGAGCATAAATGTATACATGCATTATTATAAGCAATATGTATCCAACAAAAAACTAAACACAATGATAAAAGTAATAAAAATGGGTATGTTCATAACAAGAACTTATTAAGTGATCATGTGTGCAATCAAATAAGTATTCAACTAATCATTGTAAGAAGAAATCGATTATGATTTTTTCGGTTTTTATTATACATGTAAACACAGTATTTCTCTTTTTATGTATAAGTGAAATTACCCAAAAGTTTAACAAATTAATTCATCGCTTAACCGTGAATAGAAAAGTTTTTGATAAACAGGAGCAAAAACTGACACTGTTGGAAGAAGTATGACTGGCTAGTTTCCAAGAAATACGTAAGCTCAGACGAATGAAATGTGATGAGCCATCGATCATAGGAAATAAAAAAAGTTTGTAATTAACACAATTCCCAGTAGAACCCGTACTTCCAATAAAACTTAAAGTCGCTAATAATAAATGCAGTAAACCATCTGCTCATTTTGATCCATAACTTCTCTATGATTCTAAATGTGTATATATAAATAACCACCCTTCATCACATAAAAATCCATCATCCACCAGACAATATGACTAGTAAGACAATGAGCTTGAAATCGGTGATAGATACAAAAACAATAGGAGAATTGTTTGTTAAAGCATCCAAGACCTAGTTGATTTCATATTTAATTTGCTTGCAGCGCTCCTAGCACTGCTAGAAAGGCTTCGTTTAGCGACGGGCCTTTGCGACGACTGACGACGGCTAAAAAATACGACCGTCGCTAGCCGTCGCAAGCCGTCGCTAAACGCAATATACAGATCTCCTTCCCGCGAACAGAATTCATTATCTTTCCTCCCAAAATCAAACCCTCCTTCCCCCAATCCATCGTCCCCCGTCACCGCAGCCGACGCCCCGCCTTCCGTCGTCTCCAAATCACCCAAATTCGCATATGTATGCTTGTAATCTCTATTTTTAATGTAAATTTAATGTTTTTTAGGTTTAGTTTAAACCCTAATTAAATTAAGATTTGTTGTTAAATTAGGATTTGTTGTTGAATTAGGTATTAGTAGTGTTGTTAAATTAGGTATTAGTAGTGTTGTATGTTGATTTGGTAGATTAATTAGTTTATTATCATGAAGTTAAATTAGGTATTAGATTAATTAGTTTGTCATGAAGTTGAATAAATGGTTGATGTAGATAATTAGTGTTGGCGATTAACATGGTTAGTTGTTAGGTGAAAAATTAGTGTATATTAACTTGGTTATTGATAAATTTACATGAAAGTATTTCATAGTTTATGAAATTGATAAATTACAAATTTAATTTGTTAAGTGAATTTAAATTGACAAATTTTTATTTAATAATTAGATTTTTATTGTTTTCTAATTATCTATTTGATAATTAGATTTTGTTGTTTTCTAATTATCTTCGTTGATAATTCTTCTATTTATCTTGTTGATTGAGCGACGGCTAGCGATGACCATTTTAATAATTTTAGCGACGACCAAAATGCAAAAGGCTGTATGTATTGTACAAAAATAAAGTTTATACAAAAAATTAAAAAATGAATATGAGAACATTAAAAAGTTCTGCAAATATGTAATTTTTAAAAAAAAATTAGGAAATAACTTTAAAATCAACTGATATTGTACTAAAATCGATTTTGTAAAGAAATTAAGAAATGAATATAACAACAAATATTCCACTAAAATCTATGTCGTAAAAAAATAAAGAAATGAATATTGAACTAAAATTGTTAATTGAATGTTGAACTAAAATTTAAATATACAAATTTGAAAAGAACGACAATATTTGATAAAATTTAAATAGTTGAAACATTAACAAAATTTGAAAAGAACAACAATATTTGATAAAATTTAAAGAAATTTTCATATCCCTTAGATTGGCTTTAGCCCCGTCTAGCAAGTGTTGTATATGATCGTTATGTGGATGTTCGTTTTGTAATGGAACAAACATTTATATTCATCTGATACAATATTTATCGGATTTGTCCTTGTATTGGACAAGTTACAAACATAATAAAGTAACTACATATTATAAATCATTTCATTTTAAACGGTTACAAAATTTCGACAGCACTTCCTTTACGTTTCCTGTGTACACGCATTTGTGTACGATACAGGGAACAGAAGGGAAGTGCTGCCGAAATTTTGTTGAACCGTTTAATCTTAAATGATTTATAAATTGTAATTACATTATTGTGTTTGTAATGGGAAGTAGGATGACTGACCAACGAACCGAAAACCAAAATACCAAAAAATAAAAGAATAAAGTGAAGTTTTTATTTCGAATTTTCTGCAACGATGAACTGTTTACAATGGAGAATGGTTGAAAATTAATGATTTAAATTGTCCTACATACATTTTTAAATCAGAAAAAATGTTCAATTATTTTCTCGACCGTACTTGGATGTATGAAGTCAGAACTGGAAAGAAGGGATCAATAAAGCAACATTTCTACAATGGTGTACACGAATTTATCAGATTTGCTAAATCTAATAAACGAAACAACACAGAAATCCGTTGCCCGTGTAGTAAGTGCCAACATTTGAAGCATTGGAAACCAGATATAGTTGAAGTACATTTCTATCAATATGGTTTCGTGCGTGATTATTATTTATGGGATCGTCATGGAGAACTTGTTGAACCTACACCTAATATTAAAGTGTTAGAGGACGATAATATGATGACGAATCCGATAGAAAATATGGTGGATGATGCAGCACGATCAATATTTCCTACAACTGAAGCTGTCGATGAAGACGAAAATGTCGAAGAAGAACCGACTGCAGGAGCTAAAAACATATACGATTTGTTGGATTCTGCTAAGAGGCCGTTGTGGGACGGATGTAAAAGCGGAACCGAACTTTCATTAACCGCCGAATACATAACTATGAAATCAAAATTTCACCTTATGGAAGATGCATTTACAGCAGTTGTACAAGCTGCAAAACGATACATGCCACCCAATAATCTGATGTGCGATGGTCATTATAAAGTAAAAAAATTGATGTCCGCTTTCGGTCTACCGTACGAGAAGATAGATGCATGTGTGAAAGGTTGCATGTTGTATTGGAAAGACGACGTTGACCTTAGAAAATGTAAAATATGTAACGAAGAAAGATACAAACCAAGAAAGAAGAAAGGGAAAGAAGTCTCGTACAAGAGAATGCATTATTTATCCATCACTCCCAGACTTCAAAGATTATATGCATCTTCTGCTACGGTCTGTCATATGCGATGGCATTGTGTGAGAACAGCGGAAGAAGGAATTTTGATACATCCATCCGACGGAGAAGCATGTAAACATTTCGAAAAGACTTATCTCGCATTTGCTGCGGAAAGCCGTAATGTCAGACTTGGTTTATGTACAGATGGATTTTCACCATTTTCACAGTTTGATAGTAAATATTCATCCTAGCCAATTATCGTTAGTCCGTATATTTTACCTCCATGGATGTGTATGAAGACACCATATATATTTCTCACCATTGTCGTTCCCGGCCCTCATGATCCAACCCAAGGAATTGATGTTTATTTACAACCATTGATCGAAGAGTTGAAGAAACTGTGGAATGAAGGAGTCAAAACTTACGATGTCTCAACGAATTTTTTTTTGGTTATTCGCTATTTTTTTATGGACTATTAATGATTTTCCTGCATACGGGATGCTTTCTGGTTGGAGTACGGCCGGTCGTCTAGCATGCCCTTATTGTATGGAAAAAACACGGTCATTTTCGTTACGATATGGAAAGAAAGTTTCGTGGTTTGATTGTCATTGGTGTTTTCTTCATCCCAATCATACTTTTAAAAGAGATAAGAAAATTTTCATAGCTAACAGAGAAGAGAATCTGAAACCACCCAAGGTTTGGTCAGGCGAGGAAATATACGAAATTGTAATGGACTATCCAAGGATACATGAAACTGGAGTACAGACTGAAATCCCAGGAAAGACAGACATTCATAATTGGTGCAAATAAATTATATTTTGGGAGTTACCATATTGGAAAGATCTCTTACTCGGACATAATATTGACGTGATGCACGACGAAAAGAGCGTGTTTGATAATCTGTTTAATACAATTTTGAATGTAAAGGGCAAAACCAAGGACGATCTGAATTCAAGGCTTGATATAACAAACTTTCGTAAGCGCCCGAAACTTCATATGAAGCCTAATGACAATAAAAAACCGAAAGCATGCATGAGCTAGAAAATAAGCAAGTAAAACTCGTGCTAAAGTGGGTGGTAGAATTAAGACTTCCCGATGGGATTTCTTCCAATCTTCGTAGATGTGTTGACTTCAAAAATAGTAAACTAAATGGGATGAAAAGTCACGATTGTCATATCATGATGGAATATTTACTACCCGTGGCCTTCAAAGAACTGTTGCCCGTAAAAGTATAGAACGTTATAACAGAGTTATGATTGTTTTATAAACAGCTTTGTTCGACAACATTAAAGGTGGATCGTATACGTAAACTTGAAGTAGAAATACCTATATTGCTATGCAAATTGGAGAAAATACTTCCCCTGGTTTCTTTAATGTAATGGAGCACTTACCTATTCATCTTCCATCCGAAGCACTTCTTCGAGGTCCTGTGCAATATGGATGTATCCGTTTGGGAGGTAAATTAACTTGTGCAATGTTCATGTCAATTTCAAATTCAAATTTATGTATCTAAATATGTAATAAATATCTTACTAGGTACTTGAATCATCTGAAGAAGAAGATTCGACAAAAAGCCCGAGTTGAGGGTTCGATATGCAAATCGTATCTTGAAGAAGAAGCCTCATTTTTTTCCTCTCATTACTTCAAAGACGATGTGAACTTATCGCTTGTAACTGTTCGTCGAAATGAGGAAGTCGTTGAATAAAATTCTTCTCAAGCAATGTTATATGTTTTTAGACAACATGGCAGGCCTGGTGGAAAATGTGTGGAAATATGGTTGGACGATAGAGACCACCATGTAGCACACACATATGTTCTTTTAAATTGTGTCGAAGTCGCACCATTTGTCAGGTAATAATTAATTCACTTGTAATTTACTTGTACGTACATAATAATTATAACACATATTACATATATGCAGTATCTACGAATCACAGTATCCATTTGGCGATCTCAGTAAAGAATTTTCCCAATGGTTTTTGAACTATGTTTATGAGCCAAGAAACTGTGTCGTTGATGAAGGCTTAAGACATCTTGCGATTGGACCGAAAAGAAATGTGAAGGCTTATCGAATATTCTTCGTCAATGGGTTTAAGTTCAACACGAAAGATTACGGGGCTGAAAAATTAACATATAACAGCGGGGTATTTGTCAAAGGCAGTGATGATCCAGATGAGCATTTAAAAGATTTTTATGGCGTCTAAAGCCGGATTCTAGAGTTGACATATTATGTTGAACCTTTAGAAAATGTTTTTTTATTTAAATGCAATTGGTTCAGTAACGTTCCTGGTTTCGGAATCAACGTGCATAAAGAGTATAAACTTATTGAAATAAGGCATACATCACACTGCTATAAGTACGATCCTTTTGTATTAGCCAAGCAAGCGTTACAAGTTTATTTTGCTCCATATCCATCTTTGAAAAGAGATAAAGCGGGCTGGTCTGCTATTTTCAAAACGAAACCAAGGTTTACATTTGATGGAAATAATATTCCAGATGAAGCAGCATATCAAGCCGATCTTGAACCTAATACAGAAATAATAATAACTGATGATATTGATGTAGGGCCTTTGAATGATGAATCGAACATCTTATTTGATGCATTCGAAAGTACCGAAGAAAATGAGATAGAATACGAGACTGAGTCTGAATCAGAAAACGATGAAGACTGATCGTTATTGATATAATTGTTATGTGATAGTGATTGAAACATGCTATGTAATAGTAAATTTTTGTAATTGTTCTGTGATGATCATTTAGTTAATTTTTATCCATGTTTTGTATTAGTAAATTTTTATAATTGTTCTGTGAAGTGATTGAAACATGCTATGTAGTAGTGAAATTCTGTTATTGTTCTCTGATGATCATTTAGTTAATTTTTATCCATGTTTTGTACTAGTAAATTTTTATAATTGTTTCTGTGAAAGTGATTGAAACATGCTATGTAGTAGTGATTTCTCTAATTGTTCTGTAATGATATTGTTTTTCTATAGTAGATATGTCTGGCAGGAGACGAAGTATGACAGGCACGTCATCCCCATCTCCAGGTGCAGGTGGTAGTGGCACTGCACCGGACTTACGTTCGATGGTAGAAGTTGTTCCTAAAAGTGCCGGGTAAGCATCAATTTTATTTAAAGTATAAGTTTTAAAATCCACTAAACATGTATATCATAACTTTTGCAGGGGCTTCGAGGTGGAGCCATCAGATTATATTTTACAGGTTTCGAGGAAGGCTTTTTAGAGCCGGATGGATGGTTGTTGGCCTCACTGGGACGACATCCCCTTTCATGTCAAGAACGCAATACATGCCGATTTACTTGTAAGTAGTAGTTTGAATTTCAGTTGTAAATTAATATAATCTATATAACTTAAAATAATTTTAATTTACAGGCTGCAGTTTGCGTTGACCCTGACGACATGGACGTTTTCTTAAATCACTGGAACAAATGAATGAGGAAAAATTACAGGGATACATTGTCCAAGGCTAAGAATTCAGGCAAAAAACCGAACTGGATGGCTGACGATGTATGGGCTGAGTTTCTTCGGCTTTGGAACTGTCCGGCAGCAAAAGTAAGTAATATATGTTTGCTTTGTTATTTAAATCTAATATAAATCTCGCAAGATATATACGTGATAATTTATCTTAATTTGTAGGAATTATCTACGCGAAACCGAGCTAACAGGAATAAAAATCCTGCATTGCACCGTGGTGGCTCCAAATCCTTCCAGGAGCATAAGGGAGAGATGGTAATTAAATTTATAAACTGTGTTAACATTTTATTAAAATATTTTATAACCAGATTAGCAATAATATTTATATATTTTCAGGCCGCGAGATACAACCGCGAGCCCACTATGGCCGAGTTGTTCAAGGTGACGCATGCCATGGAGAGGACCGATGAAGAAGGCAATGTTTCGTACGAGTGGACGGATGACAAATCCCAATCCGTAATGGTAAACTAATTTATTGTTAATAACAATATTTTGTCTTATTTTATTTTCAAAAACTTGAAATTCGGTTTTTATCGTGTAAAACAATTGTTTGTAATCGCCGTAGAGGTACGAAGCTGAGCGGACTCGGGTAGCACAGTCCACTGGTCGGGAAGAGCTTACGCCAGAGGAGGAGAACACTATCTGGGATGTTATTATCGACCCGCCTTGTCGGGCCAATCGACAGTATAGCTATGGAAATCTGGAGGTAAATTTTGACATGTACTAATATATAAATTACATGCATATCAATAGTTAAATAATTTTAATAATATTATATATATATACTAATATATAAATAATTATGAACTATTTTACAGGCGATGAGAATGCAGAGTGCATGCAGGAGGTCTCAACAAGAAGAGGAGATTGCTTAGTTGAAGAAAACAGTGGATGAAATAAATGATTGGAGGAAGAGTTTCTTCGAGCAACAGCTGGATGAGCGGATTGCAGCTTATTTCCAACAGAATGGGAGGATGCCTGGAGAGGATGGCAGCGACGGTGAGGAGTAGGTATGCTTGTTTGCTCATGTTACAGTTTGGTATATACACATTGTGGTTGGTTTGGTGTATACATATTTTGGGATATTATGTACATATTTTGATGACTTCTAGTTGTGTTAACGGTTTGTTTGGGTTAACGGTTTGTAGTTGTGGTTGGAAAACTATATACACATTTTGTTTGGGAAACTATGTACATATTCTGATGACTTGTATTGGTTCAGAAACTATGTTTGATTTTGTTGGATTTTATATTGATTGAATGTATAGTGATGTTATATGATGGATATATGATGGCTATAGTTGATGAATATAGTGTATAGTGGCTGTGATGATGGTATTTGATAGTTATTGTTTGAAGTCTATATGCGCTGTGCATGTGCATAGAATTTTCTTCAGCATAGCGACGGCTAGGGACGGCTGGCGACGGCCATTTTGCCCAGGTTAGCGACGACTAGCGACGGCCATGTTGCACAGCTTAGCGACGGCTAGCGTCGGCCATGTTGCACAGATTAGCGACGGCTTGCGACGACCTTTTAAACGTTGCAAAATTTCCACGTGGCATATTTGCAGTCGCGAGCCGTCGCTATTTATGTGACGGAGCCGTCGCTAAAGCCGTCGCGATTCTGTTGGGCGACGAGGTAAATAGCGACGGCTGGCAACGGCTTGCGACGGCCGACGACGGCTAAAAACTGTCGCTATCTGATGCCGTTTTTGTAGTATAGGCACCGTCACCAAACTACTAATGAAATAAAACATGCCTGGGTCATTTGGTTATAAAAGAATTCAGGAGTCGAACATCAATTATTTTCAGATAGATAAGAAAATATACTTCTTAGTCCTAGTATTGCAATATCTCCTACAAAGTCAAGTTTATTGTTATCTTCAAACATGGTTGGGTTGCTCCATTATAATATTTAGGTTTGGACTGCGCTAATTGAATAGTAACTAATGGTTTTTGGTTTCTTTCATATGTATCTGTATGTATCAACATGTATTAATTAGTTAAATTTTATGTTTTCTCTCTTTAACCCCTACTCCATTTTCATTTATTATTGTTTGTTACCTGCTATATAATTAGCACAAACCTTCCATTGTCAAGTGTGTGTACATATAATAAATAAACAAGACATCTCCTTTATTTTTTTAGTTCTTTAAGTACAAACTTTTTTTAAAAGATTTTTTATCGTATACAGCAAGTAAATTATTTACTGAAAGCCTCTAATACAAATCTCGAAGAAGAAACATAGTTAAAAAAAATGTTGCCATACTTATTTGCATATAGCAAGAAGATGTATTTCTCTTACTTTGTCTCGAGGAAGAAAAGAAAAGTAAACATAGTAAGATATTTTACTATTTATTCTTCTTTATTGTGGTGGATCTATAATTAAATACCCAATCAATTTCTCAAGGATATAAATATCTTTCCAAATATACGAAAACGAATATTTTCTACTTATAGAGCCACAATTTATAAATCATGGCTTCTTTTGTAAAATTAATATAATATCATCCTTACCAAAATCCTTTTTATTAATATGTGACAAATTCTATTTCAACCCAAGTATTTACTTAATAGCCCCCAAACTGTAAACCCAAAAATAATTTAGTAGTCCTTACCATTTTCAGAACTACCTTCCCATCACGTAAAACATGAAAAATTAAAATTTTTCTTTATTGATTTAAAAATTAGGGTTAAAATTTTTCTTCACTGATTTAGAAACTTAACAGTGAAAAGTTAATTTTTTTCTTCGTAAAGTCTGTAAACTCAAAAAATAAATTTATAATGAGAAATCAAATTTTTTATTAACTGATTTAGAAATCCAATTCATATTTTCTTCCAAAGTACAATTAGAAAAGTCTATAAACCTAAAAAATAACTTAATAATGAAAAATTGAATTTTTTCCTCAATGATTTAAAAAATAGGGTTTTGAAGAAGCGGTGGTCTAGACAGTAAGAAACTAACGTAAGAATATAATGGAATTAAGAAGAAAGAAAGTACGCAGCTATTTAAGAGTATTTTAGTCTTTAAAATATTATTTATTTTAGAGGGGGCTGCTAAGTAATTATCTGCGTTGAAATAGAATTTGCCTTAATATATATTTATTAATGTACTTGATCAATATTTTTAAATTCAAGTGCTTCCTACAAAAAACTCAGATGTATTACGTACCATGTTTAAGAAAGGCAGTTTGCATTATATTGACGCTGCAAATTTTTTTTAATTAAAGATTGAGGTTTAAAGACAAAAATTCATCGGTCTTTAGTTAAAAAACCGATATAAGTCTAAAAAATTCTGTTTTTAATTTTGCTTACTAAAGACTGAATTTCAGTCTTTGATCCATCCGTAAAATAAAAGATTGATTAAACAAGAAAAGTGAGACAAGTCTCTATTTTTGTTGTTGTTATAACAAAAGTCCCCATAGAAATTAATATGTAAATTTGGTCCCTGTTTTTTAAAATTAAAAAACACAAGATGCGTTGCATTTTTCTAACAGAAAATGCAAAGTAACTTGCACTTTTGTGACTTTGAATTTTTTTTCGAGAATTTAAAAATTTTGAAATTTTTTGAAATTTTGAAAAGCGCAAGTTAACTTGCGTTTTCTATCAGGAAAGCGCAAGTTAACTTGCGTTTTCTATCAGGAAAGCGCAAGCTAGTTTGCGGTTTTTGATTTTGAAATATTTTTTGAGATTTTGAAATTTTTGAAACGTGCAAGTTAAATTATCGTTTCTATCAGGAAAGCGCAAGCTAGTTTGCGCTTTCTGATTTTGAAATATTTTTTAAAATTTTGAAAAGCGTAAGCTAACTTGTTCTTTTTGAATTAGAAAAGGGGGGAATTAATTTAAAGGACAAAAATTTCTATATTTTTTGCCTCAAGGACACGACATCGGTATTTTTACCACAAGGACAAACATTCTTCTAAAAATTATTCACAAGGACAAACATTTTCTAAAATTATTCATAAGGACAACAAAACTGATACCGAGCAAAAAACTGATACCTAAAAACTGCTACCAATAACTACAAACTGCTACCTAAAAACTGTTATCAATAACTAAAAACTGATATCTACAGAAAGTGGTCCTTCAGGATAAAATATTGAAGGTCTGTCCTTGAGGCTAAAAAGCTGTGAAATTTTGTCTTCGACAATAATTTCCTGTTAGAAAAAAAACAGAGACCTAATTTACATACTTATTGCTAAAAAGACTTTTGTTACAACAACATTAGAAATATGGACCTTATGTGCAAAGCCCCAAAACAACTTTTTAGTCTTTAACTTAGGGTTTAACCCGTAAAAAATGATTAATACTTAAACGGTTGAGATTTGAAACACCCCATATCGAATAATGAATTAATATTAAATAAATTAATTGTTAAATACTCTTAATTTCTCCATTACCTCCTTGAAATATGGTCATGTTTATTGGGCTTCTTCTTCCCAATCCACGTAACTTATCCAACAGCTTTCCCACTCATGCAAGAACTCTATCTTCACTGAAAAATCACGTCGTTAAAAGCTTTCTCATCTAATCCTATTCCAATATACAATTTCTTCATACACAAAGCTATTCCCGATCCCTAATCCTAATCATAGGTCTTGAAGAAACAAAAAGTTGAAGAATCACGCTGCATACAACTATTCCTAGAAAGCCCACAGAAACGTCATCAAGAAATCAAAGATGTACAGACAAACTTCGACCAAAGGGATGGACACTAAATATTTGATGGACCCTAAGCATAACAAGACTGTAACGATTCGAATTTTTCGCGTTCGAAAATCGACATCCATACTTCACATTGTACTCGAATGCCGCAGATTCGATCGTTCAAATTCGAGTCGCCGGAGCTTATAACACATTAAGTAAATAACACAGCGGAAGAAATGAATAATATATATCAATGTACAACATTTGATACAATAACTGATACAACATGAATGATACAACAGGATGGTACAATAGATATCAACATTATCAGAGATACAAAGAATAGCAGCGGAAATATAATAATAACACTAGCAGCGGAACAAAATCTCCAATGTGGTCTTCAAGAAAGAACTCCAGTGTCAGTAACTCCATCTCCAAGGCATCAATCCAGAAAATAGCAAGAACTCCCAAATCAAGATGAAGAGAAGCAACTCGATCCAAAATGCGATTGCCAAATCCTAAGGCTGAAAGCTATCGAATCTACACCTACTACCGATTATCTGAAAATCCCAACTCTAGACTGCCCGTGTGGGAAATAGTGGGCACCCAGAGTTTAGGAAAGGAACAATAAACTCCAGGTCAGTCGTGGGACTGGTGTGAGCAAACAAAAACATTTGGTCTTTAAAACAACAAAAGAATTTAAATTTGAAATCCGCAATGCTTTTTGGAAAATGAAACTACCATAAGGCTCCCGCCACACACACAATGCAAACGCAGACATGGAGGAGATTTCTCCTTATGATAGTCAAATATGCTTAATACGAGAAAATTTCTTTGATATTATTACTATAAGTGCAAAGTGTGGAAAACCATTTCGAAAATATAATATAAATCCTAGCCAGCATACGACATTTCGTCCTATGCCTACTATAGCTACCATGTTCAATAGCAGGTTACCGCCACATTCCATGGCAGGTTATACAACTAAAACCGTACAGGGCGCGTATTGTTTTGATTGGATTTCCAACAAATGGTCAGGCTAAGGAACTTCCTACTGTCAATGGGATCGCCTCTGGCGGGACGTCCCGAGAACTAACGTTACGGTTAGATCTCTGCCAACACAAGGCCGGGTTACCTCTGTAACTAGGTAACTACTACACGAGCGTGCCATCCCCCGGTCCTTTGGGACCTTTATCCGAGGTACCTCTAATCCAACAACCACAAAGCAATCACAAAGTAATAGATCTGCAGTATCCACATGAGTAAGTATCTGGGCTCCATACCATGATACCACCCTTTACCAGAAGGGAATGACAAACCCTAAAGGGCGCGACCCTCATAACCTTGTCGCATCTTTCCTGTTTCGACCATTTCCGGGGTGTGAGGTCCTGATGCAGTCTCGTCCACAAAGCTACGCTTTATACAAAAGCCATGCTTTGATCACAAATGATCAACAAATGATCATCAACACACAGCAGCACTTAGCATGCCACACTACCAAATTTGGGAGTATATCACTAATAAATATCAACTACATAACCTCTGAGCTCGTACGTCTCAGAGAAGGGTGTTAAGCTAAGAGAATAAATTCTCCGCCACCAAGCAGAAATGTATTTGATAGAGATCAGTTTAATATCTCAAAGCGTAGTGTCAGACATACAACCATACAAGTCTGTTCCGGGTTCGAACAGAACCGAAGGCACTTCCGAAGAAGCCCTTGCCAATCCGGGTATCCACAATCCCGATCGGACATCCCATCACATAGGGAGAACTCTATACCGGAGCAACTCAGTGCAGAGTCAATCGACAGGTTATCCTACCGCTCTCGAAGACACCCGGTCTTCAACACCGGTCTTCAATTGCAATCCATAACGTCGTATCACTATTTGGAATGGGTTATATGACACAAGGTCCTCTCCCGGCTAAACCGAATAGCGAGCGCGATATTTAAAAATATATAGATATGGGATTTTAGTTAAGTCACAACTTATAAAACCCAAAACCTTTCTTTAAAATGGTTAAACAAATTACCATTCTAAATCTTTTAACAAAAAGATTTATTTCACAAAGTTCACCAAGTTTCACAAAGATCTATTTATGGATTTCCAAAACAATTTCCATTTTAATTGGATTAACTCAATGAAATCTTTAATTTAAAGATTTATAGCTTTCAAAACATGTTCCCAAAGATTTATTCATAATTTGGAAAACTATTTTCCATTTTAGACTTGAAAACCTTCTAACACAAAGTGGAAGTTCATTTCATATGCGAAAGCTTTTATTATTTGAAACAAATATATTTTTATTTTGGAAAAAATCCGATTTATACAAGTTGAAATCTTAGGTTAAATTTAAATTCCAAAACGTCACTTTTAATATGGTTTTAAAAACCCATATAAACCCATTTATAAGTTGAATACCCTTTTTAAACATAGTTTTCAACATCATAGAATTCAATTCAAATATTGAATTCAAATCAAATTATTTAAATTTCAAAACTCAATTCGAGTTATTCAAAATAACTTTTATTTTCAAAAGCTTCAATTCTAATTCCAAAACTATTTTGGATTCAAAAATACAATTTTAAATATATTTCAAAAATCTGTGACCTAACCCATTACCACGTGCAATCCATATTTGTGTGTGTATACGTGTGGTCCAGGGGTTTAACACAATAGTGCACAACATCATCATCACAGATTCAACCATATCGATAAGCGGTATAACCCATAACGCTTATCTTCATCAACAGATTCATAGATAAAGTAAATTTATCAATCACAAAGATTCACTAACATGTTTCGATGTGGGTTTCGGATAACCAACTGGAATCCGGCTCCCTGTCGCATCGAAATTCAAATGTCGTTCTATGGGTCAAGGGGTTACATATACATATAACAATATATACGTCACAAATAAAATAGCCAAGCACAAAGCATTACATAGCATCACAAAACATATCAATCCATCATGAAGCATTCAATTGGCAATCAAACATCTACAATTAAGATGAATAAATCTATGTGGTTTTAAATCTATTCCTCACATAATCACTTTCATTAGTAATGAACTACCCTTAATTTCTTCTTTAATTACTTCTAAATTAATTACATTAATAATTAATTATATTTATTAGTCATCCCTGATTAATCTCCTTAGTAATTAATTACTCTTAATTAATTTCATCACTTAATCATTTCAAAAGACTTAATCAACCCATGCTTAAATTAATTACACTAAGTTCACAAAGAAATTTCCTTCCATATTAATTACACAAGTAATTAATTCCCAAAACTCTTCTCTACTTTAATTAATTACCCCAGTATTTACTTATCTTAATTACTTCTTGAAGTAATTATTCATCATTGATTACTTATCAACCCATTTAATGATTATTCTAAATTAATTAAAGTCAATTAATTAATTTAAACTAATCCAATTAATAAATTAATTACAAAGAGTAATTAATACCTTTGATTATTTCCATGAAGTAATCATACTTAATTAAGTGCCATAAATTGATTATTTAAATAAATTAATCCAATTAATTATCAAAATTAATTATATTAATTAATAAATAAATAATCACAAGTTAATGACCATCATTAACTTATAACAAATTCTTAATTACCTTTCTTAAGTAATTGACTTAAACTTAATTACTAATTTAATTAACCTTAATTAATTCCAATCTTTATTTAATTAAACAAATTAATTAATTAAATTAATTAAATTACCTTACTAATTTAATGAAACAAAGATCATTAAATCTTAAATTTACTTTTAAAAATAAAACATTTCTTATTCATGATTACTTTATCATTAATAAAGTAACTTTAAACAATTCTAATTTAAAATTGTTTTCAAAGTACATTTTAAATTTAAAACTTAAAAAGAAATCAAACTTAACTTAAACAAAGTTTAAAAACATTTTAAAATCTTTTAAAACTTTATACTAAAGACTTTCTTTTTTTTTATAAAAGAAGTTATAAGAAATTTAAACTCCAAATTCATTTAAAAATACAAATCATATTTACATATGTTTGAACAACCAATTTGTTTAAACATTTAAATTTCTCTTTTTTTTTTAAAAAAAAAAAAACTTCCTTAATTTTCAAACCTTGTTTCAAAACTGAAGTTTGATTCCAGATTTAAACTTATGTTTAAATCCTTACTTAAATTTAAAGCTTATCTTAAATTTAAAATATTTAAACTCTTGAAGTTGTTCTAAACATTTTGTTTCAAAGTTTAAATTTAAATTTCAAACCTGGATTCAAAACTCATTTGAGATTCAAATTTTTAAATTTGACTTAAATCCTGTTTTCAAAACCCTGCATTTAGATTTTTAAACAAATCTTAAAATTAAAACTACAGGTTTTCATAACCTGTAATTTCAGAAAAACAAACCCGAGTTCCCCCTTTATTTGCTTCGAGTCAGAAGCTTACATGCTTCGAGTTTCCCTTCCAAAAATCCCGAGACCAACCCGAGCAACTAAACACTGCACCCAAAAAAATCAACTCCCAAACTTGGAAACAGATCCAACCCCCACCCTTCAACCCGTCAACACCATTATCCACCATCTCCGACCACCATCATCGACCAAACTCCGGTGATAGCTTCATCACTACACCATCCACCATCACCCCCAATAGCTTTGAACTCGATGCATCCTTGAAGCCGCAGCACCCAAAACATTTTTTACCCAGTAAACTAGGGTTCATCACAGGGATTTCCAAATTCCCATCTCGAACTTGAATTGTAGATCAATTCAATAATTTTCTTGTGATCTATGCTAGATGACTATCTCCAGAAAACAAATTCACTCAATTTAAAAGCAAGGATCAACTGATTTTGATAAAAGTGTAAAATACAGTTCACATGAAACTGCATTTTACTCTTTACACTGCAAACTTAATTTCTAATCCAAAATTCTTGAATTTACTAAATGATTCTGATAGTAAACTTGAAACACCAATTCATGATATCTACCTTTCAAATTTATACAGAATTTAGTTAGTGTTCTATGTATTCAAACAACACAGAACTAAACAACTCATAAAAGACATTTAAATTTTATGTTATCATGAAATAAATAAATTCCACTCAAATGCTAATCTATGATAACATCCAGATCAAGAAAGAAAAACTATTTACCAAATTTGAACTTAAACTATAGCTATCATATCCTTAGAATCAAACATGCATGCCATTTCATATATACACAGGCAGTAAAAACATATATAAAAATTTAACTCAACAAATAAACAGATATACATTCCTACTTAATTTATTTTAAATTGAGTGTTACTCACAAACAAAAATAAACAAATTCAGGAAGGAGATTTGCTCACCTGGTATTTAATGTTTGAAGGCAGAGAAGAACAGTGAGGAAGCAAGCCTGTATTATTATTATTTTTCCTTTAGTTCCTTTTTTTTCTTTTTGAAGCTTAGATCTGCAAGAGTTTATTGATACAAAGCTTTGTTTAACTTCCTGTTGTATTTGTTCACTTACTTTATTAATAACAAACAAAAGAATTTATTTGCTTACAGTTTGAATTTGTTCTAAAGCTTCAAATTTTGCTTTATTCTTCCAGGTAGAACTTTTGCTTGCACAGGAATTTCAGAGTTGAAGCTATGGATTTCCTTCTGTAACTGATCAAACATGATTGTTTAAATTTTTGTCTTTGTTACTGATTACTAACATCAAAACTTAAATAAATAAATAAATAAATAAAAAGAAACTTGCCTTCATTCTTTTTTTTCTTTTTCTTTTTTCAGCGAAACTGCATTTATTTTCTGGCAAAACTGCAGCTATGGTTTCATTTATAAATCTGTAGTTTTTGAATTGTTTTTGTGTTAAAAACTTGATTTTGAAATTATAAATCCATTAAGCTTTAAGGTTAAAACTTACCTGAGATTGATTTTTCACTATCTTTTCCTTTGCTCAACCCTTAACTTGATGTTAATTTGATCTCCATCCCCAGGTTGAAGACTTTGATCTGCTATGTGTTTTCAATTTTTTTTCTTTATTTATTTATTTAAAATGTGCTTTCTATTTCGAACTGAGACAAGATGAGCTTGATGAATATGGACTGAAACAGGTTCAGCTTTATGATGTTGAAATGTGTGAGGCAAATCTCTTTTCTACTATTTCATTTAGATTTTCCAAGATGTGATATGATTACTTATGGGGAGATGTATAGTTTCTTGTAATTTTAAATTTCAATATTTTTAAAAAAAAAAAGTAATGATGTCATTTTGTATATATGTATGTATAAGACCTCAAAGTATGTTATATTGGTTTGCTTTCACTTATCTCTTCTATGTATGTTTACATTTGTAATTTTCAAAGATAAAATAATTTTAAAAATAAATTTTATATCATATTCATTCTATAAATAAACATAACTTTCTAATTTATATTTATATTTACAAATATAAGACTAAATACCTAGTTTAGTTCACACATTTATCTTAAAATTTATATTTACACAATTTGCATTCATACACTTTTATATTATTTATTATTGTACATTTTTTTAAAAGAATGATTTAAAAACTTTGAATTTCATATTAACAATAGTTACATTTACTTATATAAGAGAATTTAACTTAAAAATAATATGTTGGAAATTAATACATTATTTCTTTGAAAATTAACACATCTCCAAAATATATTTTAATACACTTTATTTTCCTAAATCCATTTTTTTTTGTAAGCTACTTATGCTTGAATTTCTAATTAAATTTCTATTTGATAATCAAAAGTTATTTATTTATTCTAAAAATCTCTAATTAATGCACAATTTATTTTCAAAAATAAATTTAGTTGCCAAATTAAACTTGATAAATTCCAGGAATGTTACAGATTCCCCCCCTTAAAAAAATTTCGTCCTCGAAATTTGCAAGAGAGACGAGAAAGAAAAGATGATAGATAAAGAAATAATTGATCAATTCATATCGAAATATTTATTCTGCATTCGGTTTACCAAATCAGAATATCAACAACATGAGAACAAACTCATACAATTATTTCACAAGATATTCGGGTCCACCAGTCTATGAATATGCAAGGGCATTGATTAGTTCGAAGGGATAACTAATCGTTCGTAGAATATATCGGATCCCAGAGAATATATAGATGGATTTAATCTTCTACAATTTCTCAAACACTAGATATGGATTCCAAATTCAAGTCGAAATATCCCAAAGTATATATAACTTGTCCCTCTTCGGACTTTGATATACACAAGAAATTACAATAGAATTTTCAAGTTTGGTTTTAATTGGTATCGTTTTATTGATACAACTCAAATTTAGCCTTATATTTGTTACCAATTTTACTTAATTTAAATTTCCAATTTATTTCAAATTCAAATTCATTAAAGTTTGGGTCGAAAAACTGATAAGAAACCGATGAAGATACGAAGTAAGAATTCTCTACGACGATCCGTAGGGCCACCATCACACCGAAACTTCTTTCTGGAGCCGTCACGAAGCAATGAAAAGAATTTTGGAATCGAATCAAAGGAGATTGAGAAGAAAGTTATTCCGCTATTGCAGGGTATTGACCATTTATAGTGGTACTCCACTGTCCCCTATCTCGTCCTCTTCTCGCACTCATACTTACTATCAGTGGATAGTAAGAGAATTTACTGAGGCATTCGAACGGATATCTTAGGGATTGCTCATTCTAGGGTATATTTCACCCTATCTCTAATGAGTTACTTAATGTGTTATACTCCTGAGCTAAAGTTTCAACCTTCAGCTCTGATACCAAATGTAACGATTCGAATTTTTCGCGTTCGAAAATCGACATCCATACTTCACATTGTACTCGAATGCCGCAGATTCGATCGTTCAAATTCGAGTCGCCGGAGCTTATAACACATTAAGTAAATAACACAGCGGAAGAAATGAATAATATATATCAATGTACAACATTTGATACAATAACTGATACAACATAAATGATACAACAGGATGGTACAATAGATATCAACATTATCAGAGATACAAAGAATAGCAGCGGAAATATAATAATAACACTAGCAGCGGAACAAAATCTCCAATGTGGTCTTCAAGAAAGAACTCCAGTGTCAGTAACTCCATCTCCAAGGCATCAATCCAGAAAATAGCGAGAACTCCCAAATCAAGATGAAGAGAAGCAACTCGATCCAAAATGCGATTGCCAAATCCTAAGGCTGAAAGCTATCGAATCTACACCTACTACCGATTATCTGAAAATCCCAACTCTAGACTGCCCGTGTGGGAAATAGTGGGCACCCAGAGTTTAGGAAAGGAACAATAAACTCCAGGTCAGTCGTGGGACTGGTGTGAGCAAACAAAAACATTTGGTCTTTAAAACAACAAAAGAATTTAAATTTGAAATCCGCAATGCTTTTTGGAAAATGAAACTACCATAAGGCCTCCCGCCACACACACAATGCAAACGCAGACATGGAGGAGATTTCTCCTTATGATAGTCAAATATGCTTAATACGAGAAAATTTCTTTGATATTATTACTATAAGTGCAAAGTGTGGAAAACCATTTCGAAAATATAATATAAATCCTAGCCAGCATACGACATTTCGTCCTATGCCTACTATAGCTACCATGTTCAATAGCAGGTTCCCGCCACATTCCATGGCAGGTTATACAACTAAAACCGTACAGGGCGCGTATTGTTTTGATTGGATTTCCAACAAATGGTCAGGCTAAGGAACTTCCTACTGTCAATGGGATCGCCTCTGGCGGGACGTCCCGAGAACTAACGTTACGGTTAGATCTCTGCCAACACAAGGCCGGGTTACCTCTGTAACTAGGTAACTACTACACGAGCGTGCCATCCCCCGGTCCTTTGGGACCTTTATCCGAGGTACCTCTAATCCAACAACCACAAAGCAATCACAAAGTAATAGATCTGCAGTATCCACATGAGTAAGTATCTGGGCTCCATACCATGATACCACCCTTTACCAGAAGGGAATGACAAACCCTAAAGGGCGCGACCCTCATAACCTTGCCGCATCTTTCCTGTTTCGACCATTTCCGGGGTGTGAGGTCCTGATGCAGTCTCGTCCACAAAGCTACGCTTTATACAAAAGCCATGCTTTGATCACAAATGATCAACAAATGATCATCAACACACAGCAGCACTTAGCATGCCACACTACCAAATTTGGGAGTATATCACTAATAAATATCAACTACATAACCTCTGAGCTCGTACGTCTCAGAGAAGGGTGTTAAGCTAAGAGAATAAATTCTCCGCCACCAAGCAGAAATGTATTTGATAGAGATCAGTTTAATATCTCAAAGCGTAGTGTCAGACATACAACCATACAAGTCTGTTCCGGGTTCGAACAGAACCGAAGGCACTTCCGAAGAAGCCCTTGCCAATCCGGGTATCCACAATCCCGATCGGACTTCCCATCACATAGGGAGAACTCTATACCGGAGCAACTCAGTGCAGAGTCAATCGACAGGTTATCCTACCGCTCTCGAAGACACCCGGTCTTCAACACCGGTCTTCAATTGCAATCCATAACGTCGTATCACTATTTGGAATGGGTTATATGACACAAGGTCCTCTCCCGGCTAAACCGAATAGCGAGCGCGATATTTAAAAATATATGGATATGGGATTTTAGTTAAGTCACAACTTATAAAACCCAAAACCTTTCTTTAAAATGGTTAAACAAATTACCATTCTAAATCTTTTAACAAAAAGATTTATTTCACAAAGTTCACCAAGTTTCACAAAGATCTATTTATGGATTTCCAAAACAATTTCCATTTTAATTGGATTAACTCAATGAAATCTTTAATTTAAAGATTTATAGCTTTCAAAACATGTTCCCAAAGATTTATTCATAATTTGGAAAACTATTTTCCATTTTAGACTTGAAAACCTTCTAACACAAAGTGGAAGTTCATTTCATATGCGAAAGCTTTTATTATTTGAAACAAATATATTTTTATTTTGGAAAAAATCCGATTTATACAAGTTGAAATCTTGGGTTAAATTTAAATTCCAAAACGTCACTTTTAAAATGGTTTTAAAAACCCATATAAACCCATTTATAAGTTGAATACCCTTTTTAAACATAGTTTTCAACATCATAGAATTCAATTCAAATATTGAATTCAAATCAAATTATTTAAATTTCAAAAATCAATTCGAGTTATTCAAAATAACTTTTATTTTCAAAAGCTTCAGTTCTAATTCCAAAACTATTTTGGATTCAAAAATACAATTTTAAATATATTTCAAAAATCTGTGACTTAACCCATTACCACGTGCAATCCATATTTGTGTGTGTATACGTGTGGTCCAGGGGTTTAACACAATAGTGCACAACATCATCATCACAGATTCAACCATATCGATAAGCGGTATAACCCATAACGCTTATCTTCATCAACAGATTCATAGATAAAGTAAATTTATCAATCACAAAGATTCACTAACATGTTTCGATGTGGATTTCGGATAACCAACTGGAATCCGGCTCCCTGTCGCATCGAAATTCAAATGTCGTTCTATGGGTCAAGGGGTTACATATACATATAACAATATATACGTCACAAATAAAATAGCCAAGCACAAAGCATTACATAGCATCACAAAACATATCAATCCATCATGAAGCATTCAATTGGCAATCAAACATCTACAATTAAGATGAATAAATCTATGTGGATTTAAATCTATTCCTCACATAATCACTTTCATTAGTAATGAACTACCCTTAATTTCTTCTTTAATTACTTCTAAATTAATTACATTAATAATTAATTATATTTATTAGTCATCCCTGATTAATCTCCTTAGTAATTAATTACTCTTAATTAATTTCATCACTTAATCATTTCAAAAGACTTAATCAACCCATGCTTAAATTAATTACACTAAGTTCACAAAGAAATTTCCTTCCATATTAATTACACAAGTAATTAATTCCCAAAACTCTTCTCTACTTTAATTAATTACCCCAGTATTTACTTATCTTAATTACTTCTTGAAGTAATTATTCATCATTGATTACTTATCAACCCATTTAATGATTATTCTAAATTAATTAAAGTCAATTAATTAATTTAAACTAATCCAATTAATAAATTAATTACAAAGAGTAATTAATACCTTTGATTATTTCCATGAAGTAATCATACTTAATTAAGTGCCATAAATTGATTATTTAAATAAATTAATCCAATTAATTATCAAAATTAATTATATTAATTAATAAATAAATAATCACAAGTTAATGACCATCATTAACTTATAACAAATTCTTAATTACCTTTCTTAAGTAATTGACTTAAACTTAATTACTAATTTAATTAACCTTAATTAATTCCAATCTTTATTTAATTAAACAAATTAATTAATTAAATTAATTAAATTACCTTACTAATTTAATGAAACAAAGATCATTAAATCTTAAATTTACTTTTAAAAATAAAACATTTCTTATTCATGATTACTTTATCATTAATAAAGTAACTTTAAACAATTCTAATTTAAAATTGTTTTCAAAGTACATTTTAAATTTAAAACTTAAAAAGAAATCAAACTTAACTTAAACAAAGTTTAAAAACATTTTAAAATCTTTTAAAACTTTATACTAAAGACTTCCTTTTTTTTTATAAAAGAAGTTATAAGAAATTTAAACTCCAAATTCATTTAAAAATACAAATCATATTTACATATGTTTGAACAACCAATTTGTTTAAACATTTAAATTTCTCTTTTTTTTTTTTTTTTTAAAAAAAAAACTTCCTTAATTTTCAAACCTTGTTTCAAAACTGAAGTTTGATTCCAGATTTAAACTTATGTTTAAATCCTTACTTAAATTTAAAGCTTATCTTAAATTTAAAATATTTAAACTCTTGAAGTTGTTCTAAACATTTTGTTTCAAAGTTTAAATTTAAATTTCAAACCTGGATTCAAAACTCATTTGAGATTTAAATTTTTAAATTTGACTTAAATCCTGTTTTCAAAACCCTGCATTTAGATTTTTAAACAAATCTTAAAATTAAAACTACAGGTTTTCATAACCTGTAATTTCAGAAAAACAAACCCGAGTTCCCCCTTTATTTGCTTCGAGTCAGAAGCTTACATGCTTCGAGTTTCCCTTCCAAAAATCCCGAGACCAACCCGAGCAACTAAACACTGCACCCAAAACAATCAACTCCCAAACCTGGAAACAGATCCAACCCCCACCCTTCAACCTGTCAACACCATTATCCACCATCTCCGACCACCATCATCGACCAAACTCCGGTGATAGCTTCATCACTACACCATCCACCATCACCCCCAATAGCTTTGAACTCGATGCATCCTTGAAGCCGCAGCACCCAAAACATTTTTTACCCAGTAAACTAGGGTTCATCACAGGGATTTCCAAATTCCCATCTCGAACTTGAATTGTAGATCAATTCAATAATTTTCTTGTGATCTATGCTAGATGACTATCTCCAGAAAACAAATTCACTCAATTTAAAAGCAAGGATCAACTGATTTTGATAAAAGTGTAAAATACAGTTCACATGAAACTGCATTTTACTCTTTACACTGCAAACTTAATTTCTAATCCAAAATTCTTGAATTTACTAAATGATTCTGATAGTAAACTTGAAACACCAATTCATGATATCTACCTTTCAAATTTATACAGAATTTAGTTAGTGTTCTATGTATTCAAACAACACAGAACTAAACAACTCATAAAAGACATTTAAATTTTATGTTATCATGAAATAAATAAATTCCACTCAAATGCTAATCTATGATAACATCCAGATCAAGAAAGAAAAACTATTTACCAAATTTGAACTTAAACTATAGCTATCATATCCTTAGAATCAAACATGCATGCCATTTCATATATACACAGGCAGTAAAAACATATATAAAAATTTAACTCAACAAATAAACAGATATACATTCCTACTTAATTTATTTTAAATTGAGTGTTACTCACAAACAAAAATAAACAAATTCAGGAAGGAGATTTTCTCACCTGGTATTTAATGTTTGAAGGCAGAGAAGAACAGTGAGGAAGCAAGCCTGTATTATTATTATTTTTCCTTTAGTTCCTTTTTTTTCTTTTTGAAGCTTAGATCTGCAAGAGTTTATTGATACAAAGCTTTGTTTAACTTCCTGTTGTATTTGTTCACTTACTTTATTAATAACAAACAAAAGAATTTATTTGCTTACAGTTTGAATTTGTTCTAAAGCTTCAAATTTTGCTTTATTCTTCCAGGTAGAACTTTTGCTTGCACAGGAATTTCAGAGTTGAAGCTATGGATTTCCTTCTGTAACTGATCAAACATGATTGTTTAAATTTTTGTCTTTGTTACTGATTACTAACATCAAAACTTAAATAAATAAATAAATAAATAAAAAGAAACTTGCCTTCATTCTTTTTTTTCTTTTTCTTTTTTCAGCGAAACTGCATTTATTTCCTGGCAAAACTGCAGCTATGGTTTCATTTATAAATCTGTAGTTTTTGAATTGTTTTTGTGTTAAAAACTTGATTTTGAAATTATAAATCCATTAAGCTTTAAGGTTAAAACTTACCTGAGATTGATTTTTCACTATCTTTTCCTTTGCTCAACCCTTAACTTGATGTTAATTTGATCTCCATCCCCAGGTTGAAGACTTTGATCTGCTATGTGTTTTCAATTTTTTTTCTTTATTTATTTATTTAAACTGTGCTTTCTATTTCGAACTGAGACAAGATGCGCTTGATGAATATGGACTGAAACAGGTTCAGCTTTATGATGTTGAAATGTGTGAGGCAAATCTCTTTTCTACTATTTCATTTAGATTTTCCAAGATGTGATATGATTACTTATGGGGAGATGTATAGTTTCTTGTAATTTTAAATTTCAATATTTTTTAAAAAAAAAAAGTAATGATGTCATTTTGTATATATGTATGTATAAGAGCTCAAAGTATGTTATATTGGTTTGCTTTCACTTATCTCTTCTATGTATGTTTACATTTGTAATTTTCAAAGATAAAATAATTTTAAAAATAAATTTTATATCATATTCATTCTATAAATAAACATAACTTTCTAATTTATATTTATATTTACAAATATAAGACTAAATACCTAGTTTAGTTCACACATTTATCTTAAAATTTATATTTACACAATTTGCATTCATACACTTTTATATTATTTATTATTGTACATTTTTTTAAAAGAATGATTTAAAAACTTTGAATTTCATATTAACAATAGTTACATTTACTTATATAAGAGAATTTAACTTAAAAATAATATGTTGGAAAATAATACATTATTTCTTTGAAAATTAACACATCTCCCAAATATATTTTAATACACTTTATTTTCCTAAATCCATTTTTTTTTGTAAGCTACTTATGCTTGAATTTCTAATTAAATTTCTATTTGATAATCAAAAGTTATTTATTTATTCTAAAAATCTCTAATTAATGCACAATTTATTTTCAAAAATAAATTTAGTTGCCAAATTAAACTTGATAAATTCCAGGAATGTTACAAAGACTGTTGAGTCCGGACCTGAGAAGGAGTCCTAAGGGAAATAAAGAATCAGTTCAAGAGTCTGCTTTATTACATCAATTTAGTTACACCTTTTGCGTATGTTATTTGAACCATGTTTGTTTTTGTTAACTTTGGTGACAATTGCACCTCATTTGGTGTATTTATCCAATTTATCTTCAGTTTGAGATCGATTTTTGATTCCTAATATTATATTTTATCTTTTTGTTGATTTGCTCTATTGGAGAATTGCTGTATTATTAATTCCTCATCAATTCATCTATTAGTGAGGATTATCCAGTTTGGTGTACCACTAGTTAATTGTGCTACTTTGTATCTATTAGCAAATTGTTTACTAATCTTTATAGTGCACCTTCCATGGTATTTGCAACACTAAAACATATATATGGGTGTTGAATTAAAGTTAAATGTTGAAGTTAAACGTTGAACCCGCTATGGTTGTAGTTTCATTTCTCAAGTGCGTGACACTTTTGACATGGCCTGTCATTTTACAGTATTGTATACAATGTACGGAAGTTATTTCCAAGGTTCGAAGTTTCGGATTCCGTTTCCGTTCCGGTCATCTGAAAATTCAAAATTTCGGTCCCGTTTCGTGATTTCCGGAAATTCCTTTTTAAATCCGGTTTGTAAATTCTTGTTCATTTTTATTATAAATACGCAAATAAATACGCAATACTAATAGTCAATTACACTTAATTATTGAAGTCACATAGAAGTTACAAAACATACAACATAAAATTTCAATACCAAAAGCTATTTCTCTGAGCGTCATATAAATTTTGTCCATCGATCTCTTCATCTTGTGTCGGATTACAATATGTTGGAAAAGCATACTGCTGTATCTGATCCGAACTTAAAAATGTCGTCATCATATTATCAAAGGGTGAGGGTTCATCTTGGCTATTTGATGGCTCAGCAGCATACGGTTGATTTAACCTAAAATACGAATAACCTCCGGTATAGTCAGATGTAGAATACCTAAAACTGGGGACATTGTTAGAAGTATATCTGTCATCATAATCCCCTTGATCTTCATGTACAACGTTCAAATTTCTGTCTCTTCGTCGACTATAGTCATATGCTTCATAATTTTGGATATGTTTTTGAGACTCATCAAAAGTGGAACCAACGCCATAACAGCTAGAACCAATACCGTCACCACCAGCATTGCCTGAATCATCATTTGATGAACTATCATTTTCAGTATTTTCTGCAGATACATTATCATTGTCCGACCAAGGATTATCGCTTGCATTATCAAGTAGTGGATTCTCAGCTTCTCTAGTCCATTCTGCAAGTGGATCCTCCTCATGAAAGATGTAATCTAAATCAATAAGTTGATCGGTTGTTTGTTGGCGTTTAGCATGTCGTACTCTTAATCGCATATTATAATGTACAAATACCAATTTTTCTAAGTTCTCCATTTTTATTCTGTCTCTTAACTTCGTGTGAATCATTGCAAATGTTGTCCAATTTCTTTCACAATTTGAAGAAGAAACTGTTTGGCTAAGAATACGCATAGCTATGCCTGTTAAATTTGGAGCAGCTTCCCTACCAATTATTGACCACCACATAGCTGGAAGAGACGACTTAACTGCGCGTTTCGCTTTTGCAGAACCAAATCCATCAAGTTTCATTCTATATTTTTCAACCTACGAATCATTCATAATAAACCTAGTTATTCTTTGCGCTAAACATTAAGTTTAATAACTTTTTTATTACCTCTTTTGAAATTTCAATTTGCATAGCAATATCAGGCACCATTTTTTCAAGAACATTTGTCCATCCATTTACAACCTCATCATCATTTGTTGCATTATCTCTGTATTGTATATGAGGATTGACAAAATAATCCAAAACAATTTGATATTTCAAAGAAATATTAACATGATATGTACTTTTATAATTGTGCAATAATTAAAAAAAATTACCTGCTGCATGAATAGGTGGATGCAATTGTCTTTCCCATCTTTTATCGATTATATTCCACCACTTTTGACACTGTCTTACACCAACATTTTTCTTAATTGATTCCTTCGCTCGATCCATTGCTTCATATAGATATCCCATCTCTGCTTTATCATCATTGTCCACCATTCTTAAAACTTTTACAAGTGGACCAAATACGAGAATTATAGCAGCAACATTGGCTCAAAATTTATCACTGTGAATCAAATTATAGATAAGAATTGCAGTTTTTTTATCTTTAGGGCCGAGTTTAGGAATCTTTGCACTCCCCTCCCTTGAAGAAATCATTCTTCTTAGATTCTCTTTATGTGTGTATATGAATTCCAATGCAATAAAGTGAGTAGCAAACCTGGTTACTGCTGGCCGAATCAGCTCTTTATTATTGGTTACTTTTCTCATTATGGTAAGCAACCAACCATGATTGTATATAAATCCTGTTATCGATTGACAATTTAAAATTATCGATTTTACCTCGGTTTCTTTTGAAATATCTTCAAGAATCAAATCGATACAATGTACTGTGCATGGTGTCCAATATAGTTTTCTTCTTTTTTCCATCAGTAGTTGGCCAGCAGCTTTGTAATTTGCTCCATTGTCAGTTACTATTTGCACAATTCTATCTTCTCTAATAAAATTAACAATATTATCCATTAGACCACAAATATACTCGGCACTTTGAAATTTGTCGGTAGCATCTACAGATTTAAGAAAGACAGTTCCTTGGGTAGAATACACAAGAAAATTTATGATTTTTCTTTTATTTTGTGTGCTCCAACCATCGCACATCAACGTACAACCATACTCATCCCAAAAGTTAGAGTAAGTGTCGATGTGTTGTTTGATTTCAGTGCACTCTAAATCTAAATATGTTTTTGATAATTCATGTGTTGTGGGACCTTTAATTCCAGGACCAGCTTCTTGAATGGCCTCTACCATAGTTTCATAGTAAGGACTATTAGCAGCATTGTGTGGGATATGATTAAAGTAAAAAAAAATTGATATTGCACGACCTATGTGTTTTTGGCATCTTTAATGCCTTTTATTGCAGTTCTAATAGAAGGTTGAGTTCTACCTCCTCGTTTTTGTACATAGGAATCAATCCTTCCAGCTGCCCGTGTTGCTAAATCGTCATCTGTTCTGATTGATTTAGAACGGTCATTGCGCTTTAGTCCACTAGATCGTATACCTGTTCCACTAGATCCTACACCCGAGTTCATATAACTTTCTTTACTTTCTTGCAAGGCATACCTTAGCTCTCTGTCATCTTCACCTCCATCACTGTCGGTATCTTCATTTTGTAGTTCGGGCATGCTCATTAACTCTTCTTACACACGTTATTTTTCAAGCTTCCCTTGATTTCGCTCGCTTCTCTTTTTATTCAGATGTTCTCGTATAAGTTTCCTGACTTCTCTGGGAACAGTCGGACATACTGCCACGTCGCCTGTTTGTCCTGCTAAATGTTCTTTCATACGTGTTATACCACCACCAGAAATTATTTTATGACAATAATTACATTTGTTTTTTCTTTTTTCACCAATAACGGTCGTACAATAATTCCAAACGATGTCACGATTTGCCATAATCAGCCACCTAAATAAGAAACAAAATAATTTAACGTTTAATCACTTAACGCTAATACATTTTAATACTTTCACTGCGTATATTGATCGGTAATCAGCTACCTAAATGAACGATGAGGCAGACTAATGTTTAATACATTTTACTGCGTATACTTTAATACCTTTACTGCTTACATTTGCAATATATTTATTGTTTAATCACTTATTCAACCCCATTTTACCGCGTATACTTTAAAACGATGATGTAGACTATTGTTTTATCTTTATGCTAATACCTTTCGCTAATACCTTAACCCTATTTTACTGCGTATACTTTAAAATCTGTGTATACTTTAATACCAGATCCATTATTCTACTCAACCATCTTCCTCAAAGTCACGTACTTCAATGCCCTAATTAGCACGAGAGAAAAATTACCTAGTCGCCCAAAAATCAATCGCCGTTGCCAAGACACGCTGCAAAAATCAATCGCAATCGCAAGGAAGATCGACGCTGCAAAAATCAAACGTTGTTGCGAAGATCAAAGAAGAACCTGACAATGTCAGATGAAGCAGAAGCAGAAGCGAAGAGGTTAATTTGTTCTGTCTATTTAGTATGAATTATATCTAGTTTTATAGAGCAAAATCGAATCTTATTCACATGAATATGTTGGTTGGAATTTGTAAATGGCGGACAAGATTTTTGATTGATTGGAATAAAGCTTCAATCTTTTGTTGATTTGCTTCACGAGTTGATTTGCTTCACGGGTTGATTTGCTTCTGTTGGATTTATTCGTTTTTTTTTGGGAAGAAAACCGAAATCGGTTTTCTATGGAGGTTCCGGTCCGGTCCACGCCGGAACCAGGCTGAGATGGCCGGAACTCCGGCGTGCCGGCCGGACTTTAATACCTTGGTTATTTCTATTGTTCAGAGATCTCCTTTGATGCAAAAGATCAAGAGACAGAAATGGTTACAAAAGCACACAAAAATAAAATGAACTTTCAAGTAAATAACAACATGAAAATGAATTGAAAAAAAAGTTAGTTATGTCTACACTCTTCAGTATGTAAATAGCAATATGAAACGAACAAATTTGATTTGTAATCTAACTAAAATTCCCAGTGATTTCCAATAAGAGTGCAATAAATAAATAAATAATCGCATGTGATATACATATACATATAATTAAACACCGATTAGATACAACGTTTCGGTCTTTAAACTTTGCTCTTTAGTAAAAAACAGAGACTGTAGTTCAGTCTTAAGATTTTAAGATTGAAATTTCTGTCACAGATTTTGTTTGCGACTAAAGAATTAGAGACTGGAAATTTGGTATCCAGTCACTCTTTAGATTTCATTCAGAGAACGAATTGCTTAAATAGAGACTGAAATTGTCAGTCTTTGCTTTAATGTTTTTTTAGTGGAAATAAGAAAAATATGCTTCTTAATCCTAGCATTACAATATCTCTTATAAAGTAAAGTTTATTGTTACCGCCAAACACAGTTTGGTTGCTCCATTATAATATTTAGGTTTAGACCGCGCTAATCGAATAATAGCTAATGGGTTTTGTTTTCTTGCGTACGTACCAGTATATATCAGCATGTATTAATTAGTTAAATTTTATGTTTTCTCTCTTTAACCCCTACTTTGTTTTCATTTATTATTGTTTGTTACTTGTTAAAGCTACTATTATATAATTAGCACAAACCTTCTATTGTCAAGTGTGTGTACATATAATAAATAAACAAGACATCTCCTTTACTTTTTTTATTTCTTTAAGTACAAACTTTTCTTAAAAGATTTTTTATAGGATACAACAAGTAAATTATTTACTGAAAGCATCTAATATAAATCTTGAAGAAGAAAAATAGTTACAAAAAAATGTTGCCATACTTATTAGCATATAGCAAGAAGATATATTTCTCTTACTTTGTCCCGAGAAAGAAAACAAAAGTAAACATAGTAAGATATTTTACTATTTATTCTTCTTTATTGTGGTGGATCTATAATTAAATACCCAATCAATTTCTCAAGGATATAAATATCTTTCCAAATATACGAAGAATGAATATTTTTTACTTATAGGGCCACAATTTATAAAACATGGCTTTTTTTAATAGTAATATAATATCCTCATTACCAAAATTCCATTTATTAATACATATGGCAAATTATATTTCAACCTAAGTATTTACTTAGCAGCCCCAAAAATAAAAAAAGTCTGTAAACCCAAAAATAATTTAGTAGTCCGTACCATTTTCAGAACTACCATTACACTCACGCAAAACGTGAAAAATTAAATTTTTTCTTCATTGATTTAGAAACTAAGGTTAGAATTTTTTCTTCACTGATTAAGAACTAAATAGTGAAAATTTGAATTTTTCTTAGTAAAGTCTGTAAACCCAAAATATGAATTCATAGTGAAAAATTGAATTTTTTCTTCACTGATTTAGAAACCCAATTCGCATTTTCTTCAGAAGTACAACTAAAAAAGTCTGTAAACCTAAAAAATAACTTAATAGTGAAAAATTAAATTTTTTCTTCACTTATTTAAAAACTAGGGTTTTGAAAAAGCAGCGGTTTAGATAAAAAACTGACGTAAGAAAATAATGAAATTGAGAAGAAAAAAGTACGTAGCTATCTAAGGGTATTTTAATCTTTAAAATTTTATTTATTTTAGTGGAGGCAACTAAAATGTTATCTGTGTTGAAATAGAATTTTCCTTAATATATGTTTATTAATGTATTTGAGCAATATTTTTAAATTCAGGTACTTTCTCAAACAAAATTCAGATCTACTACGTCCCACATTTAAGAAAGACAGTTTGCATTATATTAATTAACCCAGTATGTACAATATAAAAATAGACATGAAAATTTTAAGATTCAAGTAAACCAAGTTAAAGTTTAATATCTCATCCTTATTTCCAGACTGACATGTTAGTATGAAGTAAGACGATCTCATTCCCTTCTATTGTTTCATGCAGATTTCAACGAACATGGAACTTTTCTTTAAGTGCTTTTGATGTGTTTCTTGTTTTTCCTTATACTTCAGTATCACTCTAGCTATGAAGACTCATTACAAATAAGATTTATCAGAAGGCCGACGAGGACTATCCAGACCGAGGATTGTTTTAGTGCATAAAGTACACATTATGGTCAATGGTAAAAGAAGAGAGTAAGCATGAATAAGAATACAGTAGGCATTAGAGTAAGTGGTCAAATTGTATGACTTGAGTGTGAACAAAAAGTATGGATTACTATAATTATGATGATTGATAACCTAAGCATGTCTATGATAATGCTTCAAAAGAATCAACCATGTGTGATAATCCTCCTACCTCTATAAAAGCTAACTTCTAGAAGGTAAACACAAAACAACCCAGTTTACTAGCTCCAAACACAAATATGATAAATCCATAATACAGAGGTTGAAATTTTCCACTGGAAACTCAATAAATATTCAATGAATATTATAATTTAAAGCCAAAAGGATTACTTTCGAAATTTGAAACCAAAATCAAATCTTTCCAAAAAAAAACACTGTTGAAACTTGCACCAAAAATTTTAATAAGATTTTTCAAATAAATTATAGACTAGTGATTACAGGTCAAAAGTTTTCATAGTTTCGTTAAGTGGAACTACTTGTAAATCAACAAATAATAGTTAACGCTCATAAACCGGCTAATCATAACTAAGCTAATCAATGAGGGATAATAACGAACATCATTAATCCCTACATTAGTCAACCGCACTATCAATTTATACGTATATATTACTAACATATATCGAATACACGTACGCTTTCATATATACAATACCCCTAACTTATGCTAGGACATCCCATTACCCTATCTCTTAATGATTTATACCCCACCAAATTCAAGGTTGTCGCTTAAACTTCAGCTTTGATACCATGATGTAACGGCCCCCTTTTTGGCCCTCGAATGTCGACATAAATACATCCATGGTATTAACGTGCCGAGCACCCAAGTTCCTAAAGACCGATTCTTAGGGTAAAGAAAAAGAAGAAAAGAAAACGAAGAAGAAAGAGGAGAATATAAACATTAAAATCTCATAATGGAATGATAATATGTAATATCAAAAAATAATGCAATGTTACTCTAATATACTTGACATTTCGGAGTTACTAATCTAGTACTATTATAAGCCTACATATTTATAATAGCATGTCATTTCAATTGTTGATATACACATAAAGTAATGCGGTGAAAATAAACATTATGGTAGGAAAATCATCTAGCTCCTCTCCAAAAGCCTAAGGGACATCAATGAAAACCTTCTTTCCTCAAACTTCTTGAAAGAGCACTCGAGGAACAAAGGGAAAAATAAAACCATTGGTCAAACTAAAGTCTGGTGTGAGAAACTCAAGATATACATGTGACATAAACAACACCTTTTGACACTGTCGTAACGGTTATCTGATCAATAGAGCCAAACCATCTAATAAGTACATATTCGATATAATAGATGATGTCTATGGTAAAGAATATAAGTAAGAAATAGCTGTGCTTCATATTCCTATACACCACATCAATAATAGGTATACAACACTATGGTGTATTGTAACGTCAGGAATTTTCGACTTTCGAAAATCCGACATCGACACTCACTTTATCGACTGCCGAGAAATCGAAGGCCAAAAACCGAGATGTTATGGGTTTTAAAAAGAAAAGAAAAGAAAGAAGAGAGAAAAAGAAGAAAGAAAAAGAAAAATAGAGGGAAAAGAAGATAGACAATTTTTAGAAAACAGAGAATTAGAAAAACAGAAGATAGAAAATTTTAAAAATAGAAGAAAAAGAGAATAGAGGAAAAAGAAAAAAACAGAAGAAAATAGGACGGGACAGAAAACGACAGAACAACATCAAAATCTCACAATTCGCAGCGGAACAACATATAATAATAAATGAATAATCTTTAAACAAAGAACTATCAGTTATTACATTACACCATATCATCAGAGTGTACAACAACATACATCAACAAACAGTGCAGCGGAAAAAGAAATACTATATAAACTAGTAATACGCCATGCCATCCAGCTTGCCTCCAGCAACTCCAGAATATCCAGAATATCCTGATAAACCTAACTCTTAACTGCCCGTGTGGAAATTGGTGGGCACCCAGAGTTTAGGAAGGAAAACAATAAACTCCGAGTCAGTCATGTGACTGGTGTGAGAACTCAAAACAGTTTATTTAACTTTAAAATCAAAATAGAGGAATATTTTTAAAACAATTCGAAATGCTTTTTAAAAATGTAACTACCATAAGACCTCCCACCACACACACAATGCAAACGCAGACTTGGAGGAGATTTCTTCTTATGTTAGTCAAAGATGCTTGATACGCATTAAAATAACATTTGATATTATTATTAGTGCATAGTGTAGAACAAATTCTTTCGAAAGTAGAATATAAATCTTAGCTAGCATAGGTACCATTATATTATGCCTACTATAGCTACCTCCTGAGGAAGTAGGTTCTACAACTAAAACCGTACAAGATCGTATTGTTTCTTTGGATTTCCAACAAATGGTCAGGCCAAGGAACTTCCCATTGCCACATGAGAATGCCTCTGGATGGACATCCCCGAGAACCAAACCGGATCTCTACCAACACAAGGCCGGGTTACTCCTAACTGAGTAACAACTGACCGAATATGTCATCCCCCGGTCCTTTGGGACCTTTATCACCGAGCGCTCGTAATCAATTCACACAATCATAACAAAGTGTTTTCAACATGAGTAAGCATCTGGGCTCCATACCATGATACCACCCTTTTCCAGAAGGAAATGGACACATCCTAAAGGGTGCTACCCCTCATAACCTTGCTGCTTCTTTCCTGTTTTGACCATTCACGGGGTGTGAGGCTCGACGAAGTCACGTCCACAAAACATACTTTATACAAAAGCCATGCTTTGGGTCAACAAATGATCAACACAATGATCACTAAGATAGACGATCAAATAAATGATCCTATCACAAATAATCAACACAATGAACATTTCAGCATCACTCAGCATGTCACATTACCAAACTGGGAATATATCGCTGATAACTCCAACTATATAACCTTTGAGCTCGTACGTCTCAAAGAAGGGTGTTAAGCAAAGAACAAATTCTCCGCCACCAACAGAAATATATTTGAAAGAAATCGACTTTATATCTCAATTTGTAACGTCAGACATACAATCCATACAAGTCTGTTCCGGGCTCGAACAAAACCGAAGGCACTTCTTACGAAGCCCTTGCAATACGGGTATTCACAATCCCGATCGAATTTCCCATCACTTAGGAGATCTCTATACCAGGAGCTACCCAGTGCAGAGACAATCGATAGGTCATCCTATCGCTTTCACAAATACTCGGTCTTCAACACCGATCTTCAAATACAATTCATAACGACGTATCACATATTCGGAATGGGTTATACGACCCCATGGTCCTTTCCCGGTTAACCCGAATAGTGAGCGCTTATTCAAAAATAAGTGTAGCATTCAAATTCAATCAATTCACATCCAATACCCATTCAAAGGGAAATATTGATAGTCGGTTATTGAACTATCAATGGATATGCACACATCACCAGATTCCAAATAATTTTCCAAATTACTTATTTTCCAAAATATCTTTACAAGATATAAAATTCCAACACTTCAAAAATAAATCAATATTTATTTTTAACCAATTTCACTTTTCACATATAAATTCCATAATGAATTTATATTTCAAAATATCTATGCATATACAATTTCAACTATCCATCTCAATTTATCTTCAAAAAGATAAATTCTAATTATTCACTTCATATTGGAAAACATCTCCATACTTATTTATTCATAAGTAATTCACAAATCCTTTTATTTTCAACCTTAGAAAATATTCAATATACTTAAATCGAATTAAGTATATATTTCATTCTTTAAGGAAATCATTCACTTAAACATATTTATTTGGGCCAAAACGAATGTTACGTAAAACATCGTTACGACAACCCAAAATCACTAGTATAGGGATTCGAAATTAAAATAGATATATAAATCCCAATACTAAACCAAAACATTTCCATTCGGAAATCATTTACTATAACAACAGTGTTATAGTCCACCATTTCCTTTTATTTCTCGAAACGTCTATTTCAACAATAAATGTTGAAATCTATGGTTTCGAATCACAACTCATTTAAAACATCGTTAGATTGTTTTAATTCTATTTAAAACATTACATTCAAAACAATTTCTTTAACGTATTATTCACTATTCAAAAACGTGAATATACTACGTTAACAACTTTCATCCCTTTTATTCAATTTATTTTAAAGGATTATTCACTATTCAAAAATGTGAATATAACTCCATTAATAGGTTATAACAATTAACTTATCAAAATAAGTCGTTTGCGAATTTATAAAACAACGTTTATAAATTCCATATCTATTTATTTATAAAAACTTCCTTTTTATAAATTCCTTTATTAACCTATTCCCGTTTATAACTAAATTATAAACTAAATGTTTATATTATAAGTTAAATACTTATAAAACGATTATTTTATAAAATCGTTCTTTAAACTTCATAATTATAAATCTTATAACTTATAAGATTCATTTATTTAACCAAATCTATTCTTCAATTAACTTCACAAATTTATAAATCTTACTATTTATAAATTTCATTTATAACTTCACAGTTTATAATTCTATAAATTTCATTCATTTATGAAATTCACTTTCACTACATTCAAACACTTATAAAAACCCGTTTTATAATGTCTATATTTCAATTTATAAATATCCATTTATAAATCTCTAAATATAAATCAGTTTATATTATTATTCTAAAACGTCTTTAAATTCCTTTATAATTTCATCATTTCGATTTATAAAATAATCAAATTTTATAAATCCTATATTTAAACTTTTATCATATATTCAAAAATCCAATCTAAATTATTTTATAAAATCATTAGTTCATATTTCTCAAAAATCAGCTTTTAACAATATTTCACAAAAATCATAATTTTTATAACTTTAAAAATTATAACGTTTATTTACTTAATATGGATCAATTCCAAAAATAAAGTATATTTTCAAAATCACTTTAAAAACATTTTAAAATCCCAAAATCTGGGTCCAATGATGCTACACACCAAATAGTCAATCACGACTAACAACGATATCATATATCGATATGATAATCCATCAAATATCAAAATATCTGAAATAAAATAAATACTGTTGAGGAATCCAGTTGGATCCCTCCAACCTGTTTCCTGCATCCAAAAACATTAGCACAATACCAATTTCGCTCCAGTACGAAATTATCGCGGTATATGTTCTTATTAAATATTATCCGCTTAATAACGGCGTAATAGGGTCTCATCCGCTAAACAAAAATGCGGGAAATCAACAACTGCAATATATACATATGCCAATATATATATATTGATATTATATATAATACCAATTTCACTGTTTATGAAATATTCGCGGTATATGTTTTTAATAAATAACATCCGCTTACTAACGGCGTATAATGTCTATTTTAACAATCAATAATTTACAGTCATCATTCAAACATGCATTCAAATATTTTAAATCTAACTATTTAAAAAAAAATCGAAATCTATTCGATTGAGTGAGAAATTCTCACCTTGGTTTTAATTTCCGTTTTAGCGATTTATTTCAAATAAAATTAAACGCGCGTTTAATTTTACCCGAAATTCTCACTAACTCCAAACGACTCCAAACCAACTCCATCGCGTAGTGCTCGTCCATACGATTCCAACGCAACTGGTTTCGCGCAGTTTCGACCTCGTATGAAAAAGTTATGCATTTTTAAAGATCGTACACGATTTTTATAACTTAATTTACAACCTAACAATATAACTTTAAACCCAAACTCACAATAGCCATTGGATCCTAATCTTGCAGATCTTGGCCGTCCCCATCCTCATCTTCTCCCACGTTACAAGCTACAGGTTTTGGCCGAACTATGAACCCATTCAACATAGATTAGGGTTTGATTTTTCACCATCCATACACAACGAAACTCGATCACACCAACGCCAACGCGAAGCTCTCGAAGCAAGCTACCACCACCAGCCACCATGGCCAACTCGGCCACCTATAGGCACGCGCGCACGGCCCATAACAGCCCACGAACGGCCTCACGTATCTCACAATCCATCGCTCCATTCGCGATCTCCACCGTTGATCTCGTAGCTCTCGTCGTGCTCTATAAGTTTGTAGTTGATCACTTCTCCTAATTCTTTGTAGATTGGAAGAGATTGAGAGTTTAAATTGGGCAATTTCTGGCCTTAGAACCTAAAAGTGGCGGCTACTACTTTAGGGTTAGGGTTAGGGTTTAGTGATAATTTTTATCAAATTTATGAAAGCTCATGTCTATTTATAAGGAACGAGCGACACTATTCATCCCGGAAATTCCGAACTCCGATTTAGACGCCGTAACCAGCGTACCTAGGGTTTATCCCGCGTTCCGGACACAATGCAACAGGTTTCGGAAGCTAATTCGGAAGTATGTGCGAGTTATGGCTGAAAACGTTCGATTTAAATTAAACCGATTTAACTCGATTTCTAGGCGTTTTAATTTGTACCGGACAAACGGTAAATCCGATTGACTTGAAATTTGAAACCTTACAATAATATCACATTACGGATCCGATGAAACTGGTTTCGTCGAAATCCGAGACTTTTTGAAAAATGGCTATTTTGACTCGCCAAATTTAAATTAAAAATAATTCGATGCGTTTCGAGCTGCCACGATCAAACGATAACTCCGATTGACACGAAAATTGAAATCCGGTAATAACTAACTATTACGGATCCAATGGAACTGGTTTCGTTCAATTCTGAGACTGTTCAAAAATTGACTATTTTACAGTCGATTATTAAATATTAAAATATTCAATTTTCACAGATTTGCTTTTAATTTGATTTTAAAAGTTCTAAAATATTTCTATAACTCCAGTATGATTAAATAAAATTTTCCAAATTATTTTCAATCATTTTTTTTAACTCAATTTTTACTTATTTCCATAATTTAACGTATTAAATTATTGATTAAATTATTCAATTAAATCCAATAATTCAAATTAAAATTTATTTGACTTATAAATTCACTTATAAATATTTAAAATTAATTAAATATTCAAATTTTAATTTAATAAAAATTCTGGGTCGTTACAATCTTCCCCCCTTAAAAGAATTTCGTCCTCGAAATTACAAGTAAGAAAAGTTACAGAATCTATTAATTTTCCAAAATTCATAATTAAACTTCTTATGATAACTTTTACTAAGTTTTCAAATCATACTTAGTTATGTTTTCAAAAACAAATTATATCATTTAACTTTCAATTTCAAATCAAAGTTTAAGTTTTCAAAATTTTCCAATTTTCTTAAAATTTTTCTAACGCCTTAAATTTTCGGAAAAATTCGCCATAGTCTCCTTTGCGCGGCTCGATCCGAAAAAAAAAATGACAGTATATATATCACAAATATACATCTCATCAAGTAATGAGGCATCCCGAAGGGAAAAAGTGTAAAAGTACGGTATTTAATCCGAGATATGTACCTTATATTTTATTAGCAAGCATATACGGCTAATATAGCGCAAAAGCGAACTCCAAATGCGAAGCAAACGCGATCCGCACCTACTAAACTCAACAAACAACATGAGAACATGCACATATGCAAATAATCTCAATATACAACATATAGCAACATAACAACTACATATGTCAGATAAGCAATGTATTCAAAACAACAAATGCAAACATCAACCAACTACCATTCATAATCAAATGAATTTTCATTCATATTCTCATTATATTCAATGAATTGGTTTTCACTTTAAATCACATTTGATTCGTTTACATGGGATTTTCTAACATTCATTCTCAATTCAATTAGTTTACATTTACTAATTAAATCCAATTCACGTTCAATTCTATTCAAATTTATTTACTTCTAATTTGAATTCAATTACATAGCTTCCAATTTCATTAATACTTAATGAATTTTATACAATCACAAACAATCATATAACAACCAACGTTTATTAATTTACAACCAAATTCCTTTGCTTTATTCAACTTCTAATAACATTAGATTTTAATGAATTAACACTTACATTCATTATTCCATACTCCTTAATTTTCATTCAATTGATTAAACATTCAATTCATTCATTCAATTCAATTACCAAAGTTGAATTTCATTTATATAACTCCTAAGTCATATTCCATTTAATCCACTTGATTTATTTACTTCGATACCAAAATCAATTCCATTCAACAACACTTAAGTTATATTCCATTTAACTTTAAATATTCATATAGTTTCATTTCTTATATATATAAGTTTATTTCACAATTGTAAACACTTTAATTATAATTCAATTCTTATAATTCTTTTGCTTATACAATTATTCTTTTATTTAGATTATTCAAACAACCTAACAATCAACTTACATACAATTTAATAATTTTGAAAAATTATTTCTTTATATATAAAATATAATCAAGGCAAAAATTATTTCATTTACCCAATTAAAACAATACTGTGTCGAATTGTTCTATTCAAGTGTTTAGAAACCCCTTCGGCATAGTCTTGCGGACCACGCTGACGAAAGTTCATATGCCACTCAATAAACCAATCATCACAATATAAAACAATTTTATATTCACTAACAAATACGCTCTCATAGCTATTATTACACTCAAACTCATTCTAGAGTACTGCTGACTCTATCTCTAATGAATTATACCCTACAGAACCATGGTTGTCGCTTAACCATAAGCTCTGATACCAAATGTAACGTCAGGAATTTTCGACTTTCGAAAATCCGACATCGACACTCACTTTATCGACTGCCGAGAAATCGAAGGCCAAAAACCGAGATGTTATGGGTTTTAAAAAGAAAAGAAAAGAAAGAAGAGAGAAAAAGAAGAAAGAAAAAGAAAAATAGAGGGAAAAGAAGATAGACAATTTTTAGAAAACAGAGAATTAGAAAAACAGAAGATAGAAAATTTTAAAAATAGAAGAAAAAGAGAATAGAGGAAAAAGAAAAAAACAGAAGAAAATAGGACGGGACAGAAAACAACAGAACAACATCAAAATCTCACAATTCGCAGCGGAACAACATATAATAATAAATGAATAATCTTTAAACAAAGAACTATCAGTTATTACATTACACCATATCATCAGAGTGTACAACAACATACATCAACAAACAGTGCAGCGGAAAAAGAAATACTATATAAACTAGTAATACGCCATGCCATCCAGCTTGCCTCCAGCAACTCCAGAATATCCAGAATATCCTGATAAACCTAACTCTTAACTGCCCGTGTGGAAATTGGTGGGCACCCAGAGTTTAGGAAGGAAAACAATAAACTCCGAGTCAGTCATGTGACTGGTGTGAGAACTCAAAACAGTTTATTTAACTTTAAAATCAAAATAGAGGAATATTTTTAAAACAATTCGAAATGCTTTTTAAAAATGTAACTACCATAAGACCTCCCACCACACACACAATGCAAACGCAGACTTGGAGGAGATTTCTTCTTATGTTAGTCAAAGATGCTTGATACGCATTAAAATAACATTTGATATTATTATTAGTGCATAGTGTAGAACAAATTCTTTCGAAAGTAGAATATAAATCTTAGCCAGCATAGGTACCATTATATTATGCCTACTATAGCTACCTCCTGAGGAAGTAGGTTCTACAACTAAAACCGTACAAGATCGTATTGTTTCTTTGGATTTCCAACAAATGGTCAGGCCAAGGAACTTCCCATTGCCACATGAGAATGCCTCTGGATGGACATCCCCGAGAACCAAACCGGATCTCTACCAACACAAGGCCGGGTTACTCCTAACTGAGTAACAACTGACCGAATATGCCATCCCCCGGTCCTTTGGGACCTTTATCACCGAGCGCTCGTAATCAATTCACACAATCATAACAAAGTGTTTTCAACATGAGTAAGCATCTGGGCTCCATACCATGATACCACCCTTTTCCAGAAGGAAATGGACACATCCTAAAGGGTGCTACCCCTCATAACCTTGCTGCTTCTTTCCTGTTTTGACCATTCACGGGGTGTGAGGCTCGACGAAGTCACGTCCACAAAACATACTTTATACAAAAGCCATGCTTTGGGTCAACAAATGATCAACACAATGATCACTAAGATAGACGATCAAATAAATGATCCTATCACAAATAATCAACACAATGATCATTTCAGCATCACTCAGCATGTCACATTACCAAACTGGGAATATATCGCTGATAACTCCAACTATATAACCTTTGAGCTCGTACGTCTCAAAGAAGGGTGTTAAGCAAAGAATAAATTCTCCGCCACCAACAGAAATATATTTGAAAGAAATCGGCTTTATATCTCAATTTGTAACGTCAGACATACAATCCATACAAGTCTGTTCCGGGCTCGAACAAAACCGAAGGCACTTCTTACGAAGCCCTTGCAATACGGGTATTCACAATCCCGATCGAATTTCCCATCACTTAGGAGATCTCTATACCAGGAGCTACCCAGTGCAGAGACAATCGATAGGTCATCCTATCGCTTTCACAAATACTCGGTCTTCAACACCGATCTTCAAATGCAATTCATAACGACGTATCACATATTCGGAATGGGTTATACGACCCCATGGTCCTTTCCCGGTTAACCCAAATAGTGAGCGCTTATTCAAAAATAAGTGTAGCATTCAAATTCAATCAATTCACATCCAATACCCATTCAAAGGGAAATATTGATAGTCGGTTATTGAACTATCAATGGATATGCACACATCACCAGATTCCAAATAATTTTCCAAATTACTTATTTTCCAAAATATCTTTACAAGATATAAAATTCCAACACTTCAAAAATAAATCAATATTTATTTTTAACCAATTTCACTTTTCACATATAAATTCCATAATGAATTTATATTTCAAAATATCTATGCATATACAATTTCAACTATCCATCTCAATTTATCTTCAAAAAGATAAATTCTAATTATTCACTTCATATTGGAAAACATCTCCATACTTATTTATTCATAAGTAATTCACAAATCCTTTTATTTTCAACCTTAGAAAATATTCAATATACTTAAATCGAATTAAGTATATATTTCATTCTTTAAGGAAATCATTCACTTAAACATATTTATTTGGGCCAAAACGAATGTTACGTAAAACATCGTTACGACAACCCAAAATCACTAGTATAGGGATTCGAAATTAAAATAGATATATAATCCCAATACTAAACCAAAACATTTCCATTCGGAAATCATTTACTATAACAACAGTGTTATAGTCCACCATTTCCTTTTATTTCTCGAAACGTCTATTTCAACAATAAATGTTGAAATCTATGGTTTCGAATCACAACTCATTTAAAACATCGTTAGATTGTTTTAATTCTATTTAAAACATTACATTCAAAACAATTTCTTTAACGTATTATTCACTATTCAAAAACGTGAATATACTACGTTAACAACTTTCATCCCTTTTGTTCAATTTATTTTAAAGGATTATTCACTATTCAAAAATGTGAATATAACTCCATTAATAGGTTATAACAATTAACTTATCAAAATAAGTCGTTTGCGAATTTATAAAACAACGTTTATAAATTCCATATCTATTTATTTATAAAAACTTCCTTTTTATAAATTCCTTTATTAACCTATTCCCGTTTATAACTAAATTATAAACTAAATGTTTATATTATAAGTTAAATACTTATAAAACGATTATTTTATAAAATCGTTCTTTAAACTTCATAATTATAAATCTTATAACTTATAAGATTCATTTATTTAACCAAATCTATTCTTCAATTAACTTCACAAATTTATAAATCTTACTATTTATAAATTTCATTTATAACTTCATAGTTTATAATTCTATAAATTTCATTCATTTATGAAATTCACTTTCACTACATTCAAACACTTATAAAAACCCGTTTTATAATGTCTATATTTCAATTTATAAATATCCATTTATAAATCTCTAAATATAAATCAGTTTATATTATTATTCTAAAACGTCTTTAAATTCCTTTATAATTTCATCATTTCGATTTATAAAATAATCAAATTTTATAAATCCTATATTTAAACTTTTATCATATATTCAAAAATCCAATCTAAATTATTTTATAAAATCATTAGTTCATATTTCTCAAAAATCAGCTTTTAACAATATTTCACAAAAATCATAATTTTTATAACTTTAAAAATTATAACGTTTATTTACTTAATATGGATCAATTCCAAAAATAAAGTATATTTTCAAAATCACTTTAAAAACATTTTAAAATCCCAAAATCTGGGTCCAATGATGCTACACACCAAATAGTCAATCACGACTAACAACGATATCATATATCGATATGATAATCCATCAAATATCAAAATATCTGAAATAAAATAAATACTGTTGAGGAATCCAGTTGGATCCCTCCAACCTGTTTCCTGCATCCAAAAACATTAGCACAATACCAATTTCGCTCCAGTACGAAATTATCGCGGTATATGTTCTTATTAAATATTATCCGCTTAATAACGGCGTAATAGGGTCTCATCCGCTAAACAAAAATGCGGGAAATCAACAACTGCAATATATACATATGCCAATATATATATATTGATATTATATATAATACCAATTTCACTGTTTATGAAATATTCGCGGTATATGTTTTTAATAAATAACATCCGCTTACTAACGGCGTATAATGTCTATTTTAACAATCAATAATTTACAGTCATCATTCAAACATGCATTCAAATATTTTAAATCTAACTATTTAAAAAAAAATCGAAATCTATTCGATTGAGTGAGAAATTCTCACCTTGGTTTTAATTTCCGTTTTAGCGATTTATTTCGAATAAAATTAAACGCGCGTTTAATTTTACCCGAAATTCTCACTAACTCCAAACGACTCCAAACCAACTCCATCGCGTAGTGCTCGTCCATACGATTCCAACGCAACTGGTTTCGCGCAGTTTCGACCTCGTATGAAAAAGTTATGCATTTTTAAAGATCGTACACGATTTTTATAACTTAATTTACAACCTAACAATATAACTTTAAACCCAAACTCACAATAGCCATTGGATCCTAATCCTGCAGATCTTGGCCGTCCCCATCCTCATCTTCTCCCACGTTACAAGCTACAGGTTTTGGCCGAACTATGAACCCATTCAACATAGATTAGGGTTTGATTTTTCACCATCCATACACAACGAAACTCGATCACACCAACGCCAACGCGAAGCTCTCGAAGCAAGCTACCACCACCAGCCACCATGGCCAACTCGGCCACCTATAGGCACGCGCGCACGGCCCATAACAGCCCACGAACGGCCTCACGTATCTCACAATCCATCGCTCCATTCGCGATCTCCACCGTTGATCTCGTAGCTCTCGTCGTGCTCTATAAGTTTGTAGTTGATCACTTCTCCTAATTCTTTGTAGATTGGAAGAGATTGAGAGTTTAAATTGGGCAATTTCTGGCCTTAGAACCTAAAAGTGGCGGCTACTACTTTAGGGTTAGGGTTTAGTGATAATTTTTATCAAATTTATGAAAGCTCATGTCTATTTATAAGGAACGAGCGACACTATTCATCCCGGAAATTCCGAACTCCGATTTAGACGCCGTAACCAGTGTACCTAGGGTTTATCCCGCGTTCCGGACACAATGCAACAGGTTTCGGAAGCTAATTCGGAAGTATGTGCGAGTTATGGCTGAAAACGTTCGATTTAAATTAAACCGATTTAACTCGATTTCTAGGCGTTTTAATTTGTACCGGACAAACGGTAAATCCGATTGACTTGAAATTTGAAACCTTAAAATAATATCACATTACGGATCCGATGAAACTGGTTTCGTCGAAATCCGAGACTTTTTGAAAAATGGCTATTTTGACTCGCCAAATTTAAATTAAAAATAATTCGATGCGTTTCGAGCTGCCACGATCAAACGATAACTCCGATTGACACGAAAATTGAAATCCGGTAATAACTAACTATTACGGATCCAATGGAACTGGTTTCGTTCAATTCTGAGACTGTTCAAAAATTGACTATTTTACAGTCGATTATTAAATATTAAAATATTCAATTTTCACAGATTTACTTTTAATTCGATTTTAAAAGTTCTAAAATATTTCTATAACTCCAGTATGATTAAATAAAATTTTCCAAATTATTTTCAATCATTTTTTTTAACTCAATTTTTACTTATTTCCATAATTTAACGTATTAAATTATTGATTAAATTATTCAATTAAATCCAATAATTCAAATTAAAATTTATTTGACTTATAAATTCACTTATAAATATTTAAAATTAATTAAATATTCAAATTTTAATTTAATAAAAATTCTGGGTCGTTACATGTATTCCCTAATTGTGTAGGATTTCCACGGAGATCTCCTTGGGATCAAAGCCGAATCCAACCTCCTACACAAGGATCAGAGACATCCCTCCAAGCAACATACATCTCTCCAAGCAACATACATCTCTAGTGAATATACCATAGGAAAAACATAGCTTACCTACTAAGAACGAGTGCATCACTCCCCCATGCATATTCATAAGTATCTCAAGAATGGAGTCGCCTGCACCCTATGGGTTAGCAATACCCTACTGGTTATGCCTCATATCTTTGGTTTCTTTCATTACGGCAGAGAAGTGACATTCAGCATCTCAACACATGAGTCACACACGAATAGATCTTAAAACCATAAATGGATTCCCATATACCAACAAATCACAGAACAACACATAAATTTCCATATCTGAAATATATCACGAATCTCTACATGGGTTTGGGCATCTAAATTAAATCTCGAATCTCTATATAGATCCCAGCATCTCGAATCTCCTTATAAATTCCAGCATCTTGAAGAGATCACAAACCTCCTCTAAAGCAAAAAAATGTATATGGTGTTGAAGTAGTTAAGGTTTTGAATCATCTCATATAAGTACACTCCCCAACTTACTGGGTGCTCCAAAACCAATCATTAGATTTTCGTTAACTCAGTTTCAGTTCTTTTACAAACAAACAATATATAAGGGTAAAGATCATCTCGCATTTGGACGGATTTCGTTATCATTGGTCCTAGAAGGCAAGACGAGTTTATACATAGGGTATAAAACTATCTGATATTCCTTATAATTATCTTAAGTATTAATGTACTAATTAAATTCTTAATTATAGTCCTAATTAAAGTTACTTGTCTCTCCATTAATTTAACAAGTTAATTCACTTTCTTAACTTCACAAAACCATTTGCTTTAACTAAAGTGATAAAATCCAAATCTTTACTCATTACTTTATAAACGACTTAACTTACTTTTCCAACTCATATATTTACTAAAAACCTTTTGTCTAATGACAAGTGTGTTTGTATATATATATATATATAGGTATGTATGTATGTATGTATGTATGTATGCATGTATGTATATTAATTTATTTATAAGCTAATACAATTAATAAAATTCTAAAAATATTTAAAAGAAATTATATTACATAACTTTTTATTACTTAAATAAATAATTAAATAATTTTCTAAGAACTTTATTTCATTTATATATCCTTGAAAATACTTATAATATAGTTAAAAAACAGTTATTTAAAATACTACCTAAAGATTATTAGTTTATAATTGGTTTTAAACTTAAAAAAGTGATGGTTTCCTTTATATAATAATAACCCACTTACTTAAAAAGTTCTTTTAAAATACATGATATCCCAAACCAGTTTTAAAATACTCTAATATATGTTAGTAAAGATGACCAAAAGTATTGAAGTAAAATAGTTAAGTTTGAAGTCATTATAAATGTTTGAAAGTCTCAAACAGAGAAAACAACATTTCAAGAATGTTGTAAAAATTGGTCCAGAGTTACTGCAGCGTTTCTAAAAGTGCTCGGATTAGTGCCATGATAGGTTCTAACAATTCTAGTTTTATGCACTTGAAGGTTTCATCGATTTTAGATATGATAACAAACTTTTCAATACATTACAACAATGGAAAGGAATCCCTAAGGATCTCTCTACAACAATCCATAGAAACTCAACAAAGTAAGCTATTTTCAGAGTGTGTTTATAGCGATTATCGCTATAAAGCCACTTCTATTTCAAGTTTGTCCACAACTAATCATTATGTGCTATGTTTCAAGGCCATGCAACAGGTCATAAAAGTCATACAAGCCCATAATCATCATTTTCATATGTCATTTGCTTTTCAAATCAAGTCACAATAAATCTAGCAATATAAATTCAATCATATATACAATAATCAAACACAAGCATATATCACTTCATATACTTATTAAATGGTGAATTGGCACCCCCATACTCCTAGCCAACTCCATGCAAAAGCCTCATAGAACACATGCATGCTTCCTATCATCACCAAACATAAAAAAGATCTAACCTTTTGCTCCAAAACCTCTTACCCTCTACCATCTAGCTCACGTACAAGCCTCCAAGATTTCTCATGGATTTTCCACTTTTTGAACCCTTTCCACTTTTACTTAGCATAATTTTTTTTAGAGATTGTTTATAATATCATGGGGAGGTTATGATCCAAATTTCAGATGATTTTGAATTGTAGATAATTAGTTATGATTTTTGGAAGTGAGTTGAAAAACTGGGCCAGTAGAACTGCTCAATTCCCACCGGTTTTCACCTAAGCTACTCTCCAAACTAGAAAAAGTGATCAACATTAAAAGTGTTCCTTATTGGAACACAATTGTAATGACCAAAAATTTTCGATCTTGAAAATTCCAGATAGTTAGGAAAAGAACAAAAGAGATAGAAGAAGAAGAAATAGAAAACCAAACTCAGAATCTCACATTCGCAGCGGATAAAATATAATATCAAATAATTTTCTTTTCACAAAGAAAGCTGTATCAGTCAGCTATATTTTAATACATCAGAGTTACAACATTTTACAATCACTGGACAATTAAAATGACTTGTCCCAGATATAAAACAATATAACACAGTGGGAACACTCCATACGTTCCTGCCATCCAGCTCACCTCCGGAGCTCCAAAACGTCCTTACCTGAAAATCTGTAATACTCGGTCTGATCCGAGCATTACATCAAAGTAACACCAAGGTCAAGCTCGAAACCAGCGTGAGTAAACTCATCTAACATGAAATTCCAATTCATAGAACTTATTTAGAACTCGGGGTAACTCGTATCAATTTACAACTTCACAAGTCATTATATACATCTCTTATAACACACATCAATTTCTAAGTACCAAAACTGAGACTAAATGGTCCAATTCACTTAAATCATTCCACTCCAGCCTATTGATTTCACATATCAATTTATAAAGAATCGAAGTGGTTTTGGGTATTTACTAATACCCAACTCCGGTCTCTTCGAATCCAGTTTCATCTTAACCCAAGTTATTCAAGTGAATACAATTCAGTTTTAAATACAAGATAGCAATTCATGATCGATAGATAATCCACATTATCACCGTCCACCTAAATATCATCACATAGCATCACGATCACATACCAGGAATAACAAATAATCCAAGGCATTCAAATATCATTCAATCATCCATACATAAGCAAGGATTAATTAATCATACTATCTCTAATTAATTTAAAATGAATTAAATTAATTACTTGCATTTCCAATTAATTTAAAATAAATTAAATTAATTACTTTCATCACATAAATCTTGCTTACATAACCATTAATTAATTACAAATCAATTAATTAATCACTATCTAATTATTCATATTAATTAATGATCCTTGATTAATTATCCTTTAATTGCATTCAAGTAATTAACCTTTAATTAATTTTACAAATTAATAATTCTTAACCAAATACAGTAATTAACATTTAATTACTTCATTAATTAATTAACTATAATTGATTACATTCATCCTTAATTAATTACATTAATTAATTACTCTACAATTACTTATCATTGATTAATTAATCTTAATTAATCAACCTTAATTACATCATTAATTATATTAATTAATGATTCCTTAATTACTTCTTTAATTAATTACTCTATTTAAATTAATTACATTTAGTAATTAATCTTTAATTAGACCATATTTATTAATCACTCTTGATTAATCTCATCCATTAATTAACTACCCTTAATTACTTTATTAAATTAGTTAATTATTCCTTAATTAATTAATTAATTATCCTTAATTAATCCCTTGATTAATTACACTGAGTAATTAAACTCAAATTACTTCCACTAATAAATCATCCTTCAACTAGTTACATCCAGTAATTCCCATTAATTACTTCACTAAGTAATTGTACTTCATTAATTACATTATGTAATTATGCTTAACAAATCACTCAATGATTATATTAATTAATTAAACTAATTAAATCAATAAATCTTTTAATTACGTTAAGTAATCATCATTAATAAATCACCTTTAGAAATAAATCATTAATTATCCACCTTACTTAATAACATTAAGCAATTATCTGTAAGCTACAGTAATTATCATTAATTAATATATATTAATTGATCGATCTTTAAATTTTGATTTCACAAATTCATTAACCTTTAATTAATTAATCAATTATCCATCCTAATACATTAAATAATTTGTACAATTATTAATTACAACTTTAGTTCAACATAAAACAACAATTTGCATTACATTTTTAAACTTTGGAAATTTGTTTAAAACTTTGCTAATACCTCGTTTTAAAAACCTGGTTTATATTTACTTCGGGTTCATCCTGGTATTCACTCGAGTCCATACTTGAGTGCTACTTTTTAACTTAAAAAAAATTGGGAAACAAAATACACACGAGGAAACTCGAAGCCCAACTTGGGTCACAATGCCTCTTCCCCGATCCTTTACCCGAGTTTTCCACGAGAAGGCTCCTTTCCTTTCTCTCAAGACAAAATCGATATCAATGATACACCGTGCACCTACACTGGTCCACGGTGGATCTTTGACCATCCAAGCTAACGCCAACAAGTCGTCGGAGACCATCCCCTTCCCTTTCGACCACATGATCGAATGATCGAACTCGAAAACCAATTCGAGCTCAAAAGTTCAACCTGGAAATAGAACAGGTAGCCAAAAAAATCCTCGACACATCAATTCCAATCATCGGAGTGCCCGCCACCTTGACCAGATCCTCGCCGAAGACCCTCTCTCTGATTCCCCCCACGACCGGTATCCTCCGTTGCCTTATCGATGGCGCAGCGACCCAAGATCTATTCTCAGCTAAAACCGAGTTCAAACCCTATTCCGACCATTCTCCGTCGCCCCGATAGTCGAAAAATTCCATGACCATTTTTGCCGACATCGTCGATCACCGAGCTTCCTTCAGTAGATACCCCGACACCCAAAACCACACCGTTCACCAGAAATTGCCTGAAACCCATTTTCCATTCATCATGCGTTTCCTCTCGAATTACACACTTAAAATTCATGATTCCTTTCTTAGAAATTCTAATTTTTGAAGACAATTTAGATTATGATCATGAATTCACCAATTATTCAAATCGAAATTATGCCATTTTAAAATTTTAACTGTAATCTTTACTTTCTAGTTAAAATTGTGTCCAGTTCCTATTTAAAAATATTTTTAACACTTAATTCTTGTGGTATTGAAAATTTTTTGTTTACATATTAAAGCCTAAAGAAGATCAGGAAGGAAGAATTTATAAATTTTTATCAGATTTATGCCTGAACCAAAAACACAGAACATCAGTTTAATGCACACTCTCAATTCTCTATATACGTATTATATGTATTCAACTTAAAACAAACATGCACACATATTTTCAAACATGCATCACAATTTTACTTCAAACATCTACAACAAGAATCCAATTTAAACTGTTTTTAAGATTAGTTTACTCACAGTACAACTTGAATAGAGAAGAGATGATAACATCTTATACAGGTATCTACATTTCATATCCAGGCATAAAAGTATAAATTGTTTTGTTACTTTTATAATTTTTTAAAATATGTAGCTTACTCACCTTGTAATTTTTTAACAAAGAAATTGGAATTGGTTTTTGAAAACTTTAATCTTTGAACTGGAAAATGTTTTGATTTGAGCTTGAAAATAGCAAGCTTTTGATCTGATCTTTGCTCTGGAAATTTGTTTTGAGATGAAGCTTAAATCTTGCTTGATGTTAGAGTTGAATCTAATTCAGTTTTGGATTCCCTTTGATTTTGATATCTGGTTTAAGATTGAATAAAGGTTTTTGATTTGTTTTTCCGGCTGTTTTCGGTTTACAGGTTTTTTTTTAGATTTTCTTCTTTCTCTTTTTTTTAACAAAAAATAATGACACTTGTAATTAACATTTTAAGTTACTTACACTTGTTATAATGCATGTTAAATTTTCCTTACAAGTGTTAAGTTTATGGTAAAATTAACTACTCATGTTAAAGTACATTACATAATTTATACTTGTCTTTAATTTATACATTAATATTTAAATATGTTAATAAAACTTTTATATTAATTTTCTTATGTTTAGTATTAATAAGTTAATGTCTTTATTAATAAATTTTAAAGTAAAAAAAGTATTAAAACAAAAGAAATTATTTATTAGTTAAATTTTATTTTAAAGATAAGCAATAATATATTTAAATAAATAAGAAATTATCTTTGTTGTTAAGAAAATATAAACTTTAAATTGCAAATATATTTAACTTAAAAAAAATGATATTGTTTTCCAATCGTACACTTATAAATAATTTATAAAACATAGAATTTTTAAATCCAATTTATTTCTAAGATGTTTACAATTGAATTTCAAATACAAATTTTTATTTACTACAATATTTATTTAATAAGGCAATCATTTCATATTTTGGTTTGAAATAGAAATTTATATTATCAGAATTTATTTTGTTCAACTCCATTTATATACATATTCAAATATTCTAACTACCCAAGTTTTATTTGTCCAACTAGACAAAGAAAGTCAACATTTCTATCAATTAATCTTGTCAATCATCAATTAACAGATACTTCAAAATCCGGGTTATCACATTCCTCCCCCCTTAAAATCTTTTCGTCCTCGAAAAGGAACGAAGCCAGAATTATTAAAATACTTAATATCAGTTAAATTTTCTCTTTGAACATTTTTAAAACATTGTAAGATCTATATAATATTGCTAAAATAATTTTTATAAAAATATCATTTTATAATTCGATGTTTTAACAAGTCCATCCTCGTTCTCACAGAAATTCGGTCATACGTTGATCAGGCGTAAGACTGAAAATCTGTAAGTACTTAGCAAACCTATTTTCAACACCCATTGAAAATACATTAAAAATAATTTATTGAAACTATAGAAAACATTTTTGAAAATAGAGGAAATATCTTTGATGAGAATGCTCTGGAAATCATCACCACCATCCATGGTCACAGTTAACCCGATGGTTACGTTGCCGTCCTGGCAAAATCCATAGATAACTGTAGGCCTCCGCACCCCTCGACTACGCCATGGAACCCGCTACAGATCACAGTTACATCCAGGGTTACGTTGCCATCACAGCAAAAGTCCATGTAACTGTAGGCCTCAGCGCCCTCGAATTTCGTTGCCAAAAGAATGAAACTTCTCCACTCCCACATAGGTCGCAGTCTGCCTATGTAAAATTAAACGTAGACTGTTGGCTCTCAGCAGCACACACGACTTTCGCTATGTTACCATAGATCGCAGTCTACTGATATAAAATCGAACATAGACTGTCGGCTCTCAGTAGTACACACGACTTTCGCTATGGTCTGCAGTAGATCGTAGTGACATCGAGTTAAACCGTCGTCACAACATAACCCAAATGCCTCTATAGGCATCAACACCCTCGACATCCGCTACACACTACACAAAATCCTCAGGAAATAGTTTTGTCCGGACTCCTCACAGGATCAACTTTAGAACCCCTCCTTAGGGTTCAAGGCAGTACCACCCTGTGGCACTCCTGAGAAGTTCATTTCAAGGGAGTGCCTTTTTCTCTAGAGCCATTTTCAAAATACTTTATACTATGCACATATAGTATCTTCCAAATCATACACCTAGTATGAATTCCATATAAACGTCCTTTCTCAAAATCAATAATCCCAAAATCGATAATTCTCAAACTAGGCTTTCCAAATCCAATATTGATTTTACACAAAAATCAAAAGCTTTACAAATCCATAGGTTCCCAAAACCTTTTCCTCCAAAACCATTCTTATAAAAATCTTTGGATCACTTCAAACTTGTATAAATTCCCTTTTTATACTTCAAATACTTTTAAAAATCCTTTCCTTCCGGCAATAGATTCAACAAGAGGAGATTTATCTTATATAACAAAGATATGTAACTTTGTATATTCCAAATCAAATATTTAAATATGATTTCTCATTTCTTTTCTTCATAAAGTGAACCTTTAATCATAGAAATATCCGATTTCCATATTACTTCATTGTATATTTCACAAAATATACTTTTCATTTCAAAAATCATTTCACATTTCTTATCCAAAAATTCCCAATATTAATTTCATTCAAACCCGTACGATGTACACATATCATCCGTATGCTATATCAATCTGATCGCTAACTCGATCACACAATTTCACTTCCGAACTAGTATCGTCCACCCGACTTCCTAGTGCGGACTCAGATTTGGTTTCTTGATCAGAAACCATCATTCTCCTTCCATATCCATAACTATGATAGAGAATATCCAGAACCAATAAATAATCCATATCCAGGTTCGCTGTCAAAAATCGAATGAAAAATCCCAACTCGGATCGATATGATTATCTCGAAATTCTATGCTCGATTCTGGATCAAATCACTATGCGAATAGAATAGTATATGTACATCCCACGTATTAATCTTTATTGATTATTGGCCAAATAAATCTCCTTTTGTATTCACGTTCACTTAAATTTTCATTCACTTACTCACAATTCTTAAATCCTCATTTGGATTATCACTTCAATTCTTATCTCAAATGGATATTTAATCATAAACAGTTTGCACTCTGACTAGCTTATATTTAGAAAATAGCTTGAAAAGTTAAAAATAGATAAGTAGTTGAAAATAATTGCTAGTTTGTAAAATAGCTGTAAAATAGTTAAATAATTGTAAAATAGTTAGAAAATAGTCAAATAGTTATAGAAATTTTAAATAATTGCGAAATAGTTGTAAAATATTAATTAATTTGTAAAATAGTTGAAAAATAATAATTAGTTTATAAAACAGTTGCAAAATAGTTAAATAATTCAAAAAGTAGTTAAAAATAGGTATAAAATGGTTTTGGGTTTAATAAGAAAGGTTGTATATATAATAAGTAGCTTGGAAAAATCGATTTGTACTAAAATAATTTATTTTGAAAATAGTCCATAGTCAAACTGTTCAAGTTCCAACCCAATCAAATCAATTTAAATTTCCACTCCCATTCAAATTGAATCAATAACTTCAATTTCCATTTAAATTGATTTAATCCCAATTCAAGTTGAATTAACCTCAATTTCTTTCTAAATTCAAATCAAATTCCATTTGGATTTGCTTATTCAACTTTTAATCACAATTTCAATTAATTTAAATCAATTCATTTGAAATAATTCAATTCAAATTTCAAATTTAAATCATCTCGAATTATATAAATTCGATTTAAATTTTTAAATGTTGATTTAATCCTTTAAATCAAATCAACTTATATCTTTAAAACATTTAATTCCGAATCCAAATTGCATTTTTAACCTATTTCAAAGTTCAAATAATAATTCAAATCCTTTTTAAACAACTAAATCTTTGAAATTCAATTTATCATCAAATTTCAACTTTAAAACCAAACCTTTGAAATTTTATCTTAAACATTCAAATCTTAAGTCCAAAATGATTCCATTTTATCTTAATAATGGATATATTACCATACCCTATTTCTTCATTCATTTAAACAAACCCGATTTTAGTTTATTAATAACAACAGGATGATATCATACAAATTATTTTAAAACATCCATTCATTTCCAATTTCTAGATCTCAAACCCATTTTGAGATCACATAAACTCTCAAGTCAAACTAACCATTTAACTTCCCAAGTTAAATCCCAATTTCATCTTGAAATTTCCAAATCAGGTTGTTTATTCAAACTTATTTAACCTCTTCTAAGTTAAATTCAATTTAAATATCATTAACCTTACTCAAATTTGAATTCCCACTTCAAGTTTCAAAATTCTTTCCCACTTATAAGTTCAAAATTTATATCACTTTGGGTTTTCTCATCTCATTCCAAATAAGAATTTAAAACTTAGCACGTAGAGTTTATTTCAAACCATCTTTGATATTATGAATATCCATACATATACATATTTATTTCTTAACCAACCAGGCTATACATTAAATTTAAACCACCTTTGGTTTTTAATCCAAAACAAATTCCTTTAAATCTTCAAACAATTCTTGTTTGAATCAAGCTCTCTCATTCAAATAATTTTATTTATTATTCTTTTTAATAATTTGAAAACAAATTTTCAAATGTTTTTAAATCTTTGGATTCAAACTTCATAATTTAGATCATCTTCAATTTCAATTTATAAGTCATACTTACCTAAATGTTTTACTCCCTAAAACATTTCATTTTTCTCACTCATTAATAAACATTTTATTATTAAACACAACAATGATAATAACCAAGGAAACCAATCCATTATTATCTTTTCTGAAACTCTTTTCCAAATTCAAGATTTTAATTTCAGTTTGAATCCATTTCAAACTTAACTTTATCTAATTTCAATTTGGTTGTATTTCTATTACCACTTAATTTAATTCCAATAATTTAACAACCAATTACCTTAATATTTATTAGAAAGATATATTGCTTTATATATCAAAATATATTCTTATATGAAATCGTTTAAAGTCTTTATATAAGAAAATAACAAGTACGCTCTCATAATTATATATACACTCAACTCATCCTAGGGTACCATTGACCCTATCCTCAACGAGTAATCCCACCAGAGCCAAGGTTCTCGTTTAACCTTTGCTCTGATACCAAATATAATGACCCAAAATTTTCGATCCCGAAAATTCCAGATAGTTAGGAAAATAAGAAAAGAGATAGAAGAAGAAGAAACGGAAAACTAAACTCAGAATCTCACATTCACAGCGGATAAAATACAATATCAAATAATATCTTTACACAAAGAAAGCTGTATCAGTCAGCTACATTTTAATACATCAAAGTTACAACATTTCACAATCACTGGACAGTTAAAATAACTTGTCCCAGATATACAACAATATAACACAGCGGAAACACTCCATACATTCCTGCCATCCAGCTCGCCTCCTAAGCTCCATAACGTCCTTACCTGAAAATCTGTAATACTTGGTCTGACCCGGGCATTACATCAAAGTAACACCCGGATCAGGCAGGGAACCAGCGTGAGTAAACTCATTTAACATGAAATTCCAATGCATAGAACTTATTTAGAACCCGGGGTAACTCGTATCAATTTACAACTTCACAAGTCGTTATAGACATCTCTTATATCACACATCAATTTCTAAGTACCAAAACTGAGACTAAATGGTCCAATTCACTTAAATCATTCCATTCCAGCCTATTGATTTCACATATCAATTTATAAAGAATCGAAGTGGTTTCGGGTATTTACTAATACCCAACTCCGGTCTCTTCGAATCCAATGACATCTTAACCCAAGTTATTCAAGTGAATACAATTCAGTTTTAAATACAAGATAACAATTCATGATCGATAGATAATCCACATTATCACTGTCCATCCAAAAATCATATCACATAGCATCACGATCACATACCAGGAATAACAAATAATTCAAGGCATTCAAATATTATTCAATCATCCATACATAAGCAAGGATTAATTAATCATACTATCTCTAATTAATTTAAAATGAATTAAATTAAATACTTGCATTTCCAATTAATTTAAAATAGATTAAATTAATTACTTTCATCACATGAATCTTGCTTACATAACCATTAATTAATTACAAATCAATTAATTAATCACCATCTAATCATTCATATTAATTAATCGTCCTCGATTAATTATCCTTTAATTACATTCAAATAATTAGCCTTTAATTAATTTTATAAATTAATTATTCTTAACCAAATACAGTAATTAACCTTTAATTACTTCATTAATTAATTAATTATAATTAATTACATTCATCCTTAATTAATTACATTAATTAATTACTCTATAATCACTTATCATTGATTAATTAATCTTAATTAATCAACCCTTAATTACATCATTAATTATATTAATTAATGATTCCTTAATTATTTCTTTAATTAATTACTCTATTTAAATTAATTTCAATTAGTAATTAATCTTTAATTAAACAATATTTATTAATCACTCTTGATTAATCTCATCCATTAATTAACTACCCTTAATTACTTCATTAAATAAATTAATTACTCCTTAATTAATTAATTATCCTTAATTAATCCCTTGATTAATTACACTAAGTAAATAAACTCAAATTACTTCCATTAATAAATCATCCTTCAATTAGTTACTCTAGTAATTCCCATTAATTACTTCATTAAGTAATTACACTTCATTAATTACATTAAGTAATTATGCTTAACAAATCATTCAGTGATTATATTAATTATAAACTAATTAAATCATTAAATCTTTTAATTACTTTAAGTAATCATCATTAATAAATCACCTTTTGAAATAAATCATTAATTATCCACCTTATTTAATAACATTAAGCAATTATCTCTAAGCTACAGTAATTATCATTAATTAATATATGTTAAGTGATCAATCTTTAAAATTTGATTTCACAAATTCATTAACCTTTAATTAATTAATCAATTATCCATCCTAATACATTAAATAATTTGTACAATTATTTAATTACAACTTTAGTTCAACTTAAAACAACAATTTGCATTACATTTAAACTTTGGAAATTTGTTTAATACTTTGCCGATACCTCGTTTTAAAAACCTGGTTTATATTTACTTGGGTCCATCCTGGTATTCACTCGAGTCTAGACCTGAGTGCTACTTTTTAATTTAAAAAAAACTAGGAAACAAAATACACACGAGGAAACTCGAAGCCCAACTCGGGTCACAGTGCCTCTTCCCCGATCCTTTACCCGAGTTTTTCACGAGAAGGCTCCTTTCCTTTCTCTCAAGACAAAACCAAAATTAATGATACACCGTGCACCTACACTGGTCCACGGTGGATCTCTGACCATCCAAGCTAACGCCAACAAGTCGCCGGAGACCATTCCCTTCCCTTCCGACCACATGATCGAATGATCGAACTCGAAAACAATTTCGAGCTCAACAGTCCAACCAGGAAATGAAACAGGTCGCCAAAAAATCCTCGACACATCAATTCTGATCATCGGAGTGCCCGCCACCTTGACTAGATCCTCGCTGAAGACCCTCTCTCTGATTCCCCCCACGACCGGTATCCTTTGTTGCGTGATCGACGGCGCGGCGATCCAAGATCTATTCTCAACTAAAACTGAGTTCAAACCCTATTCCGACCATTCTCTGTCGCCCCGATTGTCGAAAAATTCCATGACCATTTTTGTCGACATCGTCGATCACCGAGCTTGCTTCAGTAGAAAGCCCGACACCCAAAACCACACCGTTCACCAGAAATTGCCTGAAACCCATTTTCCGTTCATCATGCGTTTCCTCTCGAACTACACACTTAAAATTCATGTATTCAACTTAAAACAAACATGCACACATATTTTCAAACATGCATCACAATTTTACTTCAAACATCTACCACTAGAATCCAATTTAAACTGTTTTTAAGATTAGTTTACTCACAATACAACTTGAATAGAGAAGAGATGATAACATCTTATACAGGCATCTATATTTCATATCCAAGCATAGAAGTACTTTCATTTCCACGCAACACTATAAATTGTTTTGTTACTTTTATAATTTTTTAAAAGATGTGGCTTACTCACCTTGTAATTTTTGAACAGAGGAACTGGAACTGGTTTTTGAAAACTTTAATCTTTGAACTGGAAAATGTTTTGATTTGAGCTCGAAAACAGCAAGCTTCTGATCTAATCTTTGCTCTGGAAATTTGTTTTGAGATGAAGCTTAAATCTTGCTTGATGTTAGAGTTTAATCTTATTCAGTTATGGATTCCCTTTGATTTTGATCTCTGGTTTGAGATTGAATAAAGGTATTTGATTTGTTTTTGAGGCTGTTTTCAGTTTACAGGTTTCTTTTAGATTTTCTTCTTTCTCTTTTTTAAAAAAAAATAATGACACTTGTAATTAACATTTTAAGTTACTTACATATTTTTATAATGCCTGTTAAATTTTCCTTACAAGTGTTAAATTTTATGATAAAATTAACCACTCGTGTTAAAGTACATTACATAATTTATACTTGTCTTTAATTACATTTATATTTAAATATGTTAATAAAACTTTTATATTAATTTTCTTATGTTTAGAATTATTAAGTTAATGTCTTTATTAATAAATTTTGAATTCAAGAAAAAAAATATTAAAACAAAAGAAATTATTCCTTAGTTAAATCTTATTTTAAATTTTAGCAATAATATATTTTAAACAAATGAGAAATTATCTATGTTGTTAAGAAAATATAAACTTTAAATTGCAAACATATTTAACTTAAAAGAAAAATGATATTGTTTTCCAATTGTGCAGTTATAAATAATTTATAAAACATAGATTTATTTCTAAGATGTTTACAATTGAATTTCAAATCTAAATTTTTATTTACTACAATATTTTTTTTAGTAAGGCAATCATTTCTTATTTTTCTTTGAAATAGAAATTTATATTATCCGGATTTATTTTGTTCGACTCCATTTATATACATATGCAAATATTCTAACTACACAAGTTTTATTTGTTTAATTGAACAAAGAAAATCAGCATTTCTAACAATTAATCCTGTTAATTATCAGTTAATAGATACTCCAAAATCCAGGTTATCACAACCATCTTAGATAGTACAAGATCATCAAATTTGTTTTAGTAGAGAGAAAGTAATGCCGGAAGAAGAGAGGGTATTTTATGGCATGGTTTTGAGTTGATTTAAACTTATCAATTTATGAAGAGAGGAGAAGAAATGAAGCCATGTTTGTTTATTATATGGAAAAAGGCTTCATGAAATGAATAAAGCGTTTAAATAAAGGTTTGCAAGGGAACACCACCTCTTAAATTTCTATAGTTAGCCAAAACTTGTCATTCTTATATGCATCCTCACCTATCTTTTGACACCTTATATCTTTAGTTCCTAGAATACCCTTTACCTACCCCCTTCCTTAATTAACTACATCCTAAAAGCACTTAGGATGAGTTTTTTTTTTTCGTGTGAACTAAGGAGAGTTTTAGGCTTGTAAATATGTTCATATATTTCTTAAATAAGTCCAAAAGAGTTTGAACAACTTATCTCGAGTAAAAAGCCGTTGATCGATAAAATGATTTTCGGTCACATTATCGATATTTCTTCGAATATTTACTTTTGTAAACATTTTTCCAAAAACAACTACCCCACCATTAGTTATTAATAAAAAAGAAGCACATTAAGATTATAAAATCCATTTTAGTACATCAAATCGAATAATTAAATATTTGGATAATAAAGATATTTAAATATGATGTGTTCGAAATTTCGGGTCGTTACAGCAAAATAATAATAAATGTTATGAGATCGAGTATTCAGTATGACTGATTACAATAAAAATCATATTATTTTAAATGTAACAAAAAATCAAAACTACAATATAGACCTAATGACTCGATCATTGAAATCATAGTTTGATTAGTTTACCTAAGGTGCATCATATTTGATGTCCATAAATGCTAAGGATAATAAAATGCATATTTGTAAAGAGGTCCTTATGACGTTGTAGTAAGGGTATTCTTTTGAATGGTTCGACCATTCGAAAAGGAAAAAAACATACAAGAGTAGATGTGTGTAACACCCTACATTTTTAAGTTAGTTAATTAAAATAGAAATTAATAAATAAATAATAAATTTTGAAAAATTAATTTTTACAAAAGTTAGAATTTTTCTGTGAGACTTATACCATTGGATTTGTGCGATTTTCTGATCCATTTTCTTGTATAAGCTTTTCCAATTGGAGTTCAAACGAAAAAGTTATTACTATTTGAATTTTCGTAGTTGGCAATATTATATATGTAATTAAGGAAATAAATTAAATAAATTAATGATTGGCTAACACCGTTAAAGTTAAAGGTTGCTTAATGGTTAAGAAAATTTAATAAGGTAGTAGATAATGTTAATTAACTTTAATTGATCGTTAAAGGAAACAAATCAACCATAAATTAAACGATATCGAAACGCACCAAAATTCACGGGTCAGGTCGACCATGATGTATCCATTGTCGACTGTGAGCGATGGACTCAGGCTTGGGGTGGTCGATCTACCTTGTCTTGGAGGCACCAGTTTATGGAGGCCGCATGGCCCAGATTTAATTCATTTTCCATCCGATGATTAGCGCTGATTTATCCTCTAGAAATTAGGATCTAGGGACTTACTTCCAATTCATTATTTTTTTAATGAGCATGGAATCCCTTCCATTCTCCTTTCTTCTCCAAATTCTCTAAATATACAAAAATAGATCTAGATTGTATGGATACACTTTGGAGAAGAATATAAAAGAATAGAGGATAGGAAATAGGTTCAATTCAAATTATTACATCAAAGGTAGCACTTTGATCTAGTTCTAATTAATAAATCAAAATCAAAATCTTTCTCTCTAATCCAAATATTTATGGTTCTGTACAAAATATTATCTATGGATCAAATAGGTAGTCAAAAGTGGAGAATAAAGTTAACAAGGTTTGATCTGGATTAAATTTAGAGGTTTGGGGCACTAATTCAAAAAGAGTGGGAATATTATATGTTTTTATATGATATTAGATTATATCATTGCAAATCTTTTCCTATGTCTGAGTTTGATAATTTAATTTCAAATGAATTCATGTATATGGAATATTGAAGACCATAAACTTGCATATAAATTTGTAGTGATATTTATAGAAGCGTAATGATTAGTTTTAATTCTGCAGTTACGTAATTATTAGTTTTATTTTGGTAATTACGTAACAATTAGATTTAATTCTGTAATTGCAAAATGATTTTAATTATCAGTTTTACGTTGGATTAATTAACCGAAAACATAATGAATTGAGATTCCATTTATTTGATGAATGAGACCGTATAAAATAAAGTTAAATGGACTTTTGTATTTTAGTGATATTTTAATTAATTAATGGATGTTATTAAAAGTGGATTTCCATATATTATGAAATTCAAACATAATAAAGGTGTGATGTTTGAAGTGACAAGTAATCAATGTATACTTATAAAAAAAGACGTATAAAATAGAGATGATTACTATATTTTATACCATCTATTTCTATAGATAAACAAGAATTTCTTGTAATTAAAAACATCGCACAAACCACCTCTTTAGGATACGATATGGAAATTTACCGTGTTACGGTTAAATTGTTAAAGTTTGATTCCAATTTATTATGATATAGTAAACCCCAAAAGTGCAATATGGAAATAAGAGTGTAATTTAATGTTTAATAAAATGGAAAGTAGTGAAAAAGTAAGTTTGGATTATAGGCAAGGAAAAAATATAAAATTGGAATAAAAATCAAAGGCTGAACTAATGAAGGTTGTAGCAACGATATTAATGTCTGAATTTGAGAAGCGATAATTGAAATTAATGAAATAAAACAATTCACATAGTAAGACTGAAGACTTAAAGTCGAACACAAAAGATGTTGAGGTGATAAAGAAAACAAAAGAAGAATAAGTATACGTAAGTCTGAAATATGTATATAAGTGACCTAGGATATGCGTTTATAATGGGTGTGAGTAATTATAAATTATCCAATATAATTGTAGCGGACCAACATCTGAAGGTCGTTAGACAGGGTTAGGATGCTAAAAAAGCATATCCAACCAATAGGACCCGTAGTGAGTGTACAATTTTGTACTTGAAGGATACCCCCAGATCTGGATTGTGCTTATTGCCTTGATTATAAATTTTTCGTTATAATTATGTCGAGTGCACAGTCAAATTAAGTCTTGTTCAAAGTTTTTAAGCGGGGTATTGCTTTGATTACCCTAGGCAATCTAAATGAACAGTGAGTGAGATCGGTCTTATGCAACATGGCATAGATTGTCTAGTGTGCTTAGGTACTAAACGAGTTGCAACATGTGTATGCAAAAGGCAAGCGTACTTGGGTACCTATAGGATATGAATTGCATATTTATCGAGTTAGTCCTCAGTCTATTATAGTCAACGGGAAGGACAGGGTTATACCTAACTGATCTCTTTTGCCTATGAGGATTGGTTCAATTGGGTTATGCAACACCATAATTGTTTGTTAGTTTGTTTGATTGAGCAAGGCTAGTTAATGTATACAAGAAATTCCTTCAAAAATAGACGGGGTGGTGGTGCATGAAGCCTAAAATCCAGGGCAAGAAGCATATAAGGGCACGAAAAAGACCGGCGTACGTAACGAAAAATCCTCAAAGCATTAGGAACTTATGGACTGGAGGTCATCGGTGTGCACTGACATATTACCTTGATGGTACCGATGGCGATGAATTTTTACGAGGTGCTGAGCAAATGATACTAGTGGGATAATATCTAGGTCCATTAGTAGACTTGTGGTGTGTGTGTGCGTGTGTTTTTACCTATATAGGCATAGATCTACGTGGTGTAGATAGGTATGGTTCGTATGTAGCAATGGAGTTGCAGCAATGAGTAATAAAATCTAACATAACATGAAATAGTGAACAATCAGCATAATCTAATGCTATCTATAAGATGTATAATTTACTAGTTATCAGAATGTTTTTTTTGACCCTTTCCTCATTACAACCCATATGATTTAGGACGGCAGTTACTGGTGGTTATTTGGAGCAGTTGTCTAGCTGAGGCTTTTGACATTTGAGATTTTGATTTTTGATTAGAAATTATATTAATCAATTATATTTTCTTATTTCCACCATGAGTTATTACCATTAGTGCTTTGATACACTTTCCTTTTTGTAGAATATCAAACCAATGATCTGTATTTTAATGGACTTAGGTTTTTCGAGTTAGCAAAAATCTAGGTCTACTAAAGTGTGGGTTGTTGCATTTGGTATTAGAGCTTAGGTTAGTCGATTCCAAAAAAATTAGGAAACGACGAGTGAACATATTTGTATTTTGACTATAAATATAAATATAGTACATGTTAAAATCCTATGAATTCCATCTATAAAGTAGTTGCGTATGGAATATCCTTAGAAGTGGATGGTAATTAACTCCCTGGTAAGGCTTTAATAGCCTAATGATTGTCGATCCTCATTTTTGATTATCGATTGATGGTGTACAATAAGTCCAGATAAAGGGAAAATAAGAGTCCATATGTGTAGAAAGTGGAAGATGCAGAAGTCTCTAAAAAGGGCGTGAAATGGTCACTCTTAATTTATGATTGGATTTTTGGATCTGCGGAAGTGGAACGAAGGATATTCTTAAGAGAATAGTCAAAAGTCCAATTTGTGTCCAACCAATAATAAGAAACTTTTGGAAATTGTGAAAAAGTTTAAATTGTGTACTTAAAGATAATTTTTAATGAAAATAAAGTATTAAGTATTAAATTTTGAGAATACATACATCCATAATATATGTATGTATATATTAATGGTTTTGTAAGTAAAAAATATATATTTAGGTTTCAGTAAAGGAAATTTTTGTCTGATGCTGTTTTCTTTTGGAAAGAAATAATGGAGCAATAATGCTCGTGAATATTTATATGTAATGAAAGTTTTTTTAAGATATAAAGATGTCTGTATAGGTGGACAATATAAGTGGTATGGATTTGGAATAGAGTAGGTAGTTTAGAAAAGAAGATAGAATCATAAAATTTAGCTGTAAGTGACTGCACTACAATAATAAAGAGATGGTAAATTAAGAGGAACAATTGGAGTTAGTGCAGTTTAGACGAAACGGTCGATTAACATGAAGTTTTGAGATTAAATAGAAGATAGGTTTAATTTCTTTTAATTAGGTTGAGATTTCATATGTTTTAATTCACCAGAATAAATAGGGATAATAATATAAGTTTCAATGAATCAATCAAGTTACAAATAAATGTGTGTTGCTTGAAACAACAAGGAACGTAAATGCAAAGGAAGAGATGTACAAAACATGGAAATCCACATTTTATACTATCTATTTTAACAAAGAAAATGAAATATAATTCCTTGTAATTTCACTCAAAACACATGTTAACTGAGTTTTTAACCAAGCAGAAATCAAAAGGAATAAGAATGTCGATGCAAAGATAGAACGACTTGAAATTTAATAAAGACACTAAGAAAGCCTAAAGGAAGAGCTCAAGAAAATAAAGAATCTAAAATGGACCGAGTCCTTAACTCGGCCCGAGTCAACCCCCTTGACTTAGTACTGGCTCTAAACTCCAAGGCATGACATCTTCATACTTTTGCAAGTGCTCCTCTAGTATTTCTCTACATATTCGTGAAGTTTCATAGAGTTCCAGAGAGTCTATTATAAGGAATGAAGAGTGGGCGATCCAAATGGCAGAATAATAGGAAGAACGATTATCAAAACTTTTCAAAAACCTACCATGAAGGACATATAGATGAAGCAAGGAGCCCAAAAAAGGGAGTCAATTGAATATGAGCTAAGGATGAGACTCGGCCCGGAGTCAAGGCCTTGAATCGGTACCAAGTCTAATTGGTAACTTGGGTCATCTTGGTATTTTTTGTGTTATCTTGGACTAGCCTCTGGACTTCTCTGGTTATGGGCTTTTGATCCAATATGACTGCTACCCCTATAAATACAAATCATGGAACAACCAAGAAAGGGTCTGGATTCTACTATCACTACGCAGGATCTCCATCTATTCTTCAACTCTTTTCTCTATACCATAGTCACCAAGGCAGCTACTCTAGGAAATTTTAGGACTTAAAATCAGTCTAACCCCTTTATTTGCGACTACTTATTTCTCAATCACCTAGTAATCTCATTCAAGCTAGATCAAACAAATAATCAAAGCTATAAAGTGGTAACTAACAGCTGAAGGTATTTCCATTCTCCTAGAAGGTGTTGCTTCTATGTGGTTTACCAGACTCCCACCAAGATCCATTTCTACCTTTGATGATTTGGTAAGTAAATTCTTGGAATAGTTCAGACTTCACTTGACATAGCCAAAAGATATGATGTCTTTGTCTAGCGTTTTCCAAGGACCAAATAAGTCACTAAAAACCTTTATGAACCTGTTTAATACCGTGGTTTCTGAAGTGGGCAATCTTAAAGAAGATATGATATTCATGGCTTTAGATTGAGCTATCCATCCAGATATAAACTTTGGAAGATGGATTAAGATGAAACAACAAACCTCCATGAAGGAGTTTAACTAAAAGGCAAGTCAGTATCTGAGATTGGAAGAGGCAGATGCATTGAAGGGCAAGACTACTTATATGCATCTAAAGGAGATAGTTCAAAGCAATGTAGTGGTTAACCAGGATGAAAAAATTCTAGAGCTACGACATGAAATGAAGGGAAGATTGATATCAGAATAGAAAAAAACCAGAACACTTGTAGGCATGACGAGAATGGAAAGAGGATCAGGAACTTGAGTCCTGAGGAGTATACGTCGTTGAATGACAGCTTGGAGAACATCTACCTTGCAACTCAGAGGACTGAGCGATACAACAAGCCTTCGAAGAAGGAAGAATCTAAATGACAAAAGCAATCAAGAAAATTCTGCCGCTTCAACAAGATTCATGAGAATAACATGAACAAGTGTCAATGTATAAAAGATCTGATAGAGGAATTGAATAGGAACAACGGGCTCCACCACTACCTATAGAAATCGCAAAACTTTGGCCAGCCTGTTGGACTCCTGGTTCCAAGTACTTAAGGAAACCAATACGGACCCAGTGGGTAAGAATCCATACCAAAATAATAAAGACTTATTATTGGCACTATTTTTGAAGGACCTCACACATCACAAAAGAGTTATGGGCGATGGAGTGATACACGAGCTCACTAACACATGGTTTGAAATTGACTTGTTTTGTAATTGAGGATGGTGCTCCAGCCAAGCAGCAAAGGACATTCAATGATTACATTGTATTTCAAAACCGACACACTGAAGGAGTAGAAACACCGACTCTCGACCCGATAGTAATGACAGGTGGAATTGGACCTATGCCGAGCCCTAGTGGATGGTGGAAGTTCGTTTGAAATATTATTTCAAAATTTTTTTGATCGAATAAAGATCAGTATGAAGGATGAGCTGCTTGTCGAATAAAAATCAAGGGCTTTACAAGAGAACCAGGACAGTCAGTTCGGATGATTAACTTGCATGTGGAGCTCGGAGAATGATGGGTAGTCCTTATCCAGACCTTCGTGATCGTGGATGAAATGTCAGCTTACAATGCTTTATTTGATCAACCGACCCTCATTGAATTTAGGATCGCTTTGGTTCTATGGTACCTTACCATGAAATTCCTGACAAATAATGGGGTTGGAGTTATAAAGGGAGATCAAAGCATCCCCAGAGAATGTTATGTCTCTAAGTCACACGAATCAAAATGAAAGGAAAAGGGAAAGAATGTGGGGTAGTCCCTCTACATTTGCGAATCATTGGTGTAGCAATTACAGAACCACCCATAGCTCTGGCACCATAGTCGTTTCAACAAGGCTTTGGACCCTATTGAAGTAGAATTCAGAGGAGGAAAGGCAGCATCGGCAGTGGTAAGGTGTCAGTCGCTGTCGATATGGATGGCCCAACTCGAATCTCGAAAACAGGGTCATATTTTAGGATTAAAATGCAACAAGAATTGATCGAATTTCTTCACGCCAACCTGAACGTGTTCACTTGGATGAATTACAATATGTATGGGATATCGTTAGAGATAGCTTGTCAAAAACTCAATATCGATCCGAAGTACATTCCAATGAAGCAGAAAAGACATAGTCTAGGTCCAAAGCGATCTACCGCACTAAAGGAGGAAGTGGATAAGCCATTGGCTAACAGTATCATCCGTGATGCAACTTATCCTGAATGGGTACGAAGTCCAGTTCTGGTTAAAAAGTTAAATAGGAATTAGCGGACTTGTGTTATAACGACCCAAATTTTTAGTAACATTATTTAAGATATTTAATTAGAAAAATTAAATAAAATAATGGGATGACTAAGGTATAGAGATTTGTAACTAACATAGGGGTAGCCGTGCCTAGTAAGTAATGAAATAAAGGATTAAAGTGTTAGGAAATATAAAAGGGCAATATAGGAATAGGTATTGTTCTGATACCCTAAATCCCTTAAGCCATATTTCACACATTCATTTCAACATTTTCAAAAGTAAAACCTAAGAAGAGAAGCCGCCCACCATTAGCAAGAGCAAGAGAAAGAAAAAGCTAAAGGAAGAAGATTAATCAGCTGAAATCCATTCAAATCTCAAACTCCTTAATCTCAAATCTAAGGTGAATGATTGGAACATCTCTTATTTTCTAATTGTTTTCGATTTTAAGGATAATCTGAATTGATTTGTAACATTATGCCATGATTTTGAAGAATTAAAATGTTCATATATGCTTACCGATGATTTATGTTATTCATATAAGTTTTATTATACGTTTTAATGTGAAAACCCTATTTAATGACATCCAAATGCCATGATATTTTAGATCTAGACCAAAAATAATATTTTAGAGATGGATTTCAATTTTCATAATTTTTGAATTAATGTGGATTTTATATTAATATGCTTGAGAAGAAAATGATTATTTGGGTTTAAAATTATTTACTGCTAACAAATGTTTTGATCCGAAATAAATATATGTTAGAAAACGTATTAAAAATAATTTTTAGAAATTTTTGTAGATTTTTCCCTAGTGTTTCAATGAATATATAAAATTATTTAAGGTATGAGATTTAAATGTTTTATGTATTTATAAAAGGTGAAGAGGTATTTTGTAAATAAAATTATTTGTTTATTTTTGGAATTTTGGTAGCACTTTTAGAAAAGAAATTTTACGACCAATAAGATTTTGAAAAATAAGGCAGGTTAGTTGAAAAGTATTTCTTTTTAGAGCTAAAAACTAATTTACATGCTTTTAGCATGTTTCGGCTGCTTTCGGCACTAGAGGTTCCGACCTGGTAGGTTCCACCCATATACCACCAAAACCAATGCACGTAGTATCAATAACAATGGAACATAGTGAATTAGACAAGGGCAAAAGGTATTGGGTTGAGATCGTGGGTTCGATAGGGTTGAAGCATGACTTTGTCTTTTAAATAAAATAGCACCCGCCTTGCTTTTGAAAAATTTGCTTTCGACTTGGTTAGTTTTCAACCAGGTTAAATGGTTTTAGAGGGAAGGTTTTAAAGGGTTGCGACTTGTTATTTTAAGTAATGCTTTCAAAGGGGTAGAAACCCCTAGCTGCCGCTCTTTTACCTTTCAAATTCAATAGTTTCAGAAGGTATACTTTGTTTCGAAAATTAAGCCACTTCTCTAATGCTTTTGAAAGGATGGTTTCGACACCATCATTTTTTTGCTTAGATATCGCTTTCGAAATGTATGCTTTCGAATTAAATGGATTTAATGACCCTTTAAGCTCCATTGAAGGTAGAGCCCAAAATGGTTTCAAAAGAGATGGTTTTAAATGGTTTCAAAAGGTGTTTTCTACATGTGTTAAATTGAACCCAAGTGCTTTCGAAAGGTTTGGGTTTATAAAGGTTTTGATGCTCTCGAAAGGTTTTAATGGAAGGTTCCAAAGGAGTGTTTCTCCAATGATTCCAAAAGGTATAAAATGATGGTTTTGAAAGGGAGGTTCCCCATGGTTTCGAAAGGTTCATAAGGAAAATTTTTCCAATGTTTTCGAAAGGCATTGTTTATGTATTTAAAAGGGGGAATATCAAATGCTTTAAAGCTTTCGAAGGAAAGGTTTTTAATGATTTCAAAAGGTAGAATTTGAATCGTTTCGAAAGGAATACTTGGCCTTTCAGCCTTGTAATAAAAAGGGTTTTACTTGGTTTCAAGAGGGGTACTTTCAATGGATTCGAAAATGGTACTTTCAATGGTTTGGATGTTTTCATCAACAATATTTTTAGGTAAAGTATATATAAAATGGCAAGGTGATTTTGAGTAAAGCATGGAGTATATTTATTTTCCTTGTTTAAGTTTGGTTTAAAGGTTTTAAATCATTTTGAGATGAAATAGGTTTTCAAGGAAAATTATATAGAAGATTACCCTATGTAAAATGACTTAAATAATAGAATACCAAATAGGACTAGTACAGAGTCGTGCCCTATACATTAGCTATTAGCCTCTACTAATTTAGTCCATAATTCTAATGTGTAGGGCTGTCACAAGTAAGACGAAAATTGCGGTTGCATAAAAAAGGGAATATGTGTTTGTATATAGATAGGTTATTGGTAAGCCCACAAAACCATTAGGATCAGGCGATCCTAGAAGATGTTAAGTTCGAAACAGACGGTCTAGTAGAGGAGTATTTAACAGATAGTTAAGGATAGACCCTCTGGAAGAGGTGTGTCCGATAGGTATTAGATTATTTTGTTTATATTGTCTTGTAGGCTCGAGTCAACCAAAGGTTAGTAGTTATCCATCCAAACAAAATTATAGTGTTCGGATATATATTTCATTTATTACCTTATATGTATGTTTACATAATGATGCTTTACAGTTTTAACCAGTCTTGGTTGCAGGAAAAGATTTGCAAAAGATATATTTTAAGAGAATGTTAGGGAGGGGAAACCTATTGCTAAGCGCCGTGTTCTCACTTAACATCGTATAACCGTGATGTACAGTATTATTCACACTAGGCTTTATGTCTTACTCGAAGTTCATGTTTTTCCCTTTAAACTCTCAGGTGCTCAAAATTGATTTGTGTAGGCTGAGGGTGGAGGTTTACAGGTTTTAGTAGGATGACGAATAAAAATATAGAAGACGAGCAGGAGACTAACAAATAGCTATTTAGGAGTTGTAGTTTTATTTTGTTTATTTCCCCTATTTTATATTATGATAGTTATGGCAATATAGTACTCTGGTCAAGCAAGAGGGCTTCATCATATGTCGCTCTTGGCATATTTATGTAATAGTTATATTTAATCTTTACTTGAGAAACATTTTAGGATTGTATAATTTGAATATGGAACATATTTTGGAAATGTAAATCAGAAAATGTTGTTGTTGTTTTGAAATCCATGATTTTGTTTCATATTCATGTACTTCTGATATTATGGGTATCTATCTACATATCCATATTTAGCTGCCGGAGGTTAATACTGTAGATGAATGCAGCTTCTGTAGCGCTAAGCTTTAAGCCTCTAGATATGGGATGTTTCAACTTGGTATCAGAGCATAGGTTTATGAAAATTTTAAAAAAAAAAATTATTTTTGAAAACATAATTCTAAGGTTGTAGAGATAAGTTAGGGGTATGCGATAACACTATATTAACATACTTGTATTTGCTATACATAAGTATACGCTATATATATGGTCTCCTATCTCTATTAGGCTACTCTTGTGTATCTCACAAGGCTTGAATACAGATATGGACACTAGAAGTAGAAGAGTGAATCTTGGAGCAACCACCATTACGAATGGGAATGCTAAACCAAAAATGAGAAGCAACCAAGTTCAGCCTCAAGCAAATAATGTTGGTGCTGGAGTCCCACAAGTGGATATGGGAGCTATGTACCAGTTTTTCATGAATACAATGCAAGCTGGAATTGATGTTGGAGTGGTTGGAGGAAATGCGAGAGTAGGAGTTCAAGAAGCCCCGACGGTGAACCACTATGCAAACTTGAGTAGAAATTATGCTAGGCTTGGAGGAAAGCCATTTATTGAAACTAAAGATGCTATAGAAGTGGAGAACCAGTTGTTGTATTATGAAAGGAGATTTGCAGACTTAGAGCGCAATGATGAGAAAAAGATAAGTCTTCGGTACAACTTCAGGGAGTAGCTTTATTTTTGTGGAATAGTGTGACGGCTGGAGTTAATGAAGAGGAGATGACATGGGAAAAGTTTAGGACAAGATTCCAAGAGAAATTCATGTTGGTGATGGTGCAATTTGTTTTGATCAGAAAGTTTGTTGAGTTAGAGCAAGATAAGATGTCTATTTTGGAATATGCTAGTAGGTTTGAAGAGTTGGCTAGATATGGTTATACCACTATTGATACAGTGATGAAGAGGAATGAGAAGTTTATCAAGAGGTTGAAGCCTGAGTTGGAAAGGGCTACATTACCTCATATCAGATATCCTTGTAATGCAATTGTAGAGATGGCTTTAAGACAGGTGGAGATGCTTGCTTGTCTAGAGAAGAGTAAGGTGAAGGAGGTCCAGGTTGGGCGAAGTCAGAAAAGGTAGTTGTTTCATAAGAAGGGTGCTTAGAAGGGTGGGGCAGTAAAGAAAGGAAAGTCTAAGGTTGTTTGCTTCAAGTGCGACAAAGAAGGGGCATTTTGCAAATGGTTACCGGACTGGAAAGGCTAAAGAGGTGATTGGGAAGAAGAACATCAGATGCTTCAACTGCGATTAAATTTACCTTTATAAGAATCAATGCAAAGAGCCCGCTAAGAATGGAAGGGGAAAGATGTATGCATTGGAGCCTACTACTTCGAAGTCGAAAGCGCAGGAGTAGCAAAAAGCATAGGAGAAAGGATAGGCAGTTTTGGAAGGTACACTTCAGATCCATGGTATGTCTATTAGCATTTTGTTTGATACTGATGCATCACATTCTTTTATATCTCATTGTTCAGTAAATAAACTTAACCTAGAACCCATATATTTAGTTACTTCCTTAAGAATTGCAAATTCGATAAGAGGGCATGCAACACTTGGGATGAAATGTAGCCACTTAGAGTTTGAGTTGTTAGGTCGTACCTTTGTTTGTAGATTGCATGTGTTTGACTTTGTAGGGTTCAGAATTATATTAGGAATGAATTGGTTAAGTAATTATGATGCTAGGATATTTCGCCACGCTAGTGTAATATCATTAGGACATTCTAACCATAGTGATCGAATTGTTTATACCATAGAAAACCCTAGCTATGAGGCTAATTCTTTGTCAGGTGTTGTGAAGTAAAAGAAGATTTGAATTGAGTTTTTGTGGTTAGAGAATTCACAGATGTTTTTGAGCCAGTAGTAGGATTGCTTCTAAAAGAGGTATTGAGTTTCAGATAGATTTGATGCCTTGAGCAAAGCCGGAGTAGACCGCCAAGTACGATGACACCTGCCGAGATGAGAGAGTTGAAGGTGCAGTTGGTGGATTTGGAAAGTAAGAGTTTTATTTGACCGATAGTTCGCCTTAGGGAGAAACCACAGTATTTGCAATGAAGCCGGAGGATCGTTAAGGTTGTGTACCGATTATTGTAAATTGAATGAGAAGACGATAAATAATTGATATCCATTGCCTTGAATTGATGATTTGTTCGATCAGTTGAGTGGAGCCAAGGTATTTTCTCAATTGGATTTAGCAATAAGTTTCCATCAGCTTAGAGTAGTAGAGGATCACATTCCTTTGCCGTCGTTTAGAACTAGAAATGGATCATACGAATGGTTAGTGATGCCATTCGAACTAACTAATGCGCCGACATTCTTTGTGGATTTGATGAACTAGATTTTTCGAGAACCCATGTATAGGTTCATATTGGTTTTCATAGATGATAATCTTATATAATCTAAGGACGAGAAGGAGCATGAAGTTCATCTTAGAGTTATACTTCAGACGCTAAGATTGCATCAGCTGAAGGTGAAGTTTTCAAAGTGTCATTTCCTGGATGAAAGAAGTGATGTTTCTTGATCATGTAGTCTTAGAGAAAAGGTTTTTAGTAGATCCAACAAAAATTGAAGCGGTGAATAAATTGGAAGAGATCCGAGACTATGACTGAGATAAAAAGTTTTCTTGAATTGGCTAGATATTATTGGAGGTTTATAAAGGATTTCCTGTAGATAGCAGCACCAATGATTAAGCTAACGCGAAAGGATGTGAAGTTTGTGTGGACCGAAAAGCATAAGGAAGCATTCCAGAGCTTGAAACACTTATTGACTCATCCAGCTATGTTAGTTGTTTCGAAAGAGAACCATGATTTGGTAGTTATACAGATGCATGTGGAACTAGATTAGAAGCTGTGTTGATTCAGAGTGGTAAAGCGAGTGCCTATGCTTCACGAGAGCTTAGATCGCATGAGGTTAGATATCCAACTCATAATTTGGAATTAGCTGCGGTGGTATTTGCATTGATGGTATGGAGATGTTATCCTTTGGAAGAAAGGTTTGAGCTACACATGGATCATAATTCATTAAAGTACTTGTTATCCTAGAAGGAGGTGAACATGAGACAACATAGATGGTTAGAGTTTATGGATGCTTATTATTTTGGAATTGAGTATATACTAGGGAAAGGTAACTAGGTGTCAGATGCACTTAGTAGGAAGCATCAGAATGCAGTGTTGGAAATGATTGCTGAGTGGAAAGATTTGGAAGCATTGATAGCATGTAAGCTGCAGTGGAAATCTGAGGCTGGATCTAGTGGAGATATTTCTGTGTTATCTTGTTCATAAGTTCGACCAACAGTGATAAAATATATTGCTTCTAAATAGGAGGGGGATCCAGCATTGGTTGAATGGATCTAGAAGTTAAGATATGGAACATAGAGCAATGACTTAAAGGGTTTTAGTCTTGACCAGAATGGGTGGTTGAGAAAGAAAGGAAGATTGTGTGCTTCGAATGTAGTAGACATTAGGAAAGAATTTTTGGAGGAATGCCATCATTTGAAGCTCGCTATTCATCCAGGAGGAACTAAGATATATCAGGATATAAAGAGGGATGTTTGTCTATGGGTAAAGCGGTGCTTGAACTGTCAACAGATTAAGGCCGAACACCAGAAGCCAAGTGGATATTTACAGCCTTTATTTTCCATTTTGGAAGTGGGATTCTATTTCTATGGATTTTATTGACAGCTTGCCAAGATCTAGAAGAGGAAATGAAAGTATATAGGTCATAGTGGATTGACTGACCAAGAGCGCCCATTTCATTCCAGTTAAGTCAACTAGGACAACACCTATTTTGCTAAGTTATTTATGAAGGATGAGGTTAGACTGCATGAAATTCCTAGTCGCATAGTAAGTGATAGAGATCCTTTGTTCACTAGTGAGTTCTGGAAAAGTCTATAGGATGTCTTAAAATCCAAGCTCAAGATGAGTACCGATTACCATCCAAGATCGATGGGCAAACGGAAGGAGTTAACGAAGTCTTGGAAGATTTGTTACGAGCTTGCGTATTGGATTTTGGAGGATCATAGGAAGACCTTCTACACTTAGTTGAGTTTTCATGTAACAACAATCATCAGACTAGTACAAGGATGACATCATTTTAAGCTTTGTATGAAAGGCCATGCAAATCTCCAGCTTATTGGTTAGAGATTGGGGTTAGGTTGGTTTTTGGTCCAGATTTAGTTAGAGAAGCTGCAGAGAAGATTAGGTTGATTCAGGCTAGGATGAAGGAGGCTCAGTCAAGGCAGAAGAGTTATGTCTATAGAAGAAGGAAAAACTTTGAGTTCTATGTTGGAGATATGGTTTTCTTAAGATATCACCGATGAAGGGTGTGATTCGATTCGGGAAATCTAGGAAGTTGGCACCGAGATTCCTAGGACCATTTCCTAATATAGAGAGGATCGGGAAACTTGCATATAAAGAAGAATTACTAAACAGTCTGGCAAGGGTCCATGATTTTTTTCATGTTTGTCATATAAGGAAAGGTGTTAGAGATTCGGAGTTTACTATAGGACCAACAGTGTTAGAAAATTTAGCAGTAGAACTGGACTTGACTATAGTTAGAAAGCCAATTCATATTGTCATGAGAGATGAGAATAAGTTAAGAATAAGGCAGTCATATTAGTGAAGGTTTAATGGAGCGAGAACGAGAGAGATTGTACTTGGAAGACTGAGAGCAGGATCAGGGATGCTTATCCTGATTTGTTTGATGGTATGTTCAACATTTTTGATTGACTTGTTAGGTAACATTATTTAGGATACTTAATTAATACTTGGAATAAAATGCTTATCCTGATTGACCAAGATTTGATGGGATGAATAGGTGACTGGGATTTGTAACTAACATAAGGGTAGCCGTGCCTTGTAAGTAATGATTTGTTAGAAGTTAAGAGGTTTGATGGTATGCTCTACCTTTTTGATTGATTGGGAGTCATATTAGTGAAGGTTTTGTTGGGTAATATTATTTAGGATATTTAACTAGCAAAATGAAATCAAATAATGGGATGAATATGGGATTAAGATTTGTAACTAACATAAGGGTAGCCGTGCCATGTAAGTAATGAACTAAAGGATTAAAGTGATAGGAAATATAAAAGGGCAATATAGGAATAGGTATTATTCTTATACCAAAAATCCCTTAATCCAAATTTCTAACATTCATTTCAACATTTTCAAAACTAAAACCTAAGAAGAGAAGCGGGACACCATTAGCAAGAGCAAGAGAAAGAAAAGCTAAAGGAAGAAGATTAATCAACTTAAATCCATTCAAATCTGAAATTTCTTAATCTCAAAGCTAAGGTGAATAATTACTACATCTCTTGTTTTCTAATTGTTTGCGTTCTTATGGATAACCCAAATTGATTTGCAATATAATGCCATTATTTCGAAGGATTAAAATGTTCATATATGCTTGTTGATGATTTATGCTATTCATATAGGTTTTATGATATGTTTTAATGTGAAATCCCTATTTAATGACATTCAAATGCCTTACAATTTTAGATTTGGACAAGAAATAATATTTTAGAGATGAGTTTCAATTTTCATAATTTTCTGAAGTAACGTGGATTTATATTAATCTCCTTGTGAAAAAAATGATTGTTTGGGTTTAAAATTATTTTCGACTAAATAATAAATTTTTTGGGTTCGAAATTTAATATATGTTAGAAAACATATTAAAAATGATTTCAGGAATTTTTGTAGATTTCCTAAGTGTTTCGATGAATATATAAAATTATTTAAGGTATTGGTACTTAAATGTTTTATATATTTATAAAAGAAGAAAGGGTATTTTGTAAATAAAATTATTTGTTTATTTTTGAAATTTTAGCAGTACTTTTAGAAAAGAAAATTTAAGACCAATAAGATTTTGGAAAAATAACGCAAGGTAGTTGAAAAGTATTTCTTTTTAGAGCGAAAAACAAATTTACATGCTTTTATCATGTTTCGGCTACTTTCGACACCAGGGGTTTCGACTTGGTAGGTTCCGCCACCATACCATCGAAATAATTGCACATAATGTCAATGAAATTGGTACATAGTGAATTGGACAAGGGTGAAAGGTATTAGGTCGAGACCATGGGTTATGATAGGGTTGAATCCTGACTTTATCTTTTAAATAAAATAGCACCCGCCTTGCTTTTGAAGGATTTGCTTTTGACTTGGTTGGCTTTCGACCCGGTCAAATGGTTTTAAAGGGAAGGTTTTGAAGGATTGCCGCCTTTAGATTAATGCTTTCAAAGGGGTTGAAACCCCTAGCTGCCGCTCTTTTACCTTTCAAAGTCAATGGTTTTGGTAGGCATACTTTGTTTTAAAAATTAAGCCACTTTTCCAATGATTTCAGAAGGGTGGTTTTGACACCATCGCTTCTTTGCTTAAGTATTACTTTCGAAAGATATGCTTTTGACTTAAATCGATTTAATGACCCTTTTAGCTCTGTTAAAGGTACAACCCAAATGGTTTCGAAGTAGATGGTTTTAAATGGTTTTGAAAATTGTTTTCCACATGTTTTAAATTGAACCCAAGTGCTTTCGAAAAGTATGTGTTTATAAAGGTTTCGATGCTTTCGAATGGTTTTAAGGGAAAGTTTCGAAGGGATGTTTCTCCAATGTTTTCGAAAGCTCTAAAATGATGGTTTTCAAAGGGTGGTTCCCTATTGTTCGAAAGGTTTATATGGAAAGGTTTTCCAATGTTTTCGAAAGGCAATGTTTATGTGTTTAAAAGAGGGAATGTCTAATGTTTTAAAGATTTTGAAAAAAATATTTTTCATTGATTTCGAAAGAAAGAGTTTGAATGGTTTCGAAAGGAGTGTTTTGGCCTTTCGCTCTTGTTATAAAAAGGGTTTTACTTTGTTTCGAAAGGGATACTTTTAATGATTTAAATGTTTTAATCAACAATATTTTTAGGTAATGCATATATATATAATGGCAATGTGATTTTGAGTAAAGCATAGAGTATATGTATTTTCATTTTTTAAGTTTAGTTTAGAGGTTTTATATCAATTTGAGATTAAAAGGTTTTTCAAGGAAAATTATAGGGAAGATTACCCTAAGTAAAATAACCCAGATAATAGAATACCAAATAGGACTGGTATAAGGTCAATCCTATACATTAACTACTAGCACCAGCTAATTTAGTCCAAAATTCCAGTGTGTAGGGCTATCACAGGTAAGACTAAAATTGTGGTTACACACAGAAAGGAATATGTGTTTGTATATAGATAGGTTATTGGTGAGCCCAGAAAACCATTAGGATCAGGCGACACTGGGAGATGTTAAGTTAGCACAGACTGTCCAGAAGAGGAGTATTAACAGATAGTTAAGGATAGACCATCCAGAAGAGGAGTATCTAACAGGTATTGGTTATTTTGTTTATATTTTTCAGTAAGCCCGAGTCAGCCATAGTTTAGTAGTTAGCCAAACAAAACTAAAGTGTTTGAACAGATATTTCATTTATTACTTTATGTGTATGTTTACATATGAAGCTTTACAGTTTTAACCAGTCTTGGTTATAGGAAAGGATTTGCAAAACATATGTTTTAAAAGGATGTTAGTGAAGGGAAATGCATTTCGCTAAGCGATGTCGTCTCACTTAACATCATATAACCAAGATGTACATTATTATTCACACCAGGCTTTATGTCTAGGTCGAAGTTATCGTTTTCCCCATAAACTTTTGGATGCTCAAAATTGATTTGAGTAGGCTGAGGGTTGAGGTTTACAGGTTTTAGTAGGATGACAAATAAAGCTATCGAAGCCGAGCAGGAGGCTGACGGATAGCAATTTAGGAGTTACAGTTCTATGTTGTTTATTTCTACTGTGTTATATTATGCCAGTTATGGCAATATAATACTCTGTTCAACCAAGGGGCATCATATGTTGCTCTTGGCGTATTTATGTAATAATTATAATTGATCTTTAGTTAGGAACATTTTGGGATTGTGCAATTTGAATGTGGAACATATTTTGGAAATGTAAACCAGAAAATGTTGTTGTTGTTTTGAAATTTGTTATCTCGTTTCATATTCTTTTCTTCTGATATTATGGATGCTATTAGCGTAGCTGTATTTAGTCATTGGAAGTTAATACTATAGACGACTGCACCATCTATAGCACTTAGCTTTGGGCCTCTAGATAGGGGATGTTACATGTGTTGACTATTCGGACTTGAACGACCTTGTTTAAAGGACAACTTACAACTATCTAGAATTGACCAGCTCGTGGACAGAACTACAACGAACTACTCCCTTTCATGGATGCCTACTCAGGATATAACTTGATTATGATACGTAAACCCGAATAGGAATGCATTAGCTTCATTATCGACTTCATATTATATTATTATCGTGTAATGTCATTCAGCATAAAGAATGCCGGAGCAACTTATCAACTGTTAGGTAACACAATATTCAATGGTTAGATTGAACGAATAATGAAAGTAAATGTGGACGACATGCTAGTCAAGTTAAGTATATCTAGAAATCATTTGGATTACTTCTTGAAAATGTTTGAGATTATTTGAAAGTATGGAATGAAGCTTAACTGGTTTCATCGTGAATTCTATAGGCATTGAAGCTAACCTCGAGCAAATTATTGCCATGCGGAATGTCACGACCCCTACAACAAAAATGATTTGCAGAGTCTAAATGGAAAGGTCGCAACATTGAGTCGATTCATATCCAAAGCAACATATTTGTGCATACCACTCTTCGATGCATTGAAGAAGGGTAAGAAATTTTCTAATGGAATCAAGCTTGCCAAACTGCTTTTGAGGAATTATTACGACTTATTGATACCCCACTGGTTCTATCTAAACCGATGGATAGGGAAGACTTGTTCATCTACTGGGCAGTCTCCCATCATGCTGTAAGTGCAGTGCTTGTATGAGAGGAAGCCAGAATTCAATGGCCATCTACTACATCAGCAAACGCTTCATTAGGGCTAAACAAAACTATATGAAGTTGGAAAAATTGGCATATAGCTTATTGACAGCATCGAGAAAGTTGAGACCATACTTTGAAGCCTATCTAATTAAAGTGTTGAAAGATCAACCTTTGAATCAAATATTATATCAACCTGAGACTTCAGGGCGACTTCTGAAGTGGAATATTGAATTAAGCCAGTATGACATAACTTATCACCCCTAAAAGGCAACTAATGGAAATGCGCCGGTTGATTTTATCGTGGAATTCACCATTCGAGATGGAGATGAGCAAGAGAAAGAGGAAGTGGTATCATAGTAGAAGCTATTAGTCGATGGCACCTCAAACAAATTCTTCTCGGGAGCGAAGTTGTGCTTGAGACTCCCGAAGGGCAGTCAATCTGCTATGTCGTAAGACTAGAGTTCTTTGCTACTAACAACGAGGCAGAGTACGAGGAATTGGTGCAGAATTAAGATTGTGAAGGAACTGGAAGTAAAAGCCATGCATATCTACAATGACTCTCAACAAGACGTTTGTCGGTTAAAGAGGGAATATCAAGTTAAAGGGGTAAATCATACTTTCTACTTGTCAAAAGCATTGGAATTGTTCGACGACATTAAACGCTACATGATAACCCATATTCCTAGAGAACAAAATGTGAAGGTAGACTATTAGCCAAATTGGCTAGTTTCAAAGAGGTACAATCAATAGGATTGGTTCCAGTTGAAGTGTTAACAGCTCTAAGCATAGATCAGATAGATGTAGATTGGATTTCGGAGAGCATGGAAGAGAAAGAATCAGGGATAACGCCAATCAAGGATTATCTGCTCTAAGGAATACTCCACGAAAACTGGAATGAATGAAAGAAGCTTCTTTGAAAGACACCGTGGTTCATGATACAAGATGGAGTGCCATAACAGAGAGGCTTCGTGTAACGATCGCGATTTTTCGTTGCCGAAAAATCAAACCGTTAGGGTTTAAGAAAAAGAAAGAGGTAGAAGAAGAGAGAAAAGAGAGAAGAAACAGAACAAACAATCAGAACAGGAAACAATAACAGAATCTCACAGTCGCAGCGGAACAATATATAATAGATAAATGTACATTCATTTAAAACAAAGAACTATACATTTTATATATCACATTACATTACATCAATCAGAGTGTACAACAACAACAGCGGAAAAGAAATACTATATATACAATAGATAATAGACTACGCTATCCAAGCTCGCCTCCAACATCTGCACAGCAACTCCAGAATCCAGAATAACCTGATAACCTAACTCTAGACTGCCCGTGTGGAAAATAGTGGGCACCCAGAGTTTAGGAAAGGAACAATAAACTCCAGGTCAGTCATGTGACTGGTGTGAGAACTCAAAACAGTTTATCTTTTAAAAAAAAGCAACAAGAAAAATTTCAATTTTTGAAATTCGCAATGCTTTTTGGAAAATGAAACTACCATAAGGCCTCCCGCCACACACACAATGCAAACGCAGAATTGGAGGAGATTTCTCCTTATGATAGTCAAAGATGCTTACTACGCGAAAATCAAATCATTTTTGATATTATTACTAGTGCATAGTGTAGAAAACAATTTCGAAAGTAGAATATAAATCCTAGCCAGCATAGACATTCCGAACTATGCCTACTATAGCTACCATCCAAACAGTGGTGACCACCATAAGTGAATGGCAGGTAATACAACTAAAACCGTACAAGGCGCGTATTGGAAGAATGGATTTCCAACAAATGGTCAGGCTAAGGAACTTCCTACTGCCACATGGGATCGCCTCTAGCGGGACGTCCCGAGAAACTAACGTTACGGTTAGATCTCTGCCAACACAAGGCCGGGTTACCTCTGTAACTAGGTAACTACTACACGAATATGTCATCCCCCGGTCCTTTGGGACCTTTATCCGAGCGCTCGATACCAACAACACCACACAGAAATAGATATAGTGTTTTCCACATGAGTAAATATCTGGGCTCCATACCATGATACCACCCTTTTCCAGAAGGGAATGACATACCCTAAAGGGCGCGACCCTCATAACCTTGCCGCATATTCCTGTTTCGACCATTTCCGGGGAGTGAGGTCCTGACGAAGTCTCGTCCACAAAGCTACGCTTTGTGCAACAAAGCCATGCTTTGGGTCCACAGATGACCAAAGCAATAATCACAAAGATAAATGATCAAACAAATGATCATATCCAAACGATCAACCAATGATCATCACACAGCAGCACTCAGCATGCCACATTACCAGATTGGGAAATATCGCTGATAACCTTCAACTACATAACCTCTGAGCTCGTACGTCTCAGAGAAGGGTGTTAAGCTAAGAGAATAAATTCTCCGCCACCAACAGAAATGTATTTGAAAGAAATCTGCTCTATCTCTCAAAATGTAATGTCAGACACGTAACCATACAAGTCTGTTCCGGGTTCGAACAGAACCGAAGGCACTTCCAAAGAAGCCCTTGCAATCCGGGTATTCACAATCCCGATAAAATTTCCCATCACAAAGGAAATCTCCATATCGTAGCTAACGATGCGGAGACAATCGATAGGTCATCCTATCGTTTTCACAAATACCCGGTCTTCAACACCGGTCTTCAAATGCAATCCAAACGACGTATCGCATATTCGGAATGGGATATATGACACAAAGGTCCTCTCCCGGCTAAACCGAATAGCGAGCGCTTATTTTAAAAATAAGTGTGCATTCAATTCCAAACAAACACAATCAATACCATCCAAGGGTAAATATTGATAGTCGGTTATTTAACTATCAATAAAGATGCGCTACATCATCAGATTCCAAATAATTTTCCAAAATTATTTAACCCCAAAAATATCTTACGAGAGATATATACATATATACACCATTTCCAAATAATTGCCCCAGTTATTTGTTTTACCAAAGCCACTTCACGATAAAATTTCCACACTTAATCAATTGAAAAACCAATTTACAATTTACCTTTACCATTTGAAAACCAATTTTCAAATCACATTAACCATTTGCAAATCAATTTCAAATCACCTTAACCATTTGAAAACTAATTTCAAATCACCTTAACCATATATACCTTTTGAAAACAAATTCCAAACCACCAAATAAATCTTTACCGATTTAAATTTAACTTACGTCTCAAATTCGTAAATTATATCCCATACTTAAAAATAAATCAACATTTATTTTTAAACAAATTTCCCTTCCCCTTTTCAAATTCCATAGTGAATTTCCCAATTCCCAAAGATCTACACATACCCGATCCTCAAATCAATTTCAAAATATTCACTTCCAATTTACCTTTAAAAGGTGAATTCTCAAACGTTCCATTTCATATTGGAAAAACACTTCTAAACTTATTTAATAATAAATAATTCACAATTTAATTTCTTTTCAACAATTTCGAAAATATCCAATACACTTAAACCACCGTTAAGTATTTATTTCATTCCTATAAGGAAAATATTCTTTTATTCAAATTTATTTGGGTTAAAAACGAATGTTGCGTAAAACATCGTTACGATAACCCAAAACACTAGTTTATAGATTTGAAATTAAAAATAGATATATAAATCCAATACTATACAAATTATTCCCTTCTGTTTCTCGAAAACGTCTATTTCAACAATCAATGTTGAAATCTATGTTTTCAATACTCAATACATTTTAAAACACCTTTAATTCGTTTTAAATTCCATTTAAAACATTCCTTTCCCAAAAACAAACCCATTTTATTTAATAATCTATTCAATATTCAAAATAGTGAATATAGCCCACTTAACAAATTCCCATATTTCAATTTATCAAATTCGATGAATTTCAAATTTATAAACATAGTTTATAAATTCCATTTCTATTATAAACCCCAATTTTATAAATTCCTTTATTAATCCGATGCAATTTACATAACCCAATTTCATACCCAAAAGCCATATTGTAAGTTAAATACTTATAATATTATTTATTTACCAAATCGTTCCTTTGAACTTCACCAATTTAAAATCTTATCACTTACAAGATTTCTTTATGGTTTATAATAATTTCAACTAATGAAATCTTCATTTATTAACAATTTCTATAAAATTCCCCTTTTAATGCCCAAATCCATTTTTATAAGTTAATAACTTATAAGCTTAAAATTTTCCAATAACCATTCGTTTTATAAATTTCACATTCTATAAATCTAAAATTTTAAATGAAATTCATCTTATACATTAACTTAGCACTTTATAAACTCATTTTATAATCCCAAAAATTCTATTTAAAAATATCAAATTAAAAAAAAATCTTTTATATTCATCCTTTATAAAAATTCAAAAATCTAAAATTTAACTATTTTATAAATCTATCTATTTTAAATTTCCCTTTTGTTTATATTCCATAAAAATCATAGTTTAATAATTTTAAAATTTTAAATCTTAATTTATTTTAAATTGCATCAAGTTCAAAATTTTACTAAAAACATATACTTGAAAATTTTCTTTAAAATCCCTTTTTAAATTCAAATCATTATTTTTAACTTAAAAATTTTGAATCCGATAATGCAACAGCATCATATGGTCAATTACGGGAACTAACAACATATGTCGATATGAACATCAACAATAACACAATATCAATAATCAAATAAATATGTGAGGAATCCAGTTGGATCCCTCCAACCTGTTTCCCTGCAACCACAGACGTTAGCACAATACCAATTCCACTTCGAGGTGGAATATCGCGGTATATGGGATTTTATAAATATTCCGCTTAATAACGGCGCAATAGGGTCTCATCCGCTATACGAGGCGGGAAATCAAATCCGATATATACATATGCCAATATATATATATCGCTATATATAGTATATGTCCTATTATATCTACTACCACAATCAATCAACAATTATCAATCAATATTAACTATTTAAAATTTTAAACAAAACCTTTCGATTGAGTGAGGAGTTCTCACCTTGGTTTTATTTCCGGTTTTCGCGTTCGTTTCGAATAAAATTAAACGAACGTTTAATTTTACCCGAAATTCAAACGAGCTCCAATCGACTCCAAACTGGTTGCATTGCGAAGAGCACGACCATACGATTCCAACGCACTTTGATTCGCCCAAATCGGACCTCGCAGCAAAAAGATATTGATTTTTAAAGTTTGAATTGAATTTCGAAACAATTCCTTTTAAATTAATTTACAAATACCAACCCAACGGGCCCCGCGTCCCCCTTCTCCTTCACCAAGATCACGCACGCAACTCTCCCCAGGCTAAGAAACACGTACATGAACCCATATGCACAAATCTAGGGCTTGAATTCGCGACCACCACACTCGCCTATGCATCGATCAGAGAGCACCACCTCGTAGCCCACGACAAGAGCCACCTTCGGCCAGGAGCTTGCAGAGCTCGGTCAGCATATCCCCTAGGAAAACGTGCCAAACGCAAGCACGAACGCGGCTCCCCATGCCCTCCAAACGGCGATGATAGCTGAGATCCACCGTTGGATCTGTAGTCCACACCATGCTCTACAACTTTCATGTTGTAAGTTTCTCGATTCGATGAGCGGATTTGGAGATTTTGAGAGGGGAAAATGGGATGATTTCGGCCATTGGACCTATAGGAGGCGGCTGGTGATAGTGATTAGGGTTTTGGAAAAGAAGATAACATATATGTTAATATTATTTTAATAATAAAATGCCCAATTTAACACTTTTGCAAACGAACTCCAAACGACGCGTGCCGCCAGGCGATCCTAAGGTTTTTCCGCATTCCGGACACAATGGAACAAGTTTCGGAAGCTAATTCCATCATATGTGTGAGATACGGTAATAAACGCTCAATTTAAATTTAAACCGATTTAAGCGATTTCTAGGCGTTTTGGCTTGTACTGGACAAACGACAAATCCAATCGACTTGAAATTTGAAATCTTGCAAAAATATCACATTACGGATCCGATGAAACTGGTTTCGTCGAAATCCGAGACCGTTTGAAAAATGGCTATTTTAACTCGCCGAATTTATATTAAAACGATATTGATGCGTTTCGAGCTGCCACGGTCAAACGACAACTCCGTTTGCTACGAAAATTGAAATCCGATAATAACTAACTATTACGGATCCAATGGAACTCGTTTCGTTCAATTCTGAGACTGTTCAAAAATTGGCTATTTTTCAGTCGATAATTAAATATTAAAATATTCAATTTTTACGAATTAACTCCAAATTCAATTTTACAAGTTCTAAAATATTCCTATAACTTTAATATGATATAACAAAATTTTCCAAACCATTTTCAATCATATCTAACCCAATATTCAATTATCTACGGAATTTCACTATTAATTAATCGATTTAAATGACCAATTAAATCCAATATTCAAGAAATAAATTATTTAACTTAAAATTTTCACTTATAAACATTTAAAATTAATTAAATACTCAAATTTAAATTACTAAAAATTCTGGGTCGTTACAATCTTCCCCCCTTAAAAGAATTTCGTCCTCGAAATTGCAAGTTAAGGAGAATAATTCATAATCCGTTTATTATTTTTCCAAAACTAATAGTTTTATCAACCTTCTAACACCAATCTTTTTATTAAAGATTTACTATCATTTCAATTAGCTTTCCAAACTCAATTATAGGTTTCAAACAACATTGTTTATTTGACAATTCAAATTTAAATTTAAATTCAAATTTCAAACTTTCAAAATTTCTCAAAATTTTACTAACTCCCCAAATTTTCGAAAAATTTCGCCAGAGTCTCCTTTGCGCGGCTAGATCGGTACGACTACAAAATGGCACTACGGCCCCTCAGAAACAGAACAAACAATCAGAACAGGAAACAATAACAGAATCTCACAGTCGCAGCGGAACAATATATAATAGATAAATGTACATTCATTTAAAACAAAGAACTATACATTTTATATATCACATTACATTACATCAATCAGAGTGTACAACAACAACAGCGGAAAAGAAATACTATATATACAATAGATAATAGACTACGCTATCCAAGCTCGCCTCCAACATCTGCACAGCAACTCCAGAATCCAGAATAACCTGATAACCTAACTCTAGACTGCCCGTGTGGAAAATAGTGGGCACCCAGAGTTTAGGAAAGGAACAATAAACTCCAGGTCAGTCATGTGACTGGTGTGAGAACTCAAAACAGTTTATCTTTTAAAAAAAAGCAACAAGAAAAATTTCAATTTTTGAAATTCGCAATGCTTTTTGGAAAATGAAACTACCATAAGGCCTCCCGCCACACACACAATGCAAACGCAGAATTGGAGGAGATTTCTCCTTATGATAGTCAAAGATGCTTACTACGCGAAAATCAAATCATTTTTGATATTATTACTAGTGCATAGTGTAGAAAACAATTTCGAAAGTAGAATATAAATCCTAGCCAGCATAGACATTCCGAACTATGCCTACTATAGCTACCATCCAAACAGTGGTGACCACCATAAGTGAATGGCAGGTAATACAACTAAAACCGTACAAGGCGCGTATTGGAAGAATGGATTTCCAACAAATGGTCAGGCTAAGGAACTTCCTACTGCCACATGGGATCGCCTCTGGCGGGACGTCCCGAGAAACTAACGTTACGGTTAGATCTCTGCCAACACAAGGCCGGGTTACCTCTGTAACTAGGTAACTACTACACGAATATGTCATCCCCCGGTCCTTTGGGACCTTTATCCGAGCGCTCGATACCAACAACACCACACAGAAATAGATATAGTGTTTTCCACATGAGTAAATATCTGGGCTCCATACCATGATACCACCCTTTTCCAGAAGGGAATGACATACCCTAAAGGGCGCGACCCTCATAACCTTGCCGCATATTCCTGTTTCGACCATTTCCGGGGAGTGAGGTCCTGACGAAGTCTCGTCCACAAAGCTACGCTTTGTGCAACAAAGCCATGCTTTGGGTCCACAGATGACCAAAGCAATAATCACAAAGATAAATGATCAAACAAATGATCATATCCAAACGATCAACCAATGATCATCACACAGCAGCACTCAGCATGCCACATTACCAGATTGGGAAATATCGCTGATAACCTTCAACTACATAACCTCTGAGCTCGTACGTCTCAGAGAAGGGTGTTAAGCTAAGAGAATAAATTCTCCGCCACCAACAGAAATGTATTTGAAAGAAATCTGCTCTATCTCTCAAAATGTAATGTCAGACACGTAACCATACAAGTCTGTTCCGGGTTCGAACAGAACCGAAGGCACTTCCAAAGAAGCCCTTGCAATCCGGGTATTCACAATCCCGATAAAATTTCCCATCACAAAGGAAATCTCCATATCGTAGCTAACGATGCGGAGACAATCGATAGGTCATCCTATCGTTTTCACAAATACCCGGTCTTCAACACCGGTCTTCAAATGCAATCCAAACGACGTATCGCATATTCGGAATGGGATATATGACACAAAGGTCCTCTCCCGGCTAAACCGAATAGCGAGCGCTTATTTTAAAAATAAGTGTGCATTCAATTCCAAACAAACACAATCAATACCATCCAAGGGTAAATATTGATAGTCGGTTATTTAACTATCAATAAAGATGCGCTACATCATCAGATTCCAAATAATTTTCCAAAATTATTTAACCCCAAAAATATCTTACGAGAGATATATACATATATACACCATTTCCAAATAATTGCCCCAGTTATTTGTTTTACCAAAGCCACTTCACGATAAAATTTCCACACTTAATCAATTGAAAAACCAATTTACAATTTACCTTTACCATTTGAAAACCAATTTTCAAATCACATTAACCATTTGCAAATCAATTTCAAATCACCTTAACCATTTGAAAACTAATTTCAAATCACCTTAACCATATATACCTTTTGAAAACAAATTCCAAACCACCAAATAAATCTTTACCGATTTAAATTTAACTTACGTCTCAAATTCGTAAATTATATCCCATACTTAAAAATAAATCAACATTTATTTTTAAACAAATTTCCCTTCCCCTTTTCAAATTCCATAGTGAATTTCCCAATTCCCAAAGATCTACACATACCCGATCCTCAAATCAATTTCAAAATATTCACTTCCAATTTACCTTTAAAAGGTGAATTCTCAAACGTTCCATTTCATATTGGAAAAACACTTCTAAACTTATTTAATAATAAATAATTCACAATTTAATTTCTTTTCAACAATTTCGAAAATATCCAATACACTTAAACCACCGTTAAGTATTTATTTCATTCCTATAAGGAAAATATTCTTTTATTCAAATTTATTTGGGTTAAAAACGAATGTTGCGTAAAACATCGTTACGATAACCCAAAACACTAGTTTATAGATTTGAAATTAAAAATAGATATATAAATCCAATACTATACAAATTATTCCCTTCTGTTTCTCGAAAACGTCTATTTCAACAATCAATGTTGAAATCTATGTTTTCAATACTCAATACATTTTAAAACACCTTTAATTCGTTTTAAATTCCATTTAAAACATTCCTTTCCCAAAAACAAACCCATTTTATTTAATAATCTATTCAATATTCAAAATAGTGAATATAGCCCACTTAACAAATTCCCATATTTCAATTTATCAAATTCGATGAATTTCAAATTTATAAACATAGTTTATAAATTCCATTTCTATTATAAACCCCAATTTTATAAATTCCTTTATTAATCCGATGCAATTTACATAACCCAATTTCATACCCAAAAGCCATATTGTAAGTTAAATACTTATAATATTATTTATTTACCAAATCGTTCCTTTGAACTTCACCAATTTAAAATCTTATCACTTACAAGATTTCTTTATGGTTTATAATAATTTCAACTAATGAAATCTTCATTTATTAACAATTTCTATAAAATTCCCCTTTTAATGCCCAAATCCATTTTTATAAGTTAATAACTTATAAGCTTAAAATTTTCCAATAACCATTCGTTTTATAAATTTCACATTCTATAAATCTAAAATTTTAAATGAAATTCATCTTATACATTAACTTAGCACTTTATAAACTCATTTTATAATCCCAAAAATTCTATTTAAAAATATCAAATTAAAAAAAAATCTTTTATATTCATCCTTTATAAAAATTCAAAAATCTAAAATTTAACTATTTTATAAATCTATCTATTTTAAATTTCCCTTTTGTTTATATTCCATAAAAATCATAGTTTAATAATTTTAAAATTTTAAATCTTAATTTATTTTAAATTGCATCAAGTTCAAAATTTTACTAAAAACATATACTTGAAAATTTTCTTTAAAATCCCTTTTTAAATTCAAATCATTATTTTTAACTTAAAAATTTTGAATCCGATAATGCAACAGCATCATATGGTCAATTACGGGAACTAACAACATATGTCGATATGAACATCAACAATAACACAATATCAATAATCAAATAAATATGTGAGGAATCCAGTTGGATCCCTCCAACCTGTTTCCCTGCAACCACAGACGTTAGCACAATACCAATTCCACTTCGAGGTGGAATATCGCGGTATATGGGATTTTATAAATATTCCGCTTAATAACGGCGCAATAGGGTCTCATCCGCTATACGAGGCGGGAAATCAAATCCGATATATACATATGCCAATATATATATATCGCTATATATAGTATATGTCCTATTATATCTACTACCACAATCAATCAACAATTATCAATCAATATTAACTATTTAAAATTTTAAACAAAACCTTTCGATTGAGTGAGGAGTTCTCACCTTGGTTTTATTTCCGGTTTTCGCGTTCGTTTCGAATAAAATTAAACGAACGTTTAATTTTACCCGAAATTCAAACGAGCTCCAATCGACTCCAAACTGGTTGCATTGCGAAGAGCACGACCATACGATTCCAACGCACTTTGATTCGCCCAAATCGGACCTCGCAGCAAAAAGATATTGATTTTTAAAGTTTGAATTGAATTTCGAAACAATTCCTTTTAAATTAATTTACAAATACCAACCCAACGGGCCCCGCGTCCCCCTTCTCCTTCACCAAGATCACGCACGCAACTCTCCCCAGGCTAAGAAACACGTACATGAACCCATATGCACAAATCTAGGGCTTGAATTCGCGACCACCACACTCGCCTATGCATCGATCAGAGAGCACCACCTCGTAGCCCACGACAAGAGCCACCTTCGGCCAGGAGCTTGCAGAGCTCGGTCAGCATATCCCCTAGGAAAACGTGCCAAACGCAAGCACGAACGCGGCTCCCCATGCCCTCCAAACGGCGATGATAGCTGAGATCCACCGTTGGATCTGTAGTCCACACCATGCTCTACAACTTTCATGTTGTAAGTTTCTCGATTCGATGAGCGGATTTGGAGATTTTGAGAGGGGAAAATGGGATGATTTCGGCCATTGGACCTATAGGAGGCGGCTGGTGATAGTGATTAGGGTTTTGGAAAAGAAGATAACATATATGTTAATATTATTTTAATAATAAAATGCCCAATTTAACACTTTTGCAAACGAACTCCAAACGACGCGTGCCGCCAGGCGATCCTAAGGTTTTTCCGCATTCCGGACACAATGGAACAAGTTTCGGAAGCTAATTCCATCATATGTGTGAGATACGGTAATAAACGCTCAATTTAAATTTAAACCGATTTAAGCGATTTCTAGGCGTTTTGGCTTGTACTGGACAAACGACAAATCCAATCGACTTGAAATTTGAAATCTTGCAAAAATATCACATTACGGATCCGATGAAACTGGTTTCGTCGAAATCCGAGACCGTTTGAAAAATGGCTATTTTAACTCGCCGAATTTATATTAAAACGATATTGATGCGTTTCGAGCTGCCACGGTCAAACGACAACTCCGTTTGCTACGAAAATTGAAATCCGATAATAACTAACTATTACGGATCCAATGGAACTCGTTTCGTTCAATTCTGAGACTGTTCAAAAATTGGCTATTTTTCAGTCGATAATTAAATATTAAAATATTCAATTTTTACGAATTAACTCCAAATTCAATTTTACAAGTTCTAAAATATTCCTATAACTTTAATATGATATAACAAAATTTTCCAAACCATTTTCAATCATATCTAACCCAATATTCAATTATCTACGGAATTTCACTATTAATTAATCGATTTAAATGACCAATTAAATCCAATATTCAAGAAATAAATTATTTAACTTAAAATTTTCACTTATAAACATTTAAAATTAATTAAATACTCAAATTTAAATTACTAAAAATTCTGGGTCGTTACACTTCGTCACCCTCTATTAAGTTGTGTAACCAAAGATAAAGCCAAGAAGATTCTGATAGAAGTGGATGAAGGCAGTTGCGGTGACCACATTGAGGGGGGAAGACACTGGAAAAGAAGGTTTTATCTTATGATTATTTTTGGACCACAATCAGTCAAGACGCAGCATATTACCCCAAGCCCTGTGATCGATGCCAGAGATTTTCAAAGAACCTGAGAACCCTCTCATGGAATCTTACGCAAATCGATGCAATCTGGAGAATCCATCTAATTGGCATATTACCAATAACCAAAGGAGGAGCCAAATATGTTATCGTTATAATTCGAGAGTGATGAATTTTAGGACTTCTACCAACTTTATCAGATCGAGAAGAGTTTTTGTGTTGTAGCACACCTATAAACAAATGGGAAGTGGAAGCCGTTAGCATCAATATTAGCTACCAACACCCAATTTTGTGAAAGCATTAATATCCAATCAAAACAAAAAAAATGAAGAGAAGGAAATTAAGAAAAAAATTAAAATAATCAGAAAGCAAGTAAATAAAGACACAAATTTATAGTGGTTCGGCTAACACCAGCCTATGTCCACTCTAGAATAATCCTTTTATTAGTTTATACTGTTGGTTACGGTTACAAATCCATGAAATTCAAGAATAAAACCGATAGAGTATAACCTAGGTAGAAGTTAAAGAGAAGGAGAAAAAAGATACCTTTTCTGATGCCATGCCTACTATATTTATAGGTGAAGACGTCTGCCAATCTCTTTGGAACATTGGCAAAATGACCTTCTAATCCTCATTGGCCCACCATAGGGATCTCTAGGCCCAAATCTCAATGAAGAGGGATCAATACCGATCCCTTCATTGGTTGATTTTTGTGAAGTGATTACTATGGTGGATCCTACATGATAAAATATGTTTAATCCCCAAGTTTCATGTCATTTGGATTAAGGAAGCTCCTGGTTTTGATTGTTATTTGGTTTAAATCCATTTGGAAGCTATTTCCTAACGAACCCTTCTAGTGAACATATGCTAATCCATAACACAACCAACCATGCCTACCCATCACATAACACCTCATGCCAATCCATCTTATAGCCAACCATGCCGATCCCTTTGGATACTTCCAAACCATGTCGATCCATGCTCTTCTGCTTATGTAGATATCTGTACATACTTTATTTATGCCGATCTCTTCATTGCTTCAACTGTGCCGACCCCTTGTCCAACTAACTATGCCAAGCCATACATTTCCATCTCTATTGATCCCAGGAGTTCCACAAAGTCATTCCAATCCATAACAGAACCAACCATGCTGACCCATAGCATGACCAACCATGTCGATCCATCTTATAGCCAGCCATGTTGATCCATTTATATTGAAGCATGCCGATCCTTTGCTTTTCCAAGCTGCTGAAGTATACTGATCCCTCTAAATTGAGCATACCGATCCTTTCTCCATAAGCAGATCCTTCCATCCGTTGAATTATATCCTATAGTTTGAATATTCTGCCTTATTTATCTACTTCTTCCATTTGATTCTGACTTCATGTTACTATCCATACATGATTTTCAAGCCCTACAATCGTCACTCTATAATTATCAGCCCTGATAATCATGAAGTCTATCAGGTTAAATCCACCTATGTGGTGTCTTGCTAAAAGATGGGTTAACACTTTCCTCCTCGAAACATGCCTTGCGATAGGAAGGCGTGTTTTGAATTGTCAAAAATCAAAAATTCGAAATCCATAATTCATTGATTGCCATATTGTCCAATCCAAAATCCAATCCGTTGGCAATCCAATTCCTTGATCTCCCCGAATCATCGGGGAAATCCATGACTGTTCTGAGTTGATATCCAATTCCAAATCTATTCCAAATTTTTTAACCAAATTCACGATCTTTTTGGATCATTTTATCCAAATCCAGGACCGATCCGGGTTCATATCCAAATCGATAGACCTTTCTGGGTTGTTTTATCCAAATCTTAGATCACTCCGGGTCCATATCAAAATCCGTAGACTTCTTTGGTTCGTTTTATCCACTGCTCCGGCTCCACATCCAAATCTATAGACCTCTTTATGTCATTTTTTCCAAATCTAGGACCGCTCTGCATCCATTTTCAAATCCTTAAACCTCTTTAGGTCATTTAATCCAAATCCAGAATTGCTCTGAATCCATATCCAAATCCACAGACCTCTCTGAATCACAAGCCTAATCTAAATCCTTGATCTCACCAGATCCTTGCTGAGCACAATCCATACTCGATGACTTGAGTAGACCGATCATGTTGCTCTCCAATGAAGCGACCTACTCCTTGCCAGGCATAGTCCACACCCAATGACCTTGATCTCTCTAGATCCTTGCCGAGCACAATCCATACTCGACAACTCATTGTGTTTTGTCCTCTGGCCTTGACCCTCCAGTTGAGGACTTAATATATAGGGTATCCTTCTCCATTCTGTTTCCAATCAGGGACTTAACCCATGGGGTATCTTTCTCTAGCCACACCCTCAATTGAGATCTTAATTCATGTACAAATCCATCCTATCGCTCTCCAGTGAAGGGGCTCGCGGTTATTGCCCTATCTCTTCGATCGAGAGCATAAGCATGACCTATGTTGTTTATTACATTAATCCATACTTAAACATCCCTAAGTCCATAAAATAAGAGTCTATACAACCAAACCAAAGTTTAAAGCAAATAAGAAGAAGTAAAACGAATTTCACAAACCCGAGCAAAACGATTTATCATCATTTCAAAGAATGCTTAGGGACGGTCCTCGATCCCATACATGTGCAAGTGACTTAGCCGTATTACTGTGGAGTTTATTACTTATTCTATGTCATCACGATCAATTGATGACAAGTTGATGATGCTGCCTTGATCTAGTGCCATTTTCGTTCATGGTGGACGGTGGCTGCTCCTGTTCCACCATCGCATCCCGAGTCCTTACATATTGTTGTAACTGACCATTCCTCACATGTTCCACAATGATATCCTTCAAATACCTAGAATGGGTTCGTCCAGAGGTGATTTGGTTTGGCTAGGGCTTTGTTTGGGGTAGTGATGGCCTTGGTTTTTGGAAGTGAGGATGTTGAAATGAAAGTATAAGAAGCATATAAGGTATGGAAGCAAGTTACAACACAAAAGGCTAACTTTTTCAATTTTTTTGAACTATGGAAGCCTTTAAAATTTTAGAGGGGATGTTTTACAAAAATTAAGGAGACAATGTAAATAAAAATGTTGGTGTGTAGGTGTGGGTATTTTTAGATGAAAGAACTAGGGAAATTACCATTTTATCCTTATCTTAAAATATCTTAACATGTCATTATTTTGACAAGTCACATACGACCTTCCTCCTCCTCACATGCCACAGCCCCCTCCCTCTCTAGTCAAATCCTTTAGGTCATGATGGATAATGATGGTAATGCTAAGATATGACAAGAGATAATGATATATATATATATATACTTATATTATAAGTTATTGTTTTTAAAACCATGACTTGTCACATTACTTTCTAAACATAATTAACATAAGATAATATACTATTAGTTCATTATTATTATTTGATTAATTAATCTCTTAGATATGTGCATATATAGTGCACAAAGACATACAATGTTCCCGACAACTTTCCAGTGTCGAAATGTCAAAATTTCGGATAACATTCTTCGGTCACATTTTCGCTTTTTCTACGAACAACATATTTTTGTAAACAATTTTAAAAACTATTTTACCATCATTATTAAATAATTAAAGTGTGTTTATTTATAAATAAAAACCGTTTATTTAATATTTTAACTTAACTTGAATTTTCGAAGAAATATATAAAACCAAGATGTCATAAATACATTTTATTTTCAAAAAATAAAATAAATTATTTTATTTCATAATCTTGTTTGGATACATATATTTGTGTATGTACCTAAAATGGTGCACGATCCTTATTATTTAAAAGTAGTTTTGTTGATAAAATAGTTTTCGGCTGTTCTATTGATATTTTACCTAGAACGATATTTACAAATTATCAATATTTTACCTCGATAATTTATTCGCAAATATTTTTCCCAAACAAAATAACTATTATAATTTATCACTCAAAACATGATTATTTCTTACTTTTAAACCCATATCTAAATATTTTAAAAATAAAACAATTTATTCAAGTGATAAATTTGCAGGTCATTACATCGAATAAGTATACTTAGGTCCTACTTACCCAAAACCACTTCAAAACTGATGTACGAGTTTCGTGTTTTGGAAGTGGTTGTGGAGTTGAATGTTTTAGACTTGCATTGTCTATTCTCAGGTTAAATTCAAGGAAGAGGTCAGTGTTGACATTTTGGACAAATGCTATAGAGTTGAACTATTTACTATAAGGTTAAATCTAAAGAAGAGGTCAGCGGCAGCAGTCGTTAGATGACTTATGCTAGAATCCATGGAGAGATTCATGATCTGTTCGAGTGATAAAGATTTCTTGGAATTGGACCAACCTATTGGGTGTTCTTATCACCCGTGCTTTAGCATAAGCATGCCCCTCGTCTCACTTCAAGATTATGTGAAACACCGTGTTCATAGAAAAATAGGGGAAATGTTGTTGGTACTGGCCCATCATACAAACAATATCTAGTTGCACCCCTTATCCAAATCCTCGTGATTTGAACTTCTATTTGACCAATTCTACCATTATTAGCATAAGCATGCCCTCATCTCGCTTCAAAATAATGTGAGACCACTGTTTTGTCTGACAGGGAATGTTTTTTGGTACCGGACCTGCTTTCATCTTTTTATATTAACGCAGATAAATTATTTAAATATTCCTTTATTATTATCTTCACTATCTTTGCATAATAATTTATCCTAAGTCTTAAAATAAGCCACATTCCGCTCTTTTTCTTATTATAACCTACGTTATAATCATGCTTATTACTTAACCCAAGGTCTAAGTGTGAAAATAAGCCTATTTTATCTTATACTCTTTTTAGTTATAGCTCTAAGTTATAACTAAGCTAATTATCTTTAATTAGTCAAATTCTAACATTAATATCATAATTAGACTCAATTTCAGACTTAATTCCATTTTTATTACAATCTTTACGGTTAACATCTTATCTTTCGTTATTTTAGTACTCTTTTAATTTTAATCCAAATTCACATTTAATCTATTCTAATCCATTTGTGAGGAAGAAGGAGAAATAAAAGAAAACTGAAAATAGAACGAAATCTAAAGCGTAGGAAGAAGATGTAAATAACGCATAAATAATAGTAAATAAACTAAACTACTGTAAATAAACTGTAAATAAATGAAAAAGCTATCATTACCAGAAATAAGTTAAAATTAACGGAAAAGAATAGTTATAAAAAAATAGACTGAAAATAATTCTAAAAAAAGGGTAAAACTGCTAAAAAGGTTACTCCAAAAATCCTAGTAAAACTACAACGATTGAAAACCCTATTATTTTAAATTACTTAAAGATCTAAATATTTACAATCACTCACCTCTTATCCTTAGCTCTTCCTTTTAGGTCTTCCCTGATCCATTTCGGTTTATTAAATATTTTTATTAAAAAGATTCTCTCCTTGGAAAATTATTCCGTTTAAGTCCTTCCTGAAAAGATGAACCCAAGCAGAGAAAATCTAGAATGAGAAAACGTATTAGGCCTAGGGTCTTATTTATAGGGGTAGAAGTGGATCTCAGACCAACAGATTTGGAGATTGAATATGATACAACCACGTCATAGGTTGGATAGGAGCCATCAGATGGAAGCACGAAGGGACCAGATGAGCTGAAAGAATGAAAATGACATATAAAATTGGCCATGAACATTATAAAAACTAAGGAAAAATTCCTTCGTTCATTACCCAAGACGGGTCGATCGGGCGGTCGACCTTCCCTCCTCCTAGGTTGACCAACCGGTCGACCTAGGGCGTGGTTAGGTCGACCTCTTGGTCGATCTAGCCCAATATTTTTTTTCGATTTCTTGTTCGTCTCATATCTTACTCATATTAGCTTGAATTCTGACATTCTATATATGGAAATTGACCAGAAAATTACCACGGACACAATGGTGCAACTCCCGTGGCTCAATTATGATAATTCACAAAGTTATTTTATCATTTCATTAATTAACGAATTAATTATTAAGGGTTAAATTTCGGGTTGTTACATTCTCCCTCCTTAAGGGATTTCGTCCCCGAAATCTCTAAGGATAAGAGAATGAACTAAGTGTTTTTATCAATATCTACGACCAACTACTCAATCATCAACCATTCACCCATTGTTCTTAAGTTTTTCTAATGCTATTTATGGTACTTATGCAATTAGTGTAGTGTAAATGTCCCTAACTAATGCAATAGATTAGGTTGTTCACTGATTCAGTTGACCTCCTTTTATGCAATCATGTGTCATGTATCCAAGTGAATGCAAAAATTCCAAATAATAACCAATAGTTCTATATGCGTGCTTCAATCATTATCGAAATGCAACAATCATGTGATAATCGTCCGTTTATAGCAATCATGGAAAATAAAATAAAATACGCACACATTCATATGCTTATGCTCTAGTGTACTACTTAGGCCGATTCCTAAGAGATAATAGTGCCTAGTGTATGTATATGCCTCTATAGCATCCATTAGCAAACACTTCCAACCACCATCATATATCATTCATAACATGTTCTATTAACATGTACATCAAATCCTACCATCTATAGGTTATGTCCTAAGTTCTACCCTTTCAAAGGATAATAAAGGAAAGAACCTATTCAAAACTGAAGATGAAAAATGGAAAATTCCAAGAACTTACTATCGAAAAGATGAGGATAGAAAGTACGAATCTTCTCTTCAGCTTCCCAAGTAGCGTCCGCAACATCATCCCCCATTGCACCTTCACTAATGGAACCTCCTTATTCCTAAGTTTCTTGGTGTTCCTTCCAACTATCTTCGTAGGGATACGATGAATAGATGCTTCCCTTTTTACCTCCACCTCTTCCAACCGACTGGGCTCTACAACTTCTATTGAGTCATGTAAGCACTTTCGCACGTGCGAAACATTAAAAATATCATGCACTCCTACGAGCCTCTCTGGTAGCTTCACTCGGTATGTCATCTTCCAAATCTCTCTATGACAAGAAATGGTCCTACAAACCTGGGGGCTAACTTTCCATTCGATCCAAACCTTACCACCTTCCTAAGCGAAAAACTAAGTCTTCAATCTCAAACTCAAGCTCTCTCCTCCGCTTGTCCGCATAAGAATTCTGCCTGTCTTGACCAGTCTTTATCCTTCACTGAATTAAATCCACTCTCTTCGATGTCTCCCTCATCATATTAGGCCGAAGCAGCAACCTCTTCGTAGACTCCACCCAACGTGAATGGGACTTGCAAGGTCTCCCATATAAAGTCTTGAATGTTGCCATTCCTATGCTTGTTTGGTAACTATTATTATACGCAAACTCAACCAATGGAAGATGCTCTTCCCAAGTTCCTTCAAAGTCCAAAATGCACATTCACAGCAAACCCTCAAGCACTCTATTCACTCTCTCTGTCTGGTCATCCATCTATGGGTGATAGGTTGTACTCAACCTAAGCTGCGTCCCTAAAGCCTCTTGCATGCTTCTCCAAAACTCGCTAGTAAAAATAGGGTCTCTATCACTATGTTGGAGGGAACTCCGTGTAGTCGGATTATCTCTTGAACATATAAGGATGCCAAATGAGATTTCATACGCTTTCTCTTAACTAGAATGAAGTGCGCACTCTTGATCAACCGATTAACAATAACTCAAATGCTTGTATTCCCCTTCCTAGAATGGGGTAAACTATCTATAAAGTCTATCGAAATGACGTCCCACTTCCACTCTAGCACAACTATGGGCTGAAGTAATCCATCGGGCTTCTACTGCTCCCCCTTAACCTTTTGGCGCACATGACACTTAGCTACTAACTCTGCCACATCCTTCTTCATGCCATTCCAGTAATACATCCTCTTCATGTCCCTATACATTTTGTCACCATCCGAATGAATAGTCATAAGGGAATGGTGTGCTTCCTCTAAAACTGCTCTCAACAAGGCACTATTTTAGGGAACACAAAACCTTCCATCTCTCCTAAGCTAACCATCTATGGAATAATGTTAGGGATGTCTGGAGACCTCACCTGAAAAGGTGAACCTAAGCGGAGAAAATCTAGAATGAGAAAAAGTATTAGGCTTAGTGTCTTATTTATAAGGGAAGAAGTGGATCTCAGACCGTTTGATTTGGAGAATGAATAGGATGCAACCATGTTATAGGCTGAATAGGAGCCATCAGATGGAAGCATGAAGGGACCGGATGAGCAGAAAGAATGAAAATGACGTATAAAATTGGCCATGAACGTTACAGGGAAGAAGGAAAAGTTTCTTTATTCATTACTCAAGGCGGATTGACCGGGCGGTCGGCCACCCCTCCTTCTAGGTCGACCAGTCGGTCGACCAATCGACCTAGGCGTGGTTAGGTCGACCCCTTGGTCGACCTAGTAATTTTTTATATTTCTTGTTCATCTTGTATATTGCTCATATTAGCTCGGATTCTGACGTTCTAGACATGAAAATTGACCAAAAAATTACCATGGACACGATGAGCAACTCCAGTGGCTCAATTCTGATAATTTCACAAATTTATTTTATCATTTCATAATTAACAAATTAACTATTATGGGTTAAATTTTGGGTTGTTGCAGAATCACCCTTAGGATTAGTAGCAAGTAGCACTGACACTTCAAAGAACTCCACCTTCGATTTTCATCATCTTCAAGATGTCTTCAGTTCAAACGCTTATGCTAGTTCGAAGTGGTTTTCAAATAACATATTTGATCCCAATATCTTCAAACTGACAACTGATAGTTTCAAAACTGGTCAAGATTTGATAGTCAGCTATTTAACTAATCAAATAAGCATACAATCCAATTAGAGATTTAACTTCAAATGAAGACCAAGCATGGTTAAGAAAATAAGCAACCACTAAGCCTCCTTAATTAATTCTTTCATTAATTAAAATCATTTTAGTTGTATCAAAATAATTTAACAAATCTATGCATATTTATACTACATATTCACTATTCATTTATACTTTTTCAATGCTTGAAAAAAAATATCTATATATTAATTTCATCGGTATAAGTATATTCATAAAACATTATACTTTCAATACTTAGAAAATGCAACTACATACTTATCATGACTGTATTACTATATTCATAAAAATTTATGGAAGATTTCATATTTCATAAGTATACTTAAATGGGCCAAAACAAATGTCATTTAAAACATTGTTTATTATAAACCCAAACCACTTTCCTTTTGGTGTAAGTAAATGAATCGTATGGAAATTAGACCGAATATATTTGCCACCACTTTTCGATTTTAAACTAGTACCATCCTTTGCTTAACAATGTAATGGAGTACTATCCTTGCGCTGAGGTACACTCCTAAACTCTTATAGATACAGATGAGTTTTCCTACCATGGAATTTAGTCAAGTATAAAAAGAATACTTTCCATGCCTTCATAAATTATGAAGATCATTTACAGAAATCAAATCTCAACTTTTTATAGATATCCTTTTATAATTCTCATTTATATTTACAAAACTCGTTTATAATTCCCCTTTCTATCTATAAAACTTCTTTTATAAATCCCCTTAATTTAAATCTCATATTCTTTCCGTATCATCCCATATATCACTATAAATTCACAAATGTGGTTTATTATTTCAATTTATTCAAATGTTGTCAATTCCCTTTTATAAAATCTAGTTATAAATCTATTCTTTTATTTATAAATACCATTTATAAATCTATCTTTCTATATACAGTTTATATAAAGCATTTCATAAATATTTATTCCAAAATATCTCTATTGTCTTTTAAACAGAATCACGTTATTATAAAGATAAGTTCCCTATTTTTAAAAAAAAATAAACATTCCTTATTATATTAAATTTTCTACATAATAAATACTTTCCAAAATATTTTCAAAACATTTCCATAAAATAGAAGAGACCAATAGAAAATTTAGTGTAAAATAAAGATGTTCAAAAACCATTTCTAAATAAAATGCCATAGAAAATTTCAAAAGTCACATCTAAAATCATTCTCCGAATCAAAACCATTTTCAAATTATAACAGCAAATAATAGTATTTGATAATACTATAATAAGGCTTAAAGCTACTATAGCACTTCGTTTTCATATAAATGTACCAAGTGTAAGAACAATATGGCCAATATCAAAGTCACATATCGAAATTACATCCGATAAGGCCAAGCTATCGAGCTTCTGACATTCAACAATTTATACAGTAAGTATATAAATGATATTAAAATCAATAGTAGTAAGGAATCTGATTTCCACTACAAAATTTCTCGAGTTCCCTATATTTATTTTATATGCCTCTCCACTATCCAAAGTGGGAATTCAACTAAACCAAACAATGAAATCATCCAAGCACACAAATAATAATTTATATCAACACATGCATCATATAGTGTTCATCCAAAAGTAAAGTTAACTTATCAAAATTCCAGCCATGCTTATGTGTTCTTGATTGGTCCAAAATCGAACGACATTCGATTTTAGATCAAATTCATACTTGCTCCAAGATTGAAGAAATCAACTCCATTGCGTAGATAACTCTCCTACAAGCGCAACGCAAAAGACTGCTTTCGATTTGGATCTACTATGCAAAAGATATTGATTTTATAAGAATTCAAATTCAAACTTTAATTTATTATATAATTAATCTACTATTCACTTTTCTTTACTTCTCTAACTACCATCCCCAATTCCAAATCTCTTGCACAGTGTATCACTGATACAGCCCATGGCCGTGTGCACGTCTTCCCCTCCTCCTCGAGCTACACTCGACTAAATCAACCATCGTCAATTCCACCGCACTCCCCTTCATGTAAGCTTCGCATCCCACCAAAAATCATTAAGCTTGATCTCGTCGTCCTCCTTGCAACCTAAAGTTCCGCTATTGACAAAGGAAATGTTGCGCCTCCACATACACCACCGCACCACCTCATTTGGCCACCATCAATTTGTCTTCATCCAATAAGTTCAACCCCACCATCGTCTAGCCTAATGCTACCTAAATCTCCTCCTATCCAAAACCCTAATTTGGCCTCTCACGTCACTCCTCCCCAATCGATGCGACACTCAACAAAGACCATATAGATTCAATGCCCCCACTCATATGAGTATAAAGGATCAAACATCACTCAATTTCTATATAATAAAAAGAAAAGAGGGGGAGGAGCGAATGAGATGAGAGGGTTGTAGTATTTATGTAATAAATATATATTATTATTTTAATTTCTCTTTTTCGCTGCATGTTTCGAGCTCGCACGATCACACATCACGTCTGATCGTCACAAAACATGTAAGCTTACATCGTCTTATTATTTCAGTTCTGATGACACTAGTTTCTTCAAAATTCGAGATTGTTTCCGTAAATAAAGCAGATAACACAGAATTGACCAAAACTAGCCTTCCAGCTTTCGAAAGTGAACTACCTTTCCACCTGGCTAGTTTGGTATCTGCTTTATTGATGATTGGAAACTGGTCTTCTTTATGTAATTTGCCTGGTCTAATGCATAGTCCTAAATAGTTCAATGGAAACTCTCCTACTTTACAATTAAACATTCCTGCTATCTCCTTATCAACCTCATCTTTTGACCCAATGACCAAAATAAAGCTTTTATGAAAGTTTGTTTAGAGATTAGATAAACTTTCAAATGCATAAAGAATGAATTTAAGTGTAGCTACGTATTTGTACTCATATCATTAAAAGTAATGGTATAATAAACTCCTTTACAAAACTTTTCAAAATACCAATGTTACTACTAACTCTCAAAATTTTGTGTGAATAAATTAGCGAATAAATCAAATTGGAGATAATGGATCCCTCTATCTCAATCCTCTTTTTGAACTAATTGTATTACAAAAAATCTTATAAACAGATATATTTGCTTTGCGGGCTGAAAAGATGTTTGTAATCCAGTTAATCCATTTCTTACTAAATTCTCTAGCTCTAAGTAGATCAATAATAAAATTTCAATCAACAGTGTCAAAAGCCTTGGAAAAATCGAATTTTAGAATAGCACGTGGGACTGAATTTTTGTTACAGTATTAAACAACCTCTTGAACTTGAGCAACACCTTCAAGAGTGTACCTTCCCTTTATAAAAGCAGTTTGAGCTCTGTCTACTAAACATTCCATTTTATCTTTTAGTCTATTGGCAAGTAATTTAGTCATCAACTTGTATGTACTATTTGATAAACTAATGGGCCTAAAATCAGCAATGTCAAACTTCCTTCTTTTTTGAGTATCATCACTACATTTGCATAACTAATTTTCTCAAAGTTCAAAGTCCCAGAATCCAACTCATCAAACATTTCCATTATATCAAATTTCAATCAACTCCAACATTTTTTGAAAAGGAAATTTGGAAAACCATCAGGTCCTAGAGCCTTATCACTAGGCATTACATTTAAAGCATTCCATATTTCATCCTCAGTAAACTTCTCATTTAAATTAGACAAGCTAATATTACTAGGATATAAAATCTTACTGTCTACTTCCCCTATCTTCTTACTACAACTTCTAAATAAAGTTTTATAATAATCTATGAAAGTTTTATTTAAATCGACTTGCTTATTTATTTCTTCTTCTCCAATCATTACACTGCATATGATATTAGACCTCCTTCTATAATTAGGTAGTCTATGAAAATATCCTGTATATTTGTCACCTTCTTTTAACCATTGAGTTCTTAATCTTTATCTCCAAATATTTCTTCATGGTCTATCACTTTTAGGAGCTCTTTCTCCATGGTTAACAAACAACAGCTCTTCTCATCGTTAAGCGTCTTCGCTCAGCAATAGTATTCAACTTAAGTATGTCATTCTAAAATTTCGCTTTCTTAACCTTACTGTCATCAAAGACTTATTTATTCCACTTTTTCAAATAATTTCTACGACTTTCTAGTTTTCTACTAATAATGCTTGTTACTTCTTTCCTTGGAATTCTGCCCAGTTATTCTTAATCATCTACTCAAAATCAATCTTAAGTCACCACAATTTCTCAAATATGAATATTGTTTTCCTCTTTACACTATCACCCAAATCAAAAACTATGGGACAATGATTTGAAACAATAGTAGCATGACCTTTCTGAAAAGAAAGTGGATGTATATCTTCAATTTCTGGGTTGATAAATAATTTATCTAGTTTCACTAAGGTAGGAGTCTCTCTATGATTGCTCCAAGTATACTTTCTATTTATAAGAGGGAGATCTATCAAGTTATAGTTTCTCACGAATTCGCCAAAATCTTCTATATCACCCATATACTCATTCTCTCTTGTGTTTCTTTCATAAACAAATCTTGTGACATTAAAGTCTCCTCCAATTAGCCAAGGCCCTTTGCATTGAAATTGTATACACTCCTCCAAATGAAAATTTTCTCTCTTCTCTAGCATGAGGACCATACACGTTAGTAATAAAATATAATACCCTGGAGCCTTTAAATTCCAAAGCCACATGCAAACAATGCACATTTTTAATTTTCTATTTCAACATCCAGTTCCTACTATTCCAACCAATGAACAGTCCTCCAACACTACCTCTTGCTTAAACATAACTACATTTATTAAAAATATTTCCTCCCAAACAATGAAAAATTATACCACCAGGATTGGAAATTTTAGTTTCTTGCAACAACGTAATGTCAAGCTTATAGTATTATTTATATTTTTAACTCTTTGACATTTTAAGGCTATGCCTAAGCCTCCTGTATTCTAAGATTTCACTTTCATTTTATAGCATTAACCCTCTCCAACTCTTTGCACTTGAAACGTCAACACCATGACATCTTAAATGAAACTCGAGCTTTGCAAGAGCATATAATTGCTCACTAGATAAGCTAGTCAAAAAAAGGGGTGAAAATGGTACCTTCAAGTGGATGATCAGACTCTAAGCTTCTTGCACTCCTCCTCAATAGTGTTACTCCAGCATGCTCCAAAATGTTTTTTCCTTTTTCCTTGCCATTTGTAAACTCTTTGTTGATTCCATTTGTCCCGTTTCATCATGTATTTTTGTTTTCCTCTTTCTTGCTACAAGTCTTCACCTGAGTCCCTATTTTTAACCATATCAGCATCTATTATCAACTCTTCATATGCTCTGGAACATCCCAGATCAACATCTACCATGTTCTCATTACTCTCTATTTCATAACTATTAGCATCTTTATTTACATTTACATCAGCTAATGATATTGTTATTGGATCACCTATTTGGCCTTCATTTGCATCTTCACAATCAACAAAAGCTCCATCACCTAGAACACTCTGATTCCTCTTGTATCTTTAGGCCTTTAGCTTACCATCAATTCCCCTTCACAAATAGATTGCTTTTAAAATCCCTAGAATTCATTTTAAAACTTGGATCACTTATTTATCTTTTCAAAGAGATTTCATAATTAAACTCATTTGTGAAAATCTTGATCAGAGTAGGCAATTCGAACGGGGAAGAAACTTCAATTTGTGCCCTTAAAGTAGTAAAATCAGCAATGTCCATAAAATCACTCTGAACCCTCTTTACCTCCCTTAGTTTTGCTAACACCATTCCTACTATCCTCAAATTTCTATAAACCAGAGGTAGGTTTTCCAATGTAATCCGAAAAATTTCTTTTTCCACTGTATACTTACCACCGTCCTATAGACTCAATCTTTTTAATCCAAGAATGCCACTGTTTGAGATAATGAATTAGACCCCTAGATACGAAAATATGAGGGAATTTCATAATAAAATCATCGTTTATCCTCTTTACATCCCAGTTCCAATTCCATAATGTTAGATTTCTAAATTTTGACTTCAAAAGCTCCTCTATTTATATGATAGTGAACACTCCTTTGACAATCGAGATTATGACCCAAGAACTCACCATCTATAGTTCATTCTTAGTTTATATTGAGGAATTGAAAACCTCATTACCAACTTCCATTTTGATTTCCGATATAATACTTGAAGAGAAATTAAAACTGCGTGCAAAACCTTTTTGACTGGTTCTTTTACACTTGAAATATATGATATGATCCTTACAATCTTTTTCCCAATGACCAAAATACACATATCTAAAACATTTTCCTTTTGATTAGATTTCGTTCAGAGAATCCCTAAAATATGATTTTTTTTTCAAGAATTGAAATGTTGGCCTTAAACTTTGCACTCAAATTACGAAGTAAGATCTCTCTGTAACTGTGTGGCCTCACGTGAAAAATACAAGAGGAAGATTTTAGATCTGAAGCGATGCCATTTTCTTAAACATGTGAGGAAGATGCCATTTTTACATATGACTTAAAAAAGTTATGATATTCATATTCATCTTAATGAACACATGATGTTTTGTAGTTTAACAAAATATTTAACGGTAACAACCATTGAGACACAAAATGAAACAAGAAATTTGATACTAGTATTGACAGTGTAGCAACCTTGATTTTTCAATGTTGTATCAGTGGAATGAATAAAGATTTAAATTAGAGAAATTAGAATTTAAGTGTTTTAGTTGAATAATCATTGAATGCAGAAATTGGAATAATGATTTTAAAATCTGTATAATATTAGAAAGCAAAGTATATAATTTATTGATGTTAAATTCTTGTTTTAAGACTTGTTAAACAATGTGTTAGTGTTTTCTAAATAATGTGTATTTTACTGGAAAAAAATTTATATGAAATTTATTGATGTAAATTTCTTATTTTAAACTTGATAACGAAGAGATCAGTATATTTTAAATATTGTGAACTTCATTTGGAAAAAAAACTAAATTAAATGGTGTTAAATTTGTTAAAAACTATTTAACAAGCTATTTACTTACGATGTGTTTTGATATTATTATAGAACACCTAGCCAAATTATTTGTGAAGTCATTAGTAAGTTAAATTAATTAGAAGAGAGTATAAGGGATAAAAGAAATACATTAATTTCTTATTGGGCCTAATAATAAAAATTAGCCATTTAAGACCTTAAGTAAAATGAGGTATTGCCTTCTCATTCTTCTCATTATCTATGTGTTGTACGTTCACAACCAAAATAAAGAAATAAAAAACTAGAGATTTCTACTTGCAAACAAAAATCTTCATTTTTAAATAGAAAGGAAATTATGGGATTAAGAGAAATTTCAAGGTATGTTAATAAACCCTTATTTCATTTCTTAGCCTTATTGATTTCTATTTTATAGGTTGTAATTTTTGTCGTCCTTCTTTTCCTTTAAGGTAATGGTTAGGGTTAATGAAGTCTTAAGTGTAAAAATTGGTTGGTTGGTGTTACCCGGTTACTTGACACGGCTAGAGGCAAACTATTTAGTTTCTTGGTTGGGTCTAAGTGAAACATAATCCAGTGAAAGATTGACTTGAAGTTAAAGTCTCGGCGTGCAAGTGTCATTCGGCCTGGATGCGTCGTTCGGAACCCAAGTGTCGTCCGGCCTGGACGTGTCGTTCGGAATGCAAGTGTCGTTCGGCCTAAGTACATCGCTCGACATCCTTCATTCGAACGTTATCGTTCTGCATCCTTCATTCGAACGCCATCGCTCGGCATCCTTCATTCGAACACCATCTCCCGGCATCCTTTTTTCGACCATCATCGCTTGGCTAAAGGAAAGATGGTGAAGGAGCACAATGCATATCGCTCGGCGGGGGTGGCTCGGAACAGAAGGGTCGACCCAAATGAACATGACAGAGTATTCTAGAACACACCGCTCGGTCAAGGGAGGACAGCTATGCATGGAACTGCTTAGATGCTTCGTTTAATCCTGTTCGGTGATGTTCTTTCGGTCATGTGTGTGTCGCTCGGTTAAGGTAGCCCGGTGCGCATCGTTCGGTCAAGAGAGTTGGAGTAACATGGAGTACGTTGCTTGATCAAAGGCACAGAACCAAAACAGTTTGGTCGGCTGGGTTCCAGTGCTTATGGTTTGAAATTGGTGATTCGGCATACATAGGGCAACAGACTTGGGACGGTGAACTTCTATGATGGCTCTGATCACTTTATCTCACGACAGAGCGGCGCACATACTTTTTTTGCTTCAAATCGTATTGCCACTTGCTTCGAGTTCTATCACGATATAATTTATGTAACTAGAGACTCCCAATGGGCCGACTGAGGAGACTCGGCAACTACTGTTCGGCGCGTCTGGCTCGGTGCGTAGAAGTCACATTCTAAGGGATGGAGTACCTCATTCCTGGGCCCGTGTAGGAAGTCCGGCCTGTCTTCGCCTATAAATAGAGGAGTAGAGGCGCAGTGAAAGGGGATCTTTTTTCGTGAACTTCGGGGAGACTCTGCCATTTTCAAGACTCATTTCCTTTCTGTTAGAACTTGTATTCATGTTATTGGTGTACCGATTGTATCTGTATTCAATTATTTGAAAAAGCAATAAACATTAAACTCAAAGTGGACATAGGCATATACGCCAAACAACTATAAATCTTGTGTTCTAGTTTTTGCAGTTAATTTGACATACATTTCTCTATTTTAATTTTCTATCTTCATTAATCTATGTACACAAATATCTCTTTGGGTGTTAGTAGCCAATTTTGGAGCTAACATTTTGGTGCTTTCAGCGAGAACAGCATTCTCAGGTTATTAAGATCTACTTTGTCGCTACTGGATTGAAGAAATCCCCCGAAGGAGATCCAAGTCATTCACAGGAAGTCCATTGATTCTGCTCAGAGTTCCTACCAATAACTCTACAATGGGAAGACCTCGTATTAGATCAGCCTCTCACAACGCAGGCGTTAATGAGACTGCTAGCGTCCAACAAGTAGGATCCAGCAGTCAATAAGCTAATCCAGGCACAGGGACTGTCACCGCCCAAAACCAAATGGAAGTTGTCACTAGAACAGAGTTCAACGAGCTGATGAGAGAACTCATGGAAAGCAAGAGATAAATTAATGAACAGATTCAAGCTAACGCCAACCTCATGAGTCAGTTTACTCAACAACAACATCAGAATGCTGGAGAAAGTCCTGCTCCCTACTCCTCATCTGATAGCTCTGCATCGTCTAATGAACCTCCTAGGTGTAGACGCCGTAGAACTGAAACCACACAAACAGGTGTCGTTGATCGATCAATGAGGGATAATCCAGGTTCCCTATCTGGAGCTATGGCCCCTCACTTACATCAGAGAAATCACAACCAAGCTGTAACAGAAAACATAAGATCTGAAGCGTGGGTGGAAGCTGGAAGACCGTCTCACCAAGGTCATAATGAAGCAGGTCCCTAGGATACACGTTTGTTGGATCGCAAATAAAAGAGGCACCAACCAGAACGGTCTCGTAGGACAGATTCCAACCTGTCCATCTTCCATACAAACCCCATACCTATTGGCTATGGTCAGACAGCTGATGAGAGAAAACCAAGGCTTGACTAATGATGGTTGGTGGATATCTTAGAGTCATACTCCATTCACAGATACTATTCTATAGGCCGAGTACCTCAGGAAGTTTAACATGCCAACTACTCCGGCCTACGAAAGGAAGATCGATCCTCGACACCATGTGATGAGATATGAGTGGATAATGGATTCAGCTAGGGAAACTGATGCAACTAAGTGCATATGCTTCCCAATAATTGTATCTGGAATCGCTACCATGTGGTTCATCGACTTCCTCCGCGGTCTATCTCCAACTTTGATGAGCTAGCGATGAAATTTGTGGAACATCTTAGGATTCATGCCACTCGTCCCAAGGACGTGATGTCCTTTTCCAGTGTGATTCAGGCTCTAGAGGAGTCGTCAAAGGAGTACTATAAAGATTTCATGTTGTGGCTAATAAAGTTAGCAATCCAAATGACCATGCCATCCTGATGGCCATAATGCGAGGAGTAGATCCGAGTTCGGAGCTTGGCGATTGGCTAGCGGGAAAGCCTCCGACTACACTAGAATGTTTTTGTTCAAAGGCATATCAATTTATAAGAAGGGAGGACGCTAGGTAGATAAGGCAAGACAATGCACCAGGGCCTGCTAAGGAGACCGTGAAGAGCAACATTGTTGTATATCAATCTGGTGATAACTCGAAGAAGGTCCAGGTCAATGTCCAGAATAAGCCAGGGCAATCTAAAGGATCCGGAGGAGGAAATCTCAGAAAGAAAAGGGATGCATGAAAATAGAAATCAAGGGTTCCAACTTACAACGAATACACTCCTCTGAATGCATCTCTGGAAAATATTTACCTATCGACTTGTAATACTTTTCAATAACGAAAGCCACACCTAAAAGGGTCCATTGAGGAACAAAAGCAGATTGAAAAGTATTGCCGCTTCCATGAGACTTACAAGCACAATACCGAGGAGTGTAGGCAACTCCACGATGCTATAGAAAAGCTGTCAACGGAAAAAGTTATAGGAGTTTGCCAATAATCCGCAGGAAGGCAGACAAGGAGCATAGAACCCTGGTCGCGGACAAGCTCCGCACCATCAAGAGGAACATGCTCGGACTGTAGGTAGACTAGTCATAAACACGATAGTCGGTGGACCTCACCCTATAGATAAGAATTGGCAGAAAATGGAGCGGTATGCTAATTCCCTAAAGCATGCAGATTTTGAATGTTGTTCAAACATGGAGGATGGGGCTCTAGCTAAGCAGCAACGAATAATGACCGATGATATAGTGTTTAGGTGTAGAGATGCTGATCAAGTGGAGGCGTCTACCATTGATTTGATGGTCATCTCGGCCACTATTGGGCCAGTGTTTGTGAGGAGAATACTGATTAATTATGGAAGTTCTGTTAACATTATCTTCAAAAAAGCATATGATGAGATGAAGATGGAGACAAAGGATCTAAAACCATCTAAAGCCTGTATTCATGGCTTTAATGGTTCAGCTACTGATGCAGTGGGCTTAGTTGAATTTCCAGTTGAACTTGGACAAGGCGAATGTAGGAGGGGGCGAATCCAGCCTTTCATCGTTTTGGATGTCGATTCTCCTTATAATGTGTTTCTGGGTCGATATACCCTAGCAGAGTTTGGGGCAGCTTTGGCCCTCTGGTGTTTAACCTTGAAATTTCCGACAGACAAAACAGTTGGTGTTGTGCATGACGATCAGACGACTTGTCCTTACGTAGTCCAATGACCGTTGTTCTGGGGCTGGTGTAATTCTTATGACTCCCAAAAACCGATCAATTTGTTACGCTTTAAAGCTTAATTTCCCTGCTACAAATAAAGAAGTCGAGTACGAAGCACTGATTGTTGGCTTGAAACTTATCAGGGAACTTGAAGTGAAATCGGTTGAAATCTTCTGTGACTCACAATTGGTGGTGTACCAGGTGAGGGCAGATTATCAAGCAAAGGGGAAAAGGCTTCCTCCGTACCGTGCCCGGGTTCATGAACTATTGGCAGACCTTGAATATTACGATATTTTGTGTGTCCCGCGTGAACGAAACAGAGAAGCTGATTCATTAGATAAATTAGCAAGTACTGGCGATGCATAGCAAATGGGATTGGTTCCCATCGAATTCTTACATGCTCCGAGCATAAATGAGATGGAGGTAGATTTCTTGTTAGAAACAAAAATCGAGAAGGAGTCATGGATAACCCCTTTGAAGCAATGTCTGCTACACGTGGTTTTGCCGAAAAAAAAGAACGAACGATGACAAGTCATTCGCAAAGCTTCACGATATATAATGCAAGGCAGAATAATGTATCAAAAGGGTTTCTCGGTCCCCTTACTTTGGTGCTTGCCCACGGTGAGATAAAGCGAGTCCCGAAGGAAGTTCATGAAGGAGAATGTGGTGACCATACTGGGGGGCAGACATTAGCAAAAAAGATCCTCTACTATGGATACTATTGGCCAACTATAAATCGGGATGCTGTGGACTACGTAAGGATATGTGACAAATGTCAAAAGTCTGCAAAATCCCGAGAGCTCTGCCAACGGAACTCACACAAATGGTTAGTCCCTGGCCGTTTTCAATATGGGAATTGATATAATCGGTTCCTTGCCTCTCTTCAATGGTGTTGCGAAATACACAATATTTGCAGTCGATTACTTTACCAAGTGGGAAGAAGCAGAGCCCTTAGCTATAATCACCACCAAAAAGGTCATTAATTTCGTTGTGTGAAACATCGTATGTCGGTTTAGCCTCCCGCGAACATCATTACAGACAATGGAACTCAGATTCAAAGTAAGGAGTTCAAAGAATTTTGTCAAATGTATGGCACTGAGAAAAGGTTTTCAGTGGTTGCTCATCTAAAAGCCAGTGGACAAGTAGAGGCCGTAAACCGCTTCATCAATTTCCTTTTTGTGTGCAGCTTTCAGACGATTAACTGCCTCAGTTGCGACTTTAGCATTTTTTTGGGTAATTTCAAGATGAGACTTATATGAGGAATACTCTTCATCCCGGGCTTTAATAATGTCTTTGTCATGAATGTCTTCAAGTTTCAGACGATCGATTTCATGATGGTGTTCGATAGAAACTTCTGAAAATTTTTCTGCCAAATGAACAAATGCATCGTGTTGGACATAGACATCATTGTTGCAAGCAATAGCACTTCATTTAACATGCCCCGGAATAGGATGAATTGCTGGAAGAAACTTCAGACCATCAAAACATATTTTTAGGAACGTGGCCTTAAGATCGGCCGGCTTTTCCGCCATCAACGGATCATGTGCAGGAGTAGAAGAAGTTTGTCTAGAGACTGCAGATTTTTTATCAGGTTCCCGGGATTGCCTGGTACTAGATGAACTGGAGTGTTGGTCGCAGTGAGTTTCAGACTGGGATCCCTTATGAGCAAATTTCTCCCTGCTTTGCTCTGGTTAAGAGGGACGATCATGAGAGTATGAAGAGTGACTATAAGTTTTCCTTCAAGACGTCGACGAATCCTGAGGACGATAATCTCTATCGCTGTCGTCGTTTCTATCTCGGCGTTTACCCGACCTCGAATCCCAGCTGGAATGATGGAAAATAGAGGACCTGCGTAGGAGGTCGAATCCATGAGAGCGTCCCATATCACCTGCACGGAAATTTAGTGAGCACGAGTTAGCAATAATAACATGATGACTGAAGTTTATGCGCAAGGTGAGGTGTAAGTGTTAGTGTGTGTGTGTCCTAATGTTTCCCCACGACGGACCAGTTTCTTTATCTTTACATATCAGAGTTTTTTCTCCTTGATTATAGGCTTGAACGCCTTCATCACCTCTCGCGAGCGAATAGAGTTTTAGGGCTTCTAGATCGTCAAAGCCATAATTGAGCAAGTCATCGGGGATAATGTGGTCAGATAAGCCTTTCAATGAACCCTCTAAATGTTGTGGAGACCGCTCTTTCTCCATTGGAGTAATTGTGACCTTTGAGGTTCCGTCCAATATCTTTTTCCTCAGTTTGTAAGTCAGTTTCTTTTTTCCCTTTGAAGGAAGGGGATGGGCGGTTCATCGGTGCCATGTGCCTTAACCGCCAGTTCCGGAGCAGGACTTACATTCTCACCCGGTGCTTTTGACGCCCTAGTTTCTCTAATCTCACCCTCCTCGAATGTGTTGGAGGAACCACTTGTAGGAGGCACTAAAGGTCCGGCCTGTACTTTACCCTTCTTCGACGCGGGTCTGGTTATAGAGACATGGGGGGAGATTTGTTCGACGTCCTTTCACCAGCAACCCGAACTTTAAGAGCGACCCATTGGAAATGACAAGTTTGATCTCCCAGTCTTCTAGGGGAGTAGCGCGAATGGCTTTAACGGCCTTAGAGTACCTGGTCCCTTCTGGACATGGGCTGATACCTATAAAAATCGAAAGAAGTCTAGAAACAATCAACTTCATGCTTTAGACAAGTATTGATCCGAAATCGTAACTTACTCCCTTCCAGCCATCTTCTCACAAAGCCTAGGGGACATCATGCATAAAACCATTCTTGCTTGTACTGGGTGAATTTACTCTATGCCCCCGTCAGAATCTGACACTTGGAGTATAGCTCGAGGAAGATGAAATATGGACTGTCATACCTTCTTTTAAGGCGATAGATGTAGCGGATGTTGCCAGGATTGGGAAGCCTGAATAGAATGCTCATAAAGAGAATGCAAGTACCATGGATGAACGCATAGCTATTGGGATGTAGATGTGAAGGGGCGATCACGATATACTTTATCACTTACCGGAGAAAGGAGTTGAATGGTGGCATGCTACCGACCTAGCACATGAATTTGTTGCAAGCTGTATATCCAGGTAGGGGCAGGTGAGGACATTCTCGTCCTGATGGAACTAATCCGATGTCGAAAGGGATTCCGTGAATCAGGCATAATCAGCGAAGACCAGTTTCATTGATTTTTGAAGCTTGGGAATCAATGGGGTTATCTAGAATGGCAACTCCATCTATTTCATCAGGAGCCAGGTCAGTAGTTGCCGCCGATGGGTTTGGGATATCCTGTGTAGGAGTTGTCGGTGGATTCGAAGTTTCCACCACTTCTTGTTGAGAACTCGGCTCAAGTTTATCTAAAACTGTGGCGAAGCTTGACTTTCTAGACGTCCTCAATGAGCGTCAAATTTGAAAAACACCTGTTTCAACCATACTTGAAAGACAATCGATATTAGATATAATGACAAAGCACTCCCACCGTGTGGTGTGTGGACTAGTGCAATCGTTCGAGTATGAGTGTAAAAGAATTAAAAGTCTAAAAGCTGATAAAGTAAGGTTAAGCATTGAACTGTCATCTTCGAAGACCGTCATCGCTGACCGCCTTTGAGAGCTTTCCCTGTAATGGTTTTGATCTTGAACTTGGACATTAACACTATACGTTGAAGGCCATTATTCATTTTTATCGAGTTGAACTCGGGTTTATAGTTGTTGGAATTAGGCAATTATTAGTCCAAATCGGTTCGATATGCTTGTATGTTTGAATTGTTGTCGTTGTTCATTATTCTGTGGTAAGGCATGGAAGTATGTAATATTGATATGTGCTGTGCTTAAGTGGAGACTGTCATGATTGTTAACGCCGACCATAGGACTTAAAGCCGAACGACTCACTAGACCGACACCAAAGAATCACCCACTCTCCTCTCCAACACTCTCTCTTCACCGAACGACCTATAGGGGGTATACCGAACCACACTCGCTCGGTATACCGAACCCACGTTGTGATCTCTAACCGGGCTGTAACACTACCCTCAAGTGGTTAAACCACACTCTCTTCTTTACACCAAACGATACCAGGCCACAATCCCTGGCTATAGAAACTGACCATACTGACCGATCTACTCGTTCTCCTCCATCTCACTTCCTCGAGTAACCTAAACACTCCCTAGTAGCCTACCGTACGACACTCTCACTTATACATTGCACCTAACCTACCGATTACTAGACCTCCACAAAACCTAACAGCTCAGCATTAACATTCAGCCAACACCTCCTAAACTCGCTAACTCCTACCGATCCACCACTACTTCCTCCTCCCTCGCTTGGTGGCCCAATAGGAGCCGATGTCTTAGGAATCACTGGTTACAACTTAAGACATGTTCTAACCTCGGGTGTAACGTCCCGCCTTTCGCACGATTTAAACCGACACACGTGCCAATTCAAACCATACAGAAGGGCGGATTGTTATGGGGTAAATAAGAAAATAGAGAAGAAAATAAAACAAAACAGAATCTCACAGCGGAAGGATAAAATACAATAATAAATATATAGTTCGTAAACGGTTTACAAAACACTTGATTCTTCTTTATACAATAAGTATCAGAGTTACACATACCAATACAATCAATGCAGCGGAACAGTATGAGTGTGGTGCAAAACTATAAATAATAATAATACGGGTTCTTCGTCTTCGTCCTCCAAAGCTAAAGTCTTCGATCCTGAAACGCCCGGACTGACCCGAGCGAATTGAAAAGACAAAACACTCGAGTCAGAACTAAAAGATCTTATGTGAGTTAAATTAACAGAAATAAATATGAGTGCAGTAACTCAAGAGATGCTCGGGATTTACATCTCCTAAGGATCCGTTAAACTATTTACTATGTAGTATATTGCGCTATTATAATAGTGGCTATTTGTAAAATAAACTTACTTTTTAATAGCGTTAAGGGGTTACCCATATAGCCCTTAACACAGAATATATTCCCATAGTCCATATAGTACCGTAATCTCCCCCGTACTGGGGGTCGTCAGAGGGCACTCCATAGGTATGGTACAAAGCCAAAATCGTATAAGGCGCGCTAGGGTAGGTGACACGGCACAACTAGGCAATGCCAGGGTAGATATACCAATTACGCTTCCGGGCCGATGGTAACGCGTAGCCGCAGCTACCGCCCACCTCGAACAAACTCCCCCAAAATCAAAGTAAAAGTGGCCACTGAATCAATCCAAAGTCAAAGTATAATATCGAAGAGGAGTGTCCGATCAGAGGAATGACCTCATTAACCCGTCGATCGCTTCTGTTTTAGCCACCTTATGCCAACTCACGGGAGTCGGGTCCACGTATTTACCTTACAGGAAACGTCGCCACCAACCTACTTCATTATGGAATCTCCACCGCGTACACGGTTAGTCAAAGTGGTTTTCGGTATCGACAGAGAGTATGTCCATATCCCATCCCGGTCTCTTTGCCAACCCATCGTTATTATAACACCGCGGTCATTTAAAAATAGTTTATACTTTAAAACCAGAATAAAATTTTCCATTTCAAAACTATGAATACGATATCATTTTAAAACCTAAAACAATATGATATCATTTTATCAAAATATAATTCTTTCCCAAAAATCATACTGCTTTAAAATCTATAATATCTGGAAACCAACATTTGAATTATATTTTCAAAGCATAATATTTCGAAAATTCATAGTTTTAAAACCATAACTTCTAGAACTTTTATGGTTTGGATATTCAACGGTATACAAAATAAATGGTTTAACTTTAAGGTTACTTTTTAAAGAAAAATATTTTCCATGGCTTTACAAATATATTTCCTTATTTAAAGTCTAAACCATAATTTAAATATCACTTTCAAGTTCCAAAACCATTTCAATTTCTATATATATATATATATATATATATATATATATATTCATTTGGAGTATTAATATTTCAAAACTAAAGTTGGAATTTTATTCTTTCAACAAATCAATTGTTCTATTATTTAGTCTTGAATATTCACATAAAATCCATAAATACAACTCCAATTTCTAGAAATTTAATATTTCCTTAAATTTAATTATACTAGAATATTCATTTAAATTTATCTTGGAAAAACTCCAGTTATAAATATCATACCTTAAAATTTCCAAACTTAAACATATAATATAAATTATCAAATTCCATTTTCTAAAATTTTTCCATTTTTATTTAACAGATTTATACACAGCCTAAATTCAAAAATTTTAACTTCATATGTATATATGTAGAAGAATAATATTTATAAAATATCGAAACTTAAAATTTTTATAAACCGTATCCCATCCAAACCATAGAAATCACTTTAAAATATTTTATATATAGACCGCGGTGCCTGTATATAATTTTCTATCCTATGGTCAAGTGATACGGATATTTATCATTTCAATCCGCAATTTAAAAAAATAAATTTTTGCGGTTGTATATCATTTCAAACCACAATCCCGAATGAAATGAAAAATGCATGATAACTTGCAGTTAAATGATATAAAATAAAACATCCATTCATCCATCATCATCCATCATCCAAATCAAAATCATCATCCAATACTAAATCAATATCAATATATATCCGAGAATATATGACCTGTAATAACTGGCAGTTATATTCAAAAATAAATTTAACACTATTAAACTAACAGTTTATATGCAAATAAATAACTATAACTGTAAATCTATATGCAGTAATAAAATTAAATGAACAGTTATATTAAATAAATGCGATTTAACAGATATGATGAATAAAACATGCCAAACAGTCATAACTAAATTTCTACTCATATCTAAAATGAATTTAACAAACATAAAAACTTTTAGAAGTTGTGAGTGGGTTAAAACACTCACCTTTTGAATTTAAATCGAATTTAAATCCGATTTAAACCCAAAAATTCGACGGTCTCAGAATTTGTCCAAACCAGCGTCAATGGATCTGGAATTTAATTATGATCCTAACAAAAGAAGTTTCGCGTAAATTGGAGATCGTATGTGGAAGTTATGTCGAAAATTGCACTTGAATTTCAAAATACAATTAAAATAAACAAAACCAAAACCCTCACCTACCCTTTCCACGTCACCCTCCTCCACCTATCACGCGTTTTATCTTCAGTATACACACGCAAGAGAGAGACCGAGCCCAACCGTTGACCTCAACTTTGACTGACTGTTGCTCCTCCTACCGGCCAATAGACAGCACGTGACCTCCTCTATCACCCTCATCCAGGCAAGGCGCACCCCCAGCACCCCTCGATTCCACCTCCGGTCATCCAAAACTCCACCGGCCGCCAGTAAAAACTAGGGTTTCGAAACCCTAGTTGCAAGATCTACGACGATCTAACCGTTAACCAATCATGAAACTCACATGGATGCGATCCCCTCAGCCCTCTCCACAAAACCCAGAAATCGTTTGACGATCTGACGAAGTTTGCTACGGCGCTGATGAATGGCCGAAATTGATTTGAATTTTTCTGGACAAATGCTAGCTCCAATCGGAAAACGAATTGTACCGGCAGATTACGCATCTTGATAACATCGACATATATTTTTTTGAGATTTTTAGGAGGACTTTGAATTTTCATCTTTGATTTGTAATTTGAAATTGGATCTGAAATGCATCCATTGAGGAAGAGAGAAGATTGAAGAAAATGAACGTGTAGACGAATGACAATAGAAAGGAGGCTAGGGCTAAATAGCTGTGTTTATATAGAGGGGTTTGAAATAGGGTAGATAGACCGTAGAATGAACGTGCGTAGCAAACTATGGCCCAAAAAGCCCGCTATGACTCCGTAACGAAATTTCGTAAATCTATATATCCAAATAGGTAATTTAAAATATTCTGAATGCGATGGAAGAAGTTTCACGTCCAAATTCGATCGTATGAAGAAGTTATGATGAAAACAAAAATTTCCAAATTGATTTCAAATTGATTTTATATTAAATCGATTTCAAGGCGTTTCACGCCCGTACGATCAAACGACAAGTCCGATCGATACGAAACTTGAAACCCTATAATAATTCACTGATACGGATCCGATGAAACTCGTTTCGTCGAAATCCGAGTCCGTGGCCAAAAAGGCTATTTTTACACAAATTTAATAAATTAATAATTGATTAATAAATCAAATGTTAAAGATTCCAATTCTCCAATTGACAAATTTAATCCCTTTAAATTTTCTTACTTAATTCCCCAAATTTTAGACAATTTTAAGTGTCAATACAAAGTTGATATATTTATAAATTCCAATGTTAAATCTTAACTCCAATATTAAATTTCAATTTCATTAAATTCACATTATAAATTAAATTTTGATAAAACTTATTAAATTCTCTTCCTTCCTATTATTCAAATTTATTGATGTCAATTTAATGAAATTAATATTGGCTCAATATCTATAAAAAAAAATCTCAATTTTAAACTTAGAACTCAACTTATGAAATAATTAAATAATTAATTTCATCTAAATTTATATTTTCCTTATATCTAAATATTTAATAATTAACCTACCACCTTTAAATTTTATTTAAACTAGTGGATTTGTGTCATTTCTAACCCCTTAGATATTTAAAAATAACTATCAGCACATTTACATATAAATTCATTGTCAATTATTCTAGTAAATAAATTTTCAAAGGTTACTGTAAATAAATCCAATTGATTGCAATAAATTCTAATAAATTTGATCTTATTGGATTACATCTTAATAAAAAATCAATTATTACTCAACTTCATAGTCAACATTTCTTTTATATTCCAATACATAAATATTTCCCAAATTTCATCTTTTATTTGCATAAATTACCTTATCTCAATTTTATTGGAACTTTACACATAAAACTTAGAACCTCAATTAATTCATTCCTCTTTGGTTCCATTCTTAAGATTACACTAATTATCATATTATGAATGGAAATTTACCTAGGTTACATCTTATTGGATTCACATTCTTTACTTACCCATATGTAACCCACACTAACTGCAATAATTTAGTGCATTAATTGAGATTGATCAAAATAAACTTAACAAACTAATAGAATAGATAACTTACAAAATTTATTGTCATAAATCTATTTTATAAGTCTACACTTAATTATTACCTTACAATACGTTTTATGTTACTATAAATTTATATTCACTCTTCCGTTACTATATTAATAATTGCTAAAGTAACGTTTTTCTTAATTAAAACTTCCTCCACAATTGAATGAACTTTATATTCAATACATACTACCGAATTGCAATCACCTATGTTCTATCCAACATACATTAAAACTTCACTTCCATTAATTTATCCAATGTTTACATCCACAAATTAACAATTTAATTTCATTATACAATTGCAATTCATATCTTATAAATAAATTTTTCAATTTTGTTTCTTTCAGCATTAATTAAACAAACATATTCAATTAAGGAATTATCATGCTTTTAACTATTTCCATTTGCACTACATAAAACTCAAACGGTCGTTTCAATCACACTTGAATTTGTATATAATTGATTGTCCCTCAACTGCCATTTATTTTCTACCTTAATTCACATACGGTTACAGTTTTATCAATATATATAAATACATAGGAAATTTAAATTCTTGTCTTTAATTCTTTAATTCAGGTGCAACCAATTTACACTATTTCTTTATTAAAAATTTACTTAAATTTTCAACAATTAGGTTAGATAACCGTTTCTACAATTCATTATTAATTATACATTTAAATCTCCCTTATCTTCAACTTACAAAAGGGTATACATCTTACGCTATCTTAATCATTAGATTTTCATTAAATTTAACAATAATTAAGCTTTAATTGTTGTTGCTAAAATTTCCCTTTAGCGTTCATCCCAGTATTAATTCTATCTCTTTTATATATATAAAATTTTCTTTTCTACAAGATTTAAACTTCAAAACCCCTTATATTTAGTAATTTAATTGTCGAAATTTTACGGGTCGTTACACTCTCCCCCACTCAAAACTTTTCGTCCCCGAAAAGGAAAAGAAGGGAAAAGAAGTATTTCGAAATCAATATTTTAAATTTACAAAATTAGTTAATTTAGCTAAAATGTACAAATTTATATACAGTAAAATATTTAAGTGGATTCAACCATAAATCAACCAATCGATACAACAACCATCAACCTTACAAACAGCATACATACACAAGACAAAGCAACCATTTAATTCATCAAACAAATAGTTGTTCGGGTTCAAAACTTGAAATTTGTATGGAATGAAAATAACTATCAAGTGCATCCTTTACTCGACAGTCTTAGATGGAACAAAGATAGATTATTTATTTATCCAACAACTTCATATTTCTTTACCCAACCAACCATAAATCAACCAATAATAATTTCAAATCAACAACCAAATTTACTTATTATACATTCATTTCATGCTTTAGTTGTTTTATTTCCCTTTTATGATTCGCATAAACTTTAAATTTCATTTACTCATTAATGTTTGTTTCGTTAATTTACTTATTACTTATAATTATTCCTTTCCATTAATTTAGGTCTTGTAAGTTTCTTTTATTGCATTACACCTATGCACTTTTTATTTTCATTAATTTATTTAATACTTACATCCTTATTACATTTATCCTTCATACTTATTTGTTAACAATTAGCTTCAATCCTTTAACAATGTTTATTTCTTCTATTTATGGAGTGATTTCCTCATCACTTACAACTTCATTTTTCATTTATTACAATATTCATTATATTGGTATTCCATTTTATTTACTTAAGCTTATATCATCTATTTAAAATCTTACCTTTTTATATAGTAAAATTTCCGATTTAACTTGGGTTTATACATTTAATCCTCATTAATTATAGCAAATTCAGTGAATTATTCATTCCCTCAAGCTTCACTTGTAAGTTTTCTCTTACATTTTCTTATTAACATTTCAACTTTTATTACGTGGTAAGTTATATATATGTTTTAAAAATGTAAGTGAAAATTTACAAGTTTCTTCTCAATTCCATTAATTAATTAATGGTTCAATAAATATATATTCGTTTTATAAATTAAAATTTCAACTTACCTTTAATTACATATTGAACGTAAACATTCAATAAATGAATGTAATTACGTTTCTATTATATTTAATAATAGTAACCATTTAATTACACTAGATTTGCTACCCTATAACATTAATTCTTATAAATAAAGAAGTTTAATAATTCATTTATAACTGTTTACAATCGTTTTAATTACATTGCTTATCTTCCTATTGTATTAGATTTTCTTTAATTAAAGGTTCAAATTTCTACATTAAATTGAACTATTGATTGATTGGAACTTAAGAACCAAATACCGGGTTTAATTTCAAATTATTTAAAATAGTAGATAAACATATTCTTTTTACTTATATAACTTTAATTGTAATCAAACGATAAAGTTCTCTTAAACAAATTTGCAGTAAATTTCTACAGTGGCCTTTCCTCTTCGAAACTCGAAAATGAATGTCGATGATGCGTGCACTCATCACCGAAATTTATTTTCCTGTGACAGAGAGGAAAGTACAAACTTATTTTCCAAAATCTTCCTTTAAAACAATTCTTCCGAAATATATTGAAATACTTATATTAGAAAATACTTATAAATAATACTATTATATTCCAAAATTTATTTGAAAGAATTTTCAAAACCCCGGGACTTAAGTTCTAAATTTCCAAATTCAATTATCCATTTTCTTCAATTTTATTTCTATTATCATTTACTTTATTTCCTAAAAACCAATCTATAGCAACCAAATATAGATATAATTTGAAAATTTTATTTTATGTTTAGAAAATAGATTAGGCAAAATTATTTCATTCACCTATATTAAAACAAATATTATGTCGGTCTGTCCTATTAGGTGTTTAGAAATCCCTATTGATGTCACAGCGTCCCATGCATCAATCAGAATTTATAAATACAAAACGGAACAGATTAACACAATATAAAAACCTTTTATAAAACTAACAAGTACTCTCTCTCATATATATACACTCAGCGACTCCCATAGGATATTACTACCCTATTAACAAAGAGTCAAACCCCACAAAGCTAAGGTTTATCGCTAAACCAAAGCTCTGATACCAACTGTAACGTCCCGCCTTTTCGCACGATTTAAACCGACACACGTGCCAATTCAAACCATACATAAGGGCGGATTGTTATGGGGTAAATAAGAAAACAGAGAAGAAAATAAAACAAAACAGAATCTCACAGCGGAAGGATAAAATACAATAATAAATATATAGTTCGTAAACGGTTTACAAAACACTTGATTCTTCTTTATACAATAAGTATCAGAGTTACACATACCAATACAATCAATGCAGCGGAACAGTATGAGTGTGGTGCAAAACTATAAATAATAATAATACGGGTTCTTCGTCTTCGTCCTCCAAAGCTAAAGTCTTCGATCCTGAAACGCCCGGACTGACCCGAGCGAATTGAAAAGACAAAACACTCGAGTCAGAACTAAAAGATCTTATGTGAGTTAAATTAACAGAAATAAATATGAGTGCAGTAACTCAAGAGATGCTCGGGATTTACATCTCCTAAGGATCCGTTAAACTATTTACTATGTAGTATATTGCGCTATTATAATAGTGGCTATTTGTAAAATAAACTTACTTTTTAATAGCGTTAAGGGGTTACCCATATAGCCCTTAACACAGAATATATTCCCATAGTCTATACAGTACCGTAATCTCCCCCGTACTGGGCGTCGTCAGAGGGCACTCCATAGGTATGGTACAAAGCCAAAATCGTATAAGGCGCGCTAGGGTAGGTGACACGGAACAACTAGGCAATGCCAGGGTAGATATACCAATTACGCTTCCGGGCCAATGGCAACGCGTAGCCGCGGCTACCGCCCACCTCGAACAAACTCCCCCAAAATCAAAGTAAAAGTGGCCACTGAATCAATCCAAAGTCAAAGTATAATATCGAAGAGGAGTGTCCGATCAGAGGAATGACCTCATTAACCCGTCGATCGCTCCTGTTTTAGCCACCTTATGCCAACTCATGGGAGTCGGGTCCACGTATTTACCTTACAGGAAACGTCGCCACCAACCTACTTCATTCTGGAATCTCCACCGCGTACACGGTTAGTCAAAGTGGTTTTCGGTATCGACAGAGAGTATGTCCATATCCCATCCCGGTCTCTTTGCCAACCCATCGTTATTATAACACCGCGGTCATTTAAAAATAGTTTATACTTTAAAACCAGCATAAAATTTTCCATTTCAAAACTATGAATACGATATCATTTTAAAACCTAAAACAATATGATATCATTTTATCCAAATATAATTCTTTCCCAAAAATCATACTGCTTTAAAATCTATAATATCTGGAAACCAACATTTGAATTATATTTTCAAAGCATAATATTTCGAAAATTCATAGTTTTAAAACCATAACTTCTAGAACTTGAATGGTTTGGATATTCAACGGTATATAAAATAAATAGTTTACTTTAAGGTTACTTTTTAAAGAAAAATATTTTCCATGGCTTTACAAATATATTTCCTTATTTAAAGTCTAAACCATAATTTAAATATCACTTTCAAGTTCCAAAACGATTTCAATTTCTATATATATATATATATATATATATATATATATATATATATATATATATATTCATTCATTTGGAGTATTAATATTTCAAAACTAAAGTTGGAATTTTATTCTTTCAACAAATCAATTGTTCTATTATTTAGTCTTGAATATTCACATAAAATCCATAAATACAACTCCAATTTCTAGAAATTTAATATTTCCTTAAATTTAATTATACTAGAATATTCATTTAAATTTATCTTGGAAAAACTCTAGTTATAAATATCATACCTTAAAATTTCCAAACGTAAACATATAATATAAATTATCAAATTCCATTTTCTAAATTTTTTCCATTTTTATTTAACAGATTTATACACAGCCTAAATTCAAAAAATTTAACTTCATATGTATATATGTAGAAGAATAATATTTATAAAATATCAAAACTTAAAATTTTATAAACCGTATCCCATCCAAACCATAGAAATCACTTTAAAATGTTTTATATATAGACCGCGGTGCCTGTATATAATTTTCTATCCTATGGTCAAGTGATACGGATATTTATCATTTCAATCCGCAATTTAAAAAAATAAATTTTTGCGGTTGTATATCATTTCAAACCACAATCCCGAATGAAACGAAAAATGCATGATAACTTGCAGTTAAATGATATAAAATAAAACATCCATTCATCCATCATCATCCATCATCCAAATAAAAATCATCATCCAATACTAAATCAATATCAATATATATCCGAGAATATATGACCTGTAATAACTGGCAGTTATATTCAAAAATAAATTTAACACTATTAAACTAACAGTTTATATGCAAATAAATAACTATAACTGTAAATCTATATGCAGTAATAAAATTAAATGAACAGTTATATTAAATAAATGCGATTTAACAGATATGATGAATAAAACATGCCAAACAGTCATAACTAAATTTCTACTCATATCTAAAATGAATTTAACAAACATAAAAACTTTTAGAAGTTGTGAATGGGTTAAAACACTCACCTTTTGAATTTAAATCGAATTTAAATCCGATTTAAACCCAAAAATTCGACGGTCTCAGAATTTGTCCAAACCAGCGTCAATGGATCTGGAATTTAATTATGATCCTAACAAAAGAAGTTTCGCGTAAATTGGAGATCGTATGTGGAAGTTATGTCGAAAATTGCACTTGAATTTCAAAATACAATTAAAATAAACAAAACCAAAACCCTCACCTACCCTTTCCACGTCACCCTCCTCCACCTATCACGCGTTTTATCTTCAGTATACGCACGCAAGAGAGAGAGACCGAGCCCAACCGTTGACCTCAACTTTGACTGACTGTTGCTCCTCCTACCGGCCACTAGACAGCACGTGACCTCCTCTATCACCCTCGTCCAGGCAAGGCGCACCCCCAGCACCCCTCGATTCCACCTCCGGTCATCCAAAACTCCACCGGCCGCCAGTAAAAACTAGGGTTTCGAAACCCTAGTTGCAAGATCTACGAAGATCTAGCCGTTAAGCAATCATGAAACTCACATGGATGCGATCCCCTTAGCCCTCTCCACAAAACCCAGAAATCGTTTGACGATCTGACGAAGTTTGCTACGGCGCTGATGAATGGCCGAAATTGATTTGAATTTTTCTAGACAAATGCTAGCTCCAATCGAAAAACGAATTGTACCAGCAGATTATGCATCTTGATAACATCGACATATATTTTTTTGAGATTTTTAGGAGGACTTTGAATTTTCAGCTTTGATTTGTAATTTGAAATTGGATCTGAAATGCATCCATTGAGGAAGATTGAAGAAAATGTACGTGTAGACGAATGACAATAGAAAGGAGGCTAGGGCTGAATAGCTGTGTTTATATAGAGGGGTTTGAAATAGGGTAGATAGACCGTAGAATGAACGTGCGTAGCAAACTATGGCCCAAAAAGCCCGCTATGACTCCGGAACGAAATTTCGTAAATCTATATATCCAAATAGGTAATTTAAAATATTCTGAACGCGATGGAAGAAGTTTCACGTCCAAATTCGATCGTATGAAGAAGTTATGATGAAAACAAAAATTTCCAAATTGATTTCAAATTGATTTTATATTAAATCGATTTCAAGGCGTTTCACGCCCGTACGATCAAACGACAAGTCCGATCGATACGAAACTTGAAACCCTATAATAATTCACTGATACGGATCCGATGAAACTCGTTTCGTCGAAATCCGAGTCCGTGGCCAAAAAGGCTATTTTTACACAAATTTAATAAATTAATAATTGATTAATAAATCAAATGTTAAAGATTCCAATTCTCCAATTGACAAATTTAATCCCTTTAAATTTTCTTACTTAATTCCCCAAATTTTAGACAATTTTAAGTGTCAATACAAAGTTGATCTATTTATAAATTCCAATGTTAAATCTTAACTCCAATATTAAATTTCAATTTCATTAAATTCACATTATAAATTAAATTTTGATAAAACTTATTAAATTCTCTTCCTTCCTATTATTCAAATTTATTGATGTCAATTTAATGAAATTAATATTGGCTCAATATCTATAAAAAAAATCTCAATTTTAAACTTAGAACTCAACTTATGAAATAATTAATTAATTAATTTCATCTAAATTTATATTTTCCTAATATCTAAATATTTAATAATTAACCTACCACCTTTAAATTTTATTTAAACTAGTGGATTTGTGTCATTTCTAACCCCTTAGATATTTAAAAATAACTATCAGCACATTTACATATAAATTCATTGTCAATTATTCCAGTAAATAAATTTTCAAAGGTTACTGTAAATAAATCCAATTGATTGCAATAAATTCTAATAAATTTGATCTTATTGGATTACATCTTAATAAAAAATCAATTATTACTCAACTTCATAGTCAACATTTCTTTTATATTCCAATACATAAATATTTCCCAAATTTCATCTTTTATTTGCATAAATTACCTTATCTCAATTTTATTGGAACTTTACACATAAAACTTAGAACCTCAATTAATTCATTCCTCTTTGGTTCCATTCTTAAGATTACACTAATTATCATATTATGAATGGAAATTTACCTAGGTTACATCTTATTGGATTCACATTCTTTACTTACCCATATGTAACCCACACTAACTGCAATAATTTAGTGCATTAATTGAGATTGATCAAAATAAACTTAACAAACTAATATAATAGATAACTTACAAAATTTATTGTCATAAATCTATTTTATAAGTCTACACTTAATTATTACCTTACAATACGTTTTATGTTACTATAAATTTATATTCACTCTTCCGTTACTATATTAATAATTGCTATCCAACATACATTAAAACTTCACTTCCATTAATTTATCCAATGTTTACATCCACAAATTAACAATTTAATTTCATTATACAATTGCAATTCATATCTTATAAATAAACTTTTCAATTTTGTTTCTTTCAGCATTAATTAAACAAACATATTCAATTAAGGAATTATCATGCTTTTAACTATTTCCATTTGCACTACATAAAACTCAAACGGTCGTTTCAATCACACTTGAATTTGTATATAATTGATTGTCCCTCAACTGCCATTTATTTTCTACCTTAATTCACATACGGTTACAGTTTTATCAATATATATAAATACATAGGAAATTTAAATTCTTGTCTTTAATTCTTTAATTCAGGTGCAACCAATTTACACTATTTCTTTATTAAAAATTTACTTAAATTTTCAACAATTAGGTTAGATAACCGTTTCTACAATTCATTATTAATTATACATTTAAATCTCCCTTATCTTCAACTTACAAAAGGGTATACATCTTACGCTATCTTAATCATTAGATTTTCATTAAATTTAACAATAATTAAGCTTTAATTGTCGTTGCTAAAATTTCCCTTTAGCGTTCATCCCAGTATTAATTCTATCTCTTTTATATATATAAAATTTTCTTTTCTACAAGATTTAAACTTCAAAACCCCTTATATTTAGTAATTTAATTGTCGAAATTTTACGGGTCATTACATCGGGTTTGTCTTCATTACCTACATGACACCTACCATTCGTAATCTGAAGAAAACTCACGAAATCGAATTTCATACAAAACCCCCAGCTCAAGAAAGTCGATCAAATAGGAAATTCATACCAAAGAGAGCAAGTCGAGGCTTGTGGAATTGAGAGATTTGAGACCGAAGTTCGTTTAAATTTGTTATCGGGGGAGTTATGGAGCAAACGCATTGGATTTAGGATGAGAGTGGAAGGTCGAGTTGTAGCTGAAGTTCGAGGGAAGTTAGATTAAAAGAACCTGTGGTGTTGAAGTGAAAATGAAGAAAAGAATAGGAGAAGTGTTAGCTTTTATATGAGGAAAGGGAGGTCAACAGGCATTATCCAGTAGACCCAGTCAAAGTGTCTTACTGGTTCGGTGAGTACTCGTACCATTCGGCAATGAATATGCTGAAGAAGTGGCTCGACGTGTGTATGTCGATCGGACCGCACCAAAAATGGTGGCGCAATGGAGTAACAGATTCCGCCCGATGGATAGAGAGGATTGGGAAGCATGATTTGCTTATGATTCAAAGCGCATCATGATTGACTCTCACGATACGCATTGGGGTCAAATGTTACCCGGTTGCTTGACCTGTTTATGAGCGGCAAACTATTAAGTGTCTTGGTTGGCTCTAAGTGAAACATGATCCGATGAGAGATTGACTTAAATTGAAAGGCTCGGCGTGCAAGTTCTGTTCGTCTTGGATGCGTCATTCGGAATGCAAGTGCCATCCGGCCTGGACGTGTCATTCGGAATGCAAGTGTCATTCTGCCTTAGTACATCGCCAGGCATCCTTCATTCGAATGCCATCGCTCGGCATCCTTCATTCGAACGCCATCGCTCGGCATCCTTTATTCGAATGCCATCGCTCGGCAACCTTTGTTCGACCATCATCACTCGGCTAAACGAAGGGGCTGAAGGAGCACAGTGCATGTCTCTCGACAAGGGTGGTTCTACACAGAAGGGTCGGCCCAAATGAACATGACAAAGTATTCCAGAACACACCGCTCGGTCAAGGGAGGAAAGCTACGTATGGAATGGTTTAGGTGCTTTGTTTAATCCCATTCGGTGATGTTCATTCGGTCATGTGCATGCCGCTTGGTCATGGTAGCCCGTTGTGCATCGTTCGGCCAAGAGAGTTGGAGTAACATGGCGTATGTCGCTCGGTCAAAGGCGTAGAACAAAGATAGTTTGCTCGGTTGGGTTCCAATGCTTGTGGTTTGAACTTGGTGATTCGGCACACATGGGGCAACAGACTTGGGACGGTGAACTTCTATGATGGCTCGTGATCACTTTATCTCACGATAGAGTGGTGAGCATACATTTTTTGCTTCGAATCGTATTACCACTTGCTTTGAGGTCTATCACGATCTACTTCATGTAACTAGCAAGACTCCTACTGGACCGACCGAGGAGGCTCGGCAACTACCGTTCGACGTGTCTAGCTTGGTGCACAGAAGTCACCTTCTAAGGGCCGATGCACCTTATTCTTGGGCCCGTGTAGGAAGTCCGGCCTATCTTCGCCTATAAATAAAGGGGCAGGGGCGCAGTGAAAGGGGATCTTTTTTCGTGAACTCCGAGGAGACACTACCATTTTCAAGACTCATTTCCTTTCTGTTAAAACTTGTATTCAAATTGTCGGTGTAAAGGTTATATCTGTATTCAACTATTTGAAAAAGAAATAAAGATTTAACTCAAAGTAGATGTAGGCAGTTACGCCGAAACACTATAAACCTGGTGTTCTAGTTTTTGTAGTTAATTTTGCATACATTCCTCTATTTTAATTTTCTATCTTCATTAATCTCTCTATACAAATCACTCTTTGGGTGTTAGTAACCAATTTTGGTGCTAACAATTGGGTTATAGCAAGCTAATTAAAGGAGAAAGGTGAGTTTACAGTCACAACTATCTTCGATTTTAATTCAAGTTGCTATTATGTTGAATTGATGAATATGTGATTGAATTGATCTCAAGTTTGTATGTTATCTCTTATCATATAAAACCCTAGTTGTTGTTTTCTAAGAACCTTTATTATATAATCATTAAATCATCAAGTTGTATTCGTTTATAGGCTTGCACGATAGCCATATCAGTACTTCGAAGGTTGCAAGAAACAACGTCAGGATATAAGTGCCAACGGATCATCGGAAGGCCACCGACATCGCTTGGGGTTTAGCCCAAGATTTGCTACCGGGCCACTAGCCCATGCGACTGGTGCATCAGTCATGACTTGAGTTGAGCCCCATGTCATGTTTTTTGACCCTTCCTAGCCCGTTTAATTGTTCATGAACCTGTTTAAATTTTAAGACAAAAAATTGTTCGTTTGTCTTGATGGTTGAAATGATTTTGGAGTCAAATTGAAATTTTTTTATGATGAACAATTTGTGAATGGTTGTCAAACAAATGATTTAATTGCACTAGTTTATGAGGTTATTTATAAAGGAATTCATTTTAGAAACAAATTGATTTCTGTTTCATATATAGGGGAAAATATATATGTTGTTCGGATAAGAAAGATTTGGGAAAATACATACATACATACATACATACATACATACATACATACATATATATATACACACTTTGAATTTCAAAGTGATTTCGGAGCAAGCATTCTATATGTACTTACATGAATTAAATCATAGTTTATACTATATAGTATTATAAATCTTCTTGAATCAATATTTGTAAATTAGATTGCAAAGCAAAACTACTTTTAGTACAAAAATACACTATCTCACCTAAATAAGAAATTGAATTAAGTGCTCTAGTAAAACAAGTGGTATGAAATGCTTATGTTTATTTCATCGGTTAATTCGAGGACTTGTTTGAATAAACATTTATTTGCATGACTGGAATTACTAGCTTTTGTAATAATCGAAAGTGGATAGCATTTATTTGACAGGTTTCAGACTCATTTGTGGGTGATCCATTTAAGCGGATTAAATGCGATTTTTGGCCTATTTTGTTATACTTGTTTTCAAGCAAGTTATAATTGCAAAGTACAACCTTTTGTATTGGCGCACAAAGTGCGTATGTTGGTGTTGACTTGCAAAGTGCATGCCTATTTATTTGCATATATGGGCATGATTATTTATGCTCTTATTGTTGTGGTTACTTTGACTTTGATGAGTTTTGTAAATGAGCACTAAAACTTAGCTTAAAATTATGAAGCCTTAAACAAAGTATTACTATGTTAGCAAAGTATATCTATGGATATTCCCCTTAACATTTATGCAAGTTATTATTATTAGTATCTAACATTTTGTGATAATTAGAGATAGTCTGACCCATGTGTTATTTTAATGCTAGGTTCAGACCGAGGCTTGATAGGTATAGGGACTTAGTGGCTTTGAATGTGAGCTAGCTTAAAGAGTTTTACTTGATGATATTATTATTAATGATGTACCATTTGAGTCTTGTATATATACATTTGTTCTCGTGCCGACTTTTGTAGATAAGATATATAATGTGATTCAGTAGTATTCTCTTCTGTAGACTCATTCTTTTGAGAAGATATTGATGTATATTATTTCTGTTGCCCGACGTCTGATTCTGTAATGTATATTATATTATGTATTATTATGAATTATAGTAAACTCTGTACTATTGTTTTGTGCCTGGTTCGGATATGTCATATCACTTGTAAGAAGGAAAAATATAGTCATATTATTCGACGCATTCGATACTCGTCCAAAGCAATTTTATAGATGGTCGCTCCTATCCAGCCCTAATCTCTGCACTAACACACAGTATTACGCAACAATACTCTTTGTTAGTATGGATCTCAGGATAGGGCGTTATAGACCATTAGATTTCTTTCATCTTTAAATGGGGATGTAGGATGGAAGAGATATAATGGATAGGATCTCTTGCATCACATTCCAAATTATGTCTAAATTGAATTGCCTATATTTACCTATAGATTACTAATAAATGTGTAGCAAAATAAGATTTGGTATATAAAAAAATCATATTGTTACTTAGTATATAGAAAAATATATTATACTTAAAATTTGGGTAATTACATATTCAAAATTTTAATCCATTGTGTGATTCTTTGGATGTAATCTATTGCGACTGTACTTGCATTTACCTCAAAATAAGAGATAGTAAATAGAAGTTTATATTTTTTGTAGTTTTAATTTACAAAAGTTTTTATGTAAAAAAAAAGGAAAATGTGTGAAATGTAAGTAAGTATACAATTACATTCAAAAAAATCATTATTAGTTCGAAAATGGTAGTCACGGTGATATTATGATTCATCTATGTATGTATCATGAATTCGATGCATAAATTTTTATCACGATCTTCAAAAAAGCGAAGACAGTATTTTAGAAAATATTACTTAAATAATCAAAAAAATTATATGGAATACCCAACAAAAATTTAATGAAAACAAAGCAAAGGAATTATTATTTCTTAACTTAGATGGAAAAACATTCATTATCTTTTTCTATAATCTTTTAAGTATACTAATTTGAAAACTAATGTCGAATTAAAATCATAAACAACGGTCCCTTGAAATATATCCTTAATATGTTCCTAAAGAATACATGTTTCTTGAATATAACATTTGTGATTACTTTCCATATACATTTTTTCTGCAAAAATCTTGTATTCGCTGAGTTAATTTCTAAAGTAAATTTTTTAATTTTCTTTCACTTCATAATAATCAATACACACCTTGGTCAAAAAACTATTGGCGAACTTGCCATTTATAGTAATAACAATAGCTGAAATATAATTGAATCAATAGAGAATTCAGCATAATAAAATTTATGAAGGGAATTAAGAAAAAGAGTGAATTATATCTAGAGTCCAAAAGGATGGATTATGAAATGGTGGAAACATCATCGTTGATGTGCTTAATTTACATATTATATTTCATTTATACTTAACATGGATCAACTAATTTTCACTATATCAATCTTTCATATGATCGTTCAACTAATATATGATCCTACAATTTCGGTATCGGGATATTAGTTGTTTTGATTGGCCTTTGATGTACAATAGTGTTTGATGTGTATTTATTTTATCTTTATTTTTGTTTGGTTATGATTTGTCAATATGATCGGATTGATTTCCTTTTAGTAGGTTATCATGAAAGATTTAAAATACAAATATAAGATATCGAAATTTAAGTAAAAGAGTAATTCTATTAAGTCCATTTGAATAGAATATAAAGATCAAGTGAAATTCAGATAAATATTTTGCCTAGAAATCTTTTAACTTGGATAAATATTTGACATTTTTCTCTTGGTCAAATTTGAAAGCCTTTTCGGGATAGAAACTTCTTGAAACTACAATATATAATTTGTTTGGATTTTTCATTTATTCGATTTTAATTTGAAATTCAATTTTTATCCAAAGAATACTAAGCATAGTCTATAGAAATCTCAAAAATTAGATGACTTTTTTGTAAGAGAAATGAACTATTTGGAATTTATGTTTGTCTACGAACTGCTTTTCCTATTATATTTTGTATGATTCTTGATAGACATGTTGAATTACAATATATGAATTAATACTTAGACTTGCTTCCCATTGTTATTTGAGAAGTAAATAGATTTATAGCAGAATTGATACAAAAAGTATAGAAACATGTTATTAGTAATAAGAAGATCATTTAGAAAAATTCACTCTAATCCATGTCATGTTTGTTATTTTTATTAAAAAATGCTAGGGGTTCAATCCTACATTCCACTTTTTTTTCTTTTGTTTTTGTCTTTGGTATTACCACTTAAGCTAAAATGTTCTATTTACTTGGAAGTTACATAAGAAAGAGAAAAATTAACTTGAAATGTTGAGGGTGAATTCATCATTCGTTGAATGTGATTTTACAAAAGTAATTGATGTAAACTTAATATTTTGTAAGATATGTGCAAAAATGTATGAGGCGTATCTATTTTATTTTTTCCTTTTTTACAAAATATATGATGTATGATTATTTCAAAATGTATGGTGGACGCTTTTTAAAATATTTGGTTATACTTGGCCTTTTTGTAAAAGTAAGTTGGGCATTTAGTATCAAATAAGTAAAATAATTTGTTAACTACACACCCAAAAAAATGCATGTATACAAACAAAATAAATGAATTTAAGTCATATACATATAAATGAGCATTAGTAGAATGGCCTGGCATTCATTGTTGAAAGTGTGTTATCATAATTAAGTTGAATCGCAGTCAAAGTGCAAATAATTGTGGATCGCTTCGGTCTAAAATTCAATTATACAACGGTTGTGAATAGACTAAAGGTCAGATCACCAATAGTCTAACCTTTAATTTTAACCAGTTCAATCATGTTTTCATTATTTTTCCTCCTTATCCTCTTCATTTTTCAATTTAGATATGTTGACCAAAAAACAAATCCAAAAAATTTGCCGCTACATCAAATTCTCCACTACAAGCACCATGCTTGTGCTGCCTGTTTTAGCCTGACAACCTTTCCAAGTTCGTCCCTTCCGGATCTAGTAATAATTTCGCCCTAATCTAGTAATGATACTGATTTTATTATGGAATGTTAACTCGTATCCTTTTTTATTTGACTTAAATACTTAGATTAGAAGTTGAATTTAGTTAGAGCGCGGATATTAACAATGAACCGTGAAGAATGAATAATACAAAATAATAATTAAATCATGGTTTTGAATAATATGAACCTCAAAAAGTAATTCAATTGTGTTAATTACTTAATTTTTATGATCAGAACGTCAAAAAACTTGATTTAATACTTAGGTAATGATTTTCCTACCGTCTAATGCTAGATTTGATACTGATAATAATGAAAAAAGTTGTATTTGAATTAATTTTATTGATTATAATTTAAGGCTCATAAAGTTCACTGATTATGAGATAAAATGATTCACCGTGCTAATGCTCTTTAATGCTCGATATAGTTTGCTATTTTTTGGATTGAAGTTCATATCCCTTTTGTTACGTACCAATAAGAAATTATGTACAATAGTGCATAATAGCACTAAGAAAATATTTACAAACACACTTTAGCTAATAGCAATAAACATTGCCCCTAGAACCCCAAATTTCTCCACCCGAACATCGGCCTATATAACCGCATTAACATCCTTCTTTAAAGAAGTCTCTAGATCCTTCAAGAAAAATACCGTCTTTCCACTTTCTACCACTTATGCTTCACCACTTAAAAAATGGCAAACCAATTTTAACTCCAAATCGAAGAGAAAACACATGAAATCATTCCATCCATTTTAAGCATAATCTTGCATGGAAAAATGATGACGTTCTTGTCTCTTTATCCCCAATTCCAATTACAAGTGATCAACAAGTGCTAATGATGGATTTACATAGATCTATGATAGATCTATGTAGATCTAAATCAAATCGTTACAAAGGCAAAGAGTTTAGGCAGCAGAGGGCGTGGATTGACGAAGAACTAGCTGATGGTAGACAAACCCATAAGATTTACTACTTAATGGAGAGTAACCAAATAGATCTGCTTGCTTCCAGATATAAATAAAAGGTATTTAATGTTTTGTAGCTTAGAAATTCCAGTTTCCATAGCAATTTTTTTTCTTGTACTCACATGTGCATAGAATTGAAACACAAATTGTACCTCAAGTTTGACTATTTTTTGCTTGATAATACGTAATCTATTCCATTCCTATAATAGAAAATGTTAGAGAACAAAATGTTATTCAATACAAGGGAAGATCATTACCTGAGGCTTCAAAGCATCGCAAGGAGTTTTAATGATCAAGTCAAGCCATCCAGCATAACCACCTTCTCAGATGGTAGGTAAAATACTAAAAATGCTTACATATCTCTTTATTCTTTTGATTGATATACTATTTATGATTGGATTTGATTATGCATCGCTTATCTACTTGCATAATATTTGCTTCAACAGATATAGTTTTACCAAACATTTTATTGTTTTGTTCTCTCCATATCATCCATATGCAAGTAAAAATAGATTATTGCAATATATCGACTCGTGCATTTTTTATTAAACTTGTTAATGAAATCATTCATCTTGGTTTTTAAATCCAATAAACTAGAGTGTGATAGTGTCCACATAATTTTAATTTTTCTCCTTTTCCAAATATATGTGTTGAACTTGGATTTGAAATAAAAATGTTGAGTATTTTCTTTACAATGATTGCTCAACATACATATTGAGTCGATTTGAATGCATCTTTGGCTGACCTAATCATCTATGGGAAGAAAATTACTCATAGCTTTGAACAAACAGACTGCCATCTTGGGATAGTGCAATATATCCCATTAATTGTTATTTTTCTTGCATGGAATAGTTGAATATCTTACTTTTGAGGAAGAAAAGAGTTAGCAAAGTTCAGTAAAGCTTTGCATGAGGAAGCTCTATATTGTTTGCTTATTTATCATTTGTTAATAGTTTTTAGGTTTTTTAGTATAATTTGTATTTAAATGCGCAATTTTCGAATAAAATTATGCACAATTTTGATAGTTTGACCATTGAACCATCGATTCCTTTAACATTGAGTTATCAATTTTGAACTCATGGCTCGATCACAATAACCATGGACTTGAAACATACTTTTGTTCCACCAAACCATATAGAAGTTATTTTGAACTTAGAAATGAATCAAACAAGAACAAATAAAAATGATCTAAGTTGCTTACCTATACATATATTAGAAAGTAACTATGAACGTGAGTTTTTTAAAACATGGAAAGTAAATCAGTAAATGTTAACTTGTCCTTAATTCAAGCAAACAAATTAAAAGCATTTATTCTAATTTAATAAAAAATTAAGTTATTGCATTTTTTTTATTTACCTTTGCATTTTGGTTAAACTATTATAATTTTATATAGTTGGATCATTTGATTAGAAAACTTTGAAATCTTAGTGACATGAGTGGAAAATCCTAGAATTTAAATAGGATTTTCCATACATATATCAATATCCAATAAGTATATTGGTGTGGTAAATAAAGAAGTATTAACTGTTCTGATTGAATGTCCATAATTAAATCCAAATCAGATTAACTATTGCACGCATATTGAGCTTAAGTAATTGTTAAAAAATATGGAAATAGTTTTTTTGATTTGGTAAATGAATCCATTAAATTAAAAAAATTATCAGAAATTAAATTGAAAACAACGAATTTTTTTTTATCTTAGTTCAGTAACTAAAATCAGAAAAGAATTATTATTTCCCTTTTGAACTCTTCTTTTACAACTTTGTTATTTAGGCAGCGAGCCCATCAAACAGTTAAAAAAACGTAACAAAGTTTTTCCGAAAAAGTATTATATATGGCTCCCATTGTAAATATGTTAAATTTATAAATAAAGCAAAAGGTAAGTAAATAAATAAGGCTAATTCTATTAACCTACCATCTTTTTTCTTACATACCCGACCAAAAAATAAAAATATGTACATACTATTTTTTTAATGACTTGCCTTTTCCATTCTCGAATGTTGACACTAATACATCCACGGTATTTACGTGCTGAGCTCCCAAGTGCCAAAAAGATAGATTGTTAGGCAAAATAAAAGGAAAAAGAAATAGAACAAGAAAGAAGGAACATAATATTGAATTCTCACGGCGGAACGATAACATATGTTATCAAAAGTTAGTACAAACTATCACTCTAAGAAACAAAGCATTTTAGAGTTATAATTCTAAATATATTATTAGACTAAACAGTTATAACAACATGCCCTCAAAAATACTGAAATGTATAATATAGTAATGCAGTGGAAATAAGAATACTACAGTAGGTGAAACATCCAGCTCGCCTCCTTGAGCTCCAGAACGTCTAACAAAAACCTGGCTTTCTTAGACCGTTCGAAAGAGAACATGAGGAATTTAGGGAAAAAAATCACCAGTTAGATCCATGTCTGGTGTGAGAAAATCAAAAAAAAAAATGTGTACAACATATAACAGTACTTTGAGACCACAAGGCATGTCATAACGATTATCCCCTCAAAAGAACCACTCTTCTAATAAGCATAAAAGGTGATGCAATAATAATGTCTAATGTCAAGAATATAAATCAAAATATAGTCATTGATGCTTACATTAAGCGTACCATAACAGTATCGAGGGTACAATCAAAACCGCTAAGGTATGTCGTATAATGGATTTTCCGTGGATATACCTTCGGTCAAGCCGAAATCCAATCTCTCGCAAAAGGATTAGAAACAACCCCTGAGCATCATATATCTCTAGGTAAAATATACCATTAAGGTCAATTTAACCGATCCTCATCTAAAACAGGTGATCCCAAATATCATCTGTGTTGAAGAATGTGGGGAATGACTTATCACTAACAAAAATGAGTGGAAGCGATTTAATCAAGATCATGTATTGTCTATTTGAATACCAATGCAAACTTAAAATCTGCTATGATATCACATAAAATCAAACTGTAAGAAGAGACATAGAATATTTAACATGGTTTGGATTTGTATCATACATCCATGAAGACCCAACAACCCTTTTATTCAAACACTAAATTCAGAGAGACTACAAGCCTAATGAATGATTAAAGAGTTACAAGATGTAGAAATTCTCTCTAATCAATCACTCAGTTGAAGGATCATAATTTAAATAACTCAAAATAGAAAACCCCAAATTGATTTAGCTAGGGGTTTCAATCAAAATATTGGAAATCTGATCTCTTCATTAGGAAGAGGATTAGGAGGCTAATATATAGATGCTCTAATCACTCTAGACCATCTGATCACATCAAAATAATCTATATGATTAATAGAGAAGAACCTTGCACCGAAATGGCGAAACTGCCCTCTAAATTTGAATCAGCCAAAACCCTGGGACAATCTCGTAGTAGTGACTCAAACGTCTGACCAAAGGGGGGTCAGAAATTTGTTCAAACTCGGGATAGAACTTCCATCAACTTAGACGTGTGACCAAACTATCTGGTTTGACAAATGAAGGAACTCAGATGTCCGAGTGGTTAAGCCAAACACCTAAGCGCCTAATACTCCTCTATTCTTAAACTCCACAGGTAATCAGAAGTCTGGCTTGGGTTCCCAGACGTCTGTTTACTTGTTTCTAGCACTTTATCAACCTCTTTTCCTCCAATCGACATCCTAACTCTTCCAACATGAAGATCTACACCATATCTTCAATCTGAAGCACTCACAGGCATATATTTGAATCGCATAACAACAACACTCCACCTTGATTCAACAATCAAAAAAATGATAGGGGTTGTTGGGCCTTAGCAACGGAAACCAAACTAATCATGTTTGTCCAATGCTCAAACTTGTCTTTAGAATGTGAATTAGTCATCATATCTGAAGGATAATCCATAGTACTCACCTTCACTAACTTGATTTTGCTTTATTCTACCTCAAGCAAAAGGATGCTTCATCCAAGAATTATAGGCTTGATTCTCTACAAGATGAATCATGCTTACTATTTGAAAATAGCTCTACCGTCTGCTGTACCACCGAAAGATCATCCAATAATGGAAGTAAATAAAATAACACTTTGGTCGCTTCCACAATCGATACCAACTCAGCCTCCATAGTAGACAAAGCTACTATTAATTGCAGCTTTGATCTCCATGAAATCAGGCCTATGCCAAGTGTAAAAACATAATCTGGCTTTGACTTTCATCTATCTCTATCCCTAGAATAATCTAAATCATAGTTACCTTTAAGAGATATGTCTCCATCTACTTCACTACAAAACAAGCCAACTGAAGAAGTTCCATGAAGATATATAAGTTCCACTGCACAATACCCATAACATGGGCTAGATCTTTTCTTGTGCACACCATCGCATACATAAGAATACTAAAAGCATTAGAGTAAGGTATATCAGCTATATACCTCTTGTGTTTAACTGATGAAGGAGATAAGTCTTTCGACAACTTAAAATGAGAGTCTAATGGAGGGCCAACACGAGTAGCTCTCTCCATACCAAATCGAGTGAGGACCTTTTCGACGTATTGTTCCTGAGTGAGCATCAACTCTCTACTTTTTCTATCTTTGAATATCTTCATTTCTAAAAAAAATCTTTTCCCAAATCCTTTATATCAAAATATTTACTGATCTCTACTTCTCCGGACTCATCATGGATAACATTTAATGCACATATTGCCATGCCATCAAAGTCTTCGATGCTCAATAACAACAAACTCATTAACCCACCTAGGCTTCCTTTTCTATCTAACATGCCTAGTCTATGAATGAGCTCCACCTCGAGTAGATCCATTATACTAACATTTTTACTATCCTCATCAACCGCCATGTTATCAGAATTACCATCTAAACCTCTGTGTAAAGAATCCGAAGGCAAGTCACCTTATGTTTGTCTAAATCTGTCTTTACATTGTCATCGGATAAGGAAGGCTCCTACTTCAACATAACCTTCTCATCAAAAGTCACATGAAAATTTATAAAATTCTTCTTGTTAATAGGATACAACAACCTATATCCCTTCACCCCTCTTCTATAACCTAGAAAGATATACTTACGAGCTCTAGGTTCTAGCTTTCCTTTGCTCTCATGAATATAAGCTGGAAATCCAAATACTCTACGATATGAATAGCAAAAAATATTTCTTTTCCGTACTGCTTCAGGAATCTTCATATCTATAGTAGTAGAAGATATGCGATTGATGAGGAAAGCAATATAGATAAAGCTTCAGCCTAAAATCCCTTCCTTAACTTAGCAGTTAATATGTGGCAATGAGTTTTCTCCAACAATGTCTGATCCATCCTTTCAGCAAATCCACTAGACCGAGGGTTGTTAGGTGTGGTGTAATACCATTAAAGCCTTAAGATTCATAATAATTGATGAATACCTTTGGTACAATTTCACTGCGATTATCTAAATGGAGAACTTTCAACTTCTTCCTTGACTGCTTCTCAACTATACATTTCTACTTTTGAAACCGGGAGAAGGTTTCGCTCTTAGACTGTAGAATGTATGTCCATACTTTACAAGAGAAATCATCTATAAACGAAACGAAATACTTGGCTCCACCAAAGAATGGGCAAGGGGAAGGCCCTCGAACATCTATATGAACATACTCTAGGACACTTTTGCTTTATGCTCACCAGAGCCAAAAAAATTATGTGTTATCCAAGAACACACTCTTTACAAAAGCCAAGCTTTGAATGTTGAATACCATCAATCAAAACCTTGCTTTGTTAACTAATCCAAAAGACATTCACTAATATGTCACATCCGTTAGTGCCACAATCTAGATGAATATAAATCAGCAGAAGTAACAGAAGTTGATTCACCAACTGCAATAGTGCCCTTCAGCAAATAAAGATTTTCTACCCTCTTGCCTTTCATAACAATCATGGAACCCATCGATATCTTCATTTACTCCCCCTAAACTACAAAGCCTACTCAAAGCCCTAAATCAAGCTACTTCTCAAATCAGGTATATGTCTAATGTCAGTAATAGTACAAATAACACCGTCAAACATTCTGACCTTCACACTGTCAACACCAAACATACGGCAAGAAGCATCATTGCCAATTAGAACTCCTTCACCAAACTCATCGTATGTAGAGAAACAATTCCTATTAGGTGTCATATGATATGATGGGCCAAAATCAATAAGTCATAACTTTCTCTTCCTAGAAGAGCCAGAAGCTATAACACATCGGTAGTACTCTCTGCATTTGATTTCTTTGCAGTAAATTCAGAAGCTTGCTTTGAGTCTCTTCTTCATCCTTTGTGCTTAGGACATTGAGCTACAAAGTGCCCTAGTTTCTTATAATAATGGAAAGTCAATCGCTTAGGCCTCCTACATTGTACCTTATATATCTACCTCCATCATTGTTTGACTTGCTTTGACTTCTACCTCTCTAAATAGATAGGCTTTCTGTATCACCATCTAAACTTGTACTCGCTAATCTTTCTGTTAACACTTTCATTATAGAGACCGACTTTACATTAGATGGACTAATCTTACTACGACCATATATCATGGAGTTAACAAAAGCAGTATACTCCTTAGGTAAGGAACACAGAAGATCACCGTCTTAGCCTCATCAAGAATATCAACATCTATTGCTTTCATGTTCGTAATCAAGTGGTTAAAGCATCTACATGCTTCGTAAGATCGGTTCCGGACTTCATCTTAAACGAATAGAGTTATTACTGAAGAATAATTTGATTCGTCAGACACTTGTCTTGATATGCATAAGATAATGCATCCCATAATTCCTTCGCCATCTTCTTTTAAGAGAATTCTCTAACCACTTCATTTGAAAGACACAATTAGATTGTTGTAGGAGCTTAATCTTCTATCTCTTCCAAAACAGTTGCCTCGATGTCCTTTAATTTATCAGGCACAAAAACAATCTATCTTCAAAATCTTCTCCTTCTTAAACACTGCCTGCATCTTTATCTTCCAAGTTCCAAATAAAATTTCCATCAAAATGTGTAACAATATAATTGACACCAGATCTACAAATAAACTTACCAGAAGTAGCCATTAATACCCAAATAGAACAATAATACTAGCTTCAATACCAAACTATGGTGAAAAATGCAGGGAACGATTTATCACTAAAAATAATGAGCAGAAGGATTTAATCAGGATCTAGTATTGCATATTTGAGTACCAATGCAAACTAAGAATCAACTATGATATCACATAAAATCGAATTGTAGTAAGAAAAGAGACGCAGGAGATTTAACGTTGTTCATATTTGATCTTAGGTCCATGGAGACCCAACAACCCTTTTATTCCAATCACCAAATTCAGAGAGAGCACAAGCTTAATCAATGATTAGAGAGTTACAAGATATGGAGTATCTCTCCAATCAATCACTCAATTGAAGAATCACAATTTAGACTACTCAAATTAGAAAATACCCAAATTGATTTACTTAGGGTTTCTATTAATTTCGATTATTGCAAATCTGATCTCTTCATTAGGAAGATGATTGAGATGCTAACATATTGATGCTCTAATCACTCTAGTCCATCCGATAAGTCAAAATAATATGCACCATCAATAGAGAAGAACCCACTAAAATGATGAAACTACCTTCAAAATTTGAATCAGCCAATAACTTGGGAAAATCTCGTAGCAACGGCTCAGACGTCCAACCAAAAGGGTCAGACGTCTGTTCAAACTCTAAAGAAAGAACTTCGATTAACAAAGACATCTAGAAAAACTACATGGATGTACAAAGGTAAGAACTCAGATGTCTGAGTGATCAAGCCATGCGTTTGAGTGCTTGATACTCCTCTATTCTTAAACTCAACAACCATTCAGATGTTTGGCTTGGTTCCAAACGCCCGTTTTCTTTTTTCTTACACTTCATCAACTTCTCTCCTCTAATTCTTTTTCTCCCTTCCTCTAGTCGACTTCTCGACTGTTCCAACATGAAGCTCTACACCATATATTCAATCTGAAGTACTTATAGACATATATTTGAATCGCATAACAACAACATGATATTTATTATTATGGCTAGTCTTTGATGTATAACAGTATTGATATGAATTTGTTGTTATCCTTTTTTTTATTATAATTTATCAACATGGCTAGATTGATTTCATTATTGTCGACTATCACCCAAGATTCCAAATAGAAAAATAAAGAAAAAAAATCAGTACTTAAGAGTGTAATTTAATCTATGCCCTTTTGAGCAAAAGATGAATATCAAGTCAAATTTCAATAAATATTTTGTCCAGAAACCTTTTAAATTGAATAAATAGTTGACTTTATGCTCTTGGTCATATTTGAAAATCTCCTTTCAATCTAAACTTCTTGAAATTAAAATATATAATTGGTTTGGATTTTTCATTTATTCAGTTTTAATTTGGCATTCGATTTCAATTCTAAAGAATACTAAGCATACTATACAGAATTCTAAAACTTTTGATGACTAAATAATCATTCTTTTCTCATATTTCATGCCTATCTAGAATTCCAAAAACATAATATAACAAATCGTTTATATTTTGATCCAAAAATTTGTTGAAGAAAATGAACTATGTGGGATTTAAGTCTGTGTGAACTGTTTTTTCCTTTATACTTTGCACGATTCTTGATAATCATTTTGAATTACACTATATGAATTAGTACTTAGGTTTGCATTCAATGGTTGTCCGAGGAGTAATTAAACTTACAATAAAACTGGTAGAAAATTATAGAAACATATCATCAACTAATAATAAGATCAATTAAAATTACTTTAACCCATGTCATGTTTGTTATTTTTATGAAAAATGGTGGAAATCAATCTTGCATTTCTTTTTTCTCCTTAGTATTTTTCAGTACAAATGGTTGTCTAATAAGTTAGAGAAGAAAGAAAAAATTTAACTTGAAACTGAAGGGTGAACCCATTATTCTTTGAATGTGCATTTTTCAACTTTCGAGGTAAAGTTAGTATTTTGTGGAGTATGTGTAAAAATGTATGGTGCATGTTTTCTTCTCTTTACACAAAATATATGATGCGTGATCGTTACAAAATATATTTTGTATGTTTTTTTACTAAATATTTGGTTATACTTAACCTTTTTGGATTCAAATAAATTGGGAATTTAGTATTAGATAAGTTAAACGATATTGTTAGCCACTGATCCAAAATATAAATGCTCATTATACGGACAAATTAAATGAAATTAAATGATATATATTCAAATGATTGTTTTTAATGTGTTTTTCAAAATACAAAAACTCGAATGATGTTGATTTGAACTTAGAAATGAAGCAACTATAACAAATAAAAAAGATCCAAGTTGCTTACCTAAATAAATTAGAAAATAAACAACGAATGTGGTTATTTAAAATTAGTTAAGTAAATTTGTAAATGCTTTACTCGTTCCTAATTCAAGTGAACATGTTATATGTGTTCATTTTAATTACATAAAAAGATTCCATTTACAGTGTTTTCCTTTTGATTTATCTATGCATTTTGGTTAAGTTAGGACGTTTTTAAATGATTAGATCATTTGATCAAAACTTTAAAACCATAGGGTACATGTGGAAAAAACTTAGAATTCAAATAGATTTTGTCAAAAATACATCAATAATAAATAAGTGCATTAGCATGATAGACAAATTTGGAGTTGCACTACTTGTTCCAATTAAATGTTCATTGGTATTTGTGAATCAAATTAATTATGGCATACACATTGAAATTAAATTGCTAAAAAATATGAATTTTTTTGATTTGGTAAATAATTCAATTAAATAAAAGTCATTGGAAACTGAAAAAAAGTAGTGGATTGATCATATTTCAGTTCGATGACTAAAACTAGAAAAAAATCATCAGTTCCATTTCCAAATCTTCTTTTACAACTTTGTTATTCAAGCAGTAAGCCTACCAAACACTTGAAAAAACCATGTAAATAAGTTTCCAAAAAATTCACTGTCAACAGGTGCCCACTATAAATTTGTTAAACTAGCAAATAAAGTAAAACTAAGTAAATAGATAAACTACGAACAGATAAATTTCTCCGTTTAGAACACCTTTTCATGGTTTCTTCAAGTGGGCGCTACTGTGGGCAGTACACCAAATAAATCTCTCTAATTTTCTTGCAATCAAAATGCATTCACTTCTTTCTTTTGCTTTTATTTCTTTCATTCCTAACTATTAATAACACTATGCTAATCCTATTAACCCATCACCATTTTCCCTACACAACCCAGCAAAAAGTAAAACATGCACTTACTATTTTGCTCTTACTAATACATAACCTTAAATGTACTTTCATTCACTATTTTCTTTACTGTAAAAAGATGGGGAAAATTAATATAAAAGGAAAGCTGAATCAACTATGCAATTTTAGTATGCAAACTTAAATTGTCATGAAATAATTAAGTAATGTAAATCGCAAGTCATATAGCACCAATGAATCAGGTAAAAATTAATCTTAATACGATTTCATACAACATAAAAAACAAAAACTTCATGCACTACAATCTAATTCCATCTAAATTGAGTGGTTCGATAATATGGAAATGAGTAATACATAGTGCCTAGCGGATAAAGAACTTAGTCAGCAACAAGTTAGGATGGATAGAAACCCAGTTATCATCAAGATAGGAATGGATAGAAATCTAATATGTGGAAAACTAGGAATGAATATAAACCTATTTCATAGCAAGTTTAAAATGGTTAAAAATCTAGTTTGTTGCATACTATGAATCATCTAAGACCCAGTGCAGTACACTACATTAATCGACAAAAAACTTGTTTACGACACACTAGGAATGGATGAAACTATGTTTATGCCTCACAAGCCATAATATATATCAACATTTGGGTCCAATGTTTAATTAAAGCTAGTTTGATTTATGCAACTGATTAGCTGAAGGGTATATTTGGTATAAACAGATCATAGGAAAAATATGGAATGTAGTATTTTTACAAATGATTATGGAATGGAAAAGGAAATTAGCTGGGTGTTAATAGATTTGGCTAAGATGAACAACCTATAAGTTGGTATCTTTTAGAATGAAGAAGGTGTTGAACTTGTGAAACAACTTTATCAGTTTTTTCATTGCATCTAGAATTAGATAAATCTAAATCGGGTGGAAACTGAATATGTAATCCTAATTATTAATTAAGTATGTCACACTTTTGTTCTAAATCAAGTTTGTCTATCCGCGTAGATGGAAATTGAGGATTTATAGATGTAACATTATACATTGTATCAATTCTATCCATGAACCGTTTTGAAGTTCATTGACTGACTTCAAACACCTTAAATATGCAACATGAGCATTATCAAATGCATAGCAGAAACCAACTGCTTTTAATAAACATTTTGAACAACCATAGCATATGGTTACATCTTATGAGTTAATGATCTTAGAACCAGAAGAACCCATAAATTAAAGATGAAAAATGTCAAATTAGGAATGAAAAGATAAGTAGTTACACGTTCCAATTTAACAACGCTATACATGTAAATCATGCCATAGGTTGTATCCAGTAACATCTATCTAGAATAATCATAAAGAATTGGCCTCGTTAGTTAGAAAATATTACTCAGTCTTTTAGTAAGGCTAATTCTTAACATTTATTCCAAATAACTATTATCAAATATGACCCCTGACATAATTTACATGCATAGATTCGCTAATTGGAATGTTTAACTAGTTATCTTGTCATTCCTAATTTGATATTTTTATCTTTGTTTTATGGATTCTTGTGGTTCTAAGAATGATTACTCAGAAGATATAACCCTTTGCCATGCTACTCAAAATGTTTTTTAAATGAAATTGGTTTCTGTTGTGCGTTTGCCGATGATCACATCACATATTTTAGGTCTTTGAAGTTGGTCATTGAATTTTCAAACTAGTTCATGAATAGAATTAATGCAATGTATAATGTATTCTTTTAATTCTCAGTTTTCTTTACGTAGATGGATGAACTTGATTTGGATAAAAGGTGATATACTTATTTTGTAATTAGGTCACATATTTATAGAAACGCTAATAATCCTATCATATTTAAAATATTGACAAAATCAAAGAGTAAGAAAACTAAAAAAAGGAAATGGATGATCGAATTTAGAGATGGGACATAATTATGCCAGACTAAAAAGCCTATATTTATTTTGGAAGGAGTGATCTGGCAGTAACAAAGATGAATCGAATCTTGTTAAAAAAATTGGATTTACTCTAAGTATATAGTTTGGGGATTAGAAGTTGAATGAGTTTTTGGAATTTTTTACGATTTTGTTATATTATAGTTTTTTTGGTTGAGTTGTGTGTTTATTCGTATGATTTATGTGATTTTTAATTAGTTGTGCTGTTGTTTAGCCAAATGTTGAATTTTTTGTTTGACTGGCAAGGAATAGTTATGAAGTGCATGATACGAACATGTAAACTAATTCACTCAAACATGCTTGGTTACGTTCTAAGTTTTTTGTTCACAATTGAAAAAAGAATTGAATGATAATGTAGGGTTTATTAGCTAGTTTTGAGCAATGTTATAGTTAATTAAATTTTTGTATGACATTTATATTTTTCGATAATTTTAAGCACAAATGAATAAAATACATCGAATGACTGTCTTAGAGATAGCTTTGGTTTATGTGCATTATACATGTAGAAATGGATAGGATTATGCAATTTCCTGCTGAAGTGCTAAATTGATCATGTAATTCTTACTTGTATGACAGTTGTTTCCTGGGGAATTGACCAGGCAACTTAGTACTCGGCCTCCCCATCATCGATTAAATTATCGTTCGGCATCACGTTACGACCGACATCCAAAAAGCACTCGGCGTCCAAGCTCATTCGGCGTCAATGGAACGTTCGGCATAAATGAACGTTCGGAATGTTAAGACCGTTCGGCATGGGACAACGCTCAGCATCTAGGAGCATCTGGCATCAAGAAACGTCCGACATCCATGAACATTCGGCCTACAAATGAGGTCCGGCATCGCTGGGCGTTCAGCATGGTAGGATCATCTAACATTCCATATCGTTCGGCATTCGCACCATGTTCGGCATTAGGATGTGTCCGGCACTCAAGGGATTCGGCCTTATCTCGTTCGGCCTAACCATCGTTCGGCCGAGTTACTGATTCGTATTCTAGTATCATTCGGCACAAGTGCTCCCTACGGCATTCAATGTGTTCGGCCTCATCTCGTTCGGCCAAAGGAGATTGTTCGGCATAAGGGGACCGTTCAGCATTCATAGTGACTAGCCTCATCTCATTCGGCCAAAGGAGATTGTTCGGCATAAGGGGACTGTTCAGCATTCATAGTGGTCGGCCTCACTTCGTTCGGCAAAGAGGGGTACGTTCGGCATTGGAACGTTCGGCATTTGATCGTTCGGCCTCTCTGGTTCGGCGCACAGAAACCACTCCATTTGGGCCAGGATATTCAGCTACCAGGCCCACCAAGAAAGTCCGACCCACCTTCGTCTATAAATTGAGGGGCAGGGGCACAGAAAAAAGGGAGCGATTTTAGAGAAGACTGGGGAGACTCTGCCATTTTCAGGACTCATTCCAGACTTATTTCTTTGTATCTTGCAATTGTATTCAAGTACTTTGAAGCGGATTGTATCTGTAATCAAGTATCAATGAAAAGAATAAAGATCAACTTCAAAGTGGACGTAGGATACTACGCCGAACCACTATAAATTTGGTGTTCTTACTTTCTGCATTTAAATTTACATTCTTTTCTCTGTTTTAATTTACTTTCTTCATTAATCTCTCTACACAATCTTTCTAATGGTGTTAGTGACCAATTTTGGTGCTAACATTTTGGTGCTTTCACTGAGAGTTGAATTCTTAGGCTATTAGGATCTGCTTTGTAGCTACTGGATTACTTAAATCTTCCGAAGGAGATCCAAAAATCATCCATAAGGCATCTGTTGATTCTACTCAGAGTTACAATCAACAACTCTACTATGGGGAGACCACGAACAAGATCAACCTCTCATAATGCAGATGTCCATGAGACTGCTAGTGTGAAACAAGTTGGACCTAGCAATCAGCAAGTGATTCGAGGTGTAGGGCCCTCCAATCAAAACCAAGCGGAAGTTGTTTCCTGAGCAGAGTTCAATGACTTAATAAGAGAACTTAAGGAAAGTAGAAAGCAGCTTGCTGAGAAAATGCAAGCCAATGCTGACCTCATGACTCAGGTTACTCAGCAGCAGCATCAGAATGCTGAAGGTAGTCGTGCCCCCTACTCTAAAGATGATAGTTCGACTTCAGCTGACAAACCTCTTAGGCGTAGACGCCGTAAGGATGAAGGTGCATAGGCGGGTGCCACAGATCGATCGACTAGGGATCAAGCCCCCAAAGAGACTGGCGTGAGGCTCACCAAGGTCCCAAAGAACCTAACCTCTCATCTTCCATACAAACCCCGGACTTGACAGCTATGGTCAGGCAGTTGATGAAAGAAAACAAAGGTTTGACTAATGAAGATTGAAGAGTGTCTAAGAGTCATACTCCCTTCATGGATACCATTCTACAGGCTGAATATCCAAGAAAATGTAGCATGCCCACCATTCCAGCCTATGAGGGGAAGTTTGACCCCAGACAACATGTGATGAGGTATGGATGGATGATGGATTCTGCAAGAGCTAATGATGCGACCAAGTGTAGGTGCTTCCCGATCACTTTGTTTGGAATTGCCACCGTGGTTTACCCGACTCCCACCTCGATCTATATCCAGTTTTGATGAATTGGCAACGAAATTCATAGAACAATTCAGGATACACACCACTCGTCCAAGGGACGTGATGTCCTTATCAAGCGTAATCCAAGCTTCGGGAGAGTTATTAAAAGCATACTTGCAAAGATTTCATGTTGCTGCTACCGATGTGAGCAATCCTAACGACCACGCGATTTTGATGGCAGTAATGCGTGGAGTGGATCCGGATTCTGAGTTTGGAGATTGGTTGGTGGGGAAGCCCCCAGCTACGCTGGAACGTTTTTATTCGAAAGCTCATCAGTTCATAAGAAGGGAGGAAGCTCGGTGTACAGGGCGAGACAAGGCACCAGGGCCCGTTCAAGAGTCTATGAAAAGTAACATCGCCGTGAAACAAACTGGAGGTAATTCTGGAAAAACTCAAGTTAACATCCAGAACAAGCCTGGGCAGTCTAAAGGATCAGGAGGTGGAAATCCCGAAAAGAAAAAAGAAACAGGGAGATGGAAATCAAGGATCCCAACCTACAATGAATACACCCCGTTGAACGCATCTCTTGAAAACATCTATTTATCAACTTGCAACACTTTCCAATATAGAAAGCCACGTCCAAAGGAATTGACGGAGGAATAGAAGCGGACCGGAAAGTATTTCTATTTTCACGAGTCTTATGGGCACAACACGGAGGAGTGCAGACACCTCCATGATGCTATAGAAAAGATGATTAGACAGAAAAAGCTGTAGGAATTTGTCAAAGACCCACAGGACGGGAGGCAAGAAACATCATACCATAGACGTGGGTCGGCCCCGCACCAACTAGAACAACCTACTCGAACTGTGGGCAGATTGGTTATTAACACGATTGTTGGTGGACCTCATCCTATGGATAAGAATTTGCATGAGATGGAGTGATATGCTGACTCTTTAAGACATGCAGAGTATGAGTGTTGTTCGAATGTGGAGGATGGGACTCCTGCAAAGCAGCAGCGCACGATGAATGATGATATCGTATTCAGGAGCTGAGATGCGGACAAGGTGGAGGCCCCTACCATCGACCTGATGGTCATATCTACGACAATCGGGTCGACGTATGTGAAGAGAATTCTAATTGATTGTGGAAGCTCCGTTAACATCATCTTCAAGAAGGCATATGACCAAATGAAACTGGAAGCTAAGGATTTGAAACCATCCAATGCCAGAATCCATGGCTTTAACGGCGCAGCAAGGGATGCAGTGGGATATGTGGAGTTACCAGTTGAACTGGGGCAGGGCGATGGTAGAAGGGTGCGAATCCTACCATTCATAGTGTTGGACGTTGACTCTCCATATAACGTATTTCTTGGACGTCCAACCATAGCAGAATTCAGGGCAGCATTGGCCCCTTGGTGTCTGATATTAAAATTTCCCACAGACAGCGGTGTTGGAGTGGTGCACAACGATCAAGCGACCGGACGTGCCCGTTATGTGGCTGAGATGAGAGAGGTTCAGCGTACAGAGATAGGAAAGGTTGCGGACCGCTCCGTCCACAGCCGAAATGCTGATGATTGACAAGTAGCGCCCGAGCCCTGGCTCGGGCAACATTCTTTGATCTATAGGGACATATATCCGAGAGACGATGATGGGGTACCTAGAGAAACCAATGCAGCACCGGCCGAACTCACAATTGACATCCCAGTTAGCCGGAGCGACCCATCACAAGTTCTTAAAATTGGGTCGCAACTCGACCCTTTGGCCGCTGAGAACCTTACTGATTTCCTTCGAGCGAATCTTGATGTTTTCGCCTGGACATATTCTGATATGTGCGGGATTTCTCTTGCGATCGTGAGTCATATGTTGAACATAGACCCGAAACATGTACTTGTGAAACAAAAAAGGAGAGGCATGGACTCGGAGAGGTCTGCGGCTCTCAAAGAGGAGGTGGACCAACTCAAAGCCAACGGGTTCGTCCGCGACGCCCTCTACCCTGAATGGGTATCTAACCCGGTGCTAGTGAAGAAAGTAAATGGAAAATAGAGGACCTGTGTTGATTATTCTGATTTAAACATTGCATGCCCGAAGGATAGATTCCAATTGCCTAGGATTGACCAACTGGTCGACTCAACTGCCGAACATGAGTTGTTATCGTTTATGGATGCGTACTCTGGATATAATCAAATCCCAATGCACCTCCCAGACCAAGAACACACCAGTTTTGTCACAAACATGGGATTGTATTACTATGTAGTAATGCCATCTGGATTGAAGAATGCGAGAGCGACTTATCAACGCCTGGTGAATCGAATGTTCAAAGATCAGATTGGTAAAATAATGGAAGTCTATGTGGATGACAAGCTCGTGAAGTCACGGCAGTCAAACGACCACATCCGAGACTTGGCGGAGATGTTTGACATACTCAGGCATTATGGAATGAAGATCAATCCATTGAAGTGTTCATTCGACGTAGCATCAGGAAAGTTTCTGAGATTCATTGTGAATGCCCAGGGAATCGAGGCTAACCTAAAGAAGATCCAGGCTACCCGAGATATACAAGTACCCAGAACCATAAAGCAGGTGCAAAGCCTGAATGGAAAAGTGGTTGCGCTAAGCCGATTCATATGCAGAGCTACAGACAAGTGTATTCCCTTCTTCGACATTATAAAGAAAGGAAAGAGAAACTTCGAATGGACATCCGACTGTGAGGAAGCATTTCGGGCTCTGGTAAGGCACTTAGAAAGTCCCCATGTACTATCAAAGCTAATAGACCATGAAATGTTGTATGTATACTTGGCGGTATCCCAGCATGCTATCAGTACAGCTTTGGTTCGCGAGGAAGACCGGTTCAAAAGCCAGTTTACTATGTCAGTAAACGCTTGACAGGGGCGGAAAGAAATTATCCATAGATTGAGAAACTAGCCTATTGCTTGGTGATTGCATCACGCAAGGTTCTCCCCTACTTTCAGGCACACTCAATCGGTGTCTACACTGGCCAACCCTTGCGACAGATACTCAACGACCGAAAACTACCAGAAGGATGCTGAAATGGAATATTGAGTTAAGTCAGTTCGATATTACCTATCTGCCGTGAAGGGCCATACAAGGACAAGCACTAGCTGACTTCATTGCTGAATTCACTGTGCTAGATGAACCGAGCAGTCACAGTGTCATACCTCCCGTTCGATAGAAGATGTACACAGATGGTGCATCTAATGACCATCGTGTGGGGTTTGGTGTAGTCCTTGTGACTCTGGAAGAATGATCAATTTGCTATGCTTTGAAGCTTGAGTTTGCAGCGACAAATAACGAAGCCGAGTATGAAGCATTGATTGCTGGCCTGAGACTTGTTAACGAACTGGGAGTGAAGTCAATTGAAATCTTCTGTGACTCGCAACTGGTAGTATATCAGGTGCGGGGAGACTATCAAGCGAAGGGATAGAGACTGGCTCCATACCTTGCCCGTGTTCAAGAGCTGCTGGCGAATCTGGAATATTACGACATATCGCATGTCCCGCGCGAACAAAATAGAGAAGCCAATTCATTGGCAAAATTCGCAAGCGCTGGCGATGCACAACAAATGGGATTATTCCCTATTGAGACCCTCCATGCTCCGAGTATAGAGATGATGGAGATAGATCTCGTGTTAGAAACCAAACCTGAGAAGGAGTCATGGTTGACCCCGATCAGACTGTACTTGCTACAAGGGGATTTACCTGAAAAGATGAATGAAAGATGCCAAGTCCTTCGTAAGGCTTCGCGTTATGTAATACATGACGGGATATTGTATCGGAGGGGATTCTTGACCCCCTTACTCTGGTGCGAGGCCCATGATGAGATAAAACAAGTATTAAAGGAAGTCCATGAGGGAGAGTGCGGTGGTCACACTGGGGGGCAAACGTTAGCAAAGAAAATCCTTCGTTACGGATACTATTGGCCGACTGTCAATCAGGATGCTGCAGACTATGTGAGAAAAATGTGACAAATGCCAAATATATGCAAAAATCCCAAGAGCTTCGCCAATGGAACTCACACAAATGGTTAGTCCCTATCCATTTGTGATGTGGGGGATCGATCTAGTAGGCTCTTTACCCTTAGCCAAAGGTGGAGCGAAATATGTAATAGTTGCAGTCGACTACTTTACCAAATGGGCAGAAGCAGAGCCTCTGGCCACTATAACCGCTAAGAAGGTTATTAATTTCGTCGTATGAAATATCATATGCCGTTTTGGTCTTCCACGGACCATCGTCACGGACAATGGAACTCAATTCAAGAGCAAGGAGTTCAAACAATTTTGCCAGAAATATGGCATTGAGAAGAAATTTGCAACAATTGCTCACCCAAAGGCGAATGGACAGGTAGAGGCCGTAAACAAAATAATCAAGTCCATGTTGAAAAAACGTCTGGAAAAGGCTAGAGGCAGGTGGGTGGATGAACTTCCAACAGCACTTTGGGCCTACAGGACCACCCACAAAGCCGCGACTGGCCACACTCCATTCGCAAAGGAATATGGCATGGAAGCTGTCATACCCATGGAACTTGAGGTCCCGTCACATCGGGTAACTTATTACGACCCCGAGTCGAACCAGAATCTCTTATTGGAGTCGTTGGACCTCATTGATGAAAAAAGCGAAGAAGCCAATTTGAGTGCGGCCACATACAGACATAGAGTCGCTAAATATTATAATGAGAAGGTCAGACCAAGAATTTTTAGTGTGGGAGACCTCGTTTTGAAACGAGTTTTCCCGATCCCCTCTCATACGATTCCCGCATGGGAAGGTCCATATGTCATCGAACGGAAGCTTGGAGAAGGAACTTTCAAACTAGCGACCGTCGATGGTGCCACACTCCCCCGAGCATGGAACAGCAAGCACTTGCGGCATTATTATACTTAGTCTATTCCTTTCATGTATTAGTTGTACTCTTTTCCAGTATGCTTTTATTTCTAATTCTTGGCATGTAATAAGGCAATTTAGCTTGCTCTCACTAATAAAGGCTTGAAGCCATCTTTTCCGTGAATTACTAATGTCTCTACAAATGATGGTCCTGTGACGGGCAAATAAAATTATGTTATTCCGGCTAACGTGCGAACATGCACGGACATTTAAAATCTCCAAGTCCCCGGAGTGTGGACTGGAGTACTCTAAGTCCCTGGAGCGCGGACTCGAGTATAAACGACTTAAAATCTCCAAGTCCTCGGAGTGCGGACTGGAGTACACTAAGTCCACGGAGCGTGGACTCGAGTATAAACGACTTAAAATCTCCAAGTCCCCGGAGCGCGGACTGGAGTACTCTAAGTCCCCAGAGCGCGGACTCGAGTATAAACGATTTAAATGAACAGGTCCGCTGAAGACGGACTAGATATAATTGACTTGAAGACATTGAGCCATCAGCGTGCGTACTAGAAGATGTTCTAAGTGCTTGGGGTGCGGAAGAAAAAACAGATGGTTCTCAAAGAATTTCTGAGCTATATGAAGATGAACCAAGAGGTCTATTATATCCACAACAGCTTGGATTTGAATCAAAATCATAAAGAAAATTGAACGACAAGAGCCATGGAAAGACAGGAAAACTAAGTTTTATTCATCAAAGGTAAGTTTCCATTACAACTCCTTTGAAGCTCGGAATCAAAAGTTTATTTACACAAACTAAGAAAACAAAAGTACTTTCCTAATTTAAACTACCCCTAGTTGAACGAGAGTAATGATTACTTCTTATACTTCTTCGCTTTCTTCACCTCCATTGTTTTCCCAGACGACCCCTCTCCTCCGCCTTTACCCTTGGTACCCTTCGTTGATGGAGGAGTGACAGCTGGAGAAGTGTGAGGGACATCCACGGGTTTAGACCTGCCAGGGAGGATGATCATCAACGGTTTGGTCAAGGGATCGTCTGGATCCATAGTTTGAAGCTAGACCTTGACCTTGGTCGTCTCTTCCTTCTCCTTCTCAAGCCTCTCCTTCATACTCGGCTCAGATGTGTGTTCGGAGGTGCCTGTGATCTCTACTTCATAACTCCCCTCGATGGGAGAAGAAGTCTCAGATTTGTCTTCATTTAGCGCCCCAATCACCTGAGCATCTGGCCCGGGAGCTTCTCCTACCTTACTAGCCTCACCTACCTTCTCCTCCACCTCCTTAGTGACATCGCTCCTTGGAGTGGGCCCTGGATCAGAACGACCTGTGCGCATGAAGGGAAAACAAACATTAGAATACAATGGTCCCAGGATGTCAACATTTCGAATCTTAAAGTGAAGAGTCATCTACCAGTTTCTGGCAGGCTCTCAGCCGTCAAGGGGGTCTCACCCTCTGGAATGGGAGAAATAATATAGACACCAAGGCCAGGGTCCTCCGGATTGTAACCAATATGCTGCTCGAATGGGTCAAGTATCGGCCGATCGGCCGATCGAATAGGCACATGAGCTGGAGGCGCGGCCTCGGATGGACCAGTAATAACTTCTTTCCCTTTCCTTGAAGCGGAACCTTTGCCATATATAGTTTTAGCTGCAGACAAGTCTGAAGGCTCATTTCCCCTGAGATATTCTTTAATCAATGCCCCCTCATCAATCTCTTCAGTGCCGTGCTCGGCCTTCCTGATTTCTATCAATGCCTCCCATGCCTCGGCTAGAGATTCAAGATAACCCTCGCCCAAGAAAGTCAAGTCTCGATGCATGAGAACGCGGGCATTGAACTCAGCGATTAGTGGGTCAAACATATTTTTGACCTCCTCCCTGCCTTCTTCTCTAGCCGCCTCAAGACGCGAGTCGATATCGATGGACGCAATCCTTTCGCCCTCTTCACGGGCCTCCTTCTTTAATGCCTCAACCCTGGAAAGCTTGCCTTCAAGTTTTTCTTTCAAAAGTCGAGTGGCAACGATCTCGTCGCAGTATCGTTGTGACTCCTCTTGGGCCGCCGTTTTCTCTTTGCTCTCCCTACGAAGCTACTCCTCAAGCTCTTTGACTCGGAGGCTGAGCACATCCCTCTCCTTCTGAACTGAGTCCTTCTCTAGAGCCAAAGCCCCACATCGTTAAACCGCCTCGTCAAGTTCTTTCCTATGAGTTGAATCCAGACGAGTAACGGCCTCAGCAGTATCCTTAGCGCTTTGACGGGCGACCTCGAGCTCAGACTTGTAAATGGCCATTTCTTCGTCCTGAGCTTTAATGATATCCTTGTCGTGGATAGTCTCAAGCTTCAGGCGGTCGATTTCATGCTGGCGCTCCATGGAAACTTCAAAAAGTTTTTCAGCTAGATGAAAAAAGGCGTCATGTTGAACATAGACGTCATTCGTACAAGCAAGGGTGCTCTGTTTGGCATGTCCGGGAATAGGGTGAATCGTCGGGAGGAATTTCAAGCCATCGAAGCAGATTTTCGGAATTTTATCTTTAAGCTCGGCCAGCCTCTCTGATACTGTTGGGTCTGTTGCATGAGAGGGGGGAGACGGCTTTGAAAGTTCGCCCCTCCTATAAGAATCTCGGGACTGTCGAGTGGAAGAGGAATCAGAGTGTTGGTCCCAGGGAGCATCAGGTTGCGACCTCTTATGGCCACACTTGTCTTTACTTTGCTCTGCATGAAAAGAGGTATCCTCGTGGTATTTTGGCTGATAATAAGTTTTCCTCCTAGATGATGAGTCTCTGGAATGATAGTCTTTATCGCCGTCACCATCCCTATCTCGATGTCTTCCGGAACCCGAGTCCCGTCGAGAATGGTGAAGAACAGATGAGCCACGAAGGCGATCAAATCCATGTGAACACCCCATACCACCTATACATAATTCAAATAGCAGCGAATTAGCAAAGAATAGTGCGACGACAAAAGTCTAAGCGAAAATTAAAGTGCAAGTGTTCGTGTGTGTCCTAGTGTTTCCCCCTAACGGACCAATCACCTTCCTATAGGAGTTTTCTCTCCCTGACTCTGAGTTGGAGCACCCGCGTCGTCTCTAATGGGCGAATGAAGTTTGAATGCCTCCGGATCGTCGAAGTCATAGTTGAGCAGATCATCCGGAATAGAGAGGTTCGATAAACCTTTTAAAGAACTTTCTACGTGCTGCAAAGAATCCACTCTCTCCGTCGGCATAAGCGTAACTTTCGAAGTTCCGCAAGCCTTCTCCTTTCTGATCTTGTACATCAATCCCTTTTTCTTCTGTGAAGGAGAAGACGATGTTTCGATATCGTGCACTTCAACTATAGGATCTTGAGATGGACCCAGATTCTCACCTTGTGCTTCGGATGTTCCACCCTCCTTGATTTCCCCCTCTTCCTGTACATCAGGGGTGTAGCGTGATGATGACTCAGCCAATTTTTTCCCTTTGCCGGATGCGGGCTTGGGTATAGAGACGCCCTCAAGAAGGCTTACCCGACGACCTTATGCTAACAGTCCGAACCTTGACAGTGACTCATTCGAAATGAGGGTTCGGATGTCTCGTTCTTCGATGGGAAGAGCTCTAATAGCTTCAACGACCTCACAATAACCGCGGCCATTAGGGCGTGGATTGATACCTAAAAAGATGAATCAAGAATTAGAAAAGGCGTAGCCTCGATCGAAACATGAACATCATTCCAGGAGGAAGACTTACTTCCTTCAACCCATCTCCTCACAAAACCAGGGGGCAACGTACATAGAACCATTCCTGTTTGTACAGGGCAAATTTGCTCCACACCCTGGTTAAAATTTGGCATTTGTGGTGCAGCTCGAGGAACACAAAAGAGGGGCTATCTCTCCATTTCTTGATCATATAAATATATCTGATGTCGCAGGGAGTTGGAGGCCTGGAAAAGGCGGTCACGAAGAGAATGTATGTGCCATACATGAATGCATGGCCATTAGGGTGCAGCTGCGAAGGGGCGATGTCAATGTATTGCAACACGTCCCAAGAAATAAATTGAATGGAGGCACGTTGCCCACTGAGCACATAAACATATTACAGGCGGTATATCCAACTGGGGGCAGGTGTGGGCAATCATGCCTCGACGACGGAACCAACACGTCAGTGAAAGGGATTCTGTGGATAGAGCATATTCGCTAGAGCGCGACTTCGTTAATCTTCAAAGCCTGTGAATCGATCGGATTATCCAAAAGAATTGATGCCTCCAGGGCATCAGGAGCTAAATCATGAGCGGGGGAAGTCGACGGGTTAGAAGAATATGCAACCCCTTGTTTAGAAGACGGCCCGGGTCTGTCAGAAAGCGTGGCGGAGCTAGATCTCTTAGACATCTCCGATAAATATTGAGTTTGACGAAAGCACCTATAAGAACTATACTTGAAAAATGTTCAATATTAGAATTAACAACACGAGTATCCCCCCACGTGGTATGTGAACTAGTGCGATCAATCATGTGTAAGCATTAAAAAATTAAAAGTCACACGGTTACTGATATAAAACTAAGTTGTGAATCGTTGACTTCGAAGACCGCAGACCGTCTCCAAAAGCCTGTCTTACGGTGATTACAGTTTCGAATTTGGAGAACGTTAGAAGAAGTTATCCGGTTATGTCGACTTGAGTTCAAGTTTATGTCTACTGAAACTAGAAAGTTATCAGTTCAGACCGGTTCGATATGCTAGTATGATGGAGTTCCTGCCCTTGTTATGTTATATGATTAGGCAAGGCAATTGTTTGTTCGGCCTTATATGGTTCGGCATTTATGTTGTTCGGCCTTAACATCGTTCGGCATCTATGATTGTTCAGCCAAGATGTTGTTCGGCCAAGCTCTCGGTCGGCCTAACCACTGTTCAAATTAGTTAGCGCTCGGCAAAGTGTCGATCGGCCAAAATTCCATTCGGCCGAGATAGCACTCAGCATCCTCCCCGCTAACTCGTGCTTCCTTCCAAACCTTCCATCCCACCGTTCGGCCTGTGGTGAGTCACACCGAACCAGAATTATGCCGAGCTCCAACGCTTGACACTCCACCCTTAATCCTTTCCTCTCTTCCACCATCCACACCGAACGACGTGGGCCGATCGTTCGGCAAGTCATGCCAGGCCATGCCATCCGGCATCCCAACTATCTCCTGCTCCTCCTCATCCTAACTATATCCTGTTCCTCCTCTGGTCTTTCTTTCCTCCAATCTCGGTCGACGCGAGGAACTATGCCAAACCACCATACATCTCCCAACAGATTCCTACCAAGCTTGTCCCTAATCATTTCTCCTTACCTACCAACATTCAGCCCTAAAGAATAAAGTTCGAATCCACGAACCTTTTCGACCACGGCTCTAATTTCTGTCGAACCATGGAGAGGAATTAGATAAAAAAGGCAATACCTAAGTAGATTGAAGTTTGGAAGGGATTGATGAATCGCTGAAGGTTGTTGACTGGAACATTCAGCAAGTACAAAGCGGCGGTGGCAAAAATGTGAAAGGAGAAGAAGGTGGAAGGAGCCGGTCTATATAGGGAGGAAGAAGAAGTCGAAGAGGCTATTGCCGGTGGAACCGGTCAAAGCCGCAACATTCGGCTTCGGCACATAAAGCCGCTCGGCACACGAGGAGTGTTCGGCTTCGAATGCATTGTTCGGCATTTACACCACGTTCGGCACATACCCTCATCACTGATATTCTCAAGAAGGCACCTCCAAGAAGATTTAACCAAGGTTCGAAGCGGAGCATGGAGGATATGTAATTCAAAGTGTATCACATTCGGTCACGTAATACACTTTGGGGGGCAAGTGTTTCCTGGGGAATTGACCAGGCAACTTAGTACTCGGCCTCCCCATCATCGGTTAAATTATCGTTCGGCATCACGTTACGATCGGCATCCAAGAAGCACTCGGTGTCCAAGCTCATTCGGCATCAATGGAACATTCAGCATCAATGAACGTTCGGCATGTTAAGACCGTTCCGCATAGGACTGCGCTCGGCATCTAGGAGCATCCGGCATCAAGAAACGTTCGGCATCCATGAACATTCGGCCTACAAGTGACGTCCGGTATCGCTGGGCGTTCAGCATGGTAGGATCATCTGACATTCCGTATTGTTCGGCATCCGCACCATGTTCGGCATTAGGATGTGTCCGGCACTCAGAGCATTCTGCCTCATCTCGTTCGGCCGAGTTACTGATTCATCTTCTAGTATCGTTCGGCATAAGTGCTCCCTATGGCATTCAATGTGTTCGGCCTCATCTCGTTCGGCCAAAGGAGATCGTTCGACATAAGGGGACTGTTCAGCTTCATAGTGACCGACCTCATCTCGTCCGGCTAAAGGAGATTGTTCGGCATAAGGGGACTGTTCAGCATTCATAGTGGTCGGCCTCACTTCGTTCGGCAAAGAGGGGTACGTTCGGCATTGGGACGTTCGGCATTTGATCGTTCGGCCTCTCTGATTCGGCGCACAGAAACCACTCCATTTGGGCCAGGATATTCAGCTAGCAGGCCCACCAGGGAAGCCCAACCCACCTTCGTCTATAAATAGAGGGGAAAGGGCACAGAAAAAGGGAGAGATTTTAGAGAAGACTAGGGAGACGCTGCCAATTTCAGGACTCATTCCAGGCTTATTTTTTTGTATCTTGCAACTGTATTCAAGTACATAGAAGCGGATTGTATCTGTAATCAAGTATCAATTAAAAGAATAAAGATCAACTTCAAAGTGGACGTAGGATACTATGTCGAGCCACTATAAATTTGGCGTTCTTACTTTCTGCATTTAAATTTACATTATGTTCTCTGTTTTAATTTACTTTCTTCATTAATCTCTCTACACAATCTTTCTAAGGGTGTTAGTGACCAATTTTGGTGCTAACAACAGTAATGAAAGATTTTTCTAAATTTAGTTTTTAAAGAATCCATGAAGTTAATTTGATTATTTCATGTTTCATACATGCATACATACATACATATATAAGTATGAAGTTAATCCATGAAGTTTTGTTAAATGGTATTTTATATATAACATGTCACTGGGATAACATATCACATGTCAATAAACTTTCGAACCACGCTACACAACTTTCAAATTTGTGACCTTAGATCATGAAATATTGCAATTTTTTATAATGTACACTATATGTTTCTCAAAGTGGGATCAGATAAGTTCGGCTACATCCTTAGATCATGAGCAATGTGCCTGCTCCTAATAAAAATTATTTGGCTTGTTTAAGTCAAATATATAGGTTAATATGATAGGATTGGTTTAACTTGTAGAACAATCTCAACATCTATTGATCAACTAATACATGTCATGTCTTATTATTACATTTTGAACTCAGATTATTTCACTTAACTAATTTGTAAATATTTATATATCCCAGATTAAACTAGTCGCCCACACAAATTAATATGCGAGAAGTCATATTAGTTTCATTTGATGTTTTTTATACTCCCAAAGATAAATTCACCTTCATTATTCTCAAACTATACAAATATTAATTAAAGACTAAGTTATAAATTTATGCCCCTTTAGCCATTCTCCAAAATGGTAAAAACCTTAATTATTATACATACACTTCTACATTAATTGGGTTATTATTTTCATCTTTCTTTCAAAACAGAAGAGGAAAGAAGTAATTAAAATTGGGTCCCATAAGTATGAATGCATTTCCGCATCATCAACAACAACACAAATGTTAGATTCAAATTAGTTAATCACCTCAATCACATCTCCAAGCGAAGTCTCTATCTTTTTTAAAAGGGATATCTTGTTTGTAGAGTTTGTATTCAAATACTAAACTCAATATTCAATTAACTTATGTGAAAGTATGCTGGTATCATGTGTGCTACACTTGGTTCTCTATAACACATTCCTCCATCTCTGTGAAGTATGATGATCAGAGTATTAAAATCAATATGAAATGAGAGACATGACATAAAACTATGGTTTTTTCCCTTTTGTAACATAGAAAGTAACATCAATGTTATCGCCTATATCAATTTAGTTATACTTTATAATGTTGAATGCAATGTTGTTGATATTATTAAGTGGCATGTGGGTAAACCTATTTATTGTTAAATTCGATGCAAATGAAACAAGAAGTATAAAATTATATTTAATACAATGGAACACTAAAGATGGGTAAGCCCCTTGTAACATCCCTCAAAATAGTGCTTCTTATGGCAATCGAACTTCGACGCTCATTCCACGGAGACTATTGTATAATTAGTGCTACAGGCGAGATTCGAACACGTGCGCTAAGGGTTTCAATAGAAGGCTATAGTCCCACGTTGTGAGAAAAACCTTAGAACTAGTGGTTATATACCTAGTCTTCACTTCATAACAATATATAAGCCTTTTAAGAAACAAAACCCCACATCTTGGTTTGGCCCTGAGGCGGAGGTTACTAAGTTGAGGACAATGTCTACGTTAATGAGGTATGGACATTACACCCCTAGTGATGATATGTTTTCATTCAACTTGGAACTCAATTAGTCGTAAAAATACAATAATTATTTATGCACTTGTTATTTGGAATAGGGTTAACCGTACAAATATGTCTTGGTGCACCTACGTCTACATTGTTAATAGTAGATTACCATGGATTTTTAAAATACATCTTATGTAATCAAGACACTAAAGATCAAGATTATCTAAATGTGAGTATTTGATTTATGTTTGAAACCACATGGAACTATAGTGGACACATGTACCATGGATAAAGAAACAATGATCTTCAGGCATCATTAACAAAAAATTTAAAAACCAACCATGGTTGTTCTCATTGCCATATGGTGGTTCTCAGGACAAGATAGGAATAATAATTTCATTAAAAATGACAATACTAAACTCATCCAAGGAAATTTAATAATTATCGAGATTGTACCCAATATGTGTTGAATGAATTTTTTTCCCTTGGCAATGAGAAAAGGAACTGCATAGAATTTTGGGTGATTCGGGTTAACCAATCTTTAATCTTGTTGTTCCTTGTATATGCGTCCCTTATAAATGTAACCTTTCTTATCACCTACAAATCAACTACATCTAATATTATAGGAATGAAATACATGTGCCTCCAAGTTGATGTGAAAAATAACATATGAAATGGGAATTTTGTTGGATTTTTCCTAGACTAAAGTCTCTCATACACTATAGTTGGAAACCAACTTAGGAGAATTTAGAAAAGTAATGTTGGATACCTTGTTTTTTTAATTCTTTTGTACAAAAGGTAGGCAATAAATACTTGAAGCGGATCCATCCTTATCAAAGACAAAGTGTTAAAAGTTATCCAGTGGATACTATCTATCAACTTGGCTAATGAGCATGTTGTTATACGTTCCTATCTAGATTCACCTGGATTTTTTTGTATTTTATTGAAATTTGATAAATATAATTGACAATGTCATTATTAGGAATGTTCTTTGTCTTGAAAAATCTACCAAGCAACATGAATAATTTTAGTATGGTAAAGTTCTTATTGAGGTGAACCTAAAAAAAACCTTTTTAGAACATATGTTCTTTTTAGAACATATGCCCAATGCTGATGTTTTGTATGGTTTAAAGCTTAGCATTTGTGATACATTAGAGTTTTTGGTCAATCTTGAATCACTAGTGATCTTCTCCCTTAAATGCACTAATGCCATTACTACACCATATGTCGTATTCTTCTTTGCCTCCAATTCTTTATGCTCACTCTAGCATAATTGTCCCTATCTCGATATATGCGATAGCTTCACAAGTTTTCCACATCTTCTTCCCCAGTTACCATTGGCCATCACTTAAAATTTCTTGGCATCATTGACGCTACCGATGTATCCCTGATCATGTTTCCCTAATCATTTATTAGATCCAGGTGGATTTTGTGACACCTAGCCAATGTTCGTTCTGGCTTTTGAAATTGACTTCGTCCAATTTGTTTGCTATCACTAGCTCTTTGCAACTGCTACCTTGGTATCTCTTCTACTGCTATCTCTACCCATGCTTCTTTATTCCAATGCCATGTCACATTTGTCCCTTTGTCACTTTCTATTACCTATTTCCTTTTATTGCTATCCTCTCTAATTTTTCGTTCTTGGATGATGATCTTTCACCTCCACTGACTACTTGATGATCCAACTAAATAGAATGTGAAAGAAAGTCATTAAGGCCGTTATTCTAGTGATATGTGGTATACCCTCAATTTCAGACATAATTATCATCGTAATTGGGTTTCTAATGCTGATGCTTATGCTGATGCTGATCTTAAAATGCAATATTAAATCACTACAATTGATGCCTTACTTTTTAGTGTTGTTGGGTTACTTGATAAGCATAAATGATAGGATTTTATTGGAGGTTACTTAAGAAGCATAGTGATGTAGACTTCTATTGGAGATTGGTTAAGATAGGAGTTATATCTATACTTTGGACTCAAATTTTTCATGATTTTGTTCAATGGCTCTAGAACATGATTGAAAAACATTAATTATATGGATAGAGTTTAGGGTTTATCATGATATTTTGTGTTAGGATACTTTTTCCTTTATATATTTCTAGTTGATAGGTATTGCAATGCTTTTTTTTTTGGTTTTTCTTTTAGTAGTTGATGTGCATCTTTCTCAGCCTTGTAACACAACTTACTATTATCTCAATCAATACTTAAAAGACTATTCAACCACTTGTTTTTCAATTAATACTCCCACTTCAACCCTCTATTTGCTCTCTGCTGAATCAACTTTGTATTAACTTTGATCTTATTTAATAGATATTAGAGAAGCTACTCCATCTTCTAGGTAAGTAAGGGGATGATTTGAGCTTTGGTATTTAAAGATGCTTGGTCCATATTTTAATGTAAATGGCATGCTAACAGTTAGTATTCCACTTACTGTTGGTCATTTTGATGTTTCCACTTTGGGAATGTTATGAGATAGATGGTGTGAATATTTGACATCTTTCTTCCTTTGATATGATAGTTATACATAGGAATTATAACCGTAGGATGGAATTCGGTTTTGCATTGGATTATACACATGGCTTCTATTATTATAATACTTTATATTAAAAAAATTCTGCTACTTACTTGTAATTTATTTGATCTTACATTTTAATTTAAAGTAAAACTACTTTTAAAAAATCACATTAATTATTCAATTTGATTTTGTAGCAACCTAACTTTTCGATCCGTAGAAGTCGACACTAATACATCCGGGATATTCATGTGCCGGACATCCAAGTTCCAGAAAGACAGATAGTTAAGGTGAAAGAAAGAAAAGGCATAACAAAATCTCATAAATGTGACGAATAACATGTAATATACAGCTGGTCTTTACAAAAAGAAAAGAACTTTAATATACATACACACATCAGAGTACAATTATCCTTTCATCCAACCTGGAAAGTTACATAACCTGTCTTTACAACTTGCTGATAATTACAGAACAACATCACTTAGTGGAAGATAAAATAAAAGTATGAAAGTACGTCTTTGAGGATCCAACTCGCCTTTTGAAGCTTTAAAAGTGTCCAGCTAAATCTAGAAAGTATATTTGGGCTGACGTGACCATTATAAGAAAACAACGATGAGGTCAGTCTGGTAAAATTAGCATGAGAAACCTTATCAAATGGATAACTTAATGTTATAAAAACCTTTCTGAAACAAAAGGGTATCTCGTAAGACCATACCATGAATAAATACGAACGGGTTTTTACCTTTCGATAACCAAGACATTTCTATAGAAAACCTTAATGGTATTATAATAATGTCTAGATAAAATAAATATTAATCATAGCCAAAATTGTTACATTAATTAATTCGTTATGCGGCTAAGTCCATAGGGGCACGTATTGGAGATTGGATTCCATCAATGACAGGGCTACTGCGGTACCGTCTACCATAATACACCTCTAAAAAATGTACCGAGAGCCACACATGGACCCCCGACCAATATAGAGTCGGCTACACCTTTAACATGACAGGTCATATTAAATTATTCCCCGGGACAGGCTCAAAACAATATTCACCAGCCAAGGCCCTACTCTCGCGCGCATACCAAATCTATAAATATCGATTCAAGATCGAGAAATGGCTGCTTCTAATGGTAGTGAACCATATAGCTCTACTGCATATCCTCTGTATTAGTCGTTACTGGATCGTGAGGCTTGTGAGGTCATGATTACCATTTTCTTCTCTTAGCAATTCCCACTAGGAATGCTAACACTGCCTTTCAAGCAATAATGCAATGTTAGCATTCATCCATACAAGGTGTTCTGAATATGAATAAACCGAAGGTACCACTTCTACTACATCCATATTAGAATCACCTTCAAGTTAGGAGCAAGTATCCCTTGCACTATAAAAGCTTCGGTTTTCGATTCCATCATCTTCAGAATATCTTTAATGCAACATTTGAGTTGGATTGAAGTGGTTTTCAGATGATTCATACTTATCCGATCTCGGTCTCTTCAAGCCAACCTTCGCTAGTTTTTAGTAAACTCAATATTGGTTCTTTTGGAAATATACAGACAATACATAAAAGCAAGGATCACTCACTAACCATTTTAGTTGACGGATCTGCCTAACTTTTGTCTTAAGAGAACCAATGAGATTTATACGCACAAGATAACATCATCAAAGATGACTGTGCCATATAACCCCCACGTTTCTCCTAGAATATCTAGAGTTATATTTACCCAAATTTTGAAGTCGGTTATTTGACTATCAGATAAATAAATAACATAGATCTAATTTCATACGGGATCCACTAAGCCTCTATTAATTAATCTTTTCATAAATCAAATCGCCTTCAAATCTTCGATTTAAAATACCTTTGCAAGGGATATTTTCACAAAGCTCTTATACTCTTTTCAATACTTGGAAAACATTCATAGGTCACCGGTATAAGTATATTACAAACCATTATCCTTTGGTGTTAAAGTATGGAAAGAATGTTTCTATACTACCAAAATTAAAAGGATTAATAGTCAAAAACAAATCTCATTGCTTTATAAAATTCCCTTTTATAAGCTTATTTCATATTTACAAATCCTTTTATAAATTTCCAAAATTAATTTATAAAACTTCTTTTATAATCTCTAAAATGATTTACAAAATTCCTTTCTACTTATAAAACTCTTTCCTATTTATAAATTATTTTATAAACCTCTCCTTTTGTAGTCCTTTACACAAACCTTCATAAATCCCCTTAATAAAATATCGTTCGTAAATCTGCTTCTATAATATCCTTTCAATTTAGTAAAACACCTTCTATAATTTTTTTTTATTTATCAAAAACCTTTATTAAATTAATTAATTACCTTTAAACATCATAGAGAATATTGATTAACTACTAAGCAACATTGATAAATTAAATAAGTTAACCTAAAACAACCTTAATAAAATTATTAATTAACTTAACGTGTCATTTATTAAATCAGTTAATTTACTTAAACCATAAATAAAACAACTAATTTATTATACAACATTAATAATATACTTAAATATCATTCAATAACATAATTAATATAATTAAGTATTTTAAACAATATTAATAATATAATTAAACAAATTAAAACATCTTTAATAAAGTAATTAAAAACTTTAAACATCATCTAATAATATTAATAAACTTGCTTTTAAAACATCATCAATAAGATAATTAATTAACAAATTTAAAACATCACTTATAAACACTTAATCTCAAATTGTTATAAATTTATAGTTAAATTTAAATCCATAATCTTTCAAATTTGAAAGAGACCTAGCGACCACAATCGTAATTAAACAAGTTACCATTTATTTTATTTAATTTTCAAGTCATATTACTAGTACTTACATAAGTAGCCAATATGTAAATAATTAACCATCAATAGTTAACCTGTCACGTTTCTAATATTAATTAACTGGCATACACTTAAATATCCATATTTTTATATTAGCAATATAAGAATTTATTCTACTAAACAGATATAAATCAACAATCTATTCAGTTTAAGATAACAGATCGGTATTTTATTCCGCTAACAAGATTCCCAAATTAATGTACTCCATTTAATTTAATAAAACGGTTCTTTATTTGGCCAAATTGGGATCACTAATGAAATATGATTTATTAAATCATGTTATTATTTAAAATAACGAAATTATATTCAATCCCTGTTATTTTATCAATATTTTAATTAGGTTCAAGATGATTAGGTTTAAGATGATGAGATATTGATTTCCAAGTTAACAAGTTTAATTTCAAAATTTCAAAATAAATAAGTTATAAGGTTCCTCACCCAAATAAATGGGCCCAAACCCATACTCCAACATCTCAAACCCGTTATTCTTTCTTCCAAAATCAAAGCATCCCTCCCAAAATGCTTCTCCCAAATCAATCTCAAGTATCTCACCACGACGTGCATGTTCATGTGCATATCATCTTTCACTAATCGATGTCGAACCCAAACCATCTTCACACTCGCCTACTCAAGCTGGACACGCCCATCACCGAAAACCCCATCTCGGCCGTGCCCATGTCATCGCTACCGTACCTCTATCTTGCATTGTTGTAAGGATCGCACCCCTCCATCGTTGACTATACTACTCCAAACTCATCCCAGAGATACTACAACACTAAAGACACGCCATGGCAACAACCTCATCCCCTATCGATGACTAAATCAACGCCAGTTCCAAACCCTAGTTCACGACCACCGTCGTCTTCCCCAACCCAAAATCTTGCCGAAACTCTACCAAAAATACTATGTCACTCTACAAATATATTGCCATAAATTGCGTTGTATAATTTCAAGAATTAAAGAGAATTATTATTGAATATTAAAGGCAACTTTATCATTTTATAGAAATCTAGCCTCATCGGCCACTGTACTCGACGAAAAACTCGATAAACATTTTTATAAAATACTAGTGACTATACTTGACAACTTTTGCTTTGGAAATCGGGGATGAAAACAAATAGTTTGTGGATTATTGATTTTGAGGCTAAAAAGAAATGAGGACATGCATATTTCGAAGAAAACTAAGAAGAGAGGAAGGAGAAATAGTAAGTAACTCGTATACCCATATTTTCATTTGTAGTGAGAATTTTTTCAATTTCAAAATAGGGAACAAGCAAGATAGGATTTTAACCAAAATCATAAACATGTTTTTCACTTCAAATCAAAATTACTAACAAATCCATAACATTCATTATCTCATCTAAAAACTAAACAAAGATTGAATATTTCACACTATTTGTTAACTCCAAAAGTATGTAAAAGGAGTTTTTGTTCTCACCTTCCAATTTGTTGGATTGCTGGAAATTTTTATCTTTTGAATAAAGTATAAATTTTAATTTTGAAAGATAAGGTTGTTTACCAAATTTTAAAAAGAAGAGAAGTGGGGAAAAAGTTAGGAAGATAAGACGAAAATGTAAACAAATGAAAGTGAACAAGTCTCTCTTTTATAAATGCAAGAAAAACTATGGACCAAAATACCCATAAACCATTTATAAAGTACTAAGCATTTGAAAACAAGGGGGTTAATAAGGCATTATATGTCCTTTTTGATAATATGTAGGATATTAGGCTAATCCCATGTACTTAAGTTGGTTTAGACACTCAAGCCGTTATTCCTTTTCAAATCCATCTTATCCTATTTAAATTTCAAATCTAAATTTAAATATATTTTATTAATTATTATTATCATTTTAATTATTTATACTTTTCCAAAATAAGATGTCTTAAACATTTAAACGTTAATTAAAGTATGTACAAAGATGTTACAATTTTCTGTAACTTGTCGTTCGATAAAAATTCAAAAATTCAAGAACGAGTTTCGGTCGCATTCTCTATTTTTCATTGAACTACCTATTTATGTAAAAAAATTCAAAAATTAATTTTCTATCATTTGTTATTAATTAAAAGAGGGTCCTATGATTATTAAACCATTAACCGAACATTCAAAATAAATTAAATATTCACAAATCAAAGCGATAAAATTCTGGGTCGTTACAATTTTAGAGAGGATGTTGTGAATATGTTTAATAATAGTTATAATATATTTATTATTACCTTTGTCTGTATGAAAAATCTTACAAATACCATTTTGTTAATGGGTATGAGGCCACATAATTAAAGTCCACTAAAGTCTTGATATAGCCGTCCTAAAACAGTTACGTTCTTCGACCGCCATGCTTTTGCAACATAGTGTTTTGAATAATGTGTATGAGGATTGAAATAATAGAAAATAGGTAACCAATACTTGAGTTTGTGTCATGTCATTATGGATGGGGGAGTGTCGTAATTTGGTGACAAATGATTAGAATTTGTTGAGGTAGGTATGTTTTTTCTTCTTCACAATATCTAATTGTTATTGTGTACCCATGGAATTCCAATTGATTTAGATTACATGAACCATTGTGATTTAGTACTGTAATGCAACATTGGTCATAGTATAGTTGAATATATTGATAGCTTTAAGTAATTCCCTTATATTACATAAGTTACTTTACTATGGAAATTATCAACTACAAATGTAATGCAAGACTACTTGGGAGATACATATATATGATATCCATATTTGTTTTGCTATTAGATTATTAATGTTCTAAAAATTAGAATTCGCGGTTGAAAACAAAATATATTCAATGAAAATGTACCATCGCTACAATATATTGCTAAATTTGCAACGCCCGTATGCGAATAATGCAAAAGCACTGAGCTATTGCAAAATTGTTAGCAACAGTTATAGTCCATTGCGATTTTGCAATGGACAAATGGCCATTGTAAACTCTCACTTTTTTCGATGAATTTTTCTGACCCCTTTAATACACCTTCATTCCTAAAATATTGCACTCTCCATTCTCGGAGGAAAAGTCGATCCTAAAGTAATATGCCCTAATTTCACCCCTCTCTCGCCTTTGACAAAATCTACAGATGTCCTTCTCCAAGCCACTGATATCCTCCTCTTTGCCATTGCAGTCATCCTTCAAGCCACCGATATCCTTTTCTAAGCCGTCGAAGTCATCTTTCAAGCCATCGACATCCTTTAACAAGCCCCGGAAGTCCGCATTCAAGCCCTAAAATATTCCAACTACCATCGGCTTTGGTCATTAGATACATTTCTATACCTCTCAATTCATCTCAAATTCAATCGTTTCAAATATTAGTCTAGATATCAAGGTATTGTTTTTTGATCTGTAGCTTCTCATTGTTTTCCAGTTTTCATTATTTGGCTACAAATTAAAATTAGTTAAATTACTATGTATATATAGTACATTTGTGTGAATTGATATTCTATTTATTCTTATTTTTAGGCCATGATGTTTTAATATTTTCATTTTTGAATTTTTTTTGAATTTTTTTAAAATCATAGTATGTTGTAAAGTTCGATTACTGAAAGCTATTTGGTTCTATGCATGTTTGTTCACAGTCAAAATTTTATGCTTATGAAGCATTTGTATAGGATACTTTAATAACACTAAGAATTTTATTAAGCACTACAATAAGTGCTTAATGCTTAATAGTTGTAACCAACTAAAGAATCTCATCTCAGTAAGTGCTTGTGCATCATGACATTAAACACTTATTATGTCAGCAAAAAAAAAACCGAAAACAAAAAAACAAAGCATCACCTTATAACTTAGCTGTTTTATTAGGTTAGTTATACGATCATATTATTTTATGTATGTGAATGATAAATACCACACAACTTTCTGATTTGTGCTCGAAAAATGATTATGACACTTGTTATTGTGACTTTGGTGTATAGTTAGTATAATCCCACCATCAAAGTTGTACTATAGGTTAAAGGTGGTTTCCGTTATAATTCTAATCTTCTATTGCCATTGACAGTTAGAAAGAAGTTATGTGCTTTCAATTTAGAACCGGCACTTTAATTTTTTTTCTATCATGATATTTACTTTTACTAAACTAGTAGGTATAGCATTTAGGCTTCTCAACCAAGTGAGATGACATGTAAGCATGGATGTTGAATCAGTGTGTATGATATTTGTTTGAATTTATTCCTAATTATAATCATTATCACATTTTTATTAATCCCTTGAACATGTTAAAATAGAATTCCAACATATAAAAAATAACGATTAATGTAGGATAATGCTGCCATCTGGTGCAAAGAAGATGTTGAAATTAAATGAATAGTTTAAATAGATTTGCATTCAGAAGTGTGAGGCAATAAATGCCTTGGAAGATGAATAGTATCACATAGTAGAATATAATAAACATTATGTGTTTATACGGTACTATGTGGTCCCTAGTATAGTTATTATAGAATGAAGAGAGACAATAGAGCAGGCCATCCTAGAGGGTGGTGCAACGCACCACATGCACGCCCGCATCTGCATCCATGGCGTGGGTGAATGAGCGTTTGAGGCATATTAGAGGCAATAGCACTTTGTAGTAGGTCGTTCTTTTCCAACGGTCATGACCATTCAAACAGACACCTCCCTCCAACTAGGCACCTCCCTGTGCCTATATATAGGCGGAATGAAAATCGAAAAAGCATAGAATAACTTTTTCCATTTCTTTCTCCTCCAAACTTTATTCTTAAAATCATTTCTTTCTCCTCCAAACTTTATTCTTAAAATCCTCTCTTGAGTTCATCGTTGCTCTGCAATTGCCAGCACATCACTATAGAGATCGGTTCGTTTCAACTTGGAAAACAGTTGCTCGTGGACCATTCAACGCCATTGAGGGAGCAATTCTGTTTCAAGGAATCAGTTTCATTGGACTCGGACAAAATTCAACGGTAATCTATATACCAGTATTACATATATTTGTGACAGTTTTATCAATATAATTGCAACATTTTCGTAACACTTTTGTAATGTTACTATACTAATCTATGTATACAATTTAGTAACGCTTTTCTACCGTTACTAAAATAACAATTCCGTAACACCTTTCTGACATTATGAACAACAATCATGAAACAAAAATTTTTATTTTGTTTGCTACTGATTAGAGTCACTATATTTCAGACAATGGCTCAAGACATTAATACATCGGCAATCAAACCGACCGTGGCCATCACTGAGAGCAGAAAAATGGTTCAAACAATCATTACTGCTTTTGCACATGGTGAGAGGCCAAAAAAATTTGCCGGAGTAGATTTCAAACGTTGGTAACAAAAAATGCTGTTTTACTTGACTACTCTTAATCTTGTTGCAATTTCTCACTGAGGATGCTCCGAAAGTGGACGAACTAAAGACTGATGCAATCAAAGTTGAAGCACTCAACATATAGAATAGTTCGAACTTCATATGCAAAAATTACATATTAAATGGACTGGACAACAAAATGTATAATGTGTATTGCACTATGAAGACTTCAAAACAACTCTTGGCTTCTTTGGATAAAAAGTACAAAATAGAGGACTTTGGCGTGAAAAATTTAATTGTCGAAAAGTTCCTTGATTTCGAAATGATAAATGCCAAAATCGTTATAAGTTAAATCCAGGAGTTGCGGGTAATAATACACGAAATTCATGATAAATGGATGTCCTTGAGCGAGTCATTTCAAGTGGCTGCTACCATCAAAAAGCTACCACCATCATGAAGAAATTTCAAGAATTATCTAAAACATAAGTGCAAGGAAATGACTATGGAAGATCTTGTTATTCGACTTAGAATCGAAGAGGACAACAGGAAATCAGAAAAGAAAACTACCAATGCAATAGTGGCAAAAGAAAATGTAGTCGAGACGGAGGAAAACAACAAGAGGAAATGGGAATACAATAGTAACACAAAGAAACAAAAGAAGTTTAAAGAAAACTGTCACAACGTAGGGAAGAAAGGACATAATGCCAGCAATTGCCGAGGTATAAAGAAAAAGAAAGAACAAGAAAATGTCACCGAATGCGAGAAACTCTCTGATGACATTTCTGAAATGAAATTGTATGTCGTGATTTCTGAATGCAACTTAATTGACGACTTCAAAGACTGGTTTGTGGACACTAGTGCCAAAAAATATATCTGCACCAATAAGTGGATGTTCTCCAACTATAAATCTGTGACACAATAAGAACAACTGTTTATGGAAAATTCCTCCACATCAAAGGTAGAAGGAAAAGGTAGAATTGTGCTAAAGATGACCTCTGGAAAAGAACTTAAGCTGAATGAAGTTTTGCACATCCCGGACATTCGAAAAAAAATTGGTTTTTGGTTCACTACTTAGCAAAAATAGCTTCAAGTTAGTCTTTTATCTGATAACTTGTTAACAAAGAACGAAGTTTATGTTGGGAAAGGATATGTGAGTGGTGTCTTTTTTAAAATGAATGAAATGACTGTTGTACCAAAGGCTTATGATAATAAAGTTAATTCTTCTATTTATATCGCTGAATCCTCTAATATATGGCATGCCAGATTAGGCCATGTTAATTTTGGTACATTACAAAAAATGATTAACTTCGACTTTATACCTAAGTTTTCAATAGATCCAAGTTATAATTGTGAAACTTGTGCTGAGGCAAAATTGACTAGAACCTCATTTCATCATGTTGAAAGAGAAACCGAACCTCTAGACTTAATACACACAAATGTATGTGACTTAAAAATGTGTCAAACTAGAGGAGGAAAAAAGGTACTTCATCAATTTCATTGATGATTGTAAAGGTGTTGTTATGTGTATCTCCTTAGAGGCAAGGACAAGGCATTCGACAAGTTTAAGCAGTATACAGCAGATGTTGAAAATCAACTCAACAAGAAAATAAAAGCTTTAAGAAGTGATGTAGAAGGAGAATATGAATTTGCTTTTGAGGAGTTTTGCACCAAACATGGTATTATACACCAAACAACGACACTGTATTTCCCGATCGAAGGGTATAGCAGAACGTAAAAATCGTACCCTTAAAGAAATGATGAATGCTTTGCTCATAAGCTCTGGTCTACCAAATAACTTCTAGGGAGAAGCTATAATTTATGCTAATCACATTCTAAATAAAGTGCCTCTAAAGAAGACTTTGAAATCTCCACATAAACTGTGGAAAGGCAGACCACCATCCTATAAATGCTTAAGAGTGTTAGGGTGCCTTGCAAAGTAGAAGCACCAAAACCGAAAAAGGTCAAAATTGGACCAAAGACTATAGATTGCATATTCATTGGGTATGTCAAAAAAGTAATGCATATAGATTTTTGATGTACAAATATGAAATTGATGACCTTCATTTAAATACCATTATCGAACCTCGAAATGCTATATTCTTTGAACACATTTATCCTCTAAAAACCTCTATTGAAACTATTGTTCAAAAGAGAGAAACAGATCCAGAAACTTCTAAGGATAATCCTGATCAAAACATGCATGAAAGTAATGTTGAACCGAAGTTAGAGGAACCAAGTAGGAGCAAATGACAAAGGACCTCTAAAACCTTTCGACCCAATTTCTATGCATATATGATAGAAAATGAACCTCTAACATAATAACAAGCAATGTCATCTCTTGATGCTCCTTACTGGAAGGAAGCCGTGAATAGTGAAATTGAATCCAATTTGCAAAACCATACATGGGAACTAGTAGACCTAACCAAAGGACCAAAAATACTAGGACATAAATTGATCTTTAAGAAAAAACTAAAAGCCGATGGCTCAATAGACAAGTATGAAGCAAGACTCGTAGTCAAAGGATTTAAATAGAAGGAGGATCTAGATTACTTTGGTACATACTCACCAGTAAATAGAATAACATTAATTAGGATGCTTATTGCAATCGCATCCATAATAAATTTGGAAACACACCAAATGGATATGAAAACTGCATTTTTGAATAGTGAACTAGAAGAAGAAATATATATGCAGCAACCTGAAGGGTTTCTAAGCATAGGAAATGAGAATAAGGTATGCAATCTAGTAAAATCACTTTATGACCTTAAACAAGCTCCAAAACAATGGCATGCGAAATTTGATCAAATTATGTTATCAAATGGATTCAAAATAAATGAATCAGATAAATGCGTCAATATGAAACATATAGATATTGGATATGTCATTGTTTGCCTTCATGTTGATGATTCGTCGATCCTAGGAAATAATAAGGCCATGACAAAATCTAAGAAGGATATGTTACCCTCTAGATACGACATTAAAGACCTAGGAGTGGCTGATGTAATCTTGGGTGTTAAAATTATGAAGACATCACAAGGATATGCATTGTCTCAATCACATTACAATGTCAATATACTTGAAAGGTTCAAGCATCAGAGTATAAGTATTGCAAAATCACCAGTGGATATGAACCGAAATTGGGTAAAGAACACTGATGATGGTATATATCAGCTTGAGTACTCTCGGATACTAGGAAGTATTATGTATTTCGTGAACTACACTAGGAATGATATTGCATACACTATAATCAAACTGAGTAGATATACCAGCAATCTTGGTAAAATCATTGGAAAGTAGTAACCAGAGTTCTAGGATATCTAAAGTATACACAGAACCATCTTTCGCCATATGAAAATTATCCTTCAGTAGTAGAAGGATACAGTGATGCAAATTGGATAACCGGTTCTAATGACACAAAATCCACAAGTGGATATGTGTTTACGCTAGGAAATGGAGCAATTTCATGGAAAACATGCAAACAGATTTGCATAGCAAGGACAACAATGGAATCGGTGTTTATTTCTCTAGATAAAGCCATGGAAGAAGCAGACTGACTTTGAAATTTTTTGGAAGACTTTCCAAATTAGGAAAAATCGGTACCTTTAGTATGTATACACTGTGACAGTCAATCAACTATTGGAAGAGATAATATTAGACCATATAATGGTAAATCTAGACATATCCGTCGTAGACATAAAACCGAAAGACAACTTCTCTCTAATGGAATTAGCACTATAGACTATGTAAAGTCAAAGGGTAACATTACGGATCCACTAACTAAAGGCTTGCCTTCAAACCTTATCAATCGGAACGGGCTTAAGACCTATAAATTAAAAGTTTTCCTAAGTGGAAACCCAACCTTGTTGACTGGAGATCCCAAGATCTAGGTTCAAAGGGACAACCAAGTTGAGAATAAAACTTAGCAGCACTGAAAGAAATATTTCAACCATTCCCAAGAAAAGTCAGTGCACAACCCGCCGGAGTGTAGGATAAGCTTAGCTTTTAATGATGTATATACTGTGGAATTATAAAGAACCAAGTGGAGTATTACGGGATACTCTTTGTAGAATCACCTATGTCAGTGCAAAGGCGCCACTTCAAAAAGAATCGTGAGGTCAAATTCTTCAAGCACTCATGAGACCAAGCTGGTGTTCATGGAAAAAACGAACACAAACAAAGAACCAAGGAGTTAACAAACAGTTATTGTGTGTTATCTTTATAAACTTACACAAAGGGATAACGGTTCAAAGGCATTCTAGTCCACAGATTCGCCAGTAGGTTATAAAACTAAATACACTAGAAAAGTTCAAGGCCTTGTGCTACTTTAACCAATACGATAAATATTTTCATAGAATTAAGAAAAGTGAGAAACTACTTATTCATGTGGGGGATTGTTGGAATTAAATGAATAACTTAAATATGTTTGCATTGAGAAGTGTGAGACATTAACTGCCTTGGACGATGAATAGTCACACATAGTAGAATATAATAAACATCATATGTTTATGTAATACTATGTTGTCCCTTGTATATTTACTATAGAAGGAAGAGAGACAATAGAGCAGGTCGTCCTGGAGAGTGGTGCAATGTATCCCCCGCATGTGCGCACCCGCGACCAAGCCTGCATGCACACTGCGTCCGCACTCGCGCCCGCGGCGTTGTCGAATGAGCGTTTAAGCATATTAGAGGCACTTAGCACTTTGCAGTTGGCTATTGGCAATGGCTTGGCTTGGTTGTTCAGATCAGAATTTTTTTTGTTCAAATTTTCTCCTAACAGTAAAATCAAAATGGTCATGTCAATTGGTAAAGGGTCATAACATTTTCAACAATCATAACCGTTCAAACAGACACCTCCATCCGAATAAGCACCTTCCCGTGCCTATACATAGGTGGAATGTAAATCAGAAAGACATAATATAATTTTCTGCATTTCTTTCTCCTCCAAACTTTGTTCTTAATATCCTCTCTTTAGTTCTTCGTTGCTCTTCAATTGCCAGCGCAACACTACAGGGATTAGTGTGTTTCATCTTAGGAAGTGACCCTTCAGCGTCACTAAGGGAGAAATTCTGTTTCAAGGATACAGTTTCAATGGACTCGAAAAAATTCAACGATAATCTGTTTAACAGTAATGCACATATTTGCAACAGTTTAATCAACATAATTGCAACATTTTCGTAATGCTTTTGTAACGTTACTGTACTAATCTCTATATAAAGTTTAGTAACGCTTTTCTACCGTTACTGAAATAACTATATCGTAACACCTTTCAGACATTACGAACAATAGAAGATATGCCGAGCGGATGTTGTGCTATGATAGGGCAAGTAGCTCGAGGTGGAAGAATGGAAAGGGTGCTTCTAAAACTAGGAAATGCATATCATAATTTAGTATGAGGTAAAGAGGAACTGGTAGCCCAAGGTTTGTGGCGTTGTTATGAATCCAATGGAGCATCCTCATGGTGGTGATAACCATCAACACATTGGGCATGCTTCTGAAAAAATAAAATGACATATATTAAAATGAATTTAAAAATGATCTATGGCAGAAAAGACAGGTAGTAGTTACCAATAACATTTCTTTAATATCTGAAACAATACTTAAAAGAGTCTGCGGAGCACACAGATATACATCAAGATAAACTTCATATGAGTAAGTTGAATTATTTAAATGGATTATCTCGTCTGATAGAGATGAAATAATAAGCTATTTTATGCCAGGCACAGATTATGTAGTACATTCCTTGATAACATCCATAGCAAGCGATCGAGCGTTGAGAGAAAAGTCCTATTGTTTCAAGAGAATAATGAATTAAAATGGCAAACAAAAGAGACATAGGGTGTAAATTATCTTATAAAAATATGAATCCGAAGTCGGGAGGACATACAGTGCTTTCTCGTCCAAATGGTGAAAATATAGTACAAAAGAGCTTCCATGGCGTAGGTATGTCATCATTGCCCTTAAGAATATCGACCATAACACAGTGATGATCATCCTAAAGATGTTCTTAATTTGATGAGAAAGATTATGGTCGATATTCTTAAGGATAACGATGACATACCTATGCCATAGAAGTTCTTAAGTATTATACTTTCAGGATTAGGCCGGGAAAGAACTATATATCCTCCCGACTTCGGATTCATATTTTGACAATTTAATTTACACTTTATGTCTCTTTTGTGTGCCCTTTTTAATTCATTATTCTCTTGAAACGACAGGACTTTCTCTCAATGCTCAATCGCTTGCTATGGATGCTATCAAGGAATGTACTACAAAATTTGAGCTTGGCATAAAGCAGCATATTATTTCATCTCTATCAGACGGGATAATCCGTTTAAATAATTCAACTTACTCACATGAAGTTTTTCATGATGTATATCAGTGTGCCCGCAGACTCTTTTGAGCATTGTTCCAGATATTAAAGAAATGTTATTGGTAAGCACTACATGTCCTTTCTGCCATAGGTCGTTTTTAAATTCATTTTAACATATGCCATTTAATTTCTCAGATTTGTGCTATCAGCTTCCAAGGACTGACATCGTATTAGCCAGGCTGCTGCTTCTACTGCTAAGGCTAATAAGTGAACTAATCTTCGACCCACTTCCTTTATTTTTCTTTGGTTAAAAATTAAATTTATTTTAATTTAGTGTGGTTCCTTTTCCATGAAAGGTTTATGTGGCTACTAATGAAATAATAAAAGTTGCAGCTTCCTAATTGTTGTTAGAAATTTGATGAACCTAATTATAAATTACCGAATTCACACAGTCGCATTTATTTCTATATATCTTGTACTTTATTTACTTATATTTTAATGAATCAAGTAGTTTATTTTATTTCATCTTGCCAACTTAATTATCTTCTGATATACACTGATGTAAAATAGAAAAAGTTCCATCATATTGAATGAAACGAATTATGATCCAAAATTTTAATACCAACCATATATAGATCAGAGATTCCTAAGTCCCTTTAATTATTTCTGCTTTCTTAATACAACTCAATCCTATGTAGCTTGACCAATATATTTTTACATCTTCTTTATATTTTATCAAAGTTGCTATATAATAACTCACATTGACAGATGGGAGACTAAAGTATATTGAAAATAATCAGTATTTTTTAAACTTATGCACCTAAGCATAACCGAGAACTTTTATCAACTTAAACGATTATGATTTTTATCATAGTGCATAAAGTTGGGCAATTTTACTTTAATGCAACATTTAAAATGTCTAATAAAATGACATCTTATTCGATGGGACGGTGAGTGCGTATAAACAATTATTTGTCTAATAAGTAACCCACAATGCATATTACAGGTCTACTATGCAGATGATTGAAAAGAATTCACTATATGAAATCTACGAGGGACACCTTATGGAATTTGGTTACTCCTACTTTGTTAATCTGCTATTTAATACATAGCACATTCTCTTATTGTTCGTATTTACACCCAAAAGTTTTAACTATGTGCCTAATATTATTACTCAAGTGAAAAGGAGATAGAAAAATACTATGTTATTTCTAAGCCCAGGGAATGAGAATAAGGTATGCAAGCTAGTAAAATCACTTTATGACCTTAAACAAGTGCCAAAACAATGGCACGGGAAATTTGATCAAACTATGTTATTAAATGGATTCAAAATAATTGAATCAAATAAATGCGTCTATATGAAACATATAGATATTGGATATGTCATTATTTGCCTTTATGTTGATGATTTATTGATCCTAGGAAATAGTAAGGCCGTGAAAAAAAATCTACGAAGGATATGTTATCCTCTAAATTCGTCATTAAAGGCTTAAGGGCGGCTTATGTAATCTTGGGTGTAAAAACATGAAGGCGTCACAAGGATATGCATTGTCTCAGTCACATTACATTGCCAAAATACTTGAAAGGTTCAAGCATCATAATATAATATTGCAAAACCACCTGTAGATTTGAACCGAAATTGGGTAAAGAACACTGGTAATGGTATATATCAGCTTGAGTATTCTCGAATACTAGGAAGTATTATGTATGTCATGAACTACACTAGGCCTGATATTGCATACGTTGTATGCAAACTGAGTGGATGTACCAGCAATCCTGGTGAAAATCATTGGAAAGTAATAATCAGAGTTCTAGGATATCTAAAGTATACAGAGAATTATGTTTTGTAATATAAAAATTATCATTTAGTAGCAGAAGGATACGGTGATGCATATTGGATATCTGGTTTAGATAACACAAAATCCACAAGTGGATATGTGTTTACGTTAGGAAATGGAGCAATTTCATGGAAATCATCCAAACAGATTTGCATTGCAAGGTCAACAATGGAATCAGTGTTTATTACTCTAGATATATCCGCGGAAGAAGCAGACCGGCTTCCGAGCTTTTTGGAAGACATTCCAAATTAGGAAAAACCGGTACCACCAATATGTATACACTTTGATAGTCAATCAGCTATTAGAAGAGATAATAGTAGACTATACAATAGTAAATCTAGACATATTCGTCATAGACATAAAACCGTAAGACAACTTCTCTCTAATGACTTATCACTATAGATTATGTAAAGTCAAAGGACAACATTACGGATCCACTAACTATAAGCTTTCCTAGGGAAGAAAGTACAAACCTTATCAATCAGAATGGGCTTAAGACTTATAAATTAAAAGTTTTCCTCAATGGAAATCCAACCTAGCTGACTGAAGATCACAAGATCTAGGTTCAAAGGGACAACCCGGTTGAGAATAGAACTTAGTAGCACTGAAAGAAATATTTCAACCAATCCTAAGATAAGTCAATGCACAACCCGTCGGATAGTAGGATAAGCTTAGCTTTTAATGATTTCTATACTGTGGAATTATAAAGAACCAAGTGGAGTATTGCGGGATACTTTTTATAGAATCACCTATGTTAGTGCGAAGGCGCCACTTCAAGAAGAATTGTGAGGTCAAATTCTTCAAGAACTCATGAGACCAAGCTTCTGTTGATGGAAAAAACGAACACAGCCAGAGAACCAAGGTTTAAGAAACATTTATTGTGTGTTATCTTTATAAACTTATACAAAAGGCTTATTTTTCAAAGCATTCTAGTCCACTGATTCGTTAGTAGGTTATAAAGCTAAATGCACTAGGAAAGTTTAAGGCCTTGTGCTACTTTAACCGATATGATAAATGTTTCATGAAATTAAGAATAAGTGAGAAACTACTCATTCACATGAGGGATTGTTGGAATTAAATGAATAGTTTAAATAGATTTGTGTTGAGAAGTGTGAGACATTAAATGCTTTGGAAGATGAATAGTCCCACATAGTAGAATATAATAAACATCACGTGTTTATATAGTACTATGTGTTCCCTGGTATATTTACTATGGAATGACGAAAGACAATAGAGCAGGCCGTCCTAGAGGGTGGTGCAACGCACCACCTGCATGTGCGCGCCTGTGCCCGAGCCTGCACGCACGCTTGCATCCGCAGCCGCACCCGCACCCACGGCATGGGAAAATGGGCGTTTGTGGCATATTAGAGGCATTTAGCACTTTGCAGTTGGCTGTTGGTGATGGCTTTGTTGTTCAGATCAGAAATTATTATTTTTTCAAATCCTCTTCTAATAATAAAATGCAGTGGTCATATCAATTGGAAAAGTGTCATAACCTTTCCAACAGTCATAATCATTCAAACAGACACCTCCCCTCGAATAAGCACCTCCCTGTGCCTATATATAGGCGAATGTAAATCAGAAAGACATAGAATAATTTTCTGCATTTCTTTCTCCTCCAAACTCTATTCTTAACATCCTCTCTTGAGTTCGTCATTGCTCTGCAATTGCCAGCTCAACACTGCAGAGATCGGTCTGTTTCATCTTGGGAAGCGACCCTTCAGCGTCATTCAGGGAGCAATTCTGTTTCAATGATACAGTTTCACTGGACTCGGAAAAAATTCAACGGTAATCTGTTTATCGGTATTGCATATAGTTTCGATAGTTTACAACATAATTGCAACATTTTCGTAATGCTTTTCTAACGTTACTGTACTAATCTCTATATACAGTTTAGTAACGCTTTTCTGCCGTTACAAAAATAACATTTTTGTAACACCTTTCTGACATTACGAACAATAGAAGATATGCCGAGCAGATGTTGTGCTATGATAGGGCAAGTAGCTGGAGGTGGAAGAATAAAAAATTTGCTTCTGAAACCAAGAAATGCACATCATAATTAAGTGCAAGATAAAGAGGAACTGCTAGCCGATTGTTTGTGGTGTTGTTATGAATCCAGTGGAGCATCCTCATGGTGGCGATAACCATCAACACATTGGGCATGCTTCTGAGAAGATAAAATGGCATATATTAAAATGAATTTAAAAATGATCTATGGCAGAAAAGATAGGTAGTAGTTACCAATAACATTTCTTTAATATCTGGAACAATACTTAAAAGGGTCTACGGAGCAGACTGATACACATCTTAAAAAACTTTATGTGATTAAGTTGAATTATTTAAACGGATTATCCCATCTGATAGAGATGAAATAATAAGCTGCTTTATGCCAGGCTCAAATTTTGTAGTATGTTCCTTGATAACATCCATAGTAAGCGATCGAGCGTTGAGAGAAAAGTCCTAATGTTTCAAGAGAATAATGAATTAAAAGGGCACACAAAAGAGACATAGAGTGTAAATTATCTTGTCAAAATATGAATCTGAAGTCGGGAGGACATACAGTGCTTTCTTGGCTTAATGGTGAAAGTACAGTACATAAGAGCTTCTATGGCATAGGTACGTCATCGTTATCCTTAAGAATATTGACCATAACATAGTTATGAACATCCTAAAGATGTTCTTAATTTGATGAGAAAAATTATGGTCGATATTCTTAAGGATAACGATGACATACCTATGCCACAGAAGCTCTTAAGTACTGTACTTTCACGATTAGGCTGAGAAAGAACTGTATGTCCTCCCTACTTCGGATTCACATTTTGACAACTTAATTTACACTTTATGTCTCTTTTGTGTGCCCTTTTAGTTCATTATTCTCTTGGAACGATATGATTTTTCTCTCAACGCTCGATCGCTTGCTATGGATGTTATCAAGGAATGTACTACAAAATTTTCGCCTGGCATAAAGCAGCTTGTTATTTCATCTCTATCAGACGGGATAATCCGTTTAAATAATTCAACTTACTCACATGAAGTTTTTCATGATGTATATAAGTGTGCTTTGTTTGCTCTTTTAAGCATTGTTTCAGATGTTAAAGAAATGTTATTAGTAACTACTACCTGTCTTTTCTGCCATAGGTCATTTTTAAATTTATTTTAATATATGTCGTTTTATCTTCTCTTATAAATGCTATCTGCTTCCAAGGACTGACATCGTATTAGCCATGCTGCTGCTTCTGCTGCTAAGGCTGATAAGTGAACTGATCTTCAACTCACTTCCTTTATTTTTCTTCGGTTTTAAATTAAATTTATTTTAAGTTTGTGTGGTTCCTTTGCCAAGAAAGCTTTATGTGGCTACTAATGAAATAGTAAGTGTTGCAGCTTCCTAATTGTTGTTAGAAATTAGATGTAACCTATTTATAAATTACCGAACTCACATGGTCGCATTTATTTCTATATATCTTGTACTTTATTTACGTATATTTTAATGAATCAAGCAGTTTACTTTATTTCATCTTGCCAACTTAACTATCTTCTGTTATATACTGATATAAAACAGAAAAGTTTCCATTATATTGAATGAAACAACTAACTATGATCCAAATTTTTAATACTAACCATATATAGATCGGAGATTCCTTAGTCCCTTTAGGTATTTCTGCATTCTTAATACAAGGCAATCCCATGTAATTGGACCAAAATATGTTTTTACATCTTCTTTATATTTTATCAAAGTTGCTATATAATAACTCCCATTGACGGATGGGAGACAAAAGTATATTGAAAAATAATCAGTATTTTTTAAACTTATGCACCTAAGCATAAGCGAGCACTTTATCAATGATTATGATTTTTATCATAGTGCATCAAGTTGGGCAATTTTACTTTAATGCAACATTTCAAATGTCTAATAAAATGAATGTTAGAATTCTCAAAATAAGAGTGAATGAGATATGTTCCACATCGCCAAAAATAAGTCAATTTTCTGGTTTATATAGTACACTCTCAATCTCTATATTGGCCCTTAGGATTAGGTAATTTTGTGCGAGAGGGAGGACCTATACGGCCATGGACTAACACGCGCACGCCGCCGCCCGCCGGTCCGACCGACCGAATCGGGTCGGGTACGGGTCAAATAAGAGCGGACCATGTTATATTTTTGCTGTACAGAATTGAACGGTTTTCTACTGTTTAAAATTCAAGTGGAAGCGACTAGTGGATTGGACGCGACTGTTGCAAACCACAACAGTTTCTGGCCGTTGCAAACGAAGAGACGCGACTATTGCAAACCGCAACAGTTTCTGGCCGTTGCAAGCGAAGAGGTGCGACTGTTGCGAACAACAACAGTTTTCAGCCGTTGCAAACGAAGAGGCGCGACTGTTGCGAACCGCAACAGTTTCCGGCCGTTGCAAACGAAGAGGTGCGACTATTGCGAACAGTGACGTTTTTGGCGTTGCGAATGAAGGGATGCTACTTTTCTAAACCGGTGTAGCCATTGAAAATTCGACTATAAATAAGGAGGAAACTCGATCACTTTCCTCACTCAGTTAATTCCGAATTTTCTCTTCTTCCTCTTCGTTTGTTAATATCTACAATTCGTGCACTTTTGCATATCACACAGAAGATCATACACATCACAATCTCGAGCAGATCATGTGCGTTGTATCTTGGAAGACTTTGAATGAAGTCTTAAGGAAATTGTTACGGCAAGCCTCAGATGTAATTTCCTTCTTCAGCCCGTTAGATTTCCAGTTGATTTATATATATATATATATATATATATATATATATATATATATATATATATATATATATATGTATGTATGTATGTATGTATGTATGTATGTATGTATGTATGTATATCATTTTCGTTTCTGCATTGTACTTTTTCTTTAAATAGTATAACATTTGAGTTATCGCTATAGTTATTATTGCTATAGTTGTTAGTTTGTTGTTGTAATTAATCACAACATACTTATTGTTAAAATAACTAATACAGAATTCTGAAGTAGTGGAAATCTGAGTTGTAAACTTATGAGACAAGTTTATTATTGATTAATCACTGTTTTGGCATACTAGACGTATATCATCTTAAGACTTTCCTGTTTTCGCTAAAACAAAGATGGCAACAGTTGAACTATCAACAAAGGCTACTACTCCCAACAGGCCTGATCCGTTCAAAGGAGATGGTGATAACTTCATAACATGGAAAAATCAAATGCTATTTTATCTCACCACACTCGGTCTGCAATGGTATCTCGAGGAGGAGGAATGATTCCTACACTAGGCAAGGAATTAAATGTTGATACGTCGAAGCATTTCGATTTTCTATGTAGACACTATATTCTAAATTGTCTTGACAAGGTGTTATACAAAGTAATTCAGCCTCTAAAGACAGCAAAAGCACTCTGGAATGCACTTGCCACGAAGTATAAGATGCATAATATCAGTATTAAGAAATTCATTATAGACAAATTCATGGACTACAAGATGGTTGACTCGAAACCGGTGATTGCTCGACTGTATGAACTGTAGATCATCATTCATGAACTCGAAGCGGAAGGTCATAAGGTTGGAGAATCGTTTTTGGTTGAAGCCATCACGGGAAAACTTCCGTCGTCATGGAGAGATTACTGCAACTATCTAAAGTATAAGAAGAAGGAAATCCCATCACAGGATCTCATAGTCCGACTAAAAATTGAGGCAGATAACCGTGAAGTTACAAAACCAAGCGAGGAGGCATTTGTGGCTGAAGGGTCAAAGACCAAAAACAAAACGAAGAATTTTCAGAAGAAAAGGAAAGCTCCAGACAACAAACCAAAGACAACAAACAAACCAAAAAGTTTAATGGCGAGTGTTGTGTTTGTGAAAAGGTTGGACATGCCGCTAGAGATTGCAGATACAAAAAGGAACGCAACAAAGAGGCAAATATAGTAGAAAGCATGGAAGTAGACGAGTCCAACTTCTCGGCAGTTGTATCTGAATGCAATTTGGCTCAGAATCCTAACCAATGGTGGGTAGAAACAGGCGCTACTCGTCATGTCTGCTCCGACAAATTCATGCTTTCTACATACCAGAAATTCGATCACGAAGAAAAACTCTATATCGGTAATTCTGCAGTATCCATGATCGAAGGCAGTGGCACGGTAATCCTTATGTTTACTTCTAGAAAAACTATCAAGTTGAATGATGTGCTCCACGTTCCAAACATACGCAAGAATCTCATCTCTGATGCAGTACTATTGAAGAAAGGATTCAAAATGGTTTTCGACTCAGACAAGATGGTTCTGTCCAAAGCTAGAATGTATATCGGAAGGGGATATTTTTGTGATAGCCAATTTAAGGCAAATGTAGCCATATCGGCAGTAAAACTATGTATTCTGATTGTGCTATTAATAAAATTGAAGTTTCTTACTTGCTTGAGCAATAAATTTTACTATGGCATGATAAATTGAGATACATAAATTTTCGAAAAATGAAAACATTATCAAACTTGGGATTAATTTCGAAGTTCCAAGTAGATAAGGAATACAAATGTGAGACATGTGTAGAAGCAAAAATGGTTAAAAAACCATTTCGATCTGTTGATAGAAGCACTAAACCACTAGGTTTGGTTCATACAGATTTTTGTGATTTATAAATCGTTACCTACAAGAGGTCTGAAAAAGTACTTTATCACGTTTATTGACGATTATACGCGATATTTCTATGTATAATCTTTTGAATAGTAAAGATGAAGCAATTACATCATTTATAAAGTATAATGTTGAGGTAGAAAATCTATTAAATAAAAAGATCAAGATATTGAGATCTGATCGAGGTGGAGAATATGAATCACCATTTGAAAAGTTCTGGGCCGAAAATGGTATAATTCATCAAACAACAGCTCCATATTCACCACCAAAAAATTGTGTAGCCAAGAGGAAGAATAGAACGTTAAAAGACATGATTAATGCCATGCTTTTAACCTCTGGTCTACCGAAGAACTTGTGGGGGGAAGCCTTAAATATGTCTAATCACATATTAAACAAAGTCCCTCACAATAAAACAGAAACAATTCCATATGAGATCTGGAAAGGACATAAACCAAGCTTTAAATATGTCAAAGTGTATGGGTGCTTGGCAAAAGTTTCAGTTCCGCCTCCCAAGAGAGTCAAACTTGGACCAAAAACAGTAGATTGTTACTATCTAGGGCCAGCCCAAAATAGTAGTGCCTATATAGTTTTGGTATTCAAGGCTGATATAGCTGATATTCATGTAAATACAATCATGGAATCTAGAGATGCCTTATTCTTTGAAGACATGTTTCCGCACAAAAGGAATGAAGGGAACAATGTCCCCAAAAGGACAAGAGAAGAATCAAGCAATTCACATGAAGATGACACTCATCATGAGATTGAGGAAGTTGAACCAAGAAGAAGCGTAAGGGCTAGGACTTCTAAGACATTTGGTTCGGATTTTTTCACATACGTGTTAGAACACAAACCTCAAACGTACAAGGAAGCAATGTCATCTTTTGAATTTTCATGTTGGAAAGAAGCAATCCAAAGTGAAAGTGATTCAATTCTAAGTAATAAAACTTGGGAAATTGTTGATATTCCACCTGGAATAAAACCTATTGGTTGTAAATGGATTTTCAAGAAAATGAAAGAAGATGGCTCTATCGACAAGTATAAATTCAGATTAGTAGCCAAATGATATCGTCAAAAAGAAGGAGTAGACTTCTTTAATACCTATTTGCCGGTAATACGCATAACCTCTATAAGAATGCTAATAGAAATTGCATCGATCTATAATCTAGAAATTCATCAAATGGATGTAAAGACAGAATTCTTAAATGGAGATCTCTATGAGGAGATCTACGTGGAGCAACTGAAGGTTTTGTTTTCAAAGAAAATGAGAACAAAGTCTGCAGATTAGTAAAATCATTATACAGACCAAAACAAGCTCTAAAAAAATGGCATGCAAAATTTAATAGTGCCATGATGAGAAATGGATTCAATATAAATGAATGCGATAAGTGTGTTTATTATAAACAAATTGGACAATTATATTTGATGATTTGTTATATGTAGACGATATGTTAATATTTGATCTAAATACTCAGGTAATAGAGACTAAAAAGAAGATGTTAATTAGCAATTTCGTTATGAAAGACTTAGAAGTTGCAGATGTTATTTTGGGACAAAATAATAAGAATACCTAATGGAATTGAATTATCTCAGTCATACTATGTAGACAATGCGATTGAAAATTTTCAAAATTTTGGAACTAAAGGAGTAAGAACACCTTTTAATCCATCAGAAATACTGCATTAAAACACTAATGAGAGTGTAATGCAACTGGAATACTCTCGTGTAATAGGACGTCTCATTTATCTCATGAATTGCACAAGACCAGATATAGCTTATGCAGTAAGTCGAATGAGCAGGTATACAAGCAATCTAAGAAAGGAAAACTAGAAAGCACTAATGAGAGTGCTTGAATATTTAAAAAATACCATAAATTATTGCTTACATTATGGAAAATATCCCGCCGTCTTGGAAGGATATAATGAGGCAAACTGGATTGTTGATTCATAGGAATCAAAATCAACGAGTGGTTATGTATTGATCTTAGCAGGGGCAGCAGTGTCATGGAAATCTACTAAACAAACATGCATAGCTCGATCCATTATGTAACGGAGTTCATCGCTTTAGATAAAGCAGGTGAAGAAGAAGAATAGCTTCGTCATTTTTAGACGATATTTCATTTTGGGCTAAACCTGTACTGGCCATATGTGTACACTATGATAACCAAGCTGCGCTAAGTGGAGCGCACAACTTTGTGTATAATGGAAAGTCACGACACATTTGTCGATGCCATAACACAGTTAGGCAGTTACTCTCAAATGGAACTATTTCCATAGATATGTGAGAACAAATGATAACCTAGCGGATCCATTTACTAAAGGTTTATCAAGAGAGAAAATTAACTGTGCATTGAGGGGAATGAGTTTAAAAACCTAAACCACCAAAAGTTGTCTTATACGAAAACCTATCATAACAACTAGAGACCCCACGGACTAGGATCAATAGGCAAACCACTTCTGAGTAACTCAAGACGTAATGCATTTGCTTGGACATAGTCCAACTCCATTCCTATGGTGCATAATATAAATGCATGCCTACAAGAGTATTAAAAGGATAAAACTATGTTTTTTTAATGATGACCATATCTTGAATATAACAAGTGGGGTATATGTAGGATACTCTTAATGGTTGCGATCACCTAGGTTAGTGTGAGCTGGGTCGGTTCTATGAGAATATTAAAAGCTTTTATTTTCTAAAAACACTTGCAAAACCAAAAATTGTTCAGGACCAAAATGAACACAACCAAGAGACTGGATGTGAAGGGAAATAATGCTTTGTAAAGCTCATTGTCTAGTTATACAATAACGGCTGACGATTCAAGATGAAATAATTCACCGATTAGCCAAGTATATCCGATAAGTTTTAACTAGGGAAAGTTCAAGGTGAAATATCTACTTATCCTCGATGTTGCATTATTTTCAGATGAACTGTGTGATATTACACTTTGTGTGGGAGAGACATATATCATCATTCATGTGGGGGATTGTTAGAATTCTCAAAATAAGAGTGAATGAGATATGTCCCACATCTCCAAAAATAAGTCAATTTTCTGGTTTATGTAGTATACTCTCAATCTCTAAATTGGCCCTTAGGGTCGGGTAATTTTGTGCGAAGGGGAGGACCTATATGACTAGGTACTAACACACGCGCGCGCCGCCTCCCATCCGACCAACCGAACCGGGCCGGGTCGGATGCGGGTCTAATAAGAGTGAACCATGTTATATTTTTACTGTATAAAAGTGAACAGTTTTCTACTTTTTAAAATTCTAATAGAAGCGACTAGTGGATTGGACGCGACTGTTGCAAACCGCAACAGTTTCTGGCCGTTGCAAATGAAGAGACGCGACTGTTCCAAACCACAACAATTTCTGGCCGTTGCAAACGAAGAGGTGCGACTGTTGCGAACAACAACAGTTTTCGACCGTTGGAAACGAAGAGACGCGACTGTTGCGAACCGCAACAGTTTTCGACCGTTGCAAACGAAGAGGCACGACTGTTGCAAACAGTGACGCTTTTTGGCGTTGCAAATGAAGGGATGCTACTTTTCTCAATGGGTGTAGCCATTGGGAATTCGGCTATAAATAAGGAGGAAACCCAATCACTTTCCTCAGTTAATTAATTCTAAATTTTCTCTTCTTCCTCTTCGTTTCTTAATATCTACAATCCGTGTGCTTTTGCATATCACACAGAAGATCACACACATCACAATCTCGAGCAGATTGCATCTGTTGTATCTTGGAAGACTTTGAATAAAGTCTTAAGGAAATTGTTACGGCAAGCCTCAGATGTAATTTCCTTCTTCAACCGGTTAGATTTCTAGTTGATATATATATATATATATATCATTTTCGTTTCTGCGTTGTACTATTTCTTTATATAGTATAATGTTTGATTTATCGCTATAGTTGTTATTGCTATAGTTGTTGGTTTGTTGTCGTAATTAATTAGAACATACTTATGTCAAAATAACTAATACAGAATTCCAAAGTAGTGGAAATCTGAGTTGTAAACTTATGACATAAGTTTATTATTAATTAGTCTGTTTTGGTATACTAGACGTATATCTGGGAGGGTGAATGGGTATAAATAAGTATTTGTCTAATAAGTGACCCAGAATGCATATTACAGGTTTACTATGCAGATGATTAAAAAGATTTCACTATATGAAATCTACGAGGGACACCTTATGGAGTTTGGTTACTCCTACTTTGTTAATCTGCTATCTAATACATAGCACATTCTCTTATTGTCTGTATTTATACCCAAAAATTTTAGCTATATGCCTAATATTATTACTCAAGTGAAACAGAGATAGAAAAAATACTATGTTATTCAAGTGGTACTACAGAGATAGAAACAACAATACTATACCGTTGAAAGATGACTATTTGATTATATTTGTTTGTAACTTTGTATGTACTATTCATTCTCTTATATGATAATAAAGTAAAGTACAACTTTGCAATTGCATTCTATATTAGAAAATGAAAAGCATACTAAAGTTCTTACAAGTTCTAAAATAAATAAATAAATAAGCCATGATATCTAGATGCAACTATGACTATGCAGGCCGAACAACTTAAGTTGTTTGATGAGTTTGAACACTGGTATATGATGCATGCAGCTATTATTTGTGTTAATGATTATCTTGTCAAATAGGATGACTATAACCATATGTAGAGGTCCACACATCAGATTTCAGCAATTCATGTATCTGTGGGTTCTAATTCTAAATTTCCCTATCCATTCACATTAATTTTATTGCTTTTACTTCTAGGATCATTACTGTGTGGCTTATGCAATCAATGGGGCCAAGGTTAGTAGAAATTAATAATATCGAGGAATGGTACTTACCATCTGCATATATTTCTTCATCAAAGCATCTCAGCTATTAATACACTTTCGAAGACTGGTCAGAGCCATGCATCTTTAAGATGGGTATTGGGACAGATAGCTCATTATCATTCTACAGTTACATTCTTTTGTTCATAGTGAAAAATGTATATAAATACCATTGCTATTACACGCTCTGTAACGAATTCTGTACTGAAATCATTTGATCAATAAAATTCATCTCTTCTTTCATCATCTCAACAATACAAAATTACTGTCAAAATCTTAATTTGGTAACAAAGCCAACTCAAGAATCTGCTTAACAGCAAAACAAAAGAGAAGAAGGAGGAGGAATACAAAAATCACCAGATTATATCATCATCATCTGAGTTCTATCTCTTATCAGAGATTCAAGTCTCATCATCTAAGAGATTGATCCAGCATCAGAATCCTGTGCCACGCCAGCTTGCATTCTGGCTGCAGCAAGATTCAATACTGAATCTTAAAAGAAAGCAATCAAAATCTCAGAAACTGATCAAGAAAATCAAGAAAAAAGGCATCACAAAACAGTAAATTGCCATCCAAAAAGAAAACTCATCAGAAAGTTCATCACATAAAGTTTTCTTTGGTTGCAACTTACCAATTCTACATAATTTCTGAATTCTTGAATCCTATCCTTTGATCAAATTCTTTCCTGGTTTGTCATCTATTGTGATTGTTAAATCAGACTCATCATGGTTGAGGAAGACAATTCAGCCACGTCATCTAATCCGAATACATCTTCACTCTCTGACATAGCAGAGAATCTAATCAAGACTGTGATAAGCCAACAAAGCCAATTGGTAACAGTGCATCTAAATGAAGATAATTATCTTCTATGGAAACTTCAGGTGGAAACAACGATTTAAGGATATGGACTTGAGAGTTACATTCTTGGAACCATACAGATTCCACTAATTTGCATCACTGACAAAGAAAACAAGGTTGTCACTAATGAGGAGTACGTGAAATATTATAGACAAGATAGACTCATATGTTCTTGGTTGTTATCATCCATAAATGTAAGTCTTCTTCTATCACATGTAATAGGGTGTAAAACAGCCAATGAAATCTGGACTACCATTGGTAAAGTCTTTAATAGTCGATCTGCTGCTAAAGTAATGTTCTACAAAAAGCAGTTGCATAACATCAAGAAAGACAATCTCAACATGAGAGAATATCTATCAAAGATAAAGACAACTTGTGACTTGCTGGAAGTTGCAGGTCACAAGATCTCTGATTCTAAGAAAATAATGACAATACTAAATGGAAATGACGAATATGAAGCAGTTGTTGCAGTTATATCATCTCACAAAGTTCTCCCATCAATAGATGATGTTCACTCTGTGTTGCTTACACATGAGGCAAGAATTGATAACAAAATGGTTTATGAATCAGATTTCTCAGTGAATTATGTTGCCAATCACAAAGGGAAAGGACAAGCCAGCAACAAATCAAAACAATCAATACAAAGAGGTGGTTATTCTAATAGGTCCAGAGGAAGAGGCAGGTGGAATGGTAATAGCAGGCCTATGTGTCAGATCTGTGAAAAATTGGGACACACTGTAGCAAAATGCTACTTCAGGCTAAATCTGAATTATGTTTCAGGACAAAGTAACAACAATCAAAGAAATCAAAATTTCAGTGCAAATATGGCACAAGTTCAACATGATACAAGCAACCTATCTGAAAACAGACATCAGCAAATTGAGATTGCAAAACCAGAACACATTCAAGATGAGGACTGGTATCCAGATTCTGTAGCCACAAATCACATCACCAACAATTTAAGCAATCTAAATCTTGGGAACAAGGAATACAAAGGTATGAATTCTATACACATGGGTAATGGAAAATCAATTGTAATCACATACACTGGCAGTTCATACATCATGGGAAAAAGACAATTATATTTGAATAATTTACTTAGAGTGCCACTAATTAGGAAAAATTTGCGAAGTGTGCCACAATTTGCAAAATATAAAAAAGTTTATTTTGAATTTTACCCACATCACTGCCTAGTTAAGGATATCCTAACTAGAGATATTCTCTTGCAGGGTAAAGAATATAAAGGTCTGTACAAGTTCAGTGTGACTAATCCCAGAAAATCAGAGTCTAAAAGAATTTGGTGTAACAATTCTAAAATCAAAAAGGAAGAAAATTGTAATGTATTTGACATGTGGCATGTAAATTGGGGCATCCAAATACTGTAATTATAAAGCATATTTTGAATAACAACAACATTTCTTTCAAAGACATTACAATGCCATATATCTGCACATATTGTCAGATGGGAAAAGGTCATAAATTTCCATTCTTAAATTCAGAAACACATTACAACAAACCACTAGAACTAGTGGCTACTAATTTATGGGGGCCTGCACCACTGCACATTGATTATGGCTATAAATACTACATATCCTTTGTTGATGCTTATTCTAGATATGTTTGGATATATTTTTTAAAGTCAAAGGATGAAACTTATAATGTTGTATTACAATTTATATCTCAGGCAGAAAGATAAACAAATTGTTAAGTTAAAGTAATGCAATCTGATGGTGGAACAGAATACATGCCACTAAAGCAATATTTTCAGAGGAAATGGATTGTTCATAAAACAACAATCCCTTACACTTCTGAACAAAATGGGCTAGTTGAAAGGAGACACAGACAAATTATTGAGATCGGTCTCACTTTACTTGCACAAGCATCTATGCCTTTAAAATTTTGGCCAGATGCTTTTGCTACTACTGTATTTCTAATTAATAGACTACCATCAAAAATTCTGAAATTTAAGAGTCCAATAGAAATTCTGTTCAACATCAAACCAGACTATCAAAACTTGAGAATTTTGGTTGTCTATGTTTTCCTTATCTCAGGCCATACAATACTTATAAGTTAAATTTTAGGTCATCCCCTTGTACCTTTATGGGTTACACTACTAATCAAAAGGGATATAAGTTCTTAGATAGCAATGGCAGGATTTTTATTTCAAGACATGTAGTGTTTAATGAAAAAGTTTTTCCTTTCATGGAATTAGAAATTAAAATGTCAAAGAAAATATATAATGCAAAAGATTCTCTACCTCCTATACCTGTCTTACCTGAGGCAGTGATACAAGTTTCCAAGACATCAATAGAAGTTGGTGACAGTTCTCACACAAGTGAATCTGGCTCACAACACACTATGTCCAACTATGGACCAGGTCATGAGAAAATTGAGTCATCAAACACACCTGCACATGTGTCTCAACAGAGAGTGAGTTTAGATTGTACACAACAACAAATATTTGAAGGAACACAGACCGGCTATGATCATCAGCAACAAGAAGAAAACAGTCAACATCAACAAGTTCTCAGAACAGGTCATCAAATGATAACAAGGTCAAAAGGTGGGATATTCAAACCAAAGACCTACATTGCAATTTTAGATACTGAAGAGCCAAGCACTTATTACCAAGCAACGGAGAACAAAAATTGGAAATCATCCATGTCAGAAGAATACAATGCTCTTATGAGAAACAAGACATGGGATCTTGTTCCTCTACCCAAAAACAAAAAATATTGTGGGGGTGTAAAAGGACTTTTAAATTAAAGAAAAATGCTGATGATACAATTTCTAAGTACAAAGTAAGGCTAGTAGATAAGGGATATTCACAACAGAGTGGGTTTGACTTTAATGAAACTTTTTCACCTGTTGTGAAACCCACTATTATAAGAACTGTTATTACCATTGCTTTGTACAGAAATTGGAACATTAAACAAATTGACGTGAATAATGCCTTTCTGAATAGTGTTTTGCAGGAAGAGGTGTATATGGAACAACCATAAGGATTCATACAGAAAGGAAAAGAGAATCTAGTCTGCAAATTAAACAAAGCTATCTATGGGCTGAAACAGGCCCCAAGGGTGTGGTTTGAAAAGCTTACGGAGACTCTCACTAGACTAGGCTACATTACTTCAAAATCTGACAACTCTTTGTTCACTAAATTCAGTAATAACATAATTATTTATGTCCTTATATATGTTGATGATTTTATCATTACAAGTAATAATAAAGAGGAGATTGACAATCAGATAAACTATCTTAATCAGAAATTCTCAGTCAAAGATCTTGGTGACTTAAACTACTTTCTTGGAGTTGAGGTCAAAAGATATTCAAATTCTTCTATACAGCTAAGTCAGAAAAAGTACATCACTGAAATCTTAAATAGAGCAAAAATGAATCAAGCAAATCCTATTTCCACTCCTATGGTCAGCAATGTACATGTCTCTAAATACAAAGGTGAAGCAATAACTAATAACAAACAATACAGAAGAATTATTGGAGCATTACAGTATGCAACTATTACAAGATCTGAAATTGCCTACAGTGTCAACAAAGTCAATCAATTCATGCAAAAACCAACAGATGAACACTGGAAAATGGTAAAGAGAATTTTAAGATATCTTAGAGGAAAATTGACTTTGGTCTAACACTGGAAACATGTAAATGCATCAACATTACTGGATATGCAGATGCTGATTGGGCATCTGATCCTGATGACAGGAAATCTACAACAGGCTATTGCATATTTTTAGACAATAATCCTATATCATGGTGCTCAAAAAAATAGAATACTGTTTCAAGGTCAAGTACAAAAGCTGAATATAGAAGTGCAGCCAATGCTACAGCAGAAGTAATGTGGATTCAGTCTCTACTTAGTGAATTGCAAAAGAAGCCTAACAGAAAATCAATTATATGGTATGACAATCTTAGCACAGTTCATCTAACTGCCAATCCGATACTACATTCAAGAACAAAGCACATCGAATTGGATCTATATTTCGTGCATGAGAAAGTAGCAAAAGGAGAGTTGGAAATAAACCACGTACTTTCTACTTACCAAGTACCAGACATATTAACCAAACCTTTATCCAAGATAAACTTCACTCGCCTAAGAGAGAAACTGAAGGTGAGTAAGTTACAAGGCAGCGCAGACGAAAGAGTCTCCATAGAAGATATTACTAGTAATTGTTCTTTCAAACCTGCAGCTCTCAATCAAACTGGCCTCAGAGAGAAACTGAAGGCAACGAATAACTTACAAGACAGCAGAACGTTTGCAGACAAAAGTGTCTCTACAGAGGACACAACCAGGAATCATTCTTTTCAGCTTGCAGTTCTCAATCAAACTGATTGACGAGAGTATCGACCTCAGCTCTCTTAGTTAAGAGAAATAAAATCGAGGATATCAACTCATGGATATTATCTTTAAGTCTGAGACCGAAGACTAATTCATTCAAAAGAGTGTATCAGATCTACATGGAAGATCTAGATCCAGATTCAGATTCAGATTCACTGGCAATTTTGAAGAATATAGTTTTCTTTTTGAAATCGCTCTCGAGAGAGGAACGAAAAGGGAAATTTCTCAGACCCTAGCTACTGAAGGGTTTGCGGGGGGAGTATTGAGGAATGGTATTTACCATCTGCATATATTTCTTCATCAAAGCATCTCAGCTGTTAATACACTTTCAAAGGCTGATCAGAGCCATACATCTTTAAGATGGATTATTGGGCCAGATAGCCCATTATCATTCTGCATTACATTCTTTTGTTCAGAGTGAAACTGTATATAAATATGCATTGCTATTACATGCTCTATAACGAATTCTGTATTGAAATCTTTGATCAATAAAATTCATCACTTCTTTCATCATCTCAACAATACAAAATTACCGTCAATCTTAATTAATAATAAGTTCGTGATATCACAAAATTTTAATTGATTGAAATCAATTTATGTTCAAATGGTTCAAGTTTTATTTCTGCTCTCTTATGGTGAAGGCTAGAGGCCTAAAGATTTTATCATGGAAAATTGTTTTAAAAACAGAATGGAGTTGTAACGACCCGTACTTTTTGCTTTCGAATTTTAATATTTAATCTATTTAAATATTCGGATTTAAATTAAATTATAATAGAATCTATGTTTTAAATTTAGATTTGATTTTTGATGACGTATTTTTAAATTAATTTATCGGGTTTTTTCATAATTTTTAATTTGAAAAATAAAAATATTTTCTTTTAACATTTTTTAGGCAAACGTCGGTGCTTTTGAAATTTTACGGAATAAATTAATTTGTTTCTTTTTTACTGTTGTGTGATCGTCTCAATTGTTGAGTGAGATCATATTTTTATTTTCGTCATTCGTCATTCGTCGCTCGTACGCGAATGTCGTACGAATGTGATGGTGTACCGTCTTACCCCAAAACTTTTAAATATTAAAAGTTTAAACACAAAATGTCATTCTGGTCCTTCCTCTGTATTGCATTAAGTGTTCATGTGCTCTGCATTTAGTAGTTGGTACCTCTTTCCTTAGCAATTAAGACATCTATTGCCTGTGTATACACTTTTTCTATTTTTCACTTTGATACGTCATGAAAACAAATGCACGCATGAAAATAAAATGGAGACTACATTCCCCTATGCACAAAATATGAACACACAGGCAAAACAATATATATTTTTGGTCTACTGCGTACTTTCAAAAAACTTTTCATTCTACTTCTCTCCAAATGCTCATGAACACAGATCCACATTTTCCCATCTCCCGTTCATTTGTACACATGCAGCAAACTCTTTCCCATCTCAGTTTCCATTCTTTTGTTCACTACAACATATACACAGCATGCATAAAAGAAATACTCAAAGCACGCTTCTACAATTCTTCTCCTTCTTTCTTTATTTATATATTTATGTATGGCCGAGTGTATGAATATATGGGTATGGCGAGTTTCAGGTGTATAGGCGCATGAGTTGGAAGGAATAGGGAAGAAGATGAAGGCGATCATGCATGTTCCATGCGTCAGCAAGTAGAAAATGGTGGAGGAAGAGGATTGTGTGGGTTTGTTTGGTTGGGCTTTGTGGGCTTTGCTATGGCTATACATGGGGAAGGGTAGTGTGTAAACGTGTGTATCGGAAGATTGAAAAAAAAATCGAAAGTTAGAACGGCGTTGTGTGCATGGAAACGTGAATGGAAGAACACGTGCATGGGAAGAAAAAAAGAAAGAAATGGAGGAAGAAGGGGAGTGTGTGGGTTGCAGGGATGTTTGGGCTTTAGGCCTATTTGGTTATGGGCGAGCTTATATATAAGTTAAGTTATATTTAGTTAATTCGTTTATTTAGTTAAGTATTATTTTAGTTTAAATAAATAAATTAGTTAGTTTAGTTTAAATTAACCTGAGATGATGGCTGTAACAATCTGAGCTTTCGGGTTTGCATGATATCTGGGCTAGGTATATTCAGTGATTGGGCTTGCCTGGTTCGGGGACAAGGATATTGTTTAAGTAACTTTAGAAATTAATTTAGTTAAGAGTTCAAAACTTTGAAAATTGATAACTTGTTCGTAGGATAGGAAGTCCATTTAACCCGCGGCCTTCGACGTTATATCCGTATAAACGAATATAACACACTAGTGTAGTTTATTAATATGTTTAAAGAAGTATAAAATATTGATAAAATATCAGTGATATTTTTTAGCAGAATAAATTCACATTCTTCTATTATAAACTGTGTAATTTTATTATTATTCGATAATTAATCTGTTTGATATTGATTGTTAATTATTTAATAAATAAATGTGCTGCTAGTTATTATTGTTGTTGATTGTTTGTTTGTTTGTTTGGATTGCGCTCGGCCGTTTGATTGTTGACTTTGCTCAATCAGTTATAAGCAATTAATTATCCATATGCATAGGCTGGGTAGAAAATAATTATAAGCGGTAGTGATGCAGCACCAATAATAACATAAAATTTTTTGTTTATTTTTTGGAATATATCATGTGCTGTTGTATCTTTTATGCTTACTATTTTATTTCACATTTACATTGTTTATTGAGTTCGCAGTTAAAGATATTATTGTTTCTCATTAGAGTTGTGCAGCGATAGATTTAATTATAGTATTATTTTTAGTATTTGATTTTGAAATTGTATTAAAGCACACTTTAGATTACTCTGATAACTTGTATAATTGAAATTCGTATCCTATACATTTAGTAATGTCAAATATTGTGTATTAAGTTGACGGTTTTCATTCGTACTTTTAGAACGGACGTGTTTTTCAGAGATTTTTACTGGTCCGAAAACACGGGTCGTTATAGGAGCACCAAATTGATGGTAAATTAATCCTCACAAATTAATATCTTATTTATTTTTATTAAGGTATTAAAGAATTTTTATTTAAGCTTTAATGTTGATATGATTTTACTATAAATTTAGGACACATTTGGCAGCCCATATTTCTTGTATCTTCAAATGTAGCAGCCATACTCCTACATTTTGGATACTCAGAAAGAAGATACTTCTATTTATTTCCTTTCTAACGGTTAAGATATTTTAGTGGACTTTGGTTATGTTGACTCTATTCTTGTTGGTGCTATATATGACTAATCTATGTGGCTAGTAAAAATCTTTATAACTTTATTCAGGATGAGAAGATATGAGAGAAAGCATAATAACATTATACTATAGGAATTAATGATGCTTCATGTAACTCTATTCTTGCTGGTGGTACCTCCGACTAATCTATTTGGCTAGTAATTTTTTTTTTTACTTTTTACTATAGGCTTTCCATATCAGTCTATGTGCTGACGCTTCACGTACCGCTTTCACTCCACCCTATGTTTGGTTGATAATAAACGGATGGTTGTTCGTATATACTTAATTTAGTCTACATCATGAATGGCTCCAGGCTCACTATATCACAATATATATTGATTATGTTTTGTCATTCAGTTAACCATAGGTCTGCCTATTTTATTTGTGTAAAAATTTTTTATTCATTAATATTTTATTGTTTAATTTTGTTTCAGTGGTTGACTTGATTTATGACATATTATAAAAGTAATAAATGAAGCTTAGAACAATAGTATGAGTGGTTTTACTTCTTTAAGAAACTTATCATCAAAGCCAATGCCAATATACTTTTCTTGCTTAAGAGATCCATATTCGTTGATCACTCAACTTTAAAGAGGATTCACTTGGACAGAACTTTATTTTCCTTTGACATGTTGATAAGAGTTAGCTTGCACCATCCGTTCCATGAACAAGCCGTTAAATAGGCAGTTTTAAAAAAAATGTAACAACATCATGGATGTGTCCTTGCAATACTTTTGGCCAAATATCTACACACATATGTGTGTGTGCATGATTTGCTAACATAAAGCCAAAAATGTTTTTTTACAGTACTTGATCCTATATACATGCATTTCTGGTTTGCATGTTTTGTTCATGCTAGATCCATAATGTAACAACCCGCATATTTTACGATTGGATATTTAAATATTTTATTTTAATATTTTATCGTTAGTCGGATTTTAGTCCGAAAAGTTACTTTTTGCATACGGTCGAATTAGGACTTGGAACCACTTCCGTTGAGTTCAAAACACCGTTTGCGATCTTTTTGAGCATAAACTTTGATACGTTTGGAGTTAGAGGAATTTTGCCACCTTTTCACTTTGAGCTTTGGGTTTGGTTTAGCCCATTAGCCTAAACTATTAACTCTAGCTCAACCCCCTTCCCTTCATAACTTTACTTTCATTTCCTAACACTCAAGCTTCATCAAAAATGGAGGGAGGAATGGGAAATTAAAACTCCAAGCTCTAGTTCATTTGCAAATCCAACATCTAACTCCAAATTCAAAGAGAAACCATTGATTCTTTCTTTGCTTTCAAACTTCTTCTTCATTGATTTTGTGTAAAGATAAGATTTTTATCTCACATCTTTGCCTATAGCTATCTTTAATTGTTGGGTGTGAATTCCTAACACTTTTTCATATGCATTTGCTCTTGGTTTGGATTGAATTGGTGAAAATCCCAATTTTTAGTGTTTGGGTTCCAATATTTAAAAATCCTAACTTTGATGTTTGAACACGTTTTGGTGATGCATCGAGGAGACAATTGGACCAGGTAGCCGATTGGCGTAATCCCCTAACGATCGTGCTCGATCGGTTGCAAATTGAGAGAGTTTTTGCATTTTTGTTACTTAGGTCGTTCGGCCTGCATGTATGATTCTCGGCCTGCAGTTAGGTCGGCCTGCCTTAGGTCGCAACCCATAGGTCGCTTGCATCTTAGGTCGTTAGGTCGCTCGGCCTTCTTTTACCTCTTAGGTCGTTTCATTCTTAAGTCGCCCGGCCTACTCTACTCTTAGGTCGTTGCATCACTTAGGTCGCTCAGCCTGTTATGCCGCTAGCTCCTTAGGTCGCAACCCCCTTAGGTCGCTCGGCCATATTATGCCGCTAGCTCCTTAGGTCGCAACCCCCTTAGGTCGCTCGGCCATGTTATGCTGCTTGCTCTATTAGGTCGCGCGCTCGGCCATTAGGTCGTTCCACCCCATAGGTCGCTCAACCATGTTAAGTCGCACAAGCTATATCGCAACCATGTTAGGTCGCTTGCTCTCTTAGGCCGCGCCATTTGTCCACTTAAGTCGCCCGGCCTTCTTATGCCTTAGGTCGCGCCACTTAGGTCGCGCCATGCTTAGGTCGTTCCCTCTTAAGTCGCTCGGCCTTCCCTTATGCTTTAAGTCGCACCAACTTAGGTCGCGCCATGCTATAGGTCGCGCCATACTTTTGGTCGCTCCATATTAAGTTGCTCTGTTAGGCCGTATGCTATTTCTTAAGCCGCTGATTTCTTGTGTTGGCTTCTGTTAAGTCGTAAGTCGTGGCTGTTAGGTCGCAAGGGTATTTCCACTTTGATGGATTTGAAATCGAATTCTTTGGATTTTTATTTACGTCTTCGAATGTGAATTTTTGTGATTTATTGTTTCTACAATCATTTTTGTGATTTGTCACTTTATCTCACTCGTACGGGAAATCTAATTAAACGGCTTAGTAAAACAAATGGTATGAAACACTTGCATTTACTTCACCGGTTAATTCTTGGACTTGTTCGATTAAACCTCTTGTGACAATTTTCGAGTGGAGATCTACAATTTGTTTGTAAATGTTTAAGTTAAGCTAGTGGTTATGGGACATGAAGCTAAGCTTATATATTTACTAGCTTACTGTAATTGACACTTCTTGATGATCGTTGATGATCATTTTTGTGATTTAGACTTGCAAATGTGCGATGTCTCTTTGTCTACGAGGGAGACTAAACCCCGTTTCTGTGGAGCTTCGGCTCAATTTGGTGGGGTAGCGACCCATGGTCTTCGGGCCGTTTTGTGGAGCTTCGGCTCAAAATTAATGGTTAGCAACCATGGAATAGCGTTCCATTTTGTGATACACGTGTTGGTGAGTTTTCATGCTCCCGTTTTGTGATAGGTCTCCCCCCTTTTTGTGATTTCTGGATTTCCATTGATGATTTCTAGAATTTTGTGTTTCACCAATTTTCGTGATTTACATTGATAAGTTTTATCGATATCTGTGCATTGGTGAATTTGTGTGTCATTAACTGTTGTGATTGGCATTGATATTATTGTCAATATTTATGGTTTGGTGAATATAAATAAAGAGTATGACATTCATTTTGATCTTTGAGAAGATTCTCGTGATATTGATTATTCCCTAGTTGATTTCAATTGCATACTTATCACAGTATGGCTTTATGGTTATCATATGTTTATGTCATATCTCTTATTCTATATCATTTTATTTGATATTTATAGCTAGACTGATCCGTTTATTATTTTCTTGTTAAATAATACTCGGGTCAGACCGAGATGTTACAGGTGCTTCTGCTTGACTTCACATCTGGGATTATCACCCTGTCTTTTAGCTAACTACTTTGATTAGTAGTTTTTGTTGTATACATTTGAGATATAGACTCATTGATGTATCCATATTCTTTTGTCTAGCACTTGTAGTTATTCTTTTGTGACATTATGGATCTTGTCTGACCACTACTCTGATGTACACTTTCATGTGTTATATATTCATATCTATTTCCGTCTTTGTGATATGGATGTCTGTGACTGATTTGTGTTTTGTTTATTTCTATATTTGTTTCCGAGGAATATATATAGCCACCGGGTAGTAGCTTTGAGTTTGTATCGGTATGACGGATTTCCTCCTAAAACCAGATGCATGTTGTACTATCTGACATATCGGTGCTCGCACAAAGAAATTACACGGATGGTCACTCCTCAACAGCCTTATTCTCCACGCTAGTTGACGGCATTACATCCGTAGTGTCCTTAGCTAGCGTGGGTATAGAGGTGGGGCATCACAGCTTCGTATCAGAGCCAAACTTCGGAACAATGTAGAATAATCTAGCAAGGATCATCGTCCTAAGTCCATCTGAGGAGTCGTGCTTTAGGATTTAATTCGAGTTTTCGTACCGATTCATCCTATTTTCTTTATGATTCCTTGTTTATCTATCATGATTGCTTGATATTCATTTGGTGAATAACCTTATCCTTCTTCTTTCTTTCTTTCAAAAGGAAGAGAAATGGTTAGACCTGGCTGTCCCAGCGCCGGTCAATCTAGTGCTACTCCCCAAGATGGAGTATTTATGTCTGCCCAGCAGCTTCTTGATCTAGTAAGGAATGCTCAAGCAGCCGGATCTAATCCAGAGTCTACTCACCCTAAGTCAGGATTTTCACGTTTGTGCAATGATTATACCAATTTGGGTGGGAAGCCATTCAAAGGTTCTGAAACTATTACTGAAGTCCAGGCTTGGCTGAGAACGTGCGATCGAATCTTTTCTCGCATGAATCTTATTGATCTTTACCGTGTTTAGGTGGCCTCTAGTATGCTCTAAGAAAGAGCATTAGATTGGTATGAGCTTCTGATTTATGAAATAAATGAAGCGGATCTTACTTGGGAGAAATTCCGGGAATGCTTCGAATTAAAATTTGTGCCAGAAGCTGAGAATGTGACTTTGGCTCGTCGTTTCATAGACCTTGTTCAAGTTGAATCCTCTGCAGCAGACTATGTCGCATCATTCGAGTCACTTTCTAAATACGTGGTCGAGTACATAAACACCCCATTGAAGAAAAACCAAAGATTTGTCTATGGCTTGATTAAAAATCTCAAGAAGCCATTACTTCTAAAATTAGAAGTTTCTTTTGATCAGCTCATTTATATCGCTCTTCGACTTGAAGAGGCTGATAGAGTAAGTGATGTTGAGGTTGGGAGTGCTAAACTGAACTTCACCAACAAGAAAAGGCCTAATAAGTTCAGAGGTCCTTATCCTAATAAGAAAGAGAAGCAAGCCTCTCCGACAACTAAGACTACTACCCCAAGTGGTGGGCAATGCTACAACTATGGTTCTAAGGACCATTATGCGAACAAGTGTTCTAAGCCTCGTGCTTGTCGCTATTGCAAAAGCCCGGATCATTATTTATCTTCTTGTCCCAAACTTCAAAACAGGAAGGAGGGAAAGCTTAATGTTGCTCAAGTCCCTGGCAACACATCTCGTGGTAAAGGTATTTCTCATTCTATCCTTGATGGCGTTATTTTATTTCGTGATCACCCTATTCAAGTTCTTTTTGATACGGGTGCGTCCTACTCTTTTATATCTAAAGAACTTGTGGATACTTTTACTTTGGATGTTTTGTGTTTAATGACTTCTTTGAGAATTACGGATCCAGTTAGTGGATCCGCAACAATTAGTTTGCTTTGTAAAGATGTCGAGATTATTTTGTGTGATTTTTCTTTTCGAGCCGATTTGCATGTTATGCGCTACTTAGGCTTTGGAATGATTTTGGGAATGGATTGGCTTAACCGCTATGAAGCCCAAATCCTATGTCCTGAGCGGACTATTCATCTTCTAAATCCTCAATCTGTTAAGCAGATTTCTATTGCCTTAAAGATTCGGATTCCAGCTTGGTTGAATCTTTATATTCTTTAAATCCTCATGATGATGATAATGATGATGAGGAAGATATTATTTCTCTTATTCACATTGTTCGTGAATATTCCGACATATTTGAGCCCATTTTAGGATTACCACCTAAGCGAGCAATTGAGTTTAGAATTAATCCCATCCCTGTAGCTCATCCTCTCACTCGTCGTCCTTATCGTATGTCCAATAAAGAAAATGAGGGGATGCGCAAACAATTATCCGAATTAGAGACGAAGCAATTTATTCGCTCTAGTTCCTCGCCTTGGGGAGCTTCGGCTATTTTTGTGAAGAAATCCGATGGTACACTTAGGCTTTGCGTTGACTACCGCAAGCTTAATGATCTTACTATCAAGAATAAATATCCTTTACCTCGGATTGATGATCTATTCGATCAACTAAGTGGTGCTAGAGTCTTTTCACAATTAGACTTAGCTACCAGTTTTCATCAGCTTCATATTGCAGAGGATAGCATTCCTTTGACATCGTTCCGTACTCATTATGGATCTTATGAATGGCTTGTTATGCCATTTGGTTTAACGAATGCTCCGGCTTATTTCGTTGACTTTATGAATCGAGTTTTCAAAGACTTCCTCAATCGGTTTGTTCTCATCTTTATTGATGATATTCTTGTGTATTCTAAAACCGAGGAGGAGCATGAAAAGCATCTTCGAATTATGTTGGAAACTCTTAGGAGTAATCAATTAAAAGCAAAATTTTCTAAATGCCACTTTTGGCAATCTCATGTGAAGTTTCTTGGTCATATTATTTCCGAATCCGAAATTTCCGTGGATCCTTTAAAGATTGAAACGATTCAAAATTGAAAGAGACCGGAGAGTGTAACGGGAATTCGTAGTTTTTTCGGATTGGCGGGCTATTATCATCGTTTTATAAAAGACTTTTCAAAAATTTCCGTGCCTCTTACTAGCTTGACAAAGAAGGGAGTTAAATACATTTGGTCGGACAAATGTGAAGCTTCTTTTCAGAAATTAAAAGAACTCCTTTCCGATGCTCCTATTCTTGTGATTCCCGAGGGAAACCAAGATTTCATTGTTTATACCGATGCTAATCGCGTTGGTTTGGGTGTCGTTCTTATGCAAAAGAATATGTTATTGCTTATGCTTCTAGGCAATTAAAGCTAGCTGAGACTAGATATGCCACTCATGATTTAGAACTCGCGGCTATTGTTTTCGCGCTTCGAATTTGGCGTCATTATCTTTTGGGAGAAAAATTTATTCTTTACACCGATCATAAATCTTTGAAGTATCTATTTACTCAAAAGGAACTTAATTTGTGTAACGACCCAGAATTTTTATTAATTAAAAATTTGAATATTTAATTAATTTTAAATAGTTATAAGTGAATTTATAAGTCAAATAAATTTTTATTTGATTTATTGGATTTAATTGAATAATTTAATCGATAATTTAATATGTTAAATTATGGAAATAATTGAAAATTGAGATAAAAATGATTGTAAATAATTTGGAAAATTATTTTTAATCATACTGGTGTTATAGAAATATTTTAGAACTTTTAAAATCGAATTAAAAGTTAATTTGTGAAAATTGAATATTTTAATATTTAATAATCGACTGTAAAATAGTCAATTTTTGAACAGTCTCAGAATTGAACGAAACCAGTTCCATTGGATCCGTAATAGTTAGTTATTACCGGATTTCAATTTTCGTGTCAATTGGAGCTATCGTTTGATCGTGGCAGCTCGAAACGCATCGAATTATTTTTAATTTAAATTTGGCGAGTCAAAATAGCCATTTTTCAAAAAGTCTCGGATTTCGACGAAACCAGTTTCATCGGATCCGTAATGTGATATTATTGTAAGGTTTCAAATTTCAAGTCAATTGGATTTACCTTTTGTCCGGTACGAATTAAAACGCCTAGAAATCGATTTAAATCGGTTTAATTTAAATTGAACGTTTTCAGCCATAACTCGCACATACTTCCGAATTAGCTTCCGAAACCTGTTCCATTGTGTCCGGAACGCGGGGTAAACCTTAGAAACGCTGGTTACGGCGTCTAAATCGGAGTTCGGAATTTCCGGGTGAATAGTGTCGTTCGTTTCTCTATAAATATGCACCCTACCCCTTCGTAATTAAAAAAAAAAAAAAAAATAACAACATAAAACCCTAGCCGCCTCCACCAGGTCCAATGGCCAGAATTCAATTTCCTTCCTCCCTCAAAATCTCTCAATCCATTCATCGATTCACGAAGCCATCAACTACAAAGATGAAGAGCACGAGATGAGCTTTAAATCCATACGGATTTGATGGAGTTTGGAGCATCAGAGGGAGTGCAAAAGAGGGCCGTTTGCAGCATGTTGCGCACGCATTCCTAGGGAAGAGAGCAAGCCGAGTTTCAAGCCCTTCAGGCCGAGCATGGGTGTGGGTGAGGGCTTCGCAACGGCGCGTCTTGATCGAGTTATAGTCGAGTGTGGTGGCCGCATAATCTAACCCTAATTGCGTTGTGGTGGGTTCTTTGTGCGTTGATGAATACTGGGAGTAACGTGCGTGAGTGGGGAAGAAAAGGGAGAGGCCTTGGATTGAGATCTAACGGCTGTAGTTGAGTTAGGTTATAAGTTTTTAAATTTATGTTGTAAATTAGTTTATATAAAACGTGTACAATCTTGTAAAATGCATAACTTTTTCATACGAGGTCGAAAAAATGCAAACTCAGTTGCGTTGGAATCGTATGGACGAGCACTACGCGATGGAGTTGGTTTGGAGTCCTTTGGAGTTAGTGAGAATTTCGGGTAAAATTAAACGCGCGTTTAATTTTATTCGAAATAATCGCTAAAACGGAAATTTAAATCAAGGTGAGAACTTCTCACTCAATCGAATCGGTTTCGATTTTATTTTAAATAGTTAGATTTAAAATATTTGAATGCAAGTTTGAATGATGATTGTTATCTATTGATTGTTAAAATAGACATTATGCGCCGTCTATTAAGCGGATGTTATTTATTAAAAACATATACCGCGAATATTTCATAAACAGTGAAATTGGTATTATATATAGTAGCAATATATATATATTGGCATATGTATATATTGCAGTTGTTGATTTCCCGCATTTATTTGTTTAGCGGATGAGACCCTATTACGCCGTTATTAAGCGGATAATATTTATTAAGAACATATACCGCGATAATTTCGTACTGGAGCGAAATTGGTATTGTGCTAATGTTTTTGGATGCAGGAAAACAGGTTGGAGGGATCCAACTGGATTCCTCAACAGTTTTTGTTTAATTTCAGATATTTTGATATTTGATGGATTTTCATATTGATATATGATATCGTTGTAGTCGTGATTGACTATTTGGTGTGTAGCATCATTGGACCCAAATTTTGGGATTTTAAAATGATATTAAAGTGATTTTTGAAAATATACTATATTTTAGGAATTGATCCATTTTAAATAAATAAACGTTATAATTTTTAAAGTTATAAAAATTATAATTTTTGAAAATATAGTTAAAAGCTGATTTTTGAGAAATATGGGTTAAGGATTTATGAAATAGTTTAAATTGAGAAAATTTGAATTTATTATTAAAAGTCTAAAGATAGGATTTATAAAATTTGATTATTTTATAAATCAAGAGAAGGTGAAATTATAAAGGAATTTAAAGATGTTTTTAAAAGAATAATATAAATTGATTTATATTAAGAGATTTATAAATGGATATTTATAAATTGAATTATGGACATTATAAAACGAGTTTTTATAAGTGTTTGAATGTAGTGGAAATGAATTTCCTAAATGAATGAAATTTATAGAATTATAAACTGTGAAGTTATAAATGAAATTTTATAATTTGCGTCAACAACGTTGGCTCGAATTTCTTGCAGCTTATGACCTTGATATTCTTTATACCCCCGGAAAGGAAAATCGTGTTGCGGATGCACCTAGCTGTAAGTAACAAGCGGTTGTTTCTATGATGATATCCGAATGGAATGATTTCGGAATTCTATCCACTTGTGAGGTTCGAGATCGTGTTTTCGATTTATGTTCATCTCTTGTTTTATGTAGCCTTGAGGCTCATGCTTCTCTTTTAGACCGCATTCTTGAAGCTCAAAAGCTAGATCCCGAATTGGCTCTTCTTGGCCAAAACTTTAGGGATAACATTAATATTGAAGGTTTGAAAGACTTTGATATTGATTCTCGTGGCGGTATTTGTTGAATATGCGCTTATATGATTTTTGTTTGATGATAATAAACATATATATATATTCGTGTAAATGTATTTGTTAATGTACTATTTTATTTTTCACAGATCAAATAAATATTTGCTGAATAAAATTAAATAACACAGAATTTGAATTCAAACAGAAATTTTATTCAAACAAATATTTATTACAATTTTGAATAGTACAAATTCACGCTCTCACTATACATATACAATTTTGATTACAAATACATCACAATTTCATATTTTACATTTAACCTCACCACACATCACTCATTCACTCAATTCGTATTTTATCTTCAACTTCATTCCAGTTAGAATCCAGCATCTGAGCAATCTGCAAAAATATAAACTAACGCAGTAAAATTGAAAAAGAAATATTTTTGCAATATAAAATAAAATATGAATTTTTGAAAATAATATTTGCCTCGGTTATTTGGGTTGTTCGTCATGATTTATATTTGAATTCATCACACACGAACAATGTGACATGCATAGTGTATAACTGTAAATGACACAAGGCCGTGCACACCGATATGCACTTGATAATGTTACAGGGACATGTGAGCACAAGGTCAAACCCAAAATAAAAAGACGGGTTCAATTCAGGTGCAATATAAATAAAGTCTCGACATCAGCATAAGGTCAAACCCGAGTTTTAAAAATGGATTCAACTCAAGTGAAATTTTAAAACTCAACATGAAATGATCAAGAACCAAACAAAGACCAGAAGTACAAAATGACCACCAAGTATGCTAAAACAAAATCAGGCCCAAACCAGTTGCAACATCACTAATACTAGTGAAACAAAAGCTCAAACCGGAACAAATGTCGTTGCAACATGAATACAAGTGCAGGACAAAGCATCCAGTTTTTCAAAATGATGTATAAAGTCTCAAAGTAACAATAAAGGATGCATCAATGACAACAAGAGCAGCAAAACAATACTGCAACTCCAACATATCAAAACCAAATCTGAAGTCAGTAATGCAACAGTGACATGCACAACTACCAAACCAACACACATGCACATCAACCAAACAACAAAGGGTCAAGATACAATCAAACAAGAACTCAAGTCTAAACCAAATGCCATCATATGTTCATGAGAAAACAAGTGCACAAATGTACACAATCCAGGCAAAGCAGGATGACCACAAACTCAACAAGCATATGTACAGCATGAACAAGACATGTACACAAGGCATGGGGCACTGGAACATATAGTGCAACAAATAAATCAATTATGCAACACTATCAGATGAACCAGCAAAGGGCAAAGACTCAAAGACACAAATACAATGCAAATGAACACAAGTGTACATGATAGTGTACAACATCAAAGACACAGCAGTAACAAATCAAGACAACATCCACAAGACTCAGTCAATACACAATGATGAACAAAGCCACAAGAGAACCAGACCGGGTAGTACAAGTATCAAGACCAGTGATATGTGGACAGTGAAAACCAAAGCCAACAACAACTACAAACTACTCACAACAATGCTCAAAGTCTCGGCACTCAAATGTGCACAGTGAAATGCACAAAGACAGAGCAACATCACAAGTCCAGCTAAATGAAGTATAAGTCAAGGCCGAAGATAATACAAAATCATGAATCACGAAATCAATTGAAGAATTCAAGTTACAGAGAAAAGTTGAAGCCGTGAACAACTGACTGCAATGAACAGGTCAATTACGAAATCGTGGTGGCCAAAATAATTGACCGAGTTAAACATCAATACCGTGAGGAGCAAGCATCAAATATACGAATTTGATTAAGTCAATCAAATCATCAACGTTCAACAAAAATCGAATGGCTGAAAGAATTATTGAACAAATCAGACGAACACAATTCAAGGAGATCGAACTCATATATAAAAAATCATCATCGGCAATTTCATCCATCGAGTTCAAGTACGAAAACACTAAAACACAAAAAGCATAAATTACATATCGAAGCGAGGAAAGAACTCGATCAATGAAGCAGCCGAAGTGAGCAACAAGAAAAAAGATCGTTCAAGGCTTACACGCGATTATCCACGCAATCGATCAACATAAGTCAAGCTCTACGCGAAACCCTAATTTGGAATCAAAGGATGAAGCCCTAATTTAGTTGCAAGAGGAACAGCCGCCATCTTCATATAAACGAACGAAAGTGGAACGCGTTAAAAAAGAGGGCCGGCCTGTTTTTTAAAGAGTTTTTTTTCTCTTAAGGGTTTTTAATTTTTTAAAATAGGGTTATTTTAATTTAAATTGTTTTTAATTTGTATTTTCTTTTTTAAAACATTTAAATTTCTAGCCGTGTGACTAGGGGACAAACTATGTGGCGTAGTTTGAGAATTCGTAACTCAGTGGCTGAGTTGTGGTAGTGTTTTGAGCGTAGAGTTAGGTTTAGTCGATAGCGGGTGTCGCGAGTTTACGTGTGTAAGCGTCTGACTATCTTATTTCTAGTAGAAACCTTGGGGGCAGCATGTAGACAGGGTTTTGCTGAAGCTGGGTAAATTCTGTGTTGTTCTATTTCTGCATTTATTATTCTGCTATTATCTGTGCTACTATTGTTCTGTGATCTGAATTGAATATTTTATAAGCTTCCGCAATTAATTTTTATAATCACCCTATTCACCCCCCCCTCTAGGGTGAAATCGATCCTACAAGTGGTATCAGAGCTAGGAACAAAAGTCAATTTTGTTTTAAAAATTTGATTTTACAAAAACCAATTTTTATTTTAAAAAAAGTTGAATTTTAAAATGGCTTCTTTTAATACTGCTTTTGCTGAGGGTCAATCCATAGTTAGACCACCAATGTTCAATGGTGAATATGCTTACTGGAAAAATAGGATGGAAATTTTTCTGAAAACCATTGACGCATGAAATATTGTTGAGACAGGTTATAGAATACCAAATATAACTGTAGATAATCAAGAAGTAGAAAAACCAAAGGAACAATGGACAGAACTAGAAAATAAATTACAAAATACTAATGCTAAAGCTATGAATTCTATTATCTGTTCATTGGATCAATATGAATTTAATCGTGTCTCACATTGTCTAACTACGTAGGAAATATGGCACACACTAGAAGTGAATCATGAAGGAACATCTCAAGTCAAAGAATCTCGCCTTGCCATGCTAAGCAGCGAATACGAGAACTTCACAATGGCGAAGGAAGAAAATGTCAAAGAGATGCATGGATGACTTTCCAATATCGTATATAAATCAAAAGCATTCGGAAAATCATACACGGAATTGGAAATAGTCCGAAAAATCCTCAGAGTCCTTCCACGAAGATTTGAATCAAAAGTGACTGCCATTCAAGAATCAAAATATTTAAAACAGATGAAAGTTGAAGAACTCATCGGTAATCTCACCACTTATGAGCTAGAAATAAAGTTCAAGGAAGAGCGTGAAGGAAGTGACACTCGAAAGAAATCAATAGCGCTCAAAGGAACAACCAAAAGTGATGATGATAACGATGATGATGATGCAGCAGCAGAATTAGAGCTATTAATAAAGAAATTCAAAAGGTGGAATTACAAATGCGTAAATTCAGCTCGAATTTAAAAAGTGAAAAGCAGAATAGTCAAAGCACTAGACAACTGAGACGAACAGAAAATCATCTGTCACAAGTGCAACCAACCCGGACGCATCAAGCCCAATTGTCCTCAAAACCGACACGACTTTGAAAAGAAATCAAAAAGGAGAAATTTTGCAGCTACGTGGAATACAAGTGATGAAGATAATCAAAGTACTAGCAGTGAGAGTGAGAAAGCGGATATGTGCCTTCAAGGAAATATAACTGATAGCGACGATGACGAGCCAAGCGAGGTATCAAAACTTACTCACTCTGAATTACTTATTTATTTCCACGAAGTGAATGGCTGTTTTGAACGACTTAGGGAAAAATATGCCAAACTTGAATCACAAAAAGACACTTTCATAGAATTAAATGAACAACTTGACCAATTAGTTGAAAACTATCAAAGAAGGATCCCTAAGTGTGACAAGTGTCCAACATTCGAAGAGGAAATTAAAAAATCAGAAATCAATATAAAATCACTTGAAAATGAAATTATGATTTTAAAAGAGAGTGAAAATACTAGGAGAGAGAATTCTATTAAAAAGTGCACACAATTGCTAAACGAAAATGAATCTCTCAAAACACAAGTCCAAAAATTGTCAACAACTTTAGATAAACTTTCAAAAAGTGAAAAATCGTTGAATATGCTATTAGGAAATCAAATTGTTAATACGGTTAAACAAGGACTTGGATATAATAGTTCGAAAATTGTTGAAAGCAATATTAATCAAGTTAATTCTATGTGCAAGATTTGTAGAAGATATGGACACAATCACAATAATTGTCGATATAGACCCAAACACATGAAAACTATACCGATTTGGGTTCCAAAAGGCACAAATATAAAAATCTCAAAGTTAAACAAGTTTGGGTGCCGAAGGGGACAATTATAAATAGTTTTGGGTCTTTACAAAATTGTTTTTCAAAATTTTCTGCCACTAACAACCATGAACCTATAAAAACAAATAGGTCATATAAATCTTTTCCCGTGTAGGTGTGGTGGCAGGCTAAGGAACAATAACTGTGTTCTTTGGATTTTTGGCTGTTCTAGAAACACAACGGGCGACAAAGCAAAGTTCCTTAGCCTTGTTCAAAGGTGACAGAATCACAATAGACAACAACGAAAAATATCGTAAAGGTAAAACAGGTAATGGTATGATTTGAACGATATATTAAATGTGATAATCTGCACCATATTCTGAATTAAATCAGCCGATTATGAGATGATGAAAAAAATGATGATTTTGACTCTGACTTTTTCAACATAGTTGGCCAAATTATATTCTTATGCCAAAACACTATAAAATTCTCTAGATTCTTTGAATCACTTCATATATATTAATTTGGATTAATAATAGTGTTTTTTTGTTGGATGATAATCGATTTGCTTATAATACGGCTAACTCTATATTCACGGTTATTGATTATTTACACGGCTTCAATTCAAATTCAAAAGAATGTCATTTAAATTGTTGTTAAAATTGAATTTGAAATTTTTGGTGCACACTTCATGATTTGGTCGATCAAATTCAATTAATGATAATTTTGAGTGAAAAAGAAATTCAGATGCAGATTACACTGGTAATCTAGTTGATAGAAAAATTACTAGTTGAACGTGATTTTTGAGACATTTAGTAACTGCATCGTTTTTTCAAAGATAATATCTGCATATTTTTCATTTCAAATAATTTTCAAATAGCAGAAATTTTTATTATAAAACCCCTTCTAGAAAATTATTTTTGACCATATTTTCAGATTAGTCATTTTGAAAAATTGATTTCATAATTATTTCTGAATTTGATTTTAAATGATTACATTGACTAATCTGACTCCCTAATGATTAACAAAAAGATAAATGGTGATTGAAAAAGTGATGAGTGTTGATTTTTATTATATATTATGACCTGAGACGGTATAATTAGTAAATCTCTTTAGAAATTTAAACAAGGGTGATAAAACTTTTTGTTGGTAAAAATTCCATGACCATCTCTATATCTATCATATTTCTAACGACCATCACTCATCAAAATTCTATATAGTTTGTCGATATGTGGTACTTTAAAATAGGAATCGTTCATTTTTCTTTTTTACATTTTTAAAAAAAAATTAATAATAAATAAATACCAAAGTATTCACTCTCATTTAAAAGTCCTCACGGTTATGCATGGTGAATTACATGGAATTTGTTATGTGCTTCCATGCTCATTTAAAAGTCCTCATGGTTATGCATGTATGGAACGCATATCAAAAGTTGATTTTTGAAATAAACAAGTTGATTCTAATCCCATTTAAAATTAAATAAATACCAAAGTATTCACTCTCATTTAAAAGTCCTAAGGTTATGCATGGGTGAATTACTTGGAATTTGTTATGTGCTTCCATGCTCATTTAAAAGTCCTCACGGTTATGCATGTATGGAACGCATATCAAAAGTTGATTTTTAAATAAATAAGTTGATTCTAATCCCATTTAAAAGTCCTCACGGTTATGTGTGGTTAGAAGATACTTGAATTCATTTTTTTTAAAAATAAAATTGGAATACTACTAATCTCATTTAAAAGTCCTAACGGTTATGCATGGTTAGTAGATATTCAAATTCCTGATATAAATATATCACAAATAAACACAACTGTATGGTTTTATATGATGACATAATTCCCATCATTCTAAAAGTGGAATATGCGTCTAACAAAATATTTATGATTTTTGTTTGATTTTTTATTGAAATTTAATTTTTATATTCAATTAAGTTTTAATGTTGAATTAATATCGATCACTTTAGCTCTATTTTCTCTAACACTTTCATTCTTTTGCTGATAACAAAAAGGGGAGAGAAAAGTTAAGATTTTGTCAAATAAAATCAAGCAAATGTCAAATAATTTTCTATTTGCATCTAGGCTCATTTGCATATTTTTATTTGTATGCATATATGTAGGGGGAGCTTTGTGTAGAGAGGAAGCATTTAAATAGGGGAGCAATTAGAGCATATGAATGGTCAAATACATTTAACATATTCAAAATCTTAAATATATGTTTGTTATCATCAAAAGGGGGAGATTGTTGAATATGCGCTTATATGATTTTTGTTTGATGATAATAAACATATATATATTCGTGTAAATGTATTTGTTAATGTACTACTTTATTTTTCACAGATTAAATAAATATTTGCTGAATAAAATTAAATAACACAGAATTGGAATTCAAAAAGAAATTTTATTCAAACAAATATTTATTACAATTTTGAATAGTAAAAATTCAAGCTCTCACTATACATATACAATTTTAATTACAAATACATCACAATTTCATATTTTACATTTAACCTCACTACACATCACTCATTCACTCAATTCGTATTTTATCTTCAACTTCATTACGGTTAGAATCCAGCATCTGAGCAATCTGCAAAAATATACACTAACGCAGTAAAATTGAAAAAGAAATATTTTTGCAATATAAAATAAAATATGAATTTTTGAAAATAATATTTGCCTCAGTTATTTGGGTTGTTCGTCATGATTTATATTTGAATTCATCACACACGAACAATGTGACATGCACAGTGTATCACTGTACATGCCACAAGGCCGTGCACACCGATATACACTTGATAATGTTACAGGGACAGGTGAGCACAAGGTCAAACCCAAAATAAAAAGACGGGTTCAACTCAGGTGCAATATAAATAAAGTCTCGACATCAGCACAAGGTCAAACCCGAGTTTTAAAACTGGATTCAACTCAAGTGAAATTTCAAAACTCAACATGAAATGATCAAGAACCAAAAGAAAGACCAGAAGTACAAAATGACCACCAAGTATGCTAAAACAAAATTAGCCCCAAACCAGTTGCAACATCACTAATACTAGTGAAACAGAAGCTCAAACCAGAATAAATGTCACTGCAACATGAATACATGTGCAGGACAAAGCATCCAGTTTTTCAAAATGATGTATAAAGTCTCAAAGTAATAATAAAGGATGCATCAATGACAACAAGCGCAGCAAAACAATACTGCAACTCCAACAGATCAAAACCAAATCTGACGTCAGTAATGCAACAGTGACATGCACAACTACCAAACCAACACACATGCACATCAACGAAACAACAAAGGGTAAAGATACAATCAAACAAGAACTCAAGTCTAGACCAAATGCCATCATATGTTCATGAGCAAACAAGTGCACAAATGTACACAATCCAGGCAAAGCAGGATGACCACAAACTCAACAAGCATATGTGCAGCATGAACAAGACATGTACACAAGGCATGGGGGCACTGGAACATATAGTGCAACAAATAAATCAATTCTGCAACACTGAATCAGATGAACCAGCAAAGGGCAAAGACTCAAAGACACAAACACAATGCAAATGAACATAGGTATACATGACAGTGTACAACATCAAAGACACAATAGTAACAAATCAAGACAACATCCACAAGACTCAGTCAATACACAGTGATGAACAAAGCCGCAAGAGAACCAGACCAGGTAGTACAAGTATCAAGACCAGTGACATGTGGACAGTGAAAACCAAAGCGAACAGCAACTACAAACTACTCACAACAATGCTCAAAGACTCGGCTCTCAAATGAACACAGTGAAATGCACAAAGACAGAGCAACATCACAAGTCCAGCTAAATGAAGTATAAGTCAAGGCCGAAGATAATACAAAATCATGAATCACGAAATCAATTGACGAATTCAAGTTACAGAGAAAAGTTGAAGCCGTGAACAACTGACTGCAATGAACAGGTCAATTTCGAAATCGTGGTGGCTAAAATAATTGACCGAGTTAAACATCAATACCATGAGGAGCAAGCATCAAATAAACGAATTTGATTAAGTCAATCAAATCATCAACGTTCAACAAAAATCAAATGGCCGAAAGCATGATATTGAACAAATCAGACGAACGCAATTCAAGGAGATCGAACTCATATATAAACAAATCATCATCGGCAATTTCATCCATCGAGTTCAAGTACGAAAACACTAAAGCACAAAAAGCATAAATTACATACCGAAGCAAGGAAAGAACTCGATCAACGAAGCAGCCGAAGTGAGCAAGAAGAAAAACAATCGATCAAGGCTTACACGCGATTATCCACGCAATCGATCAACATAAGTTAGGCTCTTTGCGAAACCCTAATTTGAATCAAAGGACGAAGCCTTAATTTATTTGCAAGAGGAACAGCCGCCATCTTCATATAAACGAACGAAAGTGGAATGTGTTAAAAAAGAGGGCCGACCTGTTTTTTAAAGAGTTTTTTTCTCTTAAGGGTTTTTAATTTTTTAAAATAGGGTTATTTTAATTTAAATTATTTTTAATTTGTATTTTCTTTTTTAAACCGTTTAAATTTCTAGTCGTGTGACTAGGGGACAAACTACGTGGCGTAGTTTGAGAATTCGCAACTCAGTGGCTGAGTTGTGGTAGGGTTTTGAGCGTAGAGTTAGGTTTAGTCGATAGCGGGTGTCGCGAGTTTACGTGTGTAAGCTTCTGACTATCTAATTTCTAGTAGAAACCTTGGGGGCAGCATGTAGGCAGGGTTTTGCCGAAGCTGGGTAAATTCTGTGTTGTTCTATTTCTGCATTTATTATTCTGCTATTATCTATGCTGCTATTGTTCTGTGATCTGAATTGAATATTTTATAAGCTTCCGCAATTAATTTTTACAATTAATACTATCACCCTATTCACCCCCCCTCTAGGGTGAAATCGATCCTACAGTATTCGAAAATTTGGTAGACTTATCGTGCCAAATATTAGTAATCTTCGTATTTATGGAAGATTCTTATCATTCTAAATTTACCATTCGTCCCATTTGTAGTAAAATGTACGCGGATATGAAGCGACTTTATTATTGGGAGGGAATGAAATCGAATATTGCTTACTTTGTTAAGTGTTGCATGACTTGCCAACTCATTAAGGGCGAACATCAAAGGCCCGGTGGGTTATTGCAACCTTTAGAAATTCCAATTTGGAAGTGCGACCAAATTTCCATGGATTTCATAGACGGGATTCCCCGTTCTCGTTCGGGTCATAATAGCTTATGGGTGATAGTCGATAGACTCGCTAAATCCGTCCATTTTATTCCCGTTCGGTCCAATCGAACCGTTCCTCTTTTGGCCAAACTCTTTATTAAAGAAATTGTTAAATTGCATGGAGTTCCTACTTCTATTCTTAGTGATCGTGATCCATTGTTTACTAGTGGATTTTGAAAGAGTCTTCAAAAAGATTTGGGAACGAAGCTTAATTTTAGCACCGCTTATCATCCCCAGTCCAATGGACAAACCGAGCATGTGAATCAAACTCTTGAAGATCTTCTTCGTGCATGTGTTCTTGATTTTGGTGGAAGTTGGGAAGATCATATTTCTCTTATTGAGTTTTCCTATAATAATAGCTTCCAATCCAGTATTAGTATGGCACCTTTTGAGGCACTCTATGGAAGGCCATGCCGATCTCCTTCTTGTTGGCTTGAGGCCGGTGAGAAGCTGGTTTTAGGTCCAGATTTTATTCGTGATTCCACAGAGAAGATCGACCTTGTTCGTCATAGGATGAAAGAAGCCCAGAGTAGACAAAAATCCTATGCTGATAACCGGAGAAGGAAATTAGAATTTCTGTGGGAGATCTTGTGTTTATTCGTGTTTCACCTATGAAGGGTTTTGTACGTTTCAGTCGATCGAGAAAATTAGCGCCTCGATATATTTGGCCATTTCATATCACCGAACGTATTGGTTTCGTGGCTTATCGCCTTTTATTACCGGCTCCGTTTTCTGCTATTCATGACGTGTTTCACGTTTCTCAATTACGGAAATGTCTTCGAGATTCCGATTCTATTCTTAAGCCCGGTGTTGTAGAAGAAATTGAAGTTTCACCTAATTTAACTTATAAGCAACATCCTATTCGTACAATTGCTTCGGAGGTCAAACACCTTTGAAATAAAGATGTTCCGCTTGTTAAAGTTCAATGGTCCTCAAATCCTAAGGATTGCTCTTGGGAATCTAGAGAGTTCATCGAGCGAACACATCCGGACTTACTTTCTTGTGCTCTTTGAGGTGAATTTCTTATTTCAAATTTCTTTTGTGTTGATATGCTTTCATGGTTGTTACCTTGTATTTTCTTCTTAAATATTGCGAGGATGCAATTTCTTTAAGGATGGGAATCTATAACGACCCGCATATTTTACGATTGAATATTTTAATATTTTATTTTAATATTTTATCGTTGGTCGGATTTTAGTCCGAAAAGTTACTCTTTGCATACGGTCGAATTAGGACTTGGAACCACTTCCGTTGAGTTCAAAACACCGTTTGCGATTTTTTTGAGTATAAACTTTGATATGTTTGGAGTGAGATGAATTTTGCCACCTTTTCACTTTGGGCTTTGGGTTTGGTTTAGCCCATTAGCCTTAACTATTAACTCTAGCTCAACCCCCTTCCCTTCATAACTTTACTTTCATTTCCTAACATTCAAGCTTCATCAAAAATTGAGGGAGGAATGGGAAATTAAAACTCAAAGCTCTAGTTCATTTGCAAATCCAACACCTAACTCCAAATTCAAAGAGAAGCCATTGATTCTTCCTTTGCTTTCAAGCTTCTTCTTCATTGATTTTGTGTAAATGTGAGATTTTTATCTCACATCTTTGTCTATAACTATCTTTCATTGTTGGGTATGAATTCCTAACACTTTTTCATATGCATTTGCTCTCGGTTTGGATTGAATTGGTGAAAATCCCAATTTTTAGTGTTTTGGGTTCCAATCTTTAAAAATCCTAACTTTGATGTTTGAACACGTTTTTGGTGATGCATCGAGGAGCCAATAGGACTGGGTAGCCTACTGGCATAATCCCCTAGCATTCGTGCTCGATCGGTTGCAAATTGAGAGAATTTTTGCATTTTTGTTGCTTAGGTCATTCGGCATGCACGTATGATTCTCAGCCCGCAGTTAGGTCGGCCTGCCTTAGGTTGCAACCCATAGGTCGCTTGCATCTTAGGTAGTTAGGTCGCTTGGCCATTAAGTCGCTCGGCCTTCTTTTACCTCTTAGGTCGTTTCATTCTTAAGTCGCTCGGCCTGCTCTTCTCTTAGGTCGTTGCATCACTTAGGTCGCTCGGCTTGTTATGCCGCTAGCTCCTTAGGTCGCACCCCCCTTAGGTCGCTCAGCCATGTTATGCCGATAGCTCCTTAGGTCGCAACCCCCTTAGGTCGCTCGGCCATGTTATGCTGCTTGCTCTATTAGGTCGCGCGCTCGGCCATTAGGTCTTTCCACCCCATAGGTCGCTCAACCATGTTAAGTCGCACCTGCTATCTCGCAACCATGTTAGGTCGCTTTCTCTCTTAGGTCACGCCATTTGTCCACTTAAGTCGCTCAGCCTTCTTACGCCTTAGGTCACGCCACGCTTAGGTCGTTCTCTCTTAAGTCGCTCGGCCTTCCCTTATTTAAGTCGCACCAACTTAGGTCACGCCATGCTATAGGTCGTGCCATGCTTTTGGTCATGCCATATTAAGTTGCTTTGTTAGGCCGTATGCTATTCCTTGAGTCGCTGATTTCTTGTGTTGACTTATGTTAAGTCGTAAGTCGTGGCTGTTAAGTTGCAAGGGTATTTCCACTTTGATGGATTTGGAATCGAATTCTTTGGATTTTTATTCACGTCTTCGAATGTGAATTTTTGTGATTTGTTGTTTCTACAATCATTTTTGTGATTTGTCACTTTATCTCACTCGTACGAGAAATCTAATTAAACGGCTTAGTAAAACAAATGGTATGAAACGCTTGCATTTACTTCGCCGGTTAATTCTTGGACTTGTTCGATTGAACCTCTTGTGACAATTTTCGAGTGGAGAACTACAATTTGTTCGTAAATGTTTAAGTTAAGCTAGTGGTTATGGGACATGAAGCTAATCTTATATGTTTACTAGCTTGCTGTAATTGACACTTCTTAATGATCGTTGATGATCATTTTTGTGATTTAGACTTGCAAATGTGCGATGTCTCTTTGTCTACGAGGGAGACTAAACCCCGTTTCTGTGGAGCTTCGGCTCAATTTGGTGGGGTAGCGACCCATGGTCTTCGGGCCGTCTTGTGGAGCTTCGGCTCAAAATTAATGGTTAGCAACCATGGAATAGTGTTCCATTTTCTGGTACACATGTTGGTGAGTTTTCTGCTCCCGTTTTGTGATAGGCCTCCCCCTTTTTGTGACTTCTGGATTTCCATTGATGATTTCTAGAATTTTGTGTTTCACCAATTTTCATGATTTACATTGTGTGACGATCGTCGATTTTTCGTTGCCGAAAAACCGAATCGTTATGGTTTAAGAAGAAGAAAAAGAAAAAGATAGAAGAAAGAGGTAGAAGATAGAACAGAAAAAAACAATAAAACAATATCAGAATCTCACAATCGCAGCGGAACAACATATAATAGATAAATGAATAATCTTTAAACAAAGAACTATATCATTTATTACATTACATCACATTACATTACATTTATCATCAGAGTCTTTTCAACCTTTCAAAACCATTTTTGAAATCAATTCAAATTATCCTTTGAATTTCAAAACCAAATCCCAAATTTTCCAAACAAATTCCATTTAAAACAATTTGGCAGCAATTCCACTTTTGGAAACCCGAAAATGAACACCAATGATGTCGCGATCATCATCGGAATTATTCTCCAGTGACCGAAAAGAGTTTAGAGCTTTCATCTCTTCAAAACAATTTTCCAAAATATCAAGTCATTTCAAAATACTTCTTTGGAATTTCATTTCAAATTATAAATCACATTTACAAACCTTTTACTTATATAATTTCACTTCTTATATATAAGATTATTTCACAAATGTAAATCATTTTAATTATAACTCCATACTTATAATTTAATTGCTTATACAATTATTCTTTTACAACTGTGGTTTTATTTAACTTATTCAACAATCAACAATCAACTCATATACACTTTAATAATTCCGAAAAATTATTCCTTTATATACAAAATATAATCAAGGTAAAATTATTTCATTTACCCAATTTAAAGCAATACTATGTCGACATGCCTCTTTTAAGTGTTTAGAAATCCCTATCGATAATATGGCGTCCCATCTACCGATCAGAATCCACAAACAGCTCAATGGATAAGGAAACACAATATAAAACATTTTTTTTATATTCACTAACAAATACGCGCTCATAGCTATTATTACACTCACACTCATTCTAGAGTACTACTGACTCTATCTCTAATGATTTATACCCAACAGAGCCATGGTTGTCGCTTAACCACATGCTCTGATACCAAATGTGACGATCGTCGATCACGATCATATCCGTATGGATTCGAAGAGCTCTCCTCCCTCTATAATATCCTGGTTGAAAGCATTAGCCAATTGTTTATATTTTGGGAGAGATTAAGGAAGAAAGTTGGGTGTTTTCTGGCCTTTGAAGTTGAAGACGGCGGCCGGCCATTTAAAATTAGGGTTAGGGTTTATTTTTTTTCAATTTTGTGAAATAGATGGTCTATTTATAGAAATTAAAACGAACACTATTCATCCGGCTTTTCAAAACTCCCATTTACGCACGGCAACCAGCGTTTCTAGGATTTACCCCGCATTCCGGACACAACGGAATAGGTTTTGGAGGCCAATTCGATCATCTGTGCGAGTTATGGCAATAAACGTTCGATTTAAATTTAAACCGATTAAACGATTTTCTATGCATTTTAGCTTGCCCCAGACAAACGGTAAATTCGATTGACTTGAAATTTGAAACCTTACAAAAATATCACATTATGGATCCGATGAAACTAGTTTCATCGAAATCCGAGACTGTTTGAAAAATGGCTATTTTAACTCGCCAATTAAATAGTAAAACAATTTCGATGCGTTTCGAGCTGCCACGATCAAACGACAATTCTGATTGCTACGAAAATTGAAATCCGATAATAACAAATTATTACGGATCCAATGGAAATGGTTTCGTCCAATTCTGAGACTGTTCAAAAATTGGCTATTTTCACTTGTCGATGTAAATATTAAAATATTCAATTTTCACAATTTAACTTTAAATTCAATTTTAAAAGTTCTATAACATCTCTATAACTTTAATATGATATAATAAAATTTTACAAATCATTTTCAATCATATTAAACACAATTTTCAATTATTTCTGAAATTTCAATTATTAAATTATCGATTTAATTGTCCAATTAAATCCAATATTCGATAAATAAATTATTCGAAAATTCTGGGTCGTTACACATTGATAAGTTTTATTGTGACGCCCCACCTCTATACCCACGCTAGCCAAGAACACTCCGGAGTAGTGCTGTCAACTAGCACGGAGAATAAGGCTGTTGAGGAGCGACCATCCATGTAATTGCTTATCACACGGTGGCTATAAATAATCTTCGAAAACAAACATAGAAATAATCATATCACAAATCAGTCACAGATATCCATATCACAAAGGCGGAAGAAGATATGAATATATAACTAACACATGAAAGTGTACATCAGAGTAGTGGTCAGTAAGATCCACGATAATACAAAAGAATAGCAACACGTGCTATACAAAAGAATACAACTATGAGTCTATATCTCAAGTGTATACAACAAAAACTGCTAATCTAAACAGTTAGCCAAAAGTCAGAGTGATGAATCCCTGGGAAGAAGTCAAGCAGAAGCACCTGTAACATCTCGGTCTGACCCGAGTATTATTTAAGAAAATAATAAACGGATCAGTCTAGCTATAAATATCAGATGACATGATATAACATAAAAGATATGGCATAAACATAAATATCCATAACGACATACCACTATAAGTATGTAAATAATGATCAACAGAAGATCAATCAATAAGAGATAATCAATATCACAAGAATCTTCTCAAAGATTCGAAGAGGGCATCATACCCTAAACTTGTACTCATAACAAGTCAATGACATAAATTCCAGAAATCAACACGAGAAATCCAGAAATCATAAAAAGGGAAAGAGGCCTATCACATGACGGTCCGAAGACCATGGGGAGCTACCCCACATGTGTGAGTGGAATCACACAGATTGAGGTCAAGACTAACCAAAAAGCAGAAAGGTATGTGTGAATGGAATCACACAAGTGGTGTCTAGTCTAACCTTGCAATGAAAGAGACATCGCGCAATTGCTAGTCTAATTCATAAAGCGATCATCAAGATCAACGAGAAGTGTCAATTACACTAAGCTAGTAAATATAGAAGTTTAGCTTCATGTCCCATAACCACTTGCTTAACTTAAATATTTACGAACAAACTGTAAATCTTCACTAATAAAATTGTCACAAGAGGTTCAATCGAACAAGTCCAAGAATTAACCGACGAAGTGAACGCAAGCGTTTCATACCACTTGTTTTACTAAGTCGTTTAATTAGATTTCTCATCCGAGTGAGGTAAAGGCTTGTATATACTAATAGATTGGAAAACGGTTTAAGAAAAGAGCTTTGTTATTAAAAATAGAGTTGAAATTGTTTGTTAAAAGAGTTTTGATATTTACTACTAGTATTGAAACCTTTGTATTATAAAGTGACAAAACACATAAGCAAGTGTAGAAACAATCAGTCACAAAGATCGCATACGGAGATGCGAATAAAATCCAAGGAAATCAGCTCAATGTTTTTCAAATAAGATCCCCTACGGAGGGGGGTCCAGGGGGGGTGGCAACCCCCCAAGGTGGGGGTGCGGGGGCAACGCCACCGCTTACGGGGTTCGACCTGCCCGGTCAGGTCGCGGGGGTCCAGGGGGCAGCGCCCCGACCAAAACGGTACGACCTAGTGAAGACAAAATGAGGTCTAACGACCTAACGACTCAAGGGTCATACGACCTAACGGCTGCGACCTAGGGGTCTAAGGGGGTCAAGCGACTTAGTGGTTGCGACCTAGAGGTGTTCGCGACCTAACAATGACTCACGACCCAACATGGCCGACTTAACAGAGTCGAGCGACCTAAGGTAAATGGTCCAACGACCTAACTCGAACGACTTATCTGGAGCTTAGGTCGGAGACGACCCACGAGATAAACCAGGCCGACTTAGTGGACGAGCGACCTAAGGTAAATGGTCCAACGACCTAACTCGAACGACTTATCTGGAGCTTAGGTCGGAGACGACCTACGAGATAAACCAGGGCGAGCGACTTAACGTTTGCCTAGAGATTATAGGTCGGAAACGACCTAAGACTTAAAGCTTAACTCGCGAGCGACCTACGGCTTAAGGCCAAACTCGTGAGCGACCTACGACTTAAGGCTTAACTCACGAGCGACCTAACTCCGAAGTGCCAATACTTCCAGAATGACCTAAAGCCCTGCGACCTATGGTACTAACTCGCGAGCGACCTAACGACTTAACTCGTGAGCGACCTAATTCTGAAGTGCCAATTCTTCCAGAATGACCTAAAGCCCTGCGACCTATGGTACTAACTCGCGAGCGACCTAATGACTTAACTCGTGAGCGACCTAATTCTGAAGTGCCAATTCTTCCAGAATGACCTAAAGCCCTGTGACCTATGGTACTAACTCGCGAGCGACCTAACGACTTAACTCGTGAGCGACCTAATTCCGAAGTGCCAATTCTTCCAGAACGACCTAAAGTTAACTCGTGAACGACTCACGACCCATGGACGAACGACTTAACTCCGAACGACCTAAAAATGGCCAGAACGACCTAAGTGCAGAAAATTCACCAAAATGCTAAAAATTGGAGTTTTTCGCCAATCCAATCCAAACCAAATGCAAATGTGCATGCAAAAGTGATAGGGAATCATTCCCAACAGTCCAATATAGTTATAGACTAGATTTGTGAGACAAAAATCTCACCTTTGCACTAAAGTTTATGAAGATGAAGCTTGAAAGCAAGGAGAAGCAATCCAAAGCTTGAATCCAATATCTTCTACTTGAATTTGGAGTTGAATGTTGGATTTGCAATTGAATTTGTGCTTGGAGTTTTAATTTCCCATTCCCTCCACCATTAATGCCAAAGCTTGATTAGTTAGGAAATTTATGAAGAGTGAGGAGAAGAGGGTTGGAACTTGGGCTTAATAGGCTAAACTAACCCAAAGTCCAAAGCGGGAAAAGTTAGTGAAATTTCACTAACTCCAAACCTATCGATGTTTATACTTAAAAAGTTGTAAACGACATTTCGAACTCAATGGAAGTGGTCTCGAGTCCTAATTTGACCGTTTGCAAAAAGTAGCTTTTCGGACCAAAATCCGATTAACGAGTTAATATTTAAATAAAATATTTAAATACAAACTCGATAAATATGCGGGTTGTTACAGACTCCCCTCCTTAAAGAAATTGCGTCCTCGCAATATATATAAGATGGAAATAAAAAGTAACAACCATAAAAGCATATTAACACAAGAGGAATTTTGAAAGAAGAAGTTCACCTCAAGGAGAAGGAGTAAGCAAGTCCGGATGTGTACGCTCGATGAATTCTCTGGATTCCCAAGAACAATCCTTAGGATTTGAGGACCATTGAACCTTCACAAGCGGAACATCTTTATTTCGAAGTCGTTTAACCTCAGAAGCTATAACTCGAATAGGATGCTGCTCATAAGTTAAATTCGGCGAAACTTCAATTTCTTCCACAACAGCAGGCTCAAGAATAGAATCGGAATCCCGAAGGCATTTCCGTAATTGAGAAACGTGAAATACATCATGCATAGCAGAAAACTGAGCCGGCAATGTAAGGCGATAAGCCATGGAACCAATACGTTCAGTGATAGGAAATGGCCCAATATATCGAGGCGCTAACTTCCCCGATCGACTGAAACGTACAACACCCTTCATAGGTGAAACACGAATAAAAACAAGATCCCCAACAGAAAATTCTAATTTCCTTCTTCGATTATCGGCATAGGATTTTTGTCTACTCTGGGCTTCTTTCATCCTATGTCGAATAAGTTCAATCTTTTCCGTGGAATCACGAATAAAGTCTGGACCTAAAACCAGCTTCTCACCGGCCTCAAGCCAACAAGAAGGAGATCGGCATGGCCTTCCGTAGAGTGCCTCGAAAGGTGCCATACCAATACTAGATTGGAAGCTATTATTATAGGAAAATTCAACAAGTGAAATATGATCTTCCCAACTTCCTCCAAAATCAAGCACACAAGCACGAAGAAGATCTTCAAGAGTTTGATTCACACGCTCGGTTTGTCCATCGGACTGGGGGTGATAAGCGGTGCTAAAATTAAGCTTCGTTCCTAAAGCTTTTTGAAGACTCTTCCAAAATCCACTAGTAAACAATGGATCACGATCGCTAACAATAGAAGTAGGAACTCCATGCAATTTTACAATTTCCTTGACAAATAGTTTGGCCAAAAGCGGAACGGTTCGGCTAGACCGAACCGGAATAAAATGGGCGGATTTAGTAAGTCTATCAACAATCACCCATAAGCTATCATGACCCAAACGAGAACGGGGAAGGCCATCTATAAAGTCCATGGAAATTTGAACCCCCTTCCAAATTGGAATTTCTAAAGGTTGCAATAACCCACCAGGCCTTTGATGTTCGGCCTTGACAAGTTGGCAAGTCATGCAACACTTAACAAAGTTAGCAATATCAGATTTCATTCCCTCCCAATAATAAAGTCGCTTCATATCAGCGTACATTTTACTACTACCAGGATGAATGGTGAATCTAGAACGATGGGAATCTTGTAAAATATCTTTACGAAGATCTCTAATATTTGGTACGATAAGTCTACCAAATTTTCGAATGCCGCCACGAGAATCAATATCAAAGTCTTTCAAACCTTCAATATCAATTTTATCCTTAACATTTTTGCCAAGAAGAGCCAATTCAGAATCTAGCCCTTGAGCTTCAAGAATGCGGTCTAAAAGAGAAGGATGAGCCTCAAGGCTACATAAAACAAGCGATGAGCATAAATCGGATACGCGCTCTCGAATCTCACAAGTGGATAAGATCTCGAGATCGTTCCATTCGGATATCATCATAGAAACAACTGCTTGTTGCTTACGGCTAAGAGCATCGGCGACACGATTACCCTTACCGGGGGTATAAAGAATATCAAGATCATAAGGTGCAAGGAACTCGAGCCAACGCTGTTGACGTAAATTAAGTTCTTTTTGAGAAAATAAATATTTCAAAGACTTATGATCCGTGTAAAGAATAAATTTCTCTCCCAATAGATAATGACGCCACATTCGAAGGGCGAAAACAATAGCCACGAGCTCTAGATCATGAGTGGCATATCTAGTCTCGGCCGGCTTCAATTGCCTAGAAGCATAAGCAACAACACGTTCTTTTTGCATAAGAACGGCACCCAAACCAACGTGACTAGCATCGGTATAAACAACAAAATCTTGATTCCCCTCGGGAATCACAAGAATAGAAGCATCGGAAAGGAGTTCTTTCAATTTCTGAAAAGAGGCTTCACATTTGTCCGACCAAATGTATTTAACTCCCTTCTTAGTCCAGCCAGTAAAAGGCACGACAATCTTAGAAAAGTCTCTAATAAAACGGCGGTAATAGCCCGCCAATCCGAGAAAACTACGAATCTCTGTCACACTCTCCGGTCTCTTCCAATCTTGAATCGCTTCGATCTTTGAAGGATCCACGGATATCCCGGATTCGGAAATAATATGACCGAGAAACTTCACACGAGATTGCCAAAAGTGGCATTTAGAAAATTTCGCCTTTAATTGATTACTCCTAAGTGTTTCCAATACAATCCTAAGATGTTTCTCATGTTCCTCCTCGGTTTTTGAATACACTAGAATATCATCAATGAATATGAGAACAAACCGATCGAGGAAATCTTTGAAAACTCGATTCATGAGGTCAACGAAATAAGCTGGAGCATTCGTTAACCTAAATGGCATAACAAGCCATTCATAAGATCCATATCGAGTACGGAATGATGTCAAAGGAATGCTATCCTCAGCGATACGAAGCTGATGGAAACCGGTAGCCAAGTCCAATTGTGAAAAGACCTTAGCACCACTAAGCTGATCGAATAGATCATCAATCCGAGGTAAAGGATATTTATTTTTAATAGTAAGATCGTTAAGCTTGCGATAATCAACGCAGAGCCTCAGAGTACCATCGGATTTCTTTACGAAAATAGCCGAAGCTCCCCAAGGCGAGGAACTAGAGCGAATAAATTGCCTCGTCTCCAACTCAGATAATTGTTTACGCATCTCCTCATTTTCCTTATTGGACATGCGATAAGGAGGACGAGCAATAGGTTGAGCTCCAGAAACAAGATTAATTCTGAACTCAATTGCTCGTTTAGGTGGCAAACCTAAAACGGGCTCGAATATGTCGGAAAATTCACGAACAACATGAATACGAGAAATAATATCATCTTCATCATCGTCATCACGAGGATTTAAAGAATATAAAGATGCCACCAAACAGGATTCTGAATCTTTAAGATTAACAGAAATCTGTTTAACAGATTGTGGATGTCGGAGATGAATAGTCTGCTCAGGACATAGGATATGGGCTTGATAACGGTTAAGCCAATCCATTCCCAAAATTATTCCAAAGCCTAAGTAACGCATGACATGCAAATCGGCTAGGAAAGAAAAATCACATAAAATAATCTCCACATCTTTACAAAGCAAACTAAGAGTTGCGGATCCACCAACAGGATTTGCAATTTTTAAAGAAGTCATCAATGCAGTAACACTTAAGGAAAAAGTGTCTACCAGTTCCTTTGATATAAAAGAATGGGATGCACCCGTATCAAAGAGAACTCTAGTAGGTTGATCATGAAATAAAATAATACCATCAAGAGTGGAATGAGAAATACCTTGGCCACGAGATGTGTTGCCAGTGGCTTGAGCCACATTTAACTTTCCCTCATTCCTGCTTTTACGTTTGAGGCATTGATGTATAAAGTGATCTGGGCTCTTACAATAGCGACAAGATTTGGGCTTAGAGCACTTATTCGCATAATGATCCCCAGACCCACAGTTGAAGCAACTCGCACCACTAGGAGAAGGAGACTTTGCCGCAGGGATTGCCTGCTTACCCTTTTTGTTGGGATAAGGACCCTTGAATTTGTTTGGCCTCTTCTTGTTGTTGAAGTTTGGTTTAGCGCCTTCCACTTCAACATCACTCTCTCCATCAGCCTCTTCAAGACGAAGAGCGATATCGACGAGTTGATCAAATGCGACTTCTAGTTTCAGGAGCAGTGGCTTCTTAAGACTCTTATTTAAGCCATAAACGAACCTCTGGTTCTTCTTCAATGGGGTGTTGATGTATTCAACCCCATATTTGGAAAGCGACTCGAAAGCTGCGACGTAATCAGTCACAGAGGATTGACCTTGAACAAGGTCTATAAAACGTCGAGCCAAGGTTACTTTCCCAGCTTCTGGTACAAACTTTAACTCGAAGCGTCCCTGAAATTGCTCCCAGGTGAGATCCGCTTCTTTAATTTCTGAAATAAGGAGTTCGTACCAGTCCAATGCTCTCTCCTGGAGCATGCTGGAAGCCACCTGAACGCGGTGGAGATCGATAAGGTTCATGCGAGAGAAGATTCGATCACATGATTTTAACCAAGCCTGGACCTCGATGATATTTTCCGAACCTTTGAAGGGCTTCCCACCCAAGTTGGTGTAATCGCTGCACAAGCGTGCAAATCCCGACTTTGGGTGAGTGGGTTCTGGGTTAGCTCCAGCTGCTTGAGCATTAGTTACTAAATCAAGAAGCTGTTGAGCAGTCATAAAAACTCCATCCGGAGGAGCAGCACCAGATGATCCAGTTCTGGGACGGCCTGGTCTAGACATTCTCTTCCTTAAAGAAAGAAAGAAGAGAAGTAAGAAGGTTATTTACCAATGAACATCAAGTAATCTTGATAGATAAAACAAGGAATCATAAAGGAAATAGGATGAATCGGTACGAAGACTCGAATTAATCCTATGGTATGACTCCTAAGATAGACCTAGGACGATGATCCTTGTTAAGTTATTCTACATTGTTCCGAAGTTTGGCTCTGATACCAAGCTGTGACGCCCCACCTCTATACCCACGCTAGCCAAGAACACTCCGGAGTAGTACTGTCAACTAGCACGGAGAATAAGGCTGTTGAGGAGCGACCATCCATGTAATTGCTTATCACAGGTGGCTATAAATAATCTTCGAAAACAAACATAGAAATAATCATATCACAAATCAGTCACAGATATCCATATCACAAAGGCGGAAGAAGATATGAATATATAACTAACACATGAAAGTGTACATCAGAGTAGTGGTCAGTAAGATCCACGATAATACAAAAGAATAGCAACACGTGCTATACAAAAGAATACAACTATGAGTCTATATCTCAAGTTTATACAACAAAAACTGGTAATCTAAACAGTTAGCCAAAAGTCAGAGTGATGAATCCCTGGGAAGAAGTCAAGCAGAAGCACCTGTAACATCTCGGTCTGACCCGAGTATTATTTAAGAAAATAATAAACGGATCAGTCTAGCTATAAATATCAGATGACATGATATAACATAAAAGATATGGCATAAACATAAATATCCATAACGACATACCACTATAAGTATGTAAATAATGATCAACAGAAGATCAATCAATAAGAGATAATCAATATCACAAGAATCTTCTCAAAGATTCGAAGAGGGCATCATACCCTAAACTTGTACTCATAACAAGTCAATGACATAAATTCCAGAAATCAACACGAGAAATCCAGAAATCATAAAAAGGGAAAGAGGCCTATCACATGACGGTCCGAAGACCATGGGGAGCTACCCCATATGTGTGAGTGGAATCACACAGATTGAGGTCAAGACTAACCAAAAAGCAGAAAGGTATGTGTGAATGGAATCACACAAGTGGTGTCTAGTCTAACCTTGCAATGAAAGAGACATCGCGCAATTGCTAGTCTAATTCATAAAGCGATCATCAAGATCAACGAGAAGTGTCAATTACACTAAGCTAGTAAATATAGAAGTTTAGCTTCATGTCCCATAACCACTTGCTTAACTTAAATATTTACGAACAAACTGTAAATCTTCACTAATAAAATTGTCACAAGAGGTTCAATCGAACAAGTCCAAGAATTAACCGACGAAGTGAACGCAAGGGTTTCATACCACTTGTTTTACTAAGTCGTTTAATTAGATTTCTCATCCGAGTGAGGTAAAGGCTTGTATATACTAATAGATTGGAAAACGGTTTAAGAAAAGAGCTTTGTTATTAAAAATAGAGTTGAAATTGTTTGTTAAAAGAGTTTTGATATTTACTACTAGTATTGAAACCTTTGTATTATAAAGTGACAAAACACATAAGCAAGTGTAGAAACAATCAGTCACAAAGATCGCATACGGAGATGCGAATAAAATCCAAGGAAATCAGCTCAATGTTTTTCAGATAAGATCCCCTACGAAGGGGGGGTCCAGGGGGGGGTGGCAACCCCCCAAGGTGGGGGTGCGGGGGCAACGCCACCGCTTACGGGGTTCGACCTGCCCGGTCAGGTCGCGGGGGTCCAGGGGGCAGCGCCCCCGGCGAGGTGCGTGGCAGCGCCCCGACCAAAACGGTACGACCTAGTGAAGACAAAATGAGGTCTAACGACCTAACGACTCAAGGGTCATACGACCTAACGGCTGCGACCTAGGGGTCTAAGGGGGTCAAGCGACTTAGTGGTTGCGACCTAGAGGTGTTCGCGACCTAACGATGACTCACGACCCAACATGGCCGACTTAACAGAGTCGAGCGACCTAAGGTAAATGGTCCAACGACCTAACTCGAACGACTTATCTGGAGCTTAGGTCGGAGACGACCTACGAGATAAACCAGGCCGACTTAGTGGACGAGCGACCTAAGGTAAATGGTCCAACGACCTAACTCGAACGACTTATCTGGAGCTTAGGTCGGAGACGACCTACGAGATAAACCAGGGCGAGCGACTTAACGTTTGCCTAGAGATTATAGGTCGGAAACGACCTAAGACTTAAAGCTTAACTCGCGAGCGACCTACGGCTTGAGGCCAAACTCGTGAGCGACCTACGACTTAAGGCTTAACTCGCGAGCGACCTAACTCCGAAGTGCCAATACTTCCAGAATGACCTAAAGCCCTACGACCTATGGTACTAACTCGCGAGCGACCTAACGACTTAACTCGTGAGCGACCTAATTCTGAAGTGCCAATTCTTCCAGAATGACCTAAAGCCCTGCGACCTATGGTACTAACTCGCGAGAGACCTAACGACTTAACTCGTGAGCGACCTAATTCTGAAGTGCCAATTCTTCCAGAATGACCTAAAGCCCTGCGACCTATGGTACTAACTCGCGAGCGACCTAACGACTTAACTCGTGAGCGACCTAATTCCGAAGTGCCAATTCTTCCAGAACGACCTAAAGTTAACTCGTGAACGACTCACGACCCATGGACGAACGACTTAACTCCGAACGACCTAAAAATGGCCAGAACGACCTAAGTGCAGAAAATTCACCAAAATGCTAAAAATTGGAGTTTTTCGCCAATCCAATCCAAACCAAATGCAAATGTGCATGCAAAAGTGATAGGGAATCATTCCCAAAAGTCCAATATAGTTATAGACTAGATTTGTGAGACAAAAATCTCACCTTTGCACTAAAGTTTATGAAGATGAAGCTTGAAAGCAAGGAGAAGCAATCCAAAGCTTGAATCCAATATCTTCTACTTGAATTTGGAGTTGAATGTTGGATTTGCAATTGAATTTGTGCTTGGAGTTTTAATTTCCCATTCCCTCCACCATTAATGCCAAAGCTTGATTAGTTAGGAAATTTATGAAGAGTGAGGAGAAGAGGGTTGGAACTTGGGCTTAATAGGCTAAACTAACCCAAAGTCCAAAGCGGGAAAAGTTAGTGAAATTTCACTAACTCCAAACCTATCGATGTTTATACTTAAAAAGTTGTAAACGACATTTCGAACTCAATGGAAGTGGTCTCGAGTCCTAATTTGACCGTTTGCAAAAAGTAGCTTTTCGGACCAAAATCCGATTAACGAGTTAATATTTAAATAAAATATTTAAATACAAACTCGATATATATGCGGGTTGTTACATTTATCGATATTTGTGCATTGGTGAATTTGTGTGTCATTAACTGTTGTGATTGCCATTGATATTATTGTCAATATTTATGGTTTGGTGAATATAAATAAAGAGTATGACATTCCTTTTGATCTTTGAGAAGATTCTCATGATATTGATTAATCCCTAGTTGATTTTCAGTTGCATACTTATCACAGTATGGATTTATGGTTATCATATGTTTATGTCATATCTCTTATTCTATATCATTTTATCTGATATTTATAGCTAGACTGATCCGTTTATTATTTTCTTATTAAATAATACTCGGGTGAGAACGAGATGTTATAGGTGCTTCTGCTTGACTTCACATCTGGGATTATCACCCTGACTTTTGGCTAACTACTTAGATTAGTAGTTTTTGTTGTATAAATTTGAGATATAGACTCATTGATGTATCCATATTCTTTTGTCTAGCACTTGTAGCTATTCTTTTATGACATTGTGGATCTTGTCTGACCACCACTCTGATGTACACTTTCATGTGTTATATATTCATATCTATTTCCGCCTTTGTGATATGGATGTCTGTGACTGATTTGTGTTATGTTTATTTATATATTTGTTTTTGAAAAATATATATAGCCACCGGTTAGTAGCTTTGAGTTTGTATCGGTATGACGGATTTCCTCCTGAAACCAGATGCATGTTGTACTATCTGACATATCGGTGCTCGCACAAAGCAATTACATGGATGGTCGCTCCTCAACAGCCTTATTCTCTACGCTAGTTTACGGCATTACATCCGTAGTGCCCTTGGCTAGCGTGGGTATAGAGGTGGGGCGTCACACATAAATTTAGCATGTAGCCTATGGGTTCTTTTATGCCTGGAACGGGGGACAAAGTGGCCATGTTAGGAGGATGGTGCCATATCAATCTCTTCACTTAGTTTCCCTTAATCAATGATTTTCAACCTTATTCCTTTAATTTGCATGTTCCAACTAAGCTTGCATGGTGTTCATATTACTCATAGCTATGCCACCTTATTGTCCTATGTCACAAAACTAAGTTTGTCAAGACATAAAATGTGTGCATTTAATCAAGATATTCTATCATATTATAATGTTCCATTTGGTTAACCATTGAGTGAGTTCAACATGTTTCTTAATCGACTTAGTAATTTTAATCACTAGTGTCTTATATAGACCAAATCTACTATCTCAACTCATTTTGTTTTCGTATGTCCATTCATTTCGTTATTCTCTTTACTTACTTGGAGGTTATCATGGGCTTGAATTCTTGATCTTTTTTAGAGTTCGGTTCAACATGGGTTTTATCTACTTCTGCTTGGATCTTTGTTTCTATTTTTTCTTTTTAACTGTCGTATATTTGATCTTCGGAAACCACCTCAATTAATGAATTCTTCCGGTTGTCCGAAGCAAAAAATTTAGTGTTTATTAGCAGCAATGAATTATGAATTATGTCAGAAGCAAATATATTAGTTGTTTATTAGCGTAATGAATTATCAGCTGCTTGATTATTAGCAATAATGAATTTCTTTTTTTGTGGGACTTAACTGTACTAAGCTTTGTAAAAATTTGTTGATTGTTTTCTGCATGATGTAATATATTACTCCTTTCAACAGTTATACTACTTATTTTATAGTTTTTTATTTAAATACTAGTATTCCAGGTTTCTGAAATACTCCATGGATCGAGTTATGAAATGTCATAGGCATATATATTAAAAAAATGCACGATTTAGCAACGGCTTATAGACCTGCAAATACTAAATTCGCAACGGCTCAGAGCCGTTGCGAAATATGATTTGGCAAGGCCCTATTCCATTATGAAATATGATTTTGCAATGGTCCTATGCTGTTGTGAAATATTAGCCACTTCGCAATTTGCAATGGCTTAGGGCCTTGCGAAATGTTTTAGCAATGGCTATAAGTTATTGCAAAATGGCTTTTTTGGTGTGTTGTATCTACCAATGACTTACATTGCTTATCATCATCATTGTCGTCTTGTCTTTTTGCCAAATGATTGGGAGTGACCATATATATTCTCCTTTTCCATAAGTTTTTATTTTGAGCTATACCTTTGGTTAAAATTTAACATCTAAGTTTATTTTCCCTAAGTTCCTCATTTATAGGTGAAACTTCTAGCTTTCCACATACTTTCTCATTTGAAACATTATTTTTGAAAGTAATTTTAATTACCCTCATTAGCATTACCATTTCTTTACATTTAACTTAATTTCTTCTCTCTTTTTAAAAGCTAAAATTTCATTACATATATAGTATAGTTAATCTAGTAAATGCATAGAAAATTTTCCATTTAGTTTGTTTGATATTTTCTTGTTACATAAAAAATAATAGTATGTCTCCTTTTTATTCATCATGTATTAATTCACCTTGTTATATCTTTCTTATCTTCCTGTAACGACTCGTAAATATATCACTTTAAATAAATGATCGTTTAACTTTATCGATATAATAATAATTTTGTAAACAATTATTTATATTAATTTATATGGTTTTATAAATCAAATATGACCATTTTTATTAGTTAAGAACGATAAGAAAATTTATTTTCAAAATTTGTTTACAAATTTATGCATATTTATTTAAAAGAAAAAATATGACCAAAAATTAGAATCGAGATTTGTAACGATACGACGTGTGGAGGCTGCGCAACGTTGTAGGAATATGTTAAATACACATATACATGTACAAGTGCATACATGAAACATGCACACAAACATATGTATAACAAAATAATTAAGTATAAAAGTATAATATAAAATATATTTTATATTTTATGATTTCTGACTCCTTATGCATACATAAGTCAGCATATGCATAAATGAGATAATAGAAGTGATGTGCACATGGAGGGGAGGTTTTTGTCATGCATAAGAGAGGGAGAGATATGTTGGAGAAGCCTTGAAATGATGATGCAAAAGGTGATGTGTGCATAAATATTTTGCCCTAATTCTTTTCCTTTAAATACCCAACCCTGCCCTCTTCTCTTCATTTTTGTTTCATCTTCTTCTTCATATTCCTAAGCTTTGTCTTCCACTTTAATGGCTTCCATCCTAAGAGAAATAATGTCATATACTTAAACACCTCAAAACAATCCCAAAACTCCACCGTTTCTCTTTATTCTTCAAATCTCCACCCCACTTCATCATTAGGGCGAGCATTTCTTTGCTCCACCCTAGGCCGTGCACCCCAAAGACATATCAAGTCTTGGTCGATGCATCTAGTTGCCAAAATCCGGAGAATAGTGAGCTTCAGAGACCAAGTAGCAGATATATAGCAAAATTTTAATTAATTGTTTAAAATCCAAAATGAGAACTCTTAAACTATTATATTATTTGTTAGATGATGATATGATGTTAGCAAATAAATGTTAATATTCTTCGATCATCAAGTTTAGATGTTTTCATATGAATATTGAATATATATGCAAGTCACGGAAATACACGTCGATAAGCACAAAGAAAATCACTTTACTTGAATTAATCAAATGGTGCGCAGGGAACATTAAACCTCGATAAAAATGGATACAATGAGTTTGAAATATTTTATAAACATTTAAAAGTAATTGGTGATATTTGAAAAGAAATTGAAAATTTAGTTAAAAATATACGCGATGTGTAACGACAGTTCGCGATTTCATGCCACAAAAGTCAAATGAATACAAAGGTTGGAATATAGCTCGGAATTCTTCAAGTTAAGAATTTTTGAAACTATTATATCCATAGTTTTCCAACAAATGAAGAAAATCGAGGTTTCGATTAGTAGATTTTAAAATACGAGTAAAAAAACTTTTGGAAAAAATCATGGTTTTGAAGTACGGAATCCAAAATAGGATTTCTTTGAAAATGATGTTTGAAATTTTTAATTTTTTTTAAAATAAATCTTATAAATATTTTAAAAGGTTTTAAAGGCGATTTAAGTGATAAAAATGAATTTTCAAATAATAAAAGAATCATTTTAATCAATATAGCTTAAAAAGCAATTTCTACAGTACTTTTCATTGCACTTTTCTATGACTTTTAAAATATAGTTTTAAACTTAACAATTCTTTTTCAGTTATTTTATAAAGTTGTTTAAATGTTTTTAAAGTGTTTTAAAGATGACTTGAAGGATTTTTAGAACGAATAAAGATTTAGAGTCGATCAAATAACTTGACTGCCTTATGGGTGTCAAAGAGATAGTGTCTAGGCTTAAGTTTGAAAAACCATTTTCCTGCTCTCATTGGCTATACGGACTGGCCCGGTAGAGGGGATAATGAATTTGGTTTATTCGGATCAATATCTTCCTAATGAAATGATTTCTAATTTATTCTTAGTAAAAAGGAGTTTAAAAGTTATCAAGGGATCAATAAGAGAGGTTTAATATTGTCATATGTACTGGAAAGAATGTTTTAGAAATATATATTTTCAAAAGAGATTTTTGATAAAAAGAATTAAATTAATTAAAGAATGATCTCCTATTTACTTGACCTTCTTTATCGATGATTAGTTCTATGAAGACTCGGAATTTCTGGATATTTGAAATTGAAGTATATAACTGGTTTTAAATATTTGAAAGTTAGTTTAACTTGAATTTCAAATATCACTGTTTATTTGGCAATTAAATTATTGAATTTAATTTTTGAAAAGTTGGGTAAAATATTGAATCTTCAGTTTTAAGCCTGTTAAAAATAATTTGAAGGCCTGTAAGATGGAAAAAGTGTTAAAATTGAATTTTAAAAAATTGAATTCAAAAGTGTTTTGTTCAGTTTTAAAAATGTATAGTTTAAATTGATATTTAAAAATAGCCTTCCGAGGCACAGTCTCAGAATTCGATGAAACCAGTTCCATTGGATTTGTAATAATGTATTATTATCGGATTTCAAATTTCGTAGAGCTTGGAGTTGTCGTGTGATCATATGGTAGGTAAACACGCTGAAATCTATATCGAACTTTCAATAAATACTGGTTCAAAAAGCTATCTTCTCCATACGATCGAGTTAGGACTCGAAACCTTTTCCATTATGTTCGTAATAGGAGTACAACATTATGAACGCCTGGCAGCACGCCTCAATAGGAGATCGAGATTGTGAGTTGCGATAATCGAGGCGATTTAATTTTGAATTTAAATTTAAATATAAAAAGTATAATTAAAAACACTATAGCAAACAAACACATAAAGAAATTTGAAACACGTGTTCTCCAAGGTTTAACACGCGTCTAAAAAAAGAGGGGAAAGAGATTGCCGAGCTTTTTTATTTTCTTTCTTGTTTTATAATCTCGTTTTCATATTCAGAATAAAAAAATAGTAGATCATTCAAAGAAAACCCAAACGAGAAAACTAAAATGGCCGCTTTCTTTCAGTTTCAAATCGAAAGCCCTAAGTATATTCAAATCGATCGAACTTAAAAAAAAGAGGGGGATGATGGCGACTTTGTTTCGATCGATAAAGGGAGGCGCAGCGTCTTCAATGCGTTCGATTGGAGAAGCAAGCGACTACGCGCGTGAGGGGTTGGAGATATGGACAGTCGATGGCGGCAACATCAGCGTCACGACGTCTGTGAGCATGGGAAAGTCAAATCGTGTGGAGGCTGGTGTTCGATGTGGAACCGCAGGCATGACGCATGCTTGTTAATGGATGAGGCACGACTTTAGGTGGGGCGACTGTCGCGATGGATAGAGTCAGCAATTTTGTTTGATGGAGCGGCCGTAGTGGGCGAGTTTGGGAAGGTGGGTCGATTGGGTCGTTTGCGAGTTCAACAACGGGTTGTGTGTGGCGTTGGGGTGCCGAGCTCGGCTAGGCTCAGTCGTAGTTGTGGTTGAAGATAGGTAGTGATCATGGTGTCTGCAGCGAAGATTTAAGAGCTTGGGGTTGAGTTTTCAGATCGATCGAGTGAGGTATGCAGTCCTGTTTTGAGATTAATTTAATTCAAGTATATATATTAGGAAGAAATTTTTTTACAGTAAGATATTAAGCAGTTTTGTTTTTGAATTTAATCTGATATTTATATCCATAGATTAAGGAAATATATACAGATTTTAACTTACTGGCTAATTTTTAAAAGTATATATATAGATATATATATGTAGTTTTGAACAGAAAAGTGGGAGCTCAAAATGATGAATTTTATTAGACTTTGGAATCCAAATAATTTTAAGTATATATGTAGTTTCAATTAAATAAAATGAATATACCTATTTTAACTTACTAGCTTATTTTATTTTAATATAGTATAGTAATTAATGTGTTAATTCAAATGATTTAATTTTAGTTCTTGAAGATAATTTATTATAGAGGAAAATTAGTTAAAATTAAATTATTGATTTAAAATAAAATCATTGGTTAATTAAGTTTATCAAATGGAATTTAATTGTTCGATTTTTTCGAATATTAATTAAACCATACAATGTTATACAAGGTCCGAAGTCGGGGAAAACAAGCCGGTTGGATCGGATTGCAATTAAAAATTAAAGGTGAGTTAATCTCACTCACATCGGGATACCGGTTAATTTAAATAGTTAAAATTTAAATTATAGGTTGATTTCTTGAATTGATGTGATATTATATATAGTAGTGTGTGTGTGTGTGTGTGTGTGTATATATATGTTGGAGTGATTGATTTCATGTATTATATAGCGGATGAGACCTTATGCGCCCCGCTTAATGGCGGATGACCCCATATACCGTGATATTCCACCTCAAAGTGGAATGGGTATTTTATATTGTGCTAACATCTATGGATGCAGGGAAACAGGTTAGAGGGCTCCAAACGAATTCCTCAAAACGTTGAATTTATTTTATATTCAGCGACGTGAATTATGTGATAATCTATGATAATTATATTATTTATATTGATAATTGAAATTGTGGAATGCTATGATTTGGCTGAATATATTTGAATATTTTAAAGATATGAAAAATATAAAAGATTTGATTATATAAAAGAGAGATATTAAGTAAGATAATTTTAGATAAGTTAAAGAATGAATTCGGAAAGAATAAAGGTTTGATTTTAAATTCTATTAAATAAATGCTGGGTATGGAAAAGAAAAATATAGAGATTTAAAATTAATGAAATTTAGGAAATTTGGAGACTTGAAGTGATATTGCTTAAGAATTAAAGGATTTTATTTTAAATTTTAAGATGTAAAATGATTGGGAAGTGTTAAAAGGGAGAATTTTAAATAAAGAATGAAATGGATATTTTCAGTTTAAAATAAGATTTTGAATCATAAATAAAGAAATGAGTTTGGAATTAAATAGATTTTGAAATAATTCAGATAAATAAAGGAATAATTTTTAAATGGAGTAAATTTTGGAAATTGATTTAGTTTTTGCAACTATGTTTTAAAAGGGGAATGAGATTATGAAATTTATAAACAGGGTTTATAAATATAGTGAAATAAGATATCAGTGGATATTTGAATATGAATTCAGGATGAGAATTTACAAAGGAATGGGTAATTTGTTTTAAAAGTAAATAGTAATTTATTTTTAAAGGTGTGAAAGAAAAGTGTATTTCCCTGAAAAGCCAAGTACGTTTTCGAAGCAGATTTTTAAATTAAGTTAAAAGTTTTAAAGTTGTTCTAAAAGAATGTTTTTTGAGAAATTATTATTTAAGTTGTTTAAAATTTTAAAGGTATATATTTATTAAATTAGTTATAGTATTAATTATTTTGAAAGGTTAATTGGTATTATCGTTTAAAAAGATAATTATTAATATTTATATTTTATAAAGTAGTTTTAATTTTAAAGATATTAGGCTAAATTTTTTATTTGAAAACTTGTATAGAATTTCATAATTTTTATTTTTGTTTTAAAATTTGTTTCGGCTTATGTTTTACTTGAGAATTTTTAGGAAATTTCATAGTTAGTATTTTAAATAAAGTGTTTTAAGTAGTTTTTTTTAAGCATATATTTTTGGATAAAGCAATTTAAATTATTTTAAATCAAAAGTATTTAGACTTTGTGATTTTCAGTGGGAATAAACAATATTTGGAAATTTATTCCGCGAGAGAAAAGTGATTTGAAAACTATCTTCTAAAGGATTGAAGGGAGGAAATATATCTTGCGAAGATATTTTAAAATAAATAATTTGGAAAATTATTAATGCCGGATGGTTGTTTGTGAACATTATTTGATAGTTAAATAATTGACTATCAATATTTGCCAATGCGCTGATCGTTTTGAAGAGATTGGGATCGGGATTTATTTTCCAAAAACCACTTCGATCCGGTTTAAAAGATTTTCGTCAAGAAGACAAGAGCTAGGAGTCGAAGATGGAGCAGTGAAGTGCAAGGGTTAATCGCTACTAATCCCGATGGTGATTCCAAAATGGATGCAGTAGGAGTAGTGCCTTCGGTTCCGTTTGGACCCGGAACGGACTTGTATGGACGAACGCTATCAGATCATCGTCCGGAGGACGATGTGCAATCTAAGTGAATGGGTGCTAAAATGGTAACGCATAGCCTCGAGCCTCATCAACTGCGAATGGCTAAAACAGGGGAGGTGCACACAAGGCTAAGTGGCTAGCAACCAATTAGGATAAGGTCACCCCTATCTAGAGGTCCCGTTATTTCGGCTGTGTGGGCGGTTGCTGATCCCAACCATTGGGTGATCTTATTCTGACTATCTAGTAAGGGGTAGCTCCGGCCTTGTGATGTAGAGGATTAAGGTGGATCCTCGGTACGGTGATCTAGACCACATACTGTGATGGATGGTACCCCAGTAGCCCTGCCATTGATGGAAATCCATTCTCCCTACGTGCTTTTACGGTTTTGTTTGTAGAACCTAGTATTGCTGGAATTTAATAGTGTAAAATTTTCAGCTATTTGAGTAAGTATTTGCATATAGACACTACTATCATATCAGAGGATTAGATAAGAAATGTTTAGGTTATTGTAAGGTAATAACCCAACATGTTTATTTATTGCATGGTCTTACGAGATACCTTTGATTTTTAAAGGTTTTTGAAACTTTAATAATCCAATTGAGCGTGTTTTTTTCACGCTAGTATTCTAGACTGACTTGGGTATTGTTTTATTATAATGCTCGGGTCAGACCGATTATTATGGAGTGCATATTCTGGATGGACTGCTATGGAGCTCAAGAGACGAGCTGGATGACGAGGCGTATTTCCGTAGATGTATATTCCGCTGTACTGTATAAGTTGTGTATTCAGCTTTGGGGGGACAAGATATTATAATTGTCCTGAATTGTGTTGTTGATTTGTATTCTACTCTGATGATGCAATGTATATACAGATCTAGTTCTTTTTGTTTAAAGATTAGTCATTTATCTATTATATATTATTCCACTGCGATTGTGAGATTCTAATATTATTTTCTATTTCTACTTCTACCTCCTTTTTCTTTAACCCTAATGGTTCGGTTTTCCGGCATTCGATTGTTCGGCATTTGATACAGTGGACGTGTTGATGTCGATTTTCGGGCGTCGAAAAATCAGGTCGTTACAGTGGTATCAGAGCAGAAGGTTAAGCGAGAACCTTGGCTTTGGTGGGGATTACTCAGAGAATAGAGTCCATAGTACTCTAAGAATGAGTTGAGTGTATTAATAGATATGAGCGCTTATGTGTTAGTGAATATAAAAATTGTTTTTATATTGTGTTGACTTATCGGTTGAGTGTTTACGAATTCTGGTCGATATGTGGGACGCCTTGTCATGGATAGGGGTTTCTAAACGCTTAACAAGATAAACCGACACGGTATTGTTTTAAAATAGGGTAAATGAAATAATTTTACCTAAATTATTTTTGTACATAAAAAGAAATAATTTTTATAAATTATTATAGTATATGGTTGCTTGGTTGTTAGGAAGTGATAATATTAAGTTATTATCATTATTGTTGTAAGAATTAAAATCAGAAATTAATGTTATAACCAAAAAGTTAAGAGATAAATTCATACAGAATGAATTCGTAAATGTGAATTATAAATGTGATTTATAATAGAATAAAATTCTAGAGTGGTATTTGAATATGAATTAAAAGGATTTGGAATTGAAAATTTGGAAATTAATTTTCTTTGAATTTAAAGGTTTTGGACAAATAATGGTGATATTATTTGGGAATATTTTTTAATTGGATTTGAAATCTAGTGAGATTTGGAATTTTAAAATATTTGAAATTTTTTTTAAGTCTCTTCGGTCGCTATAAAATAACTTCGGTGATGGCCACGACATCATCGATGTTCATTTTCGAGTTTCCAAGGGAGGAATTGCTACCCGAATATTTTGAATAGGGCGTGTTTGCAGAATTAAGTTTGATTTTGAAATACTTAAGTAATTATTTAAACTCTAGAATATTATTTAAAAATGGTTATGGAATATTTATAAGTTTAAAAACTTATAAGGATTTGAAAAAGATTAATTGGAATGGGAAATTTAAGCATAACTAGTTAAATAAAATAGTGTTGAAATTGGTCAAAATAAGATTTATCTTGAAAGGGTTAAATAAAAGTAAGCGTGAGAATAAAATAAGTTGGAAGGTAAGTCAATTAATTGGAAAGAATTAAAAGAAGTTAGAAAATGTAATTAAATTTGGAAAACTTATAGAAGTTTAAAATTTAAATTGAATCGGAGTGCAATTAAATATAGTTAAGTAAAAATGAAATGGTTACTTTAATAAAAATTTATAATTTGATGTTAACCGATGGCTTGACCAAGTAACAAGAGGCTCGGCGTAAAAGGGTCTCCTGGCATAGAGCACTGTTCGGCATTAAGAGGTACCTCGGCATACGGCCTCATTCGGCGCACCTCACCTCGCTCGGCATAAGAACATTGTTCGGCATAGAGCCTCGTTCGGCATGGAAGGGCCATTCGGCATAGTAAGGTCGTTCGGCATTTCACATCGCTCGGCATAGCAAGGTCGTTCGGCATTTCACCTCGCTCGACATAGGAAGGTCGTTCGGCATAAGCCTCATTCGGCATAAAGCCTCGTTCGGCATCTCCCCTCGTCCGGTATCAAGTCTCGGTTGGTGCAGGTCTCGCTCGGCCTACACTCTTCACTCAGCACACTATCTCGATCGACATGCAGATACCGTTTAGCATATCTTCCTCGATCTCCTCGATTGGCATACGAATGCCGTTCGGCCTGGATATGTGGTTCGTCAATTGCCGTTCGGCATTTACAGATCGACGCGCAGAAGTCACTTACCACGGGCCGAGGTATCTTGCTCCTAGGCCTATTAGGGAAGTCCGACCCATCTTCATCTATAAATAGAAGGGCACGGGCATAGTGAAATGGACCTTTTTGGAGAACACTGGAGACACTCTGCCGCATTCAAGACTCATTCTATTTTACATAGCATTTGTATTCAAGTAGTTGGTGTACGGATTGTATCTGTAATCAATGTTGAGTAAAGCAATAAAAATTAACTTCAAAGTGGACGTAGGCAGTTACGTTGAACTACTATAAATCTGGTGTTCTTGTCTTTGCATTTAATTTAGCATATAATTCCCTGTTTTAATTTGCTTTCTTCATTAATCTCTTTGCACAATCTTTCTCAAGGGTGTTAGTGACCAATTTTGGTACTAACAGTTGGAAATAAAATTTGAATAGACAAATGAATTTGCATTTGTATGTAAATAGGATTGAAACTGAATATTTGAATTGTGTTAATTGGGAAATTGAAATTAGTAAATAAACTGATTTATTTAAATGGTAAGAAAATGAATTAAAATTGAATATTAGGATGTCGTTTAATTTAAATTGCGCATAGTAAAGTGAAGTTGAAAAATTAGTTCTAAGTGGACTAAAAATAGTAAAAGTTTGGGAATAGAAGCGTTTGAGATATGAATAATTGGTAAGTGGGATAAGTTTAAGGAATGGATTAAATAAATATGGTGTAACGATCCCGGTTTTGAGTTAAATTTAATTTGGCAATTAATATAAAATTTTGGATTAAATTGTGAATTAATTTGATTTTTTCAAATTAAATAAGATATGTGCTTGTTTATTTATATAAACAGATTGTAATCTAAAATTTGAATTTGAAATTTTCCACAATAAATAATAAATGTTGTTTATTTATATATGTGCATACAAATTGATTTTAAATTGAATTTTGAATCTAAAACTCAAAAAAATAAATATTCTAGAAAATAAATTGAATTTAAATACTCTATATTTTTAGATTAATAAAATTTGTTTTCTAATTATAATATACATATGTAATATATATTTTGAAAGTTATATTTTGAGTTTGATATAAATAATTTTCAAAATTTGTTTAAAGCTAAAATTCTATATTTTGTAATAATATAATATGTGTGTTTATTTATTAATCTGTAATTAGATTTAAAAAATCAATTTCTTTAAAGTTATAGATATTTACAAAAAGGAAATGCATTAATTAAAAATAGAAAATGAATTTATAAAAATATAAAACACACACACACATATATATTTAAACTGAAAGGGAAATTATAATATTAAATACATGCACAATACATGTGTAAGTATTATAAATATAAGAATTTACAAGTGTAAAATAATAACACATACATTTAAACATTTGGAGCTAAATAACCACGTGCATTAAACAAGTGTCATGTGTGATTTTATTTTTATTTTTGAAATTAATGAATATAGAAAGAACAAATTATAAATACATATATTCTCCTCTTCTTCTCGTTTCTTTTAATCTATTCAAAACTAAAACTACAAACCAGAAAATGAAAATCATCTTAACTGAAACAAAACATTCCAGATTTTAAAAAATAAAATTTAAAGCAAACACCTCTTTCTATTTTTAAACTGAAGTTATAAATTCAAAGCAAATATTATCTCAGTTAATCAAGCAAAGTAAAGTTTTTAACCAAGAAAATCTAAAAGCAAATTAGATCAAGCTTCAACCTGATCAAACATCATTATAGATCAAAACTAGTTCATATCAACATCAAAACATTTCCAGGCTTTCATAAGCTTCTCTACTCCTCTGTTCAAAAACATCAAGCCTTCTCAATTCCAGGTTCTCTGCTTAATCAAAATTCCAAGTGAGAAAACTATTTAAATTTGTGTACAAATCTTGATTGCCTGTGATTGATGTTTGAAATGTGTTGAAGAAGTTGTTTGTATAGATACCAATAGGCTTTCATGTATATTAAAATATGAAGGAATTGACTATGCATGTCTATATAAACATATATATACTTGTCTATTTATATACAGGTTCCAGCACACTCAAATTAAATTCAGTTTCTCTATATACAATAAATTATAGGTTTTTATTTCTAAATAAAAGATGTTGGTAGAAGTGTAAACTTAATTTTAGAAATAATTATAAGCATAATTAGTTAAAGATTTACTGGGAAATTCGAAATCACGGCCAAAATATATAACATCAGAAAACCCAACCATGTTAATTTCAAGTTTGGATTATATACTGATTCGCATGTGAAAATAAATAATTTTGATATGAAGATCATGATTTTTAGTGTTGGGTATGTCGAGAATCCTCGAGTTGAACAGGAAATGTATTTTCGTCGATTTCGCGGCGATCGGTGATGGATGGTTGTTGCGTTTGGGTCTGGTGGTGGCTCAGGTGTTGGTGGTCGGAGGAAAAACAATGAGAAGGTTTTCAGGTTGTCGGAGTGGTCAGGCGAAGTCGTAACAGGGTTTAGGGACCGGGTTTTGTCGATGATGTTGTTCGGGTTCGTGTGACGTTGATGGTTGATTGGAGGCGACCGCATTGTGTTTCAATACAGCATGATAGGGGGTTTTCACTTCGGGCTTGGTGGCGAGACAGAGACTCTTACCCCTATATGTCCACGGGGAGGGGTTGACTAACCATTGAGGTTGAGAGTCGAGAGGCTGGCCGTAAAAACCAATGTGAGGTACCATTGTCAGCCACAGCGAGGGTGGGATGGTTGAAAAGCCTACTAGTCGAGATTGGCCGCTGTCGGAAGGTCGATGACCCTAGACCGTTACAGTTTGGTATCAAAGATGTAGATTGAATAAAAACTTTAGCTCTGGAGTATAACACATATGGTGGCTCATTAGAGATAGAGTTATAAATGCCATAAAATGAGTATATCCCCAAGATATCTTGTCTGTATGCCTCAGTAAATTCTCTTATTATTCACTGATAGTAAGAATGAGAGCAAGAAGAGGTCGAGATAGGGGACAGGGAAGTACCACTACAAATGGTCGATACCCTGTAACAACAAAGAACAGCTTTTTCCCTCAAATCTCCTTTCTTCATCATCCAATTTCAATTCTTTAATGGCTTTCTAGCAGCTATAAGAAGAAGCTTTGGTGTGGTGGTGGCCCTACGAATCGTTGTAGAAAAGGTTCTAAATTCCTATTTCACATTCTAATCATCAGTTTCTTATGAGTCTTTTTGTTTTTAATTTTAATGAATTTGAAATTTTAATGAATTTGAAATTTTAATTGAAATAACTGATTGACAAAATATGGAACTAAATTAGATTGTACCGATAGAACGATTTCGGTCAAAACTAAACTTGAGAATTTTGTAAGTCCGAAGAGGGACAAGCTAGTGTATATTTTGGGATATTCTGATCTGAGTTGAGTATCCATTTTTCTGTTCTTTTGGGTCCTGATCTATATTGTACGAATGTTTAGTTATCCTTCGAACTAACCAATGCCCTACATATTTCGTAGACCGGATGACCCGAGTATTTCGTAAAGTGTTGAATAAGTTGATCTCACATTTATTGATGATATTTTGATTTGGTAAGCTAAATATAGAATAAATATTTCAGCTTGATTCGGTGAGTCCATTCTCTATCTTTCTATGTGTTCATCTATTCTTTGTTGTCTCCCTGTCTAGCAAATTTCGATGACGAAATTTTCTTAAGGGGGAATCTGTAGCGATCTCTGTTTTGAGTCAAATTTAATTTGGTAATTAATATAAAATTTTGGATTAAATTGTGAATTAATTTTAATTTTTCAAATTAAATAAGATACGTGCTTGTTTATTTATATAAACAGATTGTAATTTGAAATTTGAATTTGAAATTTTCCAAAATAAATAATGAATGTTGTTTATTTATACATATGTATACAAATTGATTTTAAATTGAATTTTGAATCTGAAACTCAAAAAAAAAAATTCTAGAAATAAAATTGAATTTAAATACTCTATATTTTTATATTAATAAAATTTCTTTTCTAATTATAATATACATATGTAATATATATTTTGAAAGTTATATTTTGAATTTGATATAAATAATTTTCAAAAGTTGTTAAAAATTAAAATTCTATATTTATAATAATATAATATGTGTTTTTGTTTATTAATGTGTAATTAGGTTTTAAAAAAAATCAATTTCTTTAAAGTTGTAGATATTTACAAAAAGGAAATGCATTAATTAAAAATAGAAAATGAATTTATAAAAATATAAAACACACAGATATTATATTTAAACTAAAATAAAAATTATAATATTAAAAACATTAAATACATGGATACTACATGTCTAAGTATTATAAATATAAGAATTTACAAGTGTAAAATAATAACACATACATTTAAACATTTGGAGCTAAATAACCACATGCATTAAACAAGTGTCTTGTGTGATTTTATTTTTCCTTTATTTTTGAAATTAATGAATAAAGAAAGAATAGGTTATAAATACATCTATTCTCCTCTTTTCCTCATTTCTTTCGATCTATTCAAAACTAAAACTACAAACAAGAAAATGAAAATTATCTTAACTGAAGCAAAAACATTCTAGATTTTCAAAAACAAAATTCGAAGCAAACACCTCTTTCTATTTTCAAACCGAAGTTATAAATTCAAAGCAAAGATTGTCTCAGTTAATTAAGCAAAGTAAAGTTTTCAACTACGCAAATCTGAAAGCATATCAGATCAAGCTTCAACCTGATCAAACATCATCTATAGATCAAAACTAGTTCATATCAACATCAAACATTTCCAGGCTTTCATAAGCTTCTCTGCTCCTCTGTTCAAAAACATCAAGCCTTCTCAGTTCCAGGTTCTCTGCTTAATCAAAATACCAGGTGAGCAAACTATTTAAATTTGTTTACAAATTTTGATTGTCTGTGATTGATATTTGAAGTGTGTTGAAGAATTTGTTTGTATAGATACTAAAAAGCTTGCATGTATATTAAAATATGAAGCAATTGATTGTGCATATCTGTATAAACATATATATACTTCTCTATTTATATACAGGTTCCATCACACTCAAATTAAATTCAATTTCTCTGTATACATTAAATTTTAGGCTTTGATTTCTAAATAAAAGATGATGGTAGAAGTGTAAACTTAATTTTAAAAATAATTATAAGCATAACTAGTTAAAGATTTACTGGGAAATTCAAAATCATAGTTATATATAATATCAGAAAACCCAACCATGTTAATTTCAAGTATTGATTATATAATCTGATTCGCATGTGAAAATAAGGAATTTCGATATGAAGTTCATGATTTTTAGTGTTGGGTATGTCGAGAATCCTCGAGTTGAACATGGAACGTATTTTCGTCGATTTCGCGGCGATCGGTGATGGGTGGTCATTGTGTTTGGGTCTGGTGGTGGCTCAGGTGTCAGAGGAAAAATAGTGAGAAGATTTTCAGGTGGTCGGAGCGGTCAGGCGAAGTCGAAATGGGATTTGAGGATTGGGTTTTGTCGATGATGTTGTTCGGGTTCGTGTGACGTCGATGTTTGATCGGAGGTGATCGCACCAGGGGGATCGAAGCGTTGACGAGTGGCACTACTCTGGTCGAGGTGGTCTGGTTGCTGGTGGCCGAGATTGTTGGTACGAGGAGATTTTTGTTGATCAGTTGGGTTCCAGGAAGGTGCTGCTCAGCTCGATTTCGATTTCGGTTGAGTTTGCCAGAGTTGGGTGGTCTGGTGGTCAGGGGAGGTTGTTGTTGACTTGTCGATAGGGATGGTGATGATCGGAGTAGTGCCGATCGCTGATGCACGTGCATGAGTTATCAATGGTGTCAAGTCGTGTGGTGTTGTGTTAAACTCGCGTTTACTCTCGGGTAAACGTTGTGGTAGCTCGAGTTTTGTTCCGGGATGTTCAAGTGGCTAACATGTAGGTTTTTAAAATTTAAAATTAGAACAAAGTTTAAAATAAAGAAGCAGGAGTTTTCTCGAGGAAGAACTCAAGAAAATTGGCATCTAGCTCGGGTAGATACCCGAAGTATACTCGGGTATGAGTTTTAACTAAACAAGTTTTTTCCAAATTTAAGTCTAAAACAAGTGTAAACATCTTCTTGTTAATTTTTTTCAAATAATAAATGTATTATTCTAATTTTGGAATTAGTTAAAATTTAAAAAAGAAATTATTTCAAAATTAATTAAGTTTTAAAGGTGTTTAATATATAAATATAACCTTTATTTTAAAGTTTATTTTAAATGAATTTAATATTGATATTGAATAGTTAATTAAGAAAATGAAATGCTTTCAATTTTCAATTAACTTAAAGTGACTTAAGTTAATTTATTTGTTAATGATGATTTATTATCAAGGTTTATTAAATAAAGGTTTTAATGATAACTAAATAATAATAGATAATTAAAGGATTAATTAGTTATTGATTAAAGGATCATTAATTTGTAATTTAATAATAATTACTTAATTAAAGGTTAATTAGGTAATTAGTTTGTAATTAAAGTGTAATTAATTAGTAATGATGGTAATATAATTAATCGATGGTTGATTTATTAATGTAAGTATTTAAAGGTTAATTACTTAATGTGATTACTTAAAGGTTAATTACTTTAATGTAATTAAAGGTTGATTAATATAATTAATTAAGAATAATTAATAACTTAAAGGTTAATAACTTAATGAAAGTAATTAAGATTAATTGATTAGTGATTAAAGGATATTTACTCAATAAAATTAATTGAGGATAATTAATTAATTAATTAATTAATTAAGGTAATTAATTTATAATTAATTAAAGGATAACTGACTAAGGGTTAATTAATTTAAGGTTAATTAAGGGATAATTAATTAACACGAAACGAGTTACAGGTCCTTATTTTTGATGCTGTTATAAGAAAAGTCCATGTATATATAAGTATGTAAATTTAGTCTCTATTTTTTGAAAAATAGAAAACGCAAGGTGCTTTGCACTTTTCTGACAGAAAATGCAAGCTAACTTGCAACTTTTATCGAAAGAGCGCAAGCTAGTTTGCGCTTTTTTATTTTCGAAAATTTTGAAATTTTCAAAAAAAAATAAATTTTTGCAAAGCGCAAGTTAACTTGCACTTTTATAAGAAAAGCGCAAGATAGTTTGCGCTTTCTTATTTACAAAAAACAGGGACTTAATTTACATACTTATTATCACAGGGACTTTTCTTACAACAACATGGAAGATAGGGACCTTTGGTGCAAAGCCTAATGTGATAACTTAAAGGTTAATTACTTTAATGTAATTAAAGGTTGATTAATATAATTAATTAAGAATAATTAATAACTTAAATGTTAATAACTTAATGAAAGTAATTAAGATTAACTGATTAGTGATTAAAGGATAATTACTCAATAAAATTAATTGAGGATAATTAATTAATTAATTAAGGTTAATTAATTTATAATTAATTAAAGGATAACTGACTAAGGGTTAATTAATTAATTTATTTAAGGTTAATTAAGGGATAATTAATTAATGTAAGTAATTAAGGATAATTAATTAAGATGGATAACTAAGGTTGATTAATTAATTTCATAAATTAATATCAAACGGTTTGTAATTAATTAACGCTAATTAACCAGGATTATTGATTTATTTAATCTGGTTTAGATTAATTAATCAGATGATTAATTTATCTTACTTATGGATGTTTGGATTCTATGGAATGCTTATTTGACATCTTTAGTGTGTGATGATCTGTGATATGATTGTTTTGGATTGAGGTGTGAACTGTGATTTATTTATCTGTGAATCTGTGAATGTAGATAAGCATTATAGGATTATACCGCTTATCGATATTGTTGTGCTTGAATTGATGATGGTTGTGATATTTTATTATTGTGTGTAAAACCCCTAGACTACACCACATACACACAAATATGGATTTCATGGGAAATTGGTTAAGTCACACATATTTTGAATTTAATATTATTTTATTCAAATGATGAAAAAAATTTGAAGGTTGAATTTTGAATCCAAAATGATTTGGAAGTGAATTTAAAAACTTTTGAAAAGGAAAAATTTGGATTTTAAATTTAAATTTGAAATCAAGATTTTGAAGTTGAACATATATATGTGTATTTGAAAACCATGGTTTAAAAGGGATTATACAAATTGTATATATATGGATTTTAAACCATTTTAAAAGTATTTTATAAGTATTTTATTTTGGGAATTTAAATTTAACCCAAGTTTATACTTTAAGGGCTATTACTTAAGAAAATGTAATCAGATTTTCCTGAAACGAAAGACTTTTGATTTCAAATGATAATAGCTTTCATATAAAGAAAGGATTCCCAGTTTTTATTGAAAGGATTTTGAGCTGTGGATAAATTTGAAATGGAAATAGTTTTGAAAGCTATGAGTGAATCTTTGTGAAAGATTGGTGAAACTTTATTTCAAATTGAAGTGGATTTTAAAAAGTGAATCTTTTGTTTAAAAGATTAAAAGTGTAAGTTTGTTTAAACCATTCAAAAGGAAAGGTTTTAGGCTAAAAGTTGTGACTTAACTAAGAACCCATATATATGGTTTTACAGTTAGCGCTCATTATTCAGTTTAGCTGGGAGAGGACTTTATGTCATTAAACCCATTCTGAATCGTGATACGACGTAATAGGAGTGCATTTGAAGAAGGCGGTGAAGACTGGGTATTTTGGAGAATGAAAGGATTACCTGTCGAAAGGCTCTACACAGAGTCGCGCCGGTATAGAGATCTCCATATGTGATGGATAGTCCGATCGGGATTGTGAATATCCGGATTTGCAAGGGCTTCTTTGAAGTGCCTTCGGTTCCGTTCGAACCCGGAATAGACTTGTATGGATGTATGTTTGACATTACACTTTGAGATGTAAAGTTGGTTTCTATTAAATACATTTCTGTTTGGTGGCGGAGAATTTATTCTCTTGCCTTAACACCCTTCTCTGTACGAGCTTAGAGGTTATGTAGTTAATAGTTACTAGTGATATAGTCCCAATTTGGTAATGTGGCAAGCCAAGTGCTGCTGATCATTCGTTGATCGAAGCATGACTTTTGTGAAAAGCGTAGCTTTGTGGACGAGACCTTGTCGAACCTCTCAACCCGAAAATGGTCGAAACAGGAAGAATGCGGTAAGGTTATGAGGGTCGCCTCCTTTAGGGTATGTGCATTTACTTCTAGATAAAAGGTGGTATCATGGTATGGAGCCCATATATTTAACCTATGTGGTTGTTGGAATTTTTTGGTCTTGAGGATCCTCGGATAAAAGTCGGTAACGACCGGGGGATGGCATACTCGTGTCAGTAGTTGCCTAGTTACAGAGGTAACCCGTCCTTGTGTTGCAGAGAGCCGGTTAGGTTCTCGGGGCATCCCTCCAGAGGCGTACCCATTCGGTGAGGAAGTTCCTTAGGCTGACCATTTGTTCGAAATACAAACAAAACAATACGAGCCCTGTACAGTTTTAGTTGTATAACCTGCCATGGAAAGTGGTGTTAACCTGCTATTGAACATGGTAGCTATAGTAGGTATACCATAATTGTGGTAAGCTGGATAAGATTAATATTATACTTGCAAATGTTTTCTGCACTATGCACTAATAATAATATCAAAAGGATTTTCGCGTACCAAGCATGTTTGACTATCATAAGGAGAAATCTCCTCCAATTGTGCGTTTGCTGTAACATCTCGCCTTTTTGTGCGCTTTAAATCAACAATAAACCACACACGTCAAATTAAACCATATAGAGGGCGGATTGTTATGGGGTAATAAAAAAAGCAGCGAAAGAAGATAAATAACAAAATAGAATCTTACAGCGGAACGATAAAATATAATAATCAAATAAACAGTTCATGAAACTATTTTACAAAAATATTTTATTATACTTATACAATATATAAAAGAGTTACACATACTAGAGAATATAAATTTATGCAGTGGAATAGTATGAATGCAGTGGAATAATATAATAAACAATAGCAATATAGATCTTCGTCTTCGTCCTTCAGAGATAAATTCTTCGAACCCTGAAATGCCCAGACTGACCCGAGCGAATTGAAAGACATGGCACTCGAGTCAGAACTAAAAGATCTTATGTAAGTTAAATCAATAGTAAATAATATGAGTAGAACGGCGTCCGAGATGTTTACTTGATTTGACATCTCCTAGCCAGTGTCTAACGTGAGTGCAGCAACTTAAGAGATGCTCGGGATTCACATCTCCTAAGGATCCTTTAAACTATTTACTATGTAGTAATATTTCGCTATTATAATAATGTCTACAGTAAAATAAAATTACTTTTAAATAGCATTAAGGCTTTACATTAATGTCTACACCGCTGTCATTTCAAAATAATTTATACTTCCAACGATAATATAATATCCATTTCGAAACCATATAAATACGATGTCCTTTCCATTTCAAAAACCAAATTCAAAATAATATCATTTTTATAAGGTATATACCATGGTCATTTCAAGTTACAATAATATCATATACCTTATAAAAATGATAAACTTATAATAATGTCTACACCGCGGTCATTTCAAAATAATTTATACTTCCAACCAGAATATAATATCCATTTCGAAACCATATAAATACGATATCCTTTCCATTTCAAAAACCAAATCATTATGATATCATTTCTATAAAAACCCAAATAAATATAATATCATTTTATTTCAAATATATCTCTTTTCCAAAATCATAACACTTTCGAATTTATAATATCTCGAAACCGAACGCTTGAAATATACCTTTCAAAACATAATACTTCGAATTTCATAGTTTCTAAACCATAACTTCCAAAACTTAAATGGTTTGGATATTCAAACAGTATATAAAATAAAATAGTTTTAATTTAAAATTACTTTATAAAGTAAAATAATTTCCTCATCTTCACAATTTTATTCACTTTAAATTAAATCTCAATTTATAACTTTCAACTCACTTCTAGTTTCAATAAACCAGTTCAATTTCAATATATTTCAAACTTTGAGTATTAAATAATTTTGTAACAACCCGCATATTTATCAAGTAGAAGAATGGGAAATTAAAACTCCAAGCACAAATTCAATTGCAAATCCAACATTCAACTCCAAATTCAAGTAGAAGATATTGGATTCAAGCTTTGGATTGCTTCTCCTTGCTTTCAAGCTTCATCTTCATAAATTTTAGTGCAAATGTGAGATTTTTATCTCACAATTCTAGCCTATAACTATATTGGACCGTTGGGAATGATTCCCTATCACTTTTGCATGCACATTTGCATTTGGTTTGGATTGGATTGGCGAAAAACTCTAATTTTTAGCGTTTTGGTGAATTTTCTACACTTAGGTCGTTCTGGCCATTTTTAGCTCGTTCGGAGTTAAGTCGTTCGTCCATAGGTCGTGAGTCGTTTACGAGTTAACCTTAGGTCGTTCTGGCCATTTTTAGCTCGTTCGGAGTTAAGTCGTTCGTCCATAGGTCGTGAGTCGTTTACGAGTTAACCTTAGGTCGTTCTGGCCATTTTTAGCTCGTTCGGAGTTAAGTCGTTCATCCATAGGTCGTGAGTCGTTTAAGTCGTGCAACCCTTAAGTCATGCAACCCTTAAGTCGTGCAACCCTTAAGTCGTGCAACCCTTAAGTCGTGCAGCCCTTCAGTCACGCAACTCTTAAGTCAGTTACGAGTTATCCTGATAGGTCGTTGGACCCTTAACTCGTAGGTCGTTGGACCTTATCTCGTTAGGTCGCTCCTGGCCTAACCCTTAAGTCGTGCAACCCTTAAGTCGTGCAACCCTTAAGTCGTGCAGCCCTTCAATCACGCAACTCTTAAGTCGGTTACGAGTTATCCCGATAGGTCGTTGGACCCTTAACTCGTAGGTCGTTGGACCTTATCTCGTTAGGTCGCTCCTGGCCTAACCCTTAAGTCGTGCAACCCTTAAGTCGTGCAACCCTTCAGTCACGCAACTCTTAAGTCGGTCACGAGTTATCCTGTTAGGTCGCGACCTCTGTTAAGTCGGCCATGATGGGTCGTGAGTCATCGTTAGGTCGCGAACACCTCTAGGTCACAACCACTAAGTCGCTTGACCCCTTAGACCCCTAGGTTGCAACCGTTAGGTCGCTCGACCCTATCTCTCTTAGGTCGTTAGACCCCCTTTTTGTCTTCACTAGGTCGTACCCCGTAAGCGGTGGCGTTGCCCCCGCACCCCCACCTAGGGTGGTTGCCACCCCCCTGGACCCCCCCTCCGTAGAGGCTCTTTGATGAAAGATGCATTTTGAGTTGATTTCCTTGGATTTCATTCACGTCTTTGAATGCGAATTTTTTGTGATTTATCACTTTAATAAAATAAAGGTTTCAATACTAGTAGTAAATATCAAAACTCTTTCAGCAAAACGATTTCAACTCTATTTTTAATAACAAAGCTTTTTCCTTAAACCATTTTCCAATCTATTAGTATATACAAACCTTTACCTCACTCGTATGAGAAATATAATTAAACGACTTAGTAAAACAAGTGAACGCTTGCGTTTACTTCATCGGTTCATTCTTGGACTTGTTCGATTGAATCTCTTGTGACAATTTTCTAGTGGAGATCTACAGTTTGTTAGTAAATATTTGAGTTAAGCAAGTGGTTATGGGACATGAAGTTAAACTTTTATATTTACTAACTTAGTGTAATTGACACTTCTTGATGATCATGACGATCATTTTTGTGTTTTAGACTAGCAACTGTGCGATGTCTCTTTGTCTGCGAGGGAGACTAGACCCCGCTTTTGTGATGTTTCGCCATCTCATTTGTGTGATATTTCGCCATCACATATATGGGGTAGCGCCCCACGGTCTTCGGGCCATTCGTGTGTCAAAATTAATGGCTTGCAACCATGAGATAGCTTCTCGCTTTGTGTTACACGTGTAGGTGAGTTTTCATGCTCCCATTTTGTGAGTTTTCATGCTCCTATATTGTAATTTCTGGATTTCTTGTGTAGTCTTCTGGAATTTGTGCTTCACCTATTTTCATGACTTTCATTGTTATGATTTTCCAACTTTTATGTTTAGGTGAATGTTCGTCGACAAAATTTCTATTGATTTAGAAATTTGCCGAAAAATTTCAAATTAAAATATAACCGCAAGCGCACGGCGTACACTTGAAGTACGTGGCGAATACGGGTCGATCCGCAGGGAATTGATGATTTAAAAAAAATCTATTCAATCTTATTATACCAAAGTCGAAGAGGATTTGTTAACTAGAAATAAAATGAGGCTAACACTAGAAAATGCGATTCAAAAATTATTAGACTAAAGAACAATTTAGAGGCAAATCCACTCTCAAATTTTTGTAAATCAACAAACACATAATTTATGATCTCTAACTTTGATATTAAGTGAAATAATCATTGCATTTATCATAAGTATGGTTTGTTTATGTTATTAGTTAACATAACTCAAACCATCAAACTATAATACAACAATTATACCACTTACAATTCTCATGAAAAAGAAGCCAAAGCAAAAAATATTTTAAGTATGATCTATTTACTATTGTAACTAGTAACATAGATCATCAATTTCATTTTTACTTTCATTTCATAATCAAAAATTAATTAGCAAATGTTGATGTAAATTGTGTTTATGTTGAGTAAGAATAGCTCATTTGCATAAGCAATATAAGCTATCAAACTCACTTGTATAAACTTACATCAAAATTCACATTCATGAAGCATAAACAAAGAGATCATAAATCATAAAAAATGTTGAAATTACATAAAGTTAGAGAGCTTCATCACCCCTAAATTGAAGGGGTTTAGCTAATCATTTGTGGCATTGAAGCATCACAAGTAAGTTTCAACATTAAAGAAAAGAAAATAGAAAATAAGCAAAGAAAGCAAAAGAGATTAGCTACTAACTACTTGCATAAATGTAAATCTAAGCTATGAACATAAAGAGAAAGAGAGCATATAAATAAACATTAACAATAAAACAAAGAAAAACATGTAGAAAAGAGAGAAGAAAGAGGCTTGGAAGCCATTTTTATTTCATAGAACATTGAGCTTACACTTTGATTTCTTAATTTCCTAAGTAAAATGAAAGAGTAGATGATCATCTTCATGTACATAAGAAGGCTATTTATACATGCATAAAACCCTAATTCTCTTTTTAGGGAGCTTCCCAAAATACCCTTGAGGTGGTGTAGCCTCCAAGTAATCATTAACATTCACTAATCCCCCACATAATATGTACATGAAGCTTTAAGTCCTTTTAGCATGTGCTTAGCTTCTAATTGGAAGTTAGGTAAGTGGGTGGGGTCCTCCATGATCTTGAACTTGAATTATTTCCTCTTCATTCCTTTGTATTTCCTTGTGCATGCATGTATCTTCATATAAGCCTCTTCCATATGCATCCAAATTCCTATAAAAATAATCAAAAAATGTCCAAGTAAAAATTCTTACATTGACACATGCACAAAAATGACCGTTTTGCCCCTGAATGATGATGAAAATATGATGGTTTGGAAATAATTGAATTTTGGTTTTAAACATGTTAAAATGCCCAAACATGATGATTATTTAAAAAAAAGAGATAAAATATGGATGTAAATATATGCACAATTACGTGCACATCAGTGAATTTGGATCTTTTAGAAGATTCTTTTGATATTGTTTGATCTCTTGATGATCTTCATTTACATGCTTATCATAGTATGTCTTTATGGTTACTATATGTTCTTGCCATATCTATTGTTTATATCATGTTATCTGATATTTATAGCTAGACTGATCCGTTTATTATTTTCTTATAAATAATACTCGGGTCAGACCGAGATGTTACAGGTGCTTCTGCTTGACTCCTCCCCCAGGGATTTACTACTCTGACTTTTGGCTGACCTTTTAGATTAGCAGTTTTTATCGTTTACACTTGAGATACAGACTCATAGATGTATTCTTTTGCAAAGCACGTGTTGCTATTCTTTTGTATTATTATGGATCTTTTTGACCACTACTCTGATGTACACTTTCATGTGTTAGTTATATATTCATATCTTCTTCTGCCTTTGTGATATGGATGTCTGTGACCGATTTGTGTTATGCATATTTCTATGTTTGTTTTCGAAGATTATTATAGCCACCGCGTGATAAGAAATCACGAGGATGGTCGCTCCTCAACAGCCTTATTCTCCGTGCTAGTTGACAACTCTACACCGTAGTGTTCTTGGCTAGTGTGGGTATAGAGGTGGGGCGTCACAAATTTCAAAACTAAGGTTGATAATTACGATTCAACAATTCAATATTCTATTATTTAGTTTTGAAATATTTGCATAATAAATCCATTATCCTAAAAAAACTCAAATTACAAATAACTAAATATTTCCTTCAATTTATTTTTATTTGAAATATTCATTTAATTCACCCTAAACCAAAAATCAAGTTATAAAAGTCATACCTTTTGAAATTTCAAATTTAATAAATTTTACATCAACATACTGAGTTTAATTTTTAAATAAGCTTAATTTCAAATAAATTTCCAATTTACCTTCCAACCTTAATTTATTTAAATCATTATAACCTCTATATTAAAATATGATTTAAATACTTAACCATATTTTATTTTAATAAAATCAAACTCCATTATTAAACTTGTTTTTATTAAACGAAGTTATACATAGCTTAAATTCAAGAATTTAATAATATATAAAATAATATTTATACAATATTAAAAAAATCAATATTTACTAAACCGTATATTCTATCCAAGATCATGGAAATCATTTCAAAATATTTTTATACATAGGGCGACAGTGTCTGTATATAATTTTCTATCCTATGGTCAAGTGATACGGGTATTTATCATTTCAATCCGTAATTTAAAATAAAAATACGGCTATATATCATTTCAAATCGCTATCCCGAATGAAATAAAATGCATAACAACTTGTAGTTTATAACAATATAAAATATATTCATACATCAAATATCAATAATCAACCATTTATCACAATCATCATCCAATTCAATAACATCAATATATAACAGATAATAAATAACAGGTATTTACTGGCAGTTTATATTCAATAATAAATTAAATAACTATTAAACTGACAGTTTATACGCAATAATAACGTAAATAACAATTTAATTCAATAAATTATATTTAACCGGAATGATGATAAAAATATGCCAAACAGTCATAAATAAATTTCTAATCACATCATAAATCAATTTAACAAACATAAGGAATTTTGGAAGTTATGAGTGGGTTAAAACACTCACCTTTTGAATTTAAATCCAATTTTAATCCAAAATTTGAGCAGTCTCAGAATTCGTCTAAACTAGCGTCAAAATGTCCGGAATTCCAATATGAACCTAGAGGAGAAAACCGCGTGTGAATCAGATCTCGTACATAGTAGTTATAGCGATTAGAACATGTTGAATTAAAAATTAAATTAAACAAAATAAATAACTTACCCTTATGCCCACGCCATCACCTTTACAATGCACACACGAGCTACAGAACTCTCGTACCCAAACCTCTCGCACGCAAACCCTGTGGCCACCACGTACGTGCCTAGCTACACCGTTGCGCCGTCGCTACCCACCATCAGAGCGCCGCGCCCCCTCCCAAGGAACGCCGACTCCACGAGACACATCGCGAACCACCTCCGGCTCGAAAAATCAAGCAGCCGCCGACGTTCAATTCGAAACTCTAATGAATTTATTCGGCCAATCAGAACGTCGAATCACAGAACGAACACCGCCGATGCATTGTGCGCATCACTCTCCACCCAATGGTACCCACGATTTGTCGATCCGTTAAAGTTCATCGACGACCAACGGACGTCCGAGATTTGTTCCTCGAATTCTGGCCACACAAAAATCCAGATCGGGAAATGGACAACAGAATTGACGTGCACTCTTCGAGAGCTTCGAATCCATATAAAATTTGATATTATTTGAGGTGTTTGAATTTTTTGATTTGATTTTGAGTTGCAATTGGATCTAGAATCTGATTGTCTACCGTTGAGGAGGAGAGACAGCTGAATTGTACGTACAGAACAATGAACATAAGGAATGTAATAGGGTTTATAACGAGGTATATATAGGCAAAGTTGAAATAGAATAGACCGGATCGGTTGGATATAAGTGTTGAACGATAAAATGGCCCAAAAAAACCTATTCTGACTCTGGGACGAAATTGGGTCAACCCATATATCAAAATAGATGTTTTAATATTTTTAAACGCAATGGAATCGAATTCAAGTCCAAATTCTATCATATGAAGAAGTTACCCGAAGCATGTGTTTGGCAGGCACATACTTCCCTAGAGCTTACAAGCGAAGCTTGGTTCTCTAGGTAATTCAAAAAAAAAGTTATTTCAAATTGATTTTAATTGATTTCAATTAAATTGACTTCAAGGCGTTTCAAGCCCGCACAATCAAACGACAAGCCCGATCGGTATGAAACTTGAAATCCTACAATAATTCACCGACGGATCCGATGAAACTGGTTTCATCGAAATCCGAGTCAGTGACCAAAATTGCTATTTTCTAGTTAATTAATTAAATAAATCAAATCAAATCTCAAATTCCAATTCCAAATTTTATCATTTTTGATATCCTACACCATTACAACCCTTTAAAAAATTCAGATATCAATTTAAAGTTAAATAAATTTACCCATTACCGTATTTAGTTCCAATTGTAATAAATTTATTAATTATCAATTGAAATCTCAATAAATCCATTTATTTGATTTAACATCTTGTTATTCAATAAAATGACATCTTATGGGTATAAATAACATCGATTTATATTACATTTCATTAATGTATGTTTCATTTCATATTAATTCCCATTAATGTAATATTTTATTTCATTAAATTTCAATAATACATTTATTACAGCTCAAAATCCAATAAATTAATCAAACATGAATTTCAATTGTTTTCATTCAATCAATTGCCATATTATGGATGTAGTTTACATTGGTTACTTCTTGTTGAATTAACAATCTTCAATGACAAATCAAATCTACCCTAACTGCACAAAACTAAGTCAACTAACTGCAATTTATTTCACATTAAATTTAAATTCCATTTATTTCCAATTAATCCAATTACTAAATTTAAATTCTAATAAATTAATAAATCTTGAAATTTCATTCCGTTTATTCAACCAATTGTCATATTATGAATAAAGTAAATGTTATTTCACATTATTTACTAAATTCACGTTAACAAAATATTTAATTTAGATTTATTGCAATTTTTACCACATTTAAATTAATAGGCTAAATAAATAGGTAACATAAAATATTTGTTACCATTTACTTTCAATCACACATATGAGTTATTATTCCCAAACAATAGTTACAATTGTTTACATTACACAAATTTCATTCAATCATCATTAACATACTATTTAGTCATATTTATTGAAATTTATTTTCAATTTACTAAATACAATCAATTATAACCTTACCATTGTTTCAATTAAATTGGCATTGCACTAAATTAGTTATTTATCAACTGGCATTAACATTACTACCTTAATTTACATTCAGTTACTATTAGTCAATATATTATTACATTGGTTAATTAAATGCTTACTTTTATTTACTTATTTTAAATTTTATACCTAAGAGCAATAATTAACACTATTTCTTTATTGGGATTTCACTCCAATTGTCAATAATTAATTTTAATTACCATTGCTACATTTCATTTTTAACATTTGCTTCAATATAAATTGAATTTTTTTATTTCTTTCTAAATTTAATTACAAAGATCTAATTAAATTAACCAATTAATTTATAAAAATTTAAGGGTCGTTACACTCTCCCCCACTCAAAACTTTTCGTCCCCGAAAAGGAAAAAGAAGGGAAAAGAAGAATTAAGAAATCAATATATCTTACTTAAAATATTAAACTTATAAACAAATAAATTTACAAAATTGATTAATTTAGATAAAATATACCAATTTATAACCATTAGATCATTTTATACTCAAATTAATAAAGTTTGGAAAACTATTTCAAAATATTTTCTAAGTCCAAAATTTACGGAAAATTTCGGGAGAGCCACCTTTGTACGGAGAGGCTCGGGAGAAAATAAAATATCAAACATAACAATATACAACAAATATTTTCAAAAATAATATATATCCCAACCTAGGAAAAATATAAATCGTAATCTGAGACGTAGCTATTAGTCTGGCAATTTACGCTTATATTATGAAACAAAAAGCAGCAGCAATTACTTCCATGATTTGCATTTCACTTATATAATCCGAAAGAGTTGATAATTATATAAAATGAAATGTTTAAAGTTGTTTCAACCACAAACAAACAAATCAGTATAAACAACAATCATTCGCAACCAACAGCATACACATCATATGCAAATCGACCATTCAATCAAAACAAAACAATTGGTTGGTTCGGGTTAAGACACTTTAAATCACATAGAATGAAAAATAACTATGAAGTACTCCATTTACTCAACAGTCTTAGATAAAACTCAATAGATTATTCATACATCTAAGCAATTTTAAAGTACCCTTGCCCAAACTACCATAACAAATAATAGATCAATTCATACTTATTAATTTCATTTCATACATTTTTTGTTTGATTTCCTTTTCATTCATATAATGATTTATCTTTTTAATTTTACATTATTTCTTGAAAATTTTCATTTATTACTTACAACTGTTCATTTCCATTTAATTATAGTATTCATATTTAATTCAATTTCTTTGCATATTTATTCATTTACTTAAGTTTAAAATCTTATACTTACAGCACTTACTTCCTATAACCTTTATTACAGTAACATTTCAATTATACTTAAGTTCACAACAATTACAACATCAAATTCTTATTATAAAAGAATTTCATTAAATACTTTTCATTACTTCAAGTTTTACTTGTAAAATTTCCCACTACATTTTCTTTTAACATTTGAACCTTTTGTAGTTGGTAAGTTATATATATGTTAAAGAGTGCAATTGAAAATTATACAAGTTTATCTCGTTTCTTTTAATTCAATTAAATGTTCAATAATTATATCTTTTGTTTTATAGATTACACTTTTAATTCCATTTACAACTTAGCATTTAATCTCTTATTTTAATTAAAGGTTCCAATTATTAATTAGTTACAACCCATTTCACTACAATAATTGAAACAATTGATTATCAGAAACTTAAGAACTAAATACCGGGTTTAATTTCAAATCATTTTAAAATAATAGATAAATATGTGCTTACAATTTATATATCCAATTATATTTAAAACAATTTAAACATTTATATTTGTTTATCAAAATAAATCTGTAGTAAGTCTACCACAGTAGCCTTCCCACTTCGAAACTCGAAAATGAATGTCGATGATGCGTGTACTCATCACTGAAATTATTTTCCAGCGACAGAGAGGGGAGTACAAAATTTATTTCTTTCCAAAATTTCTTTAAAATAATTCTTTCAAATTATATTAAAGTATTTATATCAAAAAATACTTCTAAATAATATTGTTATTATAAAGTTTCCAAAACCCAGGAACTTAAGATCTAAATTTCCAATTTTCTTTATTTTATTAGTAAATTTTATTTTACAACCAATATTTATAAATTTCACTACCTAACAACCAATATATTACAATCAAATATATATATCATTTGTAAAATTTTATTTTATATATATAGAAAATATAATAGGCAAAATTATTTCATTCACCTTTATTCAAAACAAATATTGTGTCGGTCTGTGCTATTAAGTGTTTAGAAATCCCTGTTAATGTCATAGCGTCCTTTGCACCAACTAGAATTTATAAATACAAAACAGAACGGATTAACACAATATTAACACCATTTTATAACACTAATAAATATGCTCTCACATATATACACTCAATAACTCATCATAGGGAATTGCTTCCCTATTAGTAAAGAGTTAGACCCCATAAAGCTAAGGTTTATTGCTAAACCAAAGCTCTGATACCAGATGTAAAATCTCGCCTTTTTGTACGCTTTAAATCGGCGATAAACCACACACGTCAAACTTAAACCATGCAGAGGGCGGATTGTTATAGGGTAAATAAGAAAAACCAGAGAAAGAAGTGAAAAAAAATAGAATCTTACACGGAATGACAAAATATAATAATCAAATAAACAGTTCATGAAGCCGTTTTACAAAAACATTTGATTATACTCATACGATGTATATCGGAGTTACACATACCAGAGAATATAAATTTATGCAGCGGAACAGTATGAACGCAATGGAATAATATAATAAATAATAGTAATACAAATCTTCGTCTTCATCCTCCAGAGATAAAGTCTTCAAACCCTGAAATGCTCAGACTGACCCGAGCGAATTGAAAGACAAAAAACTCGAGTCGAAACTAAAAGATCTTGTGTAAGTTAAATCAAAAGTAAATAATATGAGTAGAACAGCGCCAGAGATGTTTACGGGATTTGACATCTCCTATCCAGTGTTTAACGTGAGTGCAATAACATAAGAGATTCTCAGGATTCACATCTCCTAATGATCCGTTAAACTATTTACTATGTAGTAATATTTCACTATTATAATAACGTCTACAGTAAAATAAACTTGCTTTTAAATAGCATTAAGGCTTTACATTTTCCACCTTAACACGTAATAGTCCCAGTAGTCCATCCAATATCTTGGTCCCTCCTGATCGGGAAGCTGCCAGAGGATACCACTTGGGCTACGGGAGAAAACCAAACTCGTACCAGGCACGATAGGGTAGGTGACACGACACACAAGGCAATGCCGGGGTAGATATACCAATTATGCACACGAGCTGGTGGTAACGCGTAGCAACTACTACCGCCTACATCGAGCCACACCCACAAATCAAAAATCAAAAGTGGCCACAGAGTCAGTCCAAAAGTCAGAGTATAACATCGGAGGGATGTGTCTGATAAGAGGTGCTACCTCCTTGGCTCGAGTTCGCTCCTGTTTTAGCCACCTTATGCCAACTCACGGGATTCAGGTCCACGTATATACCTCAATAGAACGTCGCCACCGTCCTACTTCATTCTGGAATCTCCACCGCGTACACGGTTGTTAAAGTGGTTTTCGGAATTGGCAGAGAGTATGACAACTTCTGATCACGGTCTCTTCGACACCAAACTTTATTATAACACCGAGGTCATTTCAAAAATAATTTATACTTCCAACCAGAATATAATATCCATTTCGAAATCATATAAATACGATATCCTTTCCATTTCAAAAACCAAATCATTACGATATCATTTTTATAAAAACCCAAATCAATTTAATATCATTTTATTTCTAATATATCTCTTCTCCAAAATCATAACACTTTCAAATTTATTATATCTCGAAACCGAATGCTTGAAATATACCTTTCAAAACTTAATACTTCGAATTTCATAGCTTCTAAACCACAACTTCCAAAACTTAAATGGTTTGGATATTCAAATAGTATATAAAATAAAATAGTTTGAATTTAAAATTACTTTATAAAGTAAAATAATTTCCTCGACTTCACAATTTTATTCACTTTAAATTAAATCTCAATTTATAACTTTCAACTCACTTCTAGTTTCAATAAACCAGTTCAATTTCAATATATTTCAAACTTTGAGTATTAAATAATTTCAAAACTAAGGTTGATAATTACGATTCAACAATTCAATATTCTATTATTTAGTTTTGAAATATTTGCATAATAAATCCATTATCCTAAAAAAATACAAATTACAAATAACTAAATATTTCCTTTAATTTATTTTTATTTGAAATATTCATTTAATTCACCCTAAACCAAAAATCAAGTTATAAAAATCATACCTTTCAAAATTCCAAATTTAATAAATTTATATCAACTTACGGAATTTAATTTTTAAATAAGCTCAATTTCAAATAAATTTCCAATTTACCTTCCACCTTAATTTATTCAAATCATTATAACCTCTATATTAAAGTATGATTTAAATACTTAACCATATTTTATTTTAATAAAATCAAACTCCATTATTAAACTTGTTTTTATTAAACAAAGTTATACATAGCTTAAATTCAAGAATTTAACAATATATAAAATAATATTTATATAATATTAAAAAAATCAATATTTAGTAAACCGTATATTTCTATCCAAAACCATACAAATCATTTCAAAATATTTTTATATATATAGACTGACGGTGTCTGTATATAATTTTCTATCCTATGGTCAAGTGATGCGGATATTTATCATTACAATCCGTAATTTAAAATAAAAATACGGTTATACATCATTTCAAACTACAATCCCGAACGAAATAAAATGCACAACAACTTGCAGTTTAACAATATAAAATACAACATCCATACATCAAATATCAATCATCTACCATTTATCACAATCATCATCCAATTCAATCAATAACATCAATATATAACAGAAAATAAATAAGAGGTATTTAGTGGCAGTTGACATTCAATAATAGATTAAATAACTATTTAACTAGCAGTTTATCTGCAAAATAACTTAGATAACAATTTAATTCAATAAATTATATTTAACTGGAATGATGATAAAAATACGCCAAACAGTCATAAATAAATTTCTAATCACATCATAAATCAATTCAACAGACATAAGAAATTTTAGAAGTTGTGAGTGGGTTAAAACACTCACATTTTGAACTTAAATTGAACTTAAATCCAATTTAAACCAAAAATTTGAACAGTCTCAGAATTCATCCAAACAAGCGCCAAAATGTCCGGAATTCCAATACGAACCTAGCAAAGAAAACCGCGCGTGAACCGGACCTCGTACGTAATAGTTATAGCGATTAGAACATGTTGAAGTCAAAATTAAATTAAAAAAACAAATAACTTACCCTTACGCCCACGTCATCATCTCTACAATGCGCACGCGAGCTACAGAACTCTCATACCCAAACGTCTCGCACGCAAACCCTACGGCCGCCATGCACGTGCCTAGCTACACCCTCACACCGCTGCTACCCGCCATCAGAGCGCCGCTCCCCCTCCCAAGGATCGCGGATCCCACGAGACATGTCGCGAACCACCTCCGGCTCGAAAAATCAAACAGCCGCCGACGTTCAATTTGAACCCTTAATGAATTTATTTGGTCAGTCAGATTGTCGAATCGCAGAATGAACACCACCGATGCATTGCGCGCATCACTCTCCACCCAATGGTACACGAGATTTGTCGATCCGTTAAAGTTCATCGACGACCAACGGATGCCCAAGATTTGTTCCTCAAATTCTAGCAATAAAAAAATCCGAATTGAAAAATGGACAGCAGAATTGACATGCGCTCTTCGAGAGCTTCGAATCCATATAAAATTTGATATTATTTGAGGTGCTTGAAATTTTTTGATTTGATTTTGAGTTGCAATTGGATCTAGAATCTGATTGTCTGCCATTGAGGAGGAGATACAACTGAATTAAACGTACAGTACAATGAACATAAGGAATGGGCTAGGGTTTATAGCAAGGTGTATATAGGCAAAGAAGAAATAGAATAGACCGGGTCGATTGGATATACGCGTTGAACGATAAAATGGCCCAAAAAACCCGTTCTAACTCCGGGACGAAATTGGATCAACCCATATATCTAAATAGATGTTTTAAAATATTTTAAATGCAATGGAACCGGTTTCTAGTCCAAATTCTATCGTATGAAGATGTTATGCTAAAACCAAGTTATTTCAAATTGATTTCAATTGATTTGATTTCTAGGCGTTTCAAGCCCATACGATCAAACGACAAGCCCGATCGTTATGAAACTTGAAATCCTACAATAATTCACCGTTACGGATCCGTTGAAACTGGTTTCGTCGAAATCCGTGTCAGTGACCAAAATTGCTATTTTCTAGTTAATTAATTAATTAAATAAAATCAAATCTTAAATTCCAATTCCAAAATTTACAAATTTTATCATTTTTGATTTCCTACACCATCACAACCCTTTAAATAATTCAAATATCAATTTAAAGTTAAATAAATTTACCCATTACCGTATTTAGTTTCAATTTTAACAAATTTATTAATTATCAATTGGATTCTGAATAAATCCATTTATTTGATTTAAAATCTTGCTATTCAATAAATTGACATCTTATGAGTATAATTAACATCGCTTTATATTACATTTCATTAATGTATGTTTCATTTCATATTAATTCCCATTAACGTAATATTTTATTTCATTTGATTTCAATAATCCATTTATTACAGCTCAAAATCCAATAAATTAATCAAACATGAATTTCAATTATTTTCATTCAATCAATTGCCATATTATGGATATAGTTTACATTGGTTACTTCTTGTTGAATTAACAATCTTCAATGATAAATCAAATCTACCCCAACTGCACAAATTAAGTCAATTAACTGCAATTGATTTCACATTAAATTTTAAATTCCATTTATTTGCAATTAATTCAATTATTAAATTTAAATTCCAATAAATTAATAAATCTTGAATTTTCCATTCCTTTTATTCAACCAATTGTCATATTATGAATAAAGTAAATGTTGTTTCCCATTATTTACTAAATTCACATTAACAAAATATTTAATTTAGATTTATTGCAATTTTTACCACATTTAAATTAACAGGCTAAATAAATAGGTAACATAAAATATTTGTTACCATTCACTTTCAATCACACTTATGAGTTATTATTCCTAAACAATTGTTACAATTGTTTACATCACACAAATTTCATTCAATCATCATTAACATACTATTTAATTATATTTATTGAAATTTATTTCCAATTTACTAAATACAATCAGTTATAACCTTACCATTGTTTCAATTAAATTGGGATTGCACTAAATTAGTTATTTATCAACTGGCATTAACATTACTACCTTAATTTACATTCAGTTACTGTTAATCAATATATTATTACATTGGTTAGTTTAATGCTTACTTTTATTTACTTATTTTAAATTTTATACCCAAGTGCAACAATTAACACTATTTCTTTATTGGGATTTCACTCCAATTGTCAATAATTAATTTTAATTACCATTGCTACATTTCATTTTTAATATTTACTTCATTATAAATTATAAACTTTTTTATTTCTTTCTTAATTTAATTACAGAGATCTAATTAAATTAACTAATTCATTTATCAAAATTTACGGGTCGTTACACTCTCCTCCACTCAAAACTTTTCGTCCCCGAAAAGGAAAAAGAAGGGAAATGAAGAATTAAGAAATCAATATATCTTACTTAAAATATTAAATTTGTAAACAAAAACATTTACAAAATTAATTAATATATATGAAATATACCAATTTATAACCATTAAATCTTTTATACTCAAATTAATAAAGTTTGGAAAACATTTTCAAAATATTTTCTAAGTCCAAAATTTACGGAAAATTTCGGGAGAGTCTCCTTTGTACGGAGAGGCTCGAGAGAAAATAAAATATCAAACATAACAATATACAACATATATTTTCAAAAATAATATATATCCCAACCCGGAAAAAAAAAATATAATAACGCTATAAACCATAATACGAGCCTACTAGTCGGGCAATTTACGCTTATATTACGAAACCAAAAGCAGTACAATTGCTTCCATAACCTGCATTTCACTTATATAATCCAAAAGAGTTAATAATTATATAAAATGAAATGTTTAAAGTTGTTTCAACCATAAACAAACAAATCAATATAAACAACAATCATTCGCAACCAATAGCACACACATCATATATAAATCGATCATTCAATCAACACAAAACAATTGGTTGGTTCGGGTTAAGACATTTTAAATCATATAGAATGAAAAACAACTATGAAGTATTCCATTTACTCAATAGTCTTAGAAAAACTCGATAGATTATTCATACATCTAAGCAATTTTAAAGTACCCTTGCCTAAACAACCATAAACCAAACAAACAACAGTCTCAAATGGTAGATCAAATTCATACTTATTAATTTCATAACATACATTTGTTCTTTGATTTCCTTTTCATTCATATAATGATTTTTCTTTTTAATTTTACATTATTTCTTGCAGATTTTCATTTATTACTTACAACTATTTATTTCATTTATTTATAGTATTCATGTTTAATTCAATTTCTTTGCATATTAATTCATTTATTTAAGTTTAAAATCTTATACTTACAATACTTACTTCCTATTACCTTTATTACAGTAGCATTTCAATTATACTTAAGTTCACAACAATTACAACATCAAATTCTTATTTATAAAAGAATTTCATTAAATACTTTTCATTACTTCAAGTTTTACTTGTAAAATTTCCCACTACATTTTCTTTTAACATTTTAACTTTTTGTAGTTGGTAAGTTATATAAAGAATGCAATTGAAAATTATACAAGTTTATCCCATTTCTTTTAATTTAATTAAATGTTCAATAATTTTATCTTTTGTTTTATAGATTACAATTTCAACTTTCTTTTAATTCCATTTACAACTTAGCATTTAATCTCTTATTTTAATTAAAGGTTCCAATTATTAATTAGTTACAACCCATTTCACTACAATAATTGAAACTATTGATTATCAGAAACTTAAGAACTAAATACCGGGTTTATTTTCAAATCATTTTAAAATAATAGATAAATATATACTTACAATTTATATATCCAATATATTTAAAATAATTTAAAAATATTTATATTCGTTTATCAAAATAAATCTGCAGCAAATCTACTACAGTAGCCTTCCCACTTCGAAACTCGAAAATGAATGTCAATGATGCGTGCACTCATCACCGAAATTATTTTCCAGCGACAGAGAGGGGAGTACAGAATTTATTTCTTTCCAAAATTTCTTTAAAACAATTCTTTCAAATTATATTGAAATATTTATATCAGAAAATACTTCTAAATAATATTGTAATTGTATTCCAAAATTATTCAAAAGAAAGTTTCCAAAACCCAGGAACTCAAGTTCTAAATTTCCAATTTTCTTTATTTTATTAGTAAATTTTATTTTACAACCAATATTTATAAATTTCACTACCTAACAACCAATATATTACAATAATATATATATATATCATTTGTAAAATTTTATTTTATGTATATAGAAAATATAATAGGCAAAATTATTTCATTCACCTTTATTCAAAACAAATATTGTGTCAGTCTATCCTATTAAGTGTTTAGAAATCCTTATTGATGTCATAGCGTCCTACGCACCAACCAGAATTTATAAATACAAAACGAAATAGGTTAACACAATATTAAAACCTTTTTATAACACTAACAAATATGCTCTCTCATATATACACTCAATGACTCATCATAGGGTATTGCTACCCTATTAGTAAAGAGTCAGACCCCACAAAGCTAAGGTTTATCGCTAAACCGAAGCTCTGATACCAGATGTAACATCTCGCCTTTTTGTACGCTTTAAATCGAAGATAAACCACACACGTCAAACTTAAACCATACAAAGGGCGGATTGTTATGGGGTAAATAAGAAAAGGCAGAGAAAGAAGAGAAAAAACAAAATAGAATCTTGCAGCGGAACGACAAAATATAATAATCAAATAAATAGTTCATGAAGCTGTTTTTACAAAAACATTTGATTATACTTATACAATGTATATCAGAGTTACACATACCAAAGAATATAAATTTATGCAACGGAACAGTATGAATGCAGTGGAATAATATAATAAATAATAGTACTACAAATCTTCGTCTTCGTCCTCCAGAGATAAAGTCTTCGATCCCTGAAATGCTCAGACTGACCCGAGTGAATTGAAAGACAAAACACTCGAGTCAGAACTAAAAGATCTTATGTAAGTTAAATCAACAGTAAATAATATGAGTAGAACAGCTCCCGAGATGTTTACGGGATTTGACATCTCCTATCCAGTGTCTAACATGAGTGCAGTAACTTAAGGGATGCTCGAGGTTCACATCTCTTAAGGATCCGTTAAACTATTTACTATGTAGTAATATTTTGCTATTGTAATAATGTCTACAGTAAAATAAACTTACTTTTAAATAGCACTAAGGCTTTACATTTTCCACCTTAACATGTAATAGTCCCAGTAGTCCATCCAGTATCATGGTCCCTCTTGATCGAGAAGCCGCCAAAGGATACCACACGGGCTATGGGAGAAAACCAAACTCGTACCAGGCGCGATTGGGTAGGTGACACGGCACACAAGGCAATGCCAGGGTAGATATACCAATTACGCACACGGGCTGGTGGTAATGCGTAGCAGCTACTACCACCCACCTCAAGCCACACCCCCAAATCAAAAATCAAAAGTGGCCACCGAATCATTCCAAAAGTCAGAGTACAATATCGAAGGGATGTGTTCGATAAGAGGGGATACCTCCTTGGCCCGAGATCGCTCTTGTTTTAGCCACCTTATGCCAACTCACGGGAGTCGGGTCTACGTATATACCTTAATAGAACGTCGCCACCATCCTACTTCATTTTGAAATCTCTACCGCGTACACGGTTGTTGAAGTGGTTTTCAGATTTGGCAGAGAGTATGACAACTTTCGATCCTGGTCTCTTCAACAATCAAAAGTTATTATAATACCGCAGTCATTTCAAAATAATTTATACTTCCAACGAGAATATAATATCCATTTCGAAACCATTTAAATACAATATCCTTTCCATTTCAAAAACCAAATCATTATGATATCATTTTTATAAAAACCCAAATCAATATAATATCATTTTATTTCAAATATATCGCTTTTCCAAAATCATAACACTTTCAAATTTGTAATATCTCGAAACCAAACGCTTGTAATATACCTTTCAAACATAATACTTCGAATTTCATAGCTTCTAAACCATAACTTCCAAAACTTAAATTCTTTGGATATTCAAACAGTATATAAAATAAAATGGTTTGAACTTAATATTACATTATAAAGTAAAATAATTTCCCCGACTTCACAATTTTTTTCACTTTAAATTAGATCTCAATTTATAACTTTCAACTCACTTCCAGTTTCAATAAACCAGTTCAATTTCAATATATTTCAAAATTTGAGTATTAAATAATTTCAAAACTAAGGTTGATAATTATGATTCAACAATTCAATATTCTATTATTTAGTTTTGAAATATTTGCATAATAAATCCATTATCCTAATAAAACTTAAATTACAAATAACTAACTATTTCCTTCAATTTATTTTTATTTGAAATATTCATTTAATTCACCCTAAACCAAAAATCAAGTTATAAAAATCATACCTTTTGAAATTCAAATTTAATAAATTCTACATCAACTTACTAAGTTTAATTTTTAAATAAGCTCAATTTCAAATAAATTTCCAATTTAACTTCCAACCTTAATTTATTTAAATCATTATAACCTCTATATTAAAGTATGATTTAAATACTTAACCATATTTTATTTTAATAAAATCAAACTTCATTATTAAACTTATTTTTATTAAACAAAGTTATACATAGCTTAAATTCAAGAATTTAACTATATAAAATAATATTTATATAATATCAAAAAAATTGATATTTACTAAGCCGAATATTTCTATCCAAAACCATAGAAATCATTTCAAATTATTTTTATATATAAACTGGCAGTGTCTGTATATAATTTTCTATGCTATGGTCAAGTGATACAGATATTTATCATTTCAGTCCGTAATTTAAAATAAAAATACGGTTATATATCATTTCAAACCGTAATCTCGAATAAAATAAAATGCATAACAACTTGCAGTTATAACAATATAAAATACAACGTCCATACATCAAATATCAATCACTAACCATTTATCACAATCATCATCCAATTCAACCAATAACATCAATATATAACAGAAAATAAATAATAGGTATTTACTGGCAGTTTATATTCAATAATAAATTAAATAACTATTTAACTGGCAGTTTATATGCAATATAACTTAAATAACAATTTAATTCAACAAATTATATTTAATCGGAATGATGATAAAAATATGCCAAGCAGTCATTAATAAATTTCTAATCACATCATAAATCAATTTAACAAACATAAGGAATTATAGAAGTCGTGAGTGGTTTAAAACACTCACCTTTTGAATTTAAATTGAATTTAAATCCAATTTAAATCCAAACTTCAAATAGTCTCAGAATTCATCCAAACCAGTGCCAAAATGTCCGGAATTCCAATACAAAACTAGCGGAGAAAACCGCACGTGAATCGGACCTCGTACGTAATAGTTATAGCGATTAGAACATGTTGAAGTCAAAATTAAATAAAATAAAATAAATAACTTACCCTTATACCCACGTCATCACCTCTACAATGCACACGCGAGCTACAGAACTCTCGTACCCAAACCTCTCGCACGCAAACCCTACAGCCGCCATGCACGCGCCTAGCTACACCGTCTCACCGCCGCTACCCACCATCAGAGCGCCGCGCCCCCTTCCAAGGATCGCCGATCCCACGAGACACGTTGCGAACCACCTCCGGCTCGAAAAATCAAGTAGCCGCCGACGTTCAATTCGAAACCCTAACTAATTTGTTTGGCCAATCAGACCGTCGAATAGCAGAACGAACACCACTGATGCATTGCGCATATCACTCTCCACCCAACGGTACCCGCGATTTGCCGATCCGTTAAAGTCCATCGACAACCAACGGACGTCCGAGATTTGTTCCTTGAATTTCGGCCATACAAAAATCTAGATTGAAAAATGGACAGCATAATTGACATGCACTCCTCGAGAGCTTCGAAACCATATAAAATTTGATATTATTTGAGGTGTTTGAAATTTTTTGATTTGATTTTGAGTTGCAATTCGATCTAGAATCTGATTGTCTGCCATTGAGGAGGAGAGACAGCTGATTTGTTCATACAGAACAATGAACATAAGGAATGGGCTAGGGTTCATAACAAGGTATATATATGCAAAGCAGAAATAGGTTAGACCGGATCGATTGGATATACGCATTGAACGATAAAATGGCCTAAAAAAACCCGTTCTGACTCCGGGATGAAATTGGGTCAACCCATATATCAAAATAGATGTTTTAAAATATTTTAAACTCAATGGAATCGGTTTCAAGTCCAAATTCTATCCTATGAAGAAGTAATACTAAAACCAAGTTATTTCAGATTGATTTCAATTGATTACAATTAAATTGATTTCTAGGCGTTTCAAGCCCATACGATCAAACGACAAGCCCGATCGTTATGAAACTTGAAATCCCATAATAATTCACCGTTACGGATCTGATGAAACTGGTTTCGTTGAAATCAGAGTCAATGGCCAAAATTGCTATTTTCCAGTTAAGTAATTAAATAAATATTAAATAAATAAAATCAACTCTTAAGTTCCAATTCCAAAATTTACTAGTTTTATCATTTTTGATTTTCCACACATTACAATCCTTTGAACAATTCAGATATCAATTTAAAGTTAAATAAATTTACCCATGAAATCTCAGTAAATCCATTTATTTGATTTAAAATCTTGCTATTCAATAAATTGACATCTTATGGGTATAATTAACATCGATTTATATTACATTTCATTAATGTATGTTTCATTTCATATTAATTCCCATTAACGTAATATTTTATTTCATTTAATTTCAATAATCCATTATTACAGCTCAAAATCCAATAAATTAATCAAACATGAATTTCAATTGTTTTCATTCAATCAATTGGCATATTATGGATAGAGTTTACATTGGTTACTTCTTGTTGAATTAAAAATCTTCAATGACAAATCAAATCTACCCTAACTGCACAAATTAAGTCAATTAACTGCAATTGATTTCACATTAAATTTTAAATTCCATTTATTTGCAATTATTTCAATTATTACATTTAAATTCCAATAAATTAATAAATCTTGAATTTCCATTCCTTTTATTCAACCAATTGTCATATTATGAATAAAGTAAATGTTATTTCACATTATTTACTAAATTCACATTAACAAAATATTTAATTTAGATTTATTGCAATTTTTACCATATTTAAATTAGCAGGCTAAATAAGTAGGTAACATAAAATATTTGTTACCATTTACTTTCAATCACACTTATAAGTTATTATTCACAAATAATTGTTACAATTGTTTACATCACACAAATTTCCTTCAATCATCATGAAAATAATATTTAATTACATTTATTGAAATTTTATTTCCAATTTACTGAATACAATCAATTATAACCTTACCATTATTTCAATTAAATTGGGATTGCACTAAATTAGTTATTTATCAACTGGTATTAACGTTACTATCTTAATTTACATTCGATTACTATTAATCTATATATTATTACATTGGTTAATTAAATGCTTACTTTTATTTACTTATTTTAAATTTTATGCCCAAGTGCAACTATTAACACTATTTCTTTATTGGGATTTCACTCCAATTGTCAATAATTAATTTTAATTACCACTGCTACATTTCATTTTTAACATTCGCTTCATTAAAAATCATAAAAAAAATTATTTCTTTCTAAATTTAATTACAAAGGTCTAATTAAATTAACCAATTTATTTATCAAAATTTACGGGTCGTTACATTTGCATTGTGTGTGTGGCGGGAGGCCTCATGGTAGTTTCATTTTCCAAAAAGCATAGCGAATTTCTTTTTATTTCTTTTTGTTTGTTTTGCTCAATATAAACTGTTTTTGTTTGCTCACACCAGTCCCTTGACTGACCTTGAGTTTATTGTTCCCTTTCTAAACTCTAGGTGCCCATAATTTTCCACACGGACAACTAGAGTCAGGTTATCAGATAGTCAGCAAGTAGGTGTGGCTTTTGGCAATCTTCAAAGTCAGTGGATTTGGGATCGTATTGCGTTTCACTTCAGCATTGATGGTGGTTTGAGTTTGTGGTTTGGAGCTTTGGCATTGAAGAGGTCGTTCTCCGCTGTTGTTGCTGGTATCTTCTACTGTGTCTACCGCTATTGTGTATCTCTGATATTGTTGATTATTTCATTTGTATTAATGTTATATCAAATGTTGTGTGTCAACAAAATTATTATTCTGTTTCCGCTGTGTTGTTATTACCTTATGTTGTTATAAGCCCCAGCGAAGCAGACTCAACATTTGAATCTACGACATTCGAATACGGGTGATGAATTTGGGTGTCGATTTTCGAAGGTCGAGTCAGCGTCGTTACATGTGGATTGAGATAAGGCGAATAAAATTCAGTATTTAATTTGATTTCGAAATAAATTAAGAATTGAAGATAAAATTGAATTCAGAATGGAGTTAAAATTTAAGTCAAGTAAAAATAGGTATAAAAGCTTAAGTAGTAAAGTAAAAATAAATATTAAAGCATATAGAATATTATATTAAACTTAAGAAAAGTTAAGGGTGAAAGCTCTTAGGTAATTTTTGTATTGAAAATATACTAAGTAAACAGTTGGATTAAAATTAACTGGAAGTTGTGTAATGGGATGGCTGTAAATAAATAAATAGAAATCAAAATGAATGTGAATAAAAGAAAATTGATATAGCTAATAATCAATGGATATAAATACGTAAGATGTACATATATTATTTTATTTGCCTAGCTATTTGATTCAGATTCGAGCACAAAATTTCGAGATATTTATATCGTTTCGAGTTGGGATTTTTCACTCAATTTCAACGGCGAACCCTGGATATGGATTTTTGATTGATTCTGGAAATTCTCTATCATAGTTAGAACTATGCAAGGAGAATGACGGTTTCTGATCAAGAAAGCAGATCTGAGCCCGCACTAGAGAGTCCGGTAAATGATACTAGTTTAGAAATGAAACTGCCTGATCGAGTGAGCGATCAGATTTGATATTCCGTATGGATGAGATATATATATCATACGGTTTTGAATGAAATAGTATTGAAACTTTTGTTAAGATAAAATGAGTTTTGGATGTTGTAATTGGACATTATTGCTATGTAGGATATACACGTGTTTTAAAAGCAAAGGAAAATTGGTGTTTTGATTTCAGAAGATAAATTTAAATTGCTCGACAATAGGTATGTATTTAAATTTCTGTATGAAATTTGATGATTTTCTGATCTAGCCACTTGGCGTTTTGTTTTCTTTTGAAATCTGGGGGCCTATAGAGACATTTTGTAGCTATATCGTTCTAGCCGTGCAAAGCAGACGCTGACGAAATTTTTCGGAAATTTAGGGAGTTGGAAAATTTTTGAGAAATTCTGAAAATTTAAAATTTGCTTTTGAGTTATAATTTGAAATGATTAAGTCAATAATATGGATTGTAAACTATAGTTGAGTTCGGAAAGTTCGTAAGGGTGATAGTGTGTTTTAACAAAAGATTGATTAGGTTGTTGTTAAAAACTGTTTGGCTTTGGAAAAATAATAAACAGGTATCGAACCATTCTTCTTAGCTAGTAATTTCGGGAATGAAATTCTTTTAAGGGAGGAGGAATGTAACGACCTGAAAGTTTTGAATATTTGAAATTGAAATATTTAATTGATTTTAAATATGTGAAAGTTAGTCTAACTTGAATTTCAAATATCACTATTTACTTGGCAATTAAATTATTGAATTTAATTTTTAAAAGTTGGGTAAAATATTGAATCTTCGGTTTTAAACCTATTAAAAATAATTTTAAGGCTTGTAAAATTTATATTGATAATATTGAAGATAGCAGAAGTGTTAAAATTGAATTTAAAAGTGTTTTGTTCAGTTTTAAAAATGTATACTTTAAATTGATATTTAAAATAGCCTTCCGAGGCGCGGTCTAGTAATTCGACGAAACCGGTTCCATTGGATCCGTAATAATGTATTATTATCATATTTCAAATTTCATAGAGTTTGGAGTTGTCGTGTTATCATACGGTAGGTAAACGTGCTGAAATCTATGTCGAAATTTCAATAAATACTAGTCCAAAAGGCTATCTTCTCCATACGATCGAGTTAGGACTCGAAACCTTTTCCATTGTGTTCATAATAAGGGTATACATTATGAATGCTCAATAGGAGATTGAGATCGTGATTTACGATATTCAAGACGATTTAAATTTGAATTTAAATTTAAATATATATAGTATAATTAAAAACACTGTAGCAAACAGACACGTAAAGAAATTTGAAACACGTGATCTCCAGGGTTTAACATGCATCTAAAAAAAGAGGGGAAAGAGAATGCCGAGCTATTTTATTTTCTTTCTCGTTTTGTAATCTCATGTTTATATTCAAAATAAAAAAACTAGTAGATTGTTCAAAGAAAACCCAAATAAGAAAACTAAAATGGCCACTTTCTTTCAATTTCAAAACGAAAGCCCTAAGTACATTCAAATCGATCGAACTTAAAAAAAAGAGGGGGATGATGGCGACTTTATTTCGATCGATAAAGGGAGGCGCAGCATCTTCAATTCGTTCGATTGAAGGAGCAAGCGACTGCGCGTGCGAGGGGTTGCAGATATGGACTGTCGAGGGCAGCAACATCAGCGTCGCGACGTCTGTGAGCACGGGAAAGTCAAATCGCGTGGAGGCTGGTGTTCGATGCGGAACCGTGCAAGCTTGACGCCTGCTCGTTAATGCATGAGGCACGACATTAGGGGGGCCAGTTGTCACAATGGGTTGAGTCGGCAATTTTGGTTGATGGAGCAGCCATAGTGGGCGAATTTGGAAAGGCGGGTCGATTGGGTTGTTCACGAGTTCAACAACGGGTCTAGGGTGGTGCTGGAGGTGCCGAGCTCGGCTAGGCTTAGTCGTAGTTGTGGCTGAAGATAGATAGTGATCGTGGTATCTGCAGTGAAGATCTAAGAGCTTAGGGTCAAGTTTTCAGATCGATCGAGTGAGGTATCCAATCCTGTTTTGGGTTTAATTTAATTCAAGTATATATTAGGAAGAATTTTTTTTGTTTTTGAATTTAATCTAATATATATATATATATATATATATATATATATATATATCCATAGGCTAAGAAAATATATACAGGCTTTAACGTACTGGTTAATTTTTAAAAGTATATATATGTAGTTTTGAACGAAAAAATGGGAGCTCAAAATGTTGAAGTTTATAAGACTTTGGAATCCAAATAGTTTTAAGTATATATGTAGTTTCAATTAAATAAAATAAATATACCTATTTTAACTTACTAGTTTATTTTATTTTAATGTATTATAGTGATTAACGTGTTAATTTAAATTATTTAATTTTAATTCTTGAAGATAATTTATTATAGAGGAAAATTAGTTAAAATTAAATTATTAGTTTAAAATAAAATCATTGGTTAATTAAGTTTATCAAATGGAATTTATTGTTCGATTTGTTCGAATATTAATTAATCCATACAATGTTTATACAAGGTCTGAAGTCGGGGAAAACAAGCCGGTTGGATCGGGTTGCAATTAAAAATCAAAGGTGAGTTAATCTCACTCACATCTGGATACAGGTTAATTTAAATAGTTAAAATTTAAATTATTGGTTGATTGCTTGAATTGATGTGATATTATATATAGTAGTGTGTGTATATATATATTGGAGTGATTGATTTCCCGCATTATATAGCGGATGAGACCCTGTGCGTCCCGCATAATAGCGGATGACCCCATATACTGCGATATTCCACCTCGAAGTGGAATGGGTATTTTATATTGTGCTAACATCTATGGATGCAGGGAAACAGGTTGTAGGGATCCAACTAGATTCCTCAAAACATTAAATTCATGTGATAATCTATGATAATTATATTGTTTATATTGGTAATTGAAATTGGGGATTCTATGGTTTGGCTGAATATATTTGAATATTTTAAAGATATGAAAAATATAAAAGATTTGATTTTGGAAAGAGATATAAGAGAGATATTAAGTAAAATAATTTTAAATAAATGAAAGAATGAATTCGGAAAGAATATAGGTTTGATTTTAAATTCTATTAAACAAATGTTGGGTATGGAAAAGAAAAATATAGAGATTTTAATAAATGAAATTAAGGAAATTTGGAGACTTAAGAACTTAAGAATTAAAGTATTTTATTTTAAATTTTAGGATTTGAAATGATTGGGAAGTATTAAAAGGGAGAATATTAAATAAATAATGAAATGGATATTTTCAGTTTGAAATAAGATTTTGAATCATAAATAAAGAAGTGAGTTTGGAATTAAATAGATTTTGAAATAATTCAGATTAGTGAAGGAATAATTTTTAAATGGAGTAATTTGGAAATTGATTTAGCGTTTGAAACTATTTATAAAAGGGGAATGAGATTATGAAATTTATAAACGGGGTTTATAAATAAAGTGAAATAAGATATCAGTGGATATTTGAAATATAAATTCAGGATGGGAATTTATAAAGGAATGGTAATTTGTTTTAAAAATAAATAGTGGTCTATTTTTAAAGGCGTGAAAGAAAAGTGTATTTTCCTAAAAAGGCAAGTATGTTTTCGAAGCAAATTTTTTAGTATATATTAAAAGTTTTAAAGTTGTTTTAAAAGAATGTTTATTGAGAAATTATTATTTAAGTTGTTTAAAATTTTAAAGGTAAAATATTTATTAAGTTACTTATAGTAGTAATTATTTTAAAAGGTTTTTGTATTCTGATTTAAAAAGATAATTATTAATATTTATATTGTATAAAGTAGTTTTAATTTTAAAGATAGTTAGGCTAAAGTTTTTAATTGAAAACTTGTATAGAATTTCGTAACTTTTATTTTATTTTAAAATTTGTTTTGGCTTATGTTTTAAAAATTTTAGGAAATTTCATAGTTAGTATTTTAAATAAAGTGTTTTAAATAGTTTTTATTTTTGTAAAGTATATATTTTTGGATAAAGTAATTTAAATTATTTTAAATCTAAAGTATTTAGACTTGGTGATTTTCAGTGGGAATAAACAATATTCGAAAATTTATTCCACGAGAGAAAAGTGATTTGAAAACTATTTTCTAAAGGATTGAAGTGTGGAAATATATCTTGCAAAGATATTTTGAAATAAATAATTTGAAAAATTATTAATGCCTGATGGTTGTTTGTGAATATTATTTGCCAATGCGCCGATCGTTTCGAAGAGAGCGGGATCGGGATTAATATGTCGAAAACTACTTCGATCCGGTTTAAACGATTTTCGTGAATAAGACAAGAGCTGGGAGTCGAAGAAGGAGCGGTGAAGTGCAAGGGCTAATCGCAACTAATCCTGAGGGTGATTCCAAAATGGATATACTAGGATTAGTGCCTTCGGTTCCGTTCGAACCCGAAACAGACTTGTATGGACGAATGCTATCAGAACATCAACAGGAGGACGATGAACATTCTAAGTGAATGTGTGCTAAAAAGATAACGCATAGCCTTGAGCCTCATCAACCGAGAATGGCTAAAACATGGGAGGTGCACACAAGGCTAAGTGGCTAGCAACCAATTAGGGTAAGGTCACCCCTATCTAAAGGTCCCTTTATTTCGGCTGTGTGGGCGGTTGCGGATCCCTACCGCGGGGTGATCTTGTACGGACTATCAGTAAGGGGTTTCTCCGGTCTTGTGATACAGGGGATCCGGGTGGATCCTCAGTACGATGATCTAGACCACGTGCAGTGACGGGCAGTACCCTAGTAGCCCTGCCATTGATATAAATCCATTCTCCCTACGTGCTTTTACGGTTTTGTTTGTAGAACATAGTATTGCTAGAATTTAATAATGTAACAATTTCGGCTATTTGAATAAGTATTTGTATATATACACTACTATAATATCAGAGGATTTGACAAGAAATGTTTTGGTTATCATAAGGTAAAATCCCGGCATGTTTATTTGTGACGTGGTATTATGAGATACCTTTGATTTTTAAAGGATTTGGAAACTTTAATAATTCAACCGAGTGTGTTTTTCTCATGCTGGTATTCCAGACTGACTCGGGTATTGTTTTATTATAATGCTTGGGGTCGTACCGAGTATTATGGAGTACAGATTCAGGATGGACTGCTGTGGAGCTCAGGTGACGAGCTGGATGACGAGGCATATTTCTGTAGATGTATAATCCACTGTACCGTATAAGTTGTGTATTCAGCTTTGGGAGGGCAAGATATTATAATTGTCCTAAATTGTGTTGTTGATTTGTATTCTACTCTGATGATGTAATGTATAAACATATATAGTTCCTTTTATTTAAAGATCAGTTATTTATCTATTCTATATTATTCGGCTGCGATTGTGAGATTCTAATATTATTTTCTATTTCTTCTTCTACCTCCTTCTTCTTTAACCTTAATGGTTTTGTTTTTCGGCATTCCATAGTTCGACATTTGATACAGTGGATGTGTTGATGTTGATTTTCGAGCGTCGAAAAATCGGGTCGTTATAGGTTCGGAGGAACCGAGGTCAGATTTGGATAATTCCTGTCCGAAGACCACTTAGAGCTAATTTACGTTTTTGAAGTTAAGACATGAAGATATTGGTCGAAGATAGAATGTAAAGGCTACTTGTCACTGACCCTCAGGGGGGATTTCCCATATCATATTATGTGGCAGCAGTTCTTCATTTAAAATCTTCGATGTAAGGACTTCTCGCTACAAATCTTAGGGTAAATTCCTGATCGGATGTGGTAGAAGAGTGCATTCGGCTTTGTTTAGACCAAAAACAAACTTATAGACAAATATTTGACAATGCATTCTGAGATTACCATGTTGACTTTTACAAATATACATCTACTTGGTGGCAGAGAAGGCAACTTCTCCTAGCTTAACACCCTTCACTGAGATGTACGAGCTTAGAGGTTGTATGTTCGTGGAGGTCAATAGCGATCGAAGAAATTGCAGCGTGGCATTCAAAGGAAGATGATGTGATATGTGAAAGGTGATCATTACCTCAAGCCTCACACACGAAAATGACCAAAATAGGGTAGCGATAAGGCTATGTGGTTTGCAACCAATAGGGTATGATCATCCCTGTCTTGATATATTTCTACTCACTATGGCATTTGGGTTTAAATTATTGTTGTGTATGTGAAGAGACGTTTCGGATAGGTCGGTAACGATCGAGGTGATGACATATTCGATACTATCTAGTGAGAAAGGTAGGTCGGTCTTGTGTTGGTAGAGGTGTAGATGTTTTGTTGACCTTGGTACATTCCTCTAGAGATATACTACTGGAAGGAAATCCCTTCACTTGGTCATTTGTATAGAAAACCATTGTTCAATAAATGTCTGCCATTTTTTTAGAACCTATGTTTGTGGTTAGCATGATGGAATTTAATAATGTAACAATTTCAACTAAGATATATAAGTTTACTTGCAAATGATTTTAAAGATATGTCATTAAAAATAATATTCCTTACCCATTCCATGTTTATGTGGGACGTGGTCTTATGAGATACCCTTTTGTTCTTAAAACGTGTATTTTTGAGTTCTCACACCAATCCCATGACTAACCTGAAGTTAATTTTGTTTTTCCTTTAAACTCTAGGTGCCTTATTTTTCCATGCAGCCATGTAGTTAGGATCCTATAGGAGTATTTTGAGGAAGGCATGCCGGAAGAGATTTTTGGAGCATGGAGCTAGAACGCCAAATGTGGATATCTATCTATCTATTTATTTTATTTTTTCCACTGTGTCTAAGTTAGTTAATACCAAAAAGCGTGGGATCAGGCAGTTATAACTGTTCGTGGCAAAGTTATTTCATACCAAAACTCTGATGTACCCTAGTGATTGTGGTTGCATGTACTATCTATCTATTTTTCACATTATGTGATAATTCATGTTTCTATTTTTCACATTATGTGGTTGCATGTACTATCTATCTATCTATTTATTTTATGTGATAATTCATGTTTCACATTATGTGATAATTCAGCTCTGAAGGCTAAGCGAGAACCTTAGCTTTAGTGGGGTATAACTCATTAGAGATTGGGTTAATAATACCCTAGAATGAGTTTAATCTTTCATAATGCGCGTTTAGAATTCTTATCTGAAGAAAAGTTATGTTGTATACATGTTCCCTAAGATTGTTTCATCTTTGTATTCTAAAGTTATCTTACTAAATTCAGATAGTAAGGTATGAGTACTCATAGAGGACAAAGATTAGGAAGCAACAACACCACAACAACCAACGTTCGAGCTCCAACCCCTACTGTGGAAGAAATAGCTCCCGTACAATCCCAGATTAATTTTTCCACTCTGTGCAAGAATTTTACCACCCTAGGGAGAAAACCATTCAAGTGTACAGAAGCCATCATTAAATTACAAGCTTGGATTAAATTGTGCGAAATGATCTTTAAGGCATTAAACATCAATGATCTCTGGCTTGGTGGGAGTCCATTACCCTAAGTGAATCAGAGGACAATTTCGCTTAGGAAAGGTTTAAGGAGGTCTTGGTGGAGCAATACATGCCAACGTCAGGAAAATCTCGTCATTATAGAGGCTTTATGGATCTGAAGCAGGACAGAATGACTATTGAGGAGTATGCGAATAAATTCAATGAATTATCTTGTTTTAGGCTAGGTCTAACCGACACGCCTTTAAAGCAAAATAAGAAGTTTATTTCTAGAATGAACGAGAAGTACCAAAGCAGAATGAACGCACATGTTAAGGGATCATTTATAGCCTTGCTAGATATGAGATTATGTTATGAAACATTGGACAACAAGAATCCCATGGTAGTTAAGACCAACAACAATAACTCCAATAACTAAAAAAAGAGGAAGTTCAATAATAGTGGGAAAAAGCCGTGGACAGGAAAACTCAGGGAAGGATCTCCAGGAAACCGCTTTAAGGAATACACTTGTAACAATTGTAAATGGAAGGGCCATATTGCAAAGAATTGTAGAAGTCCAAAGGTCCAGTATTTCGTCTCTCCTTCGGTTTAGAATAGCCTCTACTATATTTGTCACCAACCAAGACACATGATTAAGGATTGTCCGATTATGAAGAACGAAAAGCTAGCCAAAGTCTACGCAATAAAGGATGAACCTTCAACCCCTCAGGATGGGAAGGGCAAGGGATTTTTTAGAAGGTATTATGTTTTTCGAAAATGTTTTAGTTAGAGTATTGTTTGATACATGAGATTCTCATAGTTTTATTCCCAGCAAAACCATAGAAGAATTAAAACTTAAACTAAAGTAGTTGATACCCCTATTAGCATGACGAATCCTATAGGTGGTACCACTAACCTTTGTATGAATTGTGGAAAAGTCTCAATTTTCCATTCTTCCCATCTATTTTCTTCTGACCAATTTGTCTTAGATTCTATTGGATTTGAAATTTTGCTTGGTATGGCTTGGCTAACTCCGTATAAAGCTATTCTCGATTGCGTTAGTAGGACGATAACCTTATGGACCTGTCACGACCCGCCCTTTCGACCCTCGAAAATCGACATAAATTCTCTCATTGGATAACATGTCGAACGATCGAGTGCCGAAAAGATGGATTGTTGAGGGGAAAGATAGTATGTAGAAATAGAAGGAACTAACAAAACAGAATCTCACAGCGGATCGAATAACATATAATATAAACAGTTCTTTATACAAACCCAAAACTATACTATACATATCACACATCAGGGTACGCAAATCAATAATTACTAGCCTGGACAGTTATAACAACCTGCCCGCACAATTTGTTAGTAATTTCAAACAAAACACAGGAGCGGAATAAACCAAGTACGTGAATACGTCTCGGTCTCCAGCTCATCCCCTGAGCTCCGTAGCATCCTAACCTGAACTCGTAATACTCGGTCCGATCCGAGCATTATAATAAAATAACACCCGAGTCAGTCTGGAGAACCAGCGTGAGAAAACGTACTCAATTTGAATTATTAAAGTAATCAAAACCCTTCGAAAATCAATTGTATCTCGTAAGACCACGCCACACATAAAGACGATGGTTTTTTACCTTACGATAACCAAAACATTTCATATCAAAAATCCTCTGATATTATTATAGTTTCTAAGTACAAATACTTATTCAAATAGCTAAAATGCTTGCATCTCACGTTCCAGTATAATTGGGCACAATCAAAACCGTATGGCTCTTATTGGAGAATGGATTCCACCCAAATGACTATGTATTGGGGTACCACCTGTCATGGTATACGTCTAGAATAGCGTACCGAGGACCACGTCGGGATCCCTGTTACACAAGATCGGTCTACCCTTAACATGGATAGACCAAGTATGCTATCACCCCAGATGTTCCCACCTTTTCCGAGCTCCATCCATAAATCGTAGTAATAATATCCAAGGGTATCTAGAAAGGTGATAAGCATACCTTACTTCGGTGCTACCCACTTAGCCTTATTGCATCTCCCATGTTTTTCAGTCATTCCCGGTTGATGAGGTTAGAGGCTACGATTAACTTTTTCAAGGAATTTCACTTAGAATACTCATTGTCCTCCAATGACATTGTACTGATAGCATTCATCAATACAAGTCCGTTCCGGATCCGAACGGAACCAAAGGCACTAATCCTACTACATCCATTTTGTAATCACCCTCAGGATTAGTAGCGTTAGCCCTTGCACTTCACCGCTCCATCTTCGACTCGATGCTCTTGTCTTCATTTCAAAAACGTACTCATTGGATCGAAGTGGTTTTCGTATAACAAATTCGATACCGGTCTCTTCGAAACAACGTTCGATATTTTTCGGTAAACTCAACCTCGGTTCTTTAGAAAATAAGCAGATGAAAAAAGATCAAAGATCACCTCCTAACTGTTAGTGGATGGGTTTCCTTATCAACGTCCTAGAAGAACGAAATGAGTTTATACGCACGGCGTAGCACCTCGAACGGTAACTGTACCATATAATTCCCATACTTCTTTTAGATATTCCCAAAGTTATATTTTGGTCCAGATTTGATAGTCCGTTATTTCACTATCAAATAAACAATCAATTCAACCAAATACTTATTTTCATTGGAAAACACCAAGTCTTATTTAATTTAAATTTTAAATAAATTAAATATCTTTCTCTAGAATATATACTTAACCTATTGAATTTAATAAGTTTACAAAGTATCTTTTTTCAAAAATATTTGAAAAACCTTTTAAAATAATATGGAAAGTACCTTTATGGTATCAAACCATGGATCACAGCTCAATGGTTATGTCTCCATCCTAGAGAAATCCAAAACTTAACAACAGGCACTCACTGACTTCGATTTACGCCACGCAATTATACCATTACATCACGAAACTTTATTTAAAAATTTTCTCAAAATAATGCTTATAAACTCTAAAACAAATTTCCATGTTTAATCTAGGAAATAACACTTAGATAAAAGCTATTATACAAAGCCATATTAATATTTAATAATTTATCCTTTAGAAACAAAAATGCTGACTATTTCTCAATTAATAATAAATCCTTAACAATCATTATAAAGTAACTAATTAATAATTAAATATGCTTTAACAATTTAAATTAATTAAATAACTAATTTCCAAAATATTTTTAGCATTTTTAAAATTTTCATATTAATAATTAAAAATCCTCTTTTTTTAAAAAGCCCAGTTTCTCAATTCTAATTTCACTTCGTAAATTTGGAAAATCTTACTTGAACTCCAGTATAACCAATTTTATACTTATTTCCGAATTCACTTCTATTCTTTCGACTTATTTACAAATCTTGATTTTTGAACCTCCTTTATTTTTAAACATGTTCCACTTAAGAATTTATTATTTAAAAATCCTTTATATGCTTTATTCAAAAATCCTTGTCGATAATATCTCGAATTTGTTAAGTACAAATTTTCAAACCATTTATTTTATCCAATTGATTAACCCAAAATGATTTATAACCATTTTAGTTCAAAATCCTTTTTAAAATTCTTCGGAATTCAAACCATATTTTTATTGGTATTTTAAGATACCAGAAATCAAGGCCAAACAACCGTAGCACATCCAATCAATATAAATCCCACAGTAATCTACCACAGATTATTCCAACAAAACATATATCACTATATATAAAATTAAACACAACATTTTTAAGGAATCCAACTGGATCCCTCCAACATGTTCCCTGTATCCACAGAAGTTAGGACAACATAAAAATACCAATTCTGCTTCGAGGAGGAATATCGCGGTATATAGGGCCATCCGCTATTATGCGGGACACATAGGGTCTCATCCGCTATATATATATATATATATGTATGTGTGGGAATGCTAATCACTCCAATATATATATATCATACTATATATAATATCACATCCAACTGATAAAAATATATCAATTCAACCAATCAATCATCTGTTAATTTTAACTATTTAAAATTAAAGCCATCGGTTCAAAATTGAGTGAGATTATCTCACCTTGAGTTTTTATATTGCCAAGCGTTCCAATTTTAAATTGAATCGAGCACGTTCGATTTAAGCTAAAAATTTTGCTCGTTCTAATTGACTCCAAGCCTTCTCCATCACGTAGTGCTCATTGCCACAATTCCGTTGCCGCTTGTTTCGTCCAATTCCGACCTTGTATGACCAAGATACAAATTTTTAAAGGTTGAAATATAATTTATGTAAATAAAATTTTTAATTTTCTTTTAACCTTATCACATCCTGGCCATTCGATCATGCCACTAAAAATTTAGGCTGCACGTATCTTCTTCTTCTCGCAGGTTCGTTTAGGGTTGGATCCCATCTTGCTCGACCGTTTTTACCGATCAAGGCGCTCCCGTCGATCATCTCCCCGACGGGCCAGCACCATCACTTAGCCCCACGCGAGCCCTACCACTGTCCAATGACCCCAGCTTCCAGGCCCCACCATCGCCTCGATTTCCATGCTCAAACTCGCAACGTTCCCCTTCGATTTGCCGCCTCCTCGAGTCACCGTAGCCAAGATCCACCGTTGGATCTATAGAGGTCGATGAGTTCTTCGATCTTCTCGTTGAAAGCTTAGCCTAAAAGTTTGTGGATTTGTAGAGATCGAGGGAAGAAAATAGGAGAGCTTCGTCCATTAAATTATAATTGGCGGTTGCGCTAGTCGGTTAGGGTTTTACTATTTTGCTACGTATACACACACACATATACATGTATTATTTTGATATTATTTTCAATTTTAGTGTGCTTTTTCAAACGAACTCCAAAAGAAACGTGCCGCTTAGCATTAATAATGTTTTACCCTTATTTCGAACATAATGGAACATGTTTCGTAGTCTAATTCGGTCATTTGCGAAAGATATCTTTTTGAATCGAAATAAAATATTAAATTTTCGATATTTATTTCAACACTTTTCTACCTCGTATGACCAAACGGTAACTCTAACCTTTATGCAATCTGAAATCCGATAATAATACACTATTACGGATTCAACGGAACCGGTTTGGTCGAATTTCAAGACTGTGCCTCGAAAGGCTATTTTAACGCGTCGATTAAATCAAGCGGTTGTCAAAATTGTCGAAATAGTTTAAAATTTAAAATTTTAAAACATACAACTCCATTGTATATCACATAGAATTTATATCCATATAAGACATCATATTGTTTTATATTAAATCAAAATTCCATTATTTACACTATTACGATATATTAAATTTCACTACTGAATTAATATATAAATTTTCAATTTTAATTTATCGACTTCCTAATCCCATTCAAAAGTCCAACATCATAATTCTAATCCAAATTAAATTTTAAATCAACTTAGAAATCATTTCTATTCATATCTTACTCCATATTCCCATTTTAACCCAATTTCCAATATCAATTTACTATTTTACCAAATCAAATAAATCGCTATATTTGGGATTTTAAATTATTTCACTGATTCTTCCATATTCAAAATCAATTAATAATTCAAACTCAACATTTAAAATAAAATAAATGTTAAAAAACGAACGACCAAAATTTTGGTTCGTTACATTCCTTCCCCCTTTATAAAAATTTCGTCCTCGAAATTGCTAAAGTAGAAAAAATGCTCCCAAACCCTTTAATTTATCTAAAACCCACTTAGTCAAAATCATACATTCACTTCTCTAAACCCTTTAGTTTCTATCCAAAACAACCAGCTTTCATTTCTAACTCAAAACCCTTTTATTTCAACTTCAATTCAAAAACCAACTTTCCCTAATTAATAAAATTTCAAAAAAAATTCAAAAATTTTCTAACACTCTAAATTTTCAAAAAAAAATTGACAGCGTCTTCTTTATATGGAGAGTCCTTTACAATATATATAGACACACATATAATACATACATATCGACCTAAATGGTCGGAAAATAAAATATATATCATCATTTCTTTATTTTATTGCGTAGGCGTACCTCATATTAGCATTTTAAGCGAGCGACTTATTTATATGTATTTATGCAACCTAAAATCTATCCATCAGCTCCCTGTATTTGTACTTACTCAAAATAAGCACATAAATTTTCATAAACCTGAAATTTTTAATAACATTTCTTTTATTAAACGAGCTAATGACATAAGCTTCGTAACCCAAACATGCCAATAATATATTACAAGAAATTTATAAGGTTCCAACACTAATTTAATTTCTTTCCACGGATCCATATATCATTTCATTCGATTCGAAATGATTTGCAACCCATTTTATATTTACAACAAACAAAATCATATTCATTCCCAATTGATTTATAGATGCTTTACTTGCATTAATTCACTTTTATTCAATTTAAAATTGATAAACAATAAATTTATTTGCATTCCATTCATTATTCACTCCTATTATATGCAAATCCATTTTATCCATCTTCAATTTAACCCTTTTTTAATTGACTCTAAATCAATTTATCTATTTTCCATTGGTTCTCATCCAAGTTATTCACCAAACCGTGTTTGCTTTATTTTACATTAACAACATTCCAATCCATGTTGAATTTATTTATGAATTCATTCCATGAATTATCACTAATGAAAATATTTTTCTGCATTTTAAACCGTTTGTTTCATATATTTTTATTTTAATAAAGTGGTATTATACGGGTATTTTTTTGTGGTTTTGCAGATTATAGATTCCAAAGTGCAACATTTTGAATACCGTCGAAGAGAAAGTACATATCGTTCATGAAGAAATGCATCTCACGTCACCAACATGTGTACTATTCATGCAAGAAATCAATTGCAAATATTGAAAATACACATTCAAAGTTTGACCTGAAAATCTCTCAAAGCAAGGCCACTTGTTAATCAAATAACAAAGCAAAGACCAATTCAAAGTGAGGTGGCCTTATTTTTCTCCTAATATCAAGCACATGGACCTAAATAATATGGTTATTTGTGGAGGCTGAAGTCTTTAAATAGAGAGAGGAATGCAAATGGAAAATCATCTCTTACCTCATCACTTTTCTTCAAGTTTAGATTTAAATTCAGCACTGTTTTTATTTTCGAACAGAATACGTAGGATTGTTGATTAGATTTAGCAATTTATTTATTCTTGTTCTTAGTTATTTTCTGCACTCTTTTCAGTTAGTTAATAATTATTTCAGTTGATTGCTCCGTTATCTTCTTTTCCGCAATTTCAATTTCTGTTCTGATTTTTTTACAATTCGATATTTTGGTTGCAATTTCGATTAGTTTCGAAATCGATTCGGAGTATATTATTGTTTTTATTTTCTGTTCAAAATTCACCGTCGAATTCGTTTAACACGCCTAAGATTTAACTATGGATTTTAATTGTTTTAAAATACAATTCCCTGTATTCGACCTGCATACTACACGCCTGTGCGCTTGCAGAATTTATTAAAATTTGTGCTTTTCTAATCAATAGAAAAGTCGCAACAAGTTTTTGGCGCCGTTGCCGGGGAGTTGCTATTTTGAGATTTTCGATTTTTCGTTTTTAAGTCTATTCGTGTTAATTTATTTTATTTTATTGCATTAGATTCCAAAAAAAAAAAATCATTTTTTTCGTTTTTCGGTTCCTTTCGCCAAAGTAGCGTTTTACTTAAAAAAAAAGTCGTTTTTTTTCGTTTTTCAGCTGCATTTGCTTTTTCCGTTACATTTTGCATATATCTGACAGGTAGCAACAGCATAGCAACCGCAAACTTTGGAGTTTGATCCGCTAGCGCTACTCAGCTGCATTGGACGGGCTATCATACACCTCTGTAAGTAATTTTCAACTCTACAGGTGCCCAACTGAAAACTGATTTAATTTACTTTTGCCTGTTACACCTTGATTTATTTATGCGCGTTTGGGCAAGAAATAATTTTAACCATTTAGAAAGCCAAAATATTTCATTAAACAAATCAACAGAAATTTCAAATCAAACAAATATGAGCAATCACGGTTCACAACACGGTTCACAACACAGTTCACACCACAATTCACCGAAATTATCACCTAAATCACATGTTGGAAATAATGAATTTCATGAGAACCGACCATTATCCCTTAGAGACCGATGTTATCCAACACGGACTGTTCAACCTTCGGTTATTTCATTTCCACCCGCCGAAGGAAATAATTTTGAGCTAAAACATTCTTTTATCCAAGGGGTACCAAAATTCACTAGGTCTGAAAATGCATATGAATTTCTTAGTGAATTTGAGTTATATGCTTCTACAACTAAAATGCAACAACTTTCTAATGAATCCATCAAGCTAAGGCTTATTCCATTCGCGCTTCTAGAAAGCGCGAAAAGATGGCTTAACTCTCTTCCTAAAAATTCAATTAAAAGTTGGGACAATTTCGTTACTATATTTTTAAAAAAGTTTTTTCCTTTCCACGAGACTCTTAAAATTCGAACTGAAATCAATCAATTCTCTCAGAATGAAGGAGAACTTTTTCAAAATACTTTGAACGGTTCAATCAACTGTTATATAGTTGCCCACATCATGCAATCCCTAAGCACGTTTTGTGCCAAATCGTTTATGAAGGGCTTAACTATCAAATAAGATCCCAACTTGAATCAATGTGCGGAGGAGAATTCATGGAAAAAACAGACGAGGAAGCTTGGGAATTTTTAGAAGAGTATTCGGAAAAGGATATGCAATGGGAAACAATTCGTGTTCCAATTCGTACTCCAAACAGAGGAGCACATGCCATTGACCCATCACATCTTCCTATAGATGCCCAAATTCCTCAAGAAGGAGAAGGACTACCACATTACTACACACAAGACCAAATCAATGCTATAGCCCAAAATAGTCCTTATTCATCCACATACAATCCTAACTGGAAGCACCACCCCAATTTTTCATGGTCAAATCCTAACAACGTGGCTAATCCATCACATATGTATCCAATGATACCAAATCCGAATTATCGAGCCCCAACCTCTAATTCTCAACCCGCTCCTCAAACAAAACCTTCGAATTAACCATACAGGCATCCTAATTTCAATCCATCAACCCAACCTTCTCAGCCTTCACAAGAAATTGCTCGACTGGAAAAACAACTCTCTAAACAAAATGAACAAATCACTAACCAAGATGCAAGAATTGAGAAAATTACCAAACAAAATGAACAAATGTTGATAATGATGAAGGATCTCATGAAAATCAATAAGAAAGGTAAATTGCCTAGTCAAACCGAAGTGAATCCAAAGTATAACTCTCGAGGAGTAAATCTTTGTGAGAACGAAGATGTAAATCCGGTTAATGTTGTCACCACATTAAGGTCTGGAAAGAAGGTGGACAACCACATCGGCAACCCCGACATCCTTCTTAAATCTTCCCATGTTCCAAATTCTGAAACTCAGTCGACAACCACGGTTGTCAATCAAAACGATTCTAATTCTTCATCTAAGGTTGGCAATCTCGACCACTCTTCACCTTCTGATGTTGGCAACCCCAACATTCCAGCTCCCTTATCTTCACCCTCTAATATAACACCTTCTTCTTCGAATGAAAAAACTTCCGAACGAGTCTATAAACCCATAGCTCCATTTCCTCATAGACTCAACAAAAAGAAGAAGGCCGCTAATTTTGACCAAATTCTTGAAATCTTCAAACAAGTTCGAATCAATATTCCACTTCTTGATACCATTGAGCAAATTCCTTAATACGCCAAATGCCTGAAAGAGCTATGTACTCAAAAACGTGCCACTAACGTTCCTAAGACTGCATTTCTAACTGCAAACACTAGCTCTGTTATTTCAAATCCCTCCCCAATCAAGTATAAGGACCCCGGTTGTCCTACAATCGGTTGTAAAATCGGTAACACTCACATTAGTCATGCCTTACTCGATCTTGGAGCAAGTGTGAATCTTTTGCCTTATACTGTGTACTGTCAACTTGGACTAGGGGAATTAAAACCTACAAACATCACAATTCAACTAGCTGATCGATCTGTCAAAAAAACCATTGGGCACAGTTGAAGATGTTTTGATACAAATCGAGCAATTCTATTTCCCAGTCGATTTCATAGTCCTAGAGACTGCACCTGTCTCAAATCCCAGTAGTCAGATTCCTTTGAAATTAGGTCGTCCATTTTTAGCAACATCAAATGCGATCATAAATTGTAGGAATGGTCAACTCCGACTTTCCTTTGGGCACCTAACCATTGAACTAGATATCTTCAATCTTAACAGACAACCAAGGGATTTTGATACAGAAGAAGTTGACATGATCCAAACAATTGTTGAAAATGATTTTAGTGATACTACGGAGTCTCTTAGCATGTTCCTCGATCATTTTAATTCCAACTTCCACGAAGATGAATACATTTATGAATTAAATGATATGCTATGCTCTTTTCATAATTCACTAGAATTCAATCAGTTGATGTCTATTGAAGCCTCAAAAGAAGTACGCCCTAAATTAGACCTCAAACCTCTTCCAAACGATCTTAAGTACGCATACTTAGATTCTTCGGAAAATTTCCCTGTAATCATGGCATCCGATCTCATTAAGGACCAAGAAGAACAACTTTTGAAAATTTTAAGGGAAAATAAAGAGGCAATAGGATGGGTAATCGCTGACATTAAGGGAATTAGTCCATCAATTATTGAACATCGAATACATTTAGTCGACGAGGCTAAACCCACTCGCGAAGCTCAAAGGCGATTAAACCCTAATATGAGAGAAGTGGTAAAGGAAGAAATTATCAAATGTTTAGACAATAACATTATCTTCCCTATCTCTGACAGTACTTGGGTAAGTCCAGTACAAGTTGTTCCCAAGAAATCTGGAATCACTGTGACCAAAAATGAGAATAACGAACTTGTTCCGACAAAAGTCAAAACAAAATGGCGCGTTTTCATCGACAATCGAAAACTCAATGCAGCAACAAGAAAAGATCATTTTCCCCTCCCTTTCATTGATCAAATGCTCGAACGCTTAGCCGGTCATGAAAATTATTGTTTTCTTGATGGTTACTCTGGCTATAATCAAATTCCCATCGCGTTAGAGAACCAACACAAAACGACGTTCACATGTCCCTTCGGAACTTTCGCTTATCGTCGCATGCCCTTCGGTCTTTATAATGCTCCCGCTACCTTTCAGAGATGTATGATGAGTATATTTTCTGATATGGTGGAGGATTTCTTAGAAATATTCATGGACGATTTTTCAATCTATGGGTCATCTTTTGATCAATGCCTCCTTCGTTTAGAACGTGTCTTAAAGCGATGTAAGGAGAAATCTCTTGTTCTTAATTGGGAAAAATGTCATTTTATGGTTAAGCAAGGAATAGTCTTAGGTCATGTTGTCTCTAAAAATGGCCTAGAAGTTGACAAATCAAAAGTTGATCTTATTGTTGGCCTTCCTCCTCCAAGGTCCGTAAAGGACATTCGCTCATTTCTCGGCCATGCAGGATTTTATAGGAGGTTCATTAAAGATTTTTCAAAAATTTCAAAACCTCTTTCGAATCTTCTGGCTAAAGACGTTAAATTTGAATTTTCCAATGAATGTAAAACATCTTTTGGAACCCTCAAATCGATCTTGACCACTGCACCTATCATCCAACCTCCAAATTGGACTTTACCCTTCGAATTAATGTGTGACGCTTCTGATTATGCCATTGGAGCCATCTTAGGTCAACGAATCGATAAACTTTCTCGAGTCATCTATTATGCTAGCAAAACTCTTAATGAAGCTCAATTGAATTACTCAACCATAGAAAAAGAGTTTTTAGTAGTTATCTTTGCCCTCGATAAGTTTAGATCATATCTCGTAGGTTCTAAGGTCATAGTTTACACCGATCATGCTGCCTTGCGGTATTTACTCACGAAAAAGGATTCCAAACCCCGCTTAATCCGTTGGATTCTCCTTCTTCAAGAGTTTGACCTAGAAATAAGAGATAAAAAGGGTTCTGAAAATGTCGTAGCTGATCATCTTTCTCGTATTGTTCCTGAGAACATCGATAACTCTCAAATCAATGATCATTTTCCCGATGAACAAATTTTTTCCATATCTAGTGCACCATGGTACGCGGACATCGTAAATTATCTTGTCACAAATGAAACACCTTCCCATTGGTCAAAACAAGATAAACAAAAATTTCTCTCCAATGTTCGAAACTTTTACTGGGACGATCCTTATCTCTTTAAATATTGCACCGATCAAATCATACGTAGATGTGTCCCCGAACATGAATTTCATAGCATCCTCTCTTTTTCACATAATCAAGCATGTGGAGGACATTTTGGAGCAAAGAAAACTGCTGCCAAGGTGTTACAGTGCGGTTTTTATTGGCCTTCTCTTTTTCGTGATGCCCACGAATTTTGCTCCAAATGCGCTAGATGTCAACAAACAGGTCGTATTTCCAAACGTAACATGATGCCCCTAAACCCAATCCTTGTCATCGAAATTTTTGATGTTTGGGGCATTGATTTCATGGGTCCTTTTCCTAATTCTTTTGGAAATCTCTACATCTTACTCGTAGTAGATTACGTGTCTAAATGGGTTGAGGCCATTCCCACCAGAACGAGTGACAATAAAGTTGTTGTCAAATTTTTGAAAGAAAACATATTTTCCCGTTTTGGCATACCTCGAGCCATTATAAGTGATAACGGTTCTCATTTTTGTAATCATGCTTTTGAATCTCTTCTTAAGAAATACTCTATCACTCATAAACTATCTACTCCATATCATCCACAGACTAACGGTCAAGTCGAGATTTCCAATAGACAAATTAAACAAATTCTTGAAAAGACGGTTAACTCCAACAGAAAAGATTGGTCATCTAAATTGATAGATGCCCTTTGGGCATTTCGCACAGCTTATAAAACCAATCTAGGAATGTCACCATACCGATTAGTCTTTGGAAAACATGCCATTTACCCGTTGAGCTCGAGCACCGCGCACTTTGGGCAATCAAATACCTTAATTTTGACATAGAAAAAGCCGGATCGCATCGTAAATTACAATTGTCAGAATTAGAAGAACTAAGAAATGAAGCGTACGAAAATGCAATGATTTATAAAGAGAAAACCAAATTCTATCATGATAAATCCATACTTCGTAAGACATTCGAAGTAGGTCAGAAAGATCTCTTATATAATTCTAGACTTCATTTATTTCCGGGAAAATTGAGATCCTGTTGGACAGGTCCATATATTGTGAAAAAAGTATACCCTTATGGCGCAGTTGAAATTGAAAATCCTAGGGATGGTTCCATTTCAAAGGTCAATGGACAACGCTTGGAACCATTTCTAGAGTTTGAACAGCACGAGGACGATGAGTTCGTGGATCTTCACGAACCTAGCTATTCAGCATGAGCCGTTCACTATCTTGCACATATCAGGTTGTATTTTTTTTTAAGTTTTTTTCTTCTATTTTGCATTTGCATTTTATTTGACAGTTGGCACACTGTCTCATTCCAGTGTGGGGGGGACGCATATCTCATTCTGTTTGTTCATATTTCATAGTGTAGCATCATTTTTTTTTAAAAAAAATCATCTCATTATTTGTTTTCAAATTTCCTTTCAATTTTTTTTCATTTCCCAATATTTTTGGGACTTCGATTTATTTTTAATTAGTCAAGACAAAGTAAGTAAGCAGTTGAAGTCAATTGATGAAGATTTTTGTGAATCACTAATTTCAAATGCAAAATATAATGAAAAGTTGAATTACAAGCGATAATAGTGAGGTTAGTATATAGGGGGATTCATAGATGATGGTTATGAAATCTTTTCTAAACTGTAGTCTTTGTTTAAAAAAAATGGCAGATTTAAAGTACATGCGTTGACATCTCAAATCATTAAAGTTAAGTGGTGCTAAGTTGATTTGCATAACACTCTTTAGCTCTTCTCAAAAATAATAATAATAATAATAATAAGAAACACCTACAGTCGATAGGTGTGCACACTTGTGAAAGTGTGTGCACTCGCCACGCTCTGTACTCTTCTCACGTAAGCCCGCAAGGCAGTGCATGGATGGTATATCTGGCCTCAGCATTCTGAGTTAGGTGTATAAATAATTAAATAAATAATCACCTAAGGATTACCGACCTTTTCTGACATAGTCAGCGTCGGTTTGCACAATCCGCCAAGCTCTGTCCCAACTCTCACGTAAGCCCGCGAGACAGTGCATGGGTGGTATACCTTGGTCCAAAGGATAGGTGTAAAAAAAAAAGAGAAAAAAAAAACTAGTAAAGAGAGACTAAGCTTTGAAACCCAAACACTTCTTGACTTTGTTGATTTGGCTTGTCATACAAATGGAAATGAAAAATACCATTTTGAAAAAAAAACTGTGATCAACAGTGAAGAATTTATTTCATGGCTGCACTATGTTATCGACCGAAACAACTGGCCAAACTAGACTCTAATGTATGAAAACTTGAGTTATATTGAAATTTGTGATTAGTGAGGAACCAAAAATTTGAAGAAGTTGACTAAAACTGATATACATTATTTTGTTGCAACTATTCTGAAGTAAAACGAGTCTCCATTTGTTTAGAATTTTGCATTCATGTAGTACAGTAGAATCATCACATAATGCATTTGGATTTTGTGGGTAGTATACGCTGAAAACCCTCACGAGACACCACTCGTCCTACTAGGGACACCTAGAGGTTTAACGGCTTGTTGCATACGCTCAATGCAATCGTGTTTCCTACGAAAAAGGATTTAGTTAGTTTTTATTTTCTTCTTTATTCGAGGACGAATAAAGTTCAAGTGTGGGGGTTTTTGATGAACATATTTTTCTGCATTTTAAACCGTTTGTTTCATATATTTTTATTTTAATAAAGTGGTATTATACGGGTATTTTTTTGTGGTTTTGTAGATTATAGATTCCAAAGTGCAACATTTTGAATACCGTCGAAGAGAAAGTACATATCGTTCATGAAGAAATGCATCTCACGTCACCAACATGTGTACTATTCATGCAAGAAATCAATTGCAAATATGGAAAATACACATTCAAAGTTTGACCTGAAAATCTCTCAAAGCAAGGCCACTTGTTAATCAAATAACACAGCAAAGACCAATTCAAAGTGAGGTGGCCTTATTTTTCTCCTAATATCAAGCACATGGACCTAAATAATAGGGTTATTTGTGGAGGTTGAAGTCTTTAAATAGAGAGAGGAATGCAAATGGAAAATCATCTCTTACCTCATCACTTTTTTTCAAGTTTAGATTTAAATTCAGCACTGTTTTTATTTTCGAACAGAATACGTAGGATTGTTGATTAGATTTAGCAATTTATTTATTCTTGTTCTTAGTTATTTTCTGCACTCTTTTCAGTTAGTTAATAATTATTTCAGTTGATTGCTCCGTTATCTTCTTTTCCACAATTTCAATTTCTGTTCTGGTTTTTTTACAATTCTATATTTTGGTTGCAATTTCGATTAGTTTCGAAATCGATTCGGAGTATATTATTGTTTTTATTTTCTGTTCAAAATTCACCGTCGAATTCGTTTAACACGCCTAAGACTTAACTATGGATTTTAATTGTTTTAAAATACAATTCCCCGTGTTCGACCTGCATACTACACGCCTGTGCGCTTGTAGAATTTATTAAAATTTGTGCTTTTCTAATCAATAGAAAAGTCGCGACAATCACTTAAGTTAAGTTTCCATTGCAGCCAAATTCCATTTTCCCTTAAATTGATTTACATTCAACTTATTTTCTTTCATTTACTTAGTATATCCAATTTATACTATCACACTGGGGCAATCATTCCGTTTAAATCGATTCTCTAATAATTTATTATATCATAACATGGCTCCTGCGCTTGCACTTCAATTAACTTTACTTCCAACTTATTTTACATCCTTTCCATTCAATTTCATTTAATTCACATAGTGTTATTCACTTCATTTTATAGTGAATGGAATTTCGTTATAAACCATTTCATAAAATTATTTCTACTGTTTATTATAAACATTCCATATCACTGCTTAAGTTATATTCAGCTTTAAAACTTAAGTTCATACCCAAGCTTGTCAAATCCATATCCCAAATCATATTCAATTCATTTACTCTTAGTTGAATTCATTTCTTGTTATCAATTACTTAACCATTTTAACCTGGTTATACGTTTCCACTTTCTCAGTTAAATAAGTTATACAAACTTATTTATTTATAACACTTTGAGTTTCCACTTAAGTTTACTCACATTCATTATTTATAATATGTAGTTATATAATCACATCACAATTCATAATTACATTCAATTTACTCCATTCTAATTCACACTCCAATTAAAAATTCATTTTTTTTGAATTTTCCATTTTTTTACCATAATATCAAACCGTTTTCATTTTGGCTTTACCATTTCATTACTCAATTCTTAAGTTCAAAACTTGTTTGCTTAATATCTCCTATTACTTACTTAAGTCCATTCACATCTTATAATCACAACTCTAGATTATCTATATCACTTTATAACTTAAGTGTATACATTCCATTCAATAATTATAACTTATAATTATATAACCATTTTACATTTCACTTTATTTCCCATTCAATTTAAATCTAACTTCAGTTTTATTTAACTTATCTTAAGTTAAATTCCAACATATCTTGTTCACTTTAGTTACTCAAGTTAAATTTTAATTCCAGGATTAAAATTTTCATTTTCCTTTCTTATCTATATCAACATACAATTATAAGTTCAATAACTGATTTTTCTTAACTTATAAATCTTTTAAATAGAAAACCCAGAATTTAATTCTTCGGTTTTATTTCAAAACATTTTGAAATCATAAATATACATATATCACTTTGGTACATCAAACCATACCCTTGAAATCTCAAAACCACTTGGTTTGCCTAAAATAATTTCGCTTTGGAATTTCTGAAACAACACTTGTTTATCAAACAAGTCTAAACAAATAATCACAGCCAATCACTATGGTTGCAACCCCTCACTTAGAAACTCGAAAATGAATACTGATGATGTGGCCATCATCACCAGGACAATTTTCCAACGGTTGAAGTGAATTCAGTGCTTACTTACTTCCAAAATTCATTTTAAAACAATTTATATTCCAAAAAAGTCTCAAGACAACACCCCATTATTCCATTCAAACCACCTTGCAAAACATTTCCCAAAAATTTTCAAGATTTAAAAATTCCCAGCATTTAGTCCAAACCTAATTTAAAACTTTTTTCCCTAAAATATTCGGGTTTTAAATTCAAATTCTGGATTGAATCCAATTCTACATATAACTCCATTGCATAAATCATACTTATAAAATTTCTATTGGGTTATATATACCCATTGCAAATTTTATAATCTTATTTTCATTTTAATATTAGTAACCAACATTCCAAACATATGCATCATAATAATTTCATAAAATTATTTCTTTTATATCAAAACATAATCTTGGGTAAAATTATTTTATTCACCCATTTTAAAACGATACTATGTCGGTTTACTTTGTTCAAGAGTTTAGAAACCCCCATCGATACGGTTATACATAACGTACTGACCGAAATTCATAAACACCCAATCGATAAGTCAACACAATATAAAAACATTTTAGAGTCACTAATAAATACTTGCTTATAACTATTAATACCCTTAACTCATTCTAGAGTACTACCGACTCTATCTCTAATGAGTAATCCCTACCAAAGCCTAGGTATATCGCTAACCTAAGCTTTGATACCACAATGTCACGACACGCCCTTTCGACCCTCTAAAATTGACATATATACGCTCTTTGTATATTATGCCGAACGGTTGAGTACCAGAAAGACGGACTATTAAGGGGAAAAAAGTAGGTAAAAAAAGAAGGAACTAACAAAATAGAATTTCACAGTAGACTGAATAACACATAATATAAACAGTTCTTTATACAAACCCAAAACTATACTATACATATCTCACGTCGGTACACAAATTACCAACTAGGACAGTTATAACAACCTGCCCTCATAATTTGCTGGTAATTTCAAGCCAAACACTGTAGCGGAATAAAACAAGTACGTGAATACATCTCAGTCTCTAGCTCGTTCCCTGAGCTCCATAACATCCTAACCTGAACCTATAATACTCGGTCTGACCCGAGCATTATAATAAAATAACACCCGAGTCAGTGTGGAAAATCAGCATGAGAAAACACTCTCAATTTGAATTATTAAAGTTATTAAAATCCTTCAAAAACCAAAGGTATCTCATAAGACCATGCCATACATAAACACGATGGGTTTTACCTTACAATAACCAAAACATTTCATATCAAAAATCCTCTAATATTATAATAGTGTCTAAATACAAATACTCATTCAAATAGCCGAAATGCTTGCATCTCACATTCCAGCATAGTTGGGCACAATCAAAATCGTACGGCTCTTATTAGAGATTGGATTCCATCCGAATGACTAGGAACTAGGGTACCACCTGTCACGGTATATGTCTAAAATAGCGTACCGAGGACCACGCCGGGATCCCCTACTACACAAGACCGGTCTACCCCTAACCTAGATAGACTGAGTATGCTATCACCCTGGGTGTTCCCACCCTTTCCGAGCTCCATCCATAAATCATAGTAATAATATCCGAGGTTATCTAGAAAGGTGATAGACGTACCCTACTTGGGTGATACCCACTTAGCCTTACTGCATCCCCCCTGCTTTTCAGTCATTCTTGGTTGATGAGGCTAAAGGCCACGATACCATTTTAAAGGAATTTCACTTAGAATGCTCATTATCCTCCAATGACAATGTACTGTTAGCATTCATCCATACAAGTCCGTTCCGTATCCGAACAGAACCAAAGACACTATTCCTACTACATCCATTTCAGAATCATCCTTGGGATTAGTAGCGATTAGCCCTTACACTTCATTGCTCCATCTTTGACTCATGCTCTTGTCTTCATTTTGAAAACGTACACATTGGATCGAAGTGGTTTTCAAATAACAAATCTGATCTCGGTCTCTTCGAAACAATGTTTGATATTTCCCGGTAAATTCAACTCTGGTTCTTTAGGAGATAAAAGATGAAAATAAGATCAGAGATCACCTCCTAACCATTAGTGGACGGATTTCCTTATCAATGTGCTAGAAGAACAAAATGTGTTTATACATACAGTATAGTACCTCGAATGGTAATTGTACCATATAATTTCCATACTTCTTTTAGATATTCCCAAAGTTATATTTAGGTCCAGATTTGATAGTCGGTTATTTAACTATCAAATAAACAATCAATTCAACCAAATACTTCTTTTCACTGAAAAACACCATGTCTTATTTAATTTAAATTTTAAATTTAAATAAATTAAATCTCTTTCTCTATAATATATACTTATCTTATCGAATTTAATAAATTCACAAGTATCTTTTTCAAAAATATTTGAAAAAACCTTTTAAAATAATATGAAAGTACCTTTAGGGTATCAAAACATAGGTCAGAGCTCAAAGGTAATGTCTATATCCCAGATAAATCCAAAACTTAACTACAGGCACTCACTACCTCCAATTTACACCACGTGAATATACCATTACTTTCGAAAACTTTATTTAAAAAAATTCGCAAAATATTGCTTAAAAGCTCTAAAATAAATTTCCATGTTTAATCTAGGCAAAAATACTTAGATAAAAGCTATTATACAAAGCTGACTATTTCTTAATTAATAATGCTGACTATTTCTTCATTAATAATAAATCCTTAAAAATCATTATAAAGTAACTAATTAATAATTAAATATAACAATTTAAAATAATTAAATAACTAATTTCTAGAATACTTTTAACACTTTTAAAATTTTCGTATTAATAACTAAAAATCCTCTATTAAAAACAATCCCAATTTCTCGATTCTAATTTCACTTCGTAAATTTGGAAAATCTTACTTGGACTCTAGTATAATCAATTTTATACTTATTTCCGAATTCACTTCTATTCTTTCAATTTATTCAAAAAATCTCGCTTTTTAAACCTCCTTTATTTTTAAACAAGTGCCACCTAAGAAATTTGTAACACCCACATATTTTACGATTGTATATTTAAATATTTTATTTAAATATGGCATCGTAAATAGGATTTAAGTCCAAAATGCTACTTTTTGCGAACAGTCAAATTAGGACTCAAGACCACTTCCATTGAGTCCAAAATGGCGTTTGCGACCTTTTTGAGTATAAACATCGATATGTTTGGAGTTGAGTAAAATTTTGACATTTTCACTTAGGGCTTTGGGTTTGGGTTTCAGCCCATCAACCTAACATATCAACCCAACTCCACTTCACTCCTCGTCATTCCTTCATAATATTTCCTAACACTTCAAGCTTTTGTAAAAATGGGGGAAGAGAAAAGGAAGTAGAAATTCCTAAGCCCTAGCTTTGATTAGAAAACTCAAATTCAAGTCCAAAATCCAAGAGAAGCATAGGTAAGCATCCTCTCCATCTTCTCCATCTTCATCCCTCTTCCATTTTGAGAAATTCCTAAATCCTAACTTAGGAAATATTTTCTTATGAACTTAGATTGAAGCTTCTTGAGTTGAGATTGAAGAGTGGTTGATCTTGCCTTCTTTTAAAAGCTTCTCCATCATTGTTTTTGTGTAAAAAGATGAGTTTTTGAACTCACATCTATGCCTATATTTTCGATAGTAGTTAGGAGGTGATTGCTGACATCTATTCCTTGTTCATTTGCTTTGGATTGAATTGGTTTTATGAATATTTCAATTTTCGGTATTTTGAAGTTAAAACTTTAAAAATCTTAGCTTTGATGTTTGATCATGCTTTTGGTGGCGTATCGAAGAGCCTGTAGGGCTGGGTTGCCAATTGGCGAAAACCCCTAGCGCCTATCGCTCGACCGATCGCAAATTATTTGGGATTTTGCCCCTTGGGGGCTAGACTGAGAATACTGAAATTTCTATTTCAATCGATTGAACTAGAAGGTCATTCGACTGAACCGAACCCAGGAATTTTCCTGGGCCAGTATTAGTCGATTGACCACTTCGGGTCAGTCGACTGAGCCTGGAAACCGAAAGTTTTCAGGCATGATTCAGTCGACTAACCACCCAGGTTTAGTCGAATGAAACTGGAAACAGAAAGTTTCCAGGAGTTGTATCAGTCGATTGACCACCCTGGTCTAGTCGATTGAATCTGCTGTCTCTGCCTATTTTTCCTTTTGTGTTTAAGTTTTCGATTTTTAATCGATTCTTGTTTCTCCAACTTGTTGTTATCACCTTTGTTGGCTTTGATAACTTCTTTTTAGGGATTTTTAGGGAATATCCATTTTGATGGATTTGATATCGATTTCTTTGGATTTGATTCACGTCTTCGTATGTGAATTTTTGGTGATTGATTGTCTCTACAATCATTTTTGTGACTTGTCACTTTGAAATAGAAAGGTTTCTATAGTAGAAGTAAATATCAAAACTCTTTCATTTAAAATTATTTCAACTCTACTTTTAATACAAAGCTCATTTATAAAACCGTTTTTCAACCTATTAGTATATACAAACCTTTCCCTCATTCGTTCGAGAAATCCAATTAAACGACTTAGCAAAACAAGTAGTATGAAATGCTTGTGTTTACTTTGTCGGTTAATTCTTAGACTTATTCGATTAAAACTCTTGCGATAATTTTTGAGTGGAAATCTACAATTTGTTCGTAAACATTTAAGTCAAGCCAGTGGTTATGGGACATGAAGCTGAACTCAATTATTTACTAGCTTAGTGTAATTGACACTTCTTGATGACCGATGATGATAATTTTTTGACTTAGACGTGCGATATGTGATGTCTCTTTCTCCACGTAGGGGACTATACCTCGCTTTATTGAGTTTTGCCTAATTTCTTTTATAGGCAAACGACCTATGCCTTCTTTAGAGTTTCGACTCATTTTTGTGGGCTAGCGACCCATGTTTTTTTATGGAGTTCGGTTCATCGGGCGTAACGCCGGACTACGTCATTGTTCCATATTATTGGAGTTCGGTACATCGGGCGTAACACTATACTACGTCGTTGTTCCGTATTTATGGAGTTCGCTTCATCGGGTGTAATGCTGTAGTACGTCGTTGTTCCGTATTATTGGAGTTCGATTCATCAGGCGTAACACTGTACTACGTCATTGATCCGTATCATTGGAGTTCGGTTCATCGGGCGTAACGTTGTACTACGTTGTTGTTCCGAATTATTTGAGATTCAGGTTCCTCGGGCGTACCGATATTGTGCTACGTCGTTGCACCGGATCTATGATTAGCGACCATGGGTTAGCGACCCGTTTGTGATACACGTGTTGGTGAGTTTTCATGCTCCCGTTATGTGATAGGCCTCCCCCTTTTGTGATTTTTGGATTTCTAGTTCATGATTTCTAGAATTTGTGATTCACCAATTTTGTGATTGGCATTGATATATTTGTCAATATTTGTGGTTTGGTGCATAAATAAAGAATATGACATTCTTTTTTAGTGCTTTGAGATTCTTGAGATATTGTATGATATTTGTGTTGTCTAATGTATACTTTTCATAGTATGGCATTTTTGTTATCATACATTTTTGTCATATCTCTTCTTCTATCTCATTTTATCTGATATTTATAGCTAGACCGATCCGTTTACTATTTTCTTATTAAATAATACTCGGGTCAGACCGAGATGTTACCGGTGCTTCTGCTTGACGAGCATTATTTGACATTCGACTAACTATTCTAGTTTAGTAGTTTTCGTTGTTATACATACGAGATAGAGACTCCATGGTGTATACATTCTTTTATGTAGCACTTGTATCTACTCTTTTGTGATATTGTGGATCTTGTTTGACCACTACTCTGATGTGCACTATTATGTGTTATATTCATATCTGTTTCCGCGTTTGTGATATGGATACCTTTGACTGATTTGTGTTATGCTTATTTCTGTATTTGTTTTCGAAGATCATATAGCCATTGTGTAGTAGCTTTGAGTTTGTATCGATATGTCGGATTTCCTCTTGAAATGAAATGCATGTTATACTATCTGACATATTGGTGCTTGCACAAAGCAATTACACGGATGGTCGCTCCTCAACAGCCTTATTCTTCGTGCTAGTTGACAGCATTTATCCGTAGTGTCCTTGGCTAGCGTAAGTATAGAGGTGGGGCGTCACAGCTTGGTATAAAAGCCAAACTTCATAATAATGTAGAATGATCTAGCAAGGTTCATTTTCCTAAATCTTTCTTTAGAGTCGTGCCTTAGGATTTTATCCGAGTCATAAGACCCGTTCTATCATATTTTCTTTTATGATGCGTTTTTTTATCAATCATGATTGTTTGACATTCATTTTGTGAATAACATTTTTCTTCTTCTTTCTTTCTTTCTTAAAGAAGAGAAATGGTTAGACCAGGCTGTCCTAGCATCGGTCAATCTAGTGCTACTCCTCAGGATGGAATATTTATGTCTACCCAACAACTTCTAGATCTTGTAAAGAATGCTTAAGCTGTCGGACCCATTCCAGAGCCTACTCATCCTAGATCTGGATTTGCACGCTTGTGTAGAGACTATATCGATTTGAGTGAAAGGCCATTCAAGGGTTCCGAAAGTGTTATAGAAATCCAAGCTTGGCTTAGATCATGCGGTCGCATATTTTCTCGCATGAATCTTGTTGATCTCTATCGAGTCCAAGTGGCTTCTAGCATGCTCCAAGAAAGAGCGTTAGATTGGTATGATCTTTTGGTTTTGGAGATTATTGAAGAGGATCTTACTTGGGAGAAATTCCAAGAAAGGTTCGAGTTAAAGTTTGTGCCGGAAGCTGAAAAGGTAACTTTGGCCCTGCGTTTTATTGACCTTGTTCAAGGTGAATCTTCTATGACGGATTACGTCACATCTTTCGAATCTCTCTCTAAATATGGGGTTGAGTATATTAATACCACATTGAAGAAAAATCATAGGTTTGTCTATGAGTTGAATAAGAACCTTAAAAAGCCTCTACTTCTGAAACTAGAAGTTTCTTTCGATCAGCTTATTAATATCGCTCTTCGACTTGAAGAGGCCTATTAAATTCAAAGGCCCCAATCCCAACAAGAAAAGGAAGCAATAAACACCGGTAGCAAAGACTCCTACCTCTAATCGTGGACAATGCTACAACTGTGGGTCGACGGACCACTATGCTAATAAGTGTCCAAAACCTCTCTTTTGTCGTTATTGCAAAAGTTCGGGTCATCTTATATCTACATGTCCCATACTTCAAAGTAGGAGAGAGGGAGAGCTGAATGTTGTGCAAGCTCCTTGTGACACTTCCCTTAGTCAAGGTATTTTTCATTCTATCCTTGGTGGCATTAATTTGTTTCATGATTATCTTGTTTGAGTTCGTTTTGATATGGGTTCGTCTCATTATTATATATCAAAAGGACTTGTTAATTCTTTTTCTTTAAACACCTTGGGCTTGGTGACTACACTGAGAATTGCGAATTCGGTTGGTGGATCCGCAACACTCAGGTTACTTTGTAAAAATGTTGAGATTATTTTATGTGATTATGCTTTTCGAGCCGATTTGCATGTTATGTGTTACTAAGGCTTCAGAATCGATTTTAGGGAAAGGGTTGGCTTAATTATTATGAAGTCCATATCCTATGTCCAAAGTGGACTATCCGCCTTCGACATTTTCAATCTGTTAGGTAGATTTCTATTTTTCTAAATAATTTCGATTTCAATTTGTTGGCACCATTTTATTCTCTATACCCACTTGTTGAGGAAGATGTTATTCTCCTCATTCAAGTAGTTCGTGAATTTTTTAGTATTTTTGAGCTTGTCTTAGAATAATCACCTAAGCAATCTTTTGAGTGGTGCTAAGGTCTTTTTAGTTCGACTTTACCACCAGTTTTCATTAGCTATGAGTTGCGGAGGATAGCTTACCCCTTTATCGCATTCCACACTTGTTATGATTCTTATGAATGGCACGTGATGTCATTCGGTTTGTCCTGCTTATTTTATCCATCTTATGAATCGAGTATTCTACGAATATTTCGATGAGCCCATCCTTATATTCTTTGGTTATGGATGAAAAATGCAATTTAAAATTTGCAAATCTTTTTAATAATATATTTATAAGTATAATTGGATTTTACTCTTAAAACGAGCAAAGAATATTCGTAAAGTTTTAAGAGACATATTTATCATATAGAAGATGATTTTGTGTTGTTTTCCCCTTGAGTGCTTTTAGAATTTTGGTCGATGCGCTTGATCAACATTATCGATAGGAATCTCCTAAACACTATGATGAGACAATTAGACACAGTAAATTGACTTGGACTAAGTAAATTTTTCTAGAAAAATGATTACATAAAGTTAATTGTAATTTTGAAAGTTTTAGCTATTCGGGAAAGAGGATCATTTAAAATAACTTCTTTCTGATGCTCCTATTCTTGTGATTTCCGAAGGGAACCAGGACTTCACTATTTGTAGCGATGCTAGTCGTATTGGTCGGGATGTCGTTCTCTTGCAAAATAGAACGTTATATCATTTATGCTTCTATACAATTAAAGCCTATCGATACTGGGTATGCCACTCATGATCTAGTGTTCGCGGCTATTGTTTTCACATTTAGAATTGGCATCATTGTTTTGGGAGAGAAATTTGTTCTCTACACCAAACATAAATCTTTGGAGTATTTATTTTGTCAAAAGGAACTTAATTTGCATCTACATCGTTTGCTCAAGTTCCTTGCATCCTTCGATCATGATATTCTTTATACTTTGGAAAGGGAAATCGTGTTGCCAATGCCCTTAGTCGTAAACAACAGATGGTTGCTTCTTTGATGATGTCCGATTGGAATGATTTTTTTGACAGGTTCAATGGGCGTACCCTTATTATACTATGTTGTTGTCTAATTTATTTGAGTTTCGGGTACATCGGACGTATTGTTATTATACTATGTCGTTGTTTAGAATTATTCGGGCATACCGTTATTAGATTTCGTCGTTTCACCGGCTCGATTTTCTGATATTCATGACATTTTTCCACGTTTCTCAACTAGGAAATGCCTTATGGATTCTGATTCTATTCTTGAGCCTGGTGTTATTGAAGGAGTTGAAGTTTCACCAAATTGACTTATGAGCGAACACATCTGGACTTACTCTCTCGTGCTCTTAAGGGTGAACTTCTTACATCAAATTTTCTTTTTTGTTGATATGCTTTTATGGTTGTTACTTTTTATTTTATTCTTAAGTATTGCGAGGACGAAATTTCTTCAAGGAGGGGAGTCTGTAACAACCCGCATATTTTATGATTGTATATTTAAATATTGCATCGTTAATCAGATTTATGTCTGAAATGCTACCTTTTGCAAACAGTATAATTAGGACTCGAGACCACTTCCATTGAGTCCAAAATGGTGTTTGCAACCTTTTTGAGTATAAAGATCGATATGTTTGGAGTTGAGTAAAATTTTGACACTTTCACTTAATGCTTTGGGTTTGGGTTTCAGCTCATTAACCTAACATATCAACCCAACTCCACTCCACTCCTCTTCATTCCTTCATAATATTTCCTAACACTTCAAGCTTTTGTAACAGTGGGGGAAGTGAAAAGGAAACAGAAATTCCTAAGCCCTAGTGAAAAGGAAACAGAAATTCCTAAGCCCTAGCTTTGATTAGGAAACTCAAATTCAAGTCCAAAATCCAAGAGAAGCTTAAGTAAGCATCCTCTCTATCTTCTCCAACTCAATCCCTCTTCCATTTTCAAAAATTCCTACACCCTAACTTAGGAAATATTTTCTTATGAACTTAGATTGAAGCTTCTTGAGTTGAGATGAAGAGTGGTTGATCTTGCATTTTTTAAAAGCTTCTCCTTCATTGTTTTTGTGTAAAAAAGTGAGTTTTTGAACTCACATCTATGTCTATATTTTTGATAGTAGTTAGGAAGTGATTCCTGACATCTATTCCTTGTTCATATGCTTTGGATTGAATTGGTTTTATGAATATTCCAATTTTCGGTGTTTTGAAGTTAAAACTTTAAAAATCTTAGCTATGATGTTTGATCATGCTTTTGGTGGCGTATCGAAGAGCCTGTACGGCTGGGTTGCCGATTGGCGTAAACCCCTAGCGCCCATCGCTCGATCGATCGCAAATTATTTCGGATTTTTCCCCTTCGGGGCTAGGCTGAGAATACTGAAATTTCCAGTACAGTCGATTGAACTAAAAGGTTAGTCGACTGAACCGAACTCATGAATTTTCCTGGGCCAGTATCAGTCGATTGACCACTTTGGGTCAGTCAACCGAGCCTGGAAACCGAAAGTTTCCAGGCATGATTCAATCGACTAACCACCCAGGTTCAATCAAATGAACCTGGAAACAGAAAGTTTCCAGGAGTTGTATCAGTCGACTGACCACCCTGGTCCAGTCGACTGAATCTGCTGTCTCTGCCTATTTTGCCTTTTGTGTTTGAGTTTTCGATTTTTAATCGATTCTTGTTTCTCCAACTTGTTGTTATCACCTTTGTTGACTTTGATAACTTCTTTTTAAGGATTTTTAGGGAATATCCATTTTGACGGATTTGATATCGATTTCTTTGGATTTGATTCACGTCTTTGTATGTGAATTTTTGGTGGTCTCCGCAATCATTTTTGTGACTTGTCACTGTGAAATACAAAGGTTTCTATACTAGTTGTAAATATCAAAACTCTTTCATTTAAAATGATTTCAACTCTCCTTTTAATACAAAGCTCGTTTATAAAACCATTTTCCAACCTATTAGTATATACAAACATTTCCCTCATTTGTTCTAGAAATCCAATTAAACGACATAACAAAACAAGTGGTATGGAACGCTTTTGTTTACTTTGTCGGTTAATTCTTAGACTTGTTCGATTGAAACTCTTGCGACAATTTTTGATTGGAAATCTACAATTTGTTCGTAAATATTTAAGTTAAGCCAGTGGTTATGGGACATGAAGCTAAACTCATTTTACTAGCTTAGTGTAATTAACACTTCGTGATGATCGATGATGATCATTTTGTGATTTAGACTTGCGATATGCAACGTCTCTTTGTCCACGTTGGAGGCTATACCTCGTTTTATTGAGTTTTCCCTCATTTCTTTTATAGGCTAAAGACCTATGCCTTCTTTGGAGTTTCGACTCATTTTTGTGGACTAGCAACCCATGTTCTTTTATGGAGTTCGGTTCATCGGGAGTAACGCTGCACTACGTCATTGTTCCGTATTATTGGAGTTCGGTTCATCGGGAGTAACATTGTACTATGTCGTTGTTCAGTATTATTGGAGTTCGGTTCATCGGGCGTAACGCTATACTACGTCGTTGTTCCGTATTATTGGAGTTCGGTTCATCGGGCGTAACGCTGTACTACGTCGTTGTTCCGTATTATTAGAGTTCTTTTCATCGGGCGTAATGCTGTACTATTTCGTTATTCCGTATTATTGGAGTACGGTTCATCAAGCATAACACTGTACTATGTTGTTGTTTTGAATTATTTGAGTTTCAGATTCCTCGGGCATACCGATATTGAACTACGTCATTGCACCGGCTCTATGGTTAGCGACCATGGGTTAGCGATCCGTTTGTGATACACGTGTTGGTGAGTTTTCATGATCCCGTTTTGTGATAGGCCTCCCTCTTTTGTGATTTCTGGAGTTCTAGTTGATGATTTCTAGAATTTTTGATTTACCAATTTTGTGATTGACATTGATATATTTGTCAATATTTGTGGTTTGGTGAATAAAATAAAGAATATGACATTCTTTTTAGTGCTTTGAGATTCTTGAGATATTGTAGGATTTTTGTGTTGTCTAATGTATACTTTTCATAGTATGGTGTATTTTTTTTATACGTTTTTGTCATATCTCTTCTTCTATCTCATTTTATCTGATATTTATAGCTAGACTGATCCGTTTATTATTTTTTTATTAAATAATACTCGAGTCAGACTGAGATCTTACAGGTGCTTCTACTTGACTCATCTTCTGGGAGTATTATTTGACTTTTGACTAACTACTCTGGTTTAGTAGTTTTTTGTTGTTATATATACGAGATAGAGACTCCTTGATGTATACATATTCTTTTGTGTAGCACTTTTATCTATTCTTTTGTGATATTGTGCATCTTGTTTGACCACTACTCTGATGTACAGTTCTACGTGTTATATTCATATCTCTTTCCGCCTTTGTAATATGGGTATCTGTGACTGATTAGTGTTATGCTTATTTCTATATTTGTTTTCGAAGATCATATAGCCACTGTGTAGTAGCTTTGAGTTTGTATCGGTATTTTGGATTTCCTATTGAAATGAAATGCATGTTATACTATCTGACATATTGGTGCTCGCACAAAGCAATTACACGGATGGTCATTCCTCAACAGCCTTATTTTTCGTACTAGTTGACGGCATTACTCCGTAGCGTCCTTGGCTAGCGTGAGTATAGAGGTGGGGCATCACAAAATTATTATTTAAATTTTTTATATACTTTATTCCAAAATCCCTATCTACAATATCCCGTATTTGTTACGCACAAATTTTCAAACCATTTATTTTATCCAACTGATTAACCCAAAATTCTTTATAACCATTTTACTTCAAAGCCCTTTTTAAAATTCTTCCAAATTCAAACCCTATTTTCTATTGGTAATTTAAAATACCAAAAATCAAGGCCAAACAACCATAACATCCAATAAATTTAAACCCCACAGTAATCTATCACAGATTATTCCAACAAAACTTATATCACTATATATGAAATTAAATATAATATTTTTAAGGAATACAGTTGGGTCTTTCCAACTTGTTCCCTACATCCACAGATGTTAGCACAACATAAGTATACCAATTCCGCTTCAAGGCGGAATATCGCGGTATATAGGGTAGTCCGCTATTACGCGAGGGGTATAGGGTCTAATCTTCTATATATATGTGGGAATATCAATCACTCCAATATATATATATACTACTATATATAATATCACATCCAACTGATAAAAATGTTTCAATTCAACCAATCATTCATATATAAATTTTAACTATTTAAAATTAAAGCCAACAGTCCAAAATTGCGTGAGATTAACTCGCCTTGAGTTTTATTTTGCCAAACGTTCCAATTTTAAATTGAACCGAGCACGCTCGATTTAACCTAAAAATTTTGCTTGCTCTATTCGACTCTAAACCTGCTCCAACATGTAATGCTCATCGCCACAATTTCATCGCCGTTTGTTTCATCTAATTTCGATCTCGTATGACCAAGATACAAATTTCTAAAGGTTGGAATATAATTTATATAAATAAAATTTTCAATTTTCAACTTGCTTTTAACCTTATCACATCTTGGCCTTTCGATCATGCCTTTAAAAATTTAGGCCGCATGTATCTTCTTCTTCTTGCACGTTCGTTCAGTGTTGAAACCCATCTTGCTCAACCGTTTTTACCAATCGAGGCACCCCAATCGACCACCTCCTCGATGATCGGCCAGCACCAACATGTAGCCTCACGCGAGCCCTACCACCGGCCAACGACCGTAGCTGCCAGGCCCCACCATCGCCTCAATTTTCATGCTCAAACTCGCGACCTACCCCTTCGATTTGCCGCCTCCTCGAGCCACCATAGCCAAGATCCACCGTTGGATCTATAGAGGTCGATTAGTTCATCGACCTTGTTGTTCAAAGCTTAGCTTGAAAGTTTATGGATTTGTGGAGATCGAGGGATGCAAATAGGAGAGTTTCGACCATTAAACAATAACTGGCGGCTACGCTATTTGATTAGGGTTTTACTGTTTTTCCATGTATATATACAAACGTATATATATTATTTAAATATTATTTCTAGTTTTAACGTGCTTTTCAAATGAACTCCAAAAAAAATGTGCCGCTTGATGTTTAGACTGTTTTACCCCTATTTCGAACACAATGGAACATGTTTCGTAGCCTAATTCGATCGTATGTGGAAGACAGCTTTTTGAATCGAATTAAAATAATAAATTTTCGATATTTATTTCAACGTGTTTCTATCCCGTACGACCAAATGGTAACTACAAATGTTTCAAAAAATTTAAATATGATAATAATATGCTATTACGGATCCAATGGAACTAGTTTCATTGAATTCCGAGACTGTGTCCTGGAAGGCTATTTTAATGCGTCGATTAAATCGAGCGATTGTCAAAAGTTGAAATCGTTTAAAATTTATATGTTTAAAACTTACTGATCCATTATATATCATATAGAATTTATATCCATATAAGAAATCATTTCAATTTATATTAAATAAAATACCATTATTTGCACTATTACCATATATTGAATTTCACTATTGAATTAATATATAAATTTCCGATTTTAACTTATCGACTTCTTAATCCCATTCAAAAGTCTAACATCGTAATTATAATACGAATAAAATTTTAAATCAACTTAGAAATCATTTATGTTCATATCTAACTCTAGATTCCCATTTTTACCCAATTTCCAATATCAATTTACTATTTTACCAAATCAAATAAATCGCTATATTTCGGATTTTAAACTATTTCACTGGTTCTTCTATATTTGAAATCAATTAATAATTCAAACTCATCATTTCAAAATAAATTAAATGTTCAAAAGTGAACGACCAAAATTCCGGGTCCTTATAGGACCACTTTCGGGAAGTTTATAGAAATATCATTTAAAGATCCTAGTCCAAGGAGAGAAAATTTTCTATATGCATTACACTCATTCCGGGAAGGATTAGAAACCATATCTACTGTTAAAGAATTCCCAGACATTTTTCAAGAAGTAAAAAAGTTAACCCCCACATCGAGAAATTGAATTTCATATTGATTTGAAATTTGATGCAAGGCCAATTAAACAACATGACCGAAGGATGGCTCCAAATGAGAGGGAGGAGTTAAATAACCAAACCCAAGAGCTATTGAAGAAATGGTTGATAAAACTAAGTTGTTCAAGTTAAGGATCAACAATAGTTTTTGTTGCCAAGTCGTATAGATCTCTAAGGTTATGTGTAGACTACCGAGATTCGAATAAACAAACGATTAAGAACAAGTATCCTTTACCATGAATAAATGAATTGTTTGATCAGTTACATGGTACTTGGATATTCTTGAAAATGGATCAAGCTATAGATTCCATTAGCTAAGAATCATAGAAGAATGCATCCATCTAGCTGCATTTAAAGGTTCGAACACTTTCTTCGAGTGGTTGGTTATGCATTTTGTGCTAACCAATGCACGCGCTTATTTATAAAACTTATGAATATAGTATTTAGAGACGTACTCAATAAATTCATGTTAGTCTTTGTCGATGATTTCCTTATCTATTCTAAGATAGACGAAGAACACGAAAGGCATCTAGAAATTGTGTTGGTAATATTGAGAAATAATGTGCTTAAAGTTAAATTCTCAAAATGCCATTTTTTGGAAAAGGAGGTAAGATTCCTTAGACATATAGTGTCAAAGATGGGATTTCAGTAGGTTTTGTAAAGGTTGTCGCTATTCTAAATTGGAAGCAACCATATAACTCCTAAAGAAACTCGTAGCTTATTAGGCTTTGCAGGGTATTATAGAAGATTCATTCAAGACTTCTCAAAGATTGCAACCACCTAAAGAAGTTGATAATGAAAGATGCTAAATTTTTCTGGACTCGTAAATGTAAAGCAACATTCCAGGAATCCAAATAGAGGTAAATAACTGCTCTAATCCTAGCAGTTATAAATGGAAACAGTGGATTAATCGTTTATACAGATGCTTGTGGAGAAGGATTTAGTGCAGTCCTGATGCAAGAATATAAGGTGATTTCTTATACGAGTAGATGGTTGAAGGTTCATGAGAGGAATTATGCAACACATGATTTAGAATTATTAGCCGTGGCATTCGCATTAAAAATATGGAGGCAATATTTGCTGGGTAAGACGTTTTCATAGTTTGTTTCAATTAAAACTTTGAATTGACCTTAGTAAATAAAACTCCCTCTTTTACTTAGGTGAAAAGTTAGAGCTATTTACGAATCATGAATTTTTAAAGTATCTTTTCACGTAGAAGGATTTAAAGATGAGGCAGCAATGGTGGTGGGAATTTCTCACATCTTATGATCTAGATATTTTATATGCTCCTGGGAAATCCAACGTAGTAGCTGATGCGTTAACTAGGAAATATGTTGTTATTTGTTGTTTGATAGTTACTCCATCTCTTCTGGAAAGAATTTCCAGCAAGTAAAAAGAAGATTAATTCCTAAATAAGATTTTCAAAGCTAAATACAAAGGGCATAATTCAAGCTTTGAATTTGACAGCCACAGAATTTCACGATTGAATTAGCGAATTTATGTTTCGGATGTGGAAAATTTTAGGCAGGAGGTGTTAGCTGAATGTCATAGATCGAAACTTAACATTCATCTAGGAATTAACAAAATGTACAAAGATACGAAGCGCATATTTTGGTGGAAAAGCATGAAGAGTGACATATCCATTTATGTTAGCCGATGCGTAAATCGTCAACAAGTCAAAAGCGACCAACGGAAAATTGCAGGGTTTCTTAAACCGTTGGAGATTCCAGTTCGGAAGTGGGATCAAATATCAATGGATTTCAGTGATGGCATACCTCGAGAAAGGAAGGGAAACAAAGGCATTTGGTTATCATCGACCGACTATCTAAAAGTGCCTAGTTCATTCCAATTAGGCAAACATGGACCACTGTAAGCCTTGCACATATATATATATATATATATATATATATATATATACATACATACATATATGAAGGAGATTGTCTGATTGTATGGATTTCTTAGCAGTATAGTATGCGATCTGGATCGAATCTTTACTAGTCAGTTTTGAGAAGCATTATAGATAGCTTTAGGAACAAAGATGAATATAACCACTCCCTATCACCCCCAAACTAATGGACAGACGGAGAGCGTCAACTGCATTTTGGAAGATCTTCTTAGAGCATGTATTTTACACTATGGAGGCTCCTGGAAAAATCATTTGCATTTCATAGAATTCTCTTATAATAACAATTATCAAGCTAGTATCGGCATGGCACCATATGAAGCTCTATATGGTCGCCTGTGTAGGTCACCGATACGTTGGATTAAAATTGGAGATCGATCAATACATGGTCTTGATATGATACGAGAAGCTTTAGACAAGGTTGATATGACTAGAAAGAAGCTAAAGGAAGTCTGGAACAAACAAAAAAGTTATGCAGAACAAAGGCGTAGAAAGCTAGAATTCTCAATTGGAGACTCAGTCTTTTTGAAAGTCTCTCCAATTAGAGGAGTAGTGAGATTTGGAAGAGCTAGGAAGTTAACACCTCGAATATTGGACCATCTTCCATTCTTGAATGAATTGATCTACTAACTAATCCAGTATGATTACAAAAAGGTTGGTAGGAATGCACAATGTTTTTCATGTATCTCATTTAAGTAACTATGTGCATGACCCAGAGCAAATCATAGAAACAGTTGCTTAGGAAGACTTGGAGTTGGAATCAAATTTGGCAGTTATTAGACAACCTGTTCGAATCACCGATCGTGATGAGAAATGATTAAGGAGGAAGGTATTGAGGTTAGTCAAAATTAAATGGAGTGGAGATGCTGAGGATTGCACTTGGGAAACGGAAGATAGAATGAAAAAGGCATATCTTGAGTTTAGAATTGAAGAATGAGCTATATCATTGTACTATATTCACCACCTATGATGTAGTCACTTATCCATATTTTTGTATATATATTCATTATATCGAATATATCTCCTTTTGAACTATTTTTTTCTTATCTTGACTTCGAGGATGAAATTCTTTAAAGGAGAGGAGTCTGTAACGACCTGTAAATATATCACTTTAAATAAATGATCATTTAGCTTTATTGATATAACAATAATTTTGTAAACAATTATTTATATTAATTCATAAGGTTTTATAAATCAAATATTATCATTTTCATTATTTAGGAATGATAAGAAAATTTATTTATAAAACTTTTCTACAAATTTATGCATATTTATTCAAAAGAGAAAACATGACCAAAAACCAAAATGGGGATTTGTAATGATACAACGTATGGAACATGTGCAACTTTGTAGGAATATGTTACATAGACATACACCTATACAAGTGCATACATGAAATATGCACATGAACATATATATACCAAAATAATTAAGTATAAAAGTATATTATAAAATATATATATATTATATTTTATGATTTCTTAGTCCTTAAGTATACATAAGTCAACATATGCATACATGAGATGATAGATATGATGGGTACATGGAGGGGGTGTTTTTCGTGCATAAGAAAGGGGGAGGTACGTTGGAGAAGCCTTGAAATGGTGATGCAAAAGGTGATGTGTGAATAGATATTTTGCTCTCTTTCATTTCCTATAAATACCCTACCCTCTTCTCTTCATTTTCATTTCATCTTCTTATTCATACCACTGAGCTTTGTCTTCCACTTTAATGGCTTTCATCCTAAGAGAAATAATGTCAAAATTTTATTTCTAAAAAGAATTTAAATTATAATATATAGTTATATATACCTATACACCTCAAAAATTTCCCAAAACTCCACCTTTTTCTTTATTCTTTAAATCCCCACCCCACTTCATCATTAGGCTGAGCATTTTTGTAACGACCCGCCTTTCTCTCTCACCATAGAAAGACGCATCATCTTTAAGAAAGAAATGGATAAGAAACAGCATCAGAATCTCAATAGGGGAATGAATAAATTATATTAATCACATAAGTATTACATAGTATACAACATCTATCAGAGTTACAAAACTTATACATTACATACTAGACAGTTATGAACACCTGTCTAGTTATTACAATACAAGATACAATTCAAACAAATGACTCAGAGATCAACACAGCAGAACCACCTATATATCTACAAATGCTGAAGCCTCCTGCTCCATATCTCCTCCAGAATTCATCAAAGCTAACCCGAATCCCTTGGCTACTCGTAAAAATTTAAGTACCCAAGATTTTAAGAAAACAGAAGATAAACTCCAGGTCAGACATGGGTCTGGTATTAAAGTTGCTTAACTTTGAAAAACCTTTGATAACAAAAGGTATCTCGTAAGACTTCTCGCACATAAACACGGAAAAGTTTTTACCTTACGATAACCAAAACATTCGATAGGAAATTCAGTGATATTATAATAGGGTCGGTTTCAAGTAAAATACAAAAGTAGCTGGAATGCTTACATCTCACGTTCCAACATAGCTGGGCACAACTAAAACGTACAGTGCTTATTGGAGATTGGATTCCACACATTGGCAGGGCTACTAGGGTACCGCCCGTCACGGTACGTGGCCTAGATCAATGTACCGAGGATTACTCCCAATCCCCTACAACACAAGACCGGAACCATCCCATACTGGATAGTCCCGAACAAGACAGCCCCGATAGTTGGAGCTCATAACTGCCCACATAGCCGAATAAAAAGGGACCTCTAGACAGGGGAAAATCTCGTCCTACTTGGGTGCTACCCACTTAGCCTTGCTGCACCTCCCTTGCTTTAGCCATTCCTAGTTGATGAGGCTTGAGGCTACGATTACCTTTATAGAACACATCTATCTTAAAATGTTCATCGTCCACCTGACGATGTTCTGAAAGCATTCAATCCATACAAGTTCGTTTCGGGTTCAAAAGAAACCGAAGGCATTATCTCGTTACACTCATTTTGGAATCACCCTCAGAGTTAACGATAATAACCCTTGCACTCTGAATCTTCATCTTCACTTGAGATTCAAGACCTATCATTTAATTTGGATCAATGTGGTTTTCGGATATCCAAATCTGGAAACCCGATCCCGGTCTCATCGAAATCCAAAACGCCGTCTTTTAAAGCCAAGTTGTTTTTAAGTTAAAACAGTTTGATTTATTATCTATATTCACAAAGATAGATAATTCACATCATCACAAATAGATAATCCACATTATCATCACAATTCAACCAAAGCACCCAATATCACAGATTAGCACATATCTCATATTAGAGATAAACAATTCAAGGCATTAAATAACATTCAGCCATCAATAAGCAAAGATCTATTAATCACACCATCTATAATTAATTTAAAATGAATGTAATTAATTGCTTCATCTCTAATTAATTTAAAATAAATTAAATTAATTACTTTCATCACATAAATCTTGCTTACTTAACCATTAATTAATTACAGATCAATTAATTAATCATCCTCTAATTTTTCATCTTAATTAATCATCCTTGATTAATTATCTTCTAATTACATTAAGTAATTAGTTTTTAATTAATTACACAAATAAATTATGCTTAACCATCTACAGTAATTAACCTTTAATTACTTCCATTAACTAACTAACTATGATTAATTACATTAATCCTTAACTAATTGCAATTAATTAATTACTTATAATCACTCATTATTGATAAATATCTTTAATTAATCAATCTTTAATTGCATCATTAATTATATTAATTAATGATCCTTAATTTATTCTTTAATTATTATTCTTTTAATTAATCACATTTAATTATTTAATCTTTAATTAATCTCATTAATCAGCCTTGATTAATCACATTCAGTAATTAGTTACCCTTAATTAATTACCTTACTTAATTAACTTCAAATAACTTTATTAATCAATTCTTAAATTAGTTTCACTAAGTAATTAACTATTAATTAATTTCACTAAGTAAATACCCTTCTTATTAATTACACAAGGTAATTAAACCCAAATTATTTCCTTAAAAATTACCGCTCCAATTTAATTATATCCAATAATTACCCATTAATTACTTTACCAAGTAATTACGCTTTTTCAATTACATTCAGTAATTATACTTAACAAATCATCAAGTGATTATCTTAAATTAATTAAACTAATTAATTAACTTGACTAATCACATTACTTTAATTAATTACATTAAGTAATTAATCCCTTAATTACTTTCATGGAGAATCTTGCTTAAACAATTCCATTAATGATTATCTTTAATTAATTAATCCAATAAATTATTAAAATTAATCACATTAATTAATTATTTAATAATCCCTAATTAAGGATCTTCACATTAACTATTAACAATTCTTTAGTTACTTCTCTTAAGTAATTAAACTTTAATTAACCATCATTTATTACACTAAGTAATTAATTTTTAATTACCAATTAATTTATCTCTAATTACCTAATTAATTAAGTGCTTAACTATAACTTAATTAATTTTTAATTACTTTAATTACTTGATTAATTAATTTCAAGTTATTAACTAATAATCTATACTTATCTAATTAATGATCCTTGATTTCAAATTAATTAACCTCTAATTATTTAACTTTCAAACCTTAATTACTTATTTATTCTCCCATTATTAATTAATTAACGTAACTAATTATTCTTTAGTTAAAGTCAAATCATTAAATATTAATTAACTTGATATAAACATTATTCTTATTAATGACTTAATTTATCATTTACAAAGCCTTTGAAATCTTATTTTTAAATTTATATTTTAAATTTCTTTTTTTAATTTAAGATTTAAAAATGATTAACACATTCAACTTTAATAAAATTTAAATCAATTTACAAATCTTTTAAATCAAATGTTAAAGAATACTTATTTTATATAAAAGAGATTTATGAAAGTTTTTAAGCCAAAATTTATTTAAATTTAATTTTTTTTTATTTTAGAAACTTTTTAAAATCTGCTTTATAAAGTTGCTTCGAGTTCAACCCGCAAGCCAATCGAGTACTTACCCGAGTAAACCCCACTTTTCCTTTTTTTTTCAAAATTTAGTTTAAGTTTAAAGTTTTAAAATCTGGAACTAATCACTCACGAGATTCCCGAGCACCTACTGGAGTTAATACCCTTCAATCTTGAAACCTTCTTCGAGACGTCGCTGCCGTGCACATACACCGGCCCACCAGCCTCCTCCGACCATCCATGATGACTCACTCATGTCGACGATCAACCCCAAACCAGATTACGATCATCGGATCCTCGATAACCACTCGAAATCAAAATCGAGCATTAAGGCATAAACCTGGAACAAGAAGCACAACTTTTAAACTCCTCGTCTTCACGCCTCTGATCACTGGAATATCTAAACTTCCGGCCTCGCCTTCGCTAACACCTATGCTATCATTTCCCAGAACCCCATGCAGCTCGATTCACTATAGATGCCACGGTGATCAAATTTCTGACCAAGTCTAAAACTAAGGCTACAGACTTATATCGATCACCGCCGCCGCTACAATGACTTGATCACCAATGAGAAAATTTCCCCAAACTTCCTGATCACCCTTCCACCTCCAGTGATAACCACGACCATCTCGATCAACTAGATCGCCAGAGACGACCCAAAGCTCTTAATACCGATCAACTCGAATTGCTCCCTCATCCTAATACTAAAAATTGTGATTTTATTTTTAAAAATCATATCTTTGAATAGTAATTTGGTTTACATTCCTAGATTGGTAAATTAAGACGTTTAAATTTGCAATTACTTCAAGCATGCTCTGTTCTTTTTGATTTCCAGGGACATTTTAGATTTATTTTAAGTTAAATAAAATTTTAACTTTGATTTATGATGAAACAAACAAATTTTGTTTGAATTCTAAAACCTAAAAGAGATTAGTTAAAGAGATAATGGATTTTTAACCAAAATCTTAGTTTTAAAACTAAGAACAGGCAAGAACAGATACATAACAAGCACACATATATACATTCATATATACAGAAGGTTCACCAATACATACACACACAAAGCATACTCATTCCCAATAATCCACATGCAAACAGATATTCAATACTTAAGCTTTCTAAAAAAGTGATGTTACTCATCACTTAAAAATGATGAACAAAGCACTTTTAATTTGAAAAGGCTTTTAACTACGAAAACTTGAATTACTGTAATATGCTTCTGATATTAAACTAGAATGTTGAAGATGCTTAAATGTTGAAGAAAATTAATTGAAAACAGAGATGAACTGCTTTGGTTTGAACTTGCTTAATTAAATCTCAGGTTTGCAAAAGAAACAAGCTTTTGAAAATCTCAGGTTTTAAGAATGCATGCAGGCTTTGAGTTGTTTTGATTCGAAAAGAATTACATTTTTGACTTGAAGAAGAATGTTCAGGTTTTAGGCAAATGGTTTGATTCTTGGAAATGAATAACAGGTTAAAGAATTTGATTTCTGGTTTGAGGTGGTACTTGATCATAGATTTGGATGAGTTTCTGGTTGAAGAAATGATACAGGTTTTGGGTTTAGATTTGAAGATGATTAACAGCTTTTGAACTTTGATTTGTTTCTGGTTTGTCAAGATATTTATTATAAATTTTATTTTGAGTATACAAGTTTTAAATTTTCTTAGCTTTTGATTTGAAAAGAATATAAAAGAAATTGAAGGGAAGAGGCATATGTTTATATAAGCTGAAAATATTATTTAATAAAAATGAAAGAAAAATCAAAATTTAAGATGACACATGTTTAAAATTTAACATTTGTCAATTGCCTTACTTTATTAACTAACACTTGTTATAATGTGTCTTGATTTTATTTCACTTGTCCTTTAAGTAATTTTTATTTAATTTTAAATGTTAATAAACAGTTTTATACTTACTTTATTATTTTTAAATGCTTATCTTTATATATACATGAATTTCCTTAGAGAAAATAAAATAAAACAAATTATACACATATTTTTAAATCCAAAATATTTTGAAATATATAACTTTTGAATTTCAATTTTAAATCCAAATTCAAATTCAAATTAAATTCAAAAATCCAATTTAAAATCAACAACATATTAAATTTGAAAATAACAATTCAATTTTCTTTAAAATCTATTTATAAAAATAACCCATTATTATTATTGGTTGAAAATAACAAATTGCTAATTTTAAACAATTTATAAAAGAAACTATCTCTTTATTTATAATTTACTTATATTACTAAATGAATTAATGATCATATGTAAATTGTATTTTAAACTTATATATATTTCCAAGTCATATTTATCAAGTAATTTTTAAAAATAAAACAAATATTTTTTGTTAATTTCATTTAAATTTAAGCTAAATATATTTTAGACAATTAGACACTTACCTTAAATTATTTGAAACTATATGGTTATTTATTTAAATAAGCTTTGAAAAGTTTTATATTAATTTAAATTAAAATTTCCAAATTACCAAAATATATTAGAATTTGAAAACATGATTTTTATTTATTTATTAAATTTCAAACCAAAACTTTTCTATTTACAATATATGCAAATATATATATATATATATATATATATATATATTATAAATAGAAAACATTTTATTAATTTCAAAAGATAAAATTTAGCAATTAAATATTTATTAGCTTTTTAAAGAATGAATTGCTAATTTAAATTAAAATTATAAAAGACAATTATTAAATCAATTTAATTATTAATATAGATTATTAAATTGATATTGCCCAAAATTCTAGGTCATCACATTCCTCCTCCCTTAAAAGAATTTCGTCCCCGAAATTTAAAAGCAAAGGTAATTTAATAACCCATTAAAGATTTTAATTTAAATCACAAGCATATATTATCTGCCATATGCTAATAACCATAGCAACCAATTCACTCAATCAAACAAATTTAATGATCCTGGCACAAATCAGGACAGACTTCCAAGAACTACATAGAGTTTCCTAGGTGTAAACACTGGGATACTCGCTCTACTGAATCCAAACTAGCTATACTACTAAGCTACAAAGCTCCTACTCATCTAGATATACAATCTAAACAGGATATCAGACCATTGATAAGTCTGACTCGACTACCAAATTCTTCTGAACTGCTGGTTCCACGACTAGTGATGGATCATACATGTACTCCCTCAGAGATACGCGAAACACGTTGAATTGTAGTCATCCAAACTGGCAATTTAATCATGCAGGCCAAAACACTTATCCTTATCAGAACACAAAAAAGATCCAATACCTCAGAGCTAGCTTTCCAGTCTTACCAAATCTTATAGCTCCATTCGTCGAAGAAAACTTGTCCAAAATCAAATCTCCGGCTTCAAATTCCAAATTCCTCCATCTCTTATCCGCAAAACTTTTCTGACGATCCTGGGTTGCCTTCATCCTTCTTGATCAGCTAAAACTTCGTTGATGCCTCTAGAAACAAGTTGTACTAAAAACAACCCAACAGAATGATTCTCTCAAGATCAATCCAAAATCAAGAACACAAACTCCACTTCACAAATAACAGAAGACTACAAACTTCTCTTCCAATTCGGAAAAGACAAACAGGTCCACTCGCAAATCTTGCCTCAGATCCTAAAAACTTCCTGCAGAAACCCTCTAATCCAAAACACTGCAACTTCCAGTTGCTTCTACTCTATAACAGCTGCTACTTCGCTTCCGCTGCGCAACTCTGATCTGGAATAGATGAGAATGCCGATGATGAGCACATGCACAAACTTGACCGACACATCCTAGATGACACGGTTCATCAAATCCATAAAGAGAAAAATCAAAAGTTCCACCAAACTTCTCTCTAGGGGCCATCCTTCTACTAAACTGTACCCCCGGTAACACTCCTGAAATCCTAGTCCAAACGAAATCTCAATCTCCAGATGCTATGGTAATCCTCGATTTCTACGAAGACATCCGGAAAAATCTTTGATAACTTCAATAACTCATACATCCCCTAGAGATGCCTCGATCGCAAGCAAAAGATTACTCAAGAAAACAATCAACTATCGAAAGTCACTTTTGCGATCAATCCCAACCTAATTTCCAAAGAAACTATTCTCTCTTTGCTAATCAGAACAGCTTATGCTAAACTAACTAATCCATCAAAGAAATGGATCCACTCTGATGCTTCTGAACTCTACCTCTAGAAAACTGCTAAGCCAGAAGACCTTTTGCCGACACGCTCCGAGCTATAATGTTTCCACAGATTCCAAAGACTTGCTATCCAAAGCTCTTTGAACCTCAAAGCCACATCAACCAATCCCACACAGAGCCTCGAGATGGGAAGACATTTCCTCAAGAAACTCAGGCCTCAACCCAAACACAAACACCCTGCTGAACCCAGTCTCATCACTGATGCAGACACACTTCCTTAAACTTGCTTCAAAAGAAACATCTTCAGAAACATCCATAGTTACTGTTTCTCATCACACAGTTGCTCCTTCCCGAACTTGCCAAGATACCATCACTAGCTTCTACTTATCTTACGGATCACTTGCACTTCAAAGATGGACTCTGAACCTAAAAATGGTTTTCTTCATAGATTGGTGACATCCTTTCACGATTGCAAAGCTTACTCAAGACGGTATCGGGTCTACAGTCTCGGCAGATGCACTTCCAACCTCAATCACTCGGACCACTACCATTGGTAGTCATGTTACACACACCACTACCTTATCTACCTTTAGAACTCATATTGGAAAACCCGAATAGGTAACCCAACGAAGAGGTTGAAATATATATATATATATATATATATATATATATATATATATATGTGTGTGTGTGTATGTATGTATGTATCAAAATTAGAAATACGCTCTCTCAAGAAAGAAATCACTCCAAAGCCTAAGTATTCATTCAACCTAGCGCTCTAATACCAACTATAACGACCCGCCTTTCTCACCACAAAAAGATGCATCATCTTTAAGAAAGAATGTGATGGTAAAGAGAAAAGATAGAGAAGAAAGAAAGAAACAACATCAGAATCTCAACAGGGGAATGAATAAAATATATTAATCACATAAGTATTACATAGTATACAACATCTATCAGAGTTACAAAACTTATACATCACATACTAGACAGCTATGAACATCTGTCTAGTTATTACAACACAAGATATAATTCAAACAAACGACTCAGAGATCAACACATCGGAACCACCTATATATCTACAAATGATGAAGCCTCTTGCTCCATATCTCCTCCAAAATTCATCAAAGCTAACCTGAATCCCTTGGCTACTCGTAAAAATTTGAGTACCCAAGAGTTTAAGAAAACAGAAGATAAACTCCGGGTCATACATGGCTCTGGTATTAAAGTTGCTTAACTTTGAAAAACAAGGCCGGAACCATCCCTTACTGGATAGTCCCGAACAAGATAACCCCGGTAGTTGGAGCCTACAACTGCCCAGACAACCGAATAAAAAGGGACCTCTAGACAGGGGAAAATCTCGTCCTACTTGGGTGCTACCCACTTAGTCTTGCTGCACCTCCCTTGTTTTAGCAATTCCCGGTTGATGAGGCTTGAGGCTACGATTACCTTTATAGAACACATCTATCTTAGAACGCTCATCGTCCACCTGACGATGTTCTGAAAGCATTCAATCGATACAAGTTCGTTTTGGGTTCGAACGAAACCGAAGGCATTTGTAACAACCAGATATTTTCAGCCATTCGCATCCGCACACTTCGGACTTGAATTTCTCAAAATACCGCATTGTAAATAAATTTGAAGCAAATGAAACACAATCACAGAATCACAAACACAGAATTATTAGAATAACTCGCAGTGGAATTACCATAGTAGTTCATGAAGCTACTATAACAAACTCTCAAAACATAATACATAATATCAGTCTGAAAACATATACAATAGATATCTCCAATACATAGAATTTTAAAAATACCAGAGCTGAAATAAAACAACTGGAACTGAAAAGGAATAGATAACTAGACAAGCGGAATCTCCAACGATTCCTAGCTCTAGAAAGAATTCCAAAGCTATGCTGTAAACACTCAGGCTGACCCGAGCATAAAGTAAAACACAAAACACTCGAGTCAGGATAACATATACTTATATAATGTAAACCAACTCAAGTGAAATATAGCAGCAATGCATAATAAATTAAAGGATGCTTGGGACCGCCGATCCTCTAAGGATCAGTTAAACAAAAAATTTAAATATATTCGTGGTTAAAATTTCAAAATAGTAATTTATATTTTGAAATCAATTATCATTTCAAAAATTCAATATCATTCAAAAATCCATTTCTAAAATGTCACAATATCATATCTTTTCAATACTACGTTTATTTTATTTAAAATACCATTTCAATGCATATTTCAAAATAGCTTATATTTCAAACAAATTACTTCATTTTAAATCATTAAAATGAAGTTATTATAATTTCAAAAATTAAATCTTCCAAAGTCCATTTATTTACTTAAATTTATCAAAACAATGAAAATTCACCTTTTGCAGCATTTGGAAAATGCTACAGAAAGTTACTGTCAAAACAGTTCAATTTAACAAAAGACAGCATTAAAAATACTATAATAGGGTTACATTAGTTCAAATGAAAACTTACTTAAATTCCATAATTATAACACTTACAAAGTACTATAATATCCCTTTATTAAAATTTATCCATTTGGTTCATTTATGTCAACTACAACATTTACAATTGTTGTAATATCCCTTACCTTAGAAATAATAGCATTTTAGAAATGCTATTAATTAAAATTCAAGGTTTTCAATACAGTTTCACAAAAAAAATATTTTAATATAAATCATTTTTAACTAAAAATCATAATTTATACTTTAAAAGAATCATTTTTAATACCCGTATATTCATGATTTTATAAAGTTAAATTTCTATTCAAAAGTCAATATCTAATAATAATTTACATATTAAATTCAAACATTAAATTTCAATTCTTTATTTAAATTCAAGTATTAAATTTCATTTCTTTAATTAAATTTTCAACCTAACAATTAGATTTAAAATTTCCAAAAATATAACTTATTACCATTTATTTTGCTTAAATTAAAATTTTACTTTTAAACAAAATTTAAAAAATTTCCATTTAAGTTATATTTACAAATTTAACTTAAACATTCGTTTATTCAACATTTTAGCTTATTCAAAAATCATTATAATCTCATAAAAATCATTTAAATTCATTTAAATTCAGAATATTATACTTTTACATTTAAAATATTTTTAAAACATTTCAGAAAAATATTATATAAACCACGGGTCTGTATATAGTTTTCTAGCCTAGATCAAGTGATACAGATATATATCATTTCAATCCGCAATTTACAAAGAAAACCCGGGTTCTATCATTTCAAACCCGCATTCCCAAGTAAAATGAATGAAATGAAAATCGCTTAGGCCTATCATTTTAGCCCATAACGATTTTTCCCTATTCTAAAGTCCGTTCGGGTATGTATCATTTCAACCCATAGCGATTCTAGTCTACAGGGAACTTGTAGTGTGATAAACTGATGAAAATAACATAATAGCATGAAATAACAGTAACCTATGGTATAACAGGTGTAAATATAGGCGTGAACATCATATGAATATAATATAGCAGTTATAACAGGATGATATGCATTTACAGATTCAGGTGATGTCAGTTTATCACTATATAAGTACATATTAGTCTGGTGAGATTTACTCACATGTTCAAAGCTGGAGATCGCTACCAAAGAAACAATACTGACACTACGAAGGCACGACAACGCCACTACAATTTTGAGAGTGGAGGGTCAAAGCTATATCCCTTGAAACATTTAAACAAAACAATACAATATATATAAGTTGCAACACACTTTAACATCAATAACATTAGAAACAACACCCAAAACCATATCCATTTGAATTGCACTTGTTCTCAACCTCAGGTACTTCAGTTAGGCATGTGTTTGGCTCAGCTAACACTGGGAATTGGATCTGGTTTGGGTCCATATGGGTCGGTCTATGTTGTGTTTGAAAGTGGGTTCATGGATCTAAGTGTACAAGGCTATACAAGGCAAAGTATCATCACTTTTAGGCCACAACTTGGTTCGGCCAGAGGCTCAGGGGCTCGGCTAGTAGGTGCAGGTGGTGGTGGATGATGTGGAAGAGGGTGGAAGTCAGGTCAGAGGTGGTGGTGGTTGTAACAACCCTGTATTTTGTGATTTTTTTTGGCATATTTTAACTATTTTAATTGAATTTTTGATTTAAAAACTTATTTTATTTATTTTCAATGATAAACTATAGTTTGATATGAATTATCATTCCAAAGCATGACTAAAAAGAATATTTTCCAAAAAGTGAATTTTTGGTCAAAATAGTCAAACTTTGACTTTTAATTTAAATTTTTAAAAGTTTGAAAATTTAAATTTTATCTTTTATTATGAAAGTACATAAAATTTTAAGAACACTCCTTTTTGTTTCGTTGGAAACAGATTTAAATTGTGAAAGTTATGTATATTTCAATATTGAGTGCAATTTGTTTATTCTGCAATTTTTTTATTTTAAATAGTATAAATTTTATTTTTCTTTTTCATATTTTATTTTAATATGTATTGATATGTTATTTTATGTATTTTTTTGTCTTTTAATATTTTTGAAGTGAGGTAGGAATTTTTCTAGAGCTAGTAGTATTTTTTTGTAATTTCCATGCCTTGTTTTCAATTTTTAAACATTTTCTTTAGTTCTTTTCTATTTTTCTCCAATTTAATTATTTATTTTACTTTAGAAATGATAAATAAATTATTATATTTCAAAAATTTTCTTTAGAATATTTTTAAAATGAAGTAGATATTTTTCCAAAGCCATTGATGTTTTAATTGTAATTTTTGAACCATGTTTTCAATTTTTAAGCAATTTCCTTAAATCTTTTTATATTTTCTTTAACTTTAATTATATATTTTTATTTTTTTCACTTTGTTTCGGTTTTAGATTTACTTGCTGAAGTTTATTTTGTTTTACTTGATTTAAAAGAAAAGGAAATATGGAAGGTTTTAAAAGCTAAGAAACGTAAAGTCGTTTCACCGTTTCTTTTTCAATCAATACACCATTTATTTTGGCCGTACCTTTCTCTAATCTTTTCAGCTGCATTCTCTCATCTTTTTCATGTTATTTCAAAGCTTCTCAACCCTAAAAAAAATCATGGCCTCCATCTCGCAAAAATTTGGTAAAATCTTCTTCTCTTCTCTTGTTTTCTAGTTTTTCTATGTGATTTTGCAACTTGTTCTCAACTTCATGGCTCCACTCCTCCTCAACCAGATCTAGGCCAACCTCCACCACTTTATTCTCTGATCATCATCCACCCTAGATCACCACCATGGCAGGCCAAGCAACCCCAAGGCAAACACCACCACCAAAATCCACAAATCCATCACCTGTGCACTCAAGCTGACCTAGTTTTGGTACCATCACCTTCATCCACCTTTTTCCACCACTTCCACCACCACCACCACCTCTTACCTGACCTCCACCCTCTGCCACATCACCCACCACCACCTGGACCCACTGGCCATGCCCCTAGAGCCTATGGTCGAACTCATTTATAGCATAGAAGTGATGAATTTGCCTTGTAGTTATTGTTTTGTTGCACCTATGTCCATCCACCTTTGCACCATTACTTCCAAGCTATGGCCGAACCATATGAGCCCAAGACCTGATCCTAACCCACTCCTTAGACATGTATTTCAGATCTATAGCTGAAGCATAGGCGGTAGAAAGCAAGTACAAAAAGGTTGGCTTTGTTTTATGCATTTAATTCTAACATTGTTTTATTGAATTCGGGTTTGAAAACTTATGTTATTTGTTTGTTTTATTTGAATGTTTGCAAGGCTATTAGCCTTGTCTCTCCCACACTCATGTCATTATCATGGTTGAGAAAACGAACCCCTTAGTCGAACTTTTGAATGGTTGCAGCAAGGTCAAGTTATTTTGTCTTTGTTGCCTTTCAAATTTTTTTTTTATTTCAATATATTTTGGTTGAATATTCATAAGTTATATTGTATTGTTTTGGGGTTGTTTACAAGATGATATCTTGGCTATTTCTCTCCACTCAAAATCAAAGGTCGTGCCTTTTGGATCTGTTGTGTCATTCAAATTAATATCTCCAGCATAAAAATGTGAGTTATTCTCACCAGACATTATGTACTTATATAAGTAGTAAATTGACACCCTGTGAATCTGTAGAACTATATGATCATGTTATAACTGCTTATATTATTATCATATGATGTTCACACCTGTTATTACACCTATTATATTATATGTTACTGTTATTTCATGCTATTCTGTTTATTTTATCTGTTCATCACACTGCAAGTTCCCTTTAGATTAGAATCACTATGGGTTTAAATGATACATAACCGAACGGACTTTAGAATAGGGGAAAATCGTTATGGGCTGAAATGATAGGCCTGAACGATTTTCAACTTATTTTATTTACTTGGGACTGCGGGTTTGAAATGATAAAACCCGAATTTTCTTTGTAAATTACGGGTTGAAATGGTATATTACCCGTATCACTTTTCCTAGTGTAGAAAATTATATACAGACCCGTAGTTAATATATGTTTTCTAAAAATTTTAAAATTATTTTAGAAATGTAAATATTAAAACATTTTGATTTAAATCTAATTAAAAAGGATTTTTGTAAAATATTATTGATTTTCTAAATAATTTTAAGTAAAATGAATTAATGAAAAGTTAGAAAATTCTGAACGTAAGTTATTTTGGAAAATTTGGTTTAATTATAACTGGAAATTAAATTGAATATGAAACTATGATAAATTTATGATAATTTGAATTTAAATGAATTCAAAGTGATTTTTATCATATTAATGATTTGTAATAAAGTTGAAATGTGAAATGAATGAATACTATAAGTTGAAATTTTGAAATATAACTAAATTGGAAATTTATGAAATTGACTTAAAAGTGAACTTTTAGTTAAGTAAATAAAAATAAAACTAAGTTATATTTGTGAATTTGAACTTAAGTGTTAAGTTGAAATTTAATGCAATGAATTTAAAATTGAACATTGCAATTTAATAAGTGAATTATTATTAAATCTTGATTTTTGAATGGAAATTTAACTTTATAAAATCATGAACTTGGGGAAAATTAAATGATGTTTATAAATGGGAAAATATATGATTTTATGAGTTAAAAATGTTTTAAATAAAAAAATATAATTGGTTGAGAAATTATATTGAATATTTGAAGTTAATTGACTGCATTTTTGAAATGCTATTAATTACAATGTATATGATATTACAGCATTTGTAAATGCTGTAGTTGATGATAATGAACTAAAAAGCTAAATTGAATTAAAAGCTATTATAGCAATTTTTGTAAGTTCTATAATTTTTGAATTTAACTAAATTTATTTGAAATTTAAGTAAACCCTATTACAACATTTTAAAATGTTGTCTTTTGTTAAATTGAACTGTTTTAAATGTATCTTTCCATAGCGTTTTCTAAATGCCACGAAAAGTGAATTTTCACTGTTTTGATAAACTTAAGTGAACAAATGAACTTTGAAAGTTGAAAATTTTGTAAATTTAATAATTCAATTATTAAACATAATAACTTCATTTTAATGATTAAAAATGAATTTTTTTTGAATATAAACTGTTTTGAAATGTGAATTGAAATGGTATTTTAAATTGAATAAAATGAATAATGATTTGAAATGAATGTGGTTTTGAAAAGAGACGATATTTTGATATATTACATTATTGAAATGTGGTTTTGAAAAGATATGATATTTTGATATATTAAAATGATTTGAAAAAGGAATTTTGAAAGATATGACATTTTGATATTAAAATAATTTGAAAGGAAGTGCTGAAAGATAAGATATATTGAACGAAGTTTTGAAAGTTTATGATATTTTGATATATTAAAATGAATTTGAAAGGAAGTTTTGAAAGGATATGATAATTTAATATATTGAAATGGTTAGAAATGACTAGATATTTATTTTGATAAATATTTGAATCGAAAGATACAGTATGACGATATATTGAAATGGTTTGGAAATAATTTAATCTTTATTTTGATAAAGATTTGGGTTGAAATGATATTTTATTTTGAAGTATAAAATATTTTTAAAAAAAGTTATAACTACGGGTTATAATAACGATTGGTTGTTAAAGAGACAGGGATCGGTTATTGTCTTATAGCCGGCCAATACCGAAAACCACTTTAACAACTGTGTACGCGGTGGAGATTCCAGAATGAAGTAGGATGGTGGCGACGTTCTCGAGGTATATTACATAGACCCAACTCCCGTGAGTTGGCATAAATGACTAAAACAGGAGCTATACCGGGCAACACAAAGGGTCGCACCCTTTCATCGAGCATGCTCCATCGGAAACCATTCTATTACTTTTCTGATTCGATATGTGGTGCCATTTTGATTCGGGGGTATTGTTCGAGGTGGGCGGAAGCTGCTGGCTTGCCGTCACCACCGGTCCGGGAGTGCAAATGGTGTATCCACCCTGGCATTGCCTCGCGTGCCGTGTCATCTCCTTATAGCGAGCCCACTACGATTTTGGTTTTAAAGATCCGACCGCGTTAAGGTTCACCATCCCCTTAACGCTATTTTCTATATGATTATACTTTACTGATTAGACACTACTGTATATAGCGTATACTAATACATAGTAAATATTTTAACGGATCCTTAGAGGATGGGCGGTCCCAATCATCTTCTAAGTTACTTGTACCTTGCTACAGTTCACTTGAGTTGGTTTACATTGTATAAGTATGTATGTCCTGGCTCGAGTGTTTATATTTTTATTTACGCTTGGGTCAGCCTAAGTTATTCACAGATTTGGATTTCCACTTTCTGGAGATTGAAATCGCTGGAGATTATCTACTTGTCAAGTTTCATCTTTTGCAATATGTTGTTCCTTTCAGCTCTTGTATTAGTAGACTTCTATGTAGTAAGACTTCCTTTGTACTTTATTCCTTCTGTTGTATTTTATGTAACTCTGATATTTTTATATGGTAGCTTCATGAACTACTATTTCTTTTACTTCCGCTGCATTACTAAATACTCTATGTCTGTGATCTGTGATTTTTATTTACTGCATATTCTGAGATTTGCCAAATTTTTATTTACAACGCGGTATTTTGAGAAATTCAATTCCGGCATGAGTGTCTACCTATACACTTATAATGGATGCGAATGGTTGAAATTATCGGGTCGTTACAGTTGGTATCAGAGCCAGGTTAGCTCTAGGCAAAACTCAGCATATGGAGTGAATGTATTTACAGAACCACTTTCATTCGAGTTTGAATCTCTTCCTTTTGACTCGATTCCTTTGAATTTTGGAACATTCCCTACAGTTCCAAGATCCATTCGTATCCCTCACTATTCATCTTCTTTTGACCTTGGAGTATTCCATAACTTCGCTTCGAATGATCTTTTTAGTGAGTTGGCAGTCCCACCAATCTCAAAAATTGAATTGTAAAAGGGTGAAACTCCTTTACAATTAGCATCGATTCACCAGAGATTTATATCTATCCTTGGTTTAGATGCTAATATCTTTTGTTATTCCAAACTCTAACTCTTGAGATCAGTGTAGATTTACCCTAGAGAAAATCCACATCGATCTTATTATTTAAGTCACGGTTGACCAGGTTAAGGTTGCCCGCGATTTATTTAAGCTTACCCACCTCCCTACTCTGTTATTAAATCATCTTGTCTTTTGTTTCCAATATATTCTTCCAAACATTTTGAATTGTACTTGTATATCTATGTTTTGTTTTATATATTGTTTTGTTTGAGTTGTTGATGTTGAGTTGGGTTTCTGATCAATTCGTCTGATCAACGCTATCGATAGGATTTCTAAAACACAGTGATGGAACAAACTGACATAATATATTTTATAATTTTGGTTAATGAAATAAATTTTGATATATAAGTAAATTTATGAAACTTAATAAACTGGTTTAAATTGATTATTTGAAGTGATAACACTTGATTTAGGAACTGAAATGAATTTAGAACAAGAAATTTGAGAATTTAATTTCCGATGGTTTCAAACCTTGTGTTTAATGTTTTAAAAGGTTATATTATTTAAAGTATTTTCAAATAGAAATTTGTTTCCAAAGAATTTTAAGTATAAAATTAGCGCTCATCTCATTGTCGCTGGGAAATAACTTCGGTGATGACTGCAGCGTCATCGACTTTCATTTTCGAGTTTCGAAGTGAGGAGACCGCTCTGTAATCTTGCTACAGCTTTGTTTTGGAAATCAATTTGATTTGAATTTCTAAAATATGACTTGATTTATAATATATATTGATATATGATTTAAATTCGATTTGATAAACTATGTACATACATTTAGTTATCTCTAAATGGTTTGAAGAAATCGAAAATTTAATTCTTAAATTCAATTATAAAAAGAAAATCAAAATTTTGGATGAATATTCAGGGATGAAATGATTTAATTGGAAAGTTTTATTTATATAATGCAATTGCATTCAAATATAACTTACCTTAATTTTTCAAAAGTTAACAATGTAATTGGATAATATACAATATAAAAGATTTAATAAATAAAATTTGAGTAGTTATAATAAACGTTATACACTTAAATTTTAATTATGAAATGATTAACAGAGGTAAATATAATAAAGGGTAATTGAATAACTTACAATAAAAATATATATTAAAAGAACTAAGAATAAAACAAAGGAGTTATAATAAGTGTAAGTATATTTAACATAAGTAATAAATATATTGAAAGGAATAAATTTAATTTTAATTAGGAATAAAGAAGAATTAAATGTATTAAGTACATTATGAGTATAATAAATGATTATTTTTCAAACTCTTTGGTTTTAAAAATTGTTAATTTAAGATGATTGGATAATAAGATAATGGAATTCGAGATAGTTAAGATTTATTTAACTTGTGTACAGATTTATTCTCTATTTAAGTTGAAATTTCCGTGCTTTCAAATTTATTTCCTTATTTTGTTTTCCAAACTATCTTTTGGTTGTCCTTATCATCCTTATCTTGCTATAGATTGGTATAGGCTTCTTTCTATATTCTTTGATAGATCTTTGGTAATCATTTTGAATCCACCTTTTCGTGCTTGTGTTCTTAATTTTGGAGAATCTTGGAAAGATTATCTCCACCTTGTAAAACTTACCTATAACAATAGCCATCAAGTATAATTTCAACCTCCTTGTCATCTTGTCCTAATCTTGTTTCACTCTATCATTTTCTGTGCTTTCCCGTACCTCATTCCTTTTCGGGGACGAAAAGTTTTGAGTGGGGGAGAGTGTAACAACCCTGTATTTTGTGATTTTTTTGTATATTTTAATTATTTTAATTGAATTTTTGATTTAAAAAATTATTTTATTTATTTTGAATGATAAACTTTAGTTTGATATGAATTATCATTCCAAAGCATGACTAAAAAGAATATTTTTCAAAAAGTAAATTTTTGGTCAAAATAGTCAAACTTTGACTTTTAGTTTAAATTTTTAAAAGTTTGAAAATTTAAATTTTATCTTTTATTATGAAAGTACATAAAATTTTAAGAACACTCCTTTTTGTTTCGTTGGAAACAGATTTAAATTGTGAAAGTTATGTATATTTCAATATTGAGTGCAATTTGTTTATTCTGCAATTTTATTATTTTAAATAGTATAAATATTATTTTTCTTTGTCATATTTTATTGTAATATGTATTGATATGTTATTTTATGTATGTTTTTGTCTTTTAATATTTTTGAAGTGAGGTAGGAATTTTTCTAGAGCTAGTAGTATTTTTCTTGTAATTTCCATGCCCTGTTTTCAATTTTTAAACATTTTCTTTAGTTCTTTTCTATTTTCTCCAATTTAATTATTTATTTTATTCTAAAAATTATAAATAAACTATTATATTTCAAAATTTTGCTTTAGAATATTTTTAAAATGAAGTAGATATTTTTCCAAAGCCATTGATGTTTTAATTGTAATTTTTGAACCTTGTTTTTAATTTTTAAGCAATTTCCTTAATTCTTTTTATATTTTCTTTAAATTTAATTATATATATATATATATTATTTTTTTACTTTGTTTCGGTTTTAGATTTACTTGCTGAAGTTTATTTTGTTTTACTTGATTTAAAAGAAAAGGAAGTATGTAAGGTTTTAAAAGCTAAGAAACGTAAAGTCGTTTCACCGTTTCTTTTTCAATCAATACACCATTTATTTTGGCCGTACCTTTCTCTAATCTTTTCAGCTACATTCTCTAATCTTTTTCATGTATTTTCAAAGCTTCTCAACCCTAAAAAAAAATCATGGCCTCCATCTTGCAAAAATTTGGTAAAATCTTCTTCTCTTCTCTTGTTTTCTAGTTTTTCTATGTGATTTTGCAACTTGTTCTCACCTTCATGGATCCACTCCTCCTCAACCAAATCTAGGCCAACCTCCACCACTTTATTCTCTGATCATCATCCATCCTAGATCACCACCATGGTAGGCCAAGCAACCCCAAGGAAAACACCACCAGCAAAGTCCACAAATCCATCACCTATGCACTCAAGCTGACCTAGTTTTGGTACCACCACCTTCATCCACCTTTTGCCGCCACTTCCACCACCACCACCACCTCTGACCTGACCTCCACCCTCTGCCACATCACCCACCACCACCTGGACCCACTGGCCATGGCCCTAGAGCCTATGGACGAACCCATTTATAGCATAGAAGTGATGAATTTGCCTTGTAGTTGTTGTTTTGTTGCACCTATGTCCATCCACCTTTGCACCATTACTTCCAGGCTATGGCCGACCCATATGAGCCCAAGACCTGATCCTAACCCACTCCTTAGACATGTATTTCAGATCTATAGCTGAAGCATAGGCGGTAGAAAGCAAGTGCAAAAACTTTGGCTTTGTTTTATGCATTTAATTCTAACATTGTTTTATTGAATTCGGGTTTGAAAACTTATGTTATTTGTTTGTTCTATTTGAATGTTTGCAAGGCTATTTAGCCTTGTCTCTCCCACACTCATATCATCATCATGGCTGAGAAAATGAACCCCTTAGTCGAGCTTTTGAATGGTTGTAGCAAGGTCAAGTTATCTTGTCTTTGTTGCCTTTCAATTTTTTTTTTATTTCAATATATTTTGGTTGAATATTCATAAGTTATATTGTCTTGTTTTGGGGTTGTTTACAAGATGATATCTTGGCTATTTCTCTCCACTCAAAATCAAAGGTCGTGCCTTTTGGATCTGTTGTGTCATTCAAATTAATATCTCCAACATAAAAATGTGAGTTATTCTCACCAGACATTATGTACTTATATAAGTAGTAAATTGACACCCTGTGAATCTGTAGAACTATATGATCATGTTATAACTGCTTATATTATTATCATATGATGTTCACACCTGTTATTACACCTATTATATTATATGTTACTGTTATTTCATGCTATTCTGTTTATTTTATCTGTTCATCACACTACAAGTTCCCTTTAGATTAGAATCACTATGGGTTGAAATGATACATACCCGAACGGACTTTAGAATAGGAGAAAATCGTTATGGGCTGAAATAATAGGCCCGAACGATTTTCAACTTATTTTATTTACTTAGGACTGCGAGTTTGAACTGATAAAACCCGGATTTTCTTTGTAAATTACGGGTTGAAATGATATATTACCCGTATCACTTTTCCTAGTGTAGAAAATTATATACAGACCCGTAGTTAATATATGTTTTCTAAAAATTTTAAAATTATTTTAGAAATGTAAATATTAAAACATTTTGAATTAAATCTAATTAAAAAGGATTTTTGTAAAATATTATTGATTTTATGAATAATTGTAAGTAAAATTAATTAATGAAAAGTTAGAAAATTTTGAACGAAAGTTATTTTGGAAATTTTGATTTAATTATAATTGGAAATTAAATTAAATATGAAATTATGATAAATTTATGATAATTTGAATTTAAATGAATTCAAAGTGATTTTATATCGTATTAATGATTTTTAATAAAGTTGAAATGTGAAATGAATGAATACTTTAAGTTGAAATTTTGAAATATAACTAAATTGGAAATTTTTGAAATTGACTTAAAAGTGAACTTTTAGTTAAGTACATAAAAATAAAACTAAGTTATATTTGAGAATTTGAACTTAAGTGTTAAGTTGAAATTTAATGCAATGAATTTAAATTTGAGCATTGCAATTTAACAAGTGAATTATTATTAAATCTTGATTTTTGAATGGAAATTTAACTTTATAAAATCATGAACTTGGGGAAAATTAAATGATGTTTATAAATGTGAAAATGTATGATTTTATGAGTTAAAGATGTTTTAAATAAAAAAATATAATTGGATGAGAAATTATATTGAATATTTGAAGTTAATTGACTGCATTTTTGAAATGCTATTAATTACAATATAAATGATATTACAGCATTTGTAAATGCTATAGTTGATGATAATGAACTAAAAAGCTAAATTGAATTAAAAGCTATTATAGCAATTTTTGTAAGTGTTATAATTTTTGAATTTAACTAATTTTATTTGAAATTTAAGTAAACCCTATTACAACATTTTAAAATGTTGTCTTTTGTTAAATTGAACAGTTTTGAATGCATCTTTCCATAGCGTTTTCTAAATGCCACGAAAAGTGAATTTTCACTGTTTTGATAAACTTAAGTGAATAAATGAACTCTGGAAGTTGAAAATTTGGAAATTTAATAATTTAATTATTGAACATAATAACTTCATTTTAATGATTAAAAATGATTTTATTTTGAATATAAACTGTTTTGAAATGTGAATTGAAATGGTATTTTAAATTGAATAAAATGAATAATGATTTGAAATGAATGTGGTTTTGAAAAGAGATGGTATTTTGATATATTAAATGATTGAAATGTGGCTTTGAAAAGATATGATATTTTGATATATTAAAATGATTTGAAAATGGAGTTTTGAAAGATATGACATTTTGATATTAAAATAATTTGAAAGGAAGTGCTGAAAGATAAGATATTTTGAACGAAGTTTTGAAAGGTTATGATATTTTGATATATTAAAATGATTTAAAGGAAGTTTTGAAAGGATATGATAATTTAATATATTGAAATGGTTAGAAATGACTTGATATTTATTTTGATAAATATTTGAATCGAAAGATATGGTATGATGATATGTTGAAATGGTTTGGAAATAATTTAATCTTTATTTTGATAAAGATTTGGGTTGAAATGATATTTTATTTTGAAGTATAAAATATATTTTTTAAAAGTTATAACTACGGGTTATAATAATGATTGGTTGTTAAAGAGACCGGGATCGAATATTGTCTTATAGCCGGCCAATACCGAAAACCACTTTAACAACTGTGTACGTGGTGGAGATTCTAGAATGAAGTAGGATGGTGGCGACATTCTCGAGGTATATTATGTGGACCCAACTCCCGTGAGTTGGCATAAATGACTAAAACATGAGCTATACTGGGCTATACAAAGGGTCGCACCCTTTCATCGAGCATGCTCCATCGGAAACCATTCTATTACTTTTGTGATTCGATATGTGGTGCCATTTTGATTCAGGGGTATAGTTCGAGGTGGGCGGAAGCTGCTGGCTTGCCGTCACCACCGGTCCGGGAGTGCAAACAGTGTATCCAACCTGGCATTGCCTCGCGTGCCGTGTCATCTCCTTATAGCGAGTCCACTACGATTTTGGTTTTAAAGATCCGACCACGTTAAGGTTCACCATCCCCTTAACGCTATTTTCTATATGATTATACTTTACTGATTAGACACTACTGTATATAGCGTATATTACTACGTAGTAAATAGTTTAACGGATCCTTAGAGGATGGGCGGTCCCAAGCATCTTCTAAGTTACTTGTACCTTTGCTACAGTTCACTTGAGTTGGTTTACATTGTATAAGAATGTATGTCCTGGCTTGAGTGTTTGTATTTTTATTTACGCTCGGGTCAGCCTGAGTTATTCACAGATTTGGATTTCCACTTTCTAGAGATTGAAATCGCTGGAGATTATCTACTTGTCAAGTTTCATCTTTTGCAATCTGTTGTTCCTTTCAGCTCTTGTATTAGTAGTCTTCTATGTAGTGAGACTTCCTTTGTACTTTATTCCTTCTGTTGTATTTTATGTAACTCTGATATTTTATATAGTAGCTTCATGAACTACTATTTCTTTTACTTCTGCTGCATTACTAAATACTCTGTGTCTGTGATCTGTGATTTTTATTTACTGCATATTCTGAGATTTGCCAAATTTTTATTTACAACGCGGTATTTTGAGAAATTCAATTTCGGCATGAGTGGCTACCTATACACTTATAATGGATGCGAATGGTTGAAATTATCGAGTCGTTACAGTGGTGGTGGTGGTGGCAGAAAATGGTGGTAGAAGGTGGTGATGACAATTCTAGGTCTGGACTTGTATGTATGTGATGTATTATTGGATTTTTGGTTGTGATGCTTGTCTAGCTGGCTCGGCCTGGCCATGGTGGGGTACTAGAGGGGTGGTTGATCAGAAAACAAGGTGGTGGAGGTTGGCCTAGATCTGGTTGAGGAGGAGTGGAGCCATGAAGTTGAGAACAATATACAAAATCACTTAGAAAAGCACAAAAAAACAAGAAGAAAAGAAGCTTTACCAAAAAAAAAATTTGGCCAAAAATGGCCGTGACTATTTCCTCGAGGAATGAGAAATGATTTACGTGAAAAAAAAAGAGAAGTCTGATGGAAAGATGGTGGTAATGCACGACCAAAACAATAAAGAACGGAGGTTGAGAAAATGAAAGGTCGGGAGGTAAAAGGACTTTGGAATTTCAAGAGTTTAATACCTTTCAAATATCCAACCATTTCTTTTTAATTTAAGTAACTAAAATATATATATATAAATTCATATAAAAATTCGAAAATTTAGTAAATAAACAAAAATAAATAAATAAATATTAATTATATATAATTTAATTAATAAAAACAGCAAAAATTGCAACTAGTCTTGGAAATATGAAAAATAAATAGAATGAACTTTGGAAAATTTATATGCACTTGTAAAAATATTTATAACAAAGATAATAACATAAAATAAAAATGCATTCACAAAATAAATATATAATTTTAATTAAATATAATTTAAATGAAGAAAATAGCAGAAAAATAGAAAACAACCTTTAAAAATAGGAAATAAATACAGTAAATTTCGGAAATTTTTTATTATCACTTTAAAAATATTAAAAGACAAAATATACATAAAATAACATATTAACAAATATTAGAATAAATTATAACAAAGAAAATATGATTTATATAATTTAAAATAGACAAAATTGCAAAATAAAACAAATTATACTCAAAATTGAAATGTACATAACTTTCACAATTTAAATCCGTTTTCAAGGAAACGAAAAGCAGCATTCAAGTTATTAAATCTATTTTCGTAATAAAAGATAAATTTTAAGAATTTAAATAATTAAATTTGAAATTTAAAAGTCAAGGTTTGACCAGTTTGAACAGAAATTCATCTTTCAGTAAAATATCCAATTTATACCGGTTTGAAATTATAATTCACATAATAATCAACACTTATATTTAAAAATGAAATGTTTGAAATAAAATAAGTTTAGAATAATTTCAAAATAAAATAAAGTCAAATATTAAAATATACGGAAAAAATCTAGGGTTGTTACACTCTCCCCACTCAAATTTTTTCGTCCTCGAAAAGGAAGGAAGCGGAGAAACAACAAGAAAGAACAATGGGTTGGAAGACATCTTGAAAGAAGGTAGGGAAAAAGTAGCTAGGAGGGAAAGCAGGTTGAAAGACATGGATGAACCATTATTTTAAAATTTGTTTTTTTATATTTAACATGTTAAACATTTACTATGATAATTAGTTATTTGATTCAAATTTGATTGTTCGAAGTAAACAATATTTAAGACAATTTAAATCATGATTAGTATATCCTTTATACAATACTTTACCAAAATACTTTTATAACTCGATGTCTTAACAAGTTTACTTTCGTTCCTGCAGACTCTGGCTATGCGTTGATCAGGCCCAAAACTAGAATTCTCCAAGTACTTAGTAGACCTGTTTCAACACCCAGTGAAAATACTAAAAAAAATAGGTATGAGAAGTTCCGCTCAAAATCCAATGTCAAATGATGATAATACGATAGCAGTGGCCCGCTGCTGATCCAGTATTTACGTAACGGACACAACACTTTCCAGAAGATCCTTCTACCTTTCGGATTCCAGAAAAATATCCTAGCCAGTTCGTAAACAAGGGACCATCGACCCCTGTTGCAGTGGTACGCTGCTGATTCAATGATTTACGCAATGGATGCACTTCCTTCCCGGAAGATCCATAAACAACAGATCCTAGGATCGAAAGCGCCTCCATTGCGTAAACTAAAGACCCATCTACCCTGAAAAAATTGAGGAACTCATGAGTTTAAGTCCGGATAACAATATCAGTTCGAATCCATTTCTGAATTCACCCAAGTCTATTAGGGTTTATCGGTCGAATCCATTCCTGGATTCTCCAAGTCCATCTGGGTCGAAGCATATCACTATACTTCTTCCGGAGGGTACTTCCCATACCACTTACATCAAAATATAATATACCATATATAGTAGCCCTTCAAAATCATAGCTTGAAATATCGTACTTATATAAATTCCATTATATATAAGATTTCATTTTAAAATCGAATACTTTCCAAAATCAATAGTATATCAAATCACACTTACATAGACTTTGATTATATAAGATTTTAATTTACAAATTAGGTACCTTTTCAATTCAACTTTTTCAAATCAACTTCATACTTACACAAATCCACTTATATAAGTTCGATAACTCCCAAATCAAGTATTTAGTAAAACAAGGTTCTCAATTTTAATTTGTTTCAATAACATTTCAGTTTCAAAATTATATATGATTTCGCCAAATCATTTCTTTCAAATTACATATGCTCAATTTCAAAGTTTCTTAAAACAATAGATTTAGAAAATAATCCAAATTTCCAAATCAACAAAAATTTAGGTTAAACAAATTCATTTCCATTTCAAACATATATTCACTTTCAAAACTCATAATACTTTCAAAGTTATAAATCTTTCAAAACCAAAATACTTGAAATCATTACACTTTGAAAATCATAACTTTTCTAAATCATACATTTGAAATCATAAAACATTCCTTTAATTCTTTACATTTCACAAATTTATTCAATTTAAACCCAAGTCTGCAAGTTCCATCTTTAATTCAGTTAAAACCATCAGTTTCAATTCAATTTAGTTTTCCAATAAAACCATTTCAAATATTATCAAATTTCAAATAAAAATTTGATCCACAAAATAAACTATTCAATCTTTAATATATTTCAGAGCTTAAATGCACCATGTTCCAAACCTAAATTTTATAATTTCATATATCTTAAATTTTACTTCATTATTACATAGTTTTGAAATATTCATTTCATAAATCCAATATCATTTAAATAAACCAGAATTTCCAGTAACTAAATATCCTTTCATACTAATATAAACTTCAAATATTCATTTATCAAAACCAATTATCATTCCAAATTCACATTCTTTATCAAATAAAGATTATATCATTCAAAGCCTCATTATCAAATCATTATTTGGATTCAGTTTCAAATATTCAAATTTAAATATCATTTTAAAAAAATCAAATATGTCATTCATTTATTATTTCAAATATCATTACAAAATACATTTCAAAATTCCATTCAAATATTCAATTTAAAACTCACTTTCATTTGTTAAGTCAAAATTCACGTTCCTTAACTTACAAATTTAACAAAAACTCAACATTTTACTTCAAATATCTTTTCAAAACTATATTTCATACCAGTATAATTCAAAATAGTCTTATTTATTTCACTCCACAACAGTTTCAAACTTATATAAATCATATTACTTTATACATTAATCATACCAAACTAAACTGATACTTTATCAAATACCTTATACCATCCAAAATTTCTTAGCTTTGAAAAGTTAACCTTGATTTGGAAGTGCTTGAACCTTCAAAATAGTCGAAGAAATCATATTTTCAATCCAAGAGTTGGAAATCACCAACAAATTAGTAAATCAATTCCGATAGGTAAGGTTACACCAAAACAAATCTGAATCTCGAGGACTGAACACCGGCTTATTTTAAATCATTTCAATTATATATACACACACATATCTTTCGAATATCAAACCATACTTCGAAATCGGAAATCAAAATTTGGTTTCATAAAATCACTCACATAGCAAAGCTACTAGAGTGGCCTCTCCCCCACACAGAAACTCAAAAATCAATGCCGATGATGCATGTATTCATCACCGAAATTATTTTTCAGCGACATAAGTGGGTTCTGGACTTTTACTTCTTGAAACTTCTTTGAAATCTCTTTGAAATCATTGGAATTCATTCGAATACATTTGAAACATTTCTTATTTGGAAAAATATCTTTAAATCATATTAGTATTATATATTTTCCAAAATCTTAAAAACCCATTTCAAAACATCGGAGTTCGATTCCTCGAAATTCAAATTCAAAACCCTTCATTTATGAATCATTTTTATATAAATCACACTTTCTTATAAATTTCCAAAATTTCAAACCCTTTCAAAGCTTCAAATTTTCATTTTCCAAAGGTAAAAATCCTTATTGAAAACATTTCACTTTAATATACAAAATAGGGCCATCCTTATCAAAATAATAATTTCGATGTATGCACAAATTCAAAATGCAATCAAACACAAATTTCCATAGAATGATTCATGGTGAGATTTCAAGCAATACAGAGATTCGAATTTAGAGGAACTCTAATCAAATAGAACTCTGGTTCGAAGATAAGCTCGAACGAAGATAAGATTATTTTATTACCAAATAGAAGACGATAAGCCTATATAAATCGCAGGCGACCTTAACCGGTCAACCGTGACTTCAGGAATATAATTAATTCAAAAATCTAAGGCAAATCGACATTCGATCACCAGAGATAGAATCCGGGTAGAGCAGAAGATAGATAGCATTGAAAACCGAGAATACATGAATCTCCGGTGAATCAATGCCAATTATAAAGGACTTTCACCCTTTTACAAATAAATCAAAGATTTGCGAAATCACTGATCTTTATAGAGGTCATTCCAAAGTGGAGTTATGAAATGCTCCAAAATCAAAATGGATGGAATAAGGAAGACAAAACTGGATTTCAGAACAAGTGGGATCGTTCTAAAGTTCAAGGAATCTTAATCGATAAGAATCCTAACCAAGAGATTTCTAACAAGATGGATACCGAAGAGATGAAATTTAGAAAATCTTGATTTCAAAGTAAGAAAATTTTTATACCAAAATAATCTTTGAAAATCCTTTTAAAATCATTTGGAAATTATTTTATACTTCAAAAATACGTTCTCTCACAAGAAAGGATTCTGAGATTGATTTCACTCATTCTAGGGTATTTCTACCCTATTTCTAATGAGTTTTTGCTCCGCAGGCTATGGTTTGCCTAAAACCAAAGCTCTGATACCAAATGTAACAACCCGATATTTTCAGCCATTCGCATCCGCACACGTCGGACTTGAATTGTTCAAAATACCGCATTGTAAATAAATTTGGAGCAAATGAAACACAATCACAGAATCACAGACACAGAAATATCAGAATAACTCGCAGCGGAAATTAAAATACCATAGTAGTTCATGAAGCTACTGTAACAAACTCTCAAAACATAATACATAATATCAGTCTGAAAACATATACAATAGAAATCTCCAATACATAGAAGTTTAAAAATACCAGAGCTGAAATAGAACAACTGGAACTGAAAAGGAATAGATAACTAGACAAGCGGAATCTCCACCGATTCCTAGCTCCAGAAAGAAATCCAAAGCTAAGCTGTAAATACTCAGGCTAACTCGAGCGTAAAGTAAAACACAAAACACTCGAGTCAGGATAACATATACTTATATAATGTAAACCAACTCAAGTGAACTATAGCAGTAATGTATAATAACTTAAAGGATGCTTGGGACCACCGATCCTCTAAGGATCAGTTAAACCAAAAATATAAATATATCCGTGGTTAAAATTTCAAAATAGTAATTTATATTTTGAAATCAATTATCATTTCAAATTCAATATCATTCAAAAATCCATTTCAAAAATGTCACAATATCATATCCTTTCAATACTACATTTATTTTATTTAAAATACTATTTCAATGCACATTTCAAAATAGTTTATATTTCAAACAAATTACTTCATTTTAAAACATTAAAATGAAGTTATTATAATTTAAAAATTTAAATCTTCCAAAGTCCATTTATTTACTTAAACTTATCAAAACAATGAAAATTCATCTTTCGCAGCATTTGGAAAATGCTACAGAAAGTTACATTCAAAACAGTTCAATTTAACAAAAGATAGCATTAAAAATACTGTAATAGGGTTACATTAGTTCAAATAAAACCTTAGTTAAATTGCACAATTATAACACTTACAAAGTACTATAATATCCCTTTATTAAAATTTATCCATTTGGTTCATTTATATCAACTACAACATTTACAATTGTTGTAATATCCTTTACCTTAGAAATAATAGCATTTTAGAAATGCTATTAATTAAAATTCAAGGTTTTCAATACAATTTCACAAAAAATTATATTTTAATATAAATCATTTTTAACTAAAAATCATAATTTATACTTCAAAACAATCATTTATAATACCCGAATATTCATGATTTTATAAAGTTAAATTTCTATTCAAAAGTCAATATTTAATAATAATTTACATATTAAATTCAAACATTAAATTTCAATTCTTTATTTAAACTCAAGTATTAAATTTCATTTCTTTAATTAAATTTTCAACCTAACAATTAGATTTAAAATTTCCAAAAATATAACTTATTACCATTTATTTTACTTAATTAAAATTTTACTTTTTAAACAAAAATTAAAAATTTTCCATTTAAGTTATATTTCAAGATTTAACTTAAACATTCATTTATTCAACATTTTAGCTTATTCAAAAATCATTATAATCTCATAATCAATTAAATTCATTTTAATTCAGAATATTATACTTTTACATTTAAAATATTTTTAAAACATTTCAGAAAAATATTATATAAACCACGGGTCTGTATATAGTTTTCTAGCCTAGGTCAAGTGATACGGATATATATCATTTCAATCCACAATTTACAAAGAAAACCCGGGTTCTATCATTTCAAACCCGCGGTCCCAAGTAAAATGAATGAAATGAAAACCGCTCAGGCCTATCATTTCAGCCCATAATGATTTTTCCCTATTCTAAAGTCCGTTCGGGTATGTATCATTTCAACCCATAGTGATTCTAGTCTACAGGGAACTTGCAGTGTGATAAACTGATGAAAATAACAGAATAGCATGAAATAACAGTAACATATGGTATAACAGGTGTAAATATAGGCGTGAACATCATATGAATATAATATAGCAGTTATAACAGGATGATATGCATTTACAGATTCAGGTGATGTCAGTTTATCACTATACAAGTACATATTAGTCTGGTGAGATTTACTCACATGTTCAAAGCTAGAGATCGCTACCAAAGCAACAATACTGACACTGCGAAGGCACGACAACGCTACTACAATTTTGAGAGTGGAGGGTCAAAGCTATACCCCTTGAAACATTTAAAAAAAACAGTACAATATATATATAAGTTACAACACACTTTAACATCAATAACATTAGAAACAACACCCAAAACCATATCCATTTGAAATGCACTTGTTCTCAACCTCAGGTACTTCAGTTAGGCATGTGTTTGGCTCAGCTAACACAGGGGATTGGATCTGGTTTGGGTCCATATGGGTCGGTCTAGGTTGTGTTTGAAAGTGGGTTCATGGATCTAAGTGTACAAGGCTATACAAGGCAAAGTATCATCACTTTTAGGCCACAACTTGGTTCGTCCAGAGGCTCAGGGCTCGGCTAGTTGGTACTGGTGGTGGTGGATGATGTGGAAGAGGGTGGAGTTCAGGTCAGAGGTGGTGGTGGTGCTGGTAGTGGCAGCAAATGGTGGTAGAAGGTGGTGATGACAATTCTAGGTCTGGACTTGTATGTATGTGATGTATTATTGGATTTTTGGTTGTGATGCTTGTCTAGCTGGCTCGGCCTGGCCATGGTGGGGTACTAGAGGGGTGGTTGATCAGAAAACAAGGTGGTGGAGGTTGGCCTAGATCTGGTTGAGGAGGAGTGGAGCCATGAAGTTGAGAACAATATACAAAATCACTTAGAAAAGCACAAAAAAACAAGAAGAAAAGAAGCTTTACCAAAAAAAAATTTTGGACAACAATGGCCATGACTTTTTCCTTGAGGAATGAGAAATGATTTATGTGAAAAAAAAAAGAGAAATCTGCTGGAAAGATGGTTGTAATGCACGGCCAAAACAATAAAGAACGGAGGTTGAGAAAATGAAAGGTCGAAGGTAAAAGGACTTTGGAATTTCAAGAGCTTAATACCTTTCAAATATCCAACCATTTCTTTTTAATTTAAATAACTGAAATATATATATAAATTTAGATAAAAATTATAAAATTTAGTAAATAAACAAAAATAAATAAATAAGTATTAATTATATATAATTTAATTAATAAAAACAGCAAAAATTGCAACTAGTCTTGAAGGTATGAAAAATAAACAGAATGAACTTTGGAAAATTTATATGGACTTGTAAAAATATTTATAACAAAGATAATAACATAAAATAAAAATGCATTCAAAAAATAAATATATAAATTTTAATTAAATATAATTTAAATGAAGAAAATAGCAGAAAAATAGAAAACAGCCTTTAAAAATAGGAAATAAATATAGTAAATTTTGGAAATTTTTTATTATCACTTTAAAAATATTAAAAGACAAAATATACATAAAATAACATATTAAAAAATATTAGAATAAAATATAACAAATAAAATATGATTTATATAATTTAAAATAGACAAAATTGAAAAATAAAACAAATTATACTCAAAATTGAAATGTACATAACTTTCACAATTTAAATCCGTTTTCAAAGAAACGAAAAGCAGCATTCAAGTTATTAAATCTATTTTCGTAATAAAAGATAAAATTTAAGAATTTAAATAATTAAATTTGAAATTTAAAAGTCAAGGTTTGACCAGTTTGAACAGAAATTCATCTTTCAGTAAAATATCCAATTTATACCGGTTTGAAATTACAATTCACATAATAATCAACACTTATATTTAAAAATGAAATGTTTGAAATAAAATAAGTTTAAAATAATTTAAAAATAAAATAAAGTCAAACATTAAAATATATGAAAAAAATCTAGGGTTGTTATAGCATTATCTCGTTACACTCATTTTGGAATCACCCTCAGAGTTAACGACAATAACCCTTGCACTCTAAATCTTCATCTTCACTTGAGATTCACGACCTATCGTTTAATTTGGATCAATGTGGTTTTTGGATATCCAAATCTAGAAACCCGATCCCGGTCTCATCGAGATCCAAAACGCCATCTTTTAAAGCCAAGTTGTTTTTAAGTTAAAACAGTTTGATTTATTATTTATATTCACACAGATAGATAATTCACGTCATCACAATTAGATAATCCACATTATCATCACAATTCAACCAAAGCACCCAATATCACAGATTAGCACATATCTCATATTAGAGACAAACAATTCAAGGCATTAAATAACATTCTGCCATCCATAAGTAAAGATCTATTAATCACACCATCTATAATTAATTTAAAATGATCTAATTAATTTAAAATAAATTAAATTAATTACTTTAATGATATCTTGCTTACGTAACCATTAATTAATTACAAATCAATTAATTAATCATACTCTAATTTTTCATCTTAATTAATCATCCTTGATTAATTATTTAATTATCTTTTAATTACATTAAGTAATTAGCTTTTAATTAATTACACAAATTAATTATACTTAACCATTTACAGTAATCAACCTTTAATTACATCCATTAATTAATTAACTATAATTAATTACATTAATCCTTAATTAATTACAATTAATAATTACTTATAATCACTCATTATTGATTAATTATCTTTAATTAATCAATCCTTAATTGTATCATTAATTATATTAATTAATGATCCTTAATTTCTTCTTTAATTAATTATTCTTTTAATTAATCACATTTAATTAGTTAAACTTTAATTAGTCTCATTAATAAGCCTTGATTAATCACATTCAGTAATTAGTTACCCTTAATTAATTAGCTTACTTAATTAACTTCAAATAACTTTATTAATCAATTCTTAAATTAATTTCACTAAGTAATTAATTATTAATTACTTTCACTAAGTAAATACCCTGCTTATTAATTACACAAGGTAATTAAACCCAAATTATTTCCATTAAAAATTACCACTCCAATTTAATTATATCGAGTAATTACCCATTAATTACTTTACTAAGTAATTACACTTTTTCAATTACATTCAGTAATTATACTTAAAAATCATCAAGTGATTATCTTAAATTAATTAAACTAATTAATTAACTTGACTAATCACATTACTTTAATTTTTGAGTAATTAATCCCTTAATTACTTTCACTGAGTAATCTTGCTTAAACACTTCCACTAATGATCATCTTTAATTAATTAATCTAATTAATTATTAAAATTAATCACATTAATTAATTATTTAACAATCCCTAATTAATGATCTTCACATTAACTATTAACAATTCTTTAATTACTTCTCTTAAGTAATTAAACTTTAATTAACCATCATTAATTACACTAAATAATTAATTTTTAATTACTAATTAATTCATATCTAATTACCTAATTAATTAAGCGCTTAGCTATAACTTAATTAATTTTTAATTACTTTAATTATCTTGATTAATTAATTTCAAATCATTAATTAATTATCTATACTTATTAATTAACGATCCTTGATTTCAAATTAATTACGCCTAGTTAATTAACTTTCAAACCTTAATTACTTATTTATTTTCCCATTATTGATTAATTAAAGTAATTAATTATTCTTTAATTAAAGTCAAATCATTAAATCTTAATTGACTTAAGATAAACATTATTCTTATTAATGACTTAATTTATCATTTACAAAGCCTTTGAAATCTTATTTTTAAATTTACATTTTAAATTTCATTTTTAAATTTAAGATTTAAAAATGATTAACACATTCACTACAAGAAAAAGTATATTTAGTTGCAATTATTAGTAGCGTTTGTTATCTAATGAAACCAAAAAGTTATTTGAATACGACCGATCAAAAGTTTTATTGTATAGGAAATAAAAAAAGTGCCCATGAAATAATAGAGGGAAAACAAATCTAACGCGATGCTCAATCTTTTTCAGTAGCCGCCCAAAATCATTTTCTCCTTCGTTCTTTTTTCTTCCACTTCTTAAAAAAAAGTAAGCACTGCACAAAGTCAAAATTAAAGCATGCCAATCACCGCCATCACATCGTATCCCAACATCTCCCATTATCACGCACACACAAGTGCCTGTCGTCGCATTTCCAGCCGTGAAGGCCGCCACTTACCAACATCGTTCGCTCACATGCATGTTGCTTCGCCAAGAGGTATGTCATTCTCCATTTTCAGCTTCATCCTCTACCTCCAGGCTTCAGTCTCCAGTCATATGAGTTGTTGTTTAACCCAAAAATTAAATCCAAACCCTAAATCCCTAATTGCAAATCAACCCTTTTATTTGATGTGTGTAACAATCCTCCTTTGAAGTTCGGGTGGAGTCTGAATTCAACACTGGTACTTTTTTGAAAGTTATTCAATTTTGTTTTGAACGTATTAATTAATCATGTGTTTTTTGGATGAACTATATTTGGAAAACTATTTTGAGTGATTTTTGTTCATTGAGCTATTTAGATAGTATGCCCATCTTCAAAATTACACTGCTCAATTTTATCTGTTTTAGACATTAGAAGAATTGGCTATTTGCTGTAACTTTTCTTATTCAATTATTGCAATTCTTCATTCTAATAATATAGTTTGCCTGTTCTACAAAAACTACTAGTATAAAGTAATTATGTATATCTTTGTTCGTTGTTGCTAGTATGATGATGAAGCCTCAAAATTAGTTCAACCTTATAACATTGTAAGAGTTTGATACTTCACATTGTTATTAAGATGATTTGTATATTTACAACCTTTAATATAGTCACTTAACATATACAATCTGTCCTTTAAGTATTCCACTTTTCTACGTACTGGGTTTAAGGAGCCTGGACTTTGATTTTTAGTATCCATTGTTCCCATAAAAGTTAATAGTATCTTTTAAGATTGGACAATATTTATAATAATAACTAGTAGTTAAACTAGTATAAGAAGAAACACCAAGTTAGGGAAATTTGATGTTGACGCTTAAGCAAACTTTCCAACAACAATTTTGATTGCTTACTGATCATCAATTTGGATTGCTAAATATTGAGTTCAATGATGATATAAAGAATTAGAGATTAAGTAACTTTTCATTTCCTCTCTTCCTGCTCCATATAATCTTGAAATCAATAATAGAAACCACATTGTTCTTATCTAATTTGTTCTGGCTATACATTATATAAATTGTATGTATCCATCCTAGTATTAGAGTATACTCTTTGATCATGTAGGGTTGTAAATCAGTTGCACATCAGATACATTTCTTATCCAAGTTTTTTGTTTCTTTTAAATTTTATAAAGACACTAATAAACTGTTTATTGAGGTGCATGAATTTAAATATGTATCATTGACAGCTCATACCATCATAATCCTTAAGCAAAGAAATTTATACATTGCCCTCTAAGGAACAATTTTTCTTCTTTGGCACTGTTCGCAATGTTTAACCCCTCACTTCTACTTAGACGTACATAAAGAAGTTATCCGTTGCATTCGAAGGAATATTTCAATATCCATTGGACCAAACCTTATTTTGTACTACATGCATTCTTCTACTGTTTCAAGATTACATGGAGTTGACTGGTTTTTGGTAGGTAAGAATACAAACTACAAGGTCTGGCTGCAGCCATTATCAAGTTATGGGAAAAAAGCCATGTCACCAAGATTGCAATTATAGTCGACATTCCAAATACAAATAGTGAGAAGATGCAGACAAGCAGAAGGTAAGTTGCATATTAACCAGCTTCTACTTTTCCTCTAAATACTTCTAGATATTTTAGGTTGAATGAAACAAATTTTAGAAGATCGTTTGTTTTTGGTGGATAATTCGTTGAATATGAATAAAGATTTGAAACTACAATAGTTTGAAACTCAGTTTCCATGTCAAAAATGAGTATTTTGAACCAAGTTATAAACTCGGTTTCCAAGCTGAAACTCAGTTTCGATACTGAGTTAAACTCGATTTTGAAACCCTGTTTCAACTCATTTTTGAAACCAAATTCTCAGTTAGTGACATATTTTAGAAACAAAATTTGAAACTCATTTCTTCGAAACTCGATTTTGAATTTGTGAAACAAAACCACAAGTTGGAGTAGATATATATTCTATGGTCTCAGATTTGATGCACTTCATGAAAGCAACTGGGTCAGGGTGAGAATTTATACTTTGATTATGTAGTTTGCGTTATATGTAACCGGTTCTAGCATTTGTAATTTGAGTTCAAAAAACTTAAGGTATGAGATGTTTTGTATTCAAAAATATCTAACCACTGCTTACTACTTTTTTTTCATAGGTTGAAACATTCATATGTTGTGATGCAAATAAAGAACATGAACCATACCCTTTGCCAACTAAGTAAGGTACCTTGCTTTTTCCTTAGAATATATTAAGTAGACTGCTATGACTATATCTGCCGTATTTAACTTGTTTAAGGAACACATATCAGTTTAAATGGTAAGATTTATCGAAATTATGAAGCAAAGTCATTTTTCATGAAAGGGTATTAATTATTCACAAAGATATGCATATGTTTATTCATATCAATTTGATGTAATTAGATTTGGTTATTTATCATTCAATTTGTAATGACCGGATACATCATTTAAAATATTTTTCACACCTATTAACTATAAACTTATTAGTCATTATTATTTATAGTTTAAACATCTCATTGACATCTACATATATAGTCTATATTACTAGTTAAAGTATTAATCAGTCTATGTTAGTATTTACAATTTAAAAAGTATATTGGTCTGTGCTACCAGTTAAAGTATTCATCGTATTATCATTATTTTTGTACTCCATGCTATGTATGAACAATGCACATTTATATAAAAAGCAATCTTATCACATGTACTTTAGATCCTTAATCTCAGCAAATTCTGACAATCTTATAAATTCCTATATCTCATATCATATCCGATGAAAATTATGTAGACCTATATTCAATTGCAGGCTATCAACCAACATAGAAATAAATGTACATCTAACTTTCAGTAGACGTCGGCGATGTCAATTAGGCTTGAACTTGAGCATCATATCGGTTTAATATGTAGTGGGAATAGTGACAATGGTTCGACCAAAGCTAATGAACAGACAAAAATTCTTGTTTCATCGACACAGAACGTATTTACATTTTTTACAATTACTTGTAGTGGTTAACCCGTTTGCAACTTGGACAGATAGTTTAGTTTGTAATTCAACAAAGCAGGAGGAAATAGGAAATTTAAGATATCTGTAGGACGGATACATGTCACTGTAGAGGGACTACCATTAACCATAGCAGATAAGGATGAAAAATATAAATTAAATAGGCAGTGCAATTAAATATTTCAAATACATATGGTAACCAGAAGAAGAAATAACTGCTGATCATAAATGTGTGAATCAAGTCAGTGGACCTTGTCGTGCAGAACGAAGGAAGGGAAGATTGATTGCATGGTACCCATGCAGCAAGTTAAGTTTGTAGCAACCAAACAGAGCATTTTTGGTTGTAATGTTATAGGGGGATGGAGATGAGGTAGTTGCGACTTGGTGGTGCAGTTTTATGATGTGAAAGAGGGGGTAGCAGAGTGAATCTGGTTTGTCTTGGTGGATTGTCATGGTGAAATGCAGGTGGTGGAAATGTAGGAGGATGAGGCAGGTTGAAACTATGTTGATGGAAGTTTTATAATGGCTTAGTTGGAAGTGTGGCGAGTAATGTAGGTGAAGGAAGTAGGTGAATGGTTGTTGTGACAGTAGAAAACAGTTGTTTGAAGTTGGTCACTGCTTGCGGTTGATGTAAAGTGATTGCAATTGTAAGTGGGAGATAATGAATGGTATGGTGATAATTGATGATAGTTTGTAATGGAAGTTTGATGTTGTGAAGGTGCACATGCACAGTTAGAAGTTGATGATCACAGTTGAGTTTTGTAACAGATGTAATAGGCAATAAAGTTTGTGCTTAGAAGTTGTAGTAAGTGAAGTTGCAGACATGGGGAGCGGTGGATTCAAGGTAGATGATGGTCTGTAGAAGTGATGGAGTGTATTTTTGGGAACTGTGGTGGAGGAGTATCAGTGGTGGTAGAGATGAACTGGCGAAGTTGTGAAGTTTCAGGTAGATTGCTGTGGAGTTGATGTTGGAGAAGAGTCTGTTGTAGCTAGCTATGTGCAAATGGTTGATATGATGGTATGGTGGATTCAAAGTTTATGTGGTTGATGCAGTGTAAATGAGAAAGGAATGGTGAAACGGATGTGAAGGCAGAGGGTGGCTGAGATTAAGCAAGCTAATAGCATATACATATCCGATGAAGTACAATCATAATTTACACTCAATAGACATTTTTGGGGATTTGAAGGGCATGGTATGACTCTCGATATTGTGACAATGGCAAAGGTAAATTTGAACTTAAACTCACTGTCATATTATTAACCTTATATTAAAGTATTATAATATAATAATAATAAACAATTTTTAGTAAAAAATTAACTAAGTTTATAATAATAATAGTAACAACAACAACAACAATAATATACTAAGTTTGATAAGAAAAATTGTAAGATTGGACTTTATTTATTTCATTTCCTTTATAACTTTGATTATTTATTCGACATTATTTATAACATGATATACTCGTACAGTGTTGTAGATGTTTGTTAATAGACTTAAAGTCTTATGAATTAATATAATTGTTTGACAATATGTTGTGCTTTCACTTGCGCATGCATTGGATTTGCGAAGAGAGCAAGGTTGGACTTTTATGGTGCTAGTTTTCACTTGTGCATGCAACAAAAAGTTATGGGTAATCAAGCGTTTTGTTAGCACCAGTTTGGCATAACATTTTCTTAGTACTAGGTGTGTAAATTTATATACGAATGGTTATTATATGTGAGTTTGGTCATTTTATCAAAATAACTATTGTATTAGAATGGTTATGGATATCTTATTTGATTATTTGATTAATATGTTTTTTAATTATTTGAATATGACAATTATGCGAGTCATTGTTGATCGATATAGCAGAAACAAAATAGACCATCAACAGGAAATAATAGCACATGAAAAAATGGTCCAAAATAATCAACAACTTTTACTAGCGTTTCAGAAATGCTACAGAAATACAACTAGTGGCCTTGGGTAAACGCAGCCGTAAAGTATGGGTAAAATTGGAAACTTTATTGGTAGCGACAAAAAACCTTTTGGTGGCGTTTTTAAAACGCTACAAAAATATTTATGGTGGCGTTTGAGAAACGCTGCAATAAACATATTTATAGTGGCGTTGAAATAAATGCAACTAAAAATCATGGATTTAGTTGTGGGCTTTATCACGGAGTTTATCAAAACGCTACCATAAGTTTTGGTAGCATTTTTTGTGCGCCACCAAAAATAATATTTCTTGTAGTGATTCAACTTTAACGAAATTTAAATCAATTTACAAATCTTTTAAATCAAATGTTAAAGAATACTTATTTTATATAAAAGAGATTTATGAAAGTTTTTAAACCAAAATTTATTTAAATTTAAAATCTTGTTTTTATTTTAAAACTTTTTAAAATCTGTTTTATAAAGTTGCTTCAGGTTCAACCCGCAAGCCACTCGAGTACTTACCCGAGTAAACCCCATTTTTCCTCTTTTTTTCAAAATTTAGTTTAAGTTTAAAGTTTTAAAACTTGGAACTAATCACTCACGAGATTCCCGAGTACCTACTCGAGTTAATACCCTTTAATCCCGAAACCTTCTTCGAGACAAACAACAACCTAAAATTTCTGACACCACATCGTTGACGTGCACGTGCACCGGCCCACCAGCCTCCTCTGACCATCCATGACGACTCACTTATGTCGACGATCAACCCTAAACCTGATTACGATCATCAGAACCTCGATAACCACTCGAAATCAAAATCGAGCATTAAGGCATAAACCTGGAACAAGAAGCACAACCTGGAAACCCCTCGTCTTCACTCCTCTGATCACCGGAATATCTGAACTTACGGCCTCGCCTTCGCTAAGACCAATGCTATCATTTCCCAAAACCCTATGCAGCTCGATTCACCTTAGATGCCATGGTGATCAAACTTCTGACCAAGTCTAAAAACTAGGGCTACAGGCTTATATCGATCACCGCCGCTGCTACAATGACTTGATCACCAATCAAACATTTTTCCCAAACTTCCTGATCACCCTTCCACCTCCAGTGAGAACCACAACCATCCGGATCAACTAGATCGCCAAAGACAACCCAAAGCTCCCAATACTGATCAACTCGAACTGCTCCCTCATCCTAATACTAAAAATTGTGATTTTATTTTTAAAAATCATATTTTTGAATAGGAATTCAGTTTGCATTCTTGGATTGGTAAATTAAGATGTTTAAATTTTCACTTCAAGCATGCTCTGTTCTTTTTGATTTCCAGAGACATTTCAAGTTTATTTTAACTTAAATGAATTTTTAACTTTGATTTATGATGAAACAAATTTTTTTTGTTTGAATTATAAAACCTAAAAGAGATTAGTTAAAGAGAAAATGGATCTTTAACCAAAATCTTAATTTTAAAACTAAGAACATGCAAGAACAGCTATATATACATTCATATACATAGAAGATTCACCAATATATACACACACAAAGCATGCTCATTCCCAATAATTCACATGCAAACAAATATTCAATACTTAAGCTTTTTAAAAAAGTGATGTTACTCACCTGTTAAAAATGATGTACATAGCACTTTTAATTTGAAAAGGCTTTTTACTAAGAAAACTTGAATTGCTGTAATATGCTTCCGATATTAAACTGGAATGTTGAAGATGCTTGAATGCTGAAGAAAATTACTTGAAAATAGAGATGAACTGCTTTGGTTTGAACTTGCTTGATTAAATCTCAGGTTTGCAAAAGAAACAGGATTTTGAAAATCTCGGGTTTTAAGAATGCATGCAGGCTTTAAGTTGTTTTGATTTGAAAAGAATTACAGTTTTGACTTGAAGAAGAATGTTCAGGTTTTAGGTAAATGGTTTGATTCTTGGAATTGATTTCTGGTTTGAGGTGGAACTTGATCACAGATTTGGATGAGTTTCTGGTTGAAGAAATGATACTAGTTTTGGGCTTGGATTTGAAGATGATTAACAGGTTTTGAACTATGATTTGTTTCTGGTTTTTGAAAATATTTATTACAGATTGTGTTTTGAGTATACAATTTTTAAATTTTCTTAGCTTTTGATTTGAAAAGAATAGAAAAGAAATTGAAGGGAAGAGGCATATGTTTATATAAGCTGAAAATATTATTTAATAAAAATAAAAGAAAAATCAAAATTGAAGATGACACATGTTTATAATTTAACATTTGTCAATTTCCTTAGTTTATTAACTAACACTTGTTGTAATGTGTCTTGATTTTATTACACTTGTCCTTCAAGTAATTTTATTTAATTTTAAATGTTCATAAAAGGTTTTATACCTACTTTATTATTTTTAAATGCTTATCTTTATATATATATGAATTTCCTTAGAGAAAATAAAATAAAACAAATTATACACATATTTTTAAATCCAAAATATTTTAAAATATATAACTTTTTAATTTCAATTTTAAATCCAAATTCAAATTCGAATTAAATTCAAAAACCCAATTTGAAATCAACAACATATTAAATTTGAAAATAACAATTCAATTTTCTTTAAAATCTATTTATAAAAATAACACATTAAATAACAAATTGCTAATTTTAAACAATTTATAAAAGAAATTATTTCTTTATTTATAATTTACTTATATTACTAAATGAATTAATGATCATATGTAAATTGTATTTTAAATTTATATATATATATTTCCAAATCATATTTATCAAGTAATATTTAAAAATAAAACAAATCTTTTTTTTGTTAATTTCATTTAAATTTAAACTTAAGCTAAATATATTTTAGACAATTAAACATTTATCTTAAATGATTTGAAAATATATCGTTATTTATTTTGTAAGCTTTGAAAAGTTTTATATTAATTTTATCAAAATTTCCAAATTACCAATATATATTAGAATTTGAAAACATGATTTTTATTAATTTATTAAATTTCAAACCAAAACTTTTCTATTTACAATATATGCAAATATATATATATATATACACATATTACAAATAGAAAACATTTTATTAATTTGTAAAAGATAAAATTTACCAATTAAATATTTATTAGCTTTTAAAAGAATAAACTGCCAATTAAAATTAAAATTATAAAAGACAATTATCAAATCAATTTAATTACTAATACATATTATTAAATTGATATTGCCCAAAATTTTGGATCATCGCAATTTCTTTGCTTCACCTTAAGCCATGTGCCCCCAAGCCATCTTAAGTCTTGGTCGACGCATCCAAGAGCTAAAATCCAAAGAATAGTGAGTTTTGGAGACCAACTAGCAGATCTATAGTGAATTTTTCATTTACCATTTAAAATCCAAGGTGATGACTCCTAAACTACTATATTATATGTTGAATGATGATATGATGTTTACAAATGAATGTTAATATGCTTTGATCAACGAATTTGGATGTTTTCATATGAATATTGAATATATATACACGTCAATAAGCACAAGAAACACCTTTCTTGAATTAATCAAATGGTGTGTAGGGAATGTTAAACCTCTTTAAGAATGGTTTACAATGAGTTTGAAATGTTTTATAAAAAACTAAAAAGTGTATTGGCGAATTTTGAAAAGAAATGGAAAATTTAGTTAAAAATAGGCGCATCGCGTAACGGTGGTACCCGATTTCACGACATAGAAGTCAAACGAGTCTAAAGGTTGGAATATAGCTCGAAATTCTTTGAGATAAGAATTTTACGCACTATGATATCAATAGTTTTCCAAAAAAATGAAGAAAATCGATGTTTTGATAAGTAGATTTTAAAAATGTGAGCAAAACAGGTTTTGGAAAAAATCATGGTTTTGCAGTACGGAATGAAGAAAAGATTTCTTTGGAAACGAATGTTTTTAATTGTTTAAAAATATGAAATAAATCCTATAAAACTTAAAAAGTTTTTAAAGGTGATTTGAGTAATAAAAATGAATTTTTAAATAAAAAAAAATTGTTTTAATCAATATATAGCTTAAAAGCACTTTCCACAGCACTTTTTCATAGCACTTTCTTATAACTTTTGAAATATAATTTTAAACTTAACAATTCTTTTCCAGTTATTTTATAAAGCTTTTAAATGTTTTTAAAGTGCTTTAAAGATGATTTGAAGGATTTTTGCAATGATTAAAGATTTGGAGTCGATCAATTAACTTGACTGTCTTATGAATATGAAACAGATATTGTCTAGGGTTTTGTTTGGAAAACCAGTTTCCTACTCTCCCTAGCTATCCGGACTGACCCGACGGAGGGGATAGTGAATTTGGTTTACGCGGATCAATATCTTCCTAAATGAATATGAGATGATTTCAAATTTATTCTTAGTAAAAATGAGTTTAAAAGTTATCAAGGATTTTATAAGAGAGGTTTAATATCTCCATATATACCGAAAATACTGTTTTAAAAATATAAATCTCCAAAAGATATTTTTGATAAAAATAACTAAATTAATTAAAGAATGATACCTTATTCACTTGACCTCTTTTATCGATTATTTGTTCAGAGTAACTGGCGTCGAATTTGGATAATTCTTGTCCGAAAACCACTTCAAACGAATTTAAATATTCGAAGTGAAGACATGAAGATATTTGTGGAAGATGGAATGTAGGGCTTCTTGTCACTGATCCTCTAGGGAAATTTCCCATATCATACTATGTGGCAGTAGTTCTTCATTTAAGATCTACGATGCAATGACTTCTAACTACTAATCCTAGGGTTATTTTCCGACATGATGTGGTAGGAGAGTGCCTTTGGCTTCGTTTAGTCCTAGAATGAACTTGTATGGACGAATGTCTAACAATGCATTTCTAAGATCACAATATTGATTTTTTTTACAAACATACATCTTTTTGGTGGAGGAGAAGGCAACTTCTCTTAGCTTAACACCCATCTTTGAGACGTACGAGCTCAAAGGTTGTACATTCGTGGAAGCCAATAGTAATCGAAGGAATGACATTGTGGCATTCAAAGGAAGATGGTGTGCTATGTGAAAGGTAATCATTCCCTCTAGCCTCACATTCAAAAATGGTCAAAAAAGGGTAGATGCGGCAAGGCTATGTGATTCGCAACCATTAGGGTATGATCATCTTCTTTTAGATATATTTCTACCAGCTACGACGTTGGAGTTTGAATTATTATAGAATATGTGAAGAGATGTCTCAGATAGGTCAGTAATGACTAGGGTGATGATATATTCGGTACTATCTAGTGAGTAAGGTGGGTCGATCTTGTGTTGGTAGAGGTGCAGATGTTCTGTTGACCTTGATACATTTCTTTAGAGATATATTGCCGGAAGATAGTCCCTTCACCTAATCATTTGTATGAAAACCCATTCTCCAATAAATGCCTGCCGTTTTGTTTGTAGAACCCGCGTTTGTGGTTAGTATGCTGGAATTTAATAATGCAACAATTTTGGATAAGATAAATAAGTTTACTTGCAAATGGTTTCAAAGATATGTTATTAAAAATAATATCCCTATTTTTATGTAAGAATATTTTGGTTATCATAAGGTAAAAATTCATTCCGTGTTTATGTGCGGTGTGGTCTTATGAGATACCTTTTTGTTTTCAAAATCCATATTTTTGAGTTCTCACAATAGTCTCACGACTGACCTGGAGTTTATTTTATTTTCCCTTTAAACTCCGGTTTCCCTATTTTTCTGAGCAGCCAAGTAGTCAGGATCCGCTCAGAGTATTTGTCGAAGGCATGCTGAAAGAGAATTTTGGAGAATTTTGGAGCATGAAGCTGGAGCACAAATGTGGATATCTATCTATTTTATTTCATTGTGTCTAAGTTATTTAAGCAAGTGTGGGAGCAGGCAGTTATAACTGTTCTTGGCTGGGTTAGTTCATACCAAAACTCTGATGTGCCCTAATGAGTGTGGTTGTGTATACTATCTATCTATTTTTTACATAATGTGAGAATTTATGTTTCTATCTTTTATTTTACTTTACCCAGGAAAATCTGCCTCCCCGACACTCTAGTTTACGGTATGTGAATACCATGGATGTATTAATGTAGATTTTCGAGAGTCGACGAGACGAGTCTTCACACTTCCCATAATTTTCTATCACTTAATCTTGTAGATTTATCATAGTATTATCTTTATCAAAGTTATATGACATTCACATACTTTTAATCCTATATTTTAACCCATTTCATTCTAGCACATTTGTCAAATTTTTGTATTTTTGTTCTAGTTGTTTTCTGTGGTATATATTAGCTTGATTTCATCTGCAAACACCATGAACATGGTATATCATCTATTTTTTGTTGCTGTGTTTTTAGCTAGGACCAATCCAAATAAGTATCAAACTAGAACCGGTCCTTGATATAACATACCTTTACTGAAAACTCATTAATCACACCAAACGCAGACCAAACTTTCCTCTTAAACTTTTTCCATGCACATCAGAATGTATTTCATTATGCATATTGATATTTTCTTAAGTCCAAATTTCCTCACTTTGTATTCTATCATTTGATTTTTCTAAATCCATAAGCTACTCGTTGCTTTTAAATGCATAAATTTTATTATCAACTAGTACAAACCCATGCTTATGCACGCGAGGTTTTCAAGAAATGATATAAAACATTATATATTTAAATATATACTTATGTCATCACGAACCACGTAAAATATAACTAAATTTTTCAAAGCATAATATTTATACCATAAATACCAATATCAACTATCACCATTCACTTAATAAGAATTATATTCAGCATGCCTATTAATTTTTAAATGCAATAGATAAATATCCAAAAGCGAAAATAATATTCCAAATCATGCATTGAGAAATTGTTCTAAAAGTAAAATTCCAAGTGTATTTTAAATGAATAACAGTCCAAGAATTATATAAATTTACTATTTAACTTCATCCATTAAAAATTGGCTTGAATAAGATTATAGTAGCTTTGAAACATCATCTTTTCAAATACATGTAAGATAAAATGATATGAGAAATATACATAAAGTATAAACATTATTTAATTTTAATTTTTTGAACAATCAATTTTTTTGTCAAATCAAATATTCATGTCGACACAATAACTTAAACGATAGATCAATTAGAATAATTAAAATGGCACAGTATATTACCATAAGAAAAAGAATATTAAAAATACATTAGGCAATGTTTTATTGAAGATGAAAGTAAGATTAGTGCAGTCAATGAAATAAAGATGAAACCCACTAAACAAGGCTCGTGCATGATAGCTGGCTCTGAAGATATTGATAATGTACGCATCCTTCCCGTGCATTGCGAAGAGGCTGTTTTCAAATTCCAAACTGGACATTCAGATCACCATGTGGACGACCTAGTTGTTGCACCAAGACTCCACCTTAGCGTAGTCAATGAAATAAAATACTAAAAATTGATTATTATAATTATTATTATCGAAATGAATTAAACCAGTAAAAAATTGATTATTATTATTATTATTATTATTATTATTATTATTATCGGAATGAATTAAACCAGTAAAAATTGATTATTATTATTATTATTATTGGAGTAATATAGTATGCTATATTATTAATCATAATAAAATAATTTATAAATATGTACCAATGTATAGAAAGTGTAACATCCCGCCGTTTTGTACGTTTTAAATCGGCGATAAACCACGCACGTCAGACTCAAACTATACAAAAGGGCGAATTGTTATTGAGGTGAATAAGAAAAGTAGAGAAAGAAATAAAAAAAACAGAATCTCAGAGAGGAATGATGAAATATAATAATCAAATAATAGTTCATGAAGTTGTTTTACAAAACATTTGATTATACTTATACAACAAAGAATCAGAGTTACACATATCAAAGAATAATAAATACAATGCAGTGGAACAATGTGATGTAGTGCAATAATATAATAAATAATAGTAATGCAATCTTCATCTTCGTCCTCCAGAAATAAAGTCATCGAATCCTGAAATGCTCAGACTGACCCGAGCAAATTAAAAAGACAAAACACTCGAGTCAGAACTAAAAGATCTTATGTAAGTTAAATCAATGGTAAATATATGAATGGAACGGCGTGTAACGACCCATAAAATTTTATTAATTTTTAATTGGTTTTATAACGTATTTAATTTGGATTTTGAGAAATTTTAATAATAATATTTTGAAATAAATTTTTAACATTTGGTTTACGTATAATTAAGTATAGCAAATGGTAAATTTTCAATTAATTATATGAAGGTTTATTTATTATATAATTCTATTAAATTCAAATCAGTTAATAATTGTTGAAAATAAATTTATTTTCAAGACCTGAATATTTTTACATAGAAAAATTCTAAATCATCTTCTGACTGAGACGTCATTTTTCGTTTTTTCAAATTTAGACTTCTATAGCTCCGTCGATATTATTTTCTGTGTTTTTACTGTATTTTTTTTGTTAGTGAAAATTCGAATTTTTATAATTCAATCGTACCACCAATATCTATATACCATTTTGATCGCCTCATTGTACTGATAACTATGGTGTATTTATTTCTGTATTTTGAGATTCGATACGCACAGAAACAATAAAAACGTGCGCCATCGGTGCTGAAATTTGTGACTTGGATTTATCTACTTTTCAAATTTGAAACCGTACAACTCATACCATATTAAATTTCTTTTAAAGGTTTTAGCTAAATCTATGGGTGAGAGTTGCCACACCTTTCCACCTTATATTTAATTCTCTGTCGTTTCAATTTGCATTCTATCCGTTCACATTTCATTTATTTCTTTTCTACCATATATTCCATTATCTCTTTATGCTATTTGCTAATTTCTATTTGCTCATTCACGCGATCATTTAATTGAAATCAAAATTTCAACCCTTACTTCTCTTTTCTTTTCAAATTTGAAACGTACTATTAAATCAAGCCATTAATTGCTTGTATTTTTTCCTTAAATCAACGTACAACTCACACAATTATAAATTGTATTAAATTTTCTGATGAATCACACCATAACTGTTTGTATTACATTCATTTGGAATATATTCATTTGTTTGAAATCTTTCCCTTTCTCTCTCATCTCAGTTGGGAATAAAATATATTTCAGCGGAAACCACGTTTCAATGCTTTTAACTCTTTATAACTTTTGATAAAATTTTCTGTCCTTTTTGAAACGAAAACGTATAGGGACATACGTTTCTCATTTATTAATTTCTAAATCGTCCTATTGTCCTTTTCATGTATGTTATATTTATTTATATTTTAACATTTTCTATTTATTTGCTGATTTGTTGCATACGTTTCGTTTTGGAAAAATGTGGTTCATTCCTATTTATTTCATTTCTCACATTTATTTCATCTTTTACTGAAATTCGACCGTTGCCACGTCATACCATTTTGGAAGTATGAATGTACAAAACATGCATACGTTTTATCTTTGCTTAAATTTATCTGTCCATTCCTTTTTCCATTTTAATATCCTTGCCTTCCAAACTCATTACATACTGTCCAAACAAACAAAAATTTATTGCTTTAATTATTCAGCTAAATCTGAGGGACCATTACTATTCAAATCACTTTATATTTATTGTATACGTTTCTTATCTTTATTTGGCAACGGTTCTTTTTTTTATTGCCTTAAACACTTTGCTGAATCAAAAGACAACCGTTCCTATTAAAATTTTCTTTTGATCTGATTTGTGGCGTACGTTACTTTGAAATAAATTTTTAGATATCATAGCGTCTGTCACTTCCATTTTCCACTTTGAACCATTTATTTACCTATTCCTTTTCTATACTTACACGTTATAAAATAAATAAAGTATATATATAATCAAGCTTTCATCTTTCCAGATCCAATTTATGTTGTTGAAAACTTTTGCATCCTCTTCCCCTGTTTCAACCCGAAGGACGCGCAAACCATCCTTCTTCCCTGATGCCATCTCCAACCTTTTGTTCTTCCTCCTCTTCTTCTAGTGCAACAAGTGAGTAATATATAAGTTAGAACTATATATATATATATATATATATATATATATATATATTTATTTTCAACTGTTTACAATTAATACAAGGCATGTCTATATGAAAGTATTATATGATTTTCTATGTTCAAAGATATATTTTCTTTGTATGTTTTAAACTGATTTTTGTTTGCATATATATATATATATATATTTCATATAGGACAGAGAATATATATGTACATGTTTTGTATTATAATAGTATATAAGTTGATATTATATGTTGTTTTAAGTATTATATAGATTACTGTATTTCATTTGCAGTAATATATATAGGGATAAAGTACTGTTTATTTGAGATTCAATTGTTTATATCCTACTTACTTACAAATTTTAATAGTATACGTATGATTTTATATTATTCGTTTATGCATAAGTTTACAACTAGGTATACGTGTAATTATATACTTTATCCATAAAATTTATAAGTATATATACATTGGTTTGTAGTGATTTATAGTATTGATTCGTATAAAATATATACGTACGTGGTTTACAAAGTCTTGGGATTTAACAGTTCTGTTACATATGTTATATTGTTTTATATAAAATAATAAAACTGTTATGTTAGCGTTTGTAGCTTTCTTTGTTACAGTAATATATAAAGTTATTTTGAAAAGTGGTCTCATCATTTTTCTTTAAACTTGTATATGTTTATGTATATTTCTATATAAAAGTTACAGCATTTATTTCAAATTTTATTATATTTGATTTTAATACATGTGTTTAATACAAACCAATGATTTTTCTTACATACGTATTTTGTTTTGATATTTGACTTAAAAAGAAGTATTAATTTAATAAGAAAATAATAATGTTATATTTTCAATTTATGTCAATCTGATTTGGATTTGTTCTCGTAAAATTCTGTTGTCAGCTCTATCCATCGAATTCGTGCCAATCCTGCTTTGCTTTGAAACTTGTGCTTGGATTCGTAATTTATCCCACTTTCGTTCATCTCTAGCCTCGAAAAGTGAGAAATCACTCACGATTAACGTTCTTTTATTTATTAAATTTGATTTCAATTGAAATGACAATTGAAATATGAGGCTGTAGTTATTTAAATTGTTATATATGCTATTATCTATAACTGTTCACTTATGGGATATGACACCATATCCTATTGTTTATATTTATTTTGATGCTATATGCCTGTTGTTATTATTATTTTCATATCTGTTATCACTCTGCAAGTTCCCTGTTAGTATAGAAATCATTATGGGTTGAAATGAGACATACCCGAACAGACTTTAGAATAGGAGAAAATCGTTATGGGTTGAAATGATAAACCCAAGCGATTTTCATTTAATTGAATTTGTGATTACGGGTTGAAATGATATCCACCCGTATATATTTAGTGTATGGGTTGAAATGATAAATATCCGTAGCACTTGACAATATGATAGGAAATATATACAGACACCGTTGGTCCATATAAATATTTTGAAAATAAATTTCTACAGTTGAAAAGAAATATATGGGATTTAATAAATATTGGTTCTTAAAATATTATATATATAAATGGAAATTTTATATATAGATTTAATAATAATATTATTGAGATTGATTTCATCCATATAATATGTTTGAGTATTATTTATGATTTATATTTCAAAATGTACCGTTGTAAAAAGTTGAATAATTAAGATTGGGAGATAAATTTGGGTTTACTAAATATGGTATTTTAAATAAGGATTTATTTAATTTAATCGATTCAAAATTATTGAATGGAAAATTTAAAGGTATGATTTTGTAACTGGATTTTTGATTTAAGTGATTTAATGAATATTTCACGTTTAATAAAATTAAAGAAAATATTGAGTAAAATGTAATTTAAGGTTACTTAAATGATATAGAATCTAATAAGGGAGTATTTCAAGACTAAATAATAATGAGGTTAAATCGAGATCTATATGAAACTGTTATATGGAACATTTAATTATTAAAGCCTTGAACTATATTGGAATTTAAATGGTTTATGGTGAGATTCAGATCTGTATTTGAAATCAACGTAGTTGAATTTGTTATTTAGCAACTAAATTGAATTAAAGTGAAATTTAGGTTGAACCAAATTTGAATTTATTATTAGAAAACTAAATTGAATAAAAATTTAGTTGAAACGTTGAATACTTAATGTTTTGAAATATATTGAAATATAAAGGGGTATTTTTGTGATTACAAATCCGAATTTGAGATCGATAAATTGAAGTGTTTATTTTAGGAATTGAGTTGAATTTAAATTGATAAATTGAGATTGAATTTAATTTAAATGGAAAGGTCGGGTTGATGTTGAAACGATTTGTTAAGTAGAGGGAATTGAAAATACTTTATTGTAAAAATTATTTAATATATATAAATACTATTTTGGGAAATATAGAGATATTTGCAGTGAAATTATATTTGGTTTTGAAGTATAAATTAAGCTGAAATGACCACGGTGTTATAGTGTATATTTCTACCTTGTAGATAGTTCCATGGAACCTTAGAGGATGGTTATCCCAAACATCCTTTAATTTATTTGTATTTTAGTTGATATTCACTTGAGTTGGATTTATTGATATAAGAATGTTAATCCTGACTCGAGTGTTTTGTGTTTTTCTTTACGCTTGGGTCAGACTGAGTGATACAGCATTAGAGACTCGCCTTTGGAGTTCGGAATTTCATTTGGAGATCCAACTATCGATTCAGATTCCAGCCTTTCCTGTTGATTGGTTAAGCGAAGTCATCTGTTGCATTGGAGACTTCACTGCATTTGAACTATTCGGTTGTATTTTATTTCTAACTCTGATGTATATAGTAGCTTCACGAACTACTATTCTTTATCTATTCCGCTGCATTATATTACTCTGTGATCTGTGATTGAATTATTTATTGTATATTTTAAGTTTTGCCAAATTTTAATTAACAATTCGGTATTTTGAATTATTCAAGTCGGATATGTATGGTTTTATTGTCGATTTGAATGGTCCAAAATAGCGGGTCGTACAATTGGTATCAGAGCTTTGGCTCTAGGCAAAACTTCGCATATATGGTAAATTTATTTACAGAATCACTTTCGTTCGAGTTGAATCTCTTCCTTTTGACTCGATTTCCTTTGAATTTTGGAATGTCCCTCGGTTCCGAAATTCATTCTTGTCTCTTTCTATTTATATCCGTTTGATTCTGGAGTATCCCATAACTCCACTGAATGTTTTGTAAAGGGGGTGAAAACTCCTTTACAATCGGCATTGATTCACCGAAGATTTATGTTTCCTCGGTTTACGATGCTTCTATATCTTAATATGCTGAATTCTATCTTTGGCGATCGAATGTCGATTTGTTTTGGAATTCTGCATCGATTATATTCCTAAGGTCACGGTTGACCTATTAAGGTCGCCGCGATTTGTAAAAGTACATCCATCTTCTATTTTGTAATTTAATTATCTCATCTTTGATCGAGTCTATCTTCGAATCAGGATTCTATTGATCGGAGTTCCTCTAATTTAAATCTCTATCTTTGTTTTGAAATCCATTCTTGAATCACCCTTTGAAAAATCGGGTATGTTGTATTTTTGAAATTGTTTATACCAAAATTATTATTTTGATAACTATGATTTTATTCTATATATAAAAGTAAAAATGTTTTCGATAAGGATTATATACCTATATATAAAACAAATAAGAAATGTTATTCTGTATATAAAAGTTTTGAAAGGATTTAAAATTTTGGAAATTTATAAGAAATTGATTTATATAAAAATGATTTATAACTGAAGGGTTAAATTTGAAATTCGAGAATTGAATTCCGCTATTTTGAAATTGGTTTTAAGATTTTGGAAAATATATAAAAATAATACGATTTAAAAGTATTTTTTGAATAAGAAATGTTTCAAATGAGTTCAAATGAATTCCAATAATTTTGAAGAAATTTCAAAGAAGTTTTCAAGAAAATAGAAGTCCAGAACTCACTTATGTCGCTGGAAAAATAATTTCCGTGATAAGTGCACGCATCATCGACATTGATTTTTGAGTTTCAAAGTGGGGGAGAGGCCTCTTTAATAGCTTCGCTATGCGAGTGATTTTGTAAAACCGTTTTGATTTCAAATTCTGAAGTATAATTTGATATTTTCGAAAGGTATATGTATATATTTGAAACAATTTAAAGTGAGACCTGTGTTCAGTCCTCGAGTTTCGGATTTGATTTAGTATAATCCTATCTATTGAAATTGATTTATTGATTTATGTTGATTTTCAACTCTTGAATTTGGAAATTTGATTTCCCTAATTATTTGAATGTTCGAACACTTCCAAATCGAGATTAAATTTTCCAAGCTAAGAAATTTCGAAGAGTATAAAATGTTTGATAAAGAATATAAATTTAGTTTTGAAATGTTTTGAAAAAAAAATAGTTTTGAATAATGGTTTTCAGAAAGGTAAATTGGATTCAAATAGAAATAGATAGTTTAAAAGTTTTAAAGTGATCATTATAAATTTGGAAACCATTTTGAGTATAATTGATTTTGAGAAAATATTTGGTTTTGAAATTAAATTAAAATTAAAAACCAGTACTTATATGGTGATTTTGAAAATGAATTTGTTTGACTTGAATTATTTTAATTTGGAAACTGGGATAATTTTCTAAACCTATTATTTTAGGAACTTTGAAATTTAGATATTTAATTTAGAAGAAAATTTGGTGAAATCGTATATGATTTTGAAACTGAATTGATATTGAAATGATTTGAAATTGAGAACCTTATATTATTAAGCATTTGATTTGGGAGTGGTCGAACTTATATAAAATGGATTTGTATAAGTATGATATTGATTTGAAATCTATTGATTTGAAATGTACTCAATTTGGAAAGAGAATTTTATGTAATCGAAGTCTATATAAGTATGATTTGATATACTATTGATTTGGAAAGTATTCGATTTGAAAAAAAAAAATCCTATATATAATGGACTTTATATAAGTATGATATTGAAGGTATTTGAAAAGGTACTATATGATATATATTTTCGAAGCGATGATATGGAAACTGCCTTCTGCTTGATACCCGCTTTGTGGCCACATTGTGGATTCATTCTAATGATATTATTCTCTCTGATTTTTGGTTTTTCGGATGTGATACTCGAGTGTTCCCACCGTGGCGTAACCCATGGTTTTTTCCTCTCGCGACTGCATAGCGAAATTGCCTGGCTGAGTCTGGCCTAGGGGTACGGATTGTTTTCTGGGGGATCCAGGCGTAACCATTGTGTATCCTACAATCTGTGTAGGTCGCGATTAGTAGCGAAACTGCCTGGCTGAGACGGCCTAGGGGTACGGATTGTTTCCTGGGGGACCCAGGCATAACCATTGTGTATCCTGCACTCTACTAGTCATCATGGCGTAACTCGCAACGCTGAGAAAGCTTACGGATACGGATTGTTTCCTGGGGGATCCAGGCGTAACCATTGTGTATCTGCGAACCATGGTCCGACAAAGGTTTTGGTTTGGTTGTTTCGTTTGGATTGTACTTTCCATATCTGTTTTAAAGGTTTTTCAAGTATTTTCACTGGGTGTTGAAACAAGTCTACTAAGTACTTGAAGAATTCTAGCTTTGCGCCTGATCAACGCATGGCCAGATTCTGCAAGAACGAGGATAAACTTGTTGAAACATCGAGTTATAAAAATAATTCTTGAAGAAAGATTTATTTTGATATAAAGGTATTTTATTATAAAGATATTTTTCAACAAAGAAATTTTGTGTTAATATTTGAAATTGAAACTCTTGTAGTTTGAAATTTACGATTCGTGTCCAATTCTATTCTTTAAATCTACCTTATCTTCTCAGCTTTAGTTGTTCACCTTGATTCTGTTTTTCTGAATCTACCTTCATTCCTTTTTGAATATAATATTTTAAATATTGCTTATTTGTATACTACATTGTTTAATAGAAAATTTTGGTGTTATAAATATTTTTGAAGTTATTAATTAAATAAAACATATTTAAAGTGAATGATTTATTAATAATGTTTGAAAGTATCTAAAGACAAATTTATAAATTTATGAATTATGGATTTAATGATTTCAATAGCTTCTTTGTAAATATAACTAATGATGCAAATAATTGTTTTCAAATAGCTTTCATATATGTATAAAGGTGTTAGTTAAACATATTAAATTCCAATGAGTTTTGAAAATTTTAAAGTATTAGATAACTGAATCGCAAATGAAGTTTTCAAATGAATATTTCAAGTAAAATTTATATAATTTTAAATTAATTATTTGCCCTTGACTTTCAATCTACCTTTATGTCTGGTTGTTCTATTCTCCTACCTCCTTCCTTTTCGGGGACGAAAAGTTTTGAGTGGGGGAGAGTGTAACGACCCATAAAATTTTATTAATTTTTATTTGGTTTTATAACGTATTTAATTTGGATTTTGAGAAATTTTAAGAATAATATTTTGAAATAAAGTTTTAACATTTGGTTTACGTATAATTAAATATAGAAAATGGTAAATTTTTAATTAATTATATGAAGGTTTATTTATTATATAATTCTATTAAATTCAAATCAGTTAATAATTGGTGAAAATAAATTTATTTTCAAGACCTGAATATTTTTACATAGAAAAATTCTAAATCATCTTCTGACTGAGATGCCATTTTTTGTTTTACCAAATTTAGACTTCTATAGCTCCGTCGATCTTATTTTCCGCGTTTTTACTGCATTTTTTTGCTAGTGAAAATTCGAATTTTTATAATTCAATCGTACCACCAATATCTATATACCATTTTGATCGTCTCATTGTACTGATCACTACGGTATATTTATTTCTATATTTTGAGATCCGATACGCGACGGAAACAATAAAAATGTGTGTCATCGGTGTTGAAATTTGTGACTTGGATTTATCTACTTTTCAAATTTGAAACCGTACAATTCATACCATATTAATTTTTTTTAAAAGTTTTAGCTAAATCTATGGATGAGCGTTGCCACACCTTTCCACCTTATATTTAATTCTCTGCCGTTTCAATTTGCATTCTATCCGTTCACATTTCATTTATTCCTTTTCTACCATATATTACATTATCTCTTTCTGCTATTTACTAATTGCTATTTGCTCATTCACGCGATCATTTAATTAAAATCAAAATTTCAACCCTTACTTCTCTTTTCTTTTCAAATTTGAAACGTACTATTAAATCAAGTCATTAATTGCTTTATTTTTTTCCTTAAATCAACGTACGGTTCACACAATTATAAATTGCATTAAATTTTCTGATGAACCATACCATGACCGTTTATATTACCTTCATTTGGAATATATTCATTTATTTGAAATCTTTCCCTTTCTCTCTCATCTCAGTTGGGAATAAAATAAATTTCAGCGGAAACCACTTTTCAATGCTTTTAACTCTACATAACTTTTGATAAAATTTTCTGTCCTTTTTGAAACTAAAACGTATAGGGATATACGTTTCTCATTGATAAATTTTTAAATCGTCCCGTTGTCCTTTTCATGTATGTTATATTTATTTATATTCTAACATTTTCTATTATTTTCTGATTTGTTGCATACATTTCGTTTTGGAAAAATGCGGTTCATTCCTATTTATTTCATTTCTCACATTTATTTCATCTTTTACTGAAATTCGACCGTTGCCACGTCATACCATTTTGGAAGTATGAATGTACAAAACATGCATACGTTTTATCTTTGCTTAAATTTCTCTGTCCATTCCTTTTTCCATTTTAATATCCTTGCCTTTCCAAACTCATTACGTACTGTCCAAACAAACAAAAATTTATCGCTTTAATTATTCAGCTCAATCTGAGGGACCGTTACTATTCAAATCACTTTATATTTATGGTATACGTTTCTTATATTTATTTGGCAACGGTTCTTTTTTTTATTGCCTTAAACACTTTGCTGAATCAAAAGACAACCGTTCCTATTAAAATTTTCTTTTGATCTGATCTGTGGCGTACGTTACTTTGAAATAAATTTTTAGATATCATAGCGTCTGTCACTTCCATTTTCCACTTTGAATCATTTATTTACCTATTCCTTTTCTGTACTTACACGTTATCAAATAAATAAAGTATATATTTATAATCAAGCTTTCATCTTCCCAGATCCAATTCATGTTGTTGAAAACTTTTGCATCCTCTTCCCCTGTTTCAACCCGAAGGACGTGCAAACCATCCTTTTACCCCGATGCCATCTCCAACCTTTTGTTCCTCCTCCCCTTCTTCTAGTGCAGCAGGTGAGTAATATATAAGTTAGAACTATATATATATATATATATATATATATATATTCAACTGTTTACAATTAATACAAGGCATATCTATATGAAAGTATTATATGATTTTCTATGTTCAAAGATATATTTTCTTTGTATGTTTTAAACTGATTTTTGTTTGTATATATATATTTCATATGGGACAGAGAATATATATGTACATGTTTTCTATTATAATAGTATATAAGTTGATATTATATGTTGTTTTAAGTATTATGTAGATTACTGTATTTCATTTGCAGTAATATATATAGGGATAAAGTACTGTTTATTTGAGATTCAATTGTTTATATCCTACTTACTTACAAATTTTAATAGTATACGTATGATTTTATATTATTCGTTTATGCATAAGTTTACAACTAGGTATACGTGTAATTATATACTTTAGCCATAAAATTTATAAGTATATATACATTGGTTTGTAGTGATTTATAGTATTGATTCTTATAAAATATATATGTACGTGGTTTACAAAGTCTTGGTATTTAACAGTTCTGTTACATATGTTATAGTGTTTTATATAAAATAATAAAACTGTAATGTTAGCGTTTGTAGCTTTCTTTGTTAAAGTAATATATAAAGTTATTTTGAAAAGTGGTCTCATCATTTTTCTTTAAACTTGTATATGTTTATGTATATTTCCATATAAAAGTTACAGCATTTATTTCAAATTTTATTATATTTGATTTTAATACATGTGTTTAATACAAACCAATGATTTTTCTTACATACGTATTTTGTTTTGATATTTGACTTAAAAAGAAGTATTCATTTAATAAGAAAATAATAATGTTATATTTTCAATTTATGTCAATCTGATTTGGATTTGTTCTCGTAAATTTCTATTGTCAGCTCTATCCATCGAATTCGTGCCAATCCTGCTTTGCTTTGAAACTTGTGCTTGGATTCGTAATTTATCCCACTTTCGTTCATCTCTAGCCTCGAAAGGTGAGTAATCACTCATGATTAATGTTCTTTTATTTATTAAATTTGATTTCAATTGAAACGACAATTGAAATATAAGGCTGTAGTTATTTAAATTGTTATATATGCTATTATCTATAACTGTTCACTTATGGGATATGACACAATATCCTATTGTTTATATTTATTTTGATGTTATATGCCTGTTGTTATTATTATTTTCATATCTGTTATCACTCTGCAAGTTCCCTGTTAGTATAGAAATCATTATGGGTTGAAATGATACATACCCGAACGGACTTTGGAGTAGGAGAAAATCGTTATGGATTGAATGATAAACCCAAGCGATTTTCATTTAATTGAATTTGGGATTACGGGTTGAAATGATATCCACCCGTATTTACTGACAGTTTATATTCAATAATTAATTAAATAACAATTTAGCTGACAGTTTATATGCAATAATTTATATGCAATAATAAATTAAATAACAATTTAATTCAAATAAATTCAATTTAACTGAGATGATGATTAAAAATATGCCAAACAGTCATAAATAAATTTCTAATCACATCATAAATCAATTTAACAAACATAAGAAATTTTAGAAGTTGCGAGTGGGTTAAAACACACACCTTTTGAATTTAAATTGAATTTAAATCCAATTTAAACCCAAAACTTGAACAGTCTTAGAATTCGTCCAAACTAGCGCCAAAATGTCAGAAATTACAATATGAATCCAACGGAGAAAACCACGCGTGAAACGGACCTCGTGTGCAAGATTATGTTAGTTAGAGCGATGCGAAATTAAATTTATATAAAATAAAACGAAACTAAAACTGACCACTAACATTCAGAAACGTCACACCTTCCTCTTCTTCACGCTCATGCATAGAACCCATTGACCAGCTCTTTGACCACCACCAACGTCGTCGTTTGACCACCGTACGTCGAGCCACCTATGCCATCGTCCTGCCTGCGTCGAGCCGCGCCTGACCGCTTAACTTCGATCACCCATCAACGCCTCCGCCCGCCACTGTTTACTAGGGTTTCAAAACCCTAGTCCGCCAATTCTGACCGCCACAGGATGATTCACCCCATGATTTCACCATCTAACGACTCCATACGACGAACTCTCGAAAACCAATGTCTTGATTTTGCCAATCGATTCCCAAATCAAAAATATCCAGTTCGGCCTAGGGTTCCGCCGTTCAAAAATTTGACCGAGAATAGAAGTTGATCCAAGCATCTTTTGCAAAAATAGATAATAGACGCAAATTCAAATGGACGTGATCTTTGAGTTACATATTTTTTTGAATTTTTTTGAGGAGTTTTAATTTTTGGCTTTGAATTTTATTTGAAGTTGCAATTGGAATATTTGGTTTTGTCTGCCATTGGAATGAGGAGGAGCAACTAGAATTGTACATAACATAAGAAATAACCTAGGGTTTATAACGATGTATATATAAGCAGAACACAATAGAAATGAATGGGCTTGATTGGTTTGGAAAGTTGAACAATAATGACCCAAAAAGCCCGTTCTGTCTCCAGAACGAAATTGGGTCAACCCATATATCAAAATAGATTTTTTAAAATATTTTAAACGAAATAAAACGGGTTTCAAGTTCAGTTATTTCAAATTGATTTCAATTGATTTATATTTTATTGATTTCTAGGCGTTTCGAGCTCGTACGATCAAACGATAAGGCCAATCATTATGAAACTTGAAATCCTATAATAATTCACCGTTACAGATCCGATGAAATTAATTTCGTCAAAATCCGAGTCAGTGGCCAAAATGGCTATTTTCTAGCTATTAAATTAAATTAATAATTAATTGTAAATCACTTTTTCAGTTTAAATTTTATTGTTTACCATTTCTATCATTTTTGATTCCTTAATCATTTACAATTACTTGAACAATTTTAGATATCAAATTTAAAGTTGATTAACTCATCAATTTCAGTGTTATTTTCCATTTTCGTTAAATTCAAAAATTATAAATTAAAACTCCAAAATCCATTTATTAAAATTGTAAACCTTGTTATTCGAGTCTTTATTACAAAAAGAATATAACTAACATTATTTTTAAATCTTGGTTCTTAATATTCTTCCATTTTAACTTAATTTCAATTAACATACTATTTAATTACCTTTAATTGCAAATTTTATTTCAAATTTTATTTAACACACTAAATAAATAAATAAATAACATATATTAGTTTTCTCCTATTTGCTTTTACTTATAACTTTATTACTTACCAACACATGTTATAATTCCATATATAACACTAATTTTATTTAATTACCATTAATACTCTATTATTTCATAAATTAATCAATACTTACATTTGTTTTTCTTATATTTCATTTATAAACAAATTAAAATATTTCCACTATTCCAATTAATTTGAATCCCATTCAAGTTATTAACCATTCACTTACATTCATACTCTTGCAATTCGTTCTAGTTATTATTTTTATTAATAATTCAAAAATTTATATTTTCTTCAATATTCAATTTCAAAAATCCTATTCAATTAACAATTTTAATTGTTGAAAATTTACGGGTCGTTACACTCTCCCACACTCAAAACTTTTCGTCCCTGAAAAGGAAAAAGAAGGGGAAAAGAAAGAATCAAGTAGTCAATACATCTTATTCAAAATATTAATTTTATAAACAAATAAATTTACAAAATTTAATAATTTAAATAAACTATATCAATTTATAGCCATTAAATCTTTTTATACTCTAATTAATAAAATTTGGAAAACATTTTCAAAAATTTTCTATGTCCAAAATTTACGGAAAATTTCGGCAGAGTCTTCTTTGTACAAAGAGACTCGGGAGAAAATATAATATCAAATATAACAATATATATCACAATATCTCAAAATAATATCTCCCGACAATGGGAAAAACAATATAATAGCAATATAAAACAGTAATCCAAGAACATACCTATTTGTCAGGCAATTAACGCTTAATTATGAAACCAAAAGCAGTAGCAATTGCTTCCATAACCTGCATTTCACTTATATAATCTAAAAGAGTTAATAATTATATGAATTGAAACATTTAAAGTTGTTTCAAAAAATTAAATACAAAACAACAGTCTTAGATAAACTCAATAGATTATTCATACATCTAAGCAATTAAAAGTATCTTTTACCCAAACAACTCATAAACCAAAACAAACAAAAATTTCAAACAATAGATCAAGTTCATCCTTATTAATTTCATTTTAAACATTCGTCGTTTGATTTTGTAACGTCCCGTTTTCCCGTACCCTTCGAATCGATAATAAACCACACATGTCCAACTCAAATTGCACGAAAAGACGGATCATTAAGGGTAGAAAGAAAAAATAGATAGAACAGAATGTCACACGAATGGAATAACATATAATATTGAACGAATTTTTTTACAGCGGAAAACTTTTAAATACATATATCAAAGTCTAACCTAAATTCAGCTTGGATAGTTATAAACATCTGTCCTTATAATTGCTGACAAACATCACAATTAAAAATAATCACAAAATACAAGGTTGTTACACTCCGTGATCACTTCGAATATTTTTAATTTTCAAGTCCATTTGTGTTTTAATTCTTTTAGCAAATATCTTAAACATACCAAAAGTATCGCTTTTATGTTTTAAAAAAAGTCCATGTATATCTTGAAAAATCATCATCTATTACGAAAACATATTTATTGTGATTCATAGATCGTATTTGTGTTGGTCCAAATAAATCTAAATGTAATAATTCTAATGGTTGTTTTGTAGAGATATTATTTTTAGGTTTAAAAGAGCTTTTCTTTAGTTTTCCAATTTGACAATCTTCACATAAATTTTCTACTTTGTATTTTATTTTAGGTAGACCTCTAACTGGCTCATATTTTGCCAATTTATTAACATTTTTAAAATTGATATGACAAAATCGTTTATGTCATAACTATGGATCATCATGTTTGGCGGTTAAACATAAATTTGAATTTTTATTTATATTCATGTTTAGTACATAAATATTTTTGTTTCTAAAACCTTCAAATACAAGTTGTTTGTTATTATCGAAAATATTACATCTGTCTTTTTCAAAATTTATTTGAAAACCTTTATCGCATAATTGACTAATACTTAGTAGGTTGTGTTTTAGATATTCTTCTAATAAAGCATTAGAAATAATAGGAGAGTTAGAAATACCAGAGTTGATGACTTCTCCAATGCCCACGACATATCCTTTTGAATTATCTCTAAAGGTTACTGTTCCACCATCGATGTATGTTATATTTGATAATATTTTTGAATTCCGGTCATATGCTTGGAACATCCGGTATCTAGTATCCATTTTCTCTTTATTTTTTATTTTGGGTACCTGCAAAATAAAAGATGTTTTAATTGGTACCCATATATTTTGTTAGGGTCCTAATTGTTAGGTGAAGGTAGTCATATCCAAGATGGTTTGATACCTTTATAAATATAATTTTTATTATAAACTACATTCTCTAAGAAATTATTAATATATTTTTGTCTAATCAAATTATTATTTGTCTTAGGAATCCAAATTTTCATATTTTTGGTATTCATGTTGGACGTTGGTAAACTTTTAGTTTTTTTATAAATAGAATGTTCAACATCATTTCCTTTTTGTTTAGAAATATTTTTAAATCTTATTCCATTTCTATTGCCTGATGGTTTTGAAGTTTTGATAAGATTTTTCAAATCTTGTTTTCCTTTGTTAATTTTTGACACATTATTTGTAATTTTATCTAATTTTCTTTTAATTCTAAATTTTCAATTTTCAATAATTCAATATTGCTTTTTAAATTGACACTTTCTTTTAACAAATTATCCTTCACTATTTTAGTGTTTTCAAACTCAATAGCAATAGCCTCACTTTCTATTAAGTTATTTTTAATTTTTCTTTGAGGTAATTCTAGTTCTTCTTCTAAGATAATTTTTTCGTCTTTTAACATTCCTACTTCAAGTTCTAATCTATTTATTTGACTATATATTCTTTGTTTAATTTTTTAATTTGTCTAAATTTATCATCTAATTCCATGCTAAGTTCTAATAATTCGTCATAGCTAAGTTCCATACACACCTCATTAGTTTGTGCCATAAAACACACATTAGCTTGTTTTCTGTCACTATCGCTATCACTTTCAGATGATAAAGAATCCGAGTCATCCCATGTTACTTTAAAAGCCTTCTTCTTTTTGAGTTTTTCAAATTTGTTTTTATTTTTATCATTATTGAGTTTGGGGCAACCCTTCTTCATATGTCTGTATTGATCACATTCATAGCACTTGATTTAAGATAGGTTTATTGTGTTGGACTTTCCTTCTTTTTGGAATTTGGTCATCTTTCTAAATTTCTTGAATCTATTATAATTCTTGGCAATAAAGACTATCTCATCTTCATCTAAATCAGAGTCATCATTTTTTATTGCTAGGAATGCTATGTTCTTCTTCTCCAAATTTAATTTTTTTTGTGCCTGCAAATTAGCTTCATAGGACATTAAATTTCCTATCAACTCTTCAACTTTGAGAGTAAAAAGATCATTAGCTTCTTCAGTAGCTAATACCTTTCTTTCCCAATCCGATGTTATAGAGTTGAGTATTCGAGAAACTAAATCAAAATCAGTAAACTTAACTACTAATGCCATAAGATCATGTTGGATAGTTTGAAATCTAGAATACATGTCAACAATAGTTTCATTTTGCTTCATTTTGAATGACGAGAATTGGTTTTGCAAAATTGAAATCTTAGTTTGTTTGACCTTTGTTGTACCTTCGTGTGTAATTTGTAAGCTACGCCAAATGTCAAATGCAGTTGTGCATAACATGACACGTGAAAATGCATTTTTATCTAGAGAGCAAAATAAAACATTCAAAGCTTTAGCATTGTTTGATGCTAAGGTCTTTTATGCATCTGTCCATGTGTTCATAGCAGTAGTAGGTGCTTCATATTTATCTTGTATGGCTGACCAAATTTATGGACCATTAGCTTCCATAAATATTCTCATACGTGTTGACCGATATGCATAGTTAGATCCATTAAAAAGTGGGGGTCGTGGTGTGGATTGTCCTTGTTGAAAAATACTTGCCATATTAAAGTGATTCAAAAACGTGTTACTGTTGTTTGATCAAACCTTGTTCCGATACCAATTGTAACTCTATATGATGGATCGTGTAGTGTATATATATACAAGTATAAGTGACTAACTATATGATGTATCTAATATAAACTTAATAGATGATAATAGCAAAGTAAATGAAAATAAGCACACCGGGATTTTATACTGGTTCGGACCTCCCGTCCTACGTCCAGTCCCGAAGCTCCTCTTCGGAATTCTTCTCCCGAAAGAATAAGCTTGGTTACAAAAGCATGTTCTTGTCAAATGTGTGTTCTATAACACTAATATTGACTATTAGGTACAAATGCTTCCAATATATATCTATAGGATATTGATTGAAGAATTATGAATATATGGAAGAGTGAAACACAAATATATGATTGCTAGAGATCAAGAATATATCAGAATAAAGAGTAAAGAGCATAAGTAAGTAAGGTGAGATTTCTCTCGGATTCTTGATGCTACTTATAGCGGTAGAGAGATTCCTTGAGTAGTTGCATCCATTAACAAGTGTTCTATGGTCGCTTCTGATGGTGATGAAGAGTTGCAGTGAAGAGGAGTGAAAGTGTCTTTTCAATTGTGACAATTGTACTTTTAATGTCAACACCCGAGTTCAAAATCAGACGTCTGAAATATGTCTCAGACGTCTGGCTCTTATATATTTTTTGTATATGGTAGCTTTTCAGACGTCTGAGTACATTAACCAGACGTCTGATTCTGTATGATTTGCGAACCAGAGGATTCAATCAGACGTCTGGCTAGTGCACCCAGACGTCTGAACTTGTGCATGTTGTTTTTCTTGTGTCTATGTCATTGCTCTTCTGATTCTATCGACTTGTAGCCTCTTAATACTTTCTTTGAGTCTTGTTCTTGTCACTTTGGTGATGTTACTCTAATAATTACCTATGAATAGAAATATATATGCATATTCAATTTCCATTGTATAGTTGTCGTCATCGAAACCATAGAATTGATATCCTAACACATACCCATTTCTTTAACAGAATAAAGAATAATAATTAGACACTTGAAAAGTACACTCTTTATTTATTATGCTCTAGCTTTTCAAAGAGGCCTATCCATTTTAGTGGACGTCAATTATGATATTATAGTTGTTGATCTTACATCAGTTTTTCTATGTGGTATATGTGCTTAAAGCTAGCATTATGTAGCATGAAGACTAATTTCATGTATTGTTTAATTATGAGACTCAATTAGGACATACTTTCAAGTGGATGCAGCCAAATCCGGAAGGATCCAGGTTAATGGGGAAATGGTTGATGTATCATTCATTGTTCGATCTTCCCAAAAAGTAAGTCATTCTTTACACATGTTTCTCTTTACACAGTTTACCTCTTGCTCATTTCTTCTTGGATTAGGAAGAAAATGCATACTTTACTAATGTTTTATACCCAAAATTATTTACTACACACAAAAACAATTTCGTTCACCTTTCAAAAGCATTTTAATTGCACCATATGAATGTATTATATATAGCATAGTTGTTCATATACATGTATACACAATTTTTTTAGCAACTGGGGCACATGGATCTACTTTTTATGCAAAAATAAATAATTTTGTAGCACCTTTGTATGTCAAAACCGAAATCTTGATCAAATTGTCAAACATCTTTACTATTGTATTAGTGATCACTTGCTATAAATATTCTTTTCGTTACTTTATAGACATACATTGTATTTAATTTCAGCAGGGAGAAGAAACTTAGAAAAGCAATTTTTTTTAGTAAGTTGGGAACATGGATCTACTTTTATGCAAAATAAATAATTTTGTAGCACCTTGGATGTCAAAACCAAAATCTTGATCAAATTGTCAAAGGTATTTACTATTGTATTGGTGATTACTTGCTATAAATCTCCTTCTCGTTGCTTTATAGACACACATATGTTGTATTTAATTTCAGCAGTGAGATGAAATTTAGAAAAGCAATATTAGTAGTAGATGAAAAGCACAACGAATAGGAAAATTGTTAACAAAGTTAGCATACCATCAAACATCAATGAAAAAAACTAACATTACTTTCCATCAATACATAATTTATGAATAAACATTAACTTCATCCCTCCACGTTTCAATTATCAGAATGAATCCGCTGTCTTTCCAACTTCTTGTACTCCAAGCCCTCTCATTTTCCGAATTCGCCGCGGCTATCTTCTAGCTCCTCAATCGATTAGTAAATCCTAACTGGATTCTCAAACAGGATGTTGTCGAAATTCCAGTAAATTATTGAGTCGAACATCAGTTAAAGCAGAACAAATTGATTTAGGTTAAAGCAGAACAAATTGATTTAGGTTGAACAGAAAACTAATACTACTTTTCATCAATAAATGAAACTTTACTTATAAATGATATAGCGTAAAGGCCCTTTCTATACTTAGATCACCGTCCAACATATAGAGTATACAGTGGTCGATGTAATGTAATAAAGAACAACTCTTCTTCTAAAAAATAATTCATGATGTGCAACTAGTCAATAAATAAAAGTTAAGTTTATGAACATTTTAGAAATTAGAATATTTCTAAAATCATGTCCATTGTTTATTCAAAGTGGAAAATAGATACTGGGTAGAGCAATGAAAGCTTCAGCTTGTTAAGCCATCTCAGCCTTTAGTCCATTCCTGAAACTTCTTTGACCTCCCCTACTGTCTCTCCGGTAATCTAAAAACAATTTTTCTTTTTCTTTTCAAAATGAATACTTATTTTGTCTGAATCATTAACCCAAAGCCGATTGAAATATTTTTGTTTTTTCCTTGTCAGTAAGACAAATAAAACCCTTCAATTGTGATACAAGGATGCTCAAAGGCATGTCTCCAATGATTTGCCAATTACAAACCAAATAAAAAGTTCTTACCTGGCACACAGGTTGCCCAACCCTTTCAGATAAATTCTTATACTTAGCTTCATAAAACAAACTCCATCGAAACAACGCGAGCTTCCCTTGCTGTGTGTCGCACATTCATCTACTTGTGTTGTCATGCACTAAACATGACTTGCAATGTACCCACTTCAGATCTGAGACTGGCTTGCTTTTCTACAACTTCGACCCTCTGACTGAGCACAGCAACAAACACAGTCGTTGGTCTTTGGAAGCAATATTTGCAAGTGGCAACTACCTGCCTCTTCTTATGTGTATGCCACTGTTAATGAGTCTTTATGGCTGTGCTTTAGTAATATTCTATATATTATATATACTAAATAATTTGCATCATTAAATACTAAATAATTTGCATTATTAGGTACTAATAATTACATATATACTAATGTTTGAATAATAATACAGTGAATGATTTGGATGTATAATTAAGGAGAAACCAAACTGGATAATCCAAGAGCATTGCTAATAGAAAACAATGGACTTCGTGTATGTTATTATCCTAAGATACATTGATAACATATTAGGAAACAGAGCATGTGGAGAGAGGGTCAATATCTTGAAAGTATGATGCATATTCATCTATTGAAAGTACTTTTCTGATAAGAAAGTAAAATGTATAGAATAAGAACATTAAAAACACTTCTTTCCTTTGATATCCATATAGGTGGTATAGTTTAACGTTTACCTAAAATCATACTCAGACATTACTGAAGCAGGTTCTCCTTTTCCAATGGCAACAACAAAAAAGGGTATTGTTTGCTCATAACAAGAACAAATGATAAAAGCAATAAAAATGCCCAAATGACATGCTGAACAACATGCTAGAACCAACACAACCAACCGAGCATAAATGTATACATGCATTATTATAAGCAATATGTATCCAACAAAAAACTAAACACAATGATAAAAGTAATAAAAATGGGTATGTTCATAACAAGAACTTATTAAGTGATCATGTGTGCAATCAAATAAGTATTCAACTAATCATTGTAAGAAGAAATCGATTATGATTTTTTCGGTTTTTATTATACATGTAAACACAGTATTTCTCTTTTTATGTATAAGTGAAATTACCCAAAAGTTTAACAAATTAATTCATCGCTTAACCGTGAATAGAAAAGTTTTTGATAAACAGGAGCAAAAACTGACACTGTTGGAAGAAGTATGACTGGCTAGTTTCCAAGAAATACGTAAGCTCAGATGACTGAAATGTGATGAGCCATCGATCATAGGAAATAAAAAAAGTTTGTAATTAACAAAATTCCCAGTAGAACCCGTACTTCCAATAAAACTTAAAGTCGCTAATAATAGATGCAGTAAACCATCTGCTCATTTTGATCCATAACTTCTCTATGATTCTAAATGTGTATATATAAATAACCACCCTTCATCACATAAAAATCCATCATCCACCAGACAATGTGACTAGTAAGACAATGAGCATGAAATCGGTGATAGATACAAAAACAATAAGAGCATTGTTTGTTAAAGCATCCAAGACCTAGTTGATTTCATATTTAATTTACTTGCAGCGCTCCTAGCACTGCTAGAAAGGCTTCGTTTAGCGACGGGCCTTTGCGACGGCTGACGACGGCTAAAAAATACGACCGTCGCTAGCCGTCGCAAGCCGTCGCTAAACGCAATATACAGATCTCCTTCCCGCGAACAGAATTCATTATCTTTCCTATCAGAATCAAACCCTCATTCCCCCAATCCATCGTCCCCCGTCACCGCAGCCGACGCCCGCCTTCCGCCGTCTCCAAATCACCCAAATTCGCATAGGTATGCTTGTAATCTCTATTTTAATGTAAATTTAATGTTTTTTAGGTTTAGTTTAAACCCTAATTAAATTAAGATTTGTTGTTAATTAGGATTTGTTGTTGAATTAGGTATTAGTAATGTTGTCAAATTAGGTATTAGTAGTGTTGTATGTTGATTTGGTAGATTAATTAGTTTATTATCATGAAGTTAAATTAGGTATTAGATTAATTAGTTTGTCATGAAGTTGAATAAATGGTTGATGTAGATAATTAGTGTTGGCGATTAACATGGTTAGTTGTGTTAGGTGAAAAATTAGTGTATATTAACTTGGTTATTGATAAATTTACATGAAAGTATTTCATAGTTTATGAAATTGATAAATTACAAATTTAATTTGTTAAGTGAATTTAAATTGACAAATTTTTATTTAATAATTAGATTTTCATTGTTTTCTAATTATCTATTTGATAATTAGATTTTGTTGTTTTCTAATTATCTTCGCTGATAATTCTTCTATTTATCTTGTTGATTGAGCGACGGCTAGCGACGACCATTTTAATAATTTTAGCGACGACCAAAATGCAAAAGGCTGTATGTATTGTACAAAAATAAAGTTTATACAAAAAAATTAAAAATGAATATGAGAACATTAAAAAGTTCTACAAATATGTAATTTTTTAAAAAAAATTAGGAAATAACTTTAAAATCAACTGATATTGTACTAAAATCGATTTTGTAAAGAAATTAAGAAATGAATATAACAACAAATATTCCACTAAAATCTATGTCGAAAAAAAATAAAGAAATGAATATTGAACTAAAATTGTTAATTGAATGTTGAACTAAAATTTAAATATACAAATTTGAAAAGAACAACAATATTAGATAAAGTTTAAATAGTTGAAACATTGTCAAAATTTGAAAAGAACAACAATATTTGATAAAATTTAAAGAAATTTTCATATCCCTTAGATTGGCTTTGGCCCCGTCTAGAAAGTGTTGTATATGATCGTTATATGGATGTTCGTTTTGTAATGGAACAGACATTTATATTCATCTGATACAATATTTATCGGATTTGTCCCTGTATTGGACAAGTTACAAACATAATAAAGTAACTACATATTATAAATCATTTCATTTTAAACGGTTACAAAATTTCGACAGCACTTCCTTTACGTTTCCTGTGTACATGCATTTGTGTACGATACAGGGAACAGAAGGGAAGTGCTGCCGAAATTTTGTTGAACCGTTTAATCTGGAATGATTTATAAAATGTAATTACATTATTGTGTTTGTAATGGGAAGTAGGATGACTGACCAACGAAGCGAAAACCAAAATACCAAAAAATAAAAAAATAAAGTGAAGTTTTTATTTTGAATTTTCTGCAACGATGAACTGTTTACAATGGAGAATGGTTGAAAATTAATGATTTAAATTGTCCTACATACATTTTCAAATCAGAAAAAATGTTCAATTATTTTCTCGACCGTACTTGGATGTATGAAGTCAGAACTGGAAAGAAGGGATCAATAAAGCAACATTTCTACAATGGTGTACACGAATTTATCAGATTTGCTAAATCTAATAACCGAAACAACACAGAAATCCGTTGCCCGTGTAGTAAGTACCAACATTTGAAGCATTGGAAAGCAGATATAGTTGAAGTACATTTCTATCAATATGGTTTCGTGCGTGATTATTATTTCTGGGATCGTCATGGAGAACTTGATGAACCTACACCTAATACTAAAGTGTTAGAGGACAGTAATATGATGACGAATCCGATAGAAAATATGGTGGATGATGCAGCACGATCAATGTTTCCTACAACTGAAGCTGTCGATAAAGACGAAAATGTCGAAGAAGAACCGACTGCAGGAGCTAAAAAAATATACTATTTGTTGGATTCTGCTAAGAGGCCGTTGTGGGACGGATGTAAAAGCGGAACCGAACTTTCAGTAACCGCCGAATACATAACTATGAAATCAAAATTCCACCTTATGGAAGATGCATTTACAGCAGTTGTACAAGCTGCAAAACGATACATGCCACCCAATAATCTGATGTGCGATAGTCATTATAAAGTAAAAAAATTGATGTTCGCTTTCGGTCTACCGCACGAGAAGATAGATGCATGTGTGAAAGGTTGCATGTTGTATTGGAAAGACGGCATTGACCTTAGAAAATGCAAAATATGTAACGAAGAAAGATACAAACCAAGAAAGAAGAAAGGGAAAGAAGTCTCGTACAAGAGAATGCATTATTTATCCATCACTCCCAGACTTCAAAGATTATATGCATCTTCTGCTACGGTCTGTCATATGCGATGGCATTGTGTGAGAACAGCGGAAGAAGGAACTTTGATACATCCATCCGACGGAGAAGCATGTAAACATTTCGATAAGACTCATCTCGCATTTGCTGCGGAAAGCCGTAATGTCAGACTTGGTTTATGTACGGATGGATTTTCACCTTTTTCACAGTTTGATAGTAAATATTCATCCTAGCCAATTATCGTTACTCCGTATAATTTACCTCCATGGATGTGTATGAAGACACCATATATGTTTCTCACCATTGTCGTTCCCGGCCCTCATGATCCAACCCAAGGAATTGATGTTTATTTACAACCATTGATCGAAGAGTTGAAGAAACCGTGGAATGAAGGAGTCGAAACTTACGATGTGTCAACGAATTTTTTTTTCGGTTATTCGCTATTTTGTTATGGACTATTAATGATTTTCCTACATACGGGATGCTTTCTGGTTGGAGTACGGCCGGTCGTCTAGCATGCCCTTATTGTATGGAAGAAACATGGTCATTTTCGTTACGATATGGAAAGAAAGTTTCGTGGTTTGATTGTCATCGGTGTTTTCTTCATCCCAATCATACTTTTAAAAGAGATAAGAAAATTTTCATAGCTAACAGAGAAGAGAATCTGAAACCATCCAAGGTTTGGTCAGGCGAGTTAATATACGAAATTGTAAGGGACTATCCAAGGATACATGAAACTGGAGTACAGACTGAAATCCCAGGAAAGACAGGCATTCATAATTGGTGCAAACAAAGTATATTTTGGGAGTTACCATATTGCAAAGATCTCTTACTCTGACATAATATTGACGTGATGCACAAGGAAAAGAACGTGTTTGATAATCTGTTTAATACAATTTTGAATGTAAAGGGCAAAACCAAGGATGATTTGAATTCAAGGCTTGATATAGCAAACTTTCGTAAGCGCCCGGAACTTCATATGAAGCCTAATGACAATAAAAAAACCGAAAGCCTGCATGAGTTAGACAATAAGCAAGTAAAACTCGTGCTAAAGTGGGTGGTAGAATTAAGACTTCCCGATGGGATTTCTTCCAATCTTCGTAGATGTGTTGACTTCAAAAATAGTAAACTGAATGGGATGAAAAGTCACGATTGTCATATCATGATGGAATATTTACTACCCGTGGCCTTCAAAGAACTGTTGCCCGTAAAAGTATAGAAAGTTATAACAGAGTTATGATTGTTTTATAAACAACTTTGTTCGACAACATTAAAGGTGGATCGTATACGTAAACTTGAAGTAGAAATACCCATATTGCTATGCAAATTGGAGAAAATACTTCCGCCTGGTTTCTTTAACGTAATGGAGCATTTATCTATTCATCTTCCATCCGAAGCACTTCTTCGAGGTCCTGTGCAATATGGATGTATCCGTTTGAGAGGTAAATTAACATGTGCAATGTTCATGCCAATTTCAAATTCAAATTTATGTATCTAAATATGTAATAAATATCTTAATAGGTACTTGAATCATCCGAAGAAGAAGATTCGACAAAAAGCCCGAGTTGAGGGTTCGATATGCAAATCGTATCTTGAAGAAGAAGCCTCATTTTTTTCCTCTCACTACATCAAAGACGATGTGAACTTATCGCTTGTAACTGTTCGTCGAAATGAGGAAGTCCTTGAATAAAATTCTTCTCAAGCAATGTTATATGTTTTTAGACAACATGGTAGACCTGGTGGAAAATGTGTGGAAATATGGTTGGACGATAGAGACCACCATGTAGCACACACGTATGTTCTTTTAAATTGTGTCGAAATTGCACCATTTGTCTGGTAATAATTAATTCACTTGTAATTTACTTGTACGTACATAATAATTATAACACATATTACATATATGTAGTATCTACGAATCACAGTATCCATTTGCGATCTCAGTAAAGAATTTGCCCAATGGTTTTTGAACTATGTTTATGAGCCAAGAAACTGTGTCGTTGATGAAGGCTTAAGACATCTTGCGATTGGACCGAAAAGAAATGTGAAGGCTTATCCAATATTCTTCGTCAATGGGTTTAAGTTCAACACGAAAGATTACGGGGCTGAAAAATTAACATATAACAGCGGGGTATTTGTCAAAGGAAGTGATGATCCAGATGAGCATTTAAAACATTTTTACGGCGTCTTAAGCCGGATTCTAGAGTTGACATATTATGTTGAACCTTTAGAAAATGTTTTTTTTATTTAAATGCAATTGGTTCAGTAACGTTCCTGGTTCCGGAATCAACGTGCGTAAAGAGTATAAACTTATTGAAATAAGGCATACATCACACTGCTATAAGTACGATCCTTTTGTATTAGCCAAGCAAGCGTTACAAGTTTATTTTGCTCCGTATCCATCTTTGAAAAGAGATAAAGCGGGTTGGTCTGCTATTTTCAAAACGAAACCAAGGTTTACGTTTGATGGAAATAATATTACAGATGAAGCAGCATATCAAGCCGATCTTGAACCTAATACAGAAATAATAATAACTGATGATATTGATGTAGGGCCTTTGAATGATGAATCGAACGTCTTATTTGATGCATTCGAAAGTACCGAAGAAAATGAGATAGAATACGAGACCGAGTCTGAATCAGAAAACGATGAAGACTGATCGTTATTGATATAATTGTTATGTGATAGTGATTGAAACAAGCTGTGTAATAGTAAATTTTTGTAATTGTTCTGTGATGATCATTTAGTTAATTTTTATCCATGTTTTGTATCAGTAAATTTTTATAATTGTTCTGTGAAGTGATTGAAACATGCTATGTAGTAGTGAAATTCTGTTATTGTTCTCTGATGATCATTTAGTTAATTTTTATCCATGTTTTGTACTAGTAAATTTTTATAATTGATTCTGTGAAAGTGATTGAAACATGCTATGTAGTAGTGAATTTCTATAATTGTTCTGTAATGATATTGTTTTTCTATAGTAGATATGTCTGGCAGGAGACGAAATATGACAGGCACGTCATCCCCATCTCCAGGTGCAGGTGGTAGTGGCACTGCACCGGACTTACGTTCGATGGTAGAAGTTGTTTCTAAAAGTGTCGGGTAAGCATCAATTTTATTTAAAGTATAAGTTTTAAAATCCACTAAACATGTATATCATAACTTTTGCAGGGGCTTCGAGGTGGAGCCATCAGATTATATTTTACAGGTTTCGAGGAAGGCTTTTTAGAGCCGGATGGATGGTTGTTGGCCTCGCTGGGACGGCATCCCCTTTCATGTCAAGAACGCAATACATGCCGATTTACTTGTAAGTAGTAGTTTGAATTTCAGTTGTAAATTAATATAATCTATGTAACTTAAAACCCTGTCCCTTGCCATCTTCTCCGCCAGCCTTACCACCCCCTCTACCCCCTTCGCTTAACCATACAATCTCTCAACCTCCGGTCAACTCTTCCTCATGGTCCTCTCTTTTCAAAACCAAACCACGCAACGCTGGTCATTATTCGCCCGTTGATTTTCCCCTTGTTTTTGATGGACAAGCTCTCGTTCCACCTGATATTGTTGTTAAGGCTGGAACTGATATTTGGAGTCAGTGGTTAGTGGGTTTCTTTCTTGATAAACCCCTATCCTACCTCACTGTAATCAACCATTTGAAGAAACTATGGAAGTTGAAGGGAGAGATTGTTGTTAAATCTGATGGAAGTTTGTTCCTTTTCAATCTGTCATGTGCTGAGGACAGAAGGAGAATTCTGGAAGCTGATCCTATCTTCCTAAGGAACAAGATTTTCATAGTTAAAGCATGGGATCCATCAATAGGTAATAGTTGCAGTACTATCAGATCTGTTCCTGTATGGCTAAAACTCTCAAACATTCCAATCTATGCATGGTCTCATATTGGTACCAATTGGTTAGCTTCAAGAATTGGTAAGCTACTATGCATGGATTCGTCCACTGAGAAGCTTGAGAGGATTGGGTATGCCAAATGTCTTGTTGATGTTTCACCTGAACGAAGATTAGTCGATGATTTCCCTGTCAAATTATTAGATGGATCTACTCAAGTTGTCAAAGTTAATTATTTGTGGAAGCCTGACATATGCAATGAATGCAAGGAGTTTGGTCATTTAGACATTTCATGCTTGAAAGTTGGTGCAGATATTGTTAAATGTAATGATGGAGCTGGTGTTATGAGTACTAATCAGGAAGTAGCAAAACAAGATATAGGAAACACCACAGCACACAAGAGAATAAATCAAGTATGGCAGAAAGTAGCAAAAAGAAAGAGTAATACTAAAGAACTTTCCCCTCGTGAAAACGCTGATTTGAATGCAAAGAAACTTCCAATTGCTGAACATGTTGTATTCAATGCTGGGCAAATGCAAAAAGGACTGGTAGGTCCAAGTGAACTTGAGTCAAATGAAAGTATGCCACATAAACGTATGGCAGATAAGGAGCATGTTGTTCTGCCTTCAACCAATAGATTTGATGTGTTGCATGGGATTAATGATGATGAATCTGAAATGAATGAAGTAACTTATGCGAAGGAACTTGTGGAGGATATGGTCACTCATGTTGAGGAGGTGGACAATATTGAGAAGATACCAAATGCAGTTAAACGAAATAAAAATCAAGGACCTGCTTATGTTCTATCTTTAGGCACTGTACATAAACATACCACTGATACATGCTGTAAGTCAGGTGTGCATGATACACAAACATTGCCTGCTAATCCCGACACCCATTTGTTGCCCCAACAACCTGAATTAAGCTTGACCCTACCTGGTTCAGAAGCTTCTCTGAATAACTTCAAAACATCAACACAAGAAAAATCATCCCCATCATGAAAATGATCCTGATGTGCTCTTCTGTCTGTCTTTGCAAAGGCAGATAACTGAAATGATAATCTCAATGAATTCTTCTTCTCAACCTCTTCCAATACCACATCTTTCACCATCTTTGAATACAAAACAAACAACTTCAAGCCAACCATATGTTTTCACTGGATCAATTCCAGGATGGAAATCTCCTCCCTTGACTTCAAATAAAGATGTCGAAAATGATAGTGCTACTTGCTCAAATGCCAGCAATAGGAACAAAAGAAAACTATTGAAGCAGAACCTCGTCTCATCCAGACCTGAATCTCCTGTTACAAGGAGCATGAGAGAACTTTCTCATCAATCACTAGTTTAATAATGCTGCACAATATTGGTACATGGAATATTAGAGGCTGTCACAACTTTGTCAAGTTGGATCATGTCAAACAATTAATCACCTCGCATCAATTGTGTATTTTTGCAATACTTGAAACAAAACTTAATCTTCCCCTTACAATTTCAGCTGCTAATTATGTCAACCCATCCTGGACTTTGACACATAACCTTCACGAGGCAAACTATGGCCGCATCATGGTTCTTCATAACCCATCTGTCCTATCTCTTGACCTAATACACTCCACTACTCAAATTATGCATTTTCATGCCAAGTATCATCATCCCCCTACTTCCTTTTATATTTCCTTTGTTTACGCCTCTAACCCTCTAGCCACAAGACAATCACTCCTCAACTTCATACCTGCTCTAAGGCAGGAATCTTTCCCGTGGATAGTAGTTGGCGATTTCAACTGCTGTCTTGCCTTGTCTGACAAGCAAGGTGGTCGTCCTCTCATGCAAAAAGACATTTTTCCCTTAAACACAGCTGTATTTGATTCTTCTCTCATTCCAATTCATAGGGAAGGTGCCATTTTTTCTTGGAACAATCGTTCCAGAAGTGGTGTTAGAACTTTTACAAACATTGATCACTCTTTCTCTAATTTCAAAGCCTTAACTACCTGGCCTGACATAACCACCTTTCTTCCACCTTCAGTCCTTTCTGACCACTCACCTCTGATCATTTTCTCTGGCAGGAAGCACCATGATGTTAAAAGAGGATTTAAATTTTATAATTCATGGACCCATGATCCTGAATTTATTACTATAATAAAAACTGTGTGGGCTAATCATTTCTTTGGAAACCCTATGTATATTTTTTGCAGGAAACTTAGGGAAATTAAGGATGCATTAAGAAATTGGGCTAAACATAAGTTTGGTAATGGCAAACTCAAATCTACCAATCTTAAGGAACAACACAGAGTTGCTCAAGAAATGATGATGGCTCATCCAGATTCTACTGAATATGCTACCAAGGAAGCTGATCTTTTTCATGAGCTTAGTCATGCTTTGGATATTGAAAATGATATGAAAAAGCAACAGTCAAGAATCAAATGGGCTTCGGAAGGAGATAGGAGCACTAGTTATTTCCATGCTTCCCTCAAAGCAAAGCAATCAAATAGTAACATATTCTCGATAAATGATGATGAAGGGAACCTGCATACCAATCCTGAGTCTGTGATCAATGCCTTTCATAAGCATTTTTCAAGTCTGTTGGGGAATGATAAAAACTTTATTCCTAATTTGGATGAACTTACTTCTATTGCCTTGCCTCAAGTGAGTGCGGATGAAGCTGCTAGGCTTGTGGAAAAAGTGACTGACGTTGAAATAAAGAATACTCTCTATTCTATGAACAAGAACTCGTGTGGTGGTCCTGATGGTTTCAACGTACATTTTTTCATAACTACTTGGGATATTGTAGGTGGGAATTTCTGCAAGGCTGTCCACAATGTTTTTGACAAATTCAAGCAACTAAAGTCTGTCAATGCTACGAATCTTATTTTAATTCCCAAATGCTTGAAACCTTCTAATGTGTCTTCCTTCAGACCTATTTCCTTCTGCAACGTAATATACAAGTGTATTTCAAAGATCATTGCAACGCGCCTTGTTGTTGTCCTTGTGAGATCATCTCAAAGAATCAAGTTGCATTTCTGCCGAATAGGAACATCATGGACAATGTCATGCTTGCTCATGAGCTTCTGAAAGGTTATGGCAGTGCTAATGCTGCTCAAGGAGCCATGCTCAAGCTTGATCTCAAAAAAGCGTATGATAGTCTACAGTGGACAGCGGTGGTCAGAGTTATGTCACTAATGGGCTTCCCAAAAGTGTTTGTAGCATGGATCTATGAATGCATCTCCACACCATCTTTCTCTCTGATCTTGAATGGAGCTAACTCTGGTCATTTTGTATCCAAGCAAGGGATAAGACAGGGAGACCCACTCTCTTCCTATATGTTCATTTTGGTTATGGAAGTCTTCACATGCTTCATTAGACCTCTGTACCTGACCAGGAAAATCCTTTACCATTCCAAGTGCAAAGACACCCAGTTAACATCTCTTCTCTTCGCTGACGACATCATGTTATTCACCAAGCCCAACCATCAGTCTCTTGAAACCATAAGACGTGCCCTTCATAGCTTCTTCTTGATGACTGGTCTTGAGTTAAATGCACAAAAGTCGAGCATATTATTTTCTGGTGTATCACATGAACAAAGACATGTTCTATCCTCATCTGCTGGGATGCAAATCATGCAGCAAGGCATGACGTACCTTGGTTTGCCTCTATGTTCTTCTAGGGTCACCATATCTGACTGCCAACCCTTATATCTAAAAATCACTTCAACCATGGGGAGGTGGTCCACTAGATTTCTGTCACAAGCTGGCAGGCTCATTCTCATTAAATCTGTTTGTAATTCAATGATGATCTACTGGACAAGGGCATTCATTCTTCCAACAAAACTTTTAAATATGGTCAGAACTGCAATGTATAGATTCTTTTGGTTTGGTTCCATCCATGCTAGGAAGATTTTTCCATGTTCATTGAAAGCTTTCGAGAAGCCATATAGCAAAGGTGGCCTTGGCATCATCAACCTATCTGTTTGGAATAGGGCTGCATACAGTGCTCACTTCAACGCTATCTTGCATAGGAAGGACTCTCTTTGGGTTTGTTGGTGTCTTGCACATAATATTGGTTCAAAAATTTTTTGGAAAATGGATGCACCATAGTCTTGCAGCTGGATTTGGAGGAGCATTTTGAAATTGAGAGATTTATTTAAGCCTTTTCTCCAAATTAAACTCTCTGCCTTAAGTGATTGGAGTTTCTGGTATGACCCCTGGATTAGTAAGGGCGTCATACTTGATTGCATTTTCAGTTCCCATGAAAAGTTTCAATCTGGGGTGAGCTTAAATGCCAAAGCGGTTGATCATATTGTGGATGGCGAGTTGTGCCTCCCTTATTGCAGCAATCAAAAAGTTCGGTCCTATTGGAACCATCATGCTTGTAATAAGTTTGACTTTCGAGAGCATGAAACCGTGCTTTGGAATGACAGACCACACTTTATTAGCATGATGTATGAATCGCTGCATGGTATTGACAACATGCCTGGATGCATTTGGTTCAGAGCAACTTGCAATGAAATTTCAACAGGCAGTGAAAATCTGCACTTCTGGAAGGTAGTGAATAATGCCCTGCTAACAAGGATCAAGCTTGTTGAGTATGGTATGGTTGTGCCCACTTTATGTATCTTATGCAATGCAAGTAATGAAGCTGCACAACACATATACTTCGAATTTCCATTAGTACTCGAGTTATGGAGTGATATGATGATCAAGTTTGGGAATGTTAATGCTCCTGATGTAAGCTCTCAGCAGTGGTCTCTGATTAGAACTGCTGCTAAGTGGAACAATACGAGAAGATCATATTTTTTCTTTATTGTTAAAAAATTGATGAAACTTGTGTGGAGTGAAAGGAATAAAAGGATGTTTGAAGGAAATTGCAGGAGTGTGCTTGTGCTGTGGGGAGTCCTTAAGCATGAAATATTATGTGGAATGCGAACTAGTAGGCATGAATTCTTAGACCATCAGATTGAACCATGGATTCCTTAGTCCCATTTCTTTTTTTTGGGTCTGTCTTTTTTTTCATTTAGTTGTTGTATCTCCTCTTTTTTTTAATAAATCTGGTAGGGGTCCAGATTTCAACCCCGCTTACTCTGCAAAAAAAAATTAATTTTGATTTACAGGCTGCAGTTTGCATTGACCCTGACGACATGGACATTTTCTTAAATCACTGGAACAAACGAATGAGGAAAAATTACAGGGATACATTGTCCAAGGCTAAGAATTCAGGCAAAAAACCGAACTGGATGGCTGACGATGTATGGGCTGAGTTTCTTCGGCTTTGGAACTGTCCGGCAGCAAAAGTAAGTAATATATGTTTGCTTTGTTATTTAAATCTAACATAAATCTCGCATGGTATATACGTGATAATTTATCTTAATTTGTAGGAATTATCTACGCGGAACCGAGCTAACAGGAATGAAAATCCTGCATTGCACCGTGGTGGCTCCAAATCCTTCCAGGAGCATAAGAGAGAGATGGTAATTAAATTTATAAACTGTGTTAACATTTTATTAAACTATTTTATAATCAGATTAGCAATAATATTTATATATTTTCAGGCCGCGAGATACAACCGCGAGCCCACTATAGCCGAGTTGTTCAAGGTGACGCATGCCGTGGAGAGGACTGATGAAGAAGGCAATGTTTCGTACGAGTGGACGGATGACAAATCCCAATCCGTAATGGTAAACTAATTTATTGTTAATAACAATATTTTGTCTTATTTTATTTTCAAAAACTTGAAATTCGGTTTTTATCGTGTAAAACAATTGTTTGTAATCGCAGGAGAGCTACGAACCTGAGCGGACTCGGGTAGCACAGTCCACTGGTCGAGAAGAGCTTACGCTAGAGGAGGAGAACACTATCTGGGATGCTATTATCGACCCGCCTTCTCGGACCAATCGACTGTATAGCTATGGAAATCTGGAGGTAAATTTTGACATGTACTAATATATAAATTACATGCATATCAATAGTTAAATAATTTTAATAATATTATATATATATACTAATATATAAATAATTATGAACTATTTTACAGGCGATGAGAATGCAGAGTGCATGCAGGAGGTCTCAACAAGAAGAGGAGATTGCTCAGTTGAAGAAAACAGTGGATGAAATAAATGATTGGAGGAAGAGTTTCTTCGAGCAACAGCTGGATGAGCGGATTGCAACTTATTTCCAACAGAATGGGAGGATGCCTGGAGAGGATGGCAGCGATGGTGAGGAGTAGGTATGCTTGTTTGCTCATGTTACAGTTTGGTATATACACATTGTGGTTGGTTTGGTGTATACATATTTTGGGATATTATGTACATATTTTGATGAATTTTAGTTGTGTTAACGGTTTGTTTGGGTTAACGGTTTGTAGTTGTGGTTGGAAAACTATGTACACATTTTGTTTGGGAAACTATGTACATATTCTGATGACTTGTATTGGTTCAGAAACTATGTTTGGTTTTGTTGGATTTTATATTGTTTGAATGTATAGTGATGTTATATGATGGCTATAGTTGATGAATATAGTGTATAGTGACTGTGATGATGGTATTTGATAGTTATTGTTTGAAGACTATATGTGCTGTGCAAGTGCACAAAATTTTCTTCAGTATAGCGACGGCTGGCGACGGACATTTTGCCTAGGTTAGCGACGACTAGCGACGGCCATGTTGCACAGCTTAGCGACGGCTAGCGTCGGCCATGTTGCAGACAGCTTGCGACGACCTTTTAAAAGTTGCAAAATTTCCACGTGGCACATTTGCAGTCGTGAGCCGTCGCTATTTATGTGACGGAGACGTCGCTGAAGCCGTCGCGATTCTGTTGGGCGACGAGGTAAATAGCGACGGCTATTAGCGTCGGCTGGCGACGGCTTGCGACGGCCGACGACGGCTAAAAACTGTCGCTATCTGATGCCGTTTTTGTAGTATAGGCACCGTCACCAAACTACTAATGAAATAAAACATGCCTGGGTCATTTGGTTATAAAAGAATTCAGGAGTCGAACATCAATTATTTTCAGATAGATAAGAAAATATACTTCTTAGTCCTAGTATTGCAATATCTCCTACAAAGTCAAGTTTATTGTTATCTTCAAACACGGTTGGGTTGCTGCATTATAATATTTAGGTTTGGACTGCGCTAATTGAATAGTAACTAATGGTTTTTGGTTTCTTTCATATGTATCTGTATGTATCAGCATGTATTAATTAGTTAAATTTTATGTTTTCTCTCTTTAACCCCTACTCCATTTTCATTTATTATTGTTTGTTACCTGCTATATAATTAGCACAAACCTTCTATTGTCAAGTGTGTGTGTATATAATAAATAAACAAGACATCTCCTTTATTTTTTAGTTCTTTAAGTACAAACTTTTTTTAAAAGATTTTTTATCGTATACAGCAAGTAAATTATTTACTGAAAGCATCTAATATAAATCTCGAAGAAGAAACATAGTTAAAAAAAATGTTGCCATACTTATTTGCATATAGCAAGAAGATGTCTTTCTCTTACTTTGTCTCGAGGAAGAAAAGAAAAGTAAACATAGTAAGATATTTTACTATTTATTCTTCTTTATTGTGGTGGATCTATAATTAAATACCCAATCAATTTCTCAAGGATATAAATATCTTTCCACATATACGAAAATGAATATTTTCTACTTATAGAGCCACAATTTATAAATCATGGCTTCTTTTGTAAAATTAATATAATATCATCCTTACCAAAATCCTTTTTATTAATATATGACAAATTCTATTTCAACCCAAGTATTTACTTAATAGCCCCCAAACTGTAAACCCAAAAATAATTTAGTAGTCCCTACCATTTTCAGAACTACCTTCCCATCACGTAAAACATGAAAAATTAAATTTTTTCTTTATTGATTTAAAAATTAGGGTTAAAAATTTTCTTCACTGATTTAGAAACTTAACAGTGAAAAGTTAATTTTTTTCTTCGTAAAGTCTGTAAACTCAAAAAATAAATTTATAATGAGAAATCAAATTTTTTATTAACTGATTTAGAAATCCAATTCATATTTTCTTCCGAAGTACAATTAGAAAAGTCTATAAACCCAAAAAATAACTTAATAATGAAAAATTGAATTTTTTCTTCAATGATTTAAAAAATAGGATTTTGAAGAAGCGGTGGTCTAGACGGTAAGAAACTAACGTAAGAATATAATGGAATTAAGAAGAAAGAAAGTACGCAGCTATTTAAGAGTATTTTAGTCTTTAAAATATTATTTATTTTAGAGGGGGCTGCTAAGTAATTATCTGCGTTGAAATAGAATTTGCCTTAATATATATTTATTAATGTACTTGAGCAATATTTTTAAATTCAAGTGCTTCCTACAAAAAATTCAGATGTATTACGTACCATGTTTAAGAAAGGCAGTTTGCATTATATTAACGCAGCAAATTTTTTTTAATTAAAGATTGAGGTTTAAAGACAAAAATTCATCGGTCTTTAGTTAAAAACCCGATATAAGTCTAAAAAATTCTGTCTTTAATTTTGCTTACTAAAGACTGAAGTTCGGTCTTTGATCCATCCGTAAAATAAATGATTGATTAAACAAGAAAAGTGACACAAGTCTCTATTTTTGTTGTTGTTATAACAAAAGTCCCCATAGAAATTAATATGTAAATTTGGTCCCTGTCTTTTAAAAATAAAAAACACAAGATGTGTTGCATTTTTTTGACAGAAAATGCAAAGTAACTTGCACTTATCTGACTTTGAATTTTTTTTTTGAGAATGTAAAAATTTGAAATTTTTCGAAATTTTGAAAAGCGCAAGTTAACTTGCGTTTTCTATCAGGAAAGTGCAAGCTAGTTTGCGGTTTTTGATTTTGAAATATTTTTTGAGATTTTGAAATTTTTGAAAAGTGCAAGTTAAATTGTCGTTTCTATCAGGAAAGCGCAAGCTAGTTTGCGCTTTCTGATTTTGAAATATTTTTTAAACTTTTGAAAAGCGTAAGCTAACTTGCTCTTTTTGAATTAGAAAAAGGGGGAATTAATTTAAAGGACAAAAATTTCTATATTTTTTGCCTCGAGGACACGACATCAGTATTTTTACTACAAGGACAAACATTCTTCTAGAAATTATTCACAAGGACAAACATTTTCTAAAATTATTCATAAGGACAACAAAACTGATACCGAGCTAAAAACTGATACCTAAAAACTGCTACCAATAACTACAAACTGATACCTAAAAACTGTTATCAATAACTAAAAACTGATACCAACGGAAAGTTGTCCTTCAGGATAAAATATTGAAGGTCTGTCCTTGAGGCTAAAAAGCTGTGAAATTTTGTCTTTGACAATAATTTCCTATTAGAAAAAAACAGAGACCTAATTTACATACTTATTGCTAAAAAGACTTTTCTTACAACAACATTAGAAATATGGACCTTATGTGCAAAGCCGCAAAACAACTTTTCAGTCTTTAACTTAAGGTTTAACCCGTAAAAAATGATTAATACTTAAACGGTTGAGATTCGAAACACCCCATATCGAATAATGAATTAACATTAAATAAATTAATTATTAAATACTCTTAATTTCTCCATTACCTCCTTGAAATATGGTCATGTTTATTGGGCTTCTTCTTCCCAATCCACGTAACTTATCCAACAGCTTTCCCACTCATGCAAGAACTCTATCTTCACTGAAAAATCACGTCGTTAAAAGCTTTCTCATCTAATCCTATTCGAATATACAATTTGTTCATACACAAAGATATTCCCGATCCCTAATCCTAATCAAAGGTCATGAAGAAACAAAAAGTTGAAGAATCACGCTGCAGACAACTATTCCTAGAAAGCCCACAGAAACGTCATCAAGAAATCGAAGATTTACAGACAAACTTCGACCAAAGGGATGGACACTAAATATTTGATGGACCCTAAGCATAACAAGACTGTTGAGTCCGGATCTGAGAAGGTGTCCTAAGGGAAATGAAGAATCAGTTCAAGAGTCTGCTTTATTCCATCGATTTAGTTACACCTTTTGCGTATGTTATTTGAACCATGTTTGTTTCTGTTAACTTTGGTGACAATTGCACCTGATTTGGTGTACTTATCCAATTTATCTTCAGTTTAAGATCGATTTTTGATTCCTTAAATTATATTTTATCTTTTTGCTGATTTGCTCTGTTAGAGGATTTGCTGTATTATTAATTCATCTATCACTGAGGATTATCCAGTTTGGTGTACCTCTAGTTAATTGTGCTACTTTGTATCTATTAGCAAATTGTTTACTAATCTTTATAGTGCAACTTCCATGGTATTTGCAACACTAAAACATATATATGGGTGTTGAATTAAAGTTAAATGTTGAACCCGCTATGGCTGTAGTTTCATTTCTCAATTACGTGACACTTTTGACATGGCCTGTCATTTTACAGTATTGTATACAACGTATGTAAGTTATTTCTATTGTTCAGAGATCTCCTTTGATGCAAAAGATCAAGAGAAAGAAACGGTTACAAAGCACACAAAAGCACACAAAGATAAAATGAACTTTCAAGTAAATAACAACATGAAAATGAATTGAAAAAAAAAGTTAGTTATCTCTACACTCTTCAGTATGTAAATAGCAATATGAAACAAACAAATTTGATTTGTGATCTAACTAAAATTCCCAGTGATTTCCGATAAGAGTGCAATAAATAAATAAATAAATAATCGCATGTGATATACATATACATATAATTAAAGACCGATTAGATACAACGTTTCGGTCTTTAAACTTTGGTCTTTAGTAAAAAACAGAGACTGTACTTCAGTCTTAAGATTTTAAGACTGAAATTTCTGTGACAGATTTTGTTTGCGACTAAAGAATTAGAGACTGGAAATTTGGTATCTAGTCAGTCTTTAGATTTCATTCAGAGAACGAATTGCTTAAATAGAGACTGAAATTGTCAGTCTTTACTTTCATGTTTTTTTAGTGGAAATAAGAAAAATATGCTTCTTAATCCTAGCATTACAATATCTCCTATAAAGTCAAGGTTATTGTTACCGCCAAAAACAGTTTGGTTGCTCCATTATAATATTTAGGTTTAGACTGCGCTAATCGAATAGTAGCTAATGGGTTTTGGTTTCTTGCGTATGCACCAGTATATATCAGCATGTATTAATTAGTTAAATTTTATGTTTTCTCTCTTTAACCCCTACTCTGTTTTCATTTATTATTGTTTGTTACTTGTTAAAGCTACTATTATATAATTAGCACAAACCTTTTATTGTCAAGTGTGTGTATATATAATAAATAAACAAGACATCTCCTTTACTTTTTTATTTCTTTGTACAAACTTTTTTTAAAAGATTTTTTATCGGATAGAGCAAGTAAATTATTTACTGAAAGCATCTAATATAAATCTGGAAGAAGAAAAATAGTTACAAAAAAATGTTGCCATACTTATTTGCATATAGCAAGAAGATATATTTCTCTTACTTTGTCTCGAGAAAGAAAAGAAAAGTAAACATAGTAAGATATTTTACTATTTATTCTTCTTTATTGTGGTTGATCTATAATTAAATACCCAATCAATTTCTCAAGGATATAAATATCTTTCCAAATATACGAAGAATGAATATTTTCTACTTACAGGGCCACAATTTATAAAACATGGCTTTTTTTGTAAAAGTAATATAATATCATCATTACCAAAATTCCATTTATTAATATATATGACAAATTCTATTTCAACCCAAGTATTTACTTAGCAGCCCCAGAAATTAAAAAAGTCTGTAAACCCAAAAATAATTTAGTAGTCCGTACCATTTTCAGAACTACCATTTCCATCACGCAATACGTGAAAAATTAAATTTTTTCTTCACTGATTTAGATACTGAGGTTAGAATTTTTTCTTCACCGATTAAAAACTAAATAGTGAAAATTTGATTTTTTCTTAGTAAAGTCTGTAAACCCAAAATATGAATTCATAGTGAAAAATTGAATTTTTTCTTCATTGATTTAGAAACCTAATTCATATTTTCTACAGAAGTACAACTAATAAAGTCTGTAAACCTAAAAAATAACTTAATAGTGAAAAATTAAATTTTTTCTTCACTGATTTAGAAACTAGGGTTTTGAAGAAGCAGTGGTTTAGACAATAAGAAACCGACGTAAGAAAATAATGGAATTGAGAAGAAAAAAGTACGTAGCTATCTAAGGGTATTTTAGTCTTTAAAATTTTATTTATTTTAGTGGGGGCAACTAAGATGTTATCTGTGTTGAAATAGAATTTGCCTTAATATATATTAATTAATGTATTTGAGTAATATTTTTAAATTCAAGTACTTCCTCAAAAAAAAATCAGATGTATTACGTACCACGTCTAAGAAAGACAGTTTGCATTATATTAATTAACCCAGTATGTTCAATATAAAAATAGACATGAAAATTTTAAGATTCAAGTAAACCAAGTTAAAGTTTAATACCTCGTCCTTATTTCCAGACTAACATGTTAGTATGAAGTAAGACGATCTCATTCCCTTCTATTGTTTCATGCAGATTTCGACGAATATGGAACTTTTCTTTAAGCGCTTTTGATGTGTTTCTTGTTTTTCCTTATACTTCGGTATCACTCTAGCTATGATGACTCATTACAAATAAGATTTATCAGAAGGCCGATGAGGACTATCCAGACCGAGGATTGTTTTAGTGCATAAAGTATACATTATGGTCAATGGTAAAAGAAGAGAGTAAGCATGAATAAGAATACAGTAGGCGTTAGAGTAAGTGGTCAAATTGTATGACTTGAGTGTGAACAAAAAGTATGAATTACTATAATTATGATGATTGATAACCTAAACATGTCTATGATAATGCTTCAAAAGAATCAATCATGAGTGATAATCCTCCGACCTCTATAAAAGCTAACTTCTAGAAGGTAAACACAAAATAATCCACTTTACTAGCTCCAAACACAAATATGATAAATCCATAATACAGAGGTTGAAATTTTCTACTGGAAACTCAATAAATATTATAATTTAAAGCCAAAAGAATTACTTTCCAAATTTTAAACCAAAATCAAATCTTTCCCCAAAAAAAAAAATCTGTTGAAACTTGCACCAAAAATTTTAATAAGATTTTTCAAATAAATTATAGACTTGTGATTACAGGTTAAAAAATTTCATGGTTTCGTTAAGTGGAACTACTTGTAAATCAACAAATAATAGTTAATGCTCATAAACCGGCTAATCATAACTAAGCTAATCAATGAGGGATAATAACGAACATCATTAATCCCTACATTAGTCAACTGCACTATCAATTTATACTTATATATTACTAACATATATCAAATACACATAAGCTTTCGTATATACAATACCCCTAACTTATGCTAGGACATCCCATTACCCTATCTCTTAATGATTTATACCCCACCAAATTCAAGGTTGTCGCTTAAACTTCAGCTTTGATACCATGATGTAAAGACCCCCTTTTTGGCCCTCGAATGTCGACATAAACATATCCATGGTATTAACGTGCCGAGCACCCAAGTTCCTAAAAGACCGATTCTTAGGGTAAAGAAAAAGAAGAAAAGAAAACGAACAAGAAAGAGGAGAATATAAACATTAAAATCTCATAATGGAATGATGACATGTAATATCAAAAAATAGTACAGTGTTACTCTAATATACGTCACATTTCAGAGTTACTAATCTAGTACTATTATAAGCCTACATATTTATAATAGCATGTCATTTCAATTGTTGATATACACATAAAGTAATGCGATGAAAATAAACATTATGGTAGGAAAATCATCTAGCTCCTCTCCAAAAGCCTAAGGAACATCAATGAAAACCTTCTTTCCTCAAACTTCTTGAAAGAGCACTCGAGGAACAAAGGGAAAAATAAAACCATTGGTCAAACAAAAGTCTGGTGTGAGAAACTCAAGATATACATGTGATATAAACAACACCTTTTGACACTGTCGTAACGGTTATCTGATCAATAGAGCCAAACCATCTAATAAGTACATATTCGATATAATAGATAATGTCTATGGTAAAGAATATAAGTAAGAAATAGTTGTGCTTCATATGCCTATACACCACATCAATAATAGGTATACAATCAAAATCACTATGGTGTATTCCCTAATTGTGTAGGATTTCCACGGAGATCTCCTTGGGATCAAAGCCGAATCCAACTTCCTACACAAGGATTGGAGACATCCCTCCAAGCAACATACATCTCTCCAAGCAACGTACATAGGAAAAACATAGCTTGCCTACTAAGAACGAGTGCATCACTCCCCCATGCATATTCATAAGTATCTCTAGAATGGAGTCGACTGCACCCTATGGGTTAGTAATACCCTACTGGTTATGCCTCATATCTTTGGTTTCTTTCATTACGACAGAGAAGTGACATTCAGCATCTCAACACGTGAGTCACACACGAAAAGATCTTAAAACATAAATGGATTCCCATATACCAACAAATCTCAGAACAACACATAAATTTCCATATCTGAAATATATCACGAATCTCTACATGGGTTTGGGCATCTAAATTAAATCTCGAATCTCTATATAGATCCCAGCATCTCGAATCTCCTTATAAATTCCAGCATCTTAAAGAGATCTCAAACCTCCTCTAAAGCAAAAAAATGTATATAGTGCTGAAGTAGTTAAGGTTTTGAATCATCTCATATAAGTACACTCCCCAACTTACTAGGTGCTCCAAAACCAATCAATAGATTTTCGGTTAACTCATTTCAGTTCTTTTAGAAACAAACAAACAATATATAAGGGTAAAGATCATCTCGCATTTGGACGGATTTCTTTATCATTGGTCCTAGAAGGCAAGACGAGTTTATACATAGGGTATAAAACTATCTGATATTCCTCATAATTATCTTAAGTATTAATGTCCTAATTAAATTCTTAATTATATTCCTAATTAAAGTTACTTGTCTCTCCATTAATTTAACAAGTTAATTCACTTTCTTAACTTCACAAAACCATTTGCTTTAACTAAAGTGATAAAATCCAAATCTTTCCTCATTACTTTATAAACGACTTAACTTACTTTTCCAACTCATATATTTATTAAAAACCTTTTGTCTAATAACAAATGTGTTTGTATATATATATATATGTATGTATGTATGCATGCATGTATGTATATTAATTTATTTATAAGCTAATACAATTAATAAAATTCTAAAAATATTTAAAAAATATTATATTACATAATTTTTTATTACTTAAATAAATAATTAAATAATTTTCTAAGAACTTTATTTCATTTTTATATCCTTGAAAATACTTATAATATAGTTAAAAAACAGTTATTTAAAACACTACCTAAAGATTATTAGTTTATAATTGGTTTAAAACTTAAAAAAGTGATGGTTTCCTTTATATAATAATAACCCACTTACTTAAAAAATTCTTTTAAAATGCCTGAAATCCCCAACCAGTTTTAAAATACTCTAATATATGTTAGTAAAGATGACCAAAAGTATTGAAGTAAAATAGTTAAGATTGAAGTCATTATAAATGTTTGAAAGTCTCAAACAGAGAAAACAACATTTCAAGAATGTTGTAAAAATTGGTCCAGAGTTACTACAACGTTTCTAAAAGTGCTCGGATTAGTGCTATGATACGTTCTAACAATTCTAGTTTTATGCACTTGAAGGTTTCATCGATTTTAGATATGATAACAAACTTTTCAATACATTACAACCATGGAAAGGAATCCCTAAGGATCTCTCTACAACAATCCATAGAAACTCAACAAAGTAAGGTATTTTCAAAGTGTGTTTATAGCGATTATCGCTATAAAGCCATTTCTATTTCAAGTTCATCCACTACTAATCATTATGTGCTATGTTTCAAGGCCATGCAACTGGTCATAAAAGTCATACAAGTCCATAATCATCATTTTGATATGTCATTTGCTTTTCAAATCAAGTATCACAACAAATCTAGCAATATAAATTCAATCATATGTACAATAATAAAACACAAGCATATATCACTTCATATACTTATTAAATGGTGAATTGGCACCCCAAACTCCTAGCCAACTCCATGCAAAAGCCTCATAGAACACATGCATGCTTCCTATCATCACCAAACATAAAAAAGATCTAACCTTTTGCTCCAAAACCTCCTACCCTCTACCTTCTAGCTCACATACAAGCCTCCAAGATTTCTCATGGATTTTCCACTTTTTGAACCCTTTCCACTTTTACTTAGCATAATTTTTTTTAGAGATTGTTTATAATATCATGAGGAGGTTATGATCCAAATTTCAGACGATTTTGAATTGTAGATAATTAGTTATGATTTTTTGAAGTGAAGAGATAATTTTTAGGTTGAAAAACTGGTCCAGTAGAACTACTCAATTCCCACCGGTTTTCACCGAAGCTACTCTCCAAACTAGAAAAAGTAATCAACATTAAAAGTGTTCCTTATTGGAACACCACTGTAATGACCAAAAATTTTCGATCTCGAAAATTCCAGATAGTTAGGAAAAGAACAAAAGAGATAGAAGAAGAAGAAACAGAAAACCAAACTCAGAATCTCACATTCGCAGCGGATAAAATATAATATCAAATAATATTCCTTGCACAAAGAAAGCTGTATCAGTCAGCTATATTTTAATACATCAGAGTTACAACATTTACAACCACTGGACAGTTAAAATAACTTGTCCCGGATATACAACAATATAACAAAGCGGAAACACTCCATATGTTCCTGACATCCAGCTCGCCTCCTGAGCTCCAGAACGTCCTTACCTGAAAATCTGTAATACTCGGTCTGCCCGAGCATTACATCAAAGTAACACCAAGGTCAAGATCGAAACCAGCGTGAGTAAACTCATCTAACATGAAATTCCAATGCATAGAACTTATTTAGAACCCGGGGTAACTCGTATCAATTTCCAACTTCACAAGTCGTTATAGACATCTCTTATATCACACATCAATTTCTAAGTACCAAAACTAAGACTAAATGGTCTAATTCACTTAAATCATTCCATTCCAGCCTATTGATTTCACATATAAATTTATAAAGAATCGAAGTGGTTTCGGGTATTTACTAATTCCCAACTCCGGTCTCGTCGAATCCAACGACATCTTAACCCAAGTTATTCAAGTGAATATAATTCAGTTTTAAATACAAGATAGCAATTCATGATCGATAGATAATCCACATTATCACCATCCACCCAAAAGTCATCACATAGCATCACGATCACATACCAGGAATAACAAAAAATCCAAGGCATTCAAATATCATTCAATCATCCATACATAAGCAAGGATTAATTAATCATACTATCTTTAATTAATTTAAAATGAATTAAATTAATTACTTGCATTTCCATTTAATTTAAAATAAATTAAATTAATTACTTTCATCACATAAATCTTGCTTACATAACCATTAATTAATTACAAATCAATTAATTAATCACCATCTAATTATTCATATTAATTAATGATCCTTGGTTAATTATCCTTTAATTGCATTCAAGTAATTAGCCTTTAATTAATTTTACAAATTAATTATACTTAACCAAATACAGTAATTAACCTTTAATTACTTCATTAATTAATTAACTATAATTGATTACATTCATCCTTAATTAGTTACTCTATAATCACTTATCATTGATTAATTAATCTTAATTAATCAACCTTAGTTACATCATTAATTATATTAATTAATGATTCCTTAATTACTTCTTTAATTAATTACCCTATTTAAATTAATTACATTTATTAATTAATCTTTAATTAAACCATATTTATTAATCACTCTTGATTAATCTCATCCATTAATTAACTACCCTTAATTACTTCATTAAATAAATTAATTACTCCTTAATTAATTAATTATCCTTAATTAATCCCTTGATTAATTACACTGAGTAATTAAACTCAAATTACTCCCACTAATAAATCATCCTTCAATTAGTTACATCCAATAATTCCCATTAATTACTTTACTAAGTAATTACACTTTATTAATTACATTATGTAATTATGCTTAATAAATCATTCAATGATTATATTAATTAACTAAACTAATTAAATCAATAAATCTTTTAATTACTTTAAGTAATCATCATTAATAGATCACCTGTAGAAATAAATCATTAATTATCCACCTTATTTAATAACATTAAGCAATTATCTCTAAGCTACAGTAATTATCATTAATTAATATATATTAAGTGATCAATCTCTAAAATTTGATTTCACAAATTCATTAACCTTTAATTAATTAATCAATTATCCATCCTAGTACATTAAATAATTTGTAAAATTATTAATTACAACTTTAGTTCAACATAAAACAACAATTTGCATTACATTTTTAAACTTTGGAAATTTGTTTAAAACTTTGCTAATACCTCGTTTTAAAAACCTGGTTTATATTTACTTCGAGTTCATCCTGGTATTTACAATTGAATTTCAAATACAAATTTTTATTTACTACAATATTTATTTAATAAGGAAATCATTTCATATTTTGCTTTGAAATAGAAATTTATATTATCAGAATTTATTTTGTTCAACTCCATTTATATACATATTCAAATATTCTAACTACCCAAGTTTTATTTGTCCAATTAAACAATGAAAATCAACATTTCTATCAATTAATCCTGTCAATCATCAATTAACAGATACTTCAAAATCCGGGTTATCACATTCCTCCCCCCTTAGAATCTTTTCGTCCTCGAAAAGGAACGAAGCCAGAATTATTAAAATACTTAATATCAGTTAAATTTTCTCTTTGAACATTTTTAAAACATTGTAAGATCTATATAATATTGCTAAAATAGTTTTTATAAAAATATCGTTTTATAATTCGATGTTTTAACAAGTCCATCCTCGTTCTCACAGAAATTCGGTCATACGTTGATCAGGCGTAAGATTGAAAATCTGTAAGTACTTAGCAAACCTATTTTCAACACCCATTGAAAATACATGAAAAATAATTTATCAAAAATATAGAAAACATTTTTGAAACTAGAGGAAATATCTTCGGTGAGAATGCTTTGGAAATCATCACCCCCATACATTTAACCTGATGGTTACGTTGCCGTCCTGGCAAAATCCATAGATAACTGTAGGCCTCCGCACCTCTCGATTATGCCATGGAACCCGCCACAGATCGCAGTTACATTCAGGGTTACGTTGCCATCACAGCAAAAGTCCATGTAACTGTAGGCCTCAGCGCCCTTGAATTCCGTTGCCAAAAGAATGAAACTTCTCCACTCCCACATAGGTCGTAGTCTGCCGATGTAAAATTAAACGTAGACTGTTGGCTCTCAGCAGCACACATGACTTTCGCTATGTTACCATAGATCGCAGTCTACCGATATAAAATCGAACATAGACTATTGGCTCTCAGTAGCACACACGACTTTCTCTATGGTCTGCAGTAGATCGTAGTGACATCGAGTTAAACTGTCATCATAGCATAACCCAAATGCCTCTGTAGGCATCAACGCCCTCGACTTCCGCTACACACTACACAAAATCCTCAGGATCTAGTTTTGTCCGGACTCCTCACAGGATCAACTTTAGAACCCCCCCCCTTAGGGTTCAAGGCAGTACCACCCTGTGGCACTCTTGAGAAGTTCATTTCAAGGGAGCGCCTTTTTCTCCAGAGCCATTTTCAAAATACTTTATACTATGCACATATAGTATCTTCCAAATCATACACCTAGTATGAATTCCATATAAATCTCCGTTCTCAAAATCGATCATCCCAAAATCGATAATTCTCAAACTAGGCTTTCCAAATCCAATATTGATTTTACACAAAAATCAAAAGCCTTTCCAAATCCAAAGGTTCCCAAAACCTTTTCCTCCAAACCATTCTTATAAGATCATTTTCATATATATATATATATATATATATATATATATATATAACTTTAAAAATCTTTGGATCACTTCAATCTTGTATAGATTCCCTTTTTATGCTTCAAATACTTTTAAAAATCCTTTCCTTCTGGCAATAGATTCAACAAGGGGAGATTTATCTTATATAACAAAGATATATAACTTTGTTTATTCCAAATCAAATATTTAAATTTGATTTCTCATTTCTTTTCTTCATAACGTGAACCTTTAATCATAGAAATATCCGATTCCCATTTTACTTCATTGTGTATTTCATAAAATATATTTTTCATTTCAAAAATCATTTCACATTTCTTATCCACAAATTCCCAATATCAATTTCATTCAAACCCATACGATGTACACATACCTTACGCTATATCAATTTGATCGCTAACTCGATCACACAATTTCACTTCCGAACTAGTATCGTCCACCCGACATCCTAGTGCGGACTCAGATTTGGTTTCTTGATGAGCAACCATCAATCTCCTTTTATATCTATAACTATGATAGAGAATATCCAGAACCAATCAACAATCCATATCCAGGTTCACTATCAAAAATTAAATGAAAAATCCCAACTCGGATCGATATAATTATCTCAAAATTCTATGATCGAATCTGGATCAAATCACTATGCGAATAGAATAGTATACGTACATCCCACGTATTAATCTTTATTGATTATTGGCCAAATAAATCTCCTTTTCTATTCACGTTCACTTAAATTTTCATTCACTTACTCATAATTCTTAAATCCTCATTTGGATTATCACTTCAATTCTTATCTCAGATGGATATTTAATCATAAACAGTTTGCACTCTGACCAGCTTATATTTAGAAAATAGCTTAAAAGTTAAAAATAGATAAGTAGTTGAAAATAATTGCTAGTTTGTAAAATAGCTGTAAAATAGTTAAATAATTGTAAAATAGTTAGAAAATAGTCAAATAGCTATAGAAGTTTTAAATAATTGCAAAATAGTTGTAAAATATTAATTAATTTGTAAAATAGTTGAAAAATAATAATTACTTTATAAAACAGTTGCAAAATAGTTAAATAATTCAAAAAGTAGTTATAAAATAAGTATAAAATGGTTTTGGGTTTAATAAGAAAGGTTGTATATATAATAAATAGCTTGGAAAAATCGATTTGTACTAAAATAATTTATTTTGAAAATAGTCCATAGTCAAACTGTTCAAGTTCCAACCCAATCAATTCAATTTAAATTTCCACTCCTATTTAAATTGACTCAATAACTTCAATTTCCATTTAAATTGATTTAATCCCAATTCAAGTTGAATTAACCTCAATTTCTTTCTAAATTCAAATCAAATTCCATTTGAATTTGCTTATTCAACTTTTAATCACAATTTAAATTTATTTAAATCAATTCAATTTGAACTAATTCAATTCAAATTTCAAATTTAAACCATCTCGAATTATATAAATTCAATTTAAATTTTTAAATGTTGATTTAATCCTTTAAATCAAATCAACTTATATCTTTAAACCATCTAATTCTGAATCCAAATTTCATTTTTAACTTATTTCAAAGTTCAAATAATAATTCAAATCATTTTTAAACAACTAAATCTTTGAAATTCAATTTATCATCAAATTTCAACTTTGAAACCAAACCGTTGAAGTTTTATCTTAAACATTAAAATCTTAAGTCCAAAATGATTCCATTTTATCTTAATAATGGATATATTACCATACCATATTTCTTCATTCATTTAAACAAACCCAATTTCATTATTAATAACAACAGGATGATATCATACAAATTATTTTAAAACATCCATTCATTTCCAATTTCTAGATCTCAAACCCATTTTGAGATCACATAAACTCTTAATTCAAACTAACCATTTAACTTCCCAAGTTAAATCCCAATTTCATCTTGAAATTTCAAAATCACTTCTTCTAAGTTAAATTCAATTTAAACATCATTAACCTTACTCAAATTTGAATTCCCACTTCAAATTTCAAAATTCTTTCCCACTTATAAGTTCAAAATTTATATCACTTTGGGTTTTCTCATCTCATTCCAAATAAGAATTTAAAACTCAGCACGTAGAGTTTATTTCAAACCATAGTTGATATTATGAATATCTATACATATACATATTTATTTCTTAACCAACCAAGCTATACTTTAAATTTAAACCACCTTTGGTTTTTAATCCAAAGCAAATTCCTTTAAATCTTCAAACAACTCTTGTTTGAATCAAGCTCTCTCATTCAAATAATTTTATTTATTATTCTTTTTAATAATTTGAAAACAAATTTCCAAATGTTTTTAAATCTTTGGATTCAAACTTCATAATTTTGATCAACTTCAATTTCAATTTATAAGACATACTTACCTAAATGTTTTACTCCCTAAAACATTTCATTTTGCTCACTCATTCATAAACATTTTATTATTAAACACAACAATGATAATAACCAAGGAAAACAATCCATTATTATCTTTTCTGAAACTCTTTTCCAAATTCAAGATTTTAATTTCAATTTGAATCCATTTCAAACTTATCTTTATCTAATTTCAATTTGGTTGTATTTCTATTACCGCTTAATTTAATTCCAATAATTTAACAACCAATTACCTTAATATTTATTAGAAAGATATATTGCTTTATATATCAAAATATATTCTTATATGAAATCATTTAAAGTCTTTATATAAGAAAATAACAAGTACGCTCTCATAATTATATATACACTCAACTCATCCTAGGGTACCATTGACCCTATCTTCAATGAATAATCCCACAAGAGCCAAGGTTCTCGTTTAACCTTTGCTTTGATACCAAATGTAATGACCTGAAATTTTCGATCCCGAAAATTCCAAATAGTTAGGAAAATAAGAAAGAGATAAAAGAATAAGAAACAGAAAACTAAACTCAGAATCTCACATTTGCAGCGGATAAAATAGAATATCAAATAATATCTTTACATAAAGAAAGCTGTATCAGTCAGCTACGTTTTAATACATCAAAGTTACAACATTTTACAATCACTGGACAGTTAAAATAACTTGTCCCAGATATACAACAATATAACACAGCGGAAACACTCCATACATTCTTGCCATCCAGCTCGCCTCCTAAGCTCCAGAACGTCCTTACCAGAAAATCTGTAATACTCGGTCTGACCCGAGCATTACATCAAAGTAACACCTGGGTCAGGCAGGGAACCAGCGTGAGTAAACTCATCTAACATGAAATTCCAATGCATAGAACTTATTTAGAACCCGGGGTAACTCGTATCAATTTCCAACTTCACAAGTCGTTATAGACATCTCTTATATCACACATCAATTTCTAAGTACCAAAACTGAGAATAAATGGTCCAATTCACTTAAATCATTCCATTCCAGCCTATTGATTTCACATATAAATTTATAAAGATTCGAAGTGGTTTCGGGTATTTACTAATACCCAACTCCGGTCTCGTCGAATCCAATGACATCTTAACCCAAGTTATTCAAGTGAATATAATTCAGTTTTAAATACAAGATAGCAATTCATGATCGATAGATAATCCACATTATCACTGTCCACCCAAAAATCATATCACATAGCATCACGATCACATACCAGGAATAACAAATAATCCAAGGCATTCAAATATCATTCAATCATCCATACATAAGCAAGGATTAATTAATCATACTATCTCTAATTAATTTAAAATGAATTAAATTAATTACTTGCATTTCCAATTAATTTAAAATAAATTAAATTAATTACTTTCATCACATGAATCTTGCTTACATAACCATTAATTAATTACAAATCAATTAATTAATCGCCATCAAATCATTCATATTGATTAATCATCCTTGATTAATTATCCTTTAATTACATTCAAGTAATTAGCCTTTAATTAATTTTATAAATTAATTATTCTTAACCAAATACAGTAATTAACCTTTAATTACTTCATTAATTAATTAATTATAATTAATTATATTCATCCTTAGTTAATTACATTAATTAATTACTCTATAATCACTTATCATTGATTAATTAATCTTAATTAATCAACCCTTAATTACATCATTAATTATATTAATTTATGATCCCTTAATTACTTCTTTAATTAATTACTCTATTTAAATTAATTACATTTAGTAATTAATCTTTAATTAAACCATATTTATTAATCACTCTTGATTAATCTCATCCATTAATTAACTACCCTTAATTACTTCATTAAATAAATTAATTACTCCTTAATTAATTAATTATCCTTAATTAATCCCTTGATTAATTACACTGAGTAAATAAACTCAAATTACTTCCATTAATACATCATCCTTCAATTAGTTACATCTAGTAATTCCCATTAATTACTTCACTAAGTAATTACACTTCATTAATTACATTAAGTAATTATGCTTAACAAATCATTCAGTGATTATATTAATTATAAACTAATTAAATCAATAAATCTTTTAATTACTTTAAGTAATCATCATTAATAAATCACCTTTTGAAATAAATCATTAATTATCCACCTTACTTAATAACATTAAGCAATTATGTCTAAGCTACAGTAATTATCATTAATTAATATATATTAAGTGACCAATCTTTAAAATTTGATTTCACAAATTCATTAACCTTTAATTAATTAATCAATTATCCATCCTAATACATTAAATAATTTGTACAATTATTTAATTACAACTTTAGTTCAACTTAAAACAACAATTTGCATTACATTTTTAAACTTTGGAAATTTATTTAATACTTTGCTAATACCTCGTTTTAAAAACCTGGTTTATATTTACTTCGGGTCCATCCTGGTATTCACTCGAGTCCAGACCTGAGTGCTACTTTTTAACTTAAAAAAAACTAGGAAACAAAATACACACGAGGAAACTCGAAGCCCAACTTGGGTCACAGTGCCTCTTCCCCGATCCTTTACCCGAGTTTTCCGCGAGAAGGCTCCTTTCCTTTCGCTCAAGACAAAACCGATATCAATGATACACCATGCACCAGCACTGGTCCACGGTGTATCTCTAACCATCGAAGCTAACGCCAACAAGTCGCCGGAGACCATTCCCTTCCCTTTCGACCACATGATCGAATGATCGAACTCGAAAACCATTTCGAGCTCAAAAGTCCAACCAGGAAATGAAACAGGTCGCCAAAAATCCTCGACACATCAATTCTGATCATCGGAGTGCCCGCAACTTTGACCAGATCCTCGCCGAAGACCCACTCTCTGATTCCCCCCACGACCGGTATCATTTGTTGCCTTATCGATGGCGCAGCGACCCAAGATCTATTCTCAACTAAAACCGAGTTCAAACCCTATTAAGACCATTCTCGGTCGCTGTAACGACCCAGAATTTTTAATTAATTAAAAGTTGGATATTTAATTAATTTTAAATATTAAGAAGTGAATTTATAAGTCGAATAAATTTTTATTTGAATTTTTGGATTTAATTGGATAATTAAATCGATAATTTAATATGTTAAATTATGTAAATAATTGAAAATTGAGTTAATTATGATTGTAAATGATTTGTAAAATTTTATTTTATTATATGGGAGTTAGAACGATATTTTAGAACCTTTAAAAATCGAATTTAAAGTTAATTTGTGAAAATTGAATATTTTAATATTTAAATCGACTAGTGAAAATAGTCAATTTTTGAACAGTCTCAGAATTGAACGAAACCAGTTCCATTGGATCCGTAATAGTTAGTTATTACCGGATTTCAATTTTCGTGTCAATCGGAGTTACCGTTTGATCGTGGCAGCTCGAAACGCATCGAATTATTTTTAATTTTAATTTAGCGAGTTAAAATAGCCATTTTTCAAAAAGTCTCGGATTTCGACGAAACCAGTTTCATCGGATCCATAATGTGATATTATTGTAAGGTTTCAAATTTCGTGTCAATTGGATTTACCGTTTGTCCGGTACAAATTAAAACGCCTAGAAAATCGCTTAAATCGGTTTAATTTAAATTGAACGTTTATTGCCATAACTCGCAAAGATGTCCGAATTAGCTGCCGAAACCTGTTCCATTGTGTCCGGAACGCGGGATAAACCCTAGAAACGCTGGTTACGGCGCGTAAATCGGAGTTCAAAATTTCCGAAATGAATAGTGTTTACGTTCGATTTTCTATAAAAGGAGACCATTGCCTTCATAAATAAAAAAAAAATATTAGGTTATGAAACCCTAGCCGGCCCTAGAAATTGGATGGCCAGAATTACACCATCCCTCTTCCACTAATCTTGTCCAATCCACTCGCTTTCATCAAAAATGACCAACTACAAAGTTATAGATCTCGTCGAGACGAGTAGATCCATACGGATATGATAAGGTTTGGCGTCGCGTGGAGGTGGCAAAATGGCCGCGTTCTCAAGGGGTTGCGCACGCGTTTTCTGATGGAGGAGATGGCCGAGCTCTGCCACAACTCAGGCGAGGGTAGCTCGTGTGATGGCGGAGCGAATGGGAGTGGCTGATCATGCTGGAGTTCGTCGATGAGGTCGAATTTCTAAAACCTAATATGCATAGATGGGTTTCATGATGCGGCAATGATCTGTAGAACACGAAGAGAGGGAGGAGAAGGAGCACGCACGGTTTGGATCTGAAGACAGGGGATCTCACGGCCCAGAAATGTTTAAGGTTAAAAATATAAAAAGAATGTTGTAATTATATTAAATAAAATTCGTGTAACTTGTAAAATTTATATCCTTTTCATACGAGGTCGAAAACGCGCAAAACCAGTTGCGTTGGAATCGTATAGACGAGCACTACGCGATGAAATTGGATTGGAGTCGTTTGGAGTTAGTGAGAATTTTGAGTAAAATTAAACGTCCGTTTAATTTTATTCGAAATAAATCGCTAAAACGGAATTTAAAATCAAGGTGAGAACTTCTCACTCAATCGAATCAGTTTCGATTTTATTTTTAATAGTTAGATTTAAAATATTTGAATGCACGTTTGAATGATGATTGATATCTATTGATTGTTAAAATAGACATTATACGCCGTTAGTAAGTGGATGTTATTTATTAAAAACATATACCGCGAATATTTCATAAACAGTGAAATTGGTATTATATATAATAGCAATATATATATTGGCATATGTATATATTGGAGTTATTGATTTCCCGCATTTTTTTTGTTTACCTGATGAGACCCTATTGCGCCATTATTAAGCGGATAACATTTTAAATCCCATATACCGCGATAATTTCGTACTGGAGCGAAATTGGTATTGTGCTAATGTTTGTGGATGCAGAAAACAGGTTGGAGGGATCCAACTGGATTCCTCAACAGTATTTATTTGAATTCAGATATTTTGATATTTGATGGATTATCATATCGATATATGATATCGTTATTGTCGTGATTGACTATTTGGTATGTAGCATCATTGGACCAAATTTGGAATTTTAAAATGATTTATAAAGTGATTTTTGAAAATATACTATATGTTTGGAATTTGATCTATTTTAAATAAATAAACGTTATAATTTTTAAAGTTATAAAAATTATGATTTTTGAGAAATATAGTTAAAAACTGATTTTTGAGAATATGATGCTGATGATTTTATAAAATAGTAAAAATCGGAATTTTTGAATTCATTGTGAAAAGTTTAAATATAGGATTTATAAAATTTAATTATTTTATAAATCAAAAGGATGAAATTATAAAGGAGATTAAAGACGTTTGAAAAGAATAATATAAATTGATTTATATTAAGGGATTTATAAATGGATATTTATAAATTGAAATATTGAAATTATAAAACGAGTTTTTATAAGTGTTTGAATGAAGTGAAAATGAATTTCATTAAAGAATGAAATTTATAGAATTTAAATGGTGAAGTTATAAAATGAAATTTATAGAATTATAAACGGTGATATTATAAATGGAATTTTATAAACAGTAGGTTTATAAAATTTATAAAGTCAATAAAAGAATGGTTTTGGATAAATAATTGAATCTTATAAGTTATAAGATTTATAATTATGAAGTTCAAAGGAACGATTTTTGTGAACGAATAAATTATAAGTATTTGACTTATAATATGAACCTTTGTTTTATAATTGAGTTATAAATCGAATAGGTTAATAAAAGAGATTTATAAAAAGTTGTTATAAAATAAATAGAAATGGAATTTATAAACGTTGTTTTATAAATTCACAAACGACTTATTTTGATAAGTAAATTGTTGAAACCTATTAATGGAGTTATATTCACATTTTTGACTGTGAATAATCCTTTAAAATAAAATGAATAAAAGGATGGAATTTGTTAACGTAGTATATTCACGTTTTTGAATAGTGAATAATATGTTAAAGAAATTGTTTTGAATGTGATATTTTAAACAGAATTAAAACGATCTAACGATGTCCTAAATGTGTTGAGGTTCGAAACCATAGATTTCAACATTCATTGTTGAAATAGACGTTTTCGAGAAATAAAAGGAAATAGTGGACTATAACACTGTTGTTATAGTAAATGATTTCCGAAAGGAAATGTTTTGTATAGTATTGGGATTTATATATCTATTTTAATTTCGAATCCCTATACTAGTGATTTTGGGTTGTCGTAACAATGTTTTACGCAACATTCGTTTTGGCCCAAATAAATATGTTTAAGAGAATGATTTCCTTAAAGAATGAAATATATACTTAATCTCGATTTAAATATATTGAATATTTTCTAAGTGTTGAAAATAAATAAAATTTGTGAATTACTTATTAAATAAGTATGGAAATGTTTTCCAATATAATGTGAATACTTTGAGAATGTATCTTTTTGAAGATACATTAAAGTGAATAATTGAAATCGTATATGCATGGATATTTTGGAATGAAAATTCACTATGGAATTTATGAATAAAAAGGGTACTTGTTTAAAAATAAATATTGATTTATTTTTGAAGTGTGAAATTTATATATCTTGTAAAGATATTTTGGAAAATAAATAATTTGGAAAATTATTTGGAATTTGGTGATGTGTGCATATTCATTGATAGTTCAATAACCGACTATCAATATTTCCCTTTGAATGGGTATTTGATGTGATTTGTTTGAATTTGAATGCCACACTTATTTTTGAATAAGCGCTCACTATTCGGGTTAACCGGGAAAGGACCATGGGGTCGTATAACCCATTCCGAATATGTGATACGTCGTTGTGAATAGCATTGAAGATCGGTGTTGAAGACCCGGTATTTGCGAAAGCGATAGGATGACCTATCGATTGTCTCTGCACTGAGTTGCAACGGTATAGAGACTCCCTAAGTGATGGGAAATCCGATCAGGATTGTGAATATCCGGATTGCAAGGACTTCTTTGTAAGTGCCTTCGGTTTTGTTCGAGCCCGGAACAGACTTGTATGGATTGTATGTCTGACATTACAAGTTGAGATATAAAGCCGATTTCTTTCAAATATATTTCTGTTGGTGGCGGAGAATTTATTCTTTTAGCTTAACACCCTTCTCTGAGACGTACGAGCTCAGAGATTATGTAGTTGAATGTTACCAGCGATATATTCCCAATTTGGTAATGTGACATGCTGAGTGTTGCTGTGAAATGATCATTGTGTTGATTATTTGTGATAGGATCGTTTATTTGATCGTCTATCCTGGTGATCATTTCTATGCTCATTTGTTGACCCAAAGCATGGCTTTTGTATAAAGTATGTTTTTGTGGACGTGACTTCGTCGAGCCTCACACCCCGTGAATGGTCAAAACAGGAAAGATGCAGCAAGGTTATGAGGGGTAGCGCCCTTTAGGATGTGTGCATTTCCTTCTGGAAAAGGGTGGTATCATGGTATGGAGCCCAGATACTTACTCATGTTGAAAACACTTTGTTATGATTGTGTGAATTGATTACGAGCGCTCGGTGAAAAGGTCCCAAAGGACCGGGGGATGGCATATTCGGTCAGTTGTTACTCAGTTAGGCGTAACCCGGCCTTGTGTTGGTAGAGATCCGGTTTGGTTCTCGGGGATGTCCATCCAGAGGCATTCTCATGTGGCAATGGAAAGTTCCTTGGCCTGATCATTCGTTGGAAATCCAAAGAAACAATACGAGACTTGTACGGTTTTAGTTGTAGAACCTGCTATGGAATGTGGCGGTAACCTGCTATTGAACATAGTTAGCTATAGTAGGCATAGTTCGAAATGTCTATGCTGGCTAAGATTTATATTCTACTTTCGAAATGAATTTTTCTACACTATACACTAGTAATAATATCAAATATTATTTTAAATTCGTATCAAGCATCTTTGACTATCATAAGGAGAAATCTCCTCCGATTCTGCGTTTGCATTGTGTGTGTGTGCGGGAGGCCTTATGGTAGTCTCATTTTTAAATGCATTGCGAATTGACTTTAAAAATATTCCTCTATTTTGATTTTAAAGATAAATAAACTGTTTTGAGTTCTCACACCAGTCACATGACTGACTTGGAGTTTATTGTTTTCCTTCCTAAACTCTGGGTGCCCACCAATTTCCACACGGGCGGTCAAGAGTTAAGGTTTATCAGGATATTCTGGATATTCTGGAGTTGCTGGAGGCAAGCTGGATGGCATGACGTATTACTAGTTATATAGTATTTCTTTTTCCGCTGCACTGTTTGTTGTTGTATATTGTTGTACACTCTGATGATATGATGTAATGAAATGTAAGGTAATAACTGATATAGTTCTTTGTTTAAAGATTATTCATTTATTATTATATGTTGTTCCGCTGCGAATTGTGAGATTCTGATGTTGTTCTGTTGTTTTCTGTTCCGTTCTATTTTCTATCTGTTCTCTATTTCCTTTCTGTTCTTTCCGTTTCTATTCTCTTTTTCTTCTATTTTAAAATGTTCTATATTCTATATTTTCTATTTTCTTTCCTCTCCATCTTCTATCTTTTTCTCTTCTTCTATCCTTTTTCTTTTTCTTAAAACCATAACATTTCGGGTTTTCGGCCTTCGATTTCTCGGCAGTCGATAAAGTGAGTATCGATGTTGAATTTTCGAAAGTCGAAAATTTTCGGGACGTTACATTTGGTATCAGAGCATATGGTTAAGCGACAACCAGGGTTCTGTTGGGTATTACTCATTAGAGATAGAGTCAGTAGTACTCTAGAATGAGTGTAATAATAGCTATGAGAGCATATTTGTTAGTGAATATATAAAATTGTTTTATATTGTGATGATTGATTTGTTGAGTGGCATATGAACCTTCGTCAGCGTGGTCTCGACAACTATGCCGAAGGGGTTTCTAAACACTTGAATAGAACAATTCGACACAGTATTGTTTTAAAATTGGGTAAATGAAATAATTTTACCTTGATTATATTTTTATATATAAAGGAATAATTTTTCAGAATTATTAAAGTGTATATAAGTTGATTGTTTAGATGTTTGAATAATCTAAATTAAAGAATAATTGTATAAGCAAATGAATTATAAGAATTGAATTATAATCAAAGTAATTTACAATTGTGAAGTAAACTTATATATATATGAGAAGTGAAACTATATGAATATATTTATGAATATGAGTTATAAATATAAAAAAAATGAATTTAAAGTTAAATGGAAATTTACTTTAGAATTTTGAAGCTGAATTGATTTCTAAAGGTGAACTTGAGTTATATAAATGAAATTCAACTTTGAAATTGAATTGAATGAATGGATTAAATGTTAATCAAATGAATGTGAATTTAGTTGATAGAAATAATGAATGTAAGTGAAATTCATTAAAATCTAATGTTATAGAAAGTTGAATAATTGAATGAAAATCAATTAATTAAACCAATTGTAAGCAAAGTAAATGAATATAAGCTAAGGAATTTGGTTGTAATTATTATACATTGATTGTTATATGATTGTTAGATGATTGTATATAATTCATTAAGTGTTAATGAAATTGAAAGCTAAAGTAATTAAAATTCAATTGGAAGTAAGTAAATCTTAAATAGAATTGAATTTGAATTAGAAGTGAACCAACTTGAATATGAATTAGTAAATATAAACTAATTGAAAATGAATGTTAGTAAGAACATCCACTGTTAAAGAATCAAATATGATTTAAATTGAAAACCAATTCATTGAATATGAATGAGAATATGAATGAATATTTGTTGGTTATGGATGTTAGTTTGTTGATGTTTGCATTTGTTGTTTTACTACATTTGATATGTTGACATATATAGTTATTATGTTTCTATATGTTGTATATTGATACTATTTTCTACATGCATGATTCTCATGTTGTTTGTTGAGTGTTTAGTAGGTGCGGATCGCGTTTGCTTCGCATTTGGAGCTCGCTTTCGCGCTATATTAGCCGTATATGCTTGCTAATAAAATATAAGGTACATATCTCGGATTACATACCGTACTTTTACAAATTTTTCCCTTCGGGATGCCTCATTACTTGATGAGATGTATATTTTTGATATATATACTGTCATTTTTTTTTCGGATCGAGCCGCGCAAAGGAGACTATGGCGAATTTTTCCGAAAATTTATGGCGTTAGAAAATTTTTGAGAAAGTTGGAAAATTTTGAAAACTGTAACTTTGATTTTGGAATTGAAGTTAAACAATAGTAGTTGTTTTTGAAAAGATAACTAAGTATGATTTGAAAACTTAGTAAATAATTATAAGAAGTTTAACTATGAATTTTGGAAAGTTAATAGATTCTATAACTTTTCTTACTTAATAATTTCGAGGACGAAATTCTTTTAAGGGGGGAAGATTGTAACGACCCAGAATTTTTAATTAATTAAAATTTGGATATTTAATTAATTTTAAATATTAAGAAGTGAATTTATAAGTCGAATAAATTTTTATTTGAATTTTTGGATTTAATTGGATAATTAAATCGATAATTTAATATGTTAAATTATGGAAATAATTGAAAATTGAGTTAATTATGATTGTAAATGATTTGTAAAATTTTATTTTATCATATGGGAGTTAGAACGATATTTTAGAACCTTTAAAAATCGAATTTAAAGTTAATTTGTGAAAATTGAATATTTTAATATTTAAATCGACTAGTGAAAATAGTCAATTTTTGAACAGTCTCAGAATTGAACGAAACCAGTTCCATTGGATCCGTAATAGTTAGTTATTACTGGATTTCAACTTTCGTGTCAATCGGAGTTACCGTTTGATCGTGGCAGCTCGAAACGCATCGAATTATTTTTAATTTTAATTTGGCGAGTTAAAATAGCCATTTTTCAAAAAGTCTCGGATTTCGACGAAACCAGTTTCATCGGATCCGTAATGTGATATTATTGTAAGGTTTCAAATTTCGTGTCAATTGGATTTACCGTTTGTCCGGTACAAATTAAAACGCCTAGAAAATCGCTTAAATCGGTTTAATTTAAATTGAACGTTTATTGCCATAACTCGCACAGATGTCCGAATTAGCTTCCGAAACCTGTTCCATTGTGTCCGGAACGCGGGATAAACCCTAAAAATGCTGGTTACGGCGCGTAAATCGGAGTTCGAAATTTCCGAAATGAATAGTGTTTACGTTCGATTTTCTATAAAAGGAGACCATTGCCTTCATAAATAAAAAAAAAAATATTAGGTTATGAAACCCTAGCCGGCCCTAGAAATTGGATGGCCAGAATTACACCATCCCTCTTCCACTAATCTTGTCCAATCCACTCGCTTTCATCAAAAATGACCAACTACAAAGTTATAGATCTCGTCGAGACGAGTAGATCCATACGGATATGATAAGGTTTGGCGTCGCGTGGAGGTGGCAAAATGGCCGCGTTCTCAAGGGGTTGCGCACGCGTTTTCTGATGGAGGAGATGGCCGAGCTCTGCCGCAACTCAGGCGAGGGTAGCTCGTGTGATGGCGGAGCGAATGGGAGTGGCTGATCATGCTGGAGTTCGTCGATGAGGTCGAATTTCTAAAACCTAATATGCATAGATGGGTTTCATGATGCGGCAATGATCTGTAGAACACGAAGAGAGGGAGGAGAAGGAGCATGCACGGTTTGGATCTGAAGACAAGGGATCTCACGGCCCAGAAATGTTTAAGGTTAAAAATATAAAAAGAATGTTGTAATTATATTAAATAAAATTCGTGTAACTTGTAAAATTTATATCTTTTTCATACGAGGTCGAAAACGCGCGAAACCAGTTGCGTTGGAATCGTATGGACGAGCACTACGCGATGAAATTGGATTGGAGTCGTTTGGAGTAGGTGAGAATTTTGAGTAAAATTAAACGTCCGTTTAATTTTATTCGAAATAAATCGCTAAAACGGAATTTAAAATCAAGGTGAGAACTTCTCACTCAATCGAATCAGTTTCGATTTTATTTTTAATAGTTAGATTTAAAATATTTGAATGCATGTTTGAATGATGATTGATATCTATTGATTGTTAAAATAGACATTATACGCCGTTAGTAAGCGGATGTTATTTATTAAAAACATATACCGCGAATATTTCATAAACAGTGAAATTGGTATTATATATAATAGCAATATATATATATATTGGCATATGTATATATTGGAGTTATTGATTTCCCGCAATTTTTTTGTTTAGCGGATGAGACCCTATCGCGCCGTTATTAAGCGGATAATATTTTAAATCCCATATACCGCGATAATTTCGTACTGGAGCGAAATTGGTACTGTGCTAATGTTTGTGGATGCAGAAAATAGGTTGGAGGGATCCAACTGGATTCCTCAACAGTATTTATTTGAATTCAGATATTTTGATATTTGATGGATTATCATATCGATATATGATATCGTTGTTGTCGTGATTGACTATTTGGTATGTAGCATCATTGGACCAAATTTGGAATTTTAAAATGATTTATAAAGTGATTTTTGAAAATATACTATATGTTTGGAATTTGATCTATTTTAAATAAATAAACGTTATAATTTTTAAAGTTATAAAAATTATGATTTTTGAGAAATATAGTTAAAAACTGATTTTTGAGAATATGATGCTGATGATTTTATAAAATAGTAAAAATCAGAATTTTTGAATTCATTGTGAAAAGTTTAAATATAGGATTTATAAAATTTAATTATTTTATAAATCAAAAGGATGAAATTATAAAGGAGATTAAAGACGTTTGAAAAGAATAATATAAATTGATTTATATTAAGGGATTTATAAATGGATATTTATAAATTGAAATATTGAAATTATAAAACGAGTTTTTATAAGTGTTTGAATGAAGTGAAAATGAATTTCATTAAAGAATGAAATTTATAGAATTTAAATGGTGAAGTTATAAAATGAAATTTATAGAATTATAAACGGTGAAATTATAAATGGAATTTTATAAACAGTAGGTTTATAAAATTTATAAAGTCATTAAAAGAATGGTTTTGGATAAATAATTGAATCTTATAAGTTATAAGATTTATAATTATGAAGTTCAAAGGAACGATTTTTGTGAACGAATAAATTATAAGTATTTGACTTATAATATGAACCTTTGTTTTATAATTGAGTTATAAATCGAATAGGTTAATAAAAGAGATTTATAAAAAGTTGTTATAAAATAAATAGAAATGGAATTTATAAACGTTGTTTTATAAATTCACAAACGACTTATTTTGATAAGTAAATTGTTGAAACCTATTAATGGAGTTATATTCACATTTTTGACTGTGAATAATCCTTTAAAATAAAATGAATAAAAGGATGGAATTTGTTAACGTAGTATATTCACGTTTTTGAATAGTGAATAATATGTTAAAGAAATTGTTTTGAATGTGATATTTTAAACAGAATTAAAACGATCTAACGATGTTCTAAATGTGTTGAGATTCGAAACCATAGATTTCAACATTCATTGTTGAAATAGACGTTTTCGAGAAATAAAAGGAAATAGTGGACTATAACACTGTTGTTATAGTAAATGATTTCCGAAAGGAAATGTTTTGTATAGTATTGGGATTTATATATCTATTTTAATTTCGAATCCCTATACTAGTTATTTTGGGTTGTCGTAACAATGTTTTACGCAACATTCGTTTTGGCCCAAATAAATATGTTTAAGAGAATGATTTCCTTAAAGAATGAAATATATACTTAATCTCGATTTAAGTATATTGAATATTTTCTAAGTGTTGAAAATAAGTAAAATTTGTGAATTACTTATTAAATAAGTATGGAAATGTTTTCCAATATAAAGTGAATACTTTGAGAATGTATCTTTTTGAAGATACATTAAAGTGAATAATTGAAATCGTATATGCATGGATATTTTGGAATGAAAATTCACTATGGAATTTATGAATAAAAAGGGGACTTGTTTAAAAATAAATATTGATTTATTTTTGAAGTGTGAAAATTATATATCTTGTAAAGATATTTTGGAAAATAAATAATTTGGAAAATTATTTGGAATCTGGTGATGTGTGCATACCCATTGATAGTTCAATAACCGACTATCAATATTTCCCTTTGAATGGGTATTTGATGTGATTTGTTTGAATTTGAATGCCACACTTATTTTTGAATAAGCGCTCACTATTCGGGTTAACCGGGAAAGGACCATGGGGTCGTATAACCCATTCCGAATATGTGATACGTCGTTGTGAATAGCATTGAAGATCGGTGTTGAAGACCCGGTATTTGCGAAAGCGATAGGATGACCTATCGATTGTCTCTGCACTGAGTTGCAACGGTATAGAGACTCCCTAAGTGATGGGAAATCCGATCAGGATTGTGAATATCCGGATTGCAAGGACTTCTTTGTAAGTGCCTTCGGTTTTGTTCGAGCCCGGAACAGACTTGTATGGATTGTATGTCTGACATTACAAGTTGAGATATAAAGCCGATTTCTTTCAAATATATTTCTGTTGGTGGCGGAGAATTTATTCTTTTAGCTTAACACCCTTCTCTGAGACGTACGAGCTCAGAGGTTATGTAGTTGAATGTTACCAGCGATATATTCCCAATTTGGTAATGTGACATGCTGAGTGTTGCTGTGAAATGATCATTGTGTTGATTATTTGTGATAGGATCGTTTATTTGATCGTCTATCCTGGTGATCATTTCTATGATCATTTGTTGACCCAAAGCATGGCTTTTGTATAAAGTATGTTTTTGTGGACGTGACTTCATCGAGCCTCACACCCCGTGAATGGTCAAAACAGGAAAGATGCAGCAAGGTTATGAGGGGTAGCGCCCTTTAGGATGGGTGCATTTCCTTCTGGAAAAGGGTGGTATCATGGTATGGAGCCCAGATACTTACTCATGTTGAAAGCACTTTGTTATGATTGTGTGAATTGACTACAAGCACTCGGTGAAAAGGTCCCAAAGGACCGGGGGATGGCATATTCGGTCAGTTGTTACTCAGTTAGGGGTAACCCGGCCTTGTGTTGGTAGAGATCCGGTTTGGTTCTCGGGGATGTCCATCCAGAGGCATTCTCATATGGCAATGGGAAGTTCCTTGGCCTGATCATTCGTTGGAAATCCAAAGAAACAATACGAGACTTGTACGGTTTTAGTTGTAGAACCTGCTATGGAATGTGGCGGTAACCTGCTATTGAACATAGTTAGCTATAGTAGGCATAGTTCGAAATGTCTATGCTGGCTAAGATTTATATTCTACTTTCGAAATGAATTTTTCTACACTATACACTAGTAATAATATCAAATATTATTTTAAATGCGTATCAAGCATCTTTGACTATCATAAGGAGAAATCTCCTCCGATTCTGCGTTTGCATTGTGTGTGTGTGCGGGAGGCCTTATGGTAGTCTCATTTTTAAAAGCATTGCGAATTGACTTTAAAAATATTCCTCTATTTTGATTTTAAAGATAAATAAACTGTTTTGAGTTCTCACACCAGTCACATGACTGACTTGGAGTTTATTGTTTATCTTCCTAAACTCTGGGTGCCCACCAATTTCCACACGGGCAGTCAAGAGTTAAGGTTTATCAGGATATTCTGGATATTCTGGAGTTGCTGGAGGCAAGCTGGATGGCATGACGTATTACTAGTTATATAGTATTTCTTTTTCCGCTGCACTGTTTGTTGTTGTATGTTGTTGTACACTCTGATGATATGATGTAATGAAATGTAAGGTAATAACTGATATAGTTCTTTGTTTAAAGATTATTCATTTATTATTATATGTTGTTCCGCTGTGAATTGTGAGATTCTGATGTTGTTCTGTTGTTTTCTGTTCCGTTCTATTTTCTATCTGTTCTCTGTTTCCTTTCTGTTCTTTCCGTTTCTATTCTCTTTTTCTTCTATTTTAAAATGTTCTATATTCTATATTTTCTATTTTCTTTCCTCTCCATCTTCTATCTTTTTCTCTTCTTCTATCCTTTTTCTTTTTCTTAAAACCATAACATTTCGGGTTTTCGGCCTTCGATTTCTCGGCAGTCGATAAAGTGAGTATCGATGTTGAATTTTCGAAAGTCGAAAATTTTCGGGACGTTACAGTCGCCCCGATAGTCGAAAAATTCCATGACCATTTTTGTCGACATCGTCGATCACCGAGCTTTCTTCAGTAGAAAGCCCGACACCCAAAACCACACCGTTCACCAGAAATTGCCTGAAACCCATTTTTCGTTTGTCATGCGTTTCCTCTCGAACTACACACTTAAAATTCATGTATTCAACTTAAAACAAACATTCACACATATTTTCAAACATGCATCACAATTTTACTTCAAACATCTATCACTAGAATCCAATTTAAACTGTTTTTAAGATTAGTTTACTCACAGTACAACTTGAATAGAGAAGAGATGATAACATCTTATACAGGCATCTATATTTCATATCCAAGCATAACAGTACTTTCATTTCCAGGCAACACTATAAATTGTTTTGTTACTTTTATAGTTTTTTAAAAGATGTGGCTTACTCACCTTGTAATTTCTGAACAGAGGAACTGGAACTGGTTTTTGAAAACTTTAATCTTCGAACTGGAAAATGTTTTGATTTGAGCTCGAAAACAGCAAGCTTCTGATCTAATCTTCGCTCTGGAAATTTGTTTTGAGATGAAGCCTAAATCTTGCTTGATTTTAGAGTTTAATCTTATTCAGTTTTGGATTCCCTTTGATTTTGATCTCTGGTTTGAGATTGAATAAAGGTATTTGATTGATTTTTGAGGTTGTTTTCAGTTACAGGTTTCTTTTAGATTTTCTTCTTTCTCTTTTTTTTTAAAAAATAATGACATACTTACCTAACTGTTTTACTCCCTAAAACATTTCATTTTGCTCACTCATTCATAAACATTTTATTATTAAACACAACAATGATAATAACCAAGGAAACCAATCCATTATTAACTTTTCTGAAACTCTTTTCCAAATTCAAGATTTTAATTTCAGTTTGAATCCATTTAAAACTTATCTTTATCTAATTTCAATTTGGTTGTATTTCTATTACCACTTAATTTAATTCCAATAATTTAACAACCAATTACCTTAATATTTATTAGAAAGATATATTGCTTTATATATCAAAATATATTCTTATATGAAATCATTTAAAGTCTTTATATAAGAAAATAGCAAGTACGCTCTCATAATTATTTATACACTCAACTCATCCAAGGGTGCCATTGACCATATCCTCCATGAGTAATCCCACAAGAGCCAAGGTTCTCGTTTAACCTTTGCTTTGATACCAAATGTAATGACCTGAAATTTTCGATCCCGAAAATTCCAGATAGTTAGGAAAATAAGAAAGAGATAAAAGAATAAGAAACAGAAAACTAAACTCAGAATCTCACATTTGCAGTGGATAAAATACAATATCAAATAATATCTTTACACAAAGAATGCTGTATCAGTCAGCTACGTTTTAATACATCAAAGTTACAACATTTTACAATCACTAGGCAGTTAAAATAACTTGTCCCAGATATACAACAATATAACACAGCGGAAACACTCCATACATTCTTGCCATCCTGCTCGCCTCCTAAGCTCCAGAACGTCCTTACCAGAAAATCTGTAATACTCGGTCTGACCCGAGCATTACATCAAAGTAACACCTGGGTCAGGCAGGGAACCAGCGTGAGTAAACTCATCTAACATGAAATTCCAATGCATAGAACTTATTTAGAACCCGGGGTAACTCGTATCAATTTCCAACTTCACTAGTCGTTATAGACATCTCTTATATCACACATCAATTTCTAAGTACCAAAACTGAGAATAAATGGTCCAATTCACTTAAATCATTCCATTCCAGCCTATTGATTTCACATATAAATTTATAAAGAATCGAAGTGGTTTCGGGTATTTACTAATACCCAACTCCGGTCTCGTCGAATCCAATGACATCTTAACCCAAGTTATTCAAGTGAATATAATTCGGTTTTAAATACAAGATAGCAATTCATGATCGATAGATAATCCACATTATCACTGTCCACCCAAAAATCATATCACATAGCATCACGATCACATACCAGGAATAACAAATAATCCAAGGCATTCAAATATCATTCAATCATCCATACATAAGCAAGGATTAATTAATCATACTATCTCTAATTAATTTAAAATGAATTAAATTAATTACTTGCATTTCCAATTAATTTAAAATAAATTAAATTAATTACTTTCATCACATGAATCTTGCTTACATAACCATTAATTAATTACAAATCAATTAATTAATCGCCATCAAATCATTCATATTAATTAATCATCCTTGATTAATTATCCTTTAATTACATTCAAGTAATTAGCCTTTAATTAATTTTATAAATTAATTATTCTTAACCAAATACAGTAATTAACCTTTAATTACTTCATTAATTAATTAATTATAATTAATTATATTCATCCTTAATTAATTACATTAATTAATTACTCTATAATCACTTATCATTGATTAATTAATCTTAATTAATCAACCCTTAATTACATCATTAATTATATTAATTAATGATCCCTTAATTACTTCTTTAATTAATTACTCTATTTAAATTAATTACATTTAGTAATTAATCTTTAATTAAACCATATTTATTAATCACTCTTGATTAATCTCATCCATTAATTAACTACCCTTAATTACTTCATTAAATAAATTAATTACTCCTTAATTAATTAATTATCCTTAATTAATCCCTTGATTAATTACACTGAGTAAATAAACTCAAATTACTTCCATTAATACATCATCCTTCAATTAGTTACATCTAGTAATTCCCATTAATTACTTCACTAAGTAATTACACTTCATTAATTACATTAAGTAATTATGCTTAACAAATCATTCAGTGATTATATTAATTATAAACTAATTAAATCAATAAATCTTTTAATTACTTTAAGTAATCATCATTAATAAATCACCTTTTGAAATAAATCATTAATTATCCACCTTACTTAATAACATTAAGCAATTATGTCTAAGCTACAGTAATCATCATTAATTAATATATATTAAGTGACCAATCTTTAAAATTTGATTTCACAAATTCATTAACCTTTAATTAATTAATCAATTATCCATCCTAATACATTAAATAATTTGTACAATTATTTAATTACAACTTTAGTTCAACTTAAAACAACAATTTGCATTACATTTTTAAACTTTGGAAATTTATTTAATACTTTGCTAATACCTCGTTTTAAAAACCTGGTTTATATTTACTTCGGGTCCATCCTGGTATTCACTCGAGTCCAGACCTGAGTGCTACTTTTTAACTTAAAAAAAACTAGGAAACAAAATGCACACGAGGAAACTCGAAGCCCAACTCGGGTCACAGTGCCTCTTCCCCGATCCTTTACCCGAGTTTTCCGCGAGAAGGCTCCTTTCCTTTTGCTCAAGACAAAACCGATATCAATGATACACCGTGCACCAGCACTGGTCCACGGTGTATCTCTAACCATCCAAGCTAACGCCAACAAGTCGCCGGAGACCATTCCCTTCCCTTTCGACCACATGATCGAATGATCGAACTCGAAAACCATTTCGAGCTCAAAAGTCAAACCAGGAAATGAAACAGGTCGCCAAAAATCCTTGACACATCAATTCTGATCATCGGAGTGCCCGCAACTTTGACCAGATCCTCGCCGAAGACCCACTCTCTGATTCCCCCCACGACCGGTATCATTTGTTGCCTTATCGATGGCGCAGCGACCCAAGATCTATTCTCAACTAAAACCGAGTTCAAACCCTATTCAGACCATTCTCGGTCGCCCCAATAGTCGAAAAATTTCTCAGCCTTCGATTTCTCGGCAGTCGATAAAGTGAGTATCGATGTTGAATCTTCGAAAGTCGAAAATTTTCGGGACGTTACAGTCGCCCCGATAGTCGAAAAATTCCATGACTATTTTTTTCGACATCGTCGATCACCGAGCTTGCTTCAGTAGAAAGCCCGACACCCAAAACCACACCGTTCACCAGAAATTGCCTGAAACCCATTTTTCGTTCGTCATGCGTTTCCTCTCGAACTACACACTTAAAATTCATGTATTCAACTTAAAACAAACATTCACACATATTTTCAAACATGCATCACAATTTTACTTCAAACATCTATCACTAGAATCCAATTTAAACTGTTTTTAAGATTAGTTTACTCACAGTACAACTTGAATAGAGAAGAGATGATAACATCTTATACAGGCATCTATATTTCATATCCAAGCATAACAGTACTTTCATTTCCAGGCAACACTATAAATTGTTTTGTTACTTTTATAGTTTTTTAAAAGATGTGGCTTACTCACCTTGTAATTTCTGAACAGAGGAACTAGAACTGGTTTTTGAAAACTTTAATCTTTGAACTGGAAAATGTTTTGATTTGAGCTCGAAAACAGCAAGCTTCTGATCTAATCTTCGCTCTGGAAATTTGTTTTGAGATGAAGCTTAAATCTTGCTTGATTTTAGAGTTTAATCTTATTCAGTTTTGGATTCCCTTTGATTTTGATCTCTGGTTTGAGATTGAATAAAGGTATTTGATTGATTTTTGAGGTTGTTTTCAGTTTACAGGTTTCTTTTAGATTTTCTTCTTTCTCTTTTTTTAAAAAAAAATAATGACATTTGTAATTAACATTTTAAGTTACTTACACTTGTTATAATGCATGTTAAATTTTCCTTACAAGTGTTAAATTTTATGATAAAATTAACAACTCATGTTAAAGTATAGTGCATAATTTATACTTGTCTTTAATTTATACATTTATATTTAAATATGTTAATAAAAATTTTATATTAATTTTCTTATGTTTAGTATTAATAAGTTAATGTCTTTGTTAATAAATTTTAAAGTCAAGAAAAAAATATTAAAACAAAAGAAACTATTCCTTCGTTAAACCTTATTTTAAATTTTAGCAATAATATATTTTAAACAAATAAGAAATTATCTATGTTGTTAAGAAAATATATACTTTAAATTGCAAACATATTTAACTTAAAAGAAAAATGATATTGTTTTCCAATTGTACAGTTAGAAATAATTTATAAAACATAGAATTTTTAAATCCAATTTATTTCTAAGATGTTTACAATTGAATTTCAAATACAAATTTTTATTTACTACAATATTTATTTAATAAGGCAATCATTTCATATTTTGCTTTGAAATAGAAATTTATATTATCAGAATTTATTTTGTTCGACTCCGATTATATACATATGCAAATATTCTAACTACCCAAGTTTTATTTGTTTAATTGAACAAAGAAAATCAACATTTCTAACAATTAATCCTGTTAATTATCAGTTAACAGATACTTCAAAATCCAGGTTATCACAACCATCTTAGACAGTACAAGATCATCAAATTTGTTTTAGTAGAGAGAAAGTAATGCCGGAAGAAGAGAGGGTATTTTCTGGCATGGTTTTGAGTTGATTTAAACTTACGAATTTATGAAGAGAGGAGAAAGAAATGAAGCCATGTTTGTTTATTATATGGAAAAAGGCTTCATGAAATGAATAAAGCGTTTAAATAAAGGTTTGCAAGGGAACACCACCTCTTAAATTGCAATAGTTAGCCAAAACTTGTCATTCTTATATGCATCCTCACCTATCTTTTGACACCTTATATATTTAGTTCCCAGAATACCCTTTACCTACCCCCTTCCTTAATTAACTACATTCTAAAAGCACTTAGGATGAGTTATTTTTTTTTGTGAACTAAGGAGAGTTTTAGGCCTGTAAAGATGTTCATATATTTCTTACATAAGTCCAAAAGAGTTTGAACAACTTATCTCGAGTAAAAAGCCGTTGATCGATAAAATGATTTTCGGTCACATTATCGATATTTCTTCGAAATATTTACTTTTGTAAACATTTTTCAAAAACAACTACCCCACCATTAGCTATTAATAAAAAAGAAGCACATTAATATTATAAAATCCATTTTAATACATCAAATCGAATAATTAAATATTTGAATAATAAAGATAATTAAATATGAAGTGTTCGAAATTTTGGGTCGTTACAGCAAAAAAAAAATGTTATGAGATCGAGTATTCAGTCTGATTGATTACAATAAAAATTATATTATTTTAAATGTAACAAAAAATCAAAACTACAATATAGACCTAATGACTCGATCATTGAAATCTTAGTTTGATCAGTTTACCTAAGGTGCATCATATTTGATGTCCATAAATGCTAAGGATAATAAAATGCATATTTGTAAAGAGGTCCTTATGATGTTGTAGTAAGGGTATTCTTTTGAATGGTTCGACCATTCGAAAAGAAAAACAAACATACAAGAGTAGATGTGTGTAACACTCTACATTTTAAGTTAGTTAATTAAAATAGAAATTAATAAATAATAAACTGTGAAAAATTAATTTTTACAAAAGTTGGAATTTTTCTGTGAGACTTGTACCATTGGATTTGTGGCGATTTTCTGATCAATTTTCTTGTATAAGCTTTTCCAATTAGAGTTCAAACGAAAAAGTTATTACTGTTTGAATTTTCGTAGTTGGCAATATTATATATGTAATTAAGGAAATAAATTAAATAAATTAATGATTGGCTAACACCGTTAAAGTTAACGGTTGCTTAATGGTTAAGAAAATTTAATAAGGTAGTAGATAATGTTAATTAACTTTAATTGATCGTTAAAGGAAACAAATCAACCATAAATTAAACGAGATCGAAACGCACCAAAATTCATTGGTCAGGTCGACCATGACGTATCCATTGTCGACTGTGAGTGATGGACTCAGGCTTGGGGTGGTCGATCTGCCTTGTCTTGGAGGCACCAGTTTATGGAGGCCGCATGGCCCAGATTTAATTCATTTTCCATCCGATGATTAGCGCTGATTTATCCTCTATAAATTAGGATCTAGGGATTTACTTCCAATTCATTATTTTTTTAATGAGCATGGAATCCCTTCCATTCTCCTTTCTTCTCCAAATTCTCTAAATATACAAAAATAGATCTAGATTGTATGGATACACTGTGGAGAAGAATATAAAAGAATAGAGGATAGGAAATAGGTTCAAATCAAATTACTACATCAAAGGTAGCTCTTTGATCTAGTTCTAATTAATAAATCAAAATCAAAATCTTTCTCTCTAATCCAATCATTTATGGTTCTGTACAAAATATTATCTATGGATCAAATAGGGAGTCAAAAGTGGAGAATAAAGTTAACAAGGTTTGATCTGGATTAAATTTAGAGGTTTGGGGCACTAATTCAAAAAGAGTGGGAATATTATATGTTTTTATATGATATTAGATTATATCATTGCAAATCTTTTCCTATGCCTGAGTTTGATAATTTAATTTCAAATGAATTCATGTATATGGAATATTGAAGACCATAAACTTGCATATAAATTTGTAGTGATAATTATAGAAGCGTAATGATTAGTTTTAATTCTGCAATTACGTAATTATTAGTTTAATTTTGGTAATAATGAAACAATTAGATTTAATTCTGTAATTGCAAAATGATTTTAATTATCAGTTTTACGTTGGATTAATTAACCGAAAACATAATGAATTGAGATCCATTTATTTGATGAATGAGACCGTATAAAATAAAGCTAAATGGACTTTTATATTTTAGTGATATTTTAGTTAATTAATGGATGTTATTAAAAGTGGATTTCAATATATTATGAAATTCAAACATAATAAAAGCGTGATGTTTGAAGTGACAAGTAATCAATGTATACTTATAAAAAAAGAGACGTATAAAATAGAGATGATTACTATATTTTATACCATCTATTTCTATAGATAAACATGAATTTCTTGTAATTAAAAACATCGCACAAACCACCTCTTTAGGATAAGATATGGAAATTTACTGTGTTCCAGTTAAATTGTTAAAGTTTGATTCCAATTTATTGTGATATAGTAAACCCCAAAAGTGGAATATGGAAATAAGAGTGTAATTTAATGTTTAATAAAATGGAAAGTAATGAAAAAGTAAGTTTGGATTATAGGCAAGGAAAAGATATAAAAATTGGAATAAAAATCAAAGGCTGAACTAATGAAGGTTGTAGCAACGATATTGATGTCTGAATTTGAGAAGCGATAATTGAAATTAATGAAATAAAACAATTCACATAGTAAGACTGAAGACTTAAAGTCGAACACTAAAGATGTTGAGGTGATAAAGAAAACAAAAGAAGAATAAGTATACGTAAGTCTGAAATATGTATATAAGTGACCTAGGATATGCGTTTATAATGGGTGTGAGTAATTATAAATTATCCAATATAATTATAGCGGACCAACATCTGAAGGTCGTTAGACTGGGTTAGGATGCTAAAATAGCATATCCAACCAATAGGACCCGTAGTGAGTGTACAATTTTGTACTTAAAGGATACCCCCAGATCTGGATTGTGCTTATTGCCTTGATTATAAATTTTTCGTTATAATTATGTCAAGTGCACAGTCAAATTAAGTCTTGTTCAAAGTTTTTAAGCGGGGTATTTCTTTGACTACACTAGGCAATCTAAATGGACAGTGAGTGAGATCGGTCTTATGCAACATGGCATAGAATGTCTAGTGTGCTTAGGTACTAAAACGAGTTGCAACATGTGTATGCAAAAGGCAAGCGTACTTGGGTACCTGTAGGGTAGGAATTGCATATTTATCGAGTTAGTCCTCAGTCTCTTATAGTCAACGGGAAGGACAGGGTTATACCTAACTGATCTCTTTCGCCTATCAGGATTGGTTCAATTGGGTTATGCAACACCATAATTGTTTGTTAGTTTGTTTTATTGAGCAAGGCTAGTTAACATATACAAAAAATTCCTTTAAAAATAGACGGGGTAGTGGTGCATGGAGCCAAAAATCCAGGGCAAGAAGCATATAAGGGTACGAAAAAGGCTGGCGTACATGACGAAAAATCCTCAAAGCATTAGGAACTTATGGACTGGAGGTCATCGGTGCGCACTGACAGATTACCTTGATGGTACCCATGGCGATGAATTTTTACGAGGTGCTGAGAAAATGATACTAGTGGGATAATATCTAGGTCCATTAGTAGACTTGTGGTGTGTGTGTGCGTGTGTTTTTATCTATATAGGCATAGATCTACGTTGTGCAGATAGGTATGGTTCGTATGTAGTAATGGAGTTGCAGCGATGAATAATAAAATCTAACCTAACATGAAATAATGAACAATCAGCATAATCTAATGCTATCTATAAGATGTATAATTTACTAGTTATCAGAATGTTTTTTGACCCCTTCCTCATTACAACCCATATGATTTAGGACGGCAGTTACTGGTGGTTATTTGGAGCAGTTGTCTAGCTGAGGCTTTTGACATTTGAGATTTTGATTTTTGATTAGAAATTATATTAATCAATTATATTTTCTTATTTCCACCATGATTTATTACCATTAGTGCTTTGATATACTTTCCTTTTTGTAGAATATCAAACCAATGATCTATATTTTAGTGGACTTGGGTTTTTCGAGTTAGCAAAAATCTAGGTCTACTAAAGTGTGGGCTGTTGCATTTGGAATTAGAGCTTAGGTTAGTCGATTCCAAAAAAATTAGGAAACGACGAGTGAACATATTTGTATTTTGACTAAAAATATAAATATAGTACATGTTAAAATCCTATGAATTCCATCAATAAAGTAGTTGCGTATGGAATATCCTTAGAACTGGATGGTACTTAACTCCCTGGTTAGGCTTTAATAGCCTAATGATTGTCGATCCTCATTTTTGATTATCGATTGATGGCGTACAATAAGTCCAAATAAAGGGAAAATAAAAGTCCATATGTGTAGAAAGTGGAAGATGCAGAAGTCTCTGAAAAGGGCGTGAAATGGTCACTCTTAATTTATGATTGGATTTTTGGATCTGCTGAAGTGGAATGAAGGATATTCTTAAGAGAATAGTCAAAAGTCCAATTTGTGTCCAACCAATAATAAGAAACTTTTGGAAATTGTGAAAAAGTTTAAATTGTGTACTTAAAGATGATTTTTAATGAAAATAAAGTAGTAAGTATTAAATTTTGAGAATACATACATCCACAATATATGTATGCATATATTAATGGTTTTGTAAGTAAAAAATATATATTTAGGTTTCAGTAAAGGAAATTTTTGTCTGATGCTGTTTTCTTTTGGAAAGAAATGATGGAGCAATAAAGCTCGTGAATATTTATATGTAATGAAAGTTTTTTTAAGATATAAAGATGTCTGTATAGGTGGACAATATAAGTGGTATGGATTTGGACTAGAGTAGGTAGTTTAGAAAAGAAGATAGAATCTTAAAATTTAGCTGTAAGTGACTGCACTACAATAATAAAGAGATGGTAAATTAAGAGGAACAATTGGAGTTAGTGCAGTTTAGACTAAACGGTTGATTAACATGAAGTTTTGAGATTAAATAAAAGATAGGTTTAATTTATTTTAATTAGGTTGAGATTTGATATGTTTTAATTCACTAGAATAAATAGGGATAATAATATAAGTTTCAATGAACCAATCAAGTTACAAATAAATGCGTGTTGCTTGAAACAACAAGGAATGTAAATGCAAAGGAAGAGATGTAAAAACATGGAAATCCACATTTTGTACTATCTATTTTAACAAAGAAAATGAAATATAATTCCTTGTAATTTTACTCAAAACACATGTTAACTGAGTTTATAACCAAGCAGAAATCAAAAGGAATAAGAACGTCGATGCAAAGATAGAACGACTTGAAATTTAACAAAGACACTAAGAAAGCCTAAAGGAAGAGCTCAAGAAAATAAAGAATCTAAAATGGACTGAGTCCTTAACTTGGCCCGAGTCAACCCCCTTGACTTGGTACCGGCTCTAAACACCAAGACATGACATCTTCATACTTTTGCAAGTGTTCCTCTAGTATTTCTCTACATATTCTTGAAGTTTCATAGAGTTCCAGGGAGTCTATTATAAGGAATGAAGAGTGGGCGATCCAAACGGCAGAATAATAGGAAGAATGATTATCAAAACTTTTCAAAAATGTACCCTGAAGGACATATAGATGAAGCAAAGAGCCCAAAAAAAGGAGTCAATTGAATATGAGCTAAGGATCAAACTAGGCACAGAGTCAAGGCCTTGAATCGGTACCAAGTCTAATTGGTAACTCGGGTCATATTGGTATTTTCTGTGTTATCTTGGACTAGCCTCTGGACTTCTCTGGTCATGGGCTTTTGATCCAATATGACTGCTACCCCTATAAATACAAATCATGGAACAACCAAGAAAGGGTCTGGATTCTACTATCACTATGCAGGATCTCCATCTATTCTTCAACTCTTTTCTCTATACCATAGTCACCAAGGCAGCTACTCTAGGAAATTTTAGGACTTAAAATCAGTCTAACCCCTTTATCTGTGACTACTTATTTCTCAATCACCTAGTAATCTCATTCAAGCTAGATCAAACAAATAATCAAAGCTATAAAGTGGTAACTAACAGCTGAAGGTGTTTCCATTCTCCTAGAAGGTGTTGCTTCTATGTGGTTTACCAGACTCCCACCAAGATCCATTTCTACCTTTGATGAGTTGATAAGTAAATTCTTGGAATAGTTCAGACTTCACATGACATAGCCAAAAGATATGATGTCTCTGTCTAGCATTTTCCAAGGACCAAATAAATCACTAAAAACCTTTATGAACCTGTTTAGTACCGTGGTTTCTGAAGTGGGCAATCTTATAGAAGATATGATATTCATGGCTTTAGATTGAGCTATCCATCCAGATATAAACTTTAGAAGATAGATTAAGATGAAACAACAAACCTCCATCAAGGAGTTTAACTAAAAGGTGAGTCAGTATCTGAGATTCGAAGAGGCAGATGCATTGGAGGGCAAGACTACTTATATGCATTTAAAGGAGATAGTTCAGAGCAATGTAGTGGTTAACCAGGATGAAAAAATTCTAGAGCTACGACATGAAATGAAGGGAAGATTGATATTAGAAAAAAAAACCAGAACACTAGTAGGCATGACGAGAATGGAAAGAGGATCAGGAACTTGAGACCCGAGGAGTATACGTTGTTGAATGACTGCTTGGAGAACATCTACCTTGCAACTCAGAGAACTGAGCAATACAACAAGCCTTCGATGAAGGAAGAATCTAAATGACAAAAGCAATCAAGAAAATTATGCCGCTTCAACAAGATTCATGAGAATAACATGAACAAGTGTCAACATATAAAAGATTTGATTGAGGAATTGAATAGGAACAACATGCTCCAGCACTACCTATAGATATCGCAAAACTCTGGCCAGCCTGCTGCAATCCTGGTTCCAAGTACTAAAGGAAACCAATACGGACCCAGTGGGTAAGCATCCATACCAAAATAATAAAGACTTATTATTGGCACTATTTTTGAAGGACCTCACACATCACAAAAGAATTATGGGGGATGGAGTGATACACGAGCTCACTAACACATGGTTTGAAAGAGACTTGTTTTGTAATTGAGGATGGTGCTCCAGCCAAGCAGCAAAGGACATTCAATGATTACATTGTATTTCAAAACTGAGACACTGAAGGAGTAGAAACATCGACTCTCGACCCGATAGTAATGACAGGTGGAATTGGGCCTACGACGAGTCCTAGTGGATGGTGGAAGTTCATTTAAAATATTATTTCAAAATTTGTTTGATCAAATAAAGATCAATACGAAGGATGAGATGCTTGTCGAATAAAAATCAAGGGCTTTACAGGAGAACCAGGACAGTCAGTCCAGGTGATTAACTTGCATGTGGAGCTCGGAGAATGATGGGTAGTCCTTATCCAGACCTTCGTGATCGTGGATCAAATGTCAGCTTACAATGCTTTCTCTGATCAACCGACCCTCATTGAATTTAGGATCGCTTTGGTTCTATGGTGCCTTACCATGAAATTCCTGATGGATAATGGGGTTGGAGTTATAAAGGGAGATCAAAGCATCCCTAGAGAAAGTTATGTCGCTAAGTCACACGAATCAAAATGAAAGGAAAAGGGAAAGAATGTGGGGTAGTCCCTCTACATTTGCGAATCGTTAGTATAGCAATTACAGAACCACCCATAGCTTAGGCATCATAGTCGTTTCAACAAGGCTTTGGACCCTATGAAGTAGAATTCAGAGGAGGAAAGGCAGCATCGACAATGATAAGGTGTCAGTCGCTGTCGATATGGATGGCCCAACTCAAATCTCGAAAACAGGGGTCATATTTTAGGATCAAAATGCAACAAGAATTGATCGAATTTCTTCACGCCAACCTAAACGTGTTCACTTGGACGAATTACAATATGTGTGGGATATTGTTGGAGATAGCGTGTCAAACACTCAATATCGATCCGAAGTACATTCCAATGAAGCATAAAAGACATAGTCTAGGTCCAAAGCGATCTACCGCACTAAAGGAGGAAGTGGATAAGCCATTGGCTAACAGTTTTATCCAAGATTCAACTTATCCTGAATGGGTACGAAGTCCAGTTCTGGTTAAAAAGTTAAATAGGAATTAGAGGACTTGTGTTATAACGACCCTAATTTTTAGTAACATTATTTAAGATATTTAATTAGAAAAATTAAATAAAATAGTGGGATGACTAAGGTATAGAGATTTGTAACTAACATAGGGGTAGCCGTGCCTAGTAAGTAACGAAATAAAGGATTAAAGTGTTAGGAAATATAAAAGGGCAATATAGGAATAGGTATTGTTCTGATACCCTAAATCCCTTAAGCCATATTTCACACATTCATTTCAACATTTTTAAAAGTTAAACCTAAGAAGAGAAGCCGCCCACCATTAGCAAGAGCAAGAGAAAGAAAAACTAAAGGAAGAAGATTAATCAACTCAAATCCATTCAAATCTCAAACTCCTTAATCTCAAATCTAAGGTGAATGATTGACATATCTCTTATTTTCTAATTATTTTTGATTTTAAGGATAATCTGAATTGATTTGTAACATTATGCCATGATTTTGAAGAATTAAAATGTTCATATATGCTTATTGATGATTTATATTATTCATATAAGTTTTATTATATGTTTTAATGTGAAAACCCTATTTAATGACATCTAAATGCCTTGATATTTTAGATCTAGAACAAAAATAATATTTTAGAGATGGATTTCAATTTTCATAATTTTTTGAATTAATGTGGATTTTATATAATATCCTTGAGAAGAAAATGATTATTTGGGTTTGAAATTATTTACTGCTAACAAATATTTTGGATCCGAAATAAATATATGTTAGAAAACATATTAAAAATAATTTTTAGAAATTTTTGTAGATTTTTCCCTAGTGTTTCAGTGAATATATAAAATTATTTAAGGTATGAGATTTAAATGTTTTATATATTTATAAAAGGAGAAGAGGTATTTTGTAAAAAAAATTATTTGTTTTTTTTTGGAATTTTGGAAGCACTTTTAGAAAAGAAATTTTACGACCAATAAGATTTTGAAAAATAAGGCAGGTTAGTTGAAAAGTATTTCTTTTTAGAGCTAAAAACAAATTTACGTGCTTTTAGCATGTTTAGGCTGCATTCGGCACTAGAGGTTCCGACCTGGTAGGTTCCACCCATATACCACCAAAACCAATGCACGTAGTATCAATAACAATGGAACATAGTGAATTAGACAAGGGCAAAATGTATTGGGTTGAGATCGTGGGTTCGATAGGGTTGAAGGATGACTTTGTCTTTTAAATAAAATAGCACCCGCCTTGCTTTTGAAGAATTTGCTTTCGACTTGGTTAGTTTTCGACCAGGTCAAATGGTTTTAAAGGGTGCGACTTTTTATTTTAAATTATGCTTTCAAAGGGGTTGAAACCGCTAGCTGCCGCTCTTTTATCTTTCAAATTCAATAGTTTCAGAAGGTATAGTTTGTTTTGAAAATTAAGTCACTTCTCTAATGCTTTTGAAAGGATGGTTTCGACACCATCATTTTTTTGCTTAGATATCGCTTTCGAAATGTATGCTTTCGAGTTAAATGGATTTAATGACCCTTTAAGCTCCGTTGAAGGTAGAGCCTAAATGGTTTCAAAAGAGATGGTTTTAAATGGTTTCAAAAGGTGTTTTGTACATGTGTTAAATTGAACCCAAGTGCTTTTGAAAGGTTTGTGTTTATAAAGGTTTTGATGCTCTCGAAAGGTTTTAATGGAAGGTTCCAAAGGAGTATTTCTCCAATGTTTCCAAAAGGTCTAAAATGATGGTTTTGAAAGGGAGGTTCCCCATGGTTTCGAAAGGTTCATAAGGAAAAGTTTTCCAATGTTTTCGAAAGGCAATGTTTATGTGTTTAAAAGGGGGAATATCAAATGCTTTAAAGCTTTCGAAGGAAAGGTTTTTAATGATTTCAAAAGGTAGAATTTGAATGGTTTCGAAAGGAATACTTGGCCTTTCAGCCTTGTAATAAAAAAGGTTTTACTTGGTTTCAAAAGGGGTACTTTCAATGGATTCGAAAATGGTACTTTCAATAGTTTATATGTTTTCATCAACAATATTTTTTGGTAAAGTATATATAAAATGGCAAGGTGATTTTGTGTAAAGCATGGAGTATATTTATTTTTCTTGTTTAAGTTTGGTTTAAAGGTTTTAAATCATTTTGAGATGAAATAGGTTTTCAAGGAAAATTATATGGAAGATTACCCTATGTAAAATGACTTAGATAATAGAATACCAAATAGGACTAGTACAGGCTCGTGCCCTATACATTAGCTATTAGCCTCTGCTAATTTAGTCCATAATTCTAATGTGTAGGGCTGTCACAAGTAAGACGAAAATTGTGGTTGCATAAAAAAGGGAATATGTGTTTGTATATAGATAGGTTATTGGTAAGCCCACAAAACCATTAGGATCAGGTGATCCTGGAAGATGTTAAGTTCGAAACAGACGGTCCAGAAGAGGAGTATTTAATAGATAGTTAAGGATAGACCCTCTAGAAGAGGAGTGTCCAACAGGTATTAGATTATTTTGTTTATATTGTCTAGTAGGCTCGAGTTAGCCAAAGGTTAGTCGTTATCCAAACAAAATTATAGTGTTCGAATATATAGTTCATTTATTACCTTATATGTATGTTTACAAAATGATGCTTTACCGTTTTAACCAGTCTTGGTTGCTGGAAAAGATTTGCGAAAGATATGATTTAAGAGAATGTTAGGGAGGGGAAACCCATTGTTAAGCGTCGTGTTCTCACTTAACATCGTATAACCGAGATGTACAGTATTATTCACACTAGGCTTTATGTCTTACTCGAAGTTCATGTTTTTCCCTTTAAACTCTCATGTGCTCAAAATTAATTTGTGTAGGCTGAGGGTGGAGGTTTACAGGTTTTAGTAGGATGACGAATAAAAATACAGAAGACGAGCAGGAGACTAACAAATAACTATTTAGGAGTTGTAGTTTTATTTTGTTTATTTCCCTTATGTTATATTATGATAGTTATGGCAATATAGTACTCTGGTCAAGCAAGAGGGCTTCATCATATGTCGCTCTTGGCATATTTATGTAATAGTTATATTTAATCTTTACTTGAGAAACGTTTTAGGATTGTATAATTTGAATATGGAACATATTTTGGAAATGTAAATCAGAAAATGTTGTTGTTGTTTTGAAATCTGTGATTTTGTTTCATATTCATGTACTCCTGATATTATGGGTATCTATCAACATATCCATACTTAGTTGCCGGAGGTTAATACTGTAGATGAATGCAGCTTCTGTAGCGCTAAGCTTTGAGCCTCTAGATATGGGATGTTTCAACTTGGTATCACAGCATAGGTTTATGAAAAAATTTAATAAAAAAATTATTTTTGAAAACATAATCCTAAGGTTGTAGAGATAAGTTAGGGGTATGGGATAACACTATATTAACGTACTTGTATTTGCTATACATAAGTATACGCTATATATATGGTCTCCTATCTCTATTAGGCTTTTCTTGTGTATCTCACAAGGCTTGAATACAAATATGGACACTAGAAGTAGAAGAGTGAATCTTGGAGCAAGAACCATTACGAATGGGAATGCTAAACCAAAAATGAGAAGGAACCAAGTTCAGGCTCAAGCAAAGAATGTTTGTGCTGGAGTCCCACAAGTGGATATGGGAGATGTGTACCAGTTTTTCATGAATACAATGCAAGATGGAATTGATGTTGGAGTGGTTGGAGGAAATGCAAGAGTAGGAGTTCAAGAAGCCCCGACGGTGAATCACTATGCAAACTTGAGTAGAAATTACGCTAGGCTTGGAGGGAAGCCATTTATTGAAACTAAAGATGCTATAGAAGTGGAGAACCAGTTGCTGCATTATGAAAGGATATTTGCAGACTTAGAGCTCAATGATGAGAAAAAGATAAGTCTTCGGTACGACTTCAGGGAGTAGCTTTATTTTGGTGGAATAGTGTGACGGATGGAGTTAATGAAGAGGAGATGACATAGGCAGAGTTTAGGACAAGATTCCAGGAGAAATTCATGTGGTGATGGTGCAATTTGTTTTGATCAGAAAGTTTGTTGAGTTAGAGCAAGATGAGATGTCTATTTTGGAATATGTTAGTAGGTTTGAAGAGTTGGCTAGATATGGTTTTACCACTATTGATACAGTGATGAAGAGGAATGAGAAGTTTATCAAGAGGTTGAAGCCTGAGTTGGCAAGGGCTACATTACCTCATATCAGAGATCCTTGTAATGCAGTTGTAGAGATGGCTTTAAGACAGGTGGAGATTCTTGCTTGTCTAGAGAAGAGTAGGGTGAAGGAGGTCTAGGTTGGGCAAAGTCAGAAAAGGTAGTTGTTTCATAAGAAGGGTGCTTAGATGGGTGGGGCAGTAAAGAAAGGAAAGTCTAAGGTTGTTTGCTTCAAGTGCGACAAAGAAGGGGCATTATGCAAATGGTTATCGGACTGGAAAGGCTAAGGAGGTGATTGGGAAGAAGAACATCAGATGCTTCAACTGTGATTAAATTTACCATTATAAGAATCAATGCAAAGAGCCCGCTAAGGATGGAAGGGGAAAGATGTATGCATTGGAGCCTACTACTTCGAAGTCGAAAGCGTAGGAGTAGCAAAAAGCATAGGAGAAAGGAAAGGCAGTTTTTGAAGGTACACTTCAGATCCATGGTATGTCTATTAGCATTTTGTTTGATACTACTGCATCACATTCTTTTATATCTCATTGTTCAGTAAATAAGATGAACCTAGAACCCATATATTTAATTACTTCCTTAAGAATTGCAAATCCGATAAGAGGGCATGCAACACTTGGGATGAAATGTGGCCACTTAGAGTTTGAGTTGTTAGGTCGTACCTTTGTTTGTAGATTGCATGTGTTTGACTTTGTAGAGTTTGGAATTATATTAGGTATGAATTGGTTAAGTAATTATGATGCTAGGATATTTTGCCACGCTAGTGTAATATCACTAGGACACTCTAACCATAGTCATCGAATTGTTTATACCATAGAGAACCCTAGCTGTGAGGCTAATTCTTTGTCGGGTGTTGTGAAGTAGAAGAAGAGTTGAATTGAGTTTTTGTGGTTAGAGAATTCAAAGATGTTTTTGAGCCAGTTGTAGGATTGCTTCTAAAAAGAGCTATTGAGTTTCAGATAGATTTGATGCCTTGAGAAAAGCCGGAGTAGACCGCCAAGTACGATAACACCTACCGAGATGAGAGAGTTGAAGGTGCAGCTGGTGGATTTGGAAAGTAAGAGTTTTATTTGACCGATAGTTCGCCTTAGGGAGAAACTGCAGTATTTGCAATGAAGCCGGATGGATCGTTAAGATTGTGTACCGATTATTGTAAATTGAATGAGAAGACGATAAAGAATTGATATCCATTGCCTTGAATTGATGATTTGTTCGATCAGTTGAGTGGAGCAAAGGTATTTTCTCAATTGGATTTAGCAATAAGTTTCCATCAGCTTAGAGTAGTAGAGGATAACATTCCTTTGCCGTCGTTTAGAACTAGAAATGGATCATACGAATGGTTAGTGATGCCATTCGAACTAACTAATGCGCCGACATTCTTTGTGGATTTGATGAACTAGATTTTTCGAGAACCCATGTATAGGTTCGTATTGGTTTTCACAGATGATAATCTTATATACTCTAAGGACGAGAAGGAGCATGAAGTTCATCTTAGAGTTATACTTCAGACGCTAAGACTGCATCAGTTGAAGGTGAAGTTTTCAAAGTGTCATTTCCTGGATGAAAGAAGTGATGTTTCTTGATCATGTAGTCTTAGAGAAAAGGTTTTTAGTAGATCCAACGAAAATTGAAGCGGTGAATAAATTGGAAGAGATCCGAGACTGTGACTGAGATAAAAAGTTTTCTTGAATTGGCTAGATATTATTGAAGGTTTACAAAGGATTTCCCGTAGATAGCAGCACCAATGATAAAGCTAACGCGAAAGGATGTGAAATTTGCGTGGACCGAAAAGCGTGAGGAAGCATTCCAGAGCTTGAAACACTTATTGACTCATGCAGCTATGTTAGTTGTTTCGAAAGGGAACCATGATTTGGTAGTTATACAGATGCATGTGGAACTAGATTAGAAGCTGTGTTGATTCAGAGTGGTAAAGTGAGTGCCTATGCTTCACGAGAGCTTAGATCGCATGAGGTTAGATATCCAACGCGTGATTTGAAATTAGCTGCGGTGGTATTTGCATTGATGGTATGGAGATGTTATCTTTTGGAAGAAAGGTTTGAGCTATACATGGATCATAATCCATTAAAGTACTTATTCCCTTAGAAGGAGTTGAACATGAGACAACATAGATGGTTAGAGTTTATGGATGCTTATTATTTTGTAATTGAGTATATACTAGGGAAAGGTAACTTGGTGTCAGATGCACTTAGTAGGAAGCATCAGAATGCAGTGTTGGAAATGATTGCTGAGTGGAAAGATTTGGAAGCATTGATAGCATGTAAACTGTAGTGGAAATCTGAAGCTGGATCTAGTGGAGAGATTTCTGTGTTATCTTGTTCATAAGTTCGACCAACAGCGATAAAATATATTGCTCCAAAATAGGAGGGGGATCCAGCATTGGTTGAATGGATCAAGAAGTCAAGGGATGGAACATAGAGCAATGACTTAAAGGGTTTTAGTCTTGACCAGAATGGGTGGTTGAGAAAGAAAGGAAGATTGTGTGTTTTGAATGTAGGAGACATTAGGAAAGAATTTTTAGAGGAATGCCATCATTTGAAGCTCGTTATTCATCCAGGAGGAACTAAGATGTATCAGGATATAAAGAGGGATGTTGGTCTATGGGTGAAGCGGTGCTTGAACTGTCAACAGATTAAGGCCGAACACCAGAAGCCAAGTGGATATTTACAGCCATTATTTTCCAGTTTGGAAGTGGGATTCTATTTCTATGGATTTTATTGACAGCTTGCCAAGATCTAGAAGAGGAAATTAAAATATATGGGTCATAGTGGATTGACTGACCAAGAGCGCCCATTTCATTCCAGTTAAGTCAACTAGGACGACACCTATTTTGGCCAAGTTATTTATGAAGGATGAGCTTAGACTGCATGAAATTCCTAGTCGTATAGTAAGTGATAGAGATCCTTTGTTCACTAGTGAGTTCTGGAAAAGTCTACAGGATGTCTTAAAATCCAAGCTCAAGATGAGTACCGATTACCATCCACAGATCGATGGGCAAACGGAAGGAGTTAACGAAGTCTTGGAAGATTTGTTACGAGCTTGCGTATTGGATTTTGGAGGATCATAGGAAGACCTTCTACACTTAGTCAAGTTTTCATGTAACAACAATCATCAGACTAGTACAAGGATGACATCATTTTAAGTTTTGTATGAAAGGCCATGCAAATCTCCAGCTTATTGGTTAGAGACTAGGGTTAGACTGGTTTTTGGTTTAGATTTAGTTAGAGAAGCTGCAGAGAAGATTGGGTTGATTCAGGCTAGGATGAAGGAGGCTCAGTCAAGGCAGAAGAATTATGCCTATAGAAGAAGGAAAAACTTAGAGTTCTATGTTGGAGATCTGGTTTTCTTAAGATATCACCGATAAATGGTGTGATTCGATTCGGGAAATCTAGGAAGTTGGCGCCGAGATTCCTAGGACCATTTCCTAATATAGAGAGGATCGGGAAACTTGCATATAAAGAAGAATTACTAAAAAGTTTAGCAAGGGTCCATGATTTTTTTCATGTTTGTCATATAAGGAAAGGTGTTAGAGATTCGAAGTCTACTATAGGACCAACAGTGTTAGAAAATTTAGCAGTAGAACTGGACTTGACTATAGTTAGAAAGCGAATTCATATTGTGAGATGAGAAGAAGTTAAGAATAAGGCAGTCATATTAGTGAAGGTTTAGTGGAGCGAGAACGAGAGAGATTGTACTTGGAAGACTGAGAGTAGGATTAGGGATGCTTATCCTGATTTGTTTGATAGTATGTTCAACATTTTTGATTGACTTGTTAGATAACATTATTTAGGACACTTAATTAATACTTGGAATAAAATGCTTATCCTGATTGGCCAAGATTTGATGGGATGAATAGGCGGCTGGGATTTGTAACTAACATAAGGGTAGCCGTGCCTTGTAAGTAATGATTTGTTAGAAGTTAAGCGGTTTGATGGTATGTTCTACCTTTTTGATTGATTGGGAGTCATATTAGTGAAGGTTTTGTTGGGTAGTATTATTTACGATATTTAACTAGCAAAATGAAATCAAATAATGGGATGAATATGAGATTAAGATTTGTAACTAACATAAGGGTAGCCGTGCCATGTAAGTAATGAACTAAAGAATTAAAGTGATAGGAAATATAAAAGGGCAATATAGGAATAGGTATTATTCTTATACCAAAAACCCCTTAAGCCAAATTTCTAACATTCATTTCAACACTTTCAAAACTAAAACCTAAGAAGAGAAGCGGGCCACCATTAGCAAGAGCAAGAGAAAGAAAAAGCTAAAGGAAGAAGATTAATCAACTTAAATCCATTCAAATCTGAAACTTCTTAATCTCAAGCTAAGGTGAATAATTACTACATATCTTGTTTTCTAATTGTTTGCGGTTTTAAGGATAACCCAAATTGATTTGCAATATAATGCCATTATTTCGAAGGATTAAAATGTTCATATATGCTTGTTGATGATTTATGCTATTCATATAGGTTTTATGATATGTTTTAATGTGAAATTCCTATTTAATGACATTCAAATGCCTTACAATTTTAGATTTGGACAAGAAATAATATTTTGGAGATGGGTTTCAATTTTCATAATTTTCTGAAGTAACGTGGATTTATATTAATCTCCTTGTGAAAAAAATGATTATTTGGGTTTAAAATTATTTTTGACTAAATAATAAATGTTTTGGGTCGAAATTTAGTATATGTTAGAAAACGTATTAAAAATGATTTCAGGAATTTTTGTAGATTTCCTAAGTGTTCCGATGAATATATAAAATTATTTAAGGTATTGGGGCTTAAATGTTTTATATATTTATAAAAGAGGAAAGAGTATTTTGTAAAAAAAATTATTTGTTTATTTTTGAAATTTTAGCAGTACTTTTAGAAAAGAAAATTTAAGACCAATAGGATTTTGGAAAAATAACGCAAGGTAGTTGAGAAGTATTTCTTTTTAGAGCGAAAAACAAATTTACATGCTTTTATCATGTTTCGGCTGCTTTCGACACCAGGGGTTTCGACCTGGTAGGTTCCACCACCATACCATCGAAATAATTGCACATAATGTCAATGAAATTGGTTCATAGCGAATTGGACAAGGGTGAAAGATATTAGGTCGAGACCATGGGTTATGATAGGGTTGAATCCTGACTTTATCTTTTAAATAAAATAGCACCCGCCTTGCTTTTGAAGGATTTTCTTTTGACTTGGTTGGCTTTCGACCAGGTCAAATGGTTTTAAAGGGAAGGTTTTGAAGGATTGCCGCCTTTAGTTTTAAGTAATGCTTTCAAAGGGGTTGAAACCTCTAGCTGCCGCTCTTTTACCTTTCAAAGTCAATGGTTTTGGTAGGTATACTTTGTTTTAAAAATTAAGCCACTTTTCCAATGATTTCAGAAGGGTGGTTTTGACACCATCGCTTCTTTGCTTAAATATTACTTTCGAAAGATATGCTTTTGACTTAAATCGATTTAATGACCCTTTTAGCTCTGTTAAAGGTAGAACCCAAATGGTTTCGAAGTAGATGGTTTTAAATGGTTTCGAAAGTTGTTTTCTACATGTTTTAAATTGAACCCAAGTGCTTTCGAAAGGTATGTGTTTATAAAGGTTTCGATGCTTCCGAATGGTTTTAAGGGAAGGTTTCGAACGGATGTTTCTCCAATGTTTTCGAAAGCTCTAAAATGATGGTTTTCAAAGGGTGGTTCCCTATTGTTCGAAAGGTTTATATGGAAAGGTTTTCCAATGTTTTCGAAAGGCAATGTTTATGTGTTTAAAAAGGGGAATGTCTAATGTTATAAAGATTTTTAAAAAAATACTTTTCATTGATTTCAAAAGAAAGAGTTTGAATGGTTACGAAAGGAGTGTTTTGGCCTTTCGCCCTTGTTATAAAAAGGGTTTTACTTTGTTTCGAAAGGGATACTTTTAATGATTTAAATGTTTTAATCAACAATATTTTTAGCTAAAGCATATATATATATATATATATATATATATATATATATATATAATGGCAATGTGATTTTGATTAAAGCATAGAGTATATGTATTTTCATTTTTTAAGTTTAGTTTAGAGGTTTTATATCAATTTGAGATTAAAAGGATTTTCAAGGAAAATTATAGGGAAGATTACACTAAGTAAAATGACTCAGATAATAGAATACCAAATAGGACTGGTATAAGGTCAATCCTATACATTAACTACTAGCACCAGCTAATTTAGTCCAAAATTCCAGTGTGTAGGGCTATCACAGGTAAGACTAAAATTGTGGTTACACACAGAAAGGAATACGTGTTTTCATATAGATAGGTTATTGGTGAGCCCAGAAAACCATTAGGATCAGGCGACAGTGGGAGATGTTAAGTTAGCACAGACTGTTCAGAAGAGGAGTATTAACAGATAGTTAAGGATAGACCATCCAGAAGAGGAGTATCTAACAGGTGTTGGTTATTTTGTTTATATTTTTTAGTAAGCCCAAGTCAGCCATAGTTTAGTAGTTAGCTAAACAAAACTAAAGTGTTCGAAGAGATATTTCATTTATTACTTTATATGTATGTTTACATAATGAAGCTTTACAGTTTTAACCAGTCTTGGTTATAGGAAAAGATTTGCAAAACATATGTTTTAAAAGGATGTTAGTGAAGGGAAAAGCATTCCGCTAAGCGATGTGGTCTCACTTAACATCATATAACCAAGATGTACATTATTATTCACACCAGGCTTTATGTCTAGGTCGAAGTTATCGTTTTTCCCCTTAAACTTTTGGATGCTCAAAATTGATTTGAGTAGGCTGAGGGTTGAGGTTTATAGGTTTTAGTAGGATGACAAATAAAGCTACCGAAGCCGAGCAGGAGGCTGACGGATAGCAATTTAGGAGTTACAGTTCTATGTTGTTTATTTCTACTGTGTTATATTATGCCAGTTATGGCAATATAATACTCTAGTCAACCAAGGGGCATCATATGTTGCTCTTGGCGTATTTATGTAATAACTATATTTGAACTTTAGTTGGGAAACATTTTGGGATTGTGCAATTTGAATATGGAACATTTTTTGAAAACGTAAACCAGAAAATGTTGTTGTTGTTTTGAAATTTGTTACCTCGTTTCATATTCTTTTCTTCTGATATTATGGATGCTATTAATGTAGCTATATTTAGTCTTTGGAAGTTAATACTATATATGAGTTCAGCATCTATAGCACTTAGCTTTGGGCCTCTAGATAGGGGATGTTACATGTGTTGACTACTCGGACTTGAACAAAGCTTGTTTAAAGGACAACTTCCAACTATCTAGAATTGACCAGCTCGTAGACAGAACTACAGCGAACTACTCCCTTTCATGGATGCCTACTCAGGATATAGCTTGATTATGATACGTAAACCCGAATAGGAAAGCATTAGCTTCATTATCGACTTCATATTATATTATTGTCGTGTAATGTCATTCAGCCTAAAGAATGCCGGAGCAACTTATCAACTGTTAGGTAACACAATGTTCAATGATCAGATTGAATGAATAATGAAAGTAAATGTTGACGACATGCTAGTCAAGTTAAGTATATCTAGAAGTCATCTGGATTACTTCTCGAAAATGTTTGAGATTATTTGAAAGTATGGAATGAAGCTTAACCAGTTGAAATTCTATTTCAGTGTGACTTTTGGGAAATTTGTTTCATCGTGAATTCTATGGGAATTGAAGCTAACCTCGAGCAAATTATTGCCATGTGGAATGTCACAGCCCCTACAACAAAAATGATTTGCAGAGTCTAAATGGAAAGGTTGCAACATTGAGTCGATTCATATCCAAAGCAACATATTTATGCATACCACTCTTCGATGCATTGAAGAAGGGTAAGAAATTTTCTAATGGAATCAAGCTTGCCAAACTGCTTTTGAGGAATTATTACGACTTATTGATACCCCACTGGTTCTATCCAAACCGGTGGATAGGGAAGACTTGTTCATCTACTGGGTAGTCTCCGATCATGCTATAAGTGCGGTGCTTGTATGAGAGGAAGCCGGAATTCAATGGTCATCTACTACATCAGCAAACGCTTCATTAGGGCTAAACAAAACTATATGAAGTTGGAAAAATTGGTATATAGCTTATTGATAGCACCAAGAAAATTGAGACCATACTTTGAAGCCTATCTAATTAAAGTGTTGAAAGATCAACCTTTGAATCAAATATTATATCAACCTGAGACTTCAGGGCGACTTCTGAAGTGGAATATTGAATTAAGCCAGTATAATATAACTTATCACCCCTAAAAGGCAACTAATGGAAATGCGCTGGTTGATTTTATCGTGGAATTCACCATTCGAGATGGAGATGAGCAAGAGAAAGAGGAAGTGGTATCTTAATAGAAGCTATTGGTCGATGGCACCTCAAACAACCTCAAACAAATTCTTCTCGGGAGTGAAGTTATGCTTGAGACTCCCGAAGGACAATCAATCTGCTATGCCGTAAGACTAGAGTTCTTTGCTACTAACAACGAGGCAGAGTGCGAGGAATTGGTGCAGAATTAAGATTGTGAAGGAACTGGAAGTAAAAGCCATGCATATCTACAATGACTCTGAACTAGTCGTTTGTCGGTTAAAGAGGGAATATCAAGTTAAAGGGGTAAATCATGCTTTCTACTTGTCAAAAGCATTGGAATTGTTCGACGACATTAAACGCTACATGATAATCCATATTCCTAGAGAACAAAATGCGAAGGTAGATTATTAGCCAAATTGGCTAGTTTCAAAGAGGCACAATCAATAGGATTGGTTCCAGTTGAAGTGTTAACAGCTCTAAGCATAGATCAGATGGATGTAGATTGGGTTTTGGAGAGCATGGAAGAGAGAGAATCAGGGATAACGCTAATCAAGGATTATCTGCTCAAAGGAATACTCCATGAAAACTGGAATGAATGAAAGAAGCTTCTTTGAAAGACACCGTGGTTCATGCCATAAGATGGAGTGCCATAACAGAGAGGCTTCGTCACCCTCTATTAAGTTGTGTAACCAAAGATAAAGCCAAGAAGATTCTGATAGAAGTGGATGAAGGCAGTTGCAGTGACCACATTGAGGGTGGCAGACACTGGAAAAGAAGGTTTTATCTTATGATTATTTTTGGACCAAAATCAGTCAGGACGCAGCATATTACACCAAGCCCTGTAATCGATGCAGAGATTTTCAAAGAACCTGAGAACCCCCTCCTTGAAACTTACGCAAATCGATGCAATTTGGAGAATCAATCTAATTGGCATATTACCAATAACCAAAGGAGGAGCCAAATATGTTATCATTATAATTCGAGAGTGCTGAATTTTAGGACTTCTACCACCTTTATCAGATCAAGAAGAGTTTTTTATGGTAGAACACCTTTAAACAAATGGGCAAGTGGAAGCTGTTAACATCAATATTAGCTACCAACACCCAATTTTGTGAAAGCATTAATATCCAATCAAAACACAAAAATATGAAGAGAAGGAAATTAAGGAAAAAAATTAAAATAATCAGAAAGCAAGTAAATGAAGACACAAATTTATAGTGGTTCGGCTAACACCAGCCTATGTCCACTCTAGAATAATCCTTTTATTAGTTTATACTGTTGGTTACGGTTACAAATCCATGAAATTCAAGAATAAAGCCGACAGAGTATAACCTAGGTAGAAGTTAAAGAGAAGGAGAAAAAAGATACCTTTTCTGATGCCATGCCTACTATATTTATAGGTGAAGACGTCTACCAATCTCTTTGGAACATTGGCAAAATGACCTTCTAATCCTTATAGGCCCACCATAGGGATCTCTAGGCCCAAATCCCAATGAAGAGGGATCAGTACCGATCCCTTCATTGGTTGATTTTTGTGAAGTGATTACTATGGTGGATCCTACATGATAAAATATGTTTAATCCCTAAGTTTCATGTCATTTGGATTAAGGAAGCTCCTGGTTTTGATTGTTATTTGGTTTAAATCCATTTGGAAGCTATTTCCTACCGAACCCTTCTAGTGAACATATGCCAATCCATAACACAACCAACCATGCTTACCCATCACATAACACCCCATGCCAATCCATCTTATAGCCAACCATGCCGATCCCTTTGGATACTTCCAAACCATGTCGATCCATGCTCTTCTGCTTAAATAGATATCTGTACACACTTTATTTATGCCGATCTCTTCATTGCTTCAACTGTGCCGACCCCTTGTCCAACTAACTATGCCAAGCCATACATTTCCATCTCTATCGATCCTAGGAGTTCCATAAAGTCATGCCAATCCATAACAGAACCAACCATGATGACCCATAGCATGACCAACCATGTCGATCCATCTTATAGCCAGCCATGTTGATCCATTTATACTGAAGCATGCCGATCCTTTGCTTTTCCAAGCTGCTGATGTATACTGATCCCTCTGAATTGAGCATACCGATCCTTTCTCCAAAGCAGATCCTTCCATCCGTTGAACCATAACCTATAGTTTGAATATAATGCCTTATTTATCTACTGCTTCCATTTGATTCTGATTTCATGTTACTATCCATACTTGATTTTCGAGCCCTACAATCGTCACTCTATAATTATCAGCCCTGATAATCATGAAGTCTATCAGGTTAAATCCACCTATGTGTTGTCTTGCCAAAAGATGGGTTAACACTTTCCTCCCTGAAACATGCCTTGCGATAGGAAGGCGTGTTTTGAATTGTCAAAAATCAAAAATTCGAAATCCATAATTCATTGATTGCCATATTGTCCAATCCAAAATCCAATCTGTTGCCAATCTAATTCCTTGATCTCCTCGAATCATCGGCGAAATCCATGACTGTTCTGAGTTGATATCCAATTCCAAATCTATTCCAAATTTGTTAACAAAATTCACGATCTTTTTGGATCATTTTATCCAAATCCAGGACCGATCCGGGTCCATATCCAAATCGATAGACCTTTCTGGGTTGTTTTATCAAATCTTAGATCACTCCGGGTCAATATCAAAATCCGTAGACCTCTTTGGGTCATTTTATCCACTGCTCTGGTTCCATATCCAAATCCATAGACCTCTTTATGTCATTTTATCCAAATCTAGGATCGCTCTGGGTCCATTTACAAATCCTTAAACCTCTTTAGGTCATTTAATCCAAATCCAGAATCGCTCCGAATCCATATCCAAATCCATAGACCTCTCCGAATCATAAGCCTAATCTAAATCCTTGATCTCACCAGATCCTTGCTGAGCACAATCCGTACTCGATGACTTGAGCAGGCTGATCATGTTGCTCTCCAGTGAAGCGACCTACTCCTTGCCAGGCATAGTCCACACCCAACGACCTTGATCTCTTTAGATCCTTGCCGAGCACAATCCATACTCGACAACTCATTGTGTTTTGTCCTCTGGCCTTGATCCTCCAGTCGAGGACTTAATATATAGGGTATCCTTCTCCATTCTGTTTCCAATCGGGAACTTAACCCATGGGGTATCTTTCTCTAGCCTCGACCCTCAATTGAGATCTTAATTCATGTACGAATCCATCCTATCGCTCTCTTGTGAAGGGGCTCGCGGTTATTGCCCTATCTCTCCGATCGAGAACATAACCATGACCTATGTTGTTTATTACATTAATCCATACTTAAACATCCCTAAGTCCATAAAATAAGAGTCTATACAACCAAACCAAAGTTTAAAGCAAATAAGAAGAAATAAAACGAATTTCACAAACCCGAGCACAACGATTTATCGTCATCTCAAAGAATGCCTAGGGACGGTCCTCGATCCCATGCATGTGCAAGTGACTTAGCCGTATTACTGTGGAGTTTATTACTTATTCTATGTCATCACGATCAATTGATGACAAGTTGATGATGCTGCCTTGATCTAGTGCCATTTTCGTTCATGGTGGACGGTGGCTGCTACTGTTCCACCGTCCCATCCCGAGTCCTTACATATTGTTGTAACTGACCATTCCTCACATGTTCCACAATGATATCCTTCAAATACCTAGAATGGGTTCGTCCAGAGGTGATTTGGTTTGGCTAGGGCTTTGTTTGGGGTAGTGATGGCCTTGGTTTTTGGAAGTGAGGATGTTGAAATGAAAGTATAAGAAGCATATAAGGTATGGAAGCAAGTTACAACACAAAAGGCTAACTTTTTCTATTTTCTTGAACTATGGAAGCCTTTAAAATTTTAGAGGGGATGTTTCACAAAAATGAAGGAGAGAATGTAAATAAAAATGTTGGTGTGTAGGTGTGTGTATTTTTAGATGAAAGAACTAGGGAAATTACCATTTTATCCTTAGCTTAAAATATCTTAACATGTCATTATTTTGACAAGTCACATACCACCTTCCTCCTCCTCATATGTCACAGCCCCCTCCCTCTCTAGTCACTTCCTTTAGGTCATGATGGATAATGATGGTAACGCTAAGATATGACAAGAGATAATGATATATATACTTATAGTATAAGTTATTGTTTTTAAAACCATGACTTGTTACATTACTTTCTAAACATAATTAACATAAGATAATATACTATTAGTGCATTATTATTATTTGATTAATTAATCTCTTAGATATGTGTATATATAGTGCACAAAGACGTACAATGTTCCCGACAACTTTCCGGTGTCGTAAGGTCAAAATTTCAGATAACGTTCTTCGGTCACATTTTCGCTTTTTCTACGAACTACATATTTTTGTAAACAATTTTAAAAACTATTTTACCATCATTATTAAATAATTAAAGTGTGTTTATTTATAAATAAAAACCCATTTATTTAATATTTTAACTTAACTTGAATTTTCGAAGAAATATATAAAACCAAGATGTCATAAATACATTTTTCCCAAACAAAATAACTATTATTATTTATCACTCAAAACATGATTATTTCTTACTTTTAAACCCATATCTAAATATTTTAAAATAAAACAATTTATTCAAGTGATAAATTTGCAGGTCATTACATCGAGTAAGTATACTTAGGTCCTACTTACCGAAAACCACTTCAAAACTGATATACGAGATTCGTGTTTTGGAAGTGGTTGTGGAGTTGAATGTTTTAGAATTGCATTGTTATCCTCAGGTTAAATTCAAGGAAGAGGTCAGTGTTGACGTTTTGGACAAATGTTATAGAATTGAACTATTTGCTATAAGGTGAAATCTAAAGAAGAGGTCAGCGGCAGCAGTCGTTGGATGACTTATGCTAGAATCCATAGAGAGATTCATGATCTGTTCGAGTGATAAAGATTTGTTGAAATTGGACCAGCCTAGAGCGGAAGAAATGAGTGAATTTCAACTTTTTTCACCATTTTGGATTTTTAATGGGCCAATGAAGTATAAAGTCATTTAGAACTTTTCAAAGTTAAATAAAACCAACATTTTATTGATATCATCTTTTGTTCTATTAATTTAATTCTAAAACAATTAAGTGTGGGATATGAAAAAGGTTTAAATATATCAAATATATTCATTCCTTAATTGTGTAATAGGATAGTTAAACACAAGGTAAGTATAACCAATTGATAACAGGGTTTATATGAATAAATAAGAATAAATTAGAGGGAATCGCATAACGGACAAAAAGTAAAGAAATAAAAGATGCCAATGATGATTGATTCTTCTTCCCTCTTTGGAAAACTTTGTATATACAACATTCAATTAATAATCAATGAATCATTATGAAACAAGAATAGGAACAACCAACAATAATTGATGTGCATATACCATTGCCTCATTTTAAATTGTTTAATAGTAATAAAGAATTTAAATTTTACAATTTAAAATATAAATATTAAATTTTATATGTACACACATATATAGATGTAATTATGTGTACATAAAGATTAATTCAAACTTTTTAATTAATTGAAAATAAACTTCCATATTACATGAATTTTTTTTACTGTATTTGTGAACTAATGTAGCCTTAAATTATTTAACAAAATACATGTGCATATAGTTAAATTAAGAGATTCAACCTACATGAATAATTTTTTTTATTATAAGGCAAAAGTGAAACTTACTAAACTAAGCAATATATTAACAATCCTTTGAATACTTAAAGAAGGGCATAAAATTTGGAAAATTACTGTAATAATTAATTATCAAAACATCCTTTAATCATATGTAACTATCTATTACAGTGCAAATGCAAATGATAACGTTCACATGTTAATGTTTCACTTTCGATGCTTCCACTCGACCCAACTATAGTCATTTGATGGGATCGTGTCACGATTTAACTTTAATTAAAGCGAAGCTTCCATATTTAAGATCAAAAGTATTCGCAAGTCGCGAGAACCATGTAAATTAGTCATATTATTATTTTCTATTTGACCTTAGTTATTGTTACCCCACCTTTTGGCAAGGCCATGATATCATCGACTTGGCTAGGAATAGATAGTTACCAGCCTTAAGAATGAGTTGTATGCGATACTATGGACGACGGTCAGTAGATCCGAACCGAGACCCAATCGAGATGCAATCCATATGGAGTAACAAGCATGGCCCTGTAAAAATATATTATAAATTTCAAGTCAATTGGGGTTCATATGCTCGATTACGGACAAAGAAGGATTTATATGGATCGATGGGGAACGATCCATAAAACAACTCAAATCAGCAAAGATTGATCGACTTCTCAAAATCCACAAGGGCAATGCACATGAAACTTTCATAGCATCAATATATTGAAAGGTGGAGCCCACAAAAGCGATCGCAGGTTAAAACCTTGAGATACAAACATAGCTGATCATTTTTACCTATTCTTCATAACGATCGGTGCAGCTTAGTGAACAATCCAAGTGCAACAAAGATTGATCCATATGCCGTAATCTACAACGCAGACTGACTTTGAATTTTGGAAGCAAACTCAAGAGGCATATGAAACCCTCCAAAAATGATCGCACATCAACTGAAGATGAAAATAACGAACGGCATAATCATAGCCGATTGTTCCAAAACGTCGAGTTAGGTTCGCTGATCATTGTGGTGGACCTTTATGGGCCTAGAGAGCTTTCTGCCGAAACATTAGTGAAATATCTCATCATCTCCCCTTATAAATACATACCTACGGGTTTATTTTCCGAATCTTTACGCTGATTGTTCCTAGATACTTCATTGTAATCAAGTGCCATCTTTACTAATCAGATTCATAAGTGATTAATAAAAGGAAAAACTTCAAAGTGGATGTAGGCATACAATGCCAAACCACTATAAATCCCTGTGTCTTTGATTACTTCTTTTACTCTGTTGCCAGCTTAGTTATTTCCTTTGTTCAATTTTACTTTTCTTCACATATTTCTCTACAAAATCTATTCTTGAATGTTTTCGATGAATTTTAACACAAAATTTTTGGTTCTTTCATTGGGAACTCTTGATTCTTAGTTTACTCGAATCCCTTTGTTGTTACTGGATTAGATAAATCCCCCTGTAGGAGATCCATTGCTATCTTCAAGAAGTTGCTTATACCAAATTTGTAGAAATCTAAATAGGCTTATCAACAATGGTAAGGAATACAAGATCTACTTCGTAGAATGTGGAAGGAAATGAGAACAATAGCATCTAGAAAGGAGGCCCGAACAATCAACTGACTGATGTAAATACTAACTAGTTGAAGTTCACGATCCCGAAGCTGAATTACATAATCTAATGACAGAGCTGATGGAGAGGCGTCAATTGTTAAACCAGCAGATTTAAACCAATATCAATCTAATGAACTAACTCAATCAGCAACAGCGAGGAAAACCCAAGAGGGATCCCACTCCTTACTCAGTATTGGAAAGTTCTAGCTCATTAGATGAATATCATAGGCATAAGCATCGCAAGACAAATGAACATCGCATACAAACTTCAAGACATCAACTGGTATATCATTATGTTCTGCCAAGACCGATCTATACCGATCCCACCTCTAGAGGAGGGAATCTTCCCATAAACATTAGGAATCAAAGGGGAGCTGCTTCTATTAGTATGGATGAAGGAGTATGAACAAGAAGGCATGGAATGACCCACAGATATCGACCAGACTATTCACGTGAGGTGGAACATGACCATTCTGAGCATCGACTTTCCAAATGCCGAATTTATCGCTATGGTCAGACAATTAGTGAGAGAGAGCCAAGGCTAAACCAATGATGTCTGGGGAATCTCGAGAAGCCATACCTTGTTTACAAATAATGTCTTGCATGTAGAGTATCCATGGAGGCTCAATACGCCTTTGATGCTTGCGTACGAGAAAAAATAATCAACCCTAAGTAGAACACTATGAGAATTGAATGGATCATCAATTCCACAAGAGCTGGTGTTGCAACCAAATGCTAATGTTTTCCTATAACTCTCTCCAAAATAATGACAACGTGGTTCACAAGATTACCCCTCGATCGATCTCTAAATTCGAGGATTTGGCCACAAGGTTCGTGGATAAGTTCCGTATGCATGCAACTCACCCCAAGGATGTAACATCCCTATCTAGTGTGATCCAATCCCCGAGATAATCATTAAAAATTATTTGGAAAGATTCCATACAATTGTCATGGAAATCAGTAATCAGAATGACCATGTAATACCAATGGACGTAACGAGAGGAATTGATCCAGATGATTTTAGGGATTAGGTAGCCGGCAAACTACCCGCAACATTGGAATGCTTTTATGCAAAGGCGGCCCAGTATTTAAGAAAAGGAAGCCAAATCCTCCTGAAAGAAGAATGTTGTAGGGCCAAGTAGAGGGGGAGTGTAGAGTAATATTGTGGTAAAGAAGTCTGGAGATAGTTATGGAAAGGTTCAGGTGAATGTCAAGAATATACTAAATCAGCAAAAGAAACGCGGAGATAAAGGGCAAGAACGAAAGAGGGATTTTAGGAAAGGAAAGCCTAGGATTTCAATGTATGATACTTACACACCTCTCAATACATCTTTGGAGAGCATCTACCTGTCCACTTGCAACACAACGTAAGCTGCCTACGAAGGAATCAATAAAGATGCAAAAAAACCGGAATGCATTTTTGGTTTCACGAATGTTATGGGCATAACACCGATGAATGCAGGCATCTCAAGACATTGTCGAAAAGATAATTTAAGAAAGGAAATTGCAGCAACTTGTAAATTGAATGTTATATTACTCTGTGGTGATGCCGTAGTCAATAGAATGTTTAAAGATTAGATCGGAAAGACGATGGAGGTATATGTAGATGACATGCTCATGAAGTCACGACAGCAAGCGACTACATCAAAGACCTTACAGAAATGTTTGACATTCTTCGACATTACAAGACGAAGATCAATAATTTAAAGTGTTCTTTTGGCATAACCTCATAAAATTCTTAGGTTTTATTATTAACGCCTATAGGATCAAAGTTAATCCTGAGAAGATTCAAGCTATCTATGGTATCCAAGCACCAAAGACCATCAAACAAGTAAAAAGTTTGAATGGGAAAGTTGCTTCTTTAATCTGGTTCATTTCTAGAGCTACCGACAATGCTTCCCTTTCTTTGACTTGATTAAGAAAGGGAAAAGAAATTTTGAATGGACATAGGATTGTAAAGATGCATTTCAAACTTTGGTGGATCATTTGGAGAAACCCCTCATGTTGTCAAAGTCGGTGAATCACGAAGTTTTATACATCTATTTGGCTATGTCATTACATGCTATAAGTGCTGCATTACTTTGTGAGGAGAACCGAATCCAAGGACCATTCTACTACGTCAGCAAGTGATTTGATGGGAACTGAAAGGAAATACCTGAAAGTAGAGAAACATACATACTACTTGCTGATCGCATCATGAAAGCCTTCCGGTACTTCCAAGCACATCCAATCAATGTTTACACTGACTAGCCATTACGACATGTTATACAGCGACCTGAGATGTTTGGAAGATTACTCAAGTGGAATATCGAGCTTAGTCGATTTGGTATCACTTATCTCCCACGAAGGCTATCCAGGGTCAAGCACCAACAGATTTTATAGTGGAATTTACTATGCAAGATGATTCCATGGATAATAGCGAAATCCCTACCATACGATAGAAATTGTATATTGATGGAGCATCCAATGGTCGTTGTTCTAGAGCCGGAAGTAACTCTTAAGAATCGATCGATTTTTTATCCCTTACAACTGATTTCTCAGTGACAAACAACAAAGCTGAATACGTACCCAGATTGCTGGACTTAAACTCGCTAGTGATCTGAGAATAAGGTCTCTCAAAATCTTTGGCGATTCATAGTTGGTGATGTACCAAGTCAGGGGAGATTATCAAGCTAAAGGAAGATAACTTGCTCCATATCTAGACTAAGTCCAAGACTTATTAACTGAATTTGAGTATTACGACATTTCATATTCCATGAGATCGAAATAGAGAGGCTGATTCGTTAGCAAACTTTGCAAGCACCGGTGATGCACAACAGATGGGACTGGTTCCAGTCAAGGTACTAAATGCCCCAACTATGAATATGATGGAAATTGACCATGTCTTAGAAACTGCACTTGAGAAGAAAACATGAATGATTCTTTTAAGGACTAATTGCTACAGGAAGTTCTTCTCAAACAAAGGAATGAAAAGCGATAAATCCTTCGCGAAGCTTCATCGTATATGATGCAAGAAGGAATTATGTTTAGAAAGGGTTTTTCTATTCCTCTACTCCAGTGTATTGCTCATGACGAGATAAAACGGGTCCTAAAAAAAGTTCATGAAGGAGAATGTGGTGGTCATACTAGAGGAAAACCGTAGCAAAGAAAATACTCCGTTACGGGTATTATTGGTTGACAGTTAATCGAGTTGCTACCGATTACATAAGGTGATGCGACAAGTACCAGATATATGTAAAATCCCAATAGCTTCGCCAACCGAAATAATACAAATGATCAGCTCATGGTCGTTTTCCATCTTGGGTATAGATATTATTGGTTCCTTACCAATCTCTGAAGGTGGTCCAAAATACATTATTGTCGTGGTTGATTTCTTCACTAAATGCGCCGAAGCGGAACCTTTAACCGCGATCACAACTAAGGAAGTAATCAATTTCATTGTTCGGAACATCATCCTTCGCTTTGGTCTTCCATGGACCATTGTAACAAAAATAGACTCGGTTTGATAGTGCTGAATTTATAGACTCCTGCCATCAACATCGTATTGAAAATAGATTTGCAGCAGTAGCTCCCCTTAAGCAAATTGAAAAGTTAAAGCTATGAACAATGTCATATAGTCCATTCTAAAGAAGAATTTGGAAAAGTCTAGAGGTAAGTGGGTGGATAAACTCCCGACAGCGTTATGGACTTACAGGACCGCCTATAAGTTCGCGACTGGCCATACTCCATTCCCCCTCGCTTATGGTTCCAAGTCTGTTATTCTTGTTCAACTCGAAGTTCCTTCTCATCGAGTAACTGATTATGATCCCAGAAAAAACAAAGATATCCCTTTGGAATCTCTAGACTTCATTGATGAAAATCGTAAGGAAGCAGATTTGAGGGCAGTCGTACATTGGCACTGATTCGACCGATACTACAACACTAAAGTTCGAACTAGAAACTTTGAAATCAGCAATCTCATCGTAAAGCGGGTTTTTCCTACCCCATCGCATATGAATCCAACTTTGGAAGGACCATATGTCATCAAGCAGAGGCTTGGAGAGGGAACCTTCAAACCATCGACTGTTGTTGACATCGCACTTCCAAGGGCATGGAATAGCGAGTATTTACGATGCTATTTCATTTAGTTTATTTCTTTTTCATTCGGTTATATTTTGTTTCAAATTTGCTTTAACGTTTGTTTTTCAAGATATGTAATAAGAAGAGTTATGTTACTACTTTCTATTCAGCAATAGAACTTTGATTTTCAATCATATTTAAGACCCACCATTGCAGTACATGTTAGTTATGGTATATGACCAACTAAATCTCACCACCCGGTGGGATCGATGTAATTTTGAAGTGATTGGGATTCAACTGGTCACTTATTAAGTCAAACCCCATACTTGAGAATAGAACGAATGACTAAATAAACTGAACTTGACAGTTCTCCAAATAACCAATACCCCTAGATTGCAAATGTGAGTATAAATACTAAACGCGCATGACTGACCACCTATGAAATAATTCTCATCCTCATTGTGTAGATATGAGCATAAATGAGATAAAAGGTGCGACATAACCGCCCGCAGACTAACTCTTATCCCTGGAGTGCGGATATGAGTATAAACAAATAGATGAGTGTATTTTGACCGCTTAATATTCCATAAACTCTGACCTGAAAGCTACAGAAGCAGCATAAACTCACTAAAGATAAATTTCAACCATCCACCGCCAAACTTCGCTAACCTAAGACTGGGGGCAGGAGTGTAATTATTCAAACCGCTAAATTTAATAGCCTAACATTGGGGCTCGAGCCTAGTGTTTGATATGACTCAAGGCCTTGACCTTAGGGAGGCCTTCAGATGGATAAATCAAATCGATATCAGACCCAACGAGCAACAAACCACAAATACATTAAATGAAAAACATGATAGCTTAATCACCTAAACAAGTGTGTACAAAAAATTTACACAAAAATAAAATAATTCTTATCATGCTAAAACTTGCTGTACACAATACAAGTTTATCCAAAATGAGAAATAAAAGTGGGGGCTGTACCCAAACAAATACGACCAACAAAAAGAAAAGTAGTCATCCAAGTTATTTTACATGTCATGCCAACCCAAGGACCACTTCTTGGAGTTCCTATCTTTCCTTTGCTTCTTTGGAGCAGCTCCTTCCGAACTACCACTCGATCCTCTCTTTGCCGCTTTTCTACTTCGGCTTCTCTTCAAAGAAACATCTTAAAATGTGTGGATCGAGGCAGTATCATTTTTAGAAGCGGGAGGGATCGAGGAACTCTTAGCACCAGAAGTGGAGGGAACTCATCTTGGGGAATTATCATGCCATGAGGGATCAGTTGGAGCAAGACAGGAATTGGTTCTTTGAAATCCAAATCAACAGGCCCAGTTTTGTCTTCTTTTTCAACAATTCTTCCCTCTCAATGTGCTCTTTCATGTTGAGCTCATTTATGGGGTTGGAAGAACCCATTATCACCACATCTTCATCCAAGTGGATTTCATTATGTGGGTCACTTATTTCTTCGAACAACGCCTCCACGAATTGATCGATAACAAAGGCTTCCTCTTGAGCACCCTGAGCAGTGGTAGAAGTTGTAACTTTAGTGGATTCTATCACAGTCACTTATGATCCCAATTGAGGCTCTTGTAAGGGAAGAGGAGCGAAACCTGTCGGATTCAAAGATGAGAAAGAATAGGCGAAAAGATTAGAAATATCAATCGATAACACCCTAACTTTTTGAAAAACAGGAAATGTCGATGGAATACTGTCCTTGGTATGCTCCCAAGTAGAGCTGAAATATCCTTAGAACCGTGTTCGAGAATTGGAGAAAGCTGAGGCTTGTCTAGATCATACCTTGGAATGGTTGAAGAATCTATTGTAGAGCTAGGGATGACCTGGGGTGCGGGGGCAATTCAGTTGTAATATCGGTTTGTGCCGATCGAGATCCTTCACCCACTTCATTTGAAGAAGCAGCAGTAAATTCTCTCTGAAGTGTAAGTTCGACATCATGCAATGTTTTGGGTTCATCGCCCAATAGCATTTCATTTTCAAGCCTAGACAAGTAGATATCCTCGGAATTAAGAGGTTTCTTTCCTTCTACAGGAATAAATTCCCACCCACGCCAAAGCTGGTAGGGATAATCATCACTAAGCCATGTTAAATTTCCATATTTAAGAACATTGGCATTGTAAAGAATAAGAAGTGGGTGGAGCTTGTTCATTATCTCCTCCGTAACCTTATCCTTGGTGGCTTCTACTTTACGCTGAATAAGTGCATCAACATTTTTTGTCGTTTCAATAGTTGTCTTTCCCAAGTCTGACAGTCGTCAGCTTGTCACAAGCATCTTGGGTGATTTTCTAAGCGCCATCTTCCTACTTATTTGCATACTTGAATCTACCGTAGAGTTCCACAATCTTCTTTAAGGCTGTAGATTCATTACTTCATGTTGTATCTCTCTCGAGTGCTAATTCTTGATTTCGATGATGTAATACTTTAACCATATCAAGATGACACGATCTCATCTCCTCCGTCGATTTAACGGAAATGTCAGTTTTTCCCTTGACCTTTGCTAAGGAGGTCTGAGAAGCCTCTTACTCATTTGTCAAAGTATCGATGATTCTTTTATCTTGAGCTTCCAGGAATTTCAACTTTTCAATTTTTCGAACCACGTGCTCGGAAGATACTTTCAATATTTTCTCTACCATCTTCATCCGTTCACGATATTGCATATGGATGTTAGTGAAACAATCAATAGTCATTTTCTAAACATGGCTTGGACCCTTTTTTCAGGTTGCGAGGAAAATAAAACCCTTCTAAACGTAAGTTTGGAAACTCTTTATGAAGTTGTACCATACGAGCAGCTAGATTGACCGTAGGATTTTCAATAGCTGCTTCAAATTAAGTGCTTTCCTTGCCAGGTATTTGAGGAGTAACATGTTGGCCATGGTGACGATGATCATTCGATTGCTGAGAGTGAGAAGGAACCAAAGGCTATGGAGGAACTAAAGCAGAAGGAAGACCATGAGAGTGATCGCTGGTAGGTCCTGACGATCAGGTCCCTTCTCAAGACCCTTTAGTGGGGAAAATCTCAATCATGATCATCTTAGGGTAGCATATCCCATTCACCTCTATCTTGATAACCCCGCTCACAACCGGAATGATAACCGAAATCATAATATTCTCGACTATCACCTTGACAGTAAGAGCCAGAGCGTGAACTAAAGGATTGGTGGTGTATATCCCAGAGGGAATCAAACATCTTCCTTTTCTTCACCATCGTATCTACAAAGGAAAATAGAAATCAATCAATTTTAAGGATTAAAAAGCACAAGTCGAGCATAGTGCAATGTTGAAGGGTGCAAGTGTATGTAGGTGTCCTTGTGTTACCCCTCGATAAACCAGGTGTAGGTGCTTTGCTCATTGGAGTAGCTTCTCCTTTAAAAGTTGGAATGTCAACCCAATTCTAGTTGATGATTCTGACCCCTCGATGCTTACATTAGTCAAATAAAAAGCATCAAGATCATGCATAATTTGTAAAACAAACAAAGAATCAAGTGGTAGACTTGAACGCTCTGACGGTTTAAAAGAGGATTCATCATGAACAATCTTAGGTGCCTCAATGACTTGGATTGATCAGAAAGACGACTTTTTGGAAAGTTGTGAATAGATATTTTCTTCTTTCTCATATCGAGAACCGAGGGTCATGAGGTCTACGAAGATTTGACATCGACTCTGAGACCGGATTCGTCATCATTGTGACTAGGCACATCACCTATATCTCCTTCGATATCAGTACCAGTGAATTCTTGAACACTCATGACTGAAGGTACCATTGGACCGGTTCGATTGTCCCTTTGAATGACTTCAGCCCATTGACTTATCCTTGCTGTCTTAGTGACTTTGGTAATCCTTATGTTGAGGCCCTCTTCTATCAACAAAAAATAACAAGACGCTCCTCCATAAGCAGATGTTGGATGTTCCTGTCCTTAAGCGGTGCATTTGTCAAAGTTGTAACTGCCACCTCATAAAGATTACCGCTAGGTTGACTAATGATACCTATGAAACAAGTTATGTAATTAGGAATATGATCTAAATGCCTATTTTCGTGCTAATATAAAGGCAGTGGATAACACTTATCTCTTTTTAGCCACTGTCGGGTAAAATCGGATGGTCGGCGAACGAAGAACCATTCACTTTTAAAGTGCTTAATTTTTTCCATACGCCAGTTAGAATTTGGCACCTCTTTGTCGATTCAAGAATCATAAACGAAAGACTACCTATCCATCGCTTGAAAATAAATATGAATCGAATATCATCGATGGTTGGAGGGCGGTGCACGAGCTCCATAGATACCATATAAGTACAGTTGAGAAGAGCATAGCCATTTGGATGGAACTGTGCTGGTGATATCCTTAAATAATGAAGAATTTCTCGAATGTATGAACTAAATGGAGAAATGCATACGACCCAGCACATGAACTTGTTGCACGTCATATATCCTTCTGGGGCTATATGAGCCCTTTCATCCTGCGATAAAACCAACACATTATCAAAAGTAATTTCATGTCGTACGCAGATTTGGCGAAGAGCATCTTCCTTAATTTTAACAGCTACAAAGTCAACAGGGTTATCTGGAATAAATGCATCCTCTAGAGTGTGGGGAGCAGGTTTGACAACTTCCGGTAGAAGAATGAGCACTGCGTCAGAAAGATCAAATTGAGGGTCCGAGTTTTCCGGTTGTTTCGAATGATGACTGGAGGACAGGCTATTAGATTCAGTTGTTGAACTTGATTCCATGTCAGGTTTACCTTCTGGAGAAGATGATCCAACCGGAATAATAGCAACGCGTCCAGAACGTCTAGAACTCATTGCTATTAAACTTAGTAAAAATCATTATTAGATAAAGTAACCTGTACCCCCAGTGCATAGTGAGTACTAGTGTGGTGCGGTGAAGTGCTATACAATATGTTAATAAGTTACATGAAGTTAAAGACGAATAAGGCAATGAGACTTTGAGTTCGAGCGAAGAAACCATGATTAATGACCGCCTTAACCGTTTCTCTATGTCATCGGGGAGCAATGCAGTTTGAATTTCACGATCGATCGTCAGCAAGTAAAATTTCAATTTAAATCTTCGAATCGCTGATGAGATTTAATACAACAGTTAAAGACATTGATTCTTGTCAAAGTTCAAATGGTACACGTTACGAAATATGTAGTTCAAGTCATGTACAAGTCATACGTGTTCATTTGAGTATAAAAGGCTGAAGCTCATCATTGGGTTCAATATCATTTAGTTAAGTTCCATTTTTAAAACCTATGTGCTGAACACCGATTATTCTCCTCAATGTCTTATTACCCATCGTTCCCTAAGATAACATCCTTCGATCGATCGTAATTGCCCATTTTCATGACAGTTCTCCTTAACCTCTAATGTCGATCATTGTCTCCATGCCATTAACTAGTCATTCCACTTTATCATGTCCGCCTCAAAAGCCTCCAACTCCAGACTATTGTCTATCGTTTGCAGACGATTGTTACACTCGAGCTTCATTGTCATTTCATAACGATCGGCACATCGTCATGATCATCTACCCCAGATTCATCTAAGCCAAAGGTTTTTCCGATCATCCAAGAACAATCGTAGTGGGTCAATCGAACAACTTCCCAACTCTATTGCGTCATCCCCCTTAAAAAACAATTGGTTAAGGCCACCATCTCCTCCAATATCCATCTCTATCAACATTTCTCAGTCGTATTATTGATCGACTCAATCATAGAATATGAAGACCATAACACTAATGAAGCCCAAAGTCTAATCCTCGAATCATAAAGAAAGTTCAAATTCGTTCTACCCACGCTTAAGATCTAAGGAAAGGAGGAAGGGTTGAATTTGAATCGAAGTGAGATTTGGAGAAGAACAATGATTTTTAGGATGCGGATCATTGTTTCAATCGGTAAGAAAAAATGGAAAGGAGACTTGTTTTCTCTACCTTAAGATGGGACGATATGCCGCGAATTGAAGGGTGAAGGAAAAAATTCTAACTATTGATGTTCATATAGGCAGGATGTATGCCGATCATTCACAGCCCTGAGATTATGCCGATTGTTCATGGTCTTAAGATTATGCCGTTCATTAATGACCCCGAGATTATGCCGATCGTTATGGCCCCAAATTATGCTGATCGTTCCATAACTTTGAGCAATCCAAGTTTTATGTCCTAACGATCGGCAATGATTTAAAAATAGGTGAAAGAGCTGAAGATAAAATGGTTAAGTATGGAAGCTTTTATAAGTAAATCACATGGCAATCGTTCCATATCCAGGCTAGATGCCGACCGTTTTAAAGCAAAGGTTTTACACCGATCATTCCATAATTAGGAACGATCCAAAATTTGTTTTAAATACGGAGATTATGAATGGGGAAAAACGATTAATAGTGAGCATTTTTTATAAAATTGTACACATAAGAAAAATAACCGATAGAAACTATTTATAAAATTTTAAAACTTGGCAATGAATCGTGAACATGTAATTGTGATCAGGAGCCAGGTATAAACACGTACATGTACTGGTATATGTTTCAAAATACAATTTTTTTGAATTCGAAAAAAATTGAATGTTCACCTGAAATTGAATGGGAATAATTAAAACCAAATCGCTGAAGCTTAGAAACTAGTAGAAACAAAATAGGATGGTCACCCATAAGTTATGATCCCGTATTTATACTATTGAAAATCGACCAATCATCATGACTAATAAGGAAATTGCGGCCCTCGATAAGAAAACAATTTAATGGAAGGATAACGAGTATTCGATAAACTGGAAGAATTTCTTTTCGACGGTCCTATGTTGCCACGATTAAATGTAGGTCATGTTTGAAACAATACGTACTATGGGGGCAAATGTTATCATACCTTTTGGCAGAGCCGTAATATAATCGACTTAGCTAGGAACATATAGTTACTAGCCTTGAGAATTAGCTATATGCGATACTATAGACGATGGTCGAGAAGATCCAGATTGGGATCCAATCAAGATGCACTCTCTATAAAGTAACTGGTACAACCCCATCAAGCTATATTCAAAATTTCAAGTCGATCAAGATTCATATGCTCGATTTACGGATAAAGCAAGGATTTATATGGATCCATAAAACAGATCATTTTAGTAAAGATCAATCAATATCTCGAAATCCACGAGGCCAATCCACTTGAACCTTTCAGAGCATCAATAAATTGAAGAGTGGAGCCCATAAAAATGGTCGCAAGTCAAAATCTTGATATACGAAGATAGCCGATCATTTTAGGCCAATTTTATTACCAGTCCTTCATAACGATCAATGCAACTCAGTGTACAAGCCAAGTGCAACGAAAAATTGATCCATATTATGTAATCTATAATTCAGAATGAATTCATATTTCGAAGCAAAGTCATGAGCCATATGGGACACCCCCCTCCAAAAAACGATCGCACATCAATTGGAGAAAAATAATGATCGAAATAATCATTGCAAATTGTTCCAAAACGTCAAGTTAGGTCGTCGATTGTTGTAATGGAACCCTATAGACCTAGACATCCTTCTGTCAAAATCATAGTGAAATATCTCGTTATCTCACTATATAAATATAGACCCATAGGCTTATTTTTAGGATCTTTACATTGCTTGTTTTTAAATATTTCATTGTAATCAAGTGTTATCTTTACTTCTCCATTGTAATCGATTCATAAGTGATTAATAAAAGGAAAAACTTCTAAGTGGACGTAGGCATACAACGCCGAACCACTATAAATCCTTGTGTCTTTGATTATTACTCTTTCTTTACTGCCAGCATATTTATTTCCTTAGTTTAATTTTACTTTTCTTCACTTATTTCTCTACAAAACATATTATTAGGTGTTTGTGACTAATTTTTGCGGAAATAGTTTTATTAATTAGCAGAAAACTATCGAATGAGTCATTCAATGGTTATCCAATAACTATCAAAGCGTAACCCCTTGGTGCCCCTAACAGTCATGAGTAATACACTACCCAGCATTTGGAGAGCGTTACAACTCTAGTCTCAATGTATATACCGATGTCCACTCTCAATACATCTTGACCAGGAATATTTAAAATGACACATATATTTTCATTTGATAAAATACTCTCATAGTTACAATACATTATAACTAAAATCACAAAGCATATCATTATTAGATTTTCTATTAAATATACTTTTAATGAAATTAATTAATTAACACAACACATTATATCAAGTATATAATATAAATAAAAACACCTTTCTTTTGAACAAGATTGGTCAATGAGTTAGATAATGTAATAAACTACATAATTGCCCCTAGGGCATGCACCTAACTGTAATGACCCACCCGTTTTACCTTAAAAATTGACATTAATACATCCTCAATATTCACGTGTCGAGCATCTAAGTGCCGAAAAGATAGATTATTAGGGTAAAAGAAAAAATGAGACTGAACAAAATCTCACATCGTGATGAGTAATATATAATATACAAATGATCTTTACAAAAGAAAATTTTAATATACATTCATCTATCATAGTAAACCAACCTCCTGGATAGTTATAACAGCCTGTCCTTTCAAATGTTGCTAAATACAATACAAGAAATGCAGTGAAATAAAATACATGAACATGTCTTGGAGGCATCCGGCTCATCTCCTAAAGCTCCAAAGCATCCATAAGTAAATCTGAAATATACTCGTGGCTGAACCGAGCATTATTAGAAAATAGCGCACGGATAAGTCTAGTAAACCAGCATGAGAAACTCATATCATATCGGGTTTTAATGTTATAAAGCCTTTTAAAAATAAAGGTATCTTGTAAGACCACACGACATATAAACAAGGACGATTTTTTACCTTACGATAACCAAATCTTTTTTATTAGAAATCTAGTGATATTATAATAATGTCTGGGGTTTAAAATAGATATTTAACATAACCGGAATGGTTACATTAATTATTCAACAACATATTTAGTATATAACTAAATCCGTAAAGGCACATATTAGAAAATGGTTTCCATCAATGACAAGGCTATTGGGTAGTACCTACCTCATATGGACCCGCTGCCAACAACAAAATCTGCCTACCCCTTCCTGGATAGCACCGAATTTGATTATTACTTGATTGAATCTACAACTGTATTGGCCTAAAGCATACATCAAAAGAAAATTATCGATCTAGATCAGGGACAATCATACCATAACGGTAGCGAACCACATAGCGCTTCTGCATAACCCCGGTTTTAGTCTTTCCTACGTGTTAGCCTTGAGTCTACATTTTACATTTTTTAGAAAATCCCACTTGGATAACACTACCATCCGGTCGATAATGTAATGCTACCATTCATCCAAACAAGTTGTTTAGGATATGAACAAACTGAAGGCACTACTTCTACTACATCCTTTATGGAATCTATAGCACCCCACACTCCTTAGCATTCGCAAAAAGGCAAACTAGAAGGCGTGGTGCGTTGTAGGTATAAACTGCTAGCAGAGACTAAGATTCACAAGATAGAAATAGGTAAAAACAGTGGAAAAAATATAAATAAGTAACTTATTTAGAGCAAAACTTCATAATTGTTTTAAAAACCAAATAAGTCACCAAATACCAAAAACGTCACTTGTCAAAATATCATACATATATGTCTTATGAAATCAAAAAAAACAAAGTCTCAAAAATCAGAGTACAACTATTCCCCAATATGTGCCAGTACAAATAAAGAATAAAAAGTTGAAATAAAAGAAGTGGAAGTACATAGTGGAATCTCCTTACAAGAAACCTCCAAGTAGCTGCAACTCATCGTCCCCTTCCTTGATTGCCTATGGGGGAAAAAGGGGAAAATAGAGAGGTGGGTAAGGCTAAAAGTCTGGTGAATGATAATAATTACTAGAATCTTTGAGTAAAGTAAAGGTAATAGGCTTTACAATAATTCTAGTATATAAAAGGGAACAGAGGAAATAGAAGAAGGAATCGACTAAAAATAAATATGAATTAATTATTAAATAGGATAGGTTAACTTTGATTGTTTGCACTTATCCTTGATTGCTGTTTTGTTTAGGATGAATCCCTAATCTTATATATAGGATGAAATCCTAATTCTACCCTTCTGATCGGTCTGCTACTCCATAGTACCTACTGCGGACTAGATGCTATATATGTGACGACCCAAATTTTTGGATAATTTATATTAGGATATTTAATTTATTTTAATATTTAAAAGTTAGTTTGTAACTTAAAAATTCCAAATATCACTATTATTTGAAAATTTAATTATTTGATTTAATTATTGTAAATTGGGTCAAATGTTGAATCTGGAGTTTTAAGCCTATTAAAATAATTTGAAGGCATGTAAAATTTATATTGATAGTGTTGAGGATAATAGAAGTTTTAAAATTGAATTTAACAGTGATTTGCTCAGTTTTGTAATTGTATCATTTAAATTGACATTTAAAAATAGCCTTCCGAGGCATAATCTTGGAATTCGACGAAACCAGCTCCATTGGATCCGTAATATTGTATTATTATCGGATTTCAATTTTTTTAGTGTTTGGAGTTTTTATGTGAGCGTACGATATATAAACGCGTTGGAATTTACATCGAAAATTCAATATAATAGTTGGGTCCAAAAGCTATCTTCTCCATACGATTGAGTTAGGAATCGAAACCTTTTTCATTTCATTCAGAATAAGGGTATAACATTATGAACGCCTAGCAGCATGTCTCGATAGAAGGTCAAGGTTTTAAGTTGTAATATCGAGATGATTTGAATTTAAAATTGATATATATATCACCGTTGACCAGTCAAACGAACCACATAAGTTTTTTTTATCATTTCAGGCTACTGTAGCTAGTATAACTCAACATGCAAAAACACTATAATACGCAAGGCATCTTTCCACATTTTAAAATCACGTCCTTCATTTCAATCAACAAAGAAAAAAAATTAAAATGGCTCCTCCGTGTTTTATAAGCTTCAACTCTTTCCCTTCCCCAGTCTATACGAACGAATCAAAATCCTTATTTTCCCTATCCTTCAAAATTCGAATTGCCTCCCTCGCATAATCGATGTATAGGAAATGAAATCAAATCAAACTCATATAAAAAAAGGGGAGATCGAATTCGTATTCGATTTCATGGCTTGCCATTCGTTCGTGCTGGGCACGAGTGGAAGGCAAGAGGAGAGGGAGCGTTCGACTACCAAAAGCAGTGGATTGCAAACGCGATTAGGTAGGGGAGATCGTGATGTCTGGCGATACTCGTAAGCGGCAGTGGGAAGATATCGATCGAGCCTAGTCTTGAGTTAGGATTTTTGTGCTAGAGCTCGAACTCGAGCTGCCCAATAGTCGACGCAAAGATAGGCGTGGTGGTGTTGCTGAACGACGGCATTCCCGCGAGCTCAACTTGATGATTGGGAGGATCTTCTCGTGTTGATTCTTTCATGGGGTATATGAGTTGGTTTTATTTAGATTTATATATATATATATATATATAGGTAATTAGAGAATATATATATATGTATATGTATATATATTTACAGATAAGCTTTTGAAAAAAAAGAAAATAATATACGGATGTCAAAACCATATTGTTGTTTCAATTTTTCAAAAATTTATATAGAGAGCAGGTTCCATTTTTATAAGTAATATATATATATATATATATATATATATATATATGTATGTATGTATGTATGTATGTATGTATGTATGTATGTATGTATGTATGTATGTATGTATGTATGTATATAGAGGTCAGAGAAAATATACATATAACCCAGTATTTGATTTTTACAACAAGGTCTATTTACTATTTATTCTTTTCAGTTTAAGTATATATTTTAAACAGTTAAACTGAAACCATACTTATTAGGTTTTGAGAAAAGAAAGAAAAAAGAAGTTTGAATGTTGAAGAGTTTATATATAAATGGATTTTGTAATTTATATAGATATTTTTTTAGTGAATAATTTCAAAGAAAATTCAAATATACATATTTTCACTTAACTAATTATTTTAAAATAATGTAATACGAAGATTTATTTGTTTAATAAACTCTTTTAATTATTTTAATTACTAAAAATAATGTATTAAAGGAAATTTAGTTTTAAATTTAATAATTAGATAATTCAATATATTAAATAGGAATTAATTGTTGTATTATTCAATAATAAAAAAATCATATAATATTTATACAAGGTTAAAAATCGAGAATCAAGTAAGACGGATTGGAAATAGGTTGCAAATAAAATCAAAGGTGAGTTGATCTCACTCTTCTGGATTGCTATTCAAATTTAAATGGTTAAATTTAAATATTTGGTTGAATGATTGAATTGATTGGATATGGTATATTATATAGTAGTATATAGTATATGTTGGGTGAATGATTTCCCGCATTATTTAGCACATGAGACCCTATGCACGCATAATAGCGGATGATATTATTTAATCCCATATACCGCGATATTCCACCACGAGGTGGAATTGGTATTTTATATTGCACTGACATCTGTGGATGTAGGAAAACAGGTGGGAGGGATCCAACTTGATTCCTCAAAATTATTTAGATCGTTTAATATTCCGTGTTATGAATATTTAATATTCTGTGATGAATTATATTGATAATTGGAATATTGAATGCTATGGTTGAAATTAATATATTTCGGTACACTGAGTTATCAAATTATATAGAATTGAATTTTTGAAAGGAAAATAAAAGAATGAATTTTTAAGTAAATTAATCATTGAGAATTTGAATAAAAATAATAATGAATAGGAAAGGAATAAAGGTGATTTTTAAATCTTAATAAATTCCGGGTATGAAAAAGGGATATGAATAAATAGAGAAATAATGAATTTTAAACTTAAGAGATATTATATCAGGAAATAAAGAATTTAATTTAATAATTCAAGGTTTGAATTTTATTTAAAAGGATAAAGAAGGAATTTGGGGAAATCTGAAATCAGTGTTTCCAGTTAATAAGATTTTAAACCATAATTAAGGAATAAAATTTGAAATTAATGGATTTTGGAATAAATTAAGTAAGTAAAGAAATTTATTTCAAATGGAGTAAATTGGGAATCAATTTGGAAATTGATCTAAGTGTTTGGAATCGGAATTTGAAAAGGAAGCTAAGTCTATGAACTTATAAACTGTGTATATAAAAGTGAAGCAATATATCAGAGGATATTTGAAAGAGCAAATTCACGGTGGGAATTTATTAATGGAATGGGTAAAATATTTTAAAAATAAATAGTGATTTATTTTTAAAACATGTGAAAGAGAAGGGTATTTCCCTAGATAGCCAAGTACGTTTTCAAAGCAAATTTTAAATATAAGTTAAAAGTTTTAATATTGTTTTGAAAAGCATGTTTTAGAAAACTTATATTTTATAAATGTTTAAATTCTAAGGTAAGCATTTTCTTTCAATCTATTATAGTAGAAATTATTTAAATGTGGCTTGGTATTATGTTTTTGAAAGTTAGAAATTCAGTTTTATATCGTGCAAAGTAGTTCTATTTTAAATATTCTTAAAGTATATATTTTGAATAAGTATTAAAGTAATTTTTAATTTAAATGTTTCAAAGGATATTTTATAATAAAGTGTTTTAAGTTATTTTAAAAATCAAAAGTTTTGTGCTTGGTTGTTTTCAATGGAAATAAATATTTGGAAACTTTTTTCACATGAAAAGTTTGGTTTGAAAACTGTTTTCAAAAGTGTTGAAAATAGAAATATATATTGCGAAGATATTTTGAGGTTAATAAATAATTTGGGAAAATTATTTATTGTTTGATGGATGTTTATGAATGTAAATTGATAGTTAAACAACCGACTATCAATATTGGCCAATGCGCTGATCGTTTCGAAGAGACCAAGATCGGGATTTATTTCCTGAAACCACTCTGATCCGGTTTACATGTTTTCGTGAGGAAGACAAGTTTGGATTAGAAGATGGAGCAGTGAAGTGCAAGGGCTAGTTGCTACTAATCCTGAGGATGATTCCAAAAGGGATGTAGTAGGAATAATGCCTTTGGTTCCGTTCGAACCTGGGACGGACTTGTATGGATGAATGCTTTCAGAACATCGTTAGGTGGGCGATGAGGATTTTAAGGGATATGTTCTAAAAAGGTAACGCTTAGCCTCGAGACTCATCAACCGGGAATGATTGAAAATCAGGGGTTATGCAGCAAGGCTAGGTGGCTAGCGCCCATTAGGGTGAGGTCATCCCTGTCTAGATGTCCCTTTTTATTCGGCTTAGTGGTGCGGTTGCTGATCCCAACCGTGGGGTGATCTTACTCAAGATTATTCAGTAAGGGGTAGTTCCGGTCTTGTGTTGCAGGGGATTGGGAGTAATCCTCGGTACAGTGATATAGACCACGTACTGTGACAGGTGGTACCCCAGTGCCTAGTCATTAGTCGGAAAACCATTCTCTCTACGTGCCTTTTAATGTTTTTGTTTGTATTACCCACTTTGTGGCTAGTAGCTGGAATTTAATAATGTAACAATTTCTACTATTTTAATAAGTATTTGTATATAGACACCATTATAATATCAGAGGATTTTGAAAAGAAATGTTTTAACTATCGTATGGTAAAAACCCGACATGTTTATTTGTGGCGTGGTCTTACGAGATGCTTTTGTATTCAAAGGATTTTTGAAACTTTAATAATCAATTTGAGTGTGGTTTTCTCACGCTGGTATTCCAGACTGACTCGGGTTTTATTTAACTATAATGCTCGGGTCAGACCGAGTATTATAGGATACATGAAAGGATGTTGTGGAGCTTAAGAGACGAGCTGGATGGCGATACGTACTTCCATACTTGGTTTTTATTCTGCTGTGTATTCAGTTTTGAGGACAAGTTTATATGACCGTCCAGTTGTATGTTATTGATGTTGTTGGACTCTGATGTGTACTCTGATGATGTAATATATAAACAGATTTGCTTTTATGCAAAGATCAGTTATTATCTATTATATTTTATTCCGCTGCGATGGTAAGATTCTGATGTTGTTTTCTATTTTCTTCTTCTACCTCTTCTTCTTTAACCCAAATGGTTCGTACTTCTGTTCATCTTGAGTTGATTGATGTAGAATAGTGTTGACTCAAGGGGTACGGATGCAGGTCATTAAAGTTGGTATCAGAGCCTAGGTTGGTGATAACCTTGGCTCTGGTGGGGATTACTCATTAAATAGAGTCCGTAGTACTCTATAATGAGTTTGAGTGTATTAATAAATATGAGCACGTATTTGTTAGTGAATATAAAGTTGTTTTTATATTTTGTTGATTTATCGATTGAATGTTTATGGATTCTGGTTGATATGTGTGACGCCATGTCATCAATAGGGGTTTCTAAACTCTTGAACAAGATAAACCGACACAGTATTGTTTTAAAATAGGGCAAATGAAATAATTTTACCCAAATTATCGTTGTACATAAGGGACATAACTTTCCGCAAATTATTATAGTTAAATATGGTTGCTTGGTTGTTAGGAGATGATAATATTAAAATATTGTCATTGTTATGTGAAAGTTGAATAAAGGGTTAAAATTTTAACCAAGGTTAAGAAATAAATTTATATACGAATGGAAATTATGAATGTTATTTATAAAATAAAGTAAAATTCTGGAGTAATATTTGAATATGAATTGGAAGAATTTGGAATTTGAAATTTTTGGGAAAGTGTTTAAAATTCCTTTGGATTTGAAAATGGTTTCCAAAGGTTTTGGAGAAATAATAGTGGTATTATTTGAGAAATATTTTTGAATTGTATTTGAAGTCTGGTGAGATTTGGGATTTAAAAATATTTGAAGGGATTTTAAACAAATAAAAGCACAAAACCCTTTTCGGTCGCTGGAAAATAATTCCGATGATGATCGCGACATCATCGCTGTTCATTTTCGAGTTTCCAAGAGGGGGATTACTACCTGGATGTTTTGGATTAATGTTTGTTTGTGAAATTAGGTTTGATTTTGAAAATGAAAAGGAATAGTTTGATTTATATATATATATATATATATATATATATATATATATATATATTTAAATTTGGATATTGGAAGGAGTGAGCCAAAATAAAATGTATTTGGTATTTTGGAAAATGAAATAGAAATCTAAACTCGAATTATAAATTAGATTGAACTCAAGTAAAGTAATAAAGTGATTTTTTTTAAAGATAAAAATCAAAGATTGAATTGTAAATTGGAAGTGAGCCAATTGGATAACTAATTATTTAATATGGAAATGGAATACTAGTTGGATAAATAAAAGTTGAAATTTGAGTTTATGACGGGTTTGCAAATGAAACCCGAGTTATAAGTAAAATTCAACTTGGAATCGTAAGTGAATTAAACATGAATTAAAGTTGTTATGGAATTGGATTAAAATGAGAATGACTTGAGTTGCAATAAGTCCAATTCGAGTATGGATGAATTAAATATGGCCATGGATATTATTTTAATGAACTGAGCATGGAATTAAAACTTTGAATGGATTATGAGAATGGCTAATTTAATTAAATGAGTCATGAACGAATTAAATTTGAAATTTTAAAATTTGTGATGAACAAAACAAAAGAACTAATCAAATAAATTTGTAGATTGAAATGATTTTAAAATGTATGGTTGGTGAATAAACTAGAAATGGGATGGAATTAAATATAAAATGAGTTGGATCAATTGGATGTGGATAAAAACTAAAATGGATATTCTATTAAGTGAATATCGTCAAATTGCATAGAATAAATTAGTCGTTCAACTTAAACAGAAGCAAATAAAAGTTCTATGAATTGGTATAGGTAAATAAAATTGATTTTTGGAATCAATTGAAATAAATGTGAGTTGTTTGGGTTAAAAATGAATTGAATGTAAGCAATTGAGTTGTAAACCATTTAAATTGAATGAAGTTGTATATGAATTGGTTGTAAATAATTAAAATTAATGTCGGAACCCTATAAGCTGCTTATAAATATTGTTTAACCTGCATTGCTTACAGAAACTTGTTTGTTTGCTAGTTAAATATGTTAAATGTTGTTAAATTACTTGATTTTGGCACTTACACATTTAAATTAAGTAAGTACAGGTACCGAAAAGCCATTTGGCTGGATTTTGGGCGTGCTAATTTCTAAATAATAAGCCGCTTGCTTAAAAATGCTAAATAAAGGTATGTCTATGCAATAAAAATAAGAAATGTGAAGTGTTTTTGTTTTTCCAACCGTGTGGGTCGATGTATATATATTTACATCTCTTGTCAAATTGCAAAAGCACCTCCGTACGAAGGAGACTCTGCCAAAAAAATTCGAAGATTTTGGAAGTTAGAAAAAATTTTGGAAAAAATTTTTGTTAGCGACAAAACGATTTCAAATTGAAAATTGAAATAAATTAGTGAATGAAACTAATTTAAAATAATGATATGAATCAGTTATAAATGAAAGATAAAATTCAATATTCGGAGTTGAAGATAAATTGAATTCATATGGAAATGGGAGAACCAATTTGAATAGAAGTAGATATAAACTAAAGTGGTGAAGTGAAAATAAATATAAGAAGATATAAAATACTTATATTGAACTTGAGAAGAAATGGTAAAATTCTTAAGTAATATGGCTGTCGGAAAAATATATTGAATAAACATTTGAGTGAAGATTTAATAAAAATGATAAGCGTTGATAAGTGAATAGAAATCAATTGAATATGAATAAAAAGAGAATTGATATAGTTGATAATTAATTGAGATAAATACGTAGGATGTACGTATTTTATTTTATTCACATAGCAATTTGATCCAGATTCAAGCACAAAATTTCGAGATAGTTATATCGATCCGAGTTAGGATTTTTCACACGATTTTCGATGGCGAATCCTGGAATGGATTTTGGTTGATTCTGGAAATTCTCTATCATAGTTATGACTATGCAAGGAGAATGACAGTTTCTAATCAAGATATGAGATCTGAGTCTGCACCAGGAAGTCGGGTGGACGATACTAGTACGGAAACGAAATTGTGTGATCGAGTAAGCGATCGGATTCGGTATTGCGTATGAATGATATAGGTACATCGTACAGGCTTGGATGAATAAATATTGAAATTTTGTAAGGGAGTCAATAAAATGATTGTGAATGTTGTGATTGAATATTATTGCTATGTAAGATATATAGATATTATAAAGGAAAAGGAAAATTGTTTTGATTTCAGAAGATAAATTTGAATTTGCTCGATAAAATGTATGTATTTAAAATTTCAATACGAAATTTGATTGGATTTTTGATCTAGCCATTTGGATTTTGTTTTCTTTTGGAATTTGAGAACCCGTAGAGGCATTTTGTAGTTGTACCGAGCTAGCCGAGCAAAGGAGACGCTGGCGAAATTGTTCGGTAATTTAGGGAGTTAAAAAAATTTTGAGAAAATTTTGATAATTCAAAATTTGGTTTTAAGTTAAAATTTAAATTGCTAAGTAAATAATATTATTGGGACTTATGGATAAGTTTAGAAAGCTAGAAAAAGGGTTAGTGTGTCTTTAATAAAAAGATTGTTTTGAGAATTGTTTGGAATTGTTTGGTTTTGGAAAAAAGTAAATGGGTATTGGACCATTCTTCTTAACTAGCAATTTCGGGGACGAAATTCTTTCAAGGGGGAGGAATGTGACGACCCGGAATTTTGAACAATTTAAATTGGGATATTTAATTGATTTTAATATTTAAAAGTTAGTTTGTAACTTAAAATTTTCAAATATCACTATTATTTGAAAATTTAATTAATGGATTTAATTACTGGAAATTGGGTTAAATGTTGAATCTGGAGTTTTAAGCCCGTTAAAATAATGTGAAGGCATGTAAAATTTATATTGATAGTGCCGAGGATAATAGAGGTTTTAAAATTGAATTTAACAGTGATTTGTTCAGTTTTGAAATTATATTGTTTAAATTGACGTTTAAAAATAGCCTTCCGAGGCACGGTCTCGGAATTCGACGAAACCAGTTCCATTTGATCCGTAATATTGTATTATTATGGGATTTCAATTTTCGTAGTGTTTGGAGTTGTTGTGTGAGCGTACGATATATAAACACGTTGAAATTTACATCGAAAATTCAATATAATAGTTAGGTCCAAAGGCTATCTTCCCCATGTGATCGAGTTAGGACTCGGAACCTTATTCATTTCGTTTGGAATAAGGATATAACATTATGAACGCCTAGCGGCATGCCTCGATAGAAGGTCAAGGTTTTAAGTTGTAATATCGAGACAATTTGAATTTAAAATCGATATATATATATATATATATATATATATATATATATATATATATATCATCGTTGACCAGTAAAACGAATCACATCAGTTGTTTTTTTATCATTTCAGGTTACTGTGTATAAATCAACACGTAAAAACACTGTAATACGTAAGGCATCTTTCCACATTTTAAAATCACGTCCTTCATTTCAATCAACAGAGAAAAAAAATTAAAATGGCTCCTCCGTGTTTTATAAGCTTCAACTCTTTCCCTTCCCCAGTCTATACGAACAAATCAAAATCCTTATTTTCCCTATCCTTCAAAAATTGAATTGCCTCCCTCGCATAATCGATGTACAGGAAATGAAATTGAATCGAACTCGTATAAAAGAAAGGGGAGATCGAATTCGTATTCGATTTCATGGCTCGCCATTCGTTTGTGCTGGGCATCAATGGAAGGCAAGAGGAGAGGGAGCGTTCGACTACCTGAAGCAGTGGATTGCGAACGCGATTAGGAAGGGGAGGTCATGATGTCTGGCGATACTCGTAAGCGGCGGTGGGAAGATATCGATCGAGCCTAGTCTTGAGTTATGGTTTTCGAGCTAGAGCTTGAACTCGAGCTGCCCGATGGTCGACGCGAAGACGGGCGTGGTGGTGTTGTTGAACGACGGCATTCACACGAGCTCGATTTGATGATAGGGAGGATCTTCTCGTGTTGATTCTTTCGTAAGGTATGGGAGTTGTTTTTATTTAGATTTATATATATAGGTAATCAGAGAATATATATATATATATATATATATATATTTACAGATAAGCTTTTGAAAAAAAGAAAATAATATACTAATGTCAAGTCCAAATTTTTGTTTCTATTTTTCAGAAATTTATATAGAGAGCAGGTTCCATTTTAATAAGTAGTGTATATATATATATATATATATATATATATATATATATATATATATATGTCAGAGAAAATATACATATAACCCAGTATTTGATTTTTACAACAAGGTCTGTTTACTATTTATTCTTTTCAGTTTAAGGATATATTTTAAATAGTTAAACTGAAACCATACTTATAAGGTTTTGCAAGAAAAAAAGAAGAAGAAAAAAAATTTGAATATTGAAGAGTTTATATAAAATTGGATTTTGTAATTTATATAGATATTTTTTTAATGAATAATTTCAAAGAAAATTTAAATATACACCAGTTATTTTAAAATAATGTAATACGAAGATTTATTTGTTTAATGAACTCTTTTAATTATTTAATTACTAAAAATAATGTATTAAAGGAAACTTACAATAATTAGATAATTCAATCTATTAAATAGGAATTAATTATTGTATTATTCAATATTAATAAAATCATATAATATTTATATAAGGTCAAAAATCGAGAATCAAGCAAGACGGATTGGAAGTAGGTTGCAAATAAAATCAAAGGTGAGTTAATCTCACTCTTCTGGATTGCTATTTAAATTTAAATGGTTAAATTTAAATATTTGGTTAATGATTGAATCGATTGGATGTGGTATATTATATAGTAGTATATAGTATATATTGGGTGATTGATTTCCCGTATTATATAGCGGATGAGACCCTATGCACCGTATAATAGCAGATGATATTATATTAATCCCATATACAGCGATATTCCACCTCGAAGTGGAATAGGTATTTTATATTGCGCTAACATCTGTGGATGCAGGGAAACAGGTTGGAGGGATCCAACTGGATTCCTCAAAATTATTTAGATCATTTAATATTCTGTGTTATGAATATTTAATATTCTGTGATGAATTATATTGATAATTAGAATATTGAATGTTATGGTTAAAATTAATATATTTCGGTACACTGAGTTATCAAATTATATAGAATTGAATTTTTGAAAGGAAAATAAAAGAGTGAATTTTTAAGTGAAATAATTATTGATAATTTGAATAAAAATAATAATGAATTAGAAAGGAATAAAGGTGATTTTTAAATCCTAATAAATTCCGGGTATGTAAAAGGGATTTGAATAAATAGAGAAATAATGAATTTTAAACTTAAGAGATGTTATATCAGGAAATAAAGAGTTTAATTTAAAAATTCAAGGTTTGAATTTTATTTAAAAGGATAAAGAAGAAATTTGGGGAAATCTGAAATTGGTGTTTCCAGTTAATAAGATTTTAAACCATAATTAAGGGATAAAATATGAAATTAATGGATTTTGGAATAAATTAAGTAAAGAAATTTATTTCAAATGGAGTAAATTACGATTCAATTTGGAAATTGAACTAAGTGTTTGGAATCGGAATTTGAAAAGGAAGCTAAGTCTATGAAACTTATAAACTGGGTTTATGAAAGTGAAGCAATATATCAGGGGATATTTGGAAGAGTAAATTCACGGTGGAAATTTGTTAAAGGGATGGGTAAATTTGTTTAAAAATAAATGGTGATTTATTTTTAAAAGATGTGAAAGAGAAGCGTATTTCCCTTGATAGCCAATTACGTTTTCAAAGCAAATTTTAAATATAAGTTGAAAGTTTTAATGTTGTTTTGAAAAGCATGTTTTAAAAAACTTATATTTTTCAAATGTTTAAATTCTAAGGTAAGTATTTTCTTTTAATCTATTATAGTAGTAATTATTTAAAGGTGGCTTGGTATTTTGTTTTTAAAAGTTAGAAATTCAATTTTATATCGTACAATGTAGTTTTGTTTTAATTATTCTTAAAGCATATATTTTGAATAAGTATTAAAGTAATTTTTAATTTAAATATGTTAAAGGATATTTTATAATAAAGTGTTTTAAGTTATTTTAAATTCTAAAGTTTTGTACTTGGTTGTTCTCAGTGGAAATAAATATTTGGAAATTTATTTCATGTGAAAAGTGTGGTTTGAAAACTGTTTTCAAAAGGGTTGAAAATAGAAATATATCTTGCGAAGATATTTTGAGGTTGATAAATAATTTAGGAAAATTATTTATTGTGTGATGGATGTTTGTGAATGTAAATTGATAGTTAAACAAACGACTATCAATATTGGCCGATGCGCTGATTATTTCGAAGAGACCGTGATTTATTTCCTGAAAACCATTTCGATCCGGTTTGTTCATTTTCATGAGGAAGATGAGTTTGGATTCGAAGATGGAGCAGTGAAGTGCAAGGGCTAGTCGCTACTAATCCTGAGGATGATTCCAAAATGGATTTAGTAGGAATAGTGCCTTCGGTTGCGTTCGAACCCGGGACGAACTTGTATGGATGAATGCTTTCAGAACATCGTCCAGTGGGCAATGAGCATTCTAAGGGATATGTTCTAAAAAGGTAACGCTTAGCCTCGAGCCTCATGAACCGGGAATGACTGAAAATCAGGGATTATGCAGCAAGTCTAGGTGGGTAGCGCCCATTAGGGTGAGGTCATCCCTGTCTAGATGTCTCTTTTTATTCGGCTTAGCGGTGCGGTTGCTGATCCCAACCGTGGGGTGATCTTACTCGAGATTTTCCAGTAAGGGGTAGTACCGGTCTTGTGTTGCAGGGGATTGGGAGTAATCCTCGATACGGTGATCTAGACCACGTACTGTGACAGGTAGTACCCCAGTGCTTAGTCATTAGTTGGAAAACCATTCTCCCTACGCGCCTTTTACGGTTTTTGTTTGTATTACCGACTTTGTGGCTAGTAGCTGGACTTTAATCATGTAACAATTTCGGCTATTTTAATAAGTATTTTTATATAGACACTAATATAATATCAGAGGATTTTGTTAAGAAATGTTTTAGCTATCGTAAGGTAAAAACCCGACATGTTTATTTGTGGCGTGGTCTTACGAGATGCTTTTTTTTTCAAAGGATTTTAAAACTTTAATAATCAATTTGAGTGTGGTTTTCTCACGCTAGTATTCCAGACTGACTCAGGTGTTATTTAACTATAATGCTCGGGTCAGACCGAGTATTATAGAATACAGGAAAGGATGCCGTGGAGCTCAGGAGACGAGCTGGATGGTAATACATACTTCCGTACTTGATTTTTATTCCGCTGTGTATTCGGTTTTGAGGACAAGTTTATATGACTGTCCAGTTGTATGTTATTGATGCTGTTGAACTCTGATGTGTACTCTGATGATGTAATGTATAAACACATTTGCTTTTGTGTAAAGATCAGTTATTATCTATTATATTTTATTCCGCTGCGATGTTAGATTCTAATGTTGTTTTCTATATTCTTCTTCTACCTCTTCTTCTTTAACCCAAATGGTTCGTACTTCTGTTCATCTTGAGTTGATTGATGTAGAATAGTGTCGACTCAAGGGGTACGGATTTGCGGGTCATTACAATATATCTCCCTACACATAAGGTAATGGCATCTATGAAAGACGCACAAAGTACAATGGTGTCTAAGAAAGACGCATATAGTATCTACTATGGACTAGACGTTATATAGCTCCCTACATAGAAGGTAATGGTGTCTACGAAAGACACATACTTAAGCACTTGGAACTCATAGCAATTACTGAGCACCAAAATGGAAGTCACACGTGTAACTTCCACCATGCTCATGCTACCTGTTGCTCCACCTAATGGGTCTTCTTATCACCCGTGCTCTAGCATAAGCATGCCCCTCGTCTCACTTCAAGATTATGTGAAACACCGTGTTCATAGAAAAATAGAGGAAATGTTGTTGGTACTGGCCCATCATACAAACAATATCTAGTTGCATCCCTTGTCCAAATCCTCGTGATTTGAACTACTATTTGACCAATTCTACATTATTAGCATAAGCATGCCCTCATCTCACTTCAGGATAACGTGAGACCACCAGTTTGTCTAATAGGGAATGTTTTTGGTAACTGGTCCTGCTTTCATCGTTTTATATTAACTTAGATAAATTATTTAAATATTCCTTTATTATTATCTTCACTATCTTTGCTTATTAATTTATCCTAAGTCTTAAAATAAGCCACATTCCGCTCTTTTTCTTATTATAACCTACGTTATAATCATTCTTATTACTTAACCCAAGGCCTAAGTGTGAAAATAAGCCTATTTTATCTTATACTCTTTTTAGTTATAGTTCTAAGTTATAACTAAACTAATTATCTTTAATTAGTCAAATTCTAACATTAATATCATAATTAGACTCGATTTCGGGCTTAATTCCATTTTTTATTACAATCTTTACAATTAACATCTTATCTTTCATTATTTCGGTATTCTTATAATTTTAATCCAAATTCGCATTTAATCTATTCTAATCCATATGCGAGGAAGAAGGAGAAATAAAAGAAAACTGAAAATAGAAGGAAATCTAAAGCGTAGGAAGAAGATGTAAATAACGCATAAATAATAGTAAATAAACTAAAATACTGTAAATAAACTGTAAATAAATGGAAAAGCTATCATTACCAAAAATAAGTTAAAATTAACGGAAAAGAATAGCTATAAAGAAATAGACTGAAAATAATTCTAAAAAAAGGGTAAAACTGCTAAAAAGGTTACTCCAAAAATCGTAGTAAAACTACAACTATTGAAAACCCTATTATTTTAAATTACTTAAAGATCTAAATATTTGCAATCACTCACCTCTTATCCTTAGCTCTTCCCTTTAGGTATTCCCTGGTCCATTTCGGTTTGTTAAATATTTTTATTAACAAGATTCTCTCCTTGGAAAATTATTCCTTTTAAGACCTTCCTGAAAAGGTGAACCCAAGCAGAGAAAATCTAGAATGAGAAAACGTATTAGGCCTAGGGTCTTATTTATAGGGGTAGAAGTGGATCTCAGACCAATGGATTTGGAGATTGAATAGGATGCAACCACGTCATAGGTTGGACAGGAGCCATCAGATGGAAGCACGAAGGGACCAGATGAGCTGAAAGAATGAAAATGACATATAAAATTGGCCATGAACATTATAGAAACTAAGGAAAAATTCCTTCGTTCATTACCCAAGACGGGTCGATCGGGCGGTCGACCTCCCCTCCTCCTAGGTTGACCAACCGGTCGACCTAGGGCGTGGTTAAGTCGACCTCTTGGTCGACCTAGCCCAATATTTTTTTTTAAATTTCTTGTTCGTCTCATATCTCGCTCATATTAGCTTGAATTCTGACATTCTATGTATGGAAATTGACCAGAAAATTACCACAGACACAATGGTGCAACTCCCGTGGCTCAATTCTGATAATTCACAAAGTTATTTTATCATTTCATTAATTAACGAATTAGTTATTAAGGGTTAAATTTCGGGTTGTTACGTTCTCCCTCCGTAAGGGATTTCGTCCCCGAAATCTCTAAGGATAAGAGAATGAACTAGGTGTTTTTATCAATATCTACGACCAACTACTCAATCATCAACCATTTACCCATTGTCTTAAGTTTTTCTAATGCTATTTATGGTACTTATGCAATTAGTGTAGTGTAAATGTCCCTAACTAATGCAATAGATTAGGTGGTTCGCTGATTCAGTTGACCTCCTTTTATGCAATCATGTCTGTGTCATGTATCCAAATGAATGTAAAAATTCCAAATAATAACCAATAGTTCTATATGCGTGCTTCAATCATTATCCAAATGCAACAATTATGTGATAATCGTCCGTTTATAGCAATCATGGAAAATAAAATAAAATACGCACACATCCATATGCATATGCTCTAGTGTACTACTTAGGCCGATACCTAAGAGATAATAGTGCCTAGTGTATGTATATGCCTCCATAGCATCCATTAGCAAACACTTGCAACCACTATCATATATCATTCATAAGATGTTCTATTAACATGTACATCAAATCCTACCATCTATAGGTTATGTCCTAAGTTCTACCCTTCAAAGGATAATAAAGGAAAGAACCTATTCAAAACTAAAGATTAAAAATAGAAAATTCCAAAAACTTGCTATCGAAAAGATGAGGATAGAAAGTACGAATCTTCTCTTCAGCTTCCCAAGTAGCGTCCGCAACATCATCCCCCAGTGCACCTTCACTAATGGAACCTCCTTGTTCCTAAGTTTCTTGGTGTCCCTTCCAACTATCTTCGTAGGGATACGATGAATAGATGCTTCCCTTTTTACCACCACCTCTTCCAACCGACTGGGCTCTGCAACTTCTATTGAGTCATGTAAGCACTTTCGCACGTGCGAAACATTAAAAATATCATGCACTCCTACGAGCCCCTCTGGTAGCTTCACTCGGTATGTCATCTTCCAACTCTCTCTATGATAAGAAATGGTCCTACAAACCTGGGGGCTAACTTTCCATTCGATCCAAACCTTACCACCTTCCTAAGTGGAAAACTAAGTCTTCAACCTCAAACTCAAGCTCTCTCCTCCGCTTGTCCGCATAAGAATTCTGCCTGTCTTGACCTGTCTTCATCCTTCACTGAATCAAATCCACTCTCTTCGATGTCTCCCTCATCATATCAGGCCCAAGCAGCAACCTCTTCGTAGACTCCACCCAACGTGAAGGGGACTTGCAAGGTCTCCCATATAAAGCCTCGAATGTTGCTATTCCTATGCTTGTTTGGTAACTATTTTTATACGCAAACTCAACCAACGGAAGATGCTCTTCCCAAGTTCCTTCAAAGTCCAAAATGCACATTCACAGCAAACCCTCAAGCACTCTATTCACTCTCTCTGTCTGGTCATCCGTCTATGGGTGATAGGTTGTACTCAACCTAAGCTGCGTCCCTAAAGCCTCTTGCATGCTTCTCCAAAACTCGCTAGTAAAAATAAGGTCTCTATCACTATGCTAGAGGGAACTCCGTGCGGTCGGAATATCTCTTGAACATATAAGGATGCCAAATGAGATTTCATACGCTTTCTCTTAACTAGAATGAAGTGCGCACTCTTGGTCAACCGATTAACAATAACCCAAATGCTTGTATTCCCCTTCCTAGAATGGGGTAAACCATCTATAAAGTCCATCGAAATCACATCCCACTTCCACTCTAGCACAACTATGGGCTGAAGTAATCCACCGGACTTCTACTGCTCCCCCTTAAATTTTTGGCACACATGACACTTAGCTACTATCTCTGCCACATCCTTTATCATGCCATTCCAGTAATACATCCTCTTCATGTCCCTATGCATTTTGTCACCATCCGAATGAATAGTCATAAGGGAATGGTGTGCTTCCTCTAAAACTGCTCTCAACAAGGCACTATTTTAGGGAACACAAAACCTTTCATCTCTCCTAAGCTACCCTCGACCATCTATGGAATAACGTTAGGGATGTCTGAAGACCTCTCCTGAAAAGGTGAACCTAAGCGGAGAAAATCTAGAATGAGAAAAGGTATTAGGCTTAGTGTCTTATTTATAAGGGTAGAAGTGGATCTCAGACCGTTTGATTTGGAGAATGAATAGGATGCAACAACATTATAGGCTGAATAGGAGCCATCAGATGGAAGCATGAAGGGACCAGATGAGTAGAAAGAATGAAAATGACGTATAAAATTGGCCATGAACGTTACAGGGAAGAAGGAAAAGTTCCTTTATTCATTACCCAAGGCGGATTGACCGGGCGGTCGACCGCCCCTCCTTCTAGGTCGACCAGTCGGTCGACCACTCGACCTAGGGCGTGGTTAGGTCGACCCCTTGGTCGACCTAGTAAATTTTTTTATTTCTTGTTCATCTTGTATCTTGCTCATATTAGCTCAGATTCTGACGTTCTATATATGAAAATTGACCAAAAAATTACCATGGACATGATGATGCAACTCTAGTGGCTCAATTCTGATAATTTCACAAATTTATTTTATCATTTCATAATTAACAAATTAACTATTATGGGTTAAATTTTGGGTTGTTGCAGAATCACCCTTAGGATTAGTAGCAAGTAGCACTGACTCTTCAAAGAACTCCATCTTTGATTTTCATCATCTTCAAGATGTCTTCAGTTCAAATGCTTATGCTAGTTCGAAGTGGTTTTCAAATAACATATCTGATCCCAATGTCTTCAAACTGACAACTGATAGTTTCAAAACTGGTCAAGATTTGATAGTCAGCTATTTAACTAATCAAATAAGCATACAATCCAATTAGAGATTTAACTTCAAATGGAGACCAAGCATGGTTAAGGAAATAAGCAACCACTAAGCCTCCTTAATTAGTTCTTTCATTAATTAAAATCATTTTAGTTGTATCAAAATAATTTAACAAATCTATGCATATTTATACTACATATTCACTGTTCATTTATACTTTTTCAACGCTTGAAAAAAATATCTATATACTAATTTCATCGGTATAAGTATATTCATAAAACATTATACTTTCAATACTTAGAAAATGCAACTACATACTTATCGTGACCATATTACTATATTCATAAAAATTTATGGAAGATTTCATATTTCAAAAGTATACTTAAATGGGCCAAAACAAATGTCATTTAAAATATTGTTTATTATAAACCCAAACCACTTTCCTTTTGGTGTAAGTAAATGAATCATATGGAAATTAGACCAAATATATTTACCACCACTTTTCGATTTTAAACTAGTACCATCCTTTGCTTAACAATGTAATGGAGTACTATCCTTGCCCTAAGGTACACTCCTAAACTCTTATAGATACAGATGAGTTTTCCTACCATGGAATTTAGTCAAGTATAAAAAGAATACTTTCCATGCCTTCATAAATTATGAACATCATTTGTAGAAATCAAATCTCATCTTTTTATAAATATCCTTTTATAAATCTCTTTTATATTTACAAAACTCGTTTATAATTCCCCTTTCTATCTATAAAACTTCTTTTATAAATCCCCTTAATTTAAATCTCATATTCATTCTGTATCATCCCATATATCACTATAAATTCACAAATGTGGTTTATTATTTCAATTTATTCAAATGTTGTCAATTCCCTTTTATAAAATCTTGTTATCAATCTATTCTTTTATTTATAAATACCATTTATAAATCTATCTTTCTATATACATTTTATGTAAAGCATTTCGTAAATATTTATTCCAAAATATTTCTATTGTCTTTTAAAACAGAATCACGTTATTATAAAGATAAGTTCCCTATTTTTTCTTTAAAATAAACATTCCTTATTATATCAAATTTTCTATATAATAAATACTTTTCAAAATATTTTCAAAACATTTCCATAAAATAGAAGAGAACAATAGAAAATTTAGTGTAAAATAAAGATGTTCATAAACCATTTCTAAATAAGATGCCATAGAAAATTTCAAAAGTCACATCTAAAATCATTCTCCGAATCAAAACCATTTTCAAATTATAACAGCAAATAATAGTATTTGATAATACTTTAATAAGGCTTAAAGCTACTACAGCACTTCGTTTTCATATAAATGTACCAAGTGTAAGAACAATATGGCCAATATCAAAGTCACATATCGAAATTACATCCGATAAGGCCAAGCTATCGAGCTTCTGACATTCAACAATTTATACAGTAAGTATATAAATGATATTAAATCAATAGTAGTAAGGAATCTAATTTCCACTATAAAATTTCTCGAGTTCCCTATATTTATTTTATATGCCTCTCCACTATCCAAAGTGGGAATTCAACTAAACCAAACAATGAAATCATCAAAGCACTCAAATAATAATTTATATCAACACATGCATCATATAGTGTTCATCCAAAGGTAAAGTTAACTTATCAAAATTCCAGCCATGCTTATGTGTTCTTGATTGGTCCAAAATCGAACGACATTCGATTTTAGATCAAATTCATACTTGCTCCAAGATTGAAGAAATCAACTACATTGCGTAGATAACTCTCCTACAAGAGCAACGCAAAAGACTGCTTTCGATTTGGATCTACTATGCAAAAGATATTGATTTTATAAGTATTCAAATTCAAACTTTAATTTATTATATAATTAATCTAGTATTCACTTTCCTTTACTTCTCTAACTACCATCCCCAATTCCAAATCTCTTGCATAGTGTATCACTGATACAGCCCATGGCCATGTCCACGTCTTCCCCTCCTCCTCGAGCTACACTCTACTACATCAACCATCGTCAATTCCACTGCACTCCCCTTCACGTAAGATTCGCATCCCACCAAAAATCATTAAGCTTGATCTCGTCCTCCTCCTTGCAACCTAAAGTTCCGCTATTGACAAAGGAAATGTTGCGCCTCCACATACACCACCGCACCACCTCATTTGGCCACCATCAACTTGTCTTCATCCAATAAGTTCAACCCCACCATCGTCTATCCTAATGCTACCTAAATATCCTCCTATCCAAAACCCTAATTTGGCCTCTCACATCACTCCTCCCCAATCGATGCGGCACTCAAAAAAGACCATATAGATTCAATGCCCCCACTTATATGAGTATAAAGGATCAAACATCACTCAATTTCTATATAATAAAAAGAAAAGAGGGGGAGGAGTGAATGAGATAAGAGAGGTGTAGTATTTATGTAAATATATATTATTATTTTAATTTCTCTTTTTCGCTGCATGTTTCGAGCTCGCACGGTCACACATCACGTCTGATCGTCACGAAACACGTGAGCTTACATCGTCTTATTATTCCAGTTCTGATGACACTAGTTTCTTCAAAATTCGAGATTGTTTACGTGAGTGATAATCTTACGAGTTTTGAGAACTTTTATCGAAACACGATTTTCGGTCTCAATATCAATATTTATTCAAACTATTTACTTATGTAAATATTGATCTACAACAAGTACACCATTGTTATTCATTATTTAAACGAATATTTTCAGCTATATTAAATATTTAAAATTAATTAAATATTCAAAATCAAAATGAAAAAATTCCAGGTCGCTATACTAACTCTATCAGACTCGTGTGTTGAGGTGTTGAACGTGACTTCACCATCGGAAATGAGAGAAGATAGAGCAGGATGCACAGCCAGAGGATTTAGCTAACCCAATGATATATCAACTCCATATCTAGAGGTGCTTATTGATGATACTAGCAACAGCTGATATTATTTGGCATCACTTGTTTGGGCATGGGCTAGTTTTGTTTATCTTATAGTATATTTTATCGATAAATATACGATGCTTGTAAGGTAGTTTATGATCCTTGTCTTAGGGGCCGGCCTCAATGTACTGAGGTTGCCTGCACCGAAATCCATATGTGAACATACCTTAGCAATTTTAGTTGTACTTCTAATATTGTAGTTTGTGAGATGCAAGCAGCACAGCTATATTCTAATTTATATTCTACACCCCGGACATTATCTATTATATCGCATATGTTCTTGTTAGATGGTTTGGTTCTATTGAGGGGAAAACTGTTATGGTGATTCGAACGGTTTCAAAAATCAAAGTCATATGGTGGCAACATATTTCTTGAGTTTCTCATACCAAACTTATGTCTAACTCGTGGTTTTATCTTTTCCTTAATTTCTTGGGTGCTCCTAAAGCATTCTAAGAAAGACAGGTTTCATTGATATTCTTTGCAGCTTAAGGAGTCGAGCTAGATGCTTTCACCTACCGTAGTATTTTATTCCCACTGCAATACTAGTATGTATATATCAGCAATTGTGAGGATATGCTGTTATAACTGTTCTGGCTGATGATGGTACTTAAGGAATGTAACTCTAAAATGTTATGTATCCAGGTAGCACTTTTTACTATCTTTTGATATTATATAGTATCATTCCATTATGAGATTCTGATGTTTTTTTATCTTCCTTCACATTCTACTTCTTTCCCCTTTTTTTACCCTAATAATCCCCCTTTTCGGCACATGGATGCATGGCCCGTGAATACCGTGGATGTGTTAGTGTTGACATCTAAGGGTCGAAAAGGTCGATCATTGCATAATGCATTAATGCCATAAGGAAATGTTGATGACCATTGGTAATGGTGATACGACGTTTGGTCGTAATAACAGTTCTTGGATTCAAATGTAAGTTTGAAAAGGGTATTTTTTGGAACTTTGAAAACCTTTTGTTTTTTTGTTTGTTTCCATAATAATTTTTTTTTGGAAAATGAATTGTTTAATTTAGTGATTTTTTTGGATAAATTTATTTTACGTTAGGAATGTTCTGAATTTAACGTAACATATAGATTTTAGATATATTATTGAAATTTTATTTGTTACATAATATATGGTGAATGGGGATTTATAAGTCGAACTTCTTGGTTGTTTAAATAAATAATTCATGTTTCATGATATACACACACACACACATCAAAGCTAGCCAACTTTATTATAGGTCATTCATATAAATAATTTGGAATAACTGTTTGGAACAAGTGCTAGAACAACTTTAACGAAAATAAGGCATGTGAAGGTTGCATAAGTGCTAACCTACTAGATATATATAGGAGCGTTCAATGGTACCCTACTTCTATAGCTCTATGATTTCCACCACGCAACCCAAGTTAAATAATAGCATGAAGAGAGAGAAATCCATGTTATTTAATTCGGGTTGTATGGTGGAAATCAGGGGGCTATAGGGGTGCTGCACTGCTTATGGTACTATTGAATGCTCCTCATATATATATATATATATATGTATATGTGTATATATGCGTGTGTGTGTGTATAAGTTCCAAAGTACCAAACCGACAACACATAAATTAAATGTAACCGGTGCATATCTATCCTCAGACCTTGTTGACGAAGGCGTTATACACTACCAAATATACTACCTCTAAGAAATTCATATGTGTATTTTTTATATTTGAAACAAAATTAAAAATTATATTATTCGTTAATATAAATGAGGTATGCATTAAATTTTTATTTTTTATGTTTTCAGAAAGGATAAAAAAAACTAATCAATTTTAATTGATGACTTTTATTTAACCAATTTAAAGTTTCATGATTTTTTCTAGATGACTATTTTGAACATGATATATGGTATGTTTGTGTAACGACCCGGAATTTTCGATCTCGAAAATTCCAGATAGTTATGGAAAAGAAGAAAGAGATAGAAGAAGAACAAAATCAACAACATCTCACATTCGCAGCGGATCAAATATAATAATAAATAATAACTGTTTACAAAAGAATATTATATCTGTCGATTACATTTAATATACATCAGAGTTTCACATATATACAGTCATAGAATATATATAATTATCATGTCTCAGATTTCAATAATATAAATACAGCGGAAATATCCTATACGCTCCTGCCATCCAGCTCGCCTCCTGAGCTCCAGAACGTACCTACCTGAAAATCTGTAATACTCGGTCTGACCTGAGCATTACACCAAAGTAATACCCGGGTCAGGCTGGAAACCAGTGTGAGTAAACCCAACTAACATGGAATACCAAAGCAAACAACTTATATAAACCCGGGTAACTTATATCAATTTAATCAATTCACAATTTGCTGTAGACAACACTTATTTCACATATAAATTTCTAAGTACCAAACTTAGATAAAATAAATCCAATTTACTTAAATCGTTTCATTTCATCGTATTGATTTCACAAATCAATTTATAAAAATTCGAAGTGGTTTTGGGTATTTTCCAATACCCGACCCGGCCTCTTCGAAGCTCATGTCATCCTAACCCAAGTTATTCAAATGATATACACAACATTTCATATCAGAGATATCTACTCATTCAAAACATCCAATACCATTCACTCATCCATAAGCAAAACTTAACCACATACAAACCAATTCAATTGATTCTAATTGAATTTATAACCACATTCACTTAGACTCCTTCATATTATATTAATTAATTCCAAATCAAATAATTCAATTATCCCTTCAACATTCATCCGCATTAATCAACCATGATTAATTATTCTTCAATTACGTTCAAGAAATTACCTTTAATTTATTACACGATATTAATTGTTCTTGACCCAAGTCAATAAGAAATCTTAATTACCTCAGGAATTAATTAAGTATCACATTAGTCCATAATTATTTATATTAATTAACTTCTCAAAAGTCACTTGTATTAATTTATTTTCTTAACTAATCAATCTCTATTTACATTATTGATTTTATAGATTAATGATTTTACATTACTAATCAAATTTTAATTATATTAAATAATTAATCATTAATTAAAACATATATATATATATATATATATCTGTCATTCTTGATTTATCTCAACCGATGATGAACTATCTTATATTTACTTTATTATATAAATTAAATACTCCTTAATTAATCATTTTAATTAATCTCTTGATTAATTCCACAAAGTAATTATATTTTTTATTAATTCCATTAAGCAATTATTTATCAACCCACTCAATGATCATTCCAATTAATTTAGACCCAATTAATTAACCTAAATCATAAATTAATTTAATTAATTTATTATTCCTTAAATTATCCTATTCAATTAACGAATCACTAATCATTAAACCTTTATTGATTTTAATCTGAACAATTTTTCTTATTTACGATTTAAGTCAAAACCATTTAAACCCGAACACTTCGAGTCAAACAACAATCAACTCGAGAATCAATCAAAAACCAAAATCAACAGGTCATCAATTCACAGTGCACATCAAATCAATTCAACCACTCAACCAAATATTTAAATTTAACCACTTAAATTTAAATAAAACTCCAGCAGAGTGAGATTTACTCACCTTTGTGTTATTTGTAATCCGATCCATATCGGCTTGTCTCTCCACAATTTCAAACCTTGTATAACATTTATACGATTTATTAATATTCGGAATAGAAATCGAACCATTTAGTACTATTTAATAATTCAATTGGTTAGTGAATAAAATTTGAACTTATTTTCCTTTAAATAATTGCTTAATAACTAAAATAATTTAAATCTAATTAAACCAATACATCTTTATTAATTAAAAATTTACTAGAAAATGAAAATAAGTATATACATATATTTATTCACTCTTGAAACTTCATGTGTACATATGAAGATAATAATCTATAGATTTTAAAATCTAATTAATATAAACTTCAACATTTTAAAACCCCTATTATTTTCAAACCTTAATTATATGAAATAATTTCCTATTAACCTCCATATATTAAAACATGTATGAGAACGTATATAATTATTAAAATAAAATAAACTGTTATACCTTACGGACTCGATCGATTCGAGCACAACCCAACCTATCATTTCCAGAAAACCCATCCTTCTTCGCTCACCTGAAACCGAGAACCCACGTACGTGCGCAACATCCCTCATCTGCACTGCAAAATCCCCTACTCGTCTCTAACCCGCGACCCCCCTCAGTCGCTCCATCCTAGCGCTGCCACCATCAACCTACAAGCAGCGCGAACAATACCCCGAAACCCTAAATCGTAAACCGCACCACCATCTCACGTCGCCTCGAGCGCTTCCAAGAGCTGCGTCGCCACTTCGTGCTCGTGCCACTTGTGGCATTACGATTTAATTTGTCTCGATTTCATCGAATTTTTTCTTCTTCTTTTCGGCCTGGAGGGTGATTGAAGGTGAAGGATGGAACGCGTGAAGTAAGAAAAGGGAAGGGACGAGTAAAGAGGCCGGCGATTTATAACAACCATTTCTCTTCTTCTTTATTTTTTTTCTGCTATTTGATTTGTGAGGGAGACGAGGAAATAGAAATAGGTGGGTGAGAAGCTTCTTGCGTACGAGATAAAGAAATTATCTTTGACCCCTGACTTTAAATTTTATTATACATATATAAATAAAAATTCAAAACGTCTCGTAATTTGCCAATAAAATTTTTTGAATTCCTCTTAAGGAATGCCGCTTGACGATTATAAGGTTTTACCCACATTCCGAACATAATGGAACGTGTTTCAGAGGCTGATTTGATCGTACGTGAAAGTTAGCATTTAAGTCGATTTAAAATATGAAATTATTAATTTTAATTTCAACGCGTTTCTCACCCGTACGAGCAAACGATAAATCCAAATGCTAAGAAAATTGAAATCCGATATTAGCTAACTATTACGGATCCAATGGAACTGGTTTCTTCGAATTCTGAGACTGTGCATCGGAAAGCTATATTTAAATTCCAATTTAAACGAATATTATTAAAATTGAACAAATTACCTTTAAATTAAATTCCAACCATTCTATTACCTTCAGTATGATCGTTAAAATTTTATAAGCCTTCAAATTATTTTAAACAGGCTTAGAGATTTCAGATCCAACATTTTACCCAATTTCAAATTATATGATTCAATAGTTAAACTATATAATTCAATAATTTAATTATCAAGTAAATATTGATATTTTGAAATTCAAGTTAAAAATTAACTTTTTAAATATTTAAAATCAATTAATTATTTCAATTAAATTGTCATAAATTCCGGGTCATCACATTCCTCCCCCCTTAAAAGAATTTCGTCCTCGAAATTACTAGTTAGGAAGAATGTACCAAAACCCGTTTACTTTTCCCAAAACTCACAATTCAACATCCTACCCTCTATTTTTTTATTAAAGGCCCACTATCACCTTAACCAACTTCCTAAAACTTCTATAGTTTCAAACAATACCCTTTTTCTCAATCATCTAAATTTCAATTTAAAACCAAATTTTGAATTGTCAAAATTTTCTCAAAATTTTTCTAACTCCCTAAATTTTAAAAAATTTTTGCCAGCGTCTCCTTTACGCGGCTAGCTCGGTACAACTACAAAAGGCCTCTACGGGCTCCCAAATTCCAAAATAAAACAAAAGCCAAGTGGCTACATCAAAAACCCAATCCAATTTCATCTAGAAATTTAAATACGTACCTTTTTTATCGAGCAATACAAATTTATATTTTGGAATCAAATCCAGTTTTCTTTTCCCCTCTTAATACCTGCATATCTTATTTAGCACCAATATTCAATCGAAACTTTACAAATCATTTTATACATTCTTTTATATAGGTTTTCATATTTATATCTATTCAAATTCGTTTTTCCCGTTTTAATATGAATTCAACTTATTTCAATTTTGAATATTAAAATTTTATTTTCCACTAATAACTAAGTCTTATTAGTTCCATCTACTAATCTATTTCAGTTTCATATTTAAAATCGTTTAATTGCTTAACAAAAATTTTCAAAATTTTTCTAACTCCCAAAATTTTCGAAAAATTTTGGCAGAGTCTCCTTTGTACGGAGGAGCTTTTACAATTTGACAAGAGATATAAATATATATACATCGACCCACCCAGTCGGAAAAAGCAAAAACAGTTCATATTTCCTATTTTTATTGTGTAGGCGTACCTTATTTAGCATTTTAAGCAAGCAGCTTATTTATTTAAGCAATTAGTGCAATCCAAATCCAACCAAATGGCCTTCAGATACTTATACTTACTCAATTTAAACATATAAGTACTATATATATATATATGAAGTTTATAACATTTCTCTTACATACACAACTATAACACTTCAATTCTAAAAGAAATGCATTCAAAATAACTTCCACAAGCAACTTATATGTTTTTAAAACTAATTCAATTGCTTTCAACCAATTTATATACCATTTCATTCAATTCAATGGTTTGCAACTCAATTTCTTACATTCCTTTGATTTTTAATCCAAACAAGCTCATATTCACTTTAAATGATTCAGAACAAATTTTATTTAATCTCTATTGACTCATAGCATTTTGATTACTTTTATTTACGCCGAACGACAACCATTTTCATTTCTAATTTATTAACCAACCATTTATTTAGCTCGACACTTTCTATTCTTGTATACTATAACCATTCCCAAATTAATTCAATCCAATCATTTATTTAATGGGCTTCCACTCTTATTCGAAGCCAGGCTTCCATAAATTTTAAACGTAAGTTAATTTACTTTAATTTATTCCAACATCAAACTTAAGTTTACTTCTATTTGATCCTCATTTAATCAACTTCTATTAAATTCAGTTAGCCCATCAATTTTAAATTTTAATTTTAAATTCACCTTCTCAATTTCCAAAATAATATCCAAGCACATATTTATCTCATTTATACTTCAAATTAATATACCACCAAATTTAAGTTCAGTTTGATAATCTAATTCCAATCACAGCTTTGATTTAGTTTTTATTCTATAAGATTTCATCCATTTATTTTTTTTACTCAATTAACCCATTTTAAATTTTTAATTTACTTACTTAATTCGTTATCGAATTTATTTTACTACTATAAGCCATTCTCAATTTATTTCTATTCATTTGGGTTTTGTTTTGCAACTCAAACTATTTCTATTATAATCACTTCTATTTCATATAACATCACTTCTCTTATATCCAATTTACTTGCAAATCTCATTAAATATTATTCAAATCGCCCTTGAATTTTTATTTGTAACTCAATCCATCACATTTTCAATCCAGCTTTATTAACATACTCAATCAACAATTATTTAACCAATTAGCTTACTTTCAATTTCAAATCAATATTCGATTTTAATTACAAAATCACTTCACTAAAATTCTAGTTTGGATTTCCTTTTTATTTCCCAAAAATTCCAAAACTTTTATTTAAATTTTACAAATGCTTTTAAATTCACATCATACTAATAAAATAGCTCTTTTAAAAAAAATACTTTTTATAACTCAATGTCTCAACCAGTCCATCATTGTTCTCACAGAAATTCAGCTATACGTTGATCAGGCGTAGGACTGAAAATCTATAAGTACTTGGTAAACTCGTTTTCAACACCCAGTGAAAATACTTGGAAAATAATTTTATTGAAATATAGAAAACAATTTTTGAAAATAGAGGAAATATCTTTGCTGAGGATGCTCTGGAAATCATCACCCCCATCGATGGTCGCAGTTAACCCGATGGTTACGTTGCCATCCCGACAAAATCCATAGATAACTGTAGGCCTCCGCGCCCCTCAATTACACCATGGAACCCACGACAGATCGCAGCTACAACCGGGGTTACGTAGCTATCACAGCAAAAATCCATATAACTGTAGGCATCAGCGCCATCGAATTTCGCTGCCAAAAATGAAACTTCTCCACTCCACTTGACCATAGATCGCAGTCTACCGATGTTGCGTTGCCTTCCCGGCAAAATCAAGTGTAGACCGTTGGCACTCATCCTCCACACGAATTTCGCTATGGTCCCCATAGTAGATCGCAGCGACATCGAGTTACACTGTCGTCACAGCATAACCCAAATGCCTCTGTAGGCATCAGCGCCCCCGACTTTCGCTACCCAATAATCCTCAGGAACTAGTTTTGTCCGGACTCCTCATAGGATCAACTTTAGAACCCCCCCTTGGGGCTCAAGGCAGCACCACCCAGTGGCACTCTTGAGAAGTTCACTTCAAGGGAGCGCCTTTTTCCCCAGAGCCATCATCAAAACATTTTATACTATACACATATAGTAACTTCAAATCATACACCTAGTATGATCTCATACAAAGCTCCTTTACACAAAATCGATTATCCCAAAATCGATAAATTCTCAAACCAGGCTTTCCAAATTTTCATATTGATTTTACCCAAAAATCAAAAGCCTTTCCAAATCCAAAGGTCCTCAAAACCTTTTCAAAATCCTCATAAGATCCTTCATATATATTCAAAAATATATATGATTTTTTTTTTAAAAAAAACTTTGGATCGTTTCAAACTTGTATAAGATTCCTTTTATACTTCAAACACATTCAAAAATCCATTCCTTCCAGCAATAGATTCAACAAGGGGGTTTCATCTTAAATAAAACAAAGATGTATAACTTTGTTTATTCAAAATCAAATATTCCAATTTGATTACTTTTTTCAATATCAATTTCTTTTCCATTCACTTATCCACCTTTACATTAATCCCCATTAATTATCACTTAAATTCCTATCTCAGTTGGGTATTAAATCCATAACAGTTTGAACTCCGACCAGTTTATTTAGAAAATAGTTATAAAAAAAAATTAAAAACAGATAAGTAGTTGAAAAATAATTACTAGTTTTGTAAAATAGTTAGGAAATAGTTAACTAATCGTAAAATTGTTGAAAATAGCTAAATAGTTTCAGAAATTTTAGATAATTGTAAAATAGTTGTAAAATAGTAATTAATTTGTAACATAGTTGAAAAATAGTAATTAGTTTAGTAAACGGTTGAAAAATGGTTAAATAGCTCCAAAAATAATCGTAAAACAAGTATAAAATAAGTTAGCTTTAAGGAAGAAAAGTTGTATATATTAAATAACTTAGAAAAATAAGTTTATATCAACACAATTTATATTGAAAATAGTCAAGAGCCAACTGTTCACTTCCCCAACAATTCAATTTAAATCTCCATTTAAATTGACCCAATTCCAATTCAAATAACTTCAAATTCCATTGGACTTGATTAATTCCCAATTCAAGTTGAATCAATCTTGATTCCTTCCCCAATTTAAATCAAATGCTAGTTGGTTTTAATCCAGTTCAATTTTAATTATAATTTCATATTATTCCAATCAATTTGAATTATTATCAATTGAATCCATTTCAAATTCAAATCATTTCAATTTATCTCTACTTATATTTTCCAGATTCAAATAAGACCTCAATACAATTTTATTTGTTTTCAAAATTTAATTTATTATTCAATTTTATCTTACGGTTTGAAGCCAGTTCTTAAACAAGTTTATTTTACAATTTAATTATTCAAATTTATTTTATTTATACACTACCATTCTCCATTTAAAGATTTTTATTAACAATAGGATGATATCATCCAATTTATTTTAAAACGTCCATCCATTTCATTTTTTTTAAATCTCAAACCGTTTTGAGGTCACACAAATTCCCTATCCAAATCAACCATTTAACTTCCCAAGTTAAATTCCAATTTACTCAATCCAATTAACCTTACTTAATGTGAATTCCCGCTTCAAGCTTCAAAATTATTTCCCTTTTATAAGTTCAAAACGTGTATCACTTTGTTTTTTATTTACATCACACTTCAGGAAAAATCAAAACTCAACCCCTTAGAGTTTATTTCAAATTATCTTTGATATCATGTATGTCCATACATATATACATATTTATTTCTTAGCCCACCCAGCCATATTTTAAAATTTTAAACCACTCTTGGTTTTAAATTCAAACCACATCCTTTACGAATTTTCCAACCATTTAGAAATTTCACATTAATTACTTACACTGAGTAATTATTCTTTAAATTAATTACGTCATTAATTAATTCCAATTAATCACATTCGGTAATTAACTTATTTCTTAATTACCTTCATTAAGTAATAGTCCTTTAGATTACTTACCTCTAGCTACTTCATTAAGTAAACTCCTCTTTATTTATCATTTCAATTTATTATCCATTAATTAATCTCATTAAATAAGGTTTAATCAATTACATAAATTAATTGATTATCCTTATCCTGAAACCTTTCCCAAATTCATGATTTAATTTCAGTTGGTTGTATTTCAATAACCACTTAATTTAATTCAAATTCAATATTTCAGTTTGGTTGTATTTTATATTACTTCTTAATTTAATTGCAATAATTTAGCAACCAATCACCATAATATTTATTAGAAAGATTATTGTTTAATACATCAAAAATATATTTTCATATAAAATCATTTAAAACCTTTATATAAGAAAATAACAAGTACGCTCTCATATATATATGTATATACTCAACTCATTCTAGAGTACTACAGACTCTATTTAAATGAGTAATCCCCACCAGAGCCAAGGTTCTCGCTTAACCTCTCAGCTCTGATACCAAATGTAACGACCCGGAATTTTCGATCCCGAAAATTCCAGATAGTTATGGAAAAGAAGAAAGAGATAGAAGAAGAAGAACAAAATCAACAACATCTCACATTCGCAGCGGATCAAATATAATAATAAATAATAACCGTTTACAAAAGAATATTATATCTATCGATTACATTTAATATACATCAAAGTTTCACATATATACAGTCACAGAATATATATAATTATCATGTCTCAGATTTCAATAATATAAATACAGCGGAAATATCCTATACACTCCTGCCATCCAGCTCGCCTCCTGAGCTCCAGAACGTACCTACCTGAAAATCTGTAATACTCGGTCTGACCCGAGCATTACACCAAAGTAATACCCGGGTCAGGCTGGAAACCAGTGTGAGTAAACCCAACTAACATGGAATACCAAAGCAAATAACTTATATAAACCCGGGTAACTTATATCAATTTAATCAATTCACAATTTGCTGTAGACAACACTTATTTCACATATAAATTTCTAAGTACCAAACTTAGATAAAATAAATCCAGTTTACTTAAATCGTTTCATTTCATCGTATTAATTTCACAAATCAATTTATAAAAATTCGAAGTGGTTTTGGGTATTTTTCAATACCCGACCCGACCTCTTCGAGGCTTATGTCATCCTAACCCAAGTTATTCAAATGATATACACAACATTTCCTATCAGAGATATCTACTCATTCAAAACATCCAATACCATTCATTCATCCATAAGCAAAACTTAACCACATACAAACCAATTCAATTGATTCTAATTGAATTTCTAACCACGTTCACTTAGACTCCTTCATATTATATTAATTAATTCCAAATCAAATAATTCAATTATCCCTTCAACATTCATCGGCATTAATCAACCTTGATTAATTATTCTTCAAGTACGTTCAAGAAATTACCTTTAATTTATTACACGATATTAATTGTTCTTGACCCAAGTCAATAAGAAATCTTAATTACCTCAGGAATTAATTAAGTATCACATTAGTCCATAATTATTATATTAATTAACTTCTCATAAGTCACTTGTATTAATTTATTTTCTTAACTAATCAATCTCTATTTACATTATTGATTTTATAGATTAATGATTTTACATTTCTAATCAAATTTTAATTAATTAAATAATTAATCATTAATTAAAACATATATATATGTCATTTGCATGCTTTTAAGCATTAATAATTATTCATTAATAATTAATCATTAATTAAAACATTACTTTTCTTTTTTGAAGAAAAGTAATGGATTCATTTGCATGCTTCTAAGCTTACCACACCCTATGCACTACTAAATAAAATTTACATACATCAATATCGAAACTACACTACATATATGCTCATGCATGAGTTATAACACTATACATACTTACAAAATACAAAACCTAAAAAGAATCGACCGTAATAGAGATTACATAATAGACCATAACCATAACATGACCCTAATTAAATTGAAAAAAAAAGGAAGTCGAATACGAATCAATGCATAACAAAGAATACACATAAGAACAGCTCATCACAAAAGTACATTATCGAGTACAACAAGAACACAAATAAAACATAGTACACATGAGAATAGCTGATCGCAAAGTAGATAGACTGAAGCTATAGTGTTGCTCCTACCCCTTCTGCGAACACTAGCTCCAATGCTATCTTCAATCAAATCAACATACATCCATTTGTAAACCCTTGACCACATCTATATAAATTTCAGCACTTGAAACAACAGTGAGTTATAATTTTTGGCAACACGCATGCAGACCTATTGTTTCCTTCATTCCACATAATCCAGCTATATGAAAAATTAAAGGGAACATACCTGCTCAACGTTTCATTGTTGGAGATTCTATTGCATTCATAACTCCAAAAATCAAACTAGACTCTAATGTAACCACTCCACTATAAATCAACGTTTAAATGGACTATGTATTTAGTCCAAATATAAAACGCGACACCATAGTCATGGAATAAATGAATATATCCTTCCTCTCCACCTCCACAAAACAAGAATTTTGTTCTTATGTGTAGTCAATTTACTTTGTAATCAGCTGATCAAAAAGTGACCGAATAGCATGTTCATAGTACTCAATTTCCCATGTACTAATATCCACATATGTATGTTAACTTTCATAGGAACCTTTTTTGCACACCACATTTTAGTAAACCCATCGAACATTCTACTAGAGAAGTTAAAAAATTATCAAACCGACTGTTAGGGATGTTTGCTTACTGTCACTGGCCAAAATCAATTTTTCTGAAGCCAAAAAAACATGGATCTTGTCTCATCGCGGTTTCCCTAAAAACGTGGATCTTGTCTCATTGCGCTTTCCCTAAACTTCCTCCTTTTACTTCGTGCATCAAAGATTCCAAATTCAAATCTATTATGATTTTCAAATTCTAAAATTTCAATTTCAAATCGAGAATTTTGAATGCTTTGATTAATGTATAAATTTGAAATTCATATTTTCAGATTCAAATCTCAATTTATTCTTTTCCAACATATTATCACTTAATGTTTAAGTAATATTAACAAATATTTTAAATGTATATTTCTTATTAAAGTTATACAATCGAACGGTCGGTTTCTCCACCGTTGTGCGGTTATACTAGTATAACATATATTCACTTTGAAGCTTTTCTTTTAAGGCCAAATCCACTCAACTTCATCCATCTCATAGTTTAAATTGGTGTTCTTCGGTAATCAATAAGCATCAATAACTAATTAAGAGCTCTCCTTCAATACCTTTGTTAAATGATAGCCTCCATTTAAAACCCACTACTTGCTTGTCATACATATTCGAAACTGAACTTATTTTATCACTTATTATTTCAAATTAAAGTTCAAACTCAGTAGAAAAAGGCACTGACCACAACCAACCATCCAACCAGAAAGAACATTTTCTACATTGTTTACCTTGATATCCATTCAAATTCTAAATAATTGCACATTACTCATAATATCTCTCCAAAATTTTGAGAAGCTTTTTTAATCAGCATGTAAAGAGAAAGCTCCACCATAATAAGCATTTATAATCCATTCTATCCATATAGCATTCCTATGATTCATCATGTTCCACAACCATTTACATAATAGAGAGGAATTCATCACCTTTAAATCGATAATACCTAAACCTCCTTGCTCGAATGACTTGCATACCGGATCCCAAGAAATCAAACAGCTCAAAGCACTAGTATTCTTCTTTCTAGTCCAAAACAAATTTCTCCTAAATGCATCAATTTTTTCCAATACCCATATAGGACATTTATAGAAAGATAACCGTATAAAGCCAAAGCAGATAACATAGAATTAACCAAAACTAGCCTTCCAGCTTTCGAAAGTGAACTACCTTTCCACCTGGCTAGTTTGGTATCTGCTTTATTGATGATTGGAAACTGGTCTTCTTTATGTAATTTGCCTAGTCTAATGCATAGTCCTAAATAGTTCAATGGAAACTCTCCTACTTTACAAGTAAACATTCCTTCTATCTCCTTATCAACCTCATCTTTTGACCCAATGACCAAAATAAAGCTTTTATGAAAGTTTGTTTGGAGATTAGATAAATTTTCAAATGCATAAAGAATGAATTTAAGTGTAGCTACGTATTTGTACTCATATCATTAAAAATAATGGTATAATAAACTCCTTTACAAAACTTTTCAAAATACCAATGTTACTACTAACTCTCAAAGTTTGTGTGAATAAATTAGCGATTAAATCAAATTGGAGATAATGGATCCCTCTATCTCAATCCTCTTTTTGAACTAATTGTATTACAAAAAATCTTATAAACAGATATATTTGCTTTGCGGCCTGAAAAGATGTTTGTAATCCAGTTAATCCATTTCTTACTAAATCCTCTAGCTCTAAGTGGATCAATAATAAAATTTCAATCAACAGTGTCAAAAGCCTTAGAAAAATCCAATTTTAGAATAGCACGTGGGACTGAATTTTTGTTATAGTATTAAACAACCTCTTGAACTTGAGCAACACCTTCAAGAGTGTACCTTCCCTTTATAAAAGCAGTTTGAGCTCTGTCTACTAAACATTCCATTTTATCTTTTAGTCTATTGGCAAGTACTTTAGTCATCAACTTGTATGTACTATTTGATAAACTAATGGGCATAAAATCAGCAATGTCAAACTTCCTTCTTTTTTGAGTATCACCACTGCATTTGCATAACTAATTTTCTCAAAGTTCAAAGTCCCAGAATCCAACTCATCAAACATTTCCATTATATCAAATTTCAATCAATTCCAACATTTTTTGAAAAGGAAATTTGGAAAACCATCAGGTCCTAGAGCCTTATCATTAGGCATTACATTTAAAGCATTCCATATTTCATCCTCAGTAAACTTCTCATTTAAATTAGACCAGCTAATATTATTAGGATATAAAAGTTTACTGTCTACTTCCCCTCTCTTCTTACTACAACTTCTAAATAAAGTTTTATAATAATCTATGAAAGTTTTATTTAAATCGACTTGCTTATTTATTTCTTCTTCTCCTATCATTACACTACAAATCATATTAGACCTCCTTCTATAATTAGGTAGTCTTTGAAAATATCCTGTATATTTGTCATCTTCTTTTAACCATTGAGTTCTTAATCTTTATCTCCAAATATTTCTTCATGGTCTATTGCTTTTAGGAGCTCTTTGTCCATGGTTAACAAACAACAGCTCTTCTCATCGCTTAAGCATCTTCGCTCAGCAATAATATTCAACTTAAGTATGTCATTCTAAAATTTCGTTTTCTTAACCTTACTGTCATCAAAGACTTCTTTATTCCACTTTTTCAAATAATTTCTACGACTTTCCAATTTTCTACTAATAATGCTTGTTACTTCTTTCCTTGGAATTCTGCCCAGTTATTCTTAATCATCTACTCAAAATCAATCTCAAGTCACCACAATTTCTCAAATATGAATATTGTTTTCTTCTTTACACTATCACCCAAATCAAAAACTATGGGACAATTATTTGAAACAATAGTAGCATGACCTTTATGAAAAGAAAGTGGATGTATATCTTTAATTTCCGGGTTGATAAAGAATTTATCTAGTTTCACTATGGTAGGAGTCTCTCTATGATTGCTCCAAGTATACTTTCTATTTATAAGAGGGAGATCTATCAAGTTATAGTTTCTCACGAATTCGCCAAAATCTTCTACATCACCCATATACTCATTCTCTCTTGTGTTTCTTTCATAAACAAATCTCGTGACATTAAAGTCTCCTCCAATTAGCCAAGGCCCTTTGCATTGAAATTGTATACACTCCTCCAAATGAAATTTTTCTCTCTTCTCTAGCATGAGGACCATACACGTTAGTAGTAAAATATAATACCCCAGAGCCTTTACATTCCAAAGCCACATGCAAGCAATGCACATTTTTAATTTTCTATTTCAACATCCAGTTCCTACTATTCCAACCAATGAACAGTCCTCCAACACTACCTCTTGCTTAAACATAACTACATTTATTAAAAATATTTCCTCCCAAACAATGAAAAATTATACCACCAGGATTGGAAATTTTAGTTTCTTGCAACAACATAATGTCAAGCTTTATAGTATTATTTATATTTTTAACTCTTTGACATTTTAAGGCTATGCCTAAGCCTCCTGTATTCTAAGATTTCACTTTCATTTTATAGCATTAACCCTCTCCAACTCTTTGCACTTGAAACGTCAACACCATGACATCTTAAAAGAAACTCGAGCTTTGCAAGAGCATATAATTGCTCACTAGATAAGCTAGTTAAAAAAAGGGGCGAAAATGGTACCTTCAAGTGGATGATCAGACTCTAAGCTTCTTGCACTCCTCCTCAATAGTGTTACTCCAGCATGCTCCAAAATGTTTTTCCTTTTTCCTTGCCATTTGTAAACTCTTTGTTGATTCCATTTGTCCCGTTTCATCATGTATTTTTGTTTTCCTCTTTCTTGCTACAAGTCTTCACCTGAGTCCCTATTTTTATCCATATCAGCATCTATTATCAACTCTTCATATGCTCTGGAACATCCCAGATCAACATCTACCATGTTCTCATTACTCTCTGTTTCAGAACTATTAGCATCTTTATTTACATTTACATCAGCTAATGATATTGTTATTGGATCACCTATTTGGCCTTCATTTGCATCTTCACAATCAACAAAAGCTCCATCACCTAGAACACTCTGATTCCTCTTGTATCTTTAGGTCTTTAGCTTACCATCAATTCCCCTTCTCAAATAGATTGCTTTTAAAATCCCTAGAATTCATTTTAAAACTTGGATCACTTATTTATCTTTTCAAAGAGATTTCATAATTAAACTCATTTGTGAAAATCTTGATCAGAGTAGGCAATTCGAACGGGGAAGAAACTTCAATTTGTGCCCTTAAAGTAGTAAAATCAGCAATGTCCGTAAAATCACTCTGAACCCTCTTTACCTCCCTTAGTTTTGCTAACACCATTCTTACTATCCTCAAATTTCTGTAAACCAGAGGTAGGTTTTCCAATGTAATCCAAAAACTTTCTTTTTCCACTGTATACTTACCACCGTCCTATAGACTCAATCTTTTTAATCCAAGAATGCCACTGTTTGAGATAATGAATTAGACCCCTAGATACGAAAATATGAGGGAATTTCACAATAAACTCATCGTTTATCCTCTTTACATCCCAGTTCAAATTCCATAATGTTAGATTTCTAAATTTTGACTTCAAAAGCTCCTCTATTTATATGATAGCGAACACTCCTTTGACAATCGAGATTATGACCCAAGAACTCACCATCTGTAGTTCATTCTTAGTTTATATTGAGGAATTGTAAACCTCATTACCAACTTCCATTTTGATTTTCGATATAATACTTGAAGAGAAAATTAAACTACGTGCAAAACCTTTTTGGCTGGTTCTTTTACACTTGAAATATATGATATGATCCTTACAATCTTTTTCCCAATGACCAAAATACCCATATCTAAAACATTGTCCTTTTGATTAGATTTCGTTCAAAGAATCCCTAAAATTTGATTTTTTTTTTCAAGAATTGAAATGTTGGCCTTAAAGTTTGCACTCAAATTATGAAGTAAGATCTCTCTGTAACTATGTGGCTTCACGTGAAAAATACAAGAGGAAGATTTTAGATCTGAAGCGATGCCATTTTCTTAAACACGTGAGGAAGATGCCATTTTTACATATGACTTAAAAAAGTTATGATATTCATATTCATCTTAATGAACACATGATGTTTTGTAGTTTAACAAAATAATTAACGGTAACAACCATTGAGACACAAAATGAAACAAGAAATTTGATACTAGTATTGACCGTGTAGCAACCTTGATTTTTCAATGTTGTATCAGTGGAATGAATAAAGATTTAAATTAGAGAAATTAGAATTTAAGTGTTTTAGTTTAATAATCATTGAATGCAGAAATTGGAATAGTGATTTTAAAATCTGTATAATATTGGAAAGCAAAGTATATAATTTATTGATGTTAAATTCTTGTTTTAAGACTTGTTAAACAATGTGTTAGTGTTTTCTAAATAATGTGTATTTTACTGAAAAAAAATTTATATGAAATTTATTGATGTAAATTTCTTGTTTTAAACTTGATAACGAAGAGATCAGTATATTTTAAATATTGTGAACTTCATTTGGAATAAAAACTAAATTAAATGGTGTTAAATTTGTTAAAAACTATTTACCAAGCTATTTACTTACGATGTGTTTTGATATTATTATAGAACACCTAGCCAAATTATTTGTGAAGTCATTAGTAAGTTAAATTAATTAGAAGAGAGTATAAGGGATAAAAGAAATAAATTAATTTCTTATTGGGCCTAATAATAAAAATTAGCCATTTAAGACCTTAAGTAAAATGAGGTATTGCCTTCTCATTCTTCTCATTATCTATGTGTTGTACGTTCACAACCAAAATAAAGAAATAAAAAACTAGAGATTTCTACTTGCAAACAAAAAGCTTCATTTTTAAATAGAAAGGAAATTATGGGATTAAGAGAAATTTCAAGGTATGTTAATAAACCCTTATTTCATTTCTTAGCCTTATTGATTTCTATTTTATAGGTTGTAATTTTTGTCGTCCTTCTTTTCCTTTAAGGTAATGGTTAGGGTTAATGAAGTCTTAAGTGTAAAAATTGGTTGGTTGGTGTTACCCGGTTACTTGACATGGCTAGAGGCAAACTATTTAGTTTCTTGGTTGGCTCTAAGTGAAACATAATCCAGTGAAAGATTGACTTAAATTGAAAGTCTCGGCGTGCAAGTGTCGTTCGGCCTGGATGCGTCGTTCGGAACGCAAGTGCCGTCCGGCCTGGACGTGTCGTTCGGAATGCAAGTGTCGTTCGGCCTAAGTACATCGCTCAACATCCTTCATTCGAACGCTATCATTTTGCATCCTTCATTCGAACGCCATCGCTCGACATCCTTCATTCGAACGCCATCGCCCGACATCCTTTTTTCGACCATCATCGCTTGGCTAAAGGAAAGAGTCTGAAGGAGCACAGTGCATATCGCTCGGCGGGGGTGACTCGGAACAGAAGGGTTGACCCAAATGAACATGATAGAGTATTCTAGAACACACCGCTCGGTCAAGGTAGGAAAGCTATGCATGGAACTGCTTAGATGCTTTGTTTAATCCCGTTCGGTGATGTTCTTTCGGTCATGTGCGTGTCGCTCGGTTAAGGTAGCCCGGTGCGCATTGTTCGGTCAAGAGAGTTGGAGTAACATGGAGTACGTTGCTTGATCAAAGGCACAGAACCAAAACAGTTTGGTCGGCTGGGTTCCAGTGCTTATGTTTTGAAATTGGTGATTCGGCATACATGGGGCAACAGACTTGGGACGGTGAACTTCTATGATGGCTCTGATCACTTTATCTCACGACAGAGCGGCGCACATACATTTTTTACTTCAAATCGTATTGCCACTTGCTTCGAGTTCTATCACGATATAATTTATGTAACTAGAGACTCCCAATGGGTCGACCGAGGAGACTCGGCAACTACTGTTTGGCATGTCTGGCTCGGTGCGTAGAAGTCACATTCTAAGGGCTGGAGTACCTCATTCCTGGGCCCGTGTAGGAAGTCCGTCCTGTCTTCGCCTATAAATAGAGGAGTAGAGGCGCAGTGAAAGGGGATCTTTTTTCGTGAACTCCGGGGAGACTCTGCCATTTTCAAGACTCATTTCCTTTCTGTTAGAACTTGTATTCATGTTATTGGTGTACCGATTGTATCTGTATTCAATTATTTGAAAAAGCAATAAACATTGAACGAACTCAAAGTGGACGTAGGCATTTACGCCAAACAACTATAAATCTTGTGTTCTAGTTTTTGCGGTTAATTTTGCATACATTTCTCTATTTTAATTTTCTATCTTCATTAATCTATGTACACAAATATCTCTTTGGGTGTTAGTAGCCAATTTTGGAGCTAACATTTTGGTGCTTTCAACGAGAACAGCATTCTCAGGTTATTAGGATCTACTTTGTCGCTACTGGATTGAAGAAATCCCCCGAAGGAGATCCAAGTCATTCACAGGAAGTCCATTGATTCTACTCAGAGTTCCTACCAATAACTCTACAATGGGAAGACCTCGTATCAGATCAGCCTCTCACAACGCAGGCGTCAATGAGACTGCTAGCGTCCAACAAGTAGGATCCAGCAATCAACAAGCTAATCCAGGCGTAGGGACTGTCACCGCCCAAAACCAAATGGAAGTCGTCACTAGAACAGAGTTCAACGAGCTGATGAGAGAACTCATGGAAAGCAAGAGACAAATTAATGAACAGATTCAAGCTAACGCCAACCTCATGACGCAGTTTACTCAACAACAACATCAGAATGCTGGAGAAAGTCCTGTTCCCTACTCCTCATCCGATTGCTCTGCATCGTCTAATGAACCTCCTAGGTGTAGACGCCGTAGAACTGAAACAACACAAATAGGTGTCGTTGATCGATCAATGAGGGATAATCTAGGTTCCCTATCTGGAGCCATGGCCCCTCACTTACATCAGAGAAATCACAACCAAGCTGTAACAGAAAACATAAAATCTGGAGCATGGGTGGAAGCTGGAAGACCGGCTCACCAAGGTCATAATGAAGCAGGTCCCTAGGATACACGTTTGTTGGATCGCCAACAAAAGAGGCACCAACCAAAACGGTCTCGTAGGACAGATTCCAACCTGTCCATCTTCCATACAAACCCCATACCTATTGGCTATGATCAGACAGCTGATGAGAGAAAACCAAGGCTTGACTAATGATGGTTGGTGGATATCTATGAGTCATACTCCATTCACAGATACTATTCTATAGGCCGAGTACCTCAGGAAGTTTAACATGCCAACTATTCCGGCCTACGAAGGGAAGACTGATCCTCGACACCATGTGATGAGATATGAGTGGATGATGGATTCAGCTAGAGAAACTGATGCAACTAAGTGCATATGCTTCCCAATAATTGTATCTGGAATCGCTACCATGTGGTTCATCGACTTCCTCCGCGGTCCATCTCCAACTTTGATGAGCTAGCGATGAAATTTGTGGAACATCTTAGGATTCATGCCACTCGTCCCAAGGACGTGATGTCCTTGTCCATTGTGATTCAGGCTCTAGAGGAGTCATCAAAGGAGTACCTATAAAGATTTCATGTTGTGGCTAATAAAGTTAGCAATCCAAATGACCATGCCATCATGATGGCCATAATGCGAGGAGTAGATCCGGATTCGGAGCTTGGCGATTGGCTAGCGGGAAAGCCTCCGACTACACTAGAATGTTTTTGTTCAAAGGCATATCAATTTATAAGAAGGGAGGACGCTAGGTAGATAAGGCAAGACAATGCACCAGGGCCTGGTAAGGAGACTGTGAAGAGCAACATTGTTGTATATCAATCTGGTGATAACTCGAAGAAGGTCCAGGTCAATGTCCAGAATAAGCCAGGGCAATCTAAAGGATCCAGAGGAGGAAATCTCAGAAAGAAAAGGGATGCATGAAAATAGAAATCAAGGATTCCAACTTACAACGAATACACTCCTCTAAATGCATCTCTGGAAAATATTTACCTATCGACTTGTAATACTTTTCAATATCGAAAGCCACACCCAAAAGAGTCCATTGAGGAACAAAAGCAGATTGAAAAAGTATTGCCGCTTCCATGAGACTTACAGGCACAATACCGAGGAGTGTAGGCAACTCCACGATGCTATAGAAAAGCTGATTCAACGGAAAAAGTTATAGGAGTTTGTCAAGAATCCGCAGGAAGGCAGACAAGGAGCATCGAACCCTGGTCGTGGACAAGCTTCGCACCATCCAGAGGAACCTGCTCAACTGTAGGTAGACTAGCCATAAATACGATAGTCGGTGGACCTCACCCTGTAGATAAGAATTGGCAGAAAATGGAGCGGTATGCTAATTCCCTAAAGCATGCAGATTTTGAATGTTGTTCAAACATGGAGGATGGGGCTCCAGCTAAGCAGCAGCGAATAATGACCGATGATATAGTGTTTAGGTGTAGAGATGCTGATCAAGTGGAGGCGTCTACCATTGATTCGATGGTCATCTCGGCCACTATTGGGCCAGTGTTTGTGAGGAGAATAATGATTAGTTGCGGAAGTTCTGTTAACATTATCTTCAAAAAAGCATATGATGAGATGAAGATGGAGACGAAGGATCTAAAACCATCTAAAGCATGTATTCATGGCTTTAATGGTTCAGCTACTGATGCAGTGGGCTTAGTTGAATTGCCAGTTGAACTTGGACAAGGCGAATGTAGAGGCGAATCCGACCTTTCATCGTTTTGGATGTCGATTCTCCTTATAATGTGTTTCTGGGTCGACTGGCCTTGGCAGAGTTTAGGGCAACTTTGGCCCTCTGGTGTTTAACCTTGAAATTTCCGACAGACAAAAGAGTTGGTGTTGTGCATGACGATCAGACGACTTGTCCTTACATAGTCCAACGACCGTTGTTTTGGGGCTGGTGTAATTCTTATGACTCCTAAAAACCGATCAATTTGTTACGCTTTAAAGCTTAATTTCCCTGCTACAAATAAAGAAGTCGAGTACGAAGCATTGATTGTTGGCTTGAAACTTATCAGGGAACTTGAAGTGAAATCGGTTGAAATCTTCTGTGACTCACAATTGGTGGTGTTCCAGGTGCGGGAAGATTATCAAGCAAAGGGGAAAAGGCTTCCTCCGTACCGTGCCCGGGTTCATGAACTATTGGCAGACCTTGAATATTACGATATTTTGCATGTCCCGCGTGAACGAAACAGAGAAGCTGAATCATTAGCAAAATTAGCAAGTACTGGCGATGCATAGCAAATGGGATTGGTTCCCATCGAATTCTTACATGCTCCGAGCATAAATGAGATGGAGGTAGATTTCGTGTTAGAAACAAAAATCGAGGAGTCATGGATAACCCCTTTGAAGCAATATCTGCTACACGTGGTTTTGCCTAAAAAAAAGAACGAACGATGACAAGTCATTCGCAAAGCTTCACGATATATAATGCAAGGCGGAATAATGTATCAAAAGGGTTTCTTGGTCCCCTTACTTTGGTGCTTGCCCACGGTGAGATAAAGCGAGTCCCGAAGGAAGTTCATGAAGGAGAATGTGGTGACCATACTGAGGGGCAGACATTAGCAAAAAAGATCCTCTACTATGGATACTATTGGCCAACTATAAATCGGGATGCTGTGGACTACGTAAGGATATGTGACAAATGTCAAAAGTCTGCAAAATCCCGAGAGCTCTGCCGACGGAACTCACACAAATGGTTAGTCCCTGGCCGTTTTCAATATGGGAATTGATATAATCGGTTCCTTGCCTCTCTCCAATGGTGGTGCGAAATACACAATATTTGCAGTCGATTACTTTACCAAGTGGGCAGAAGCAGAGCCCTTAGCTATAATCACCACCAAAAAGGTCATTAATTTCGTTGTGCGAAACATCGTATGTCGGTTTAGCCTCCCGCAAACTATCATTACAGACAATGGAACTCAAATCGAAAGTAAGGAGTTCAAAGAATTTTGTCAAATGTATGGCACTGAGAAAAGGTTTGCAGTGGTTTCTCATCTAAAAGCCAGTGGACAAGTAGAGGCCGTAAACCGCTTCATCAATTTCCTTTTTGTGTGCGGCTTTCAGACGATTAACTGCCTCAGTTGTGACTTTAGCATTTTTTTTGGGTAATTTCAAGATGAGCCTTATATGAGGAATGCTCTTCATCCCGGGCTTTAATAATGTCTTTGTCATGGATGTCTTCAAGTTTCAGACGATCGATTACATGATGGTGTTCGATAGAAACTTCTGAAAATTTTTCTGCCAAATGAACAAATGCATCGTGTTGGACATAGACATCATTTTTGCAAGCAATATCACTTCATTTAACATGCCCCGGAATAGGATGAATTGCTGGAAGAAATTTCAGACCATCAAAACATATTTTTAGGAACGTGGCCTTAAGATCGGCTGGCTTTTCGGCCATCAACGGATCATGTGCAGGAGTAGAAGAAGTTTGTCTAGAGACTGCAGATTTTTTATCAGGTTCCTGGGATTGCCTGGTACTAGATGAACTGGAGTGTTGGTCGCAATGAGTTTCAGACTGGGATCCCTTATGAGCAGATTTCTCCCTGCTTTGCTATGGTTGAGAGGGAGGATCATGAGAGTATGAAGAGTGACTATAAGTTTTCCTTCAAGACGTCGACGAATCCTGAGGACGATAATCTCTATCGCTGTCGTCGTTTCTATCTCGGCGTTTACCCGACCCCGAATCCCAGCTGGAATGATGGAAAATAGAGGACCTGCGTAGGAGGTTGAATCCATGAGAGCGTCCCATATCACCTGCACGGAAATTTAGTGAGCACGAGTTAGCAATAATAACATGATGACTGAAGTTTATGTGCAAGGTGAGGTGTAAGTGTTAGTGTGTGTGTCCTAATGTTTCCTCCCGACGGACCAGTTTCTTTATCTTTACATATCAGAGTTTTTTATCCTTGATTATAGGCTTGAACGCCTTCATCGCCTCTCGCGAGCGAATAGAGTTTTAGGGCTTCTAGATCGTCGAAGCCATAATTGAGCAAGTCATCGGGAATAATGAGGTCAGATAAGCCTTTCAATGAACCCTCTAAGTGTTGTGGAGACCGCTCTTTCTCCATTGGAGTAATTGTGACCTTTGAGGTTCCGTCCAATATCTTTTTCCTCAGTTTGTAAGCCAGTTTCTTTTTTCCCTTTGAAGGAAGGGGATGGGCGGTTCATCGGTGCCATGTGCCTCAACCGCCAGTTCCGGAGCAGGACTTACATTCTCACCCGGTGCTTTTGACACCCCAGTTTCTCTAATCTCACCCTCCTCGAATGTGTTGGAGGAACCACTTGTAGGAGGCACTAAAGGTCCGGCCTGTACTTTACCCTTCTTCGACGCGGGTCTGGTTATAGAGACACCGGGGGGAGATTTGTTCGACATCCTTTCGCCAGCAACCCGAACTTTAAGAGTGACCCATTGGAAATGAGAAGTTTGATCTCTCGGTCTTCTAGGGGAGTAGCGCGAATGGCTTTAACGGCCTTAGAGTACCCGATCCCTTCTGGACATGGGCTGATACCTATAAAAATCGGAAGAAGTCTAGAAACAATCAACTTCATGCTTTAGACAAGTATTGATCCGAAATCGGAACTTACTCCCTTCCAGCCATCTTCTCGCAAAGCCTAGGGGACATCATGCATAAAACCATTCTTGCTTGTATTGGGTGAATTTACACTATGCCCCCGTCAGAATCTGACACTTGGAGTATGGCTCGAGGAAGATGAAATACGGACTGTCATACCTTCTTTTAAGGCGATAGATGTAGCGGATGTCGCCAGGAGTGGGAAGCCTGAATAGAATGCTCATAAAGAGAATGCAAGTACCATGAATGAACGCATAGCTATTGGGATGTAGATGTGAAGGGGCGATCACGATATACTTTATCACTTACCGGAGAAAGGAGTTGAATGGTGGCATGCTACCGACCTAGCACATGAATTTGTTGCAAGCTGTATATCCAGATAGGGGCAGGTGAGGACAGTCTCGTCCTGATGGAACTAATACGATGTCGAAAGGGATTCCGTGAATCAGGCATAATCAGCGAAGAGCAGTTTCATTGATTTTTGAAGCTTGGGAATCAATGGGGTTATCTAGAATGGCCACTCCATCTATTGCATCAGGAGCCGGGTCAGTAGTTGTCGCCGATGGGTTTGGGATATCCTGTGTAGGAGTTGTCGGTGGATTCGAAGTTTCCACCACTTCTTGTTGAGAACTTGGCTCAAGTTTATCTAAAACTGTGGCGAAGCTTGACTTTCTAGACATCCTCAATGAGCGTCAAATTTGAAAAACACCTGTTTCAACTATACTTGAAAGACAATCGATATTAGATATAATGACAAAGCACTCCCCCCGTGTGGTGTGTGGACTAGTGCAATCGTTCGAGTATGAGTGTAAAAGAATTAAAAGTCTAAAAGCTGATAAAGTAAGGTTCATCATTGAACTGTCATCTTCGAAGACCGTCATCGCGGACCGTCTTTGAGAGCTTTCCCTATGATGGTTTTGATCTTGAACTTGGACATTAACACTATACGTTGAAGGCCATTATTCATTTTTATCGAGTTGAACTCAGGTTTATAGTTGTTGGAATTAGGCAGTTATTAGTCCAAATCGGTTCGATATGCTTGTATGTTTGAACTGTTGTTGCTGTTCATTATTCTGTGGTAAGGCATGGAAGTATGTAATATTGATATGTGTTGTGCTTAAGTGGAGACTGTCATGATTGTTAACGCCGACCATAGGACTTGAAGCCGAACAGCTCACTAGACCGACACCAAAGAATCACCCACTCTCCTCTCCAACACTCTCTCTTCACCGAACGACCTATAGGGGGTATACCGAACCACACTCGCTCGGTATACCGAACCCACCTTGTGATCTCTAACCGGGCTGTAACACTACCCTCAAGTGGTTAAACCACACTCTCTTCTTTACACCAAACGATACCAGGCCACAATCCCTGGCTATAGAAACTGACCATACTGACCGACCCACTCGTTCTCCTCCATTTCACTTCCTCGAGTAACCTAAACACTCCCTAGTAGCCTACCGTACAACACTCTCGCTTATACATTGCACCTAACCGACCGATTAGTAGACCTCCACACAACCTATCTGCTCAGCATTAACATTCAGCCCACACCTCCTAAACTCACTAACTCCTACCGACCCACCACTACTTCCTCCTCCCTCGCTTGGTGGCCCAATAGGAGCCGATGTCTTAGGAATCACCGGTTACAACTTAAGACATGTTCTAACCTCGGGTTTGTCTTCATTACCTACATGACACCTACCATTCGTAATCTGAAGAAAACTCACGAAATCGAATTTCGTACAAAACCCCCAGCTCAAGAAAGTCGATCAAATAGGAAATTCATACCAAAGAGAGCAAGTCGAGGCTTGTGGAATTGAGAGATTTGAGACCGAAGTTCGTTTAAATTTGTTATCGGGGGAGTTGTGGAGCAAACGCATTGGATTTAGGATGAGAGAGGAAGGTCGAGTGGTAGCTGAAGTTCGAGGGAAGTTAGATTAAAAGAACCTGTGGTGTTGAAGTGAAAGTGAAGAAAAGAATAGGGGAAGTGTTAGCTTTTATATGAGGAAAGGGAGGTCAACAGGCATTATCCAGTGGACCCAGTCAAAGTGTCTTACTGGTTCGGTGAGTACTCGTACCGTTCGACAATGAATATGCTGAACAAGTGGCTCGACATGTGTATGTCGATCGAACCGCACCAAAAATGGTGGCACAATGGAGTAACAGATTTCGCCCGATGGATAGAGAGGATTGGGAAGCATGATTTGCTTATGATTCAAAGCGCATCATGATTGACTCTCACGATACGCATTGGGGTCAAATGTTACCCGGTTGCTTGACCTGTCTATGAGCGGCAAACTATTAAGTGTCTTGGTTAGCTCTAAGTGAAACATGATCCGGTGAGAGATTGACTTAAATTGAAAGTCTCGGCGTGCAAGTTCTGTTCGGCTTGGATGCGTCATTCGGAATGCAAGTGCCATCCGGCCTGGACGTGTCATTCAGAATGCAAGTGCCATTCCGCCTTAGTACATCGCCCGGCATCCTTCATTCGAATGCCATCGCTCGGCATCCTTCATTCGAACGCCATCGCTCGGCATCCTTTATTCAAATGCCATCGTTCGGCAACCTTTGTTCGACCATCATCACTCGGCTAAACGAAGGGGCTGAAGGAGCACAGTGCATGTCTCTCGGCAAGGGTGGTTCTACACAGAAGGGTCGGCCCAAATGAACATGACAAAGTATTCCAGAACACACCGCTCGGTCAAGGGAGGAAAGCTACGTATGGAATGGTTTAGGTGCTTTGTTTAATCCCGTTCGGTGATGTTCGTTCGGTCATGTGCATGCCGCTCGGTTAAGGTAGCCCGGTGTGCATCGTTCGGTCAAGAGAGTTGGAGTAACATGGCGTACGTCGCTCGGTCAAAGGCGTAGAACAAAGAGAGTTTGCTCGGTTGGGTTCCAATGCTTGTGGTTTGAACTTGGTGATTCGGCACACATGGGGCAACAAACTTGGGACGGTGAATTTCTATGATGGCTCGTGATCACTTTATCTCACGACAGAGTGGTGAGCATACTTTTTTTGCTTCGAATCATATTACCACTTGCTTTGAGGTCTATCACGATCTACTTCATGTAACTAGCAAGACTCCTACTGGACCGACCGAGGAGGCTCGGCAACTACCGTTCGACGTGTCTAGCTTGGTGCACAGAAGTCACCTTCTAAGGGCCGATGTACCTTATTCTTGGGCCCGTGTAGGAAGTCCGGCCTATCTTCGCCTATAAATAAAGGGGCAGGGGCGCAGTGAAAGGGGATCTTTTTTCGTGAACTCCGAGGAGGCACTATCATTTTCAAGACACATTTCCTTTCTGTTAAAACTTGTATTCAAATTGTTGGTGTACAGATTATATCTGTATTCAACTATTTGAAAAAGAAATAAAGATTAAACTCAAAGTAGATGTAGGCAGTTACGCCGAAACACTATAAACCTGGTGTTCCAGTTTTTTTAGTTAATTTTGCATACATTCCTCTATTTTAATTTTCTATCTTCATTAATCTCTCTATACAAATCACTCTTTGAGTGTTAATAACCAATTTTGGTGCTAACAATTGGGTTATAGCAAGCTAATTAAACGAGAAAGGTGAGTTTACAGTCACAACTCTCTTCGATTTTAATTCAAGTTGCTATTATGTTGAATTGATGAATATGTGATTGAATTGATCTCAAGTTTGTATGTTATCTCTTATCATATAAAACCCTAGTTGTTGTTTTCTAAGAACCCTTATTATATAATCATTAAATCATCAAGTTGTATTCGTTTATAGGCTTGCACGATAGCCATATCAATACTTCGAAGGTTGCAAGAAACAACGTCAGGATATAAGTGCCAATGGATCATCGGAAGGCCACCGACATCGCTTGGGGTTTAGCCCAAGCTTTTCTACCGGGCCACTAGCCCATGCGATTGGTGCATCAGTCATGGCTTGAGTTGAGCCCCATGTCATGTTGTTTGACCCTTCCTAGCCCGTTTAATTGTTCATGAACCTGTTTAAATTTTAAGACAAAAAATTGTTCGTTTGTCTTGATGGTTGAAATGATTTTGGAGTCAAATTGGAATTTTTTTATGATGAACAATTTGTGAATTTCTACATGCTTTAGTTTATTTTTGTTGAACTTGATGTCATGGAAGTCTTTTTCTATAATGGTTGTCAAACAAATGATTTAATTGCACTAGTTTATGAGGTTATTTATAAAGGAATTCATTTTAGAAACAAATTGATATCTGTTTCATATATAGGGGAAAATATATATGTTGGTCGGATAAGAAAGATTTGGGAAAATACATACATACATACATACATACATACATACATACATACATACATACAAACATATATAAATACTTTGAATTTCAAAGTAATTTCGAAGCAAGCATTCTATATGTACTTACATGAATTAAATCATAGTTTATACTATATAGTATTATAAATCTTCTTGAATCAATATTTGTAAATTAGATTTCAAAGCAAAACTACTTTTAGTACAAAAATACACTATCTCACCTAAATAAGAAATTGAATTAAGTGCTCTAGTAAAACAAGTGGTATGAAATGCTTATGTTTATTTCATCGGTTAATTCGAGGGCTTGTTTGAATAAACATTTATTTCCATGACTGGAATTACTAGATTTTGTAATAATCGAAAGTGGATAGCATTTATTTTACAGGTTTCAGACTCATTCGTGGGTGATCCATTTAAGCGGATTAAATGCGATTTTTGGCCTATCTTGTTATACTTGTTTTCAAGCAAGTTATAATTGCAAAGTATAACCTTTTGTATAGGCGCACAAAGTGCGTATGTTGGTGTTGACTTGCAAATTGCATGCCTATTTATTTGCATATATGGGCATGATTATTTATGCTCTTATTGTTGTGGTTACTTTGACTTTGATGAGTTTTGTAAATGAGCACTAAAACTTAGCTTAAAATTATGAAGCCTTAAACAAAGTATTACTATGTTAGCGAAGTATATCTATGGATATTCCCCTTAACATTTATGCAAGCTATTATTATTAGTATCTAACATTTTGTGATAATTAGAGATAGTCTGACCCATATGTTATTTTAATGCTAGGTTCAGACCGAGGCTTGATAGGTATAAGGACTTAGTGGCTTTGGATGTGAGCTAGCTTAAAGAGTTTTACTTGATGATATTATTATTAATGATGTACCATTTGAGTCATGTATATATACATTTGTTCTCGTGTCGACTTTTGTAGATAAGATATATAATGTGAGTCAGTAGTATTCTCTTTTGTAGACTCATTCTTTTGAGAAGATATTGATGTATATTATTTCTGTTGCCCGACGTCTGATTCTGTAATGTATATTATATTATGTATTATTATGAATTATAGTAAACTCTGTACTATTGTTTTGTGCCTGGTTCGGATATGTCATATCACTTGTAAGAAGGAAAAATATAGTCATATTATTCGACGCATTCGATACTCGTCCAAAGCAATTTTATAGATGGTCGCTCCTATCCAGCCCTAATCTCTGCATTAACACACAGTATTACCCAACAATACCCTTTGTTAGTATGGATCTCAGGATGGGGCGTTATAGACCATTAGATTTCTTTCATATTTAAATGGGGATGTAGGATGGAAGAGATATAATGGATAGGATCTCTTGCATCACATTCCAAATTATGTCTAAATTGAATTGCCTATATTTACCTATAGATTACTAATAAATGTGTAGCAAAATAAGATTTGGTATATAAAAAAAACATATTGTTACTTAGTATATAGAAAAATATATTATACTTAAAATTTGGGTAATTACATATTCAAAGTTTTAATCCATTGTGTGATTCTTTGGATGTAATCTATTGCGACTGTACTTGCATTTACCTCAAAATAAGAGATAGTAAATAGAAGTTTATTTTTTTTGTAGTTTTAATTTACAAAAGTTTTTATGTAAAAATAAAAAGGAAAATGTGTGAAATGTAAGTAAGTATACAATTACATTCAAAAAAATCATTATTGGTTCGAAAATGGTAGTCACGGTGATATTATGATTCATCTATGTATGTATCATGAATTCGATGCATAAATTTTTATCACCGTCTTCAAAAAAGCGAAGATAGTATTTTAGAAAATATTACTTAAATAATCAAAAAAATTATATGGAATACCCAACAAAAATTTAATGAAAACAAAGCAAAGGAATTATTATTTCTTAAATTAGATGGAAAAACATTCATTATCTTTTTCTATTATCTTTTAAGTATACTAATTTGAAAACTAATGTCGAATTAAAATCATAAACAATGGTCCCTTGAAATATATCCTTAATATGTTCCTAAAATACATGTTTCTTGAATATAACATTTGTGATTACTTTCCATATACATTTTATCTGCAAAAATCTTGTATTCGCTGAGTTAATTTCTAAAATAATTTTTTTAATTTTCTTTCACTTCATAATAATCAATACACACCTTGGTCAAAAAACTATTGGCGAACTTGCCATTTATAGTAATAACAATAGCTGAAATATAATTGAATCAATAGAGAATTCAGGATAATAAAATTTATGAAGGGAATTAAGAAAAAGAGTGAATTATATCTAGAGTCCAAAAGGGTGGATTATGAAATGGTGGAAACATCATCATTGATGTGCTTAATTTTACATATTATATTTCATTTATACTTAACATGGATCAACTAATTCTCACTATATCAATCTTTCATATGATCGTTCAACTAATATATGATCCTACAACTTTGGTATCGGGATATTAGTTGTTTTGATTAGCCTTTGATGTATAATATTGTTTGATGTGTATTTATTTTATCTTTATTTTTGTTTGGTTATGATTTGTCAATATGATCGGATTTATTTCCTTTTAGTAGGTTATCATGCAAGATTTAAAATACAAATATAAGATATCGAAATTTAAGTAAAAGAGTAATTCTATTAAGTCCATTTGAATAGAATATAAAGATCAAGTGAAATTCAGATAAATATTTTTCCTAGAAATCTTTTAACTTGGATAAATATTTGACATTTTTCTCTTGGTCAAATTTGAAAGCCTTTTCGGGATAGAAACTTCTTGAAACTACAATATATAATTTGTTTGGATTTTTCATTTATTCAATTTTAATTTGAAATTCAATTTTTTTCCAAAGAATACTGAGCATACTCTATAGAAATCTCAAAAATTAGATGACTTTTTTGTAAGAGAAATGAACTATTTGGAATTTATGTTTGTCTACGAACTGCTTTTCCTTTTATATTTTGTACGATTCTTGATAGACATGTTGAATTACAATATATGAATTAATACTTAGACTTGCTTCCCATTGTTATTTGAGAAGTAAATAGATTTATAGCAGAATTGATACAAAAATTATAGAAACATGTTATTAGTAATAAGAAGATCATTTAGAAAACATTCACTCTAATCCATGTCATGTTTGTTATTTTTATTAAAAAATGCTAGGGGTTCAATCCTACATTCCACTTTTTTTTCTTTTTTTTTTGTCTTTGGTATTACCACTTAAGCTAAAATGTTCTATTTACTTGGAAGTTACATAAGAAAGAGAAAAATTAACTTGAAATGTTGAGGGTGAATTCATCATTCGTTGAATGTGATTTTACAAAAGTGATTGATGTAAACTTAATATTTTGTAAGCTATGTGCAAAAATGTATGAGGCGTATCTATTTTATTTTTTCCTTTTTTACAAAATATATGATGTATGATTATTTCAAAATGTATGGTGAACGCTTTTTAAAATATTTGGTTATACTTGGCCTTTTTGTAAAAGTAAGTTGGGCGTTTAGTATCAAATAAGTAAAAAAAAATTGTTAACTACAGACCCAAAAAAATGCATGTTATACAAACAAAATAAATGAATTTAAGTCATATACATATAAATGAGCATTAGTAGAATGGCCTGGCATTCATTGTTGAAAGTGTGTTATCATAATTAAATTGAATCGCAGTCAAACTGCAAATAATTGTGGATCGCTTCGGTCCAAAATTCAATTATACAACGGTTGTGAATAGACTAAAAGTCAGATCACCAATAGTCCAACCTTTAGTTTTAACCAGTTCAATCATGTTTTCATTATTTTTTCCTCCTTATCCTCTTCATTTTTCAATTTAGAAATGTTGACCAAAAAAAAAATCCAAAAAATTTGCCGCTACATCAAATTCTCCACTACAAGCACCATGCTTGTGCTGCCTGTTTTAGCCTGACAACCTTTCCAAGTTCGTCCCTTCTAGATCTAGTAATAATTTCGCCCTAATCTAGTAATGATACTGATTTTATTATGGAATGTTAACTCGAATCCTTTTTTATTTGACTTAAATACTTAGATTAGAAGTTGAATTTAGTTAGAGCGCGGATATTAACAATGAACCGTGAAGAATGAATAATACAAAATAATAATTAAATCATGATTTTAAATAATATGAACCTCAAAAAGTAATTCAGTTGTGTTAATTACTTAATTTTTATGATCAGAACGTCAAAAAACTTGATTTAATACTTAGGTATTGATTTTCCTACCGTCTAATGCTAGATTTGATACTGGTAATAATGAAAAAAGTTGTATTTGAATTAATTTTATTGATTATAATTTAAGGCTCATAAAGTTCACTGATTATGAGATAAAATGATTCACCGTGCTAATGCTCTTCAATGCTCGATATAGTTTGCTATTTTTTGGATTGAAGTTCATATCCCTTTTGTTACGTGATAATAAGAAAATATGTACAATAGTGCATAATAGCACTAAGAAAATATTTACAAACACACTTTAGCTAATAGCAATAAACATTGCCCCTAGAACCCCAAATTTCTCCACCCGAACATCGGCCTATATAACCGCATTAACATCCTTCTTTAAAGAAGTCTCCAGATCCTTCAAGAAAAAAACCGTCTTTCCACTCTCTACCACTTATGCTTCACCACTTAAAAAATGGCAGACCAATTTTAACTCCAAATCGAAGAGAAAACACATGAAATCATTCCATGATTCCATTTTAAGCATAATCTAGCATGGAAAAATGATGACGTTCTTGTCTCTTTATCCCCAATTCCAATTACAATTGATCAACAAGTGCTAATGATGGATTTACATAGATCTATGATAGATCTATGTAGATCTAAATCAAATCGTTACAAAGGCAAAGAGTTTAGGCAGCAGAGGGCGAGGATTGACGAAGAACTAGCTGATGGTAGACAAACCCATAAGATTTACTACTTAATGGAGAGTAACCAAATAGATCTGCTTGCTTCCAGATATAAATAAAAGGTATTTAATGTTGTGTAGCTTAGAAATTCCAGTTTCCATAGCAATTTTTCTTTTTGTACTCACATATGCATAGAATTGAAACACAAATTGTACCTCAAGTTTGACTATTTTTTGCTTGATAATACGTAATCTATTCCATTCCTATAATAGAAAATGTTAGAGAACAAAATGTTATTCAATACAAGGGAAGATCATTACCTGAGGCTTCAAAGCATCGCAAGGAGTTTTAATGATCAAGTCAAGCCATCCAGCATAACCACCTTCGCAGATGGTAGGTAAAATACTAAAAATGCTTACATATCTCTTTATTCTTCTGATTGATATACTATTTATGATTGGATTTGATTATGCATCGCTTATCTACTTGCATAATATTTGCTTCAACAGATATAGTTTTACCAAACATTTTATTGTTTTGTTCTCTCCATATCATCCATATGCAAGTAAAAATAGATTATTGCAATATATCGACTCGTGCATTTTTTATTAAACTTGTTAATGAAATCATTCATCTTGGTTTTTAAATCCAATAAACTAGAGTGTGATAGTGTCCACATAATTTTAATTTTTCTCCTTTTCCAAATATATGTGTTGAACTTGGATTTGAAATAAAGATGTTGAGTATTTTCTTTACATTGATTGCTCAACATACATATTAGGTCGATTTGAATGCATCTTTGGCTGACCTAATCATCTATGGGAATAAAATCACTCATAGCTTTGAAAAAACAGATTGCCATCTTGGGATAGTGCAATCTATCCCATTAATTGTTATTTTGCTTGCATGGAATAGTTGAATATCTTCACTTTTGAGGAAGAAAAGAGTTAGCAAATTTCAGTAAAGCTTTGCATGAGGAAGCTCTCTATTGTTTGCTTATTTATCATTTGTTAATAATTTTTAGGTTTTTTAGTATAATTTGTATTTAAATGCGCAATTTTCGAATAAAATTATATACAATTTTGATAGTTTGACCATTGAACCATCTATTCCTTTGACATTGAGTTATCAATTTTGAACTCATGGCTCGATCACAATAACCATGGACTTGAAACATACTTTTGTTCCACCAAACCATATAGAAGTTATTTTGAACTTAGAAATGAATCAAACAAGAACAAATAAAAATGATCTAAGTTGCTTACCTATACATATATTAGAAAGTAACTATGAACGTGAGTTATTTAAAACCTGGAAAGTAAATCAGTAAATGTTAACTTGTCCTTAATTCAAGCAAACAAATTAAAAGCATTTATTCTAATTTAATAAAAAATTCAGTTATTGCATTTTTTTATTTACCTTTGAATTTTGGTTAAACTATTACAATTTTATATAGTTGGATCATTTGATTAGAAAACTTTGAAATCTTAGTGACATGAGTGGAAAATCCTAGAATTTAAATAGGATTTTCCATACATATATCAATATCCAATAAGTATATTGGTGTGGTAAATAAAGAAGTATTAACTGTTCTGATTGAATGTCCACAATTAAATCCAAATCAGATTAACTGTTGCACGCATATTGAGCTTAAGTAATTGTTAAAAAATATGGAAATAGTTTTTTTGATTTGGTAAATGAATCCATTAAATTAAAAAAATTATCAGAAACTAAATTGAAAACAACGGAATTTTTTTATCTTAGTTCAGTAACTAAAATCAGAAAAGAATTATTAGTTCCCTTTTGAACTCTTCTTTTACAACTTTGTTATTTAGGCAGCGAGCCCATCAAACAGTTAAAAAAACGTAACAAAGTTTTTCCAAAAAAGTATTATATATGTGGCTCCCATTGTAAATATGTTAAATTTATAAATAAAGCAAAAAGTAAGTAAATAAATAAAGCTAATTCTATTATCCTACTATCTTTTTACTTACATACCCGACCAAAAAATAAAAATATGTACATACTATTTTTTTAATGACTTGCCTTTTCCATTCTCGAATGTTGACACTAATACATCCACGGTATTTACGTGCTGAGTTCCCAAGTGCCAAAAAGATAGATTGTTAGGTAAAATAAAAGGAAAAAGAAATAGAACAAGAAAGAAGGAACATAATATTGAATTCTCACGGCGGAACGATAACATATGTTATCAAAAGATAGTACAAACTATCACTCTAAGAAACAAAGCATTTTAGAGTTATAATTCTAAATATATTATTAGACTAAACAGTTATAACAACATGCCCTCAAAAATGCTGAAATGTATAATATAGTAATGCAGTGGAAATAAGAATACTACAGTAGGTGAAACATCCAGCTCGCCTCCTTGAGCTCCAGAATATCTAACAAAAACCTGGCTTTCTTAGACCGTTCGAAAGAGAACACGAGGAATTTAGGGAAAAAAATCACTAGTTAGATCCATGTCTGGTGTGAGAAAATCAAAAAAAAAATGTGTACAACATATAACAGTACTTTGAGACCACAAGGCATGTCATAACGATTATCCCCTCAAAAGAACCACTCTTCTAATAAGCATAAAAGGTGATGCAATAATAATGTCTAATGTCAAGAATATAAATCAAAATATAGTCATTGATGCTTACATTAAGCATACCATAACAGTATCGAGGGTACAATCAAAACCACTAAGGTATGTCGTATAATGGATTTTCCGTGGATATACCTTCGGTCAAGCCGAAATCCAATCTCTCGCAAAAGGATCAGAAACAAACCCTGAGCATCATATATCTCTAGGTAAAATATACCATTAAGGTCAATTTAACCGATCCTCATCTAAAACAGGTGATCCCAAATATCATCTGTGTTGAAGAATGTGGGGAATGACTTATCACTAACAAAAATGAGTGGAAGCGATTTAATCAAGATCATGTATTGTCTATTTGAATACCAATGCAAACTTAAAATCTGCTATGATATCACATAAAATCAAACTGTATAAAGAGACACAGAATATTTAACGTGGTTTGGATTTGTATCATACATCCATGAAGACCCAACAACCCTTTTATTCAAATCACTAAATTCAGAGAGACTACAAGCCTAATGAATGATTAAAGAGTTACAAGATGTAGAAATTCTCTCTAATCAATCACTCAGTTGAAGGATCATAATTTAAATAACTCAAAATAGGAAACCCCAAATTGATTTAGCTAGGGTTTCAATTAAAATATTGGAAACCCGATCTCTTCATTAGGAAGAGGATCAGGAGGCTAATATATAGATGCTCTAATCACTCTAGACCATCTGATCACATCAAAATAATCTATACGATTAATAGAGAAGAACCTTGCACTGAAATGGCGAAACTGCCCTCTAAATTTGAATCAGCCAAAACCCTAGGACAATCTCGTAGTAGTGACTCAAACGTCTGACCAATGGGGGGGTCAGAAATTTGTTCAAACTCGGGATAGAACTTCCATCAACTTAGACGTGTGACCAAACTATCTGGTTTGACAAATGAAGGAACTCAGATGTCTGAGTGGTTAAGCCAAACATCTAAGTGCCTAATACTCTTCTATTCTTAAACTCCACAGGTAATCAGAAGTCTGACTTGGGTTCCCAGACATCTGTTTACTTGTTTCTAGCACTTTATCAACCTCTCTTCCTCCAATCGACATTCTAACTCTTCCAACATGAAGCTCTACACCATATCTTCAATCTGAAGCATTCACAGTCATATATTTGAATCGCATAACAACAACACTCCACCTTGATTCAACAATCAACAAAATGATAGGGGTTGTTGGGCCTTAGCAACTGAAACCAAACTAATCATGTTTGTCCAATGCTCAAACTTGTCTTTAGAATGTGACTTAGTCATCATATCTGAAGGATAATCCATAGTACTCACCTTCACTAACTGGTTTTGCTTTATTCTACCTCAAGCAAAAGGAAGAATCCTCTAACATCAACATGCTTAATCCAAGAATTATAGGCTTGATTCTCTACAAGATGAATCATGCTTACTATTTGAAAATAGCTCTACCATCTGCTGTACCACCGAAAGATCATCCAATAATGAAAGTAAATAAAATAACTCTTTGGTCGCTTCCACAATCGATACCAACTCAGCCTCCGTAGTAGACAAAGCTACTATTAATTGTAGCTTTGATCTCCATGAAATCAGGCCTATGCCAAGTGTAAAAATATAATCTGGCTTTGACTTTCATCTATCTCTATCCATAGAATAATCTAAATCATAGTTACCTTTAAGAGATATGTCTCCATCTACTTCACTACAAAACAAGCCAACTGAAGAAGTTCCATGAAGATATATAAGTTCCACTGCACAATACCCATAACATGGGCTAGATCTTTTCTCGTGAACACTATCGCATACATAAGAATACTAAAAGCATTAGAGTAAGGTATATCAGCTATATACCTCTTGTGTTTAACTGATGAAGGAGATAAGTCTTTCGACAACTTAAAATGAGAGTCTAATGGAGTGCCAGCACGAGTAGCTCTCTCCATACCAAATCGAGTGAGGACCTTTTCGACGTATTGTTCCTGAGTGAGTCTCAACTCTCTCCTTTTTCTATCATTGAATATCTTCATTTCTAAAAAAAAAATCTTTTCCCAAATCCTTTATATCAAAATATATACTGAGCTCTACTTCTCCGGACTCATCATGGATAACATTTAATGCACATATTGCCATGCCATCAAAGTCTTCGATGCTCAATAACAACAAACTCATTAACCCACCTAGGCTTCCTTTTCTATCTAACATGCCTAGTCTATGAATGAGCTCCACCTCGAGTAGATCCATTGTACTAACATTTTTACTATCCTCATCAACTGCCATGTTATCAGAATTACCATCTAAACCTCTTTGTAAAGAATCCGAAGGCAACTCACCTTAAGTTTGTCTAAATCTGTCTTTACATTGTCATCGGATAAGGAAGGCTCCTACTTCAACATAACCTTCTCATCAAAAGTCACATGACAATTTATAAAATTCTTCTTGTTAATAGGATACAACAACCTATATCCCTTCACCCTTCTTCTATAACGTAGAAAGATATACTTACGAGCTCTAGGTTCTAGCTTTCCTTTGCTCTCATGAATATAAGCTGGAAATCCAAATACTCTACGATATGAATAGCAAAAAATATTTATTTTCCATACTGCTTCAGGAATCTTCATATCTATAGTAGTAGAAGATATGCGATTGATGAGGAAAGCAATATAGATAAAGCTTCAGCCTAAAATCCCTTCCTTAACTTAGCAGTTAATATGTGGCAATGAGTTTTCTCCAACAATGTCTGATCCATCCTTTCAGCAAATCCACTAGACCGAGGGTTGTTAGGTGTGGTGTAATACCATTAAAGCCTTAAGATTCATAATAGTTGATGAATACCTTTGGTACAAATTCACTGCCATTATCTAAATGGAGAACTTTCAACTTCTTCCTTGACTTCTTCTCAACTATAAATTTCTACTTTTGAAACCGGGAGAAGGTTTCGCTCTTAAACTGTAGAATGTATGTCCATACTTTACAAGAGAAATCATCTATAAACGAAATGAAATACTTGGCTCCACCCAAGAATGGGCAAGGGGAAGGCCCTCGAACATGTATATGAACATACTCTAGGACACTTTTTCTTTATGCTCACCAGAGCCAAAAAAATTATGTGTTACCCAAGAACACACTCTTTACAAAAGCCAAGCTTTGAATGTTGAATATCATCAATCAAAACCTTGCTTTGTTAACTAATCCAAACGACATTCACTAATATGTCACATCCGTTAGTTCCACAATCTAGATGAATATAAATCAGCAGAAGTAACGGAAGCTGATTCACCAACTGCAATTGTGCCCTTCAGCAAATAAAGATTTTCTACCCTCTTTCCTTTCATAACAATCATGGAACCCATCGATATCTTCATTTACTCTCCCTCAACTACAAAGCCTACTCAAAGCCCTAAATCAAGCTACTTCTCAAATCAGGTATATGTCTAATGTCAGTAATAGTACAAATAACACCGTCAAACATTCTGACCTTCACACTATCAACACCAAACATACGGCAAGAAGCATCATTGCCAATTAGAACTCCTTCACCAATCTCATCGTATGTAGAGAAACAATTCCTATTAGGTGTCATATGATATGATGGGCCAAAATCAATAAGTCATAACTTGCTCTTCCTAGAAGAGCCAGAAGCTGTAACACATCGGTAGTACTCTCTGCATTTGATTTCTTTGCAGTAAATGCAGAAGCTTGCTTTGAGTCTCTTCTTCATCCTTTAAGCTTAGGACATTGAGCTACAAAGTGCCCTAGTTTCTTATAATAATGGAAAGTCAATCGCTTAGGCCTCCTAGATTGTACCTTATATATCTACCTCCATCATTGTTTGACTTGCTTTGACTTCTACCTCTCTAAATAGATAGGCCTTATGTATCACCATCTAAACTTGTACTGGCTAATCTTTCTGTTAACACTTTCATTATAGAGACCGACTTTACATTAGATGGACTAATCTTACTACGACTATATATCATGGAGTTAACAAAAGCAGTATACTCCTTAGGTAAGGAACACAGAAGATCACCGTCTTAGCCTCATCAAGAATATCAACATCTATTGCTTTCATGTTCGTAATCAAGTGGTTAAAGCATCTACATGCTTCGTAAGATCGGTTCCAGACTTCATCTTAAACGAATAGAGTTATTACTGAAGAATAATTTGATTCGTCAGACACTTGTCTTGATATGCATAAGATAATGCATCCCATAATTCCTTCGCCATCTTCTTTTAAGAGAATTCTCTAACCACTTCATATGAAAGACACAATTAGATTGTTGTAGGAGCTTAATCTTCCATCTCTTCCAAAACAGTTGCCTCGATGTCCTTTAATTTATCAGGCACAAAAACAATCTTAAAAGTCTTCTCCTTCTTAAACACTGCCTACATCTTTATCTTCCATGTTCCAAATAAAATTTCCATCAAAATGTGTAATAATATAATTGACACCAGATCTACAAATAGACTTACCAAAAGTAGCCATTAATACCCAAATAGAACAATAATACTAGCTTCAATACCAAACTATGGTGAAAAATGCAGGGAAGGATTTATCACCAAAAATAATGAGCAGAAGGATTTAATCAGGATCTAGTATTGCATATTTGAGTACCAATGCAAACTAAGAATCAACTATGATATCACATAAAATCAATTGTAGTAAGAAAAGAGACGCAGGAGATTTAACGTTGTTCATATTTGATCTTAGGTCCATGCAGACCCAACAACCCTTTTATTCCAATCACCAAATTCAGAGAGAGCACAAGCTTAATCAATGATTAGAGAGTTACAAGATATGGAGTATCTCTCCAATCAATCACTCAATTGAAGAATCACAATTTAGACTACTCAAATTAGAAAATCCCCAAATTGATTTACTTAGGGTTTCTATTAATTCCATTATTGCAAATCTGATCTCTTCATTAGGAAGATGATTGAGATGCTAACATATTGATGCTCTAATCACTCTAGTCCATCCGATCACGTCAAAATAATATGCACCATCAATAGAGAAGAACCCACTAAAATGATGAAACTACCTTCAAAATTTGAATCAGCCAATAACTTGGGAAAATCTCGTAGCAACGGCTCAGACGTCCAACCAAAAGGGTCAGACGTCTGTTCAAACTCTCAAGAAAGAACTTCGATTAACAAAGACATCTGGAAAAACTACATGGATGTACAAAGGTAAGAACTCAGATGTCTGAGTGATCAAGCCATGCGTTTGAGTGCTTGATACTCGTCTATTCTTAAACTTAACAACCATTCAGATGTTTGGCTTGGTTCCAAACGTCCGTTTTCTTTTTTCTTACACTTCATCAACTTCTCTCCTCTAATTCTTTTGCTCCCTTCCTCTAGTCGACTTCTCGACTGTTCCAACATGAAGCTCTACACCATATATTCAATCTGAAGTACTTATAGGCATATATTTGAATCGCATAACAACAATATGATATTTGTTATTATGGCTAGTCTTTGATGTATAACAGTATTGATATGAATTTGTTGTTATCCTTTTTTTATATTATAATTTATCAAAATGGTTAGATTGATTTCATTATTGTCGACTATCACCCAAGATTCCAAATAGAAAAATAAAGAAAAAAAATCAATACTTAAGAGTGTAATTTAATCTATGCCCTTTTGAGCAAAAGATGAAGATCAAGTCAAATTTCGATAAATATTTGTCCAGAAACCTTTTAAATTGAATAAATAGTTGACTTTATGCTCTTGGTCATATTTGAAAATCTCCTTTCAATCTAAACTTCTTGAAATTAAAATATATAATTGGTTTGGATTTTTCATTTATTCAGTTTTAATTTGGCATTCGATTTAATTTCTAAAGAATACTAAGCATACTATACAGAATTCTAAAAATTTTGATGACTAAATAATCATTCTTTTCTCATATTTCATGCCTATCTTGAATTCCAAAAACATAATATAACAAATCGTTTATATTTTGATCCAAAAATTTGTTGAAGAAAATGAACTATGTGGGATTTAAGTCTGTGTGAACTGTTTTTTCCTTTATACTTTGCACGATTCTTGATAATCATTTTGAATTACACTATATGAATTAGTACTTAGGTTTGCATTCAATGGTTGTCCGAGGAGTAATTAAACTTACAATAAAACTGGTAGAAAATTATAGAAACATATCATCAACTAATAATAAGATCAATTAAAATCACTTTAACCCATGTCATGTTTGTTATTTTTATGAAAAATGGTGGAAATCAATCCTGCATTTCTTTTTTCTCCTTAGTATTTTTCAGTACAAATGGTTGTCTAATAAGTTAGAGAAGAAAGAAAAAATTTAACTTGAAACTGAAGGGTGAACCCATTATTCTTTGAATGTGCATTTTTCAACTTTCGAGGTAAAGTTAGTATTTTGTGGAGTATGTGTAAAAATGTATTGTGCATGTTTTCTTCTCTTTACACAAAATATATGATGCGTGATCGTTACAAAATATATTTTGTATGTTTTTTTACTAAATATTTGGTTATACTTAACCTTTTTGGATTCAAATAAATTGGGAATTTAGTATTAGATAAGTTAAACGATATTGTTAGCCACTGATCCAAAATATAAATGCTCATTATACGGACAAATTAAATGAAATTTAATGATATATATTCAAAAGATTGTTTTTAATGTGTTTTTCAAAATACAAAAACTCGAATGATGTTGATTTGAACTTAGAAATGAAGCAACTATAACAAATAAAAAAGATCCAAGTTGCTTACCTAAATAAATTAGAAAATAAACAACGAATGTGGTTATTTAAAATTAGTTAAGTAAATTTGTAAATGCTTTACTCATTCCTAATTCAAGTGAACATGTTATATGTGTTCATTTTAATTACATAAAAAGATTCCATTTACAGTGTTTTCCTTTTGATTTATCTGTGCATTTTGGTTAAGTTAGGACGTTTTTAAATAATTAGATCATTTGATTAAAATTTTAAAACCATAGGGTACATGTGGAAAAAACTTAGAATTCAAATAGATTTTGTCAAAATACATCAATAATAAATAAGTGCATTAGCATGATAGACAAATTTGGAGTTGCACGACTTGTTCCAATTAAATGTTCATTGGTATTTATGAATCAAATTAATTATGGCATACACATTGAACTTAAATTGCTAAAAAATATGAATTTTTTTTGATTTGGTAAATAATTCAATTAATAAAAGTCATTGGAAACTGAACAAAAGTAGTGGATTGATCATATTTCAGTTCGATGACTAAAACTAGAAAAAAATCATCAGTTCCATTTCCAAATCTTCTTTTACAACTTTGCTATTCAAGTAGTAAGCCTACCAAACACTTGAAAAAACCATGTAAATATGTTTCCAAAAAATTCACTGTCAACAGGTGCCCACTATAAATTTGTTAACCTAGCAAATAAAGTAAAACTAAGTAAATAGATAAACTACGAACAGATAAATTTCTCCGTTTAGAACACCTTTTCGTGGTTTCTTCAAGTGGGCGCCACTGTGGGCAGTACACCAAATAAATCTCTCTAATTTTCTTGCAATCAAAATTCATTCACTTCTTTCTTTTGCTTTTATTTCTTTCATTCCTGACTATTAATAACACTATGCTAATCCTATTAACCCATCGCCATTTTCCTTACACAACCCAGCAAAAAGTAAAACATGCACTTACTATTTTGCTCTTACTAATACATAACCTTAAATGTCCTTTCATTCACTATTTTCTTTACTGTAAAAAGATGGGGAAAATTAATATAAAAGGAAAGCTGAATCAACTATGCAATTTTAGTATGCAAACTTAAATTGTCATGAAATAATTAAGTAATGTAAATCGCAAGTCATATAGCACCAATGAATCAGGTAAAAATTAATCTTAATACGATTTCATACAACATAAAAAACAAAAATTTCATGCACTACAATCTAATTCCATCTAAATTGAGTGGTTCGATAATATGGAAATGAGTAATACATAGTGCCTAGCGCATAAAAAACTTAGTCAGCAACAAGCTAGGATGGATAGAAACCCAGTTATCATCAAGATAGGAATGGATAGAAATCTAATATGTGGCAAACTAGGAATGAATATAAACCTATTTCATAGCAAGTTTAAAATGGTTAAAAATCTAGTTTGTTGCATACTATGAATCATCTAAGAGCCAATGCAGTACACTACATTAATCGACAAAAAACTTGTTTACGACACACTAGGAATTGATGAAACTATGTTTATGCCTCACAAGCCATAATATATATCAACATTTGGGTCCAATGTTTAATTAAAGCTAGTTTGATTTATGCATCCGATTAGATAACTGAAGGGTATATTTGGTATAAACAGATCATAGGAAAAATATGGAATGTAGTATTTTTACAAATGATTATGGAGTGGAAAAGGAAATTAGCTGGGTGTTAATAGATTTGGCCAAGATGAACAGCCTATAAGTTGGTATCTTTTAGGATGAAGAAGGTGTTGAACTTGTGAAACAACTTTATCATTTTTTTCATTGCATCTAGAATTAGATAAATCTAAATCGGGTGGAAACTGAATATGTAATCCTTATTATTAATTAAGTATGTCACACTTTTGTTCTAAATCAAGTTTGTCTATCCGCGTAGATGGAAATTGAGGATTTATATATGTAACATTATACATTGTATCAATTCTATCCATGAACCGTTTTGAAGTTCATTGACTGACTTCAAACACCTTAAATATGCAACATGAGCATTATCAAATGCATAGCAGAAACCAACTGCTTTTAATAAACATTTTGAACAACCATAGCATATGGTTACATCTTATGAGTTAATGATCTTAGAACCAGAAGAACCCATAAATTAAAGATGAAAAATGTCAAATTAGGAATGAAAAGATAAGTAGTTACACGTTCCAATTTGACAACGCTATACATGTAAATCATGTCATAGGTTGTATACAGTAACATCTATCCAGAATAATCATAAAGAATTGGCCTCGCTAGTTAGAAAATATTACTCAGTCTTTTAGTAAGGCTAATTCTTAACATTTATTCCAAATAACTATTATCAAATATGACCCCTGACATAATTTACATGCATAGATTCGCTAATTGGAATGTTTAACTAGTTATCTTGTCATTCCTAATTTGATATTTTTATCTTTGTTTTATGGATTCTTGTGGTTCTAAGATTGATTACTCGGAAGATATAACCCTTTGCCATGCTATTCAAAATGTTTTTTAAATGAAATTGGTTTTTGTTGTGCGTTTGCTGATGTTCACATCACATATTTTAGGTCTTTGAAGTTGGTCATCGAATTTTCAAACTAGTTCGTGAATAGAATTAATGCAATGTATAATGTTATTCTTTTAATTCTCAGTTTTCTTTACGTAGATGGATGAACTTGATTTGGATAAAAGGTGATATACTTATTTTGTAATTAGGTCAATATTCATAGAAACGCTAATAATCCTATCATATTTAAAATAATGACAAAATCAAAGAGTAAGAAAACTAAAAAAAGGAAATGGATGATCGAATTTAGATATGGGACATAATTACGCCAGACTAAAAAGCCTATATTTATTTTGGAAGGAGTGATCTGGTAGTAATAAAGATGAATCGAATCTTGTTAAAAAAATTGGATTTACTCTAAGTACATAGTTTGGGGATTAGATGTTGAATGAGTTTTTGGAAATTTATATAATTTTGTTATATTATAGTTTTTTTGGTTGAGTTGTGTGTTTATTCGTATGATTTGTGTGATTTTTAATTAGTTGTGCTGTTGTTTAGCTAAATGTTGAATTTTTTGTTTGATTGGCAAGGAATAGTTATGAAGTGCATGATACGAATATGTAAACTAATTCTCTCAAACATGCTTGGTTACGTTCTAAGTTTTTTGTTCATAATTGAAAAAAGAATTGAATGATAATATAGGGTTTATTAGCTAGTTCTGAGCAATGTTATAGTTAATTAAATTTTTGTATGACATTTATATTTTTCGATAATTTTAAGCACAAATGAATAAAATACATCGAATGACTGTCTTAGAGATAGCTATGGTTTATGTGCATTGTACATGTAGAAATGGATAGGATAATGCAATTTCTTGCTGAAGTGCTAAGTTGATCATGTAATTCTTACTCGTATGACAGTTGTTTCCTGGGAAATTGACCAGGAAACTTAGTACTCGGCCTCCCCATCATCGGTTAAATTATCGTTCGGCATCACGTTACGACCGGCATCCAAGAAGCACTCGGTGTCCAAGCTCATTCGGCGTCAATGGAACGTTCGACATCAATGAACGTTCGGCATGTTAAGACTGTTCGGCATGGGACAACGCTCAGCATCTAGGAGCATCTGGCATCAAGAAACTCCGACATCCATGAACGTTCGGCCTACAAGTGAGGTCCGGCATCGCTGGGCGTTCAGCATGGTAGGATCATCTAACATTCCATATCGTTCGGCATCCGCACTATGTTCGGCGTTAGGATGTGTCCGGCACTCAGAGCATTCGGCCTTATCTCGTTCGGCCTAACCATCGTTCGGCCGAGTTACTGATTGGTCTTCTAGTATCATTCGGCACAAGTGCTCCCTACGGCATTCAATGTGTTCGGCCTCATCTCGTTTGGCCAAAGGAGATTGTTCGGCATAAGGGGACCGTTCAGCATTCATAGTGACCGGCCTCATCTCATTCGGCCAAAGGAGATTGTTCGGCATAAGGGGACTGTTCAGCATTCATAGTGGTCGGCCTCACTTCGTTTGGCAAAGAGGGGTACGTTCGGCATTGGAACGTTTGGCTTTTGATCATTCGGCCTCTATGGTTCGGCACATAGAAACCACTCCATTTGGGCCAGGATATTCAGCTACCAGGCCCAACAGGGAAGTCCGACCCACCTTCGTCTATAAATAGAGGGGCAGGGGCACAGAAAAAAGGGAGGGATTTTAGAGAAGACTGGGGAGACTCTGCCATTTTCAGGACTCATTCCAGACTTATTTCTTTGTATCTTGCAACTGTATTCAAGTACTATGAAGCGGATTGTATCTGTAATCAAGTATCAATGAAAAGAATAAAGATCAACTTCAAAGTGGACGTAGGCTACTACGCCGAACCACTATAAATTTGGTGTTCTTACTTTCTGCATTTAAATTTACATTCTTTTCTCTGTTTTAATTTACTTTCTTCATTAATCTCTCTACACAATCTTTCTAATGGTGTTTAGTGACCAATTTTGATGCTAACATTTTGGTGCTTTCACCGAGAGTTGAATTCTTAGGCTATTAGGATCTGCTTTGTAGCTACTGGATTACATAAATCTCCCGAAGGAGATCCAAAAATCATCCACAAGGCATCTGTTGATTCTACTCAGAGTTACAATCAACAACTCTACTATGGGGAGACCACGAACCAGATCAGCCTCTCATAATACAGATGTCCATGAGACTGCTAGTGTGCAACAAGTTGGACCAAGCAATCAGCAAGTGATTCGAGGTGTAGGGCCCTCCAATCAAAACCAAGCGGAAGTTGTTTCCTGAGCAGAGTTCAATGACTTAATAAGAGAACTTAAGGAAAGTAGAAAGCAGCTTGCTGAGAAAATTCAAGCCATTGCTGACCTCATGACTCAGCTTACTCAGCAGCAGCATCAGAATGATGAAGATAGTCGTGCCCTCTACTCTAAAGATGATAGTTCGACTTCAGCTGACAAACCTCTTAGGCGTAGACGCCGTAAGGATGAAGGTGCATAGGCGGGTGCCACAGATCGATCGACTAGGGATCAAGCCCCCAAAGAGACTGGGCGCGAGGCTCACCAGGGTCCCAAAGAACCTAACCTCCCATCTTCCATACAAACCCCGGACTTGACATCTATGGTCAGGCAGTTGATGAAAGAAAACCAAGGTTTGACTAATGAAGATTGAAGAGTGTCTAAGAGTCATACTCCCTTCATGGATACCATTCTACAGGCTGAATATCCAAGAAAATTTAGCATGCCCACCATTCCACCCTATGAGGGGAAGTTTGACCCCAGACAACATGTAATGAGGTATGGATGGATGATGGATTCTGCAAGAGCTAATGATGCGACCAAGTGTAGGTGCTTCCCGATCACTTTGTTTGGAATTGCCACCGTGGTTTACCCGACTCCCACCTCGATCTATATCCAGTTTTGACGAATTAGCAACGAAATTCATAGAACAATTCAGGATACACACCACTCGTCCAAGGGACATGATGTCCTTATCAAGTGTAATCCAAGCTTCGAGAGAGTCATTAAAAGCATACTTTCAAAGGTTTCATGTTGCTGCTACCGATGTGAGCAATCCTAACGACCACACGATTTTGATGGCAGTAATGCGTGGAGTGGATCCGGATTCTGAGTTTGGAGATTGGTTGGTGGGGAATCCCCCAACTACGCTGGAACGTTTTTATTCGAAAGCTCATCAGTTCATAAGAAGGGAGGAAGCTCGGTGGACAGGGCGAGACAAGGCACCAGGGCCCGTTCAAGAGTCTATGAAAAGTAACATCGCCGTGAAACAAACCGGAGGTAATTCTAGAAAAACTCAAGTTAACATCCAGAACAAGCCTGGGCAGTCTAAAGGATCCGGAGGTGGAAATCCTGGAAAGAAAAAAGAAACAGGGAGATGGAAATCAAGTATCCCAACCTACAATGAATACACTCCGTTGAACGCATCTCTTGAAAACGTCTATTTATCAACTTGCAACACTTTCCAATATAGAAAGCCACGTCCAAAGGAATCGACGGAGGAACAGAAGCGGACCGGAAAGTATTGCTATTTTCACAAGTATTATGGGCACAACACAGAGGAGTGCAGACACGTCCATGATGCTATAGAAAAGATGATTAGACAGAAAAAGCTGTAGGAATTTGTCAAAGACCCACAGGACGGGAGGCAAGAAACATCGGACCCTAGACGTGGGCCGGCACCGCACCAACTAGAACAACCTACTCGAACTGTGGGCAGATTGGTTATTAACACGATTGCCGGCGGACCTCATCCTATGGATAAGAATTGGCATGAGATGGAGCGATATGCTGACTCTTTAAGACATGCGGGGTATGAGTGTTGTTCGAATGTGGAGAATGGGACTCCTGCAAAGCAGCAGCGCACGATGAATGATGATATCGTATTCAGGAGCCGAGATGCGGACAAGGTGGAGGCCCCTACCATCGACCCGATGGTCATATCTACGACAATCGGGTCGACGTATGTGAAGAGAATTCTAATTGATTGTGGAAGCTCCGTTAACATCATCTCCAAGAAGGCATATGACCAAATGAAACTGGAAGCTAAGGATTTGAAACCATCCAATGCCAGAATCCATGGCTTTAACGGCGCAGCAACGGATGCAGTGGGATATGTGGACTTACCAGTTGAACTAGGGCAGGGCGAGGGTAGAAGGGTGTGAATCCTACCATTCATAGTGTTGGACGTTGACTCTCCATATAACGTATTTCTTGGACGTCCAACCTTGGCAGAATTCAGGGCAGCATTGGCCCCTTGGTGTCTGATATTAAAATTTCCCACAGACAGCGGTGTTGGAGTGGTGCACAGCGATCAGGCGACCGGACGTGCCTGTTATGTGGCTGAGCTGAGAGAGGCTCAGCGTAGAGAGAAAGGAAAGGTTGCGGACCGCTCCGTCCACAGCCGAAATGCTGATGATTGACAAGTAGCGCCCGAGCCCTGGCTTGGGCAACATTCTTTGATCTATAGGGACATATATCTGAGAGACGATGATGGGGGACCCAGAGAAACCAATGCAGCACCGGCCGAACTTACAATTGACATCCCAGTTAGCCGGAGCGACCCATCACAAGTTCTTAAAATTGGGTCGCAACTCGACCCTTTGGCCGCTGAGAACCTTACTGATTTCCTTCGAGCGAATCTTGATGTTTTCGCCTAGACATATTCTGATATGTGCGGGATTTCTCTTGCAATCGCGAGTCATATGTTGAACATAGACCCGAAACATGTACCTGTGAAACAAAAAAGGAGAGGCATGGACTCGGAGAGGTCTGCGGCTCTCAAAGAGGAGGTGGACCAACTCAAAGCCAACGGGTTCGTCCGCGACGCCCTCTACCCTGAATGGGTATCTAACCCGGTGCTAGTGAAGAAAGTAAATGGAAAATGGAGGACCTGTGTTGATTATTCTGATTTAAACATTGCATACCCGAAGGATAGTTTCCCATTGCCTAGGATTGACCAGTTGGTCGACTCAACTGCCGAACATGAGTTATTATCATTTATGGATGCGTACTCTGGATATAATCAAATCCCAATGCACCTCCCAGACCAAGAACACACCAGTTTTGTCACGAACATGGGATTGTATTACTATGTAGTAATGCCATTTGGATTGAAGAACGCGGGAGCGACTTATCAACGCCTGGTGAATCGAATGTTCAAAGATCAGATTGGTAAAATAATGGAAGTCTATGTGGATGACAAGCTCGTGAAGTCACGACAGTCAAATGACCACATCTGAGACTTGGCGGAGATGTTTGACATACTCAGGCATTATGGAATGAAGATCAATCCATTGAAGTGTTCATTCGACGTAGCATCAGGAAAGTTTCTGAGATTCATTGTGAATGCCCAGGGAATCGAGGCTAACCTAGAGAAGATCCAGGCTATCCGAGATATACAAGTACCCAGAACCATAAAGCAGGTGCAAAGCCTGAATGGAAAAGTGGCTGCGCTAAGACGATTCATATCCAGATCTATAGACAAGTGTATTCCCTTCTTCGACATTATAAAGAAAGGAAAGAGAAACTTAGAATGGACATCCGACTGTGAGGAAGCATTTCGGGCTCTGGTAAGGCACTTAGAAAGTCCCCATGTACTATCAAAGCTAATAGACCATGAAATGTTGTATGTATACTTGGCGGTATCCCAGCATGCTATCAGTACAACTTTGGTTCGCGAGGAAGACCGGATTCAAAAGCCAGTTTACTATGTCAATAAACGCTTGACAGGGGCGGAAAGAAATTATCCAAAGATTGAAAAACTAGCCTATTGCTTGGTGATTGCATCACGCAAGGTTCTCCCCTACTTTCAGGCACACTCAATCGGTGTCTACACTGACCAACCCTTGCGACAGATACTCAACGACCGGAAACTTCCGGAAGGATGCTGAAATGGAATATTGAGTTAAGTCAGTTCGATATTACCTATCTTCCGCGAAGGGCCATACTAGGACAAGCACTAGCTGACTTCATTGCTGAATTCACTATGCCGGATGAACCAAGCAGTCACAGTGTCATACCTCCCGTTCGATGGAAGATGTACACAGATGGTGCATCTAATGACCATCGTGTAGGGTCTGGCGTAGTCCTTGTGACTCTGGAAGACTGGTCAATTTGCTATTCTTTGAAGCTTGAGTTTGCAGCGACAAATAACGAAGCCGAGTATGAAGCATTGATTGCTGGCCTGAGACTTGTTAACGAACTGGGAGTGAAGTCAATTGAAATCTTCTGTGACTCGCAACTGGTAGTATATCAGGTGCGGGGAGACTATCAAGCGAAGGGACAGAGACTGGCTCCATACCTTGCCCGTGTTCAAGAGCTGCTGGCGAATCTGGAATATTACGACATATCGCATGTCCCACGCGAACAAAATAGAGAAGCCAATTCATTGGCAAAATTCGCAAGCACTGGCGACGCACAACAAATGGGATTATTCCTTGTTGAGACCCTCCATGCTCCGAGTATAGAGATGATGGAGATAGATCTCGTGTTAGAAACCAAACCTGAGAAGGAATCATGGTTGACCCCGATCAGACTGTACTTGCTACAAGGGGTTTTACCTGAAAAGATGAATGAAAGATGCCAAGTCCTTCGTAAGGCTTCGCGTTATGTAATACATGACGGGATATTGTGTCGGAGAGGATTCTCGACCCCCTTACTCTGGTGTGTGGCCCATGATGAGATAAAACAAGTATTAAAGGAAGTCCATGAGGGAGAGTGCGGTGGTCACACTGGGGGGCAAACGTTAGCTAAGAAAATCCTTCGTTACGGATACTATTGGCCGACTGTCAATCAGGATGCTGCAGACTATGTGAGAAAAATGTGACAAATGCCAGATATATGCAAAAATCCCAAGAGCTTCGCCAATGGAACTCACACAAATGGTTAGTCCCTGGCCATTTGCGATGTGGGGGATCGACCTAGTAGGCTCTTTACCCTTAGCCAAAGGTGGAGCGAAATATGTAATAGATGCAGTCGACTACTTAACCAAATGGGCAGAAGCAGAGCCTCTGGCCACTATAACCGCCAAGAAGGTTATTAATTTCGCTGTATGAAATATCATATGCCGTTTTGGTCTTCCACGGACCATCGTCACGGACAATGGAACTCAATTCAAGAGCAAGGAGTTCAAACAATTTTGCCAGAAATATGGCATTGAGAAGAAATTTGCAGCAGTTGCTCACCCAAAGGCGAATGGACAGGTAGAGGCCGTAAACAAAATAATCAAGTCCATGTTGAAAAAATGTCTGGAAAAGGCTAGAGGCAGGTGGGTGGATGAACTTCCAACAGCACTTTGGGCCTACAGGACCACCCACAAAATCACGACTGGCCACACTCCATTCGCATTGGCATATGGCATGGAAGCTGTCATACCCGTGAAACTTGAGGTCCCGTCACATCGGGTAACTTATTACGACCCCGAGTCGTACTAGAATCTCTTATGGAGTCGTTGGACCTCATTGATGAAAAACGCGAAGAAGCCAATTTGAGAGCAGCCGCATACAGACATAGAGTCGCTAAATATTATAATGAGAAGGTCAGACCAAGAAATTTTAGTGTGGGAGACCTCGTTTTGAAACGAGTTTTCTCGATCCCCTCTCATATGATTCCCGCATGGGAAGGTCCATATGTCATCGAACGGAAGCTTAGAGAAGGAACTTTCAAACTAGCGACCGTCGATGGTGCGACACTCCCCCGAGCATGGAACAACGAGCACTTGCGGCATTATTATACTTAGTCTATTCCTTTCATGTATTAGTTGTACTCTTTTCCAGTATGCTTTTATTTCTAATTCTTGGCATGTAATAAGGCAATTTAGCTTGCTCTCACTAATAAAGGCTTGAAGCCATCTTTTCCATGAGTTACTAATGTCTCTACAAATGATGGTCCTGTGACGGGCAAATAAAATTATATTATTCCGGCTAACGTGCGAACGTGCACGGACATTTAAAATCTCCAAGTCCCCGGAGTGTGGACTGGAGTACTCTAAGTCCCTGGAGCGCGGACTCGAGTATAAACGACTTAAAATCTCCAAGTCCTCGGAGTGTGGACTGGAGTACTCTAAGTCTCGGGAGCGTGGACTCGAGTATAAACGACTTAAAAATCTCCAAGTCCCCGGAGCGCGGACTGGAGTACTCTAAGTCCCCAGAGCGCGGACTCGAATATAAACGATTTAAATGACTAGGTCCGCTGAAGACGGACTAGATATAATTGACTTGAAGACATCGAGCCTTCAGCGTGCGTACTAGAAGATGTTCTAAGTGCTTGGGGCGCGGAAGAAAAAACAGATGGTTCTCAAAGAATTTCTGAGCTATATGAAGATGAACCAAGGGGTCTATTATATCCACAACAGCTTGGATTTGAATCACAATCATAAAGAAAATTGAACGACAAGAGCCATGGAAAGACAGGAAAACTAAGTTTTATTCATCAAAGGTAAGTTTCCATTACAACTCCTTTGAAGCTCGGAATCAAAAGTTTATTTACACAAACTAAGAAAACAAAAGTACTTGCCTAATTTAAACTACCCCTCGTTGAACGAGAGTAATGATTACTTCTTATACTTCTTCGCTTTCTTCACCTCTGTTGTTTTCTCAGACACCCCTCTCCTCCGCGTTTACCCTTGGTACCCTTCGTTGATGGAGGAGTGACAGTTGGAGAAGTGTGAGGGACATCCACGGGTTTAGACCTGCCAGGGAGGATGATCTTCAACGGTTTGGTCAAAGGATCGTCTGGATCCACAGTTTGAAGCTCCACCTTGACCTTTGTCGTCTCTTCCTTCTCCTTCTCAAGCCTCTCCTTCATACTCGGCTCAGATGTGTGTGCGCAGGTGCCTGTGATCTCTACTTCATAACTCCCCTCGATGGGAGAAGAAGTCTCAGATTTGTCTTCATTTAGCGCCCCAATCACCTGAGCATCTGGCTCGGGAGCTTCTCCTACCTTACTAGCCTCACCTACCTTCTCCTCCACCTCCTTAGTGACATCGCTCCTTGGAGTGGGCCCTGGATCAGAACGACCTGCGCGCATGAAGGGAAAACAAACATTAGAATACAATGGTCCCAGGATGTCAACATTTCGAATCTTAAAGTGAAGAGTCATCTACCAGCTTCCGGCAGGCTCTCAGCCGTCAAGGGGGTCTCACCCTCCGGAATGGGAGAAATAATATAGACACCAAGGCCAGGGTCCTCCGGATTATAACCAATATGCTGCTCGAATGGGTCAAGTATCGACCGATCGAATGGGCGCATGAGCTGGAGGCGCGGCCTTGGATGGACCAGTAATAACTTCTTTCCCTTTCCTTGAAAGGGAACCTTTTCCATATATAGTTTTAACTGCAGACAAGTCCGAAGGCTCATTTCCCCTGAGATATTCTTTTATCAATGCCCCCTCATCAATCTCTTCGGTGCCGTGCTCGGCCTTCCTGATTTCTATCAATGCCTCCCATGCCTTGGCTAGAGATTCAAGATAACCCTCGCCCAAGAAAGTCAAGTCTCGATGCATGAGAACGCGGGCATTGAACTTAGCGATTAGTGGGTCAAACATATTTTTGAGCTCCTCCCTGCCTTCTTCTCTAGCCGATGGACGCAATCCTTTCGCCCTCTTCACGGGCCTCCTTCTATAACACCTCAACCCTGGAAAGCTTGCCTTCAAGTTTTTCTTTCAAAAGTCGAGTGGCAACGATCTCGTCGCAGTATCGTTGTGACTCCTCTTCGGCGGACGTTTTCTCTTTGCTCTCCCTACGAAGCTGCTCCTCAAGCTCTTTGACTCGGAGGCTGAGCGCATCCCTCTCCTTCTGAACTGAGTCCTTCTCTAGAGCCAAAGCCCCACATCGTTAAACCGCCTCGTCAAGTTCTTTCCTATGAGTTGACTCCAAACGAGTAACGGCCTCAGCAGTATCCTTAGCGCTTTGACAGGTGACCTCGAGCTGAGACTTGTAAATGGCCATTTCTTCGTCCTGAGCTTTAATGATATCCTTGTCGTGGATAGTCTCAAGCTTCAGGCGGTCGATTTCATGCTGGCGCTCCATGGAAACTTCAGAAAGTTTTTCAGCTAGACGAAAAAAGGCGTCATGTTGAACATAGACGTCATTCGTACAAGCAAGGACGCTCTGTTTTGCATGTCCGGGAATAGGGTGAATCGCCGGGAGGAATTTCAGGCCATTGAAGCAGATTTTTGAAATTTTATCTTTAAGCTCGGCCAGCCTCTCTGATACTGTTGGGTCTGTTGCATGAGAGGGGGGAGACGGCGTTGAAAGTTCGCCCCTCCTATAAGAATCTCGGAACTGTCGAGTGGAAGAGGAATCAGAGTGTTGGTCCCAGGGAGCATCAGGTTGCGACCTCTTATGGCCACACTTGTCTTTACTTTGCTCTGCATGAAAAGAGGTATCCTTGTGGTATTTTGGCTGATAATAAGTTTTCCTCCGAGATGATGAGTCTCTGGAATGATAGTCTTTATCGCCGTCACCATCCCTATCTCGACGTCTTCCGGAACCCAAGTCCTGTCCAGAATGGTGAAGAACAAACGAGCCACAAAGGCGATCAAATCCATGTGAACGCCCCATACCACCTATACAGAATTCAAATAGCAGCGAATTAGCAAAGAATAGTGTGACGACAAAAGTCTAAGCGAAAATTAAAGTGCAAGTGTTCGTGTGTGTCCTAGTGTTTCCCCCTAACGGACCAATCGCCTTTCTAATAGGAGTTTTCTCTCCTTGACTCTGAGTTGGAGCACCCGCGTCGTCTCTAATGGGCGAATGAAGTTTGAATGCCTTCGGATCGTCGAAGTCATAGTTGAGCAGATCATCCGGAATAGAGAGGTTCGATAAAGCTTTTAAAGAACTTTCTACGTGCTGCGAAGAAGCCACTCTCTCCGTCGGGATAAGCGTACCTTTTGAAGTTCCGCCAGCCTTCTCCTTTCTGATCTTGTACATCAATCCCTTTTTCTTTTGTGAAGGAGAAGACGATGTTTCGATATCGTGCACTTCAACTATAGGATCTTGAGATGGACCCAGATTCTCATCTCGTGCTTCGGATGTTCCACCCTCCTTGATTTTCCCCTCTTCCTGTACATCAGTGGTGTGACGTGATGATGACTCAGCCAATTTTTTCCCTTTGCCGGATGCGGGCTTGGGTATAGAGACGCCCTCAAGAAGGCTTACCCGACAGCCTTATGCTAACAGTCCGAACCTTGACAGTGACTTATTTGAAATGAGGGTTCGGATGTCTCGTTCTTCGATGGGAAGAGCTCTAATAGCTTCAACGACCTCAGAATAACCGCAGCCGTCAGGGCGTGGATTGATACCTAAAAAGATGAATCAAGAATTAGAAAAGGCGTAGCCTCGATCGAAACATGAACATCATTCTAGGCGGAAGACTTACTTCCTTCAACCCATCTCCTCGCGAAACCAGGGGGCAACGTACATAGAACCATTCCTGTTTGTAAAGGGCAAATTTGCTCCACGCCCTGGTTAAAATTTGGCATTTGTGGTGCAGCTCGAGGAACACAAAAGAGGGGCTATCTCTCCATTCTTGATCATATAAATATATCTGATGTCGCCGGGAGTTGGAGGCCTGGAAAAGGCGGTCATGAAGAGAATGTATGTGCCATACATGAATGCGTGGCCATTAGGGTGCAGCTGCGAAGGGGCGATGTCCATGTATTGCAACACGTCCCAAGAAATAAATTGAATGGAGGCACGCTGCCCACTGAGCACATAAACATATTACAGGCGGTATATCCAACTGGGGGCAGGTGTGGGCGATCATGCCCCGACGACGGAACCAACACGTCAGCGAAAGGGATTCTGTGGATAGAGCATATTCGCCAGAGCGCGACTTCGTTAATCTTCGAAGCCTGTGAATCGATCGGATTGTCAAAAAGAATCGATGCCTCCAGGGCATCAGGAGCTAAATCATGAGCGGGGGAAGTCGATGGGTTAGAAGAATATGCAACCCTTGTTCAGAAGACGGCCCGGGTCTGTTAGAAAGCGTGGCGGAGCTAGATCTCTTAGACATCTTCGATAAATATTGAGTTTGACGAAAGCACCTATAAGAACTATACTTGAAAAATGTTCAATGTTAGAATTAAAAACACGAGTATTCCCCCACATGGTATGTGAACTAGTGCGATCAATCATGTGTAAGCATTAAAAAATTAAAAGTCACACGGTTACTGATATAAAACTAAGTTGTGAATCGTTGACTTCGAAGACCGTCATCGCTGACCGTCTCCAAAAGCCTGTCTTACGGTGATTACGGTTTCGAATTTGGAGAACGTTAGAAGAAGTTATCCGGTTATGTCGACTTGAGTTCAAGTTTATGTCTACTGAAACTAGAAAGTTATCCGTTCAGACCGGTTCGATATGCTAGTATGATGGAGTTCCTGCCGTTGTTATGTTATATGATTAGGCAAGGCAATTGTTTGTTCGGCCTTATATGGTTCGGCATTTATGTTGTTCGGCCTTAACATCGTTCGGCATCTATGATTGTTAAGCCAAGATGTTGTTCGGCCAAGCTCTCGGTCGGCCTAACCACTGTTCAAATTAGTTAGCTCTCAGCAAAGTGTCGATCGGCCAAAATTCCATTCGGCCGAGACAACACTCAACATCCTTCCCGCTAACTCGTGCTTCCTTCCAAACCTTCCATCCCACCGTTCGGCATGTGGTGAGTCACACCGAACTAGAATTATGCCGAGCTCCAACGCTCGACACTCCACCCTTAATCCTTTCCTCTCTTCCACCATCCACACCGAACGACGTGGGCCGACCGTTCGGCAAGTCATGCCAGGCCATGCCGTCCGGCATCCCAACTATCTCCTGCTCCTCCTCATCCCAACTATCTCCTTCTCCTCCTCTAGTCTTTCTTCCTCCAATCTCGGTCGGCGCGAGGAACTATGCCAAATCACCACACATCTCCCAACAAATTCCTACCAAGCTCGTCCCTAATCATTTCTCCTTACCTACCAACATTCAGCCCTAAAGAACAAAGTTCGAATCCACGAACCTTTTCGACCGCGGCTCTAATTTCTGTCTAACCATGGAGAGGAATTAGATAAAAAAGACAATACCTAATTAGTAGATTGAAGTTTGGAAGGGATTGATGAATCGCTGAAGGTTGTTGACTAGAACATTCAGCAAGTACAAAGCGGCGGTGGCAAAAATGTGAAAAGAGAAGAAGGTGGAAGGAGCCGGTCTTTATAGGGAGGAAGAAGAAGTCGAAGAGGCTATTGCTAGTGGAACCAGTCAAAGCCGCAACGTTCGGCTTCGACACATAAAGCCGCTCGGCACACGAGGAGTGTTCGGCTTCGAATGCATCATTCGGCATTTACACCACGTTCGGCACATACCCTCATCACTGATATTCTCAAGAAGGCACCTCCAAGAAGATTTAACCAAGGTTCGAAGCGGAGCATGGAGGATATGTAATTCAAAGCGTATCACATTCGGTCACGTAATACACTTTGGGGGGCAAGTGTTTCCTGGGGAATTCACCAGGCAACTTAGTACTCGGCCTCCCTATCATCGGTTAAATTATCGTTCGGCATCACGTTACGACCGGCATCCAAGAAGCACTCGACGTCCAAGCTCATTCGGCGTCAATGGAACATTCAGCATCAATGAACGTTCGGCATGTTAAGACCGTTCCGCATGGGACTGCGCTCGGCATCTAGGAGCATCCGGCATCAAGAAACGTTCGGCATCCATGAACGTTCGGCCTACAAGTGACGTCCGGTATCGCTGGGCGTTCAGCATTGTAGGATCATCTGACATTCCGTATCGTTCGGCATCCGCACTATGTTCAGCATTAGGATGTGTCCGGCACTCAGAGCATTCTGCCTCATCTCGTTCGGCCGAGTTACTGATTCATCTTCTAGTATCGTTCGGCATAAGTTCTCCCTATGGCATTCAATGTGTTCGGCCTCATCTCGTTCGGCCAAAGGAGATTGTTCGGCATAAGGGGACTGTTCAGCATTCATAGTGACCGACCTCATCTCGTCCGGCTAAAGGAGATTGTTCGGCATAAGGGGACTGCTCAGCATTCATAGTGGCCGGCCTCACTTCGTTCGGCAAAGAGGGGTACGTTCGGCATTGGGACGTTCGGCATTTGATCGATCGGCCTCTCTGATTCGGCACACAGAAACCACTCCATTTGGGCCAGGATACTTAGCTACCAGGCCCACCAGAGAAGTCCAATCCACCTTCGTCTATAAATAGAGGGGCAGGGGCATAGAAAAAGGGAGAGATTTTAGAGAAGACTAGGGAGACGCTGCCATTTTCAGGACTCATTCCAGGCTTATTTCTTTGTATCTTGCAACTGTATTCAAGTACTTAGAAGCGGATTGTATCTGTAATCAAGTATCAATTAAAAGAATAAAGATCAACTTCAAAGTGGACGTAGGATACTATGTCGAACCACTATAAATTTGGCGTTCTTACTTTCTGCATTTAAATTTACATTATGTTCTCTGTTTTAATTTACATTCCTCATAAATCTCTCTACACAATCTTTCTAAGGGTGTTAGTGACCAATTTTGGTGCTAACAACAGTAATTAAAGATTTTTCTAAATTTAGTTTTTAAAGAATCCATGAAGTTAATTTGATTATTTCATGTTTCATACATGCATACATACATACATATATAAGTATAAAGTTAATCTGTGTAGTTTTTTTAAATGGTATTTTATATACAACATGTCACTGGGATAACATATCACATGTCAATAAACATTCGAACCACGCTACACAACTTTCAAATTTGTGACCTTAGATCATGATATCTTGCAATTTTTTGTAATTTACACTATATGTTTCTCAAAGTGGGATCAGATAAGTTCGGCTACATCCTTAGATCATGAGCAATGTGCCTGCTCCTAATAAAAATTATTTGGCTTGTTTAACTCAAATATATAGGTTAATATGATAGGATTGGTCTAACTTGTAGAACAATCTCAACATCTATTGATCAACTAATACATGTCATGTCTTATTATTACATTTTGAACTCAGATTATTTCACTTAACTAATTTGTAAATATTTATATATCCCAGTTTAAACTAGTCTCCCACACAAATTAATATGCGAGAAGTCATATTAGTTTCATTTGAAGTTTTTTATACTCCCAAAGATAAATTCAGCTTCATTATTCTCAAACTATACAAATATTAATTAAAGACTAAGTTATAAATTTATGCCCCCTCAGCCATTCTCCAAAATGGTAAAAATCTTAATTATTATACATACACTTCTACATTAATTGGGTTATTATTTTCATCTTTCTTTCAAAACATAAGAGGAAAGAAGTAATTAAAATTGGGTCCCATAAGTATGAATGCATTTCCGCATCATCAACAACAACACAAATGTTATATTCAAATTAGTTAATCACCTCAATCACATCTCCAAGCGAAGTCTCTATCTTTTTTAAAAGGGATATCTTATTTGTGGAGTTTGTATTCAAATACTAAACTCAATATTCAATTAACTTATGTGAAAGTATGCTGGTATCATGTGTGCTACACTTGGTTCTCTATAACACATTCCTCCATCTCTGTGAAGTATGATGATCAGAGTATTAAAATCAATATGAAATGAGAGACATGACATAAAACTATGGTTTTTTCCTTTTGTAACATAGAAAGTAACATCAATGTTATCGCCTATATCAATTTAGTTATACTTTATAATGTTGAATGCAATGTTGTTGATATTATTAAGTGGCATGTTTGTAAACCTATTTATTGTTAAATTCGATGCAAATGAAACAAGAAGTATAAAATTATATTCTAATACAATGGAATACTAAAGATGGGTAAGCCCCTTGTAACATCCCTCAAAATAGTGCTTCTTATGGCAATCGAACTTCGACGCTCATTCCACGGAGACTATTGTATAATTAGTTCTATAGGCGAGCTTCGAACACATGCGCTAAGGGTTTCAATTGAAGGCTATAGTCCCACGTTGTGAGAAAAACCCTAGAAGCGGGGGTTATATACCTAGTCTTCACTTCATAACAATATATAAGCCTTTTGAGAAACAAAACCCCACATCTTGGTTTGGCCCTGAGGCGGAGGTTACTAAGTTGAGGACAATGTCTACGTTAATGAGGTATGGACATTACAACCCTAGTGATGATATGTTTTCATTCAACTTGGAACTCAAGTAGTTGTAGAAATCCAATAATTATTTATGCACTTGTTATTTGGAATAGGGTTAACCATACAAATATGTCTTGGTGCACCTATGTCTACTCTGTTAATAGTAGATTACCATGGATTTTTAAAATACGTCTTATGTAATCAAGACACTAAAGATCAAGATTATCTAAATGCGAGTATTCAATTTATGTTTGAAACCACATGGAACTATAGTGGACACATGTACCATGGATAAGGAAACGATGATCTTCAGGCATCATTAACAAAAAAATTAAAAACCAACCATGGTTGTTCTCGTTACCATATGGTGGTTCTTAGGACAAGATAGGAATATAATAATTTCATTAAAAATGACAATAATAAACTCATTCAAGGAAATTTAATAATTATCGAGATTGCACCCAATATGTGTTGAATGAATTTTTTTCCCTGGCAATGAGAAAAGGAACTGCATAGAATTTTGGGTGATTCGGGTCAACCAATCTTTAATCTTGTTGTTCCTTGTATATGCGTCCCGTATAAATGTAACCTTTCTTATCACCTACAAATCAACTACATCTAATATTATAGGAATGAAACACATGTGCCTCCAAGTTGATGTGGAAAATAACTTATGAAATGGGAATTTTGTTGGATTTTTCCTAGACTAAAGTCTCTCATACACTATGGTTGGAAACCAACTTAGGAGAATTTAGAAAAGTAATGTTGGATACCTTGTTTTTTTAATTCTTTTGTACAAAAGGTTGGCAATAAATACTTGAAGCGGATCCATCCTTATCAAAGACAAAGTGTTAAAAGTTATCTAGTGGATCCTATATATCAACTTGGCTAATGAGCATGTGTTATACGTTCCTATCTAGATTCACCTGGATTTTTTTTGTATTTTGTTGAAATTTGATAAATATAATTGACAATTAGGAATGTTCTTTGTCTTGAAAAATCTACCAAGCAACATGAATAATTTTAGTATGGTAAAGTTCTTATTGAGGTGAACCTAAAAAAACCTTTTTAGAACATATGTTCTTTTTAGAACATATGCCCAATGCTGATGTTTTGTATGGTTTAAAGCTTAGCATTTGTGATACATTAGAGTTTTTGGTCAATCTTGAATCACTAGTGATCTTCTCCCTTAAATGCACCAATGCCATTACTACACCATATGTCGTATTCTTCTTTGCCTCCAATTCTTTATGCTCACTCTAGCATAATTGTCCCTATCTCGATATGCGATAGCTTCAAAAGTTTTCCACATCTTCTTCCCCAGTTACCATTGGCCATCACTTAAAATTTCTTGGCATCATTGACGCTATCGATGTATCCCTGATCATGTTTCCCTAATCATTTATTAGATCCAGGTGGATTTTGTGACACCTAGCCAATGTTCGTTCTGGCTTTTGAAATTGACTTCATCCAATTTGTTTGCTATCACTAGCTCTTTGCAACTGCTACCTTGGTATCTCTTCTACTGCTATCTCTACCCCTGCTTCTTTATTCCAATGCCATGTCATATTTGTCCCTTTGCCACTTTCTATAACCTATTTACTTTTATTGCTATCCTCTCTAATTTTTCGTTCTTGGATGATGATCGTTCACCTCCACTGACTACTTGATGATCCAATTAAATAGAATGTGAAAGAAAGTCATTAAGGCCGTTATTCTAGTGATATGTGGTATACCCTCAATTTTAGACATAATTATCATCATAATTGGGTTTCTAATGCTGATGCTGATGCTGATACTGATCTTAAAATGCAATATTAAATCACTACAATTGATGCCTTACTTTTTAGTGTCGTTGGGTTACTTGATAAGCATAAATGATAGGCTTTTATTGGAGGTTACTTAAGAAGCATAGTGATGTAGACTTCTATTGGAGATTGGTTAAGATAGGAGTTATATCTATACTTTGGACTCAAATTTTTCATGATTTTGTTCAATGGCTCTAGAACATGATTGAAAAACATTAATTATATGGATAGAGTTTAGGGTTTATCATGATATTTTGTGTTAGGATACTTTTTCCTTTATATATTTCTAGTTGATAGGTATTGCAATGTTTTTTTTGGTTTTGCTTTTAGTAGTTGAAGTGCATCTTTCTTAGCCTTGCAACACAACTTATTATTATCTCAATCAATACTTAAAAGACTATTCAACCACTTGTTTTTCAATTAATACTCCCACTTCAACCCTCTATTTGCTCTCTGCTGAATCAACTTTGTATTAACTTTGATCTTATTTAATAGATATTAGAGAAGCTACTCCATCTTCTAGGTAAGTAAGGGGATGATTTGAGCTTTGGTATTTAAAGATGCTTGGTCCATATTTTAATGTAAATGGCATGCTAACAGTTAGTATTCCACTTACTGTTGGTCATTTTGATGTTTCCACTTTAGGAATGTTATGAGATAGATGGTGTGAATATTTGACATCTTTCTTCCTTTGATATGATAGTTATACATAGGAATTACAACCGTAGGATGGAATTCGGTTTTGCATTGGATTATACACATGGCTTCTATTGTTATAATACTTTATATTAAAAAAAATCTGCTACATACTTGTAAGTTATTTGATCTTACATTTTAATTTAAAGTAAAACTACTGTTAAAAAATCACGTTAATTGTTCAATTTGATTTTGTAGCAACCTAACTTTTCGATCCGCAGAAGTCGACACTAATACATCCGGGATATTCATGTGCCGGACATCCAAGTGCCAGAAAGACAGATAGTTAAGGTGAAAGAAAGAAAAGGCATAACAAAATCTCATAAATGTAACGACTAACATGTAATATACAACTGGTCTTTACAAAAAGAAAAGAACTTTAATATACATACACACATCAGAGTACAATTATCCTTTCATCAAACCTGGAAAGTTACATAACCTGTCTTTACAACTTGCTGATAATTACAGAACAACATCACTTAGTGGAATATAAAATAAAAGTATGAAAGTACGTCTTCGAGGATCCAGCTCGCCTTTTGAAGCTTTAAAAGTGTCCAGCTAAATTTAGAAAGTATATTTGGGCTGACGTGACCATTATAAGAAAACAACGATTAGGTCAGTCTGGTAAAATTAGCATGAGAAACCTTACAAATGGATAAATTAATGTTATAAAAACCTTTCTGAAATAAAGGGTATCTCGTAAGACCATACCATGAATAAATACGAACGGGTTTTTACCTTTCGATAACCAAGACATTTCTATAGAAAACCTTAATGGTATTATAATAATGTCTAGATAAAATAAATATTAATCATAGCCAAAATTGTTACATTAATTAAATTCGTTATGCGGCTACGTCCATAGGGGCACATATTGGAGATTGGATTCCATCAATGACAGGGCTACTGGGGTACCGTCTACCATAATACACCTCTAAAAAATGTACCGAGAGCCACACATGGACCCCCGACCAATATAGAGTCGGCTACACCTTTAACATGACAGGTCATATTAAATTATTCCCCGGGACAGGCTCAAAACAATATTCACCAGCCAAGGCCCTACTCTCGCGCGCATACCAAATCTATAAATATCGATTCAAGATCGAGAAATGGCTACTTCTAATGGTAGTGAACCACATAGCTCTGCTGCATATCCTCTGTATTAGTCGTTACTGGATCGTGAGGCTTGTGAGGTCATGATTACCATTTTCTTCTCTTAGCAATTCCCACTAGGAATGCTAACACTGCCTTTCAGGCATTAATTCAATGCTAGCATTCATCCATACAAGGTGTTCTGGATATAAATAAACCGAAGGTACCACTTCTACTACATCCGTATTAGAATCACCTTCAGGATTAGGAGCAAGTAGCCCTTGCACTATAAAAGCTTCGGTTTTCGATTCCATCATCTTCAGAATATCTTTAATGCAACATTTGAGTTGGATTGAAGTGGTTTTCAGATGATTCATACTTATCCGATCCCGGTCTCTCCAAGCCAACCTTCGCTAGTTTTTAGTAAACTCAATATTGGTTCTTTTGGAAATATACAAACAATACATAGAAGCAAGGATCACTCACTAACCATTTTAGTTGACGAATCTGCCTAACTTTTGTCTTAAGAGAACCGAATCAGATTTATACGCACAAGATAACATCATCAAAGATGACTGTGCCATATAACCCCCACGTTTCTCCTAGAATTTCTAGAGTTATATTTACCCAAATTTTGAAGTCGGTTATTTGACTATCAGATAAATAAATAACATAGATCTAATTTCATACGGGATCCACTAAGCCTCTATTAATTAATCTTTTCATAAATCAAATCGCCTTCAAATCTTTGATTTAAAATACCTTTGCAAGGGATATTTTCACAAAGCTCTTATACTCTTTTCAATACTTGGAAAACATTCATAGGTCACCGGTATAAGTATATTACCAACCATTATCCTTTGGTGTTAAAGTATGGAAAGAATGTTTCTATACTACCAAAATTAAAAGGATTGATAGTCAAAAACAAATCTCATTACTTTATAAAATTCCCTTTTATAAGCTTATTTCATATTTACAAATCCTTTTATAATTTTCCAAAATTAATTTATAAAACTTCTTTTATATTCTCTAAAATGATTTACAAAATTCCTTTCTACTTATAAAACTCTTTCCTATTTATAAATTATTTTATAAACCTCTCCTTTTGTAGTCCTTTACACAAACCTTCATAAATCCCCTTAACAAAATATCGTTTGTAAATCTGCTTCTATAATATCCTTTCAATTTAGTAAAACACCTTATATAATTTTTTTTATTTATCAAAAACATTTATTAAATTAATTAATTACCTTTAAACATCATAAAGAAAATAATTGATTAACTACTAAGCAGCATTGATAAATTAAATAAGTTAACCTAAAACAACCTTAATAAAATTATTAATTAACTTAACGTGTCATTTATTAAATCAGTTAATTTACTTAAACCATAAATAAAACAACTAATCTATTATACAATATTAATAATATACTTAAATATCATTCAATAACATAATTAATATAATTAAGTATTTTAAATAATATTAATAATATAATTAAACAAATTAAAACATCTTTAATAAAGTAATTAAAAACTTTAAACATCATTTAATAATATTAATAAACTTGCTTTTAAAACATCATCAATAAGATAATTAATTAACAAATTTAAAACATCACTTATAAACACTTAATCTCAAATTGTTATAAATTTATAGTTAAATTTAAATCCATAATCTTTCAAATTTGAAAGAGACCTAGCGACCACAATCGTAATTAAACAAGTTACCATTTATTTTATTTAATTTTCAAGTCATATTACTAGTACTTACATAAGTAGCCAATATGTAAATAATTAACCATAAATAGTTAACCTGTCACGTTTCTAATATTAATTAACTGGCATACACTTAAATATCCATATTTTTATATTAGCAATATAAGAATTTATTCTACTAAACAGATATAAATCAACAATCTATTCAGTTTAAGAGAGCAGATCGGTATTTTATTCCGCTAACAAGATTCCCAAATTAATGTACTCCATTTAATTTAATAAAACGATTCTTTATTTGGCCAAATTGGTATCACCAATGAAATATGATTTATTAAATCATGTTATTATTTAAAATAACAAAATTATATTCAATCCCTGTTATTTTATCAATATTTTAATTAGGTTCAAGATGATCAGGTTTAAGATGATGAGATATTGATTTCCAAGTTAACAAGTTTAATTTCAAAATTTTAAAACTAAATAAGTTATAAGGTTCCTCACCCAAATAAATGGGCCCAAACCCATACTCCAACATCTCAAACCCATTAATTCTTTCTTCCAAAATCAAAGCATCCCTCCCAAAATGCTTCTCCCAAATCAATCTTAAGTATCTCACCACGACGTGCATGTTCATGTGCATATCATCTTTCACCAATCGATGTCGAACCCAAACCACCTTCACACTCGCCTACTCAAGCTGGACACGCCCATCACCGAAAACCCCATCTCGGCCGTGCCCATGTCATCGCTACCGTACCTCTATCTTGCATTGTTGTAAGGATCGCACCCCTCCATCATTGACTATACTACTCCAAACTCATCCCAGAGATACTACAACACTAAAGACACACCATGGCAACAACCTCATCCCCTATCGATGACTAAATCAACGCCAGTTCCAAACCCTAGTTCACGACCACCGTCGTCTTCCCCAACCCAAAATCTTGCCGAAACTCTGCCAAAAATACTACGTCACTCTACAAATATATTGCCATAAATTGCGTTGTATAATTTCAAGAATTAGAGAGAATTATTATTGAATATTAAAGGCAACTTTATCATTTTATAGAAATCGAGACCCATCGGCCACTGTACTCGACGAAAAACTCGATAAACACTTTTATAAAATACTAGTGACTATACTTAACAACTTCCGCTTTGGAAATCGGGGCTGAAAACAAATAGTTTGTGGGCTACTGATTTTTGAGGCTAAAAAGAAATGAGGACATGCCTATTTCGAAGAAAACTAAGAAGAGAGGAAGAAGAAATAGTAAGTAACCCGTATACCCATATTTTCATTTGTAGTGAGAGTTTTTTCAATTTCAAAATAGAGAACAAGCAAGACAGGATTTTAACCAATATCTTAAAAATGTTTTTCACTTCAAATCAAAATTACTAACAAATCCATAACATTCATTATCTCATCTAAAAATTAAACAAAGATTGAATATTTCACACTATTTGTTAACTCCAAAAGTATGTAAAAAGAGTTTTTGTTCTCACCTTCCAATTTGTTGAATTGCTGGAAATTTTTATCTTTTGAATAAAGTATAAATTTTAATTTTGAAAGATAAGGTTGTTTTCCAAATTTTAAAAAGAAGAGAAGAGGGGAAAAAGTTAGGAAGATAAGACGAAAATGTAAACAAATGAAAGTGAACAAGTCTCTCTTTTATAAATGCAAGAAAAACTGTGGACCAAAATACCCATAAACCATTTATAAAGTACTAAGCATTTAAAAAAAAGGGGGTTAATAAGGCATTATATGTCCTTTTTGATAATATGAAGGATATTAGGTTAATCCCATGCACTTAAGTTGGTTTAGACACTCAAGCCATCATTCCTTTTCAAATCCATCTTATCCTATTTAAATTTCAAATCTAAATTTAAATATATTTTATTAATTATTATTATCGTTTTAATTATTTATACTTTTCCAAAATAAGATGTCTTAAACATTTAAACGTTAATTAAAGTATGTACAAAGATGTTACAATTTTCTGTAACTTGTCGTTCGATAAAAATTCAAAAATTCAAGAACGAGTTTCGGTCGCATTCTCTATTTTTAATTGAACTACCTATTTATGTAAAAAAAATTCAAAAATTAATTTTCTATCATTTGTTATTAATTAAAAGAGGGTCCTTTTATTATTAAACCATTAACCAAACATTCAAAATAAATTAAATATTCACAAATCAAAGCGATAAAATTCCGGGTCGTTACAATTTTAGAGAGGATGTTATGAATATGTTTAATAATAGTTATAATATATTTATTATCACCTTTGTCTGTATGAAAAATCTTACAAATACCATTTTGTTAATGGGTATGAGGCCACATAATTAAAGTCCGCTAAAGTCTTGATATAGCCGTCCTAAAACAGTTACGTTCTTCGACCGCCATGCTTTTGCAACATAGTGTTTTGAATAATGTGTATGAGGATTGAAATAATAGAAAATAGTTAACCAATACTTGAGTTTGTGTCATGTCATTATGGATTGGAGAGTGTCGTAATTTGGTGACAAATGATTAGAATTTGTTGAGGTAGCTATGTTTTTTCTTCTTCAAAATATCTAATTGTTATTGTGTAACCATGGAATTCCAATTGATTTAGATTACATGAACCATTGTGATTTAGTACTGTAATGCAACATTGGTCATAGTATAGTTGAATATATTGATAGCTTTAAGTAATTCCCTTATATTACATAAGTTACTTTACTATGGAAATTATCAACTACAAGTGTAATGCAAGACTACTTGGGAGATACATATATATGATATCCATATTTGTTTTGCTATTAGATTATTAATGTTCTAAAAATTAGAATTCGCGGTTGAAAACAAAATATATTCAATGAAAATGTACCATCGCCACAATATATTGCTAAATTTGCAACGCCCCTATGCGAATAATGCAAAAGCACTAAGCTGTTGCAAAATTATTAGCAACAGTTATAGTCCATTGCGATTTTGCAATGGACAAATGGCCATTGTAAACTCTCACTTTTTTCGATGAATTTTTCTGACCCCTTTAATACACCTTCATTCCCAAAATATTGCACTCTCCATTCTCAGAGGAAAAGTCGATCCTAAAGTAATATGCCCTAATTTCACCCCTCTCTCGCCTTTGACAAAATCTACAGATGTCCTTCTCTAAGCCACCGATATCCTCCTCTTTGCCATTGCAGTCATCCTTCAAGCCACCGATATCCTTTTCTAAGCCGTCGAAGTCATCTTTCAAGCCATTGACATCCTTTTACAATCCCCGGAAGTCTGCATTCAAGCCCTAAAATATTCCAACTACCATCGACTTTGGTCATTAGATACATTTCTATACCTCTCAATTCATCTCAACTTCAATCGTTTCAAATATTAGTCTAGATATCAAGGTATTGTTCTTTGATCTGTAGCTTCTCATTGTTTTCCAGTTTTCATTATTTGGCTACAAATTAAAATTAGTTAAATTACTATATATATATAGTACATTTGTGTGAATTAATATTCTATTTATTCTTATTTTTAGGCCATGATGTTTTAATATTTTCATTTTTGAAATTTTTTTGAATTTTTTTAAAATCATAGTATGTTGTAAAGTTTGATTACTGAAAGCTATTTGGTTCTATGCACGTTTGTTCACAGTCAAAATTTTATGCTTATGAAGCATTTGTATAGGATACTTTAATAACACTAAGAATTTTATTAAGCACTACAATAAGTGCTTAATGCTTAATAGTTGTAACCAACTAAAGAATCTCATCTCAGTAAGTGCTTGTGCATCATGACATTAAACACTTATTATGTCAGCAAAAAAAAACAAAAAACAAAAAAACAAAGCATCACCTTGTAACTTAGCTGTTTTATTAGGTTAGTTATACGATCATATCATTTTATGTATGTGAATGATAAATACCACACAACTTTCTGATTTGTGCTCGAAAAATGATTATGACACTTGTTATTGTGACTTTGGTGTATAGTTAGTATAATCCCACCATCAAAGTTGTACTGTAGGTTAAAGGTGGTTTCCGTTATCATTCTAATCTTCTATTTCCATTTACAGTTAGAAAGAAGTTATGTACTTTCAATTTAGAACCGGCACTTTAATTTTTTTCTATCATGATATTTACTTTTACTAAACTAGTAGGTATAGCATTTAGGCTTCTCAACCAAGTGAGATGACATGTAAGCATGGATGTTGAATTAGTGTGTATGATATTTGTTTGAATTTATTCCTAATTATAATCATTATCACATTTTTTTTAATCCCTTGAACATGTTAAAATAGAATTCCAACATATAAAAAATAACGATTAATGTAGGATAATGCTGCCATCTGGTGCGAAGAAGATGTTGAAATTAAATGAATAGTTTAAATAGATTTGCATTGAGAAGTGTGAGGCATTAAATGCCTTGGAAGATGAATAGTATCACATAGTAGAATATAATAAACATTATGTGTTTATACAGTACTATGTGGTCCCTGGTATAGTTATTATAGAATGAAGAGAGACAATAGAGCAGGCCATCCTAGAGGGTGTGCAACGCACCACACGCACGCCCGCATCTGCATCCATGGCGTGGGTGAATGAGCGTTTGAGGTGTATTAGAGGCAATAGAACTTTGCAGTTGGTCGTTCCTTTCCAACGGTCATGACCATTTAAACAGACACCTCCCTCCGACTAGGCACCTCCCTGTGCATATATATAGGCAGAATGAAAATCGAAAAAGCATAGAATAACTTTTTCCATTTCTTTCTCCTCCAAACTTTATTCTTAAAATCCTCTCTTGAGTTCATCGTTGCTCTGCTATTGCCATCGCATCACTATAGAGATCAGTTCGTTTCAACTTGGAAAACAGTTGCTCGTCGACCGTTCAACGCCATTGAGGGAGCAATTCTGTTTCAAGGAATCAGTTTCATTGGACTCGGACAAAATTCAACGGTAATCTATATACCGGTATTACATATATTTGTGACAGTTTTATCAATATAATTGCAACAATTTCGTAACACTTTTGTAATGTTACTATACTAATCTATGTATACAATTTAGTAACGCTTTTGTACCGTTACTAAAATAACAATTCCGTAACACCTTTCTGACATTATGAACAACAATCATGAAACAATTTTTTTTATTTTGTTTGCTACTGATTAGAGTCGCTATATTTCAGACAATGGATTAAGACATTAATACATCGGCAACCAAACCGACCGTGGCCATCACTGAGAGCAGAAAAATGGTCCAAACAATCATTATTGCTCTTTCACATGGTGAGAGGCCAGAAAAATTTGCTGGAGTAGATTTCAAACGTTGGTAACAAAAAATGTTGTTTTACTTGACTGCTCTTAATCTTGTTGCAATTTCTCACTGAGGATGCTCCGAAAGTGGACGAACTAAAGACTGATGCAATCAAGGTTGAAGCACTCAACATATAGAATAGTTTGAACTTCATATGCAAAAATTACATATTAAATGGACTGGACAACAAAATGTATAATGTGTATTGCACTATGAAGACTTCAAAACAACTCTTGGCTTCTTTGGATAAAAAGTACAAAATGGAGGACTTTGGCGTGAAAAATTTAATTGTCAAAAAGTTCCTTGATTTCGAAATGATAAATGCCAAAATCGTTATCAGTTAAATCCAGGAGTTGCGGGTAATAATACACGAAATTCATGATAAATGGATGTCCTTGAGCGAGTCATTTCAAGTGGCTGCTACCATCAAAAAGCTACCCCCATCATGAAGAAATTTCAAGAATTATCTAAAACATAAGTGCAAGGAAATGACTATGGAAGATCTTGTTATTCGACTTAGAATCGAAGAGGACAACAGGAAATCAGAAAAGAAAACTACCAATGCAATGGTGGCAAAAGAAAATGTAGTCGAGACGGAGGAAAACAACAAGAGGAAATGGGAATACAATCCTAACACAAAGAAACAAAAGAAGTTTAAAGAAAACTGTCACAACTTCGGGAAGAAATGACATAATGCCAGCAATTGCCGAGGTCTAAAGAAAAAGAAAGAACAAGAAAATGTCACCGAATGCGAGAAACTCTCTGATGACATTTCTGAAATGAAATTGTATGTCGTGATTTCTGAATGCAACTTAATTGACGACTTCAAAGACTGGTTTGTGGATACTAGTGCCAAAAATATATCTGCACCAATAAGTGGATGTTCTCCAACTATAAATCTGTGACACAATAAGAACAACTGTTTATGGAAAATTCCTCCACATCAAAGGTAGAAGGAAAAGGTAGAATTGTGCTAAAGATGACCTCTGGAAAAGAACTTACGCTGAATGAAGTTTTGCACGTCCCGGACATTTGAAAAAAATTTGGTTTTTGGTTCACTACTTAGCAAAAATAGCTTCAAGTTAGTCTTTTATATGATAACTTGTTAACAAAGAACGAAGTTTATGTTGGGAAAGGATATGTGAGTGATGTCTTTTTTAAAATGAATGTAATGACTGTTTTACCAAAGGCTTATGATAATAAAGTTAATTCTTCTATTTATATCGCTGAATCCTCTAATATATGGCATGCCAGATTAGGCCATGTTAATTTTGATACATTACAAAAAGTGATTAACTTCGACTTTATACCTAAGTTTTCAATAGATCCATGTTATAAATGTGAAATTTGTGCTGAGGCAAAATTGACTAGAACCTCATTTCATCATGTTGAAAGAGAAACCAAACCTCTAGACTAAATACAAACAAATGTATGTGACTTAAAAATGTGTCAAACTAGAGGAGGAAAAAAGGTACTTCATCAATTTCATTGATGATTGTAAAGGTGTTGTTATGTGTATCTCCTTAGAGGCAACGACAAGGCATTCAACAAGTTTAAGCAGTATACAGCAGATGTTGAAAATCAACTCAACAAGAAAATAAAAGCTTTAAGAAGTGATGGAGAAGGAGAATATGAATTTCCTTTTGAGGAGTTTTGCACCAAACATGGTATTATACACCAAACAACGGCACCGTATTTCCCGATCGAAGGGTATAGCAGAACGTAAAAATCGTACCCTTAAAGAAATGATGAATGCTTTGCTCATAAGCTCTGGTCTACCAAATAACTTCTAGGGAGAAGCTATAATTTATGCTAATCACATTCTAAATAAAGTGCCTCTAAAGAGGACTTTGAAATCTCTACATAAACTGTGGAAAGGCAGACCACCATCCTATAAATGCTTAAGAGTGTTAGGGTGTCTTGCAAAGTAGAAGTACCAAAACTGAAAAAGGTCAAAATTGGACCAAAGACTATAGATTGCATATTCATTGGGTATGTCAAAAAAGTAATGCATATAGATTTTTGATGTACAAATATGAAATTGATGACATTCATTTAAACACCATTATCGAACCTCGAAATGCTATATTCTTTGAACACATTTATCCTCTAAAAACCTCTATTGAAACTATTGTTCAAAAGAGAGAAACAGATCCAGAAACTTCTAAGGATAATCCTGATCAAAACATGCATGAAAGTAATGTTGAACCGAAGTTAGAGGAACCAAGTAGGAGCAAATGACAAAGGACCTCTAAAACCTTTCGACCCAATTTCTATGCATATATGATAGAAAATGAACCTCTAACATAATAACAAGCAATGTCGTCTCTTGATGCTCCTTACTGGAAGGAAGCCGTGAATAGTGAAATTGAATCCACTTTGCAAAACCATACATGGGAACTAGTAGATCTATCCAAAGGACCAAAAATACTATGACACAAATAGATCTTTAAGAAAAAACTAAAAGCCGATGGTCCATAGACAAGTATGAAGCAGGACTCGTAGTCAAAGGATTTAAATAGAAGGAGGATCTAGATTACTTTGGTACATACTCACCAGTAAATAGAATAACATTAATTAGGATGCTTATTGCAATCGCATCCATAAAAAATTTGGAAATACACCAAATGGATATGAAAACTGCATTTTTGAATGGTGAACTAGAAGAAGAAATATATATACAGCAACCTGAAGGGTTTCTAAGCATAGGAAATGAGAATAAGGTATGCAATCTAGTAAAATCACTTTATGACCTTAAACAAGCTCCAAAACAATGGCATGCGAAATTTGATCAAATTATGTTATCAAATGGATTCAAAATAAATGAATCAGATAAATGCGTCTATATGAAACATATAGATATTGGATATGTCATTGTTTTCCTTCATGTTGATGATTCGTCAATCCTAGGAAATAATAAGGCCATGACAAAATCTAAGAAGGATATGTTACCCTCTAGATACGACATTAAAGACCTAGGAGTGGCTGATGTAATCTTGGGTGTTAAAATTATGAAGACATCACAAGGATATGCATTGTCTCAATCACATTACAATGTCAAAATACTTGAAAGGTTCAAGCATCAGAGTATAACTATTGCAAAATCACCAGTGGATATGAACCGAAATTGGGTAAAGAACACTGATGATGCTATATATCAGCTTGAGTACTCTCGGATACTAGGAAGTATTATGTATGTCGTGAACTACACTAGGAATGATATTGCATACACTATAAGCAAACTGAGTAGATATACCAGCAATCTTGGTAAAATCATTGGAAAGTAGTAACCAGAGTTCTAGGATATCTAGAGTATACACAGAACCATCTTTCGCAATATGAAAATTATCCTTCAGTAGTAGAAGGATACAGTGATGCAAATTGGATAACCGGTTCTAATGACACAAAATCCACAAGTGGATATGTGTTTACATTAGGAAATGGAGCAATTTCATGGAAAACATGCAAACAGATTTGCATAGCAAGGACAACAATGGAATCAGTGTTTATTGCTCTAGATAAAGCCACAGAAGAAGCAGACTGACTTTGAAATTTTTTGGAAGACATTCCAAATTAGGAAAAACCGGTACCTTCAGTATGTATACACTGTGACAGTCAACCGGCTATTGGAAGAGATAATAGTAGACCATACAATGGTAAATCTATTCGGAATGGGCTTAAGACCTATAAATTAAAAGTTTTCCTCAGTGGAAACCCAACCTTGTTGACTGGAGATCCCAAGATTTAGGTTCAAAGGGACAACCAAGTTGAGAATAGAACTTAGTAGCACTGAAAGAAATATTTCAACTATTCCCAAGAAAAGTCAGTGCACAACCCGCTGGAGTGTAGGATAAGCTTAGCTTTTAATGATGTATATACTGTGGAATTATAATGAACCAAGTGGAGTATTACGGGATACTCTTTGTAGAATCACCTATGTCAGTGCAAAGGCGCCACTTCAAAAAGAATCGTGAGGTCAAATTCTTCAAGCACTCATGAGACCAAGCTGGTGTTCATGGAAAAAACGAACACAAACAAAGAACCAAGGAGTTAACAAACAGTTATTGTGTGCTATCTTTATAAACTTACACAGAGGGCTAACAGCTCAAAGGCATTCTAGTCCACAGATTCGCCAGTAGGTTATAAAACTAAATACACTAGAAAAGTTCAAGGCCTTGTGCTACTTTAACCAATACGATAAATATTTTCATAAAATTAAGAAAAGTGAGAAACTACTTATTCATGTGGGGGATTGTTGGAATTAAATGAATAGCTTAAATATGTTTGCATTGAGAAGTGTGAGACATTAACTGCCTTGGAAGATGAATAGTCACACATAGTAGAATATAATAAACATCATATGTTTATGTAATACTATGTTGTCCCTTGTATATTTACTATGGAATGAAGAGAGACAATAGAGCAGGCCGTCCTGGAGAGTGGTGCAATGCATCCCCCGCATGTGCGCACCCGCGACCAAGCCTGCACGCACACTGCGTCCGCACCCGCGCCCGCGGTGTTGTCAAATGAGCGTTTAAGCATATTAGAGGCACTTAGCACTTTGCAATTGGCTATTGGCAATGGCTTGGCTTGGTTGTTCAGATCAGAATTTTTTTTGTTCCAAATTTGCTCCTAACAGTAAAATCAAAATGGTCATGTCAATTGGTAAAGGGTCATAACATTTTCAACAATCATAACCGTTCAAACAGACACCTCCATCCGAATAAGCACCTTCCCGTGCCTATACATAGGTGGAATGTAAATCAGAAAAACATAAAATAATTTTCTGCATTTCTTTCTCCTCCAAACTTTGTTCTTAATATCCTCTCTTTAGTTCTTCGTTGCTCTTCAATTGCCAGCGCAACACTACAGGGATTAGTGTGTTTCATCTTAGGAAGTGACCCTTCAGCGTCACTAAGGGAGAAATTCTGTTTCAAGGATACAGTTTCAATGGACTCGGAAAAAATTCAACGATAATCTGTTTAACAGTAATGCACATATTTGCAACAGTTTAATCAACATAATTGCAACATTTTCGTAATGCTTTTGTAACGTTACTGTACTAATCTCTATATATAGTTTAGTAACGCTTTTCTACCGTTACTGAAATAACTATATCGTAACACCTTTCTGACGTTACGAACAATAGAAGATATGCGGAGCGGATGCTGTGCTATGATAGGGCAAGTAGCTCGAGGTGGAAGAATGGAAAGGGTGCTTCTAAAACTAGGAAATGCATATCATAATTTAGTATGAGGTAAAGAGGAACTGCTAGCCCAAGGTTTGTGGCATTGTTATGAATCCAGTGGAGCATCCTCATGGTGGTGATAACCATCAACACATTGGGCATGCTTCTGAGAAGATAAAATGACATATATTAAAATGAATTTAAAAATGATCTATGGCAGAAAAGACAGGTAGTAGTTACCAATAACATTTCTTTAATATCAGAAACAATACTTAAAAGAGTCTGCGGAGCACACAGATATACATCATGATAAACTTTATATGAGTAAGTTGAATTATTTAAATGGATTATCTCGTCTGATAGAGATGAAATAATAAGCTATTTTATGCCAGGCACAGATTATGTAGTACATTCCTTGATAACATCCATAGCAAGCGATCGAGCGTTGAGAGAAAAGTCCTATTGTTTCAGGAGAATAATGAATTAAAATGGCACACAAAAGAGACATAGGGTGTAAATTATCTTAAAAAAATATGAATCCGAAGTCGGGAGGACATATAGTACTTTCTCGTCCAAATGGTGAAAATATAGTACAAAAGAGCTTCCATGGCGTAGGTATGTCATCATTGCCCTTAAGAATATCGACCATGACACAGTGATGATCATCCTAAAGAGTATCTTAATTTGATGAGAAAGATTATTGTCGATATTCTTAAGGACAACGATGACATACCTATGCCATAGAAGTTCTTTAAGTACTATACTTTCACGATTAGGCCGGGAAAGAACTATATATCCTCCCGACTTCGGATTCATATTTTGACAATTTAATTTACACTTTATGTCTCTTTTGTGTGCCCTTTTTAATTCATTATTCTCTTGAAACAATAGGACTTTCTCTCAATGCTCAATCGCTTGCTATGGATGCTATCAAGGAATGTACTACAAAATTTGAGCTTGGCATAAAGCAGCATATTATTTCATCTCTATCAGACGGGATAATCCGTTTAAATAATTGAACTTACTCACATGAAGTTTTTCATGATGTATATCAGTGTGCCCGCAGACTCTTTTGAGCATTGTTCCAGATATTAAAGAAATGTTATTGGTAAGCACTACATGTCCTTTCTGCCATAGGTCGTTCTTAAATTCATTTTAACATATGCCATTTATTTTCTCAGATTTGTGCTATCAGCTTCCAAGGACTGACATCGTATTAGCCAGGCTGCTGCTTCTACTGCTAAGGCTGATAAGTTAACTAATCTTCGACCCACTTCCTTTATTTTTCTTTGGATAAAAATTAAATTTATTTTAAGTTAGTGTGGTTCCTTTTACATGAAAGGTTTATGTGGCTACTAATGAAATAATAAAAGTTGCAGCTTCCTAATTGTTGTTAGAAATTTGATGAACCTAATTATAAATTACCGAATTCACACAGTCGCATTTATTTCTATCTATCTTGTACTTTATTTACTTCTATTTTAATGAATCAAGTAGTTTATTTTATTTCATCTTGCCAACTTAATTATCTTCTGACACTGATGTAAAACAGAAAAAGTTCCATCATATTGAATGAAACAACTAATTATGATCCAAAATTTTAATACCAACCATATATAGATCAGAGATTCCTAAGTCCCTTTAATTATTTCTGCTTTCTTAATACAACTCAATCCTATGTAGCTTGACCAATATATTTTTACATCTTCTTTATATTTTATCAAAGTTGCTATATAATAACTCACATTGACAGATGGGAGACTAAAGTATATTGAAAATAATCAGTATTTTTTAAACTTATGCACCTAAGCATAACCGAGCACTTTTATCAACTTAAACGATTATGATTTTTATCATAGTGCATACAGTTGGGCAATTTTACTTTAATGCAACATTTAAAATGTCTAATAAAATGACATCTTATTCGATGGGACGGTGAGTGCGTATAAATAATTATTTGTCTAATAAGTGACCCACAATGCATATTACAGGTCTACTATGCAGATGATTGAAAAGAATTCACTATATGAAATCTACGAGGGACACCTTATGGAATTTGGTTACTCCTACTTTGTTAATCTGCTATCTAATACATAGCACATTCTCTTATTGTTTGTATTTACACCCAAAAGTTTTAACTATGTGCCTAATATTATTACTCAAGTGAAAAGGAGATAGAAAAATACTATGTTATTTCTAAGCCCAGGGAATGAGAATAAGGTATGCAAGCTAGTAAAATCACTTTATGACCTTAAACAAGTGCCAAAACAATGGCATGGGAAATTTGATCAAACTATGTTATTAAATGGATTCAAAATAATTGAATCAAATAAATGCGTCTATATGAAACATATAGATATTGGATATGTCATTATTTTCCTTTATGTTGATGATTTATTGATCCTAGGAAATAGTAAGGACGTGCAAAAAAATCTACGAAGGATATGTTATCCTCTAGATTCGTCATTAAAGGCTTAAGAGCGGCTTATGTAATCTTGGGTGTAAAAATCATGAAGGCGTCACAAGGATATGCATTGTCTCAGTCACATTACATTGCCAAAATACTTGAAAGGTTCAAGCATCATAATATAACTATTGCAAAATCACCTATAGATTTGAACCGAAATTGGGTAAAGAACACTGGTGATGGTATATATCAGCTTGAGTATTCTCGAATACTAGGAAGTATTATGTATGTCATGAACTACACTAAGCCTGATATTGCATACGTTGTATGCAAAATGAGTAGATGTACCAGCAATCCTGGTGAAAATCATTAGAAAGTAATAATCAGAGTTCTAGGATATCTAAAGTATACAGAGAATTATGTTTTGTAATATGAAAATTATCATTTAGTAGTAGAAGGATACGGTGATGCATATTGGATAACTGGTTTAGATAACACAAAATCCACAAGTGGATATGTGTTTACGTTAGGAAATGGAGCAATTTCATGGAAGTCATCCAAACAGATTTGCATTGCAAGGTCAACAATGGAATCAGTGTTTATTACTCTAGATATAGCCGCGGAAGAAGCAGACCGGCTTCCGAGCTTTTTGGAAGACATTCCAAATTAGGAAAAACCGGTACCACCAATATGTATACACTGTGATAGTCAATCAGCTATTAGAAGAGATAATAGTAGACTATACAATAGTAAATCTAGACATATTCGTCGTAGACATAAAATGGTAAGACAACTTCTCTCTAATGAACTTATCACTATAGATTATGTAAAGTCAAAGGACAACATTATGGATCCACTAACTATAAGCTTGCCTAGGGAAGAAAGTACAAACCTTATCAATCAGAATGGGCTTAAGACTTATAAATTAAAAGTTTTCCTCAATGGAAATCCAACCTAGCTGACTGAAGATCACAAGATCTAGGTTCAAAGGGACAACCCGGTTGAGAGTAGAATTTAGTAGCACTGAAAGATATATTTCAACCAATCCTAAGATAAGTCAATGCACAACCCGTCGGATAGTAGGATAAGCTTAGCTTTTAATGATGTCTATACTATGGAATTATAAAGAACCAAGTGGAGTATTGCGGGATACTTTTTATAGAATCACCTATGTTAGTGCGAAGGCGCCACTTCAAGAAGAATTGTGAGGTCAAATTCTTCAAGAACTCATGAGACCAAGCTGTTGTTGATGGAAAAAACGAACACAGCCAGAGAACCAAGGTTTAAGAAACATTTATTGTGTGTTATCTTTATAAACTTACACAAAAGGCTTATTGTTCAAAGGCATTCTAGTCCACTGATTCGTTAGTAGGTTATAAAGCTAAATGCACTAGGAAAGTTTAAGGCCTTGTGCTACTTTAACCGATATGATAAATGTTTCATGAAATTAAGAATAAGTGAGAAACTACTCATTCACACGAGGGATTGTTGGAATTAAATGAATAGTTTAAATAGATTTGCGTTGAGAAGTGTGAGACATTAAATGCTTTGGAAGATGAATAGTCCCACATAGTAGAATATAATAAACATCATGTGTTTATATAGTACTATGTGTTCCCTGGTATATTTACTATGGAATGACGAAAGACAATAGAGCAGGTCGTCCTAGAGGGTGGTGCAACGCACTACCTGCATGTGCGCGCCTGTGCCCGAGCCTGCACGAACGCTTGCATCCGCAGCCGCACCCGCATCCACGGCATGGGCAAATGGGCGTTTGTGGCATATTAGAGGCATTTAGCACTTTGCAGTTGGCTGTTGGCGATGGCTTTGTTGTTCAGATCAGAAATTTTTTTCTTTCAAATCCTCTTCTAATAATAAAATGCAGTGGTCATATCAATTGGCAAAGTGTCATAACCTTTCCAACAGTCATAATCATTCAAACAGACACCTCCCCTCGAATAAGCACCTCCCTGTGCCTATATATAGGCAATGTAAATCAGAAAGACATAGAATAATTTTTTGCTTTTCTTTCTCCTCCAAACTCTATTCTTAACATCCTCTCTTGAGTTCGTCATTGCTCTGCAATTGCCAGCTCAACACTGCAGAGATCGGTCTGTTTCATCTTGGGAAGCGACCCTTCAGCGTCAATCAGGGAGCAATTTTGTTTCAATGATACAGTTTCACTGGACTCGGACAAAATTCAACGGTAATCTGTTTACCGGTATTGCATATAGTTTTGATAGTTTTACAACATAATTGCAACGTTTTCGTAATGCTTTTCTATCGTTACTGTACTAATCTCTATATACAGTTTAGTAACGCTTTTCTGCCATTACAAAAATAACATTTTTGTAACACCTTTCTGACATTACGAACAATAGAAGATATGCCGAGCGGACGTTGTGCTATGATAGGGCAAGTAGCTGGAGGTGGAAGAATAAAAAATTTGCTTCTGAAACCAGGAAATGCACATCATAATTAAGTGCAAGATGAAGAGGAACTGCTAGCCGATTGTTTGTGGTGTTGTTATGAATCCAGTGGAGCATCCTCATGGTGGCGATAACCATCAACACGTTGGGCATGCTTCTGAGAAGATAAAATGGCATATATTAAAATGAATTTAAAAATGATCTATGGCAGAAAAGATAGGTAGTAGTTACCAATAACATTTCTTTAATATCTGGAACAATACTTAAAAGGGTCTACGGAGCAGACTAATATTCATCTTAAAAAACTTTATGTGAGTAAGTTGAATTATTTAAACGGATTATCCCGTCTGATAGAGATGAAATAATAAGCTGTTTTATGCCAGGCTCAAATTTTGTAGTACGTTCCTTGATAACATCCATAGCAAGCGATCGAGCGTTGAGAGAAAACTCCTATTGTTTCAAGAGAATAATGAATTAAAAGGGCACACAAAAGAGACATAGAGTGTAAATTATCTTGTCAAAATATGAATCTGAAGTCGGGAGGACATACAGTGCTTTCTCGGCCTAATGGTGAAAGTACAGTACATAAGTGCTTCTATGGCATAGGTACGTCATCGTTATCCTTAAGAATATTGACTATAACATAGTTATGAACATCCTAAAGATGTTCTTAATTTGATGAGAAAAATTATGGTCGATATTCTTAAGGATAACGATGACATACCTATGCCACAGAAGCTCTTAAGTACTGTACTTTCACGATTAGGCTGAGAAAGAACTGTATGTCCTCCCTACTTCGGATTCACATTTTGACAACTTAATTTACACTTTATGTCTCTTTTGTGTGCCCTTTTAATTCATTATTCTCTTGGAACGATATGATTTTTCTCTCAGCGTTCGATCGCTTGCTATGGATGTTATCAAGGAATGTACTACAAAATTTTCGCCTGCCATAAAGCAGCTTGTTATTTCATCTCTATCAGACGGGATAATCCGTTTAAATAATTCAACTTACTCACATGAAGTTTTTCATGATGTATATAAGTGTGCTCCGTTTACTCTTTTAAGCATTGTTTCAGATATTAAAGAAATGTTATTAGTAACTACTACCTGTCTTTTCTGCCATAGGTCATTTTTAAATTTATTTTAATATATGCCGTTTTATCTTCTCTTATAAATGCTATCTGCTTCCAAGGACTGACATCGTATTAGCCAGGCTGTTGCTTCTGCTGCTAAGGCTGATAAGTGAATTGATCTTCAACTCACTTCCTTTATTTTTCTTCGGTTTTAAATTAAATTTATTTTAAGTTAGTGTGGTTCCTTTGCCAAGAAAGCTTTATGTGGCTACAAATGAAATAATAAATGTTGCATCTTCCTAATTGTTGTTAGAAATTAGATGTAACCTATTTATAAATTACTGAACTCACATGGTCGCATTTATTTCTATATATCTTGTATTTATTTACGTATATTTTAATGAATCAAGCAGTTTACTTTATTTCATCTTGCCAACTTAACTATCTTCTGTTATATACTGATATAAAACAGAAAAGGTTCCATTATATTGAATGAAACAACTAACTATGATCCAAAATTTTAATACTAACCATATATAGATCGGAGATTCCTTAGTCCCTTTAGGTATTTCTGCATTCTTAATACAAGTCAATCCCATGTTGTTGGACCAAAATATGTTTTTACATCTTCTTTATATTTTATCAAAGTTGCTATATAATAACTCCCATTGACGGATGGGAGACAAAAGTATATTGAAAAATAATCAGTATTTTTTAAACTTATGCACCTAAGCATAAGCGAGCACTTTATCAACGATTATGATTTTTATCGTAGTGCATAAAGTTGGGAAATTTTACTTTAATGCAACATTTCAAATGTCTAATAAAATGAATATTAGAATTCTCAAAATAAGAGTGAATGAGATATGTCCCACATCGCCAAAAATAAGTCAATTTTCTGGTTTATATAGTACACTCTCAATCTCTATATTGGCCCTTAGGATTAGGTAATTTTGTGCGAGAGGGATGACCTATACGGCCATGGACTAACACGCGCACTCCGCCGCCCGCCGGTCCGACCGACCGAATCCGGTCGGGTGCGGGTCAAATAAGAGTGGACCGTGTTATATTTTTGCCGTACAGAATTGAACGGTTTTCTACTGTTTAAAATTCAAGTAGAAGCGACTAGTGGATTGGACGCGACTGTTGCAAACCACAACAGTTTCTGGCCGTTGCAAATGAAGAGATGCGACTATTGCAAACCGCAACAGTTTCTGGCCGTTGCAAGCGAAGAGGTGCGACTGTTGCAAACAACAACAGTTTTCGGCCGTTGCAAACGAAGAGGCGCGACTGTTGTGAACCGCAACAGTTTTCGGCCGTTGCAAACGAAGAGGTGCGACTATTGCGAACAGTGACGTTTTTGGCATTGCAAATGAAGGGATGCTACTTTTCTAAACGGGTGTAGCCGTTGAAAATTCGGCGATAAATAAGGAGGAAACTCGATCACTTTCCTCACTCAGTTAATTCCGAATTTTCTCTTCTTCCTCTTCGTTTTTTAATATCTACAATCCGTGTGATTTTGCGTATCACACAGAAGATCATACACATCACAATCTCGAGCAGATCATGTGCGTTGTATCTTGGAAGACTTTGAATAAAGTCATAAGGAAATTGTTACGGCAAGCCTCGGATGTAATTTCCTTCTTCAGCCCGTTAGATTTCCCGTTGATTTACACACACACACACACACATATATATATCATTTTCGTTTCTGCGTTGCACTTTTTCTTTAAATAGTATAACGTTTGAGTTATCTCTATAGTTATTATTGCTATAGTTGTTAGGTTGTTGTTGTAATTAATCACAACATACTTATTGTTAAAATAACTAATATAGAATTCTGAAGTAGTGGAAATCTGAGTTGTAAACTTATGAGACAAGTTTATTATTGATTAATCCATGTTTTGGTATACTAGACATATATCATCTTAAGACTTTCCTGTTTTCGCTAAAACAAAGATGGCAACAGTTAAACTATCAACAAAGGCTGCTACTCCCAACAGGCCTGATCCGTTCAAAGGAGATGGTGATAACTTTATAACATGGCAAAATCAAATGCTATTTTATCTCACCACACTCGGTCTGCAATGGTTTCTCGAGGAGGAGGAACGATTCCTACACTAGGAGAGGAATCAAATGTTGATACGTCGGAGCATTTCGATTTTCTATGTAGACACTATATTCTAAATTGTCTCGACAAGGTGTTATACAAAGTAATTCAGCCTCTGAAGACAGCAAAAGCACTCTGGAATGCACTTGCCACGAAGTATAAGATGCAGAATATCAATATTAATAAATTCATTATAGACAAATTCATGGACTACAAGATGGTTGACTCGAAACCGGTGATTGCTCGACTGTATGAACTGTAGATCATCATTCATGAACTCGAAGCGGAAGGTCATAAGGTTGGAGAATCGTTTTTGGTTGAAGCGATCACGGGAAAACTTCCGCCGTCATGGAGAGTTACTGCAACTATCTAAAGCATAAGAAGAAGGAAATCCCATCACAGGATCTCATAGTCCGACTAAAAATTGAGGCAGATAACCGTGGAGTTACAAAACCAAGCGAGGAGGCATTTGTGGCTGAAAGGTCAAAGACTAAAAACAAAAAGAAGAATTTTCAGAAGAAAAGGAAAGCTCCAGACAACAAACCAAAGACAACAAACAAACCAAAAAGTTTAATGGCGAGTGTTGGGTTTGTGAAAAGGTTGGACATGCCGCTAGGGATTGCAGATACAAAAAGGAACGCAACAAAGAGGCAAATATAGTAGAAAGCATGGAAGTAGACGAGTCCAACTTCTCGGCAGTTGCATCTGAATGCAATGTGGTTCAGAATCCTAACCAATGGTGGGTAGACACAGGCGCTACTCGTCATGTATGCTCCAACAAATTCATGTTTTCTACATACCAGAAATTCGATCACGAAGAAAAAGTCTATATCGGTAATTCTACATTATCCATGATCGAAGGCAGTGGCACGGTAATCCTTATGTTTACTTCTAGAAAAACTATCAAGTTGAATGATGTGCTCCACGTTTCAAACATACGCAAGAATCTCATCTCTAATGCAGTACTATCGAAGAAAGGATTCAAAATGGTGTTTGACTCAGACAAGATGGTTCTGTCCAAAGCTAGTATGTATATCGAAAGGGGATATTTTTGTGATAGCCAATTTAAGGCAAATGTAGCAATTATCGGCAATAAAACTATGTATTCTGATTGTGCTATTAATAAAATTTAAGTTTCTTACTTGCTTGAGCAATAAATTTTACTATGGCATGATAAATTCAGATACATAAATTTTCGAAAAATGAAAACATTATCAAACTTGGGATTAATTTCGAAATTCCAAGTAGATAAGAACTACAAATGTGAGACATGTGTAGAAGCAAAAATGGTTAAAAAACCATTTCGATCTGTTGATAGAAGCACCAAACCACTAGGTTTGGTTCATACAGATTTTTGTGATTTATAAATCGTTACCTACAAGAGGTGGGAAAAAGTACTTTATCACGTTTATTGACGATTATACGCGATATTTCTATGTATATCTTTTGAATAGTAAAGATGAAGCAATTACATCATTTATAAAGTATAATGTTGAGGTAGAAAATCTGTTAAATAAAAAGATCAAGATATTGAGATCTGATCGAGGTGGAGAATATGAATCACCATTTGAAAAGTTCTGGGCCGAAAATGGTATAATTCATCAAACAACAGCTCCATATTCACCACCAAAAAATTGTGTAGCCAAGAGGAAGAACAAAACGTTAAAAGACATGATTAATGCCATGCTTTTAACCTCTGGTCTACCGAAGAACTTGTGGGGGGAAGCCTTAAATATGTCTAATCACATATTAAACAAAGTCCCTCACAATAAAACAAAAACAATTCCATATGAGATCTGGAAAGGACATAAACCAGGCTTTAAATATGTCAAAGTGCATGGGTGCTTGGCAAAAGTTTCAGTTCTGCCTCCCAAGAGAGTCAAACTTGGACCAAAAACAGTAGATTGTTACTATCTAGGGCCAGCCCAAAATAGTAGTGCCTATATATTTTTGGTATTCAAGTCTGATATAGCTGATATTCATGTAAATACAATCATGGAATCTAGAGATGCCTTATTCTTTGAAGACATGTTTCCGCACAAAAGGAATGAAGGGAACAATGTCCCTAAAAGGACAAGAGAAGAATCAAGCAATTCACATGAAGATTACACTCATCATGAGATTGAGGAAGTTGAACCAAGAAGAAGCGTAAGGGCTAGGACTTCCAAGACATTTGGTTCGGATTTTTTCACATACGTGTTAGAACACAAACCTCAAACGTACAAGGAAGCAATGTCATCTTCTGAATTTTCATGTTGGAAAGAAGCAATCCAAAGTGAAAGTGATTCAATTCTAAGTAATAAAACTTGGGAAATTTATGATATTCCACCTGGAATAAAACCTATTGGCTGTAAATGGATTTTCAAGAAGAAAATGAAAGAAGATGGCTCTATCGACAAGTATAAAGTCAGATTAGTAGCCAAATGATATCGTCAAAAAGGAGTAGACTTCTTTGATACCTATTCGCCGGTAATACGAATAACCTCTATAAGAATGCTAATAGAAATTGCATCGATCTATAATCTAGAAATTCATCAAATGGATGTAAAGACAGAGTTCTTAAATGGAGATCTCTATGAGGAGATCTACATGGAGCAACTGAAGGTTTTGTTTTCAAAGAAAATGAGAACAAAGTCTGCAGATTAGTAAAATCATTATACAGACTAAAATAAGCTCCAAAAAAATGGCATACAAAATTTAATAGTGCCATGATGAGAAATGGATTTCATATAAATGAATGCGATAAGTGTGTTTATTATAAACAAATTGGACAATTATATTTGATGATTTCTTATATGTAGACGATATGTTAATATTTGGTCTAAATACTCAGGTAATAGAGACTAAAAAGAAGATGTTAATTAGCAATTTCGTTATGAAAGACTTAGAAGTTGCAGATGTTATTTTGGGACAAAATAATAAGAATACCTAATGGAATTGAATTATCTCAGTCATACTATGTAGACAATGCGATGGAAAATTTTCAAAATTTTGGAACTAAAGGAGTAAGAACACCTTTTAATCCATCAGAAATACTTCATTAAAACACTAATGAGAGTGTAATGCAACTGGAATACTCTCGTGTAATAGGATGTCTCATTTATCTCATGAATTGCACAAGACTAGATATAGCTTATGCAGTAAGTCGACTGAGCAGGTATACAAGCAATCCAGGAAAGGAAAACTGGAAAGCACTAATGAGAGTGCTTGAATATTTAAAAAATACCACAAATTATTGATTACATCATGGAAAGTATCCCATCGTCTTGGAAGGATATAATGAGGCAAACTGGATTGCTGATTCATAGGAATCAAAATCAACGAGTGGTTAGGTATTGATCTTAGCAGGGGCAGTAGTGTCATGGAAATCTACTAAACAAACATGCATAGCTCGATCCATTATGGAATCGGAGTTCATCGCTTTAGATAAAGTAGGTGAAGAAGAAGAATAGCTTCGTCATTTTTAGACGATATTTCATTTTGGGCTAAACCTGTACCGGCCATATGTGTACACTATGATAACCAAGCTGCGCTAAGTGGAGCGCACAACTTTGTGTATAATGGAAAGTCACGACACATTCGTCGATGCCATAACACAGTTAGGCAGTTACTCTCAAATGGAACTATTTCCATAGATATGTGAGAACAAATGATAACCTAGCGGATCCATTTACTAAAGGTTTATCAAGAGAGAAAATTAACTGTGCATTGAGGGGAATGAGTTTAAAAACCTAAACCACCAAAAGTTGTCTTATACGAAAACCTATCATAACAACTAGAGATCCCACGGACTAGGATCAATAGGCAAACCACTTCTGAGTAACTCAAGACGTAATGCATTTGCTTGGACATAGTCCAACTCCATTCCTATGGTGCATAATATAAATGCATGCCTACAAAAGTATTAAAAGGATAAAACTATGTTTTTTTTAATGATGACCATATCTTGAATATAACAAGTGGGGTATATGTAGGATACTCTTAATGATTGCGATCACCTAGGTTAGTGTGAGCTGGGTCGGTTCTATGAGAATATTAAAAGCTTTTATTTTCTAAAAACACTTGCAAAACCAAAAATTGTTCAGGACCAAAATGAACACAACCAAGAGACTGGATGTGAAGGGAAATAATGCTCTGTAAAGCTTATTGGCTAGTTATACAATAACGGCTGATGATTCAAGATGAAATAATTCATCGATTAGCCAAGTATATCCGATAAGTTTTAACTAGGGAAAGTTCAAGGTGAAATATCTACTTATCCTCGATATAGCATTATTTTCATATGAACTGTGTGATATTACACTTTGTGTGGGAGAGACATATATCATCATTCATGTGGGGGATTGTTAGAATTCTCAAAATAAGAGTGAATGAGATATGTCCCACATCCCTAAAAATAAGTCAATTTTCTGGTTTATATAGTATACTCTCAATCTCTAAATTGGCCCTTAGGGTCGGGTAATTTTGTGCGAGGGGGAAGACCTATATGGCTAGGGACTAACACACGCGCGCGCATCGCCTCCCGTCCGACCAACCGAACCGGGCCGGGTCGGGTGCGGCTCTAATAAGAGTGAACCATGTTATATTTTTGCTGTACAAAATTGAACGGTTTTCTACGTTTTAAAATTCTAATAGAAGCGACTAGTGGATTGGACGCGACTGTTGCAAACCGCAACAGTTTCTGGCCGTTGCAAATGAAGAGACGCGACTGTTGCAAACCACAACAATTTCTGGCCGTTGCAAACGAAGAGGTGCGACTGTTGCGAACAACAACAGTTTTTGACCGTTGGAAACGAAGAGACGCGACCGTTGCGAACCGCAACAGTTTTCGACCGTTGCAAACGAAGAGGCACGACTGTTGCAAACAGTGATGCTTTTTGGCGTTGCAAATGAAGGGATGCTACTTTTCTCAATGGGTGTAGCCATTGGGAATTTGGCTATAAATAAGGAGGAAACCCGATCACTTTCCTTAGTTAAATAATTCTGAATTTTCTCTTCTTCCTCTTCGTTTCTTAATATCTACAATCCGTGTGCTTTTTCATATCACACAGAAGATGTAATAATTCATGGGTGTGGCCATTGTGACGGCAAGCCTCAGATGTAATTTCCTTCTTCAACCGATTAGATTTCTAGTTGATATATATATTTATATATATATATCATTTTCGTTTCTACGTTGTACAATTTCTTTATATAGTATAATGTTTGATTTATCGCTATAGTTGTTATTGCTATAGTTGTTGGTTTGTTGTGGTAATTAATTAGAACATACCTATGTTAAAATAACTAATACAGAATTCCAAAGTAGTGGAAATTTGAGTTGTAAACTTATGACACAAGTTTATTATTGATTAGTCTGTTTTCGTATACTAGATGTATATCTGGGAGGGTGAATGGGTATAAATAAGTATTTGTCTAATAAGTGACCCAGAATGCATATTACAGGTCTACTATGCAGATGATTGAAAAGATTTCACTATATGAAATCTACGAGGGACACCTTATGGAGTTTGGTTACTCCTACTTTGTTAATCTGCTATCTAATACATAGCACATTCTCTTATTGTCTGTATTTACACCCAAAAGTTTTAGCTATATGCCTAATATTATTACTCAAGTGAAACAGAGATAGAAAAAATACTATGTTATTCAAGTGGTACTACAGAGATAGAAACAACAATACTTTGCCGTTGAAAGATGATTATTTGATTATATTTATTTGTAACTTTGTATGTACTATTCATTCTCTTATATGATAATAAAGTAAATTACAACTTTGCAATTGCATTCTATATTAGAAAATGAAAAGCATACTAAAGTTCTTACAAGTTCTAAAATAAATAAATAAATAAGCCATGATATCTAGATGCAACTATGACTATGCAGGCCGAACAACTTAAGTTGTTTGATGAGTTTGAACACTGGTATATGATGCATGCAGCTATTATTTGTGTTAATGATTATCTTGTCAAATAGGATGACTATAACCATATGTAGAGGTCCATACATCAGATTTCAGCAATTCATGTATCTGTGGGTTCTAATTCTAAATTTCCCTATCCATTCACATTAATTTTATTGCTTTTACTTCTAGGATCATTACCGTGTGGATTATGCAATCAATGGGGCCAAGGTTAGTAGAAATTAATAATATCGAGGAATGGTACTTACCATCTACATATATTTCTTCATCAAAGCATCTCGGCTATTAATACACTTTTGAAGACTGGTCTGAGCCATACATCTTTAAGATGGGTATTGGGACAGATAGCTCATTATCATTCTATAGTACATTCTTTTGTTCATAGTGAAAATGTATATAAATACGCATTGCTATTGCATGCTCTGTAACGAATTCTGTATTGAAATCGTTTGATCAATAAAATTCATCTCTTCTTTCATCATCTCAACAATACAAAATTACTGTCAAAATCTTAATTTGGTAACAAAGCCAACTCAAGAATCTGCTTAACAGCAAAACAAAAGAGAAGAAGGAGGAATACAAAAATCATCAGATTATATCATCATCATCTGAGTTCTATCTCTTATCAGAGATTCAAGTCTCATCATCTAAGAGATTGATCCAGCATCAGAATCCTGTGCCACGCCAGCTTGCATTCTGGCTGCAGCAAGATTCAATACTGAATCTTAAAAGAAAGCAATCAAAATCTCAGAAACTGATCAAGAAAATCAAGAAAAAAGGCATCACAAAATAGTAAATTGCCATCCAAAAAGAAAACTCATCAGAAAGTTCATCACATAAAGTTTTCTTTGGTTGCAACTTACCAATTCTGCATAATTTCTGAATACTTGAATCCTATCCTTTGATCAAATTCTTTCCTGGTTTGTCATCTATTGTGATTGTTAAATCAGACTCATCATGGTTGAGGAAGACAATTCAGCCACGTCATCTAATCCAAATACATCTTCACTCTCTGACACAGCATAGAATCTAATCAAGACTGTGATAAGACCACAAAGCCAACTGGTAACAGTGCATCTAAATGAAGATAATTATCTTCTATGGAAACTTCAGGTGGAAACAATGATTTAGGGATATGGACTTGAGAGATACATTCTTGGAACCATACAGATTCCACCAATTTGCAACACTGAAAAAGAAAACAAGGTTGTCACTAATGAGGAGTACGTGAAATATTATAGACAAGATAGACTCATATGTTCTTGGTTGTTATCATCCATAAATGTAAGTCTTCTTCTATCACATGTAATAGGGTGTAAAACAGCCAATGAAATCTGGACTACCATTGGTAAAGTCTTTAATAGTCAATCTGCTGCTAAAGTAATGTTCTACAAAAAGAAGTTGCATAACATCAAGAAAGACAATCTCAACATGAGAGAATATCTATCAAAGATCAAGACAACTTGTGACTTGCTGGAAGTTGCAGGTCACAAGATCTCTGATTCTGAGAAAATAATGACAATACTAAATGGAAATGATGAATATGAAGCAGTTGTGGCAGTTATATCATCTCGCAAAGTTCTTCCATCAATATATGATGTTCACTCTGTGTTACTTACACATGAGGCAAGAATTGATAACAAAAAGGTTTATGAATCAGATTTCTCAGTGAATTATGTTGCCAATCACAAAGGGAAAGGACAAGCCAGCAACAAATCAAAACAATCAATACAAAGGGGTGGTTATTCTAATAGGTCTAGAGGAAGAGGCAGGTGGAATGGTAATAGCAGGCCTATGTGTCAGATCTGTGAAAAATTGGGACACACTGCAGCAAAATGCTACTTCAGGCTAAATCTGAATTATGTTCCAGGACAAAGTAACAACAATCAAAGAAATCAAAATTTCAGTGCAAATATGGCACAAGTTCAACATGTGACAAGCAACCTATCTGAAAACAAACATTAGCAAATTGAGATTGCAAAACCAGAACACATTCAAGATGAGGACTGTATCCAGATTCTGTAGCCACAAATCACATCACCAACAATTTAAGCAATCTAAATCTTGGGAACAAGGAATACAAAGGTATGAATTCTATACACATGGGTAATGGAAAATCAATTGCAATCACATACACTGGCAGTTCATACATCATGGGAAAAAGGCAATTATATTTGAATAATTTACTTAGAGTGCCACTAATTAGGAAAAATTTGCGAAGTGTGCCACAATTTGCAAAAGATAACAAAGTTTATTTCGAATTTTACCCACGTCACTGCCTAGTTAAGGATATCCTAACTAGAGATATTCTCTTGCAGGGTAAAGAATATAAAGGCCTGTACAAGTTCAGTGTGACTAATCCCAGAAAATCAGAGTCTAAAAGAATTTGGTGTAATAATTCTAAAATCAAAAAGGAAGAAAATTGTAATGTACTTGACATGTGGCATGTAAATTGGGGCATCCAAATACTGTAATTATAAAGCATATTTTGAATAACAACAACATTTCTTTCAAAGACATTACAATGCCATATATTTTCACATATTGTCAGATGGGAAAAGGTCATAAATTTCCATTCTTAAATTCTGAAACACATTACAACAAACCACTAGAACTAGTGGCTATTGATTTATGGGGGCCTGCACCACTGCACAGTGATTATGGCTATAAATACTACATATCCTTTGTTGATGCTTATTCTAGATATGTTTGGATATATTTTTTAAAGTCAAAGGATGAAACTTATAATGTTGTATTACAGTTTATATCTCAGGCAGAAAGATAAACAAATTGTTAAGTTAAAGTAATGCAATCTGATGGTGGAACAGAATACATGCCACTAAAGCAATATTTTCAGAGGAAAGGGATTGTTCATAAAACTACATGCCCCTACACTTCTGAACAAAATAGGCTAGTTGAAAGGAGACATGGACAAATTGTTGAGACCGGTCTCACTTTACTTGCACAAGCATCTTGCCTTTAAAATTTTGGCCAGATGCTTTTGCTACTACTGTATTTCTAATTAATAGACTACCATCAAAAATTCTGAAATTTAAGAGTCCAATAGAAATTCTGTTCAACATCAAACCAGACTATCAAAACTTGAGAATTTTGGTTGTCTATGTTTCCCTTATCTCAGGCCATACAATACTTATAAGTTAAATTTTAGGTCTTCCCCTTGTACCTTTATGGGTTACACTACTAATCAAAAGGGATATAAGTTCTTAGATAGCAATGGCAGGATTTTTATTTCAAGACATGTAGTGTTTAATGAAAAAGTTTTTCCTTTCATGAAATTAGAAATTAAAATGTCAAAGAAAATATATAATGCAAAAGATTCTCTACCTCCCATACCTGTCTTACCTGAGGCAGTGATACAAGTTTCCAAGACATCAACAGAAGTTGATGACAGTTCTCACACAAGTGAATCTGGCTCACAACACACTATGTCCAACTATGGACCAGGTCATGAGAAAATTGAGTCATCAAACACACCTGCACATGTGTCTCAACAGAGAGTGAGTTTAGATTCTACACAACAACAAATATTTGAAGGAACACAGACCGGCTATGATCATCAGCAACAAGAAGAAAACAGTCAACATCAACAAGTTCTCAGAACAGGTCATCAAATGATAACAAGGTCAAAAAGTGGGATATTCAAACCAAAGAACTACATTGCAATTTTAGATACTGAAGAGCCAAGCACTTATTACCAAGCAACGGAGAACAAAAATTGGAAATCAGCCATGTCAGAAGAATACAATGCTCTTATGAGAAACAAGACATGGGATCTTGTTCCTATACCCAAAAACAAAAAATATTGTGGGGGAGTAAAAGGACTTTTAAATTAAAGAAAAATGCTGATGATACAATTTCTAAGTACAAAGCAAGGCTAGTAGCTAAGGGATATTCACAACAGAGTGGGTTTGACTTTAATGAAACTTTTTCACCTGTTGTGAAACCCACTATTATAAGAACTGTTATTACCATTGCTTTGTACAGAAATTGGAACATTAAACAAATTGACGTGAATAATGCCTTTCTGAATAGTGTTTTGCAGGAAGAGGTGTATATGGAACAACCACAAGGATTCATACAGAAAGGAAAAGAGAATCTAGTCTGCAAATTAAACAAAGCTATCTATGGGCTGAAACAGGCCCCAAGGGTGTGGTTTGAAAAGCTTACGGAGACTCTCACTAGACTAGGCTACAATGCTTCAAAATCTGACAACTCTTTGTTCACTAAATTCAGTAATAACATAATTATTTATGTACTTATATATGTTGATGATTTTATCATTACAAGTAATAATAAAGAGGAGATTGACAATCAGATAAACTATCTTAATCAGAAATTCTTAGTCAAAGATCTTGGTGACTTAAACTACTTTCTTGGAGTTAAGGTCAAAAGATATTCAAACTCTTTTATACAGCTAAGTCAGAGAAAGTACATCACTGAAATCTTAAATAGAGCAAAAATGAATCAAGCAAATCCTATTTCCACTCCTATGGTCAGCAATGTACATGTCTCTAAATACAAAGGTGAAGCAATAACCAATGACAAACAATACATAAGAATTGTTGGAGCATTACAGTATGCAATTATTACAAGACCTGAAATTGCCTACAGTGTCAACAAAGTCAATCAATTCATGCAAAAACCAACAGATGAACACTGGAAAATGGTAAAGAGAATTTTAAGATATCTCAGAGGAAAATTGACTTTGGTCTAACACTGGAAACATGTAAATGCATCAACATTACTGGATATGCAGATGCTGATTGGACATCTGATCCTGATGACAGGAAATCTACAACAGGCTATTGCATATTTTTAGACAACAATCCTATATCATGGTGCTCAAAAAAATAGAATACTGTTTCAAGGTCAAGTACAAAAGCTGAATATAGAAGTGTAGCCAATGCTACAGCAGAAGTAATGTGGATTCAGTCTCTACTTAGTGAATTGCAAATGAAGCCTAACAGAAAATCAATTATATGGTATGACAATCTCAGCACAGTTCATCTAACTGCCAATCCGATACTACATTCAAGAACAAAGCACATCGAATTGGATCTATATTTCGTGCATGAGCAAGTAGCAAAAGGAGAGTTGGAAATAAACCACGTACTTTCTACTTACCAAGTACCAGACATATTAACCAAACCTTTATCCAAGATAAACTTCACTTGCCTCAGAGAGAAACTGAAGGTGAGTAAGTTACAAGGCAGCGCGGACGAAAGAGTCTCCATAGAAGATATTACTAGTAATTGTTCTTTCCAACCTGCAGCTCTCAATCAAACTGGCCTCAGAGAGAAACTGAAGGCAACGGATAACTTACAAGACAGCAGAACGTCTGCAGACAAAAGTGTCTCTACAGAGGACACAACCATGAATCATTCTTTTCAGCTTGCAGTTCTCGATCAAACTGATTGACGAGAGTATCGACCTCATCTCTCTTAGTTAAGAGAAATAAAATCGAGGATATCAACTCATGGATATTATCTCCAAGTCTGAGACCGAAGACTAATTCATTCAAAAGAGTGTATCAGATCTACATGGAAGATCTAGATCCAGATTCAGATTCATTGGCAATTTTGAAGAATATAGTTTTCTTTTTGAAATCGCTCTCGAGAGAGGAACGAAAAGGGAAATTTCTCAGACCCTAGCTATTGAAGGGTTTGCGGGGGAGTATTGAGGAATGGTATTTACCATCTGCATATATTTCTTCATCAAACCATCTCAGCTGTTAATACACTTTCAAAGGCTGATCAGAGCCATACATCTTTAAGATGGATTATTGGGCCAGATAGCCCATTATCATTCTGCATTACATTCTTTTGTTCAGAGTGAAACTGTATATAAATATGCATTGCTATTACATGCTCTATAACGAATTCTGCATTGAAATCTTTGATCAATAAAATTCATCTCTTCTTTCATCATCTCAACAATACAAAATTACCGTCAATCTTAATTAATAATAAGTTCGTGATATCACAAAATTTTAATTGATTGAAATAAATTTATGTTCAAATGGTTCAAGTTTTATTTCTGCTCTCTTGTGGTGAAGGCTAGAGGCCTAAAGATTTTATCATGGAAAATTGTTTTAAAAACAGAATGGAGCTGTAACGACCCGTACTTTTTGGTTTCGAATTTGAATATTTAATCTATTTAAATATTCGGATTTGAATTAAATTATAATAGATCTATGTTTTAAATTTAGATTTGATTTTTGATGACCTATTTTTAAATTAATTTATCGGGTTTTTTCATAATTTTTAATTTGAAAAATAAAAATATTTTCTTTTAACATTTTTTAGGCAAACGTCGGTGCTTTTGAAATTTTACGGAATAAATTAATTTGTTTCTATTTTACTGTTGTGTGATCATCTCAATTGTTGAGTGAGATCATATTTTTATTTTCGTCATTCGTCGCTCGTACGCGAACGTGATGGTGTACCGTCTTACCCCAAAACTTTTAAATATTAAAAGTTTAAACACTAAATATCATTCTGGTCCTTCCTCTGTATTGCACTAAGTGTTCATGTGCTCTGCATTTAGTAGTTGGTGCCTCTTTCCTTAGCAATTAAGACATCTATTGCCTGTGTATACACTTTTTCTATTTTTCACTTTGATACATCATGAAAACAAAATGCACTCATGAAAATAAAATGGAGACTACATTCCCCTGTACACAAAATATGAACACACAGGCAAAACAATATATATTTTTGGTCTACTGCATACTTTCAAAAAACTTTTCATTCTACTTCTCTCCAAATGCTCATGAACACAGATCCACATTTTCCCATCTCCCGTTCATTTGTACACATGCAGCAAACTCTTTCCCATCTCAGTTTCCATTCTTTTGTTCACTACAACATATACACAGCTTGCATAAAAGAAATACTCAAAGCACGCTTCTACAATTCTTCTCCTTCTTTCTTTATTTATATATTTATGTATGGCCGAGTGTATGAATATATGGGTATGGCGAGTTGGAAGGAATGGGGAAGAAGATGAAGGCGATCATGCATGTTCCATGCGTCAGCAAGTAGAAAATGGTGGAGGAAGAGGATTGTGTGGGTTTGTTTGGTTGGGCTTTGTGGGCTTTACTATGGCTATACATGGGGAAGGGTAGTGTGTAAACGTGTGTATCGGAAGATTGAAAAAAAAATCGAAAGTTAGAACGGCGTTGTGTGCATGGAAACGTGAATGGAAGAACGTGTGCATGGGAAGAAAGAAAGAAAGAAATGGAGGAAGAAGGGGAGTGTGTGGGTTGCAGGGATGTTTGGGATTTAGGCCTATTTGGTTATGGGCGAGCTTATATATAAGTTAAGTTATATTTAGTTAATTCGTTTATTTAGTTAAGTTTTATTTTAGTTTAAGTAAATAAATTAGTTAGTTTAGTTTAAATTAACCTGAGATGATGGCTGTAACAATCTGAGCTTTCGGATTTGCATGATATCTGGGCTAGGTATATTCAGTGATTGGGCTTGCCTGGTTCGGGGACAAGGATATTGTTTAAGTAACTTTAGAAATTAATTTAGTTAAGAGTTCAAAACTTTGAAAACTGATAACTTGTTCATAGGATAGGAAGTCCATTTAACCCGCGGCCTTCGACGTTATATCCGTATAAACGAATATAACACACTAGTGTAGTTTATTAATATGTTTAAAGAAGTATAAAATATTGATAAAATATCAGTCACATTTTTTAGCAGAATAAATTCACATTCTTCTATTATAAACTGTGTCATTTTATTATTATTCGATAATTAATCTGTTTGATATTGATTGTTAATTATTTAATAAATAAATGTGTTGCTAGTTATTATTGTTGTTGATTGATTGTTTGTTTGTTTGGATTGCGCTCGGCCGATTGATTGTTGACTTTGCTCAATCAGTTATAAGCAATTAATTATCCATATGCATAGACTGGGTAGAAAATAATTATAAGCTAACACCATGTGATTTATTTCACGATTTGACTATAAGGTGCGGTAATGTGTGGTTCACATCAATTTAATGAATTACTTTGAAAATTAATTTTCAAGTTGAAATGTTTTCCTTAAAAGGAGTAACAGAGAGATATCTGAGAATAAATATTTAGAACTGATTTTATATAGAAGTAATTTATATAAAGAATCGTTTTATAAAAATGATTTATAAAACAGAAAAAATTTGTAGGCCTAAACCCGATGGCTTTAAGATGAGTTTTGAAGTTTTAAGAATGGAAATTATTATAGATTTGAAGTATTTGTAATTATTAGTACAAATGATATTTGCCACTTCGGGATATAGTGATTTGTTATGTTACCAAAGATTCAGGTAACCCATAATCTACGAAACGTATGGACAAAGGAGGTGCAGATGTTCTGTAGCCTCGGTGTAGTCTGCTCTTGAAATAAAGGGATACACCAATCTATTATTTATTCGAAAGACTAGACTCAAGGGCCTGGTTATAACTAGAAGCAGCCTGAGACTTGGTAGCATATAGTTTTGTATGCTTTATATTGGTATCGTTGCAAAAGGTGATTTGTTTTCAGATCCCGAGACGTAAAAGACTAGTTTAAATACAAAAGATATATGTATTTCAAAAGTTTTGAAATAAGAATTCAGGGACAAAGTCCATAGAGATAATTTCTTTAAAGTTAGTTAGATTTGAAAATCTAAATGTAAAGATTAAGGCTAAATGAGTAGTTTTGAGAATTGTATATTGTTTATTCATCGTAGGCTTCAAGAGTTCTGTTTGCAGTTGGAGAACTACGTTGGCTTGATTCTGTGTCTAATTGGGTACCCAATTAGATATGAGCATGTAGGCAGTCACAAGCGTTAGTGATGCAACACCAATAATAACATAAAATTTTTTGTTTATTTTTTGCAATATATCATGTGCTGTTGTATCTTTTCTGCTTACTATTTTATTTCACATTTATATTGTTTATTGAGTTCGCAGTTAAGGATATTGATATTTCTCATCAGAGTTGTGCAGCGATAGATTTAATTACAGCATTATTTTTAGTATTTGATTTTGAAATTGTATTAAAGCACACTTTAGATTACTTTGAGAACTTGTATAATTGAAATTCGTATCCTATACATTTAGTAATGTCAAATATTGTATATTAAGTTGACGGTTTTCATTCGTACTTTTAGAATGGACGTGTTTTTCAGAGATTTTTACTGGTCCGAAAACATAGGTCGTTATAGGAGCACCAAATTGATGGTAAATTAATCCTCACAAATTAATATCTTATTTATTTTTATTAAGGTATTAAAGAATTTTTATTTAAGCTTTAATGTTGATATGATTTTACTATAAATTTAGGACACATTTGGCAGCCTATATTTCTTGTATCTTCAAATGTAGCAGCCATACTCCTACATTTTGGATACTCAGAAAGAAGATACTTCTATTTATTTCCTTTCTAATGGTTAAGATATTTTAGTGGACTTTGGTTATGTTGACTCTATTCTTGTTGGTGCTATATATGACTAATCTATGTGGCTAGTAAAAATCTTTATAACTTTATTCAGGATGAGAAGATATGAGAGAAAGCATAATAACATTTTACTATAGGAATTAATGATGCTTCATGTAACTCTATTCTTGCTGGTGGTACCTCCGACTAATCTATATGGCTAGTAATTTTTTTTTTACTTTTTACTATAGGCTTTCCATATCAGTCTATGTGCTGACGCTTCACGTACCACTTTCACTCCACCCTATGTTTGGTTGATAATAAACGGATGGTTGTTCGTATATACTTAATTTAGTCTACGTCATGAATGGCTCCAGGCTCACTATATCACAATATATATTGATTATGTTTTGTCATTCAGTTAACCATAGGTCTGCCTATTTTATTTGTGTAAAAAAATTTATTCATTAATATTTTATTGTTTAATTTTGTTTCAGTGGTTGACTTGATTTATGACATATTATAAAAGTAATAAATGAAGCTTAGAACAATAGTATGAGTGGTTTTACTTCTTTAAGAAACTTATCATCAAAGCCAATGTCAATATACTTTTCTTGCTTAAGAGATCCATATTCGTTGATCACTCAACTTTAAAGTGGATTCACTTGGACAGAACTTTATTTTCCTTTGACATGTTGATAAGAGTTAGCTTGCACCATCCGTATCCATGAACAAGCCGTTAAATAGGCAGTTTTAAAAAAAATGTAACAACATCATGGATGTGTCCTTGCAATACTTTTGGCCAAATATCTACACACATATGTGTGTGTGCATGATTTGCAAACATAAGCCAAAAATGTTTTTTTACAGTACTTGATCCTATATACATGCATTTCTGGTTTGCATGTTTTGTTCATGCTAGATCCATAATGTAACAACCCGCATATTTTACGACTGAATATTTAAATATTTTATTTAAATATTTTATCGTTAGTCGGATTTTAGTCCGAAAAGTTACTTTTTGCATACGGTCGAATTAGGACTTGGAACCACTTCCGTTGAGTTCATAACACCGTTTGCGATCTTTTTGAGTATAAACTTTGATACGTTTGGAGTTAGAGGAATTTTGCCACCTTTTCACTTTGGGCTTTGGGTTTGGTTTAGCACATTAGCCTAAACTATTAACTCTAGCTCAACCCCCTTCCCTTCATAACTTTATTTTCATTTCCTAACACTCAAGCTTCATCAAAAATGGAGGGAGGAATTGGAAATTAAAACTCCAAGCTCTAGTTCATTTGAAAATCCAACATCTAACTCCAAATTCAAAGAGAAACCATTGATTCTTCCTTTGCTTTCAAGCTTCTTCTTCATTGATTTTGTGTAAAGATAAGATTTTTATCTCACATCTTTGTCTATAACTATCTTTAATTGTTGGGTATGAATTCCTAACACTTTTTCATATGCATTTGCTCTTGGTTTGGATTAAATTGGTGAAAATCCCAATTTTTAGTGTTTTGGGTTCCAATATTTAAAAATCCTAACTTTGATGTTTGAACACGTTTTTGGTGATGCATCGAGGAGACAATTGGACCGGGTAGCCGATTGGCGTAATCCCCTAGCGATCGTGCTTGATCGGTTGCAAATTGAGAGAGTTTTTGCATTTTTGTTGCTTAGGTCGTTCGGCCTGCACGTATGATTCTCGGCCTGCAGTTAGGTCGGCCTGCCTTAGGTCGCAACCCATAGGTCGCTTGCATCTTAGGTCGTTAGGTCGCTCGACCTTCTTTTACCTCTTAGGTCGTTTCATTCTTAAGTCGCTCGGCCTGCTCTACTCTTAGGTCGTTGCATCACTTAGGTCGCTCAGCCTGTTATGCCGCTAACTCCTTAGGTCGCAACCCCCTTAGGTCGCTCAGCCATATTATGCCGCTAGCTCCTTAGGTCGCAAACCCCTTAGGTCGCTCGCCCATGTTATGCTGCTTGCTCTGTTAGGTCGCACGCTCGACCATTAGGTCGTTCCACCCCATAGGTCGCTCAACCATGTTAAGTCGCACATGCTATATCGCAACCATGTTAGGTCGCTTGCTCTCTTAGGTCGCGCCATTTGTCCACTTAAGTCGCTCGGCCTTCTTATGCCTTAGGTAGCGCCACTTAGGTCGCGCCACTTAGGTCGCGCCATGCTTAGGTTGTTCCCTCTTAAGTCGCTCGACCTTCCCTTATGCTTTAAGTCGCACCAACTTAGGTCGCGCCATGCTATAGGTCGCGCCATACTTTTGGTTGCACCATATTAAGTTGCTCTGTTAGGCCGTATGCTATTTCTTGAGCCGCTGATTTCTTGTATTGACTTATGTTAAGTTGTAAGTCGTGGATGTTAAGTCGCAAGGGTATTTCCACTTTGATGGATTTGGAATCGAATTCTTTGGATTTTTATTCACGTCTTCGAATGTGAATTTTTGTGATTTGTTGTTTCTACAATCATTTTTGTGATTTGTCACTTTATCTCACTCGTACGGGAAATCTAATTAAACAGCTTAGTAAAACAAATGGTATGAAACGCTTGCATTTACTTCGCCGGTTAATTCTTGGACTTGTTCGATTGAACCTCTTGTGACAATTTTCGAGTGGAGATCTACAATTTGTTCGTAAATGTTTAAGTTAAGCTAGTGGTTATGGGACATGAAGCTAAGCTTATATATTTACTACTTACTGTAATTGACACTTCTTGATGATCGTTGATGATCATTTTTGTGATTTAGACTAGCAAATGTGCGATGTCTCTTTGTCTACGAGGGAGACTAAACCCCGTTTCTGTGGAGCTTCGGCTCAATTTGGTGGGTAGCGACACATGGTCTTCGGGCCGTTTTGTGGAGCTTCGGCTCAAAATTAATGGTTAGCAACCATGGAATAGCGTTCCATTTTGTGATACACGTGTTGGTGAGTTTTCATGCTCCCGTTTTGTGATAGGTCTCCCCATTTTTGTGATTTCTGGATTTCCATTGATGATTTCTAGAATTTTGTGTTTCACCAATTTTCGTGATTTACATTGATAAGTTTTATCGATATTTGTGCATTGGTGAATTTGTGTGTCATTAACTGTTGTGATTGGCATTGATATTATTGTCAATATTTATGGTTTGCTGAATATAAATAAAGAGTATGACATTCCTTTTGATCTTTGAGAAGATTCTCGTGATATTGATTATTCCCTAGTTGATTTCAATTGCATACTTATCACAGTATGGCTTTATGGTTATCATATGTTTATATCATATCTCTTATTCTATATCATTTTATCTGATATTTATCGCTAGACTGATCCGTTTATTATTTTCTTGTTAAATAATACTCGGGTCAGACCGAGATGTTACAGGTGCTTCTGCTTGACTTCACATCTAGGATTATCACCCTGACTTTTGGCTAACTACTTAGATTAGTAGTTTTTGTTGTATACATTTGAGATATAGACTCATTGATGTATCCATATTCTTTTGTCTAGCACTTGTAGTTATTCTTTTGTGACATTGTGGATCTTGTCTGACCACTACTCTGATGTACACTTTCAGTGTTATATATTCATATCTATTTCCGCCTTTGTGATATGGATGTCTGTGACTGATTTGTGTTTTGTTTATTTCTATATTTGTTTCCGAGGAATATATATAGCCACCGGGTAGTGGCTTTGAGTTTGTATCGGTATGACAGATTTCCTCCTAAAACCAGATGCATGTTGTACTATTTGACATATCGGTGCTCGCACAAAGAAATTACACGGATGGTCACTCCTCAACAGCCTTATTCTCCGCGCTAGTTGACGGATTTACATCCGTAGTGTCCTTAGCTAGCGTGGGTATAGAGGTGGGGCATCACAGCTTCGTATCAGAGCCAAACTTCGGAACAATGTAGAATAATCTAGCAAGGATCATCGTCCTAAGTCCATCTTAGGAGTCATGCTTTAGGATTTAATTCGAGTCTTCGTACCGATTCATCCTATTTTCTTTATGATTCCTTGTTTATCTATCATGATTGCTTGATATTCATTTGGTGAATAACCCTATCCTTCTTCTTTCTTTCTTTCAAAAGGAAGAGAAATGGTTAGACCTGGCCGCCCCAGCGCTGGTCAATCTAGTGCTACTCCCCAAGATGGAGTATTTATGTCTGCCCAGCAGCTTCTTGATCTAGTAAGGAATGCTCAAGCAGCCGGATCTAATCCGGAGTCTACTCACCCTAAGTCTGGATTTGCACGTTTGTGCACCAATTATACCAATTTGGGTGGGAAGCCATTCAAAGGTTCTGAAACTATTACTGAAGTCCAGGCTTGGCTGAGAACGTGCGATCGAATCTTTCCTCGCATGAATCTTATTGATCTTTACCGTGTTTAGGTGGCCTCTAGTATGCTCCAAGAAAGAGCATTAGATTGGTATGAACTTCTGATTTCTGAAATAAATGAAGCGGATCTTACTTGGGAGAAATTCCAGGAACGCTTCGAATTAAAATTTGTGCCAGAAGCTGAGAAGATGACTTTGGTTCGTCGTTTCATAGACCTTGTTCAAGTTGAATCCTTTGCGGCAGACTATGTCGCATCATTCGAGTCACTTTCTTAATACGGGGTTGAGTACATAAGCACCCCATTGAAGAAGAACCAAAGATTTGTCTATGGCTTGAATAAAAATCTCAAGAAGCCATTACTTCTAAAATTAGAAGTTTCTTTTGATCAGCTCATTGATATCGCTCTTCGACTTGAAGAGGCTGATAGAGTAAGTGATGTTGAGGTTGGGAGTACTAAACTGAACTTCACCAACAAGAAAAGGCTAATAAGTTCAGAGGTCCTTATCCCAATAAGAAAGAGAAGAAAGCCTCTCCGGCAACTAAGACTTCTACCCCAAGTGGTGGGCAATGCTACAACTATGGTTCTAAGGACCATTATGCGAACAAGTGTTCTAAGCCTCGTGCTTGTGCTATTGCAAAAGCCCGGATCATTATTTATCTTCTTGTCCCAAACTTCAAAACAGGAAGGAGGGAAAGCTTAATGTTACTCAAGTCCCTGGCAACACATCTCGTGGTAAAGGTATTTCTCATTCTATCCTTGATGGCATTATTTTATTTCGTGATCACCCTATTCGAGTTCTTTTTGATACGGGTGCGTCCCACTCTTTTATATCAAAAGAACTTGTGGATACTTTTACTTTGGATGTTTTTGTTTAATGACTTCTTTGAGAATTGCGGATCCAGTTGGTGGATCCGCAACAATTAGTTTGCTTTGTAAAGATGTCGAGATTATTTTGTGTGATTTTTCTTTCCGAGTCGATTTGCATGTTATGCGCTACTTAGGCTTTGGAATGATTTTGGGAATGGATTGGCTTAACCGCTATGAAGCCCAAATCCTATGTCCTGAGCGGACTATTCATCTTCTAAATCCTCAATCTGTTAAGCATATTTCTATTGCCTTAAAGATTCGGATTCCAGCTTGGTTGCATCTTTATATTCTTTAAATCCTCATGACGACGATAATGATGATGAGGAAGATATTATTTCTCTTATTCACGTTGTTCGTGAATATTCCGACATATTTGAGCCTGTTTTAAGATTACCACCTAAGCAAGCAATTGAGTTCATAATTAATCACATCCCTGTAGCTCATCCTCTCACTCGTCGTCCTTATCGTATGTCCAATAAAGAAAATGAGGGGATGCGCAAACAATTATCCGAATTGGAGACGAAGCAATTTATTCGCTCTAGTTCCTCACCTTAGGGAGCTTCGGCTATTTTTGTGAAGAAATCTGATGGTACACTTAGGCTTTGCGTTGACTACCGCAAGCTTAATGGTCTTACTATCAAGAATAAATATCCTTTACCTCGGATTGATGATCTATTCGATCAATTAAGTGGTGCTAGAGTCTTTTCACAATTAGACTTAGCTACCGGTTTTCATCAGCTTCATATTGCAGAGGATAGCATTCCTTTGACATCGTTCCGTACACGTTATGGATCTTATGAATGGCTTGTTATGCTATTTGGTTAAACGAATGCTCTGGCTTATTTCGTTGACCTTATGAATCGAGTTTTCAAAGACTTCCTCGATCGGTTTGTTCTCATCTTTATTGATGATATTCTTGTGTATTCTAAAACCGAGGAAGAGCATGAAAAGCATCTTCGAATTATGTTGGAAACTCTTAGGAGTAATCAATTAAAAGCAAAATTTTCTAAATGCCACTTTTAGCAATCTCATGTGAAGTTTCTTGGTCATATTATTTCCGAATCCGAAATTTTCGTGGATCCTTTAAAGATTGAAACGATTCAAAATGGAAAGAGACCGGAGAGTGTAACGGAAATTCTTAGTTTTCTCGGATTGTCGGGCTATTACCGTTGTTTTATAAAAGACTTTTCAAAAATTTCCGTGCCTCTTACTAGCTTGACAAAGAAGGGAGTTAAATACATTTGGTTGGACAAATGTGAAGCTTCTTTTTAGAAATTAAAAGAACTCCTTTCCAATGCTCCTATTCTTATGATTCCCAAGGGAAACCAAGATTTCATTGTTTATACCGACGCTAGTCGCGTTGGTTAGGGTGCCGTTCTTATGCAAAAGAATATGTTATTGCTTATGCTTCTAGGCAATTAAAGCCAGCCGAGACTAGATATGCCACTCATGATTTAGAACCCGCGGCTATTGTTTTCGCGCTTCGAATTTGGCGTCATTTTCTTTTGGGAGAAAAATTTATTCTTTACACCTATCATAAATCTTTGAAGTATCTATTTACTCAAAAGGAACTTAATTTGCGTCAACAACATTGGCTCGAATTTCTTGCAGCTTATGATCTTGATATTCTTTATACCCCCGGAAAGGGAAATCGTGTTGCGGATGCACTTAGCTGTAAGTAACAAGCGGTTGTTTCTATGATGATATCCGAATGGAATGATCTGGAATTCTATCCACTTGTGAGGTTCGAGATCGTGTTTCCGATTTATGTTCATCTCTTGTTTTATGTAGCCTTGAGGCTCATCCTTCTCTTTTAGACCGCATTCTTAAAGCTCAAAAGCTAGATCCCGAATTGGCTCTTCTTGGCCAAAATTTTAGGGATAATATTAATATTGAAGGTTTGAAAGACTTTGATATTGATTCTCGTGGCGGTATTTGTTGAATATGCGCTTATATGATTTTTGTTTGATGATAATAAACATATATATATTCGTGTAAATGTATTTGTTAATGTACTATTTTATTTTTCACAGATCAAATAAATATTTGCTGAATAAAATTAAATAACACAGAATTTGAATTCAAACAGAAATTTTGTTCAAACAAATATTTATTACAATTTTGAACAGTACAAATTCAAGCTTTCACTATACATATACAATTTTGATTACAAATACATCACAATTTCATATTTTACATTTAACCTCACCACACATCACTCATTCACTCAATTCGTATTTTATCTTCAACTTCATTCCAGTTAGAATCCAACATCTGAGCAATCTGCAAAAATATACACTAACGTAGTAAAATTGAAAAAGAATTATTTTTGCAGTATAAAATAAAATATGAATTTTTGAAAATAATATTTGCCTCGGTTATTTGGGTTGTTCGTCATGATTTATATTTGAATTCATCATACACGAACAATGTGACATGCATAGTGTATCACTGTACATGCCACAAGGCCGTGCACACCGATATACACTTGATAATGTTACAGGGACAGGTGAGCACAAGGTCAAACCTAAAATAAAAAACGGGTTTAATTCAGGTGCAATATCAATAAAGTCTCGACATCAGCACAAGGTCAAACCCGAGTTTTAAAAATGGATTCAACTCAAGTGAAATTTCAAAACTCAACATGAAATGATCAAGAACCAAACAAAGACCAGAAGTACAAAATGACCACCAAGTATGCTAAAACAAAATCAGGCCCAAACCAGTTGCAACATCACTAATACTAGTGAAACAAAAGCTCAAACCAGAACAAATGTCGCTGCAACATGAATACAAGTGCTGGACAAAGCATCCAGTTTTTCAAAATGATGTATAAAGTCTCAAAGTAACAATAAAGGATGCATCAATGACAACAAGAGCAGCAAAACAACACTGCAACTCTAACATATCAAAACCAAATCTGAAGTCAGTAATGCAATAGTGACATGCACAACTACTAAACCAACTCACATGCACATCAACCAAACAACAAAGGGTCAAGATACAATCAAACAAGAACTCAAGTCTAGACCAAATGCCATCATATGTTCATGAGCAAACAAGTGCACAAATGTACACAATCCAGGCAAAGCAGGATGACCACAAACTCAACAAGCATATGTACAGCATGAACAAGACATGTACACAAGGCATGGGGGCACTGGAACATATAGTGCAACAAATAAATCAATTCTACAACACTATCAGATGAACCAGCAAAGGGCAAAGACTCAAAGACACAAATACAATGCAAATGAACACAGGTTTACATGACAGTGTACAACATCGAAGACACAGCAGTAACAAATCAAGACATCATCCACAAGACTCAGTCAATACACAATGATGAAAAAAGCCACAAGAGAACCAGACCAGGTAGTACAAGTATCAAGACCAGTGATATGTGGACAGTGAAAACCAAAGCCAACAGTAACTACAAACTACTCACAACAATGCTCAAAGACTCGGCACTCAAATGAACACAGTGAAATGCACAAAGACAGAGCAACATCTAAGTCAAGGCCGGAGATAATATAAAATCATGAATCACGAAATCAATTGAGGAATTCAAGTTACAGAGAAAAGTTGAAGCCATGAACAACTGACTGCAATGAACAGGTCAATTACGAAATCGTGGTGGCCAAAATAATTGACCGAGTTAAACATCAATACCATGAGGAGCAAGCATCAAATATACGAATTTGATTAAGTCAATCAAATCATCAACGTTCAACAAAAATCGAATGGCCGAAAGAATGATATTGAACAAATCAGACGAACGCAATTCAAGAAGATCGAACTCATATATAACAAATCATCATCGGCAATTTCATCCATCGAGTTCAAGTACGAAAACACTAAAGCACAAAAAGCATAAATTACATATCGAAGCGAGGAAAGAACTCGATCAACGTAGCAGCCGAAGTGAGCAACAAGAAAAATGATCGATCAAGGCTTACATGCGATTATCCACGCAATCGATCAACATAATTCAGGATCTTCGCGAAACCCTAATTTGGAATCAAAGGATGAAGCCCTAATTTAGTTGCAAGAGGAACAACCGCCATCTTCATATAAACGAACGAAAGTGGAACACGTTAAAAAAGAGGGCCGACCTGTTTTTTAAAGAGTTTTTTTTTCTCTTAAGGGTTTTTAATTTTTTAAAATAGGGTTATTTTAATTTAAATTGTTTTTAATTTGTATTTTCTTTTTTAAACTGTTTAAATTTCTAGTCGTGTGACTAGGGGATAAAGTATGTGGCGTAGTTTGAGAATTCGCAACTCAGTGGCTGAGTTGTGGTAGGGTTTTGAGCGTAGAGTTAGGTTTAGTCGATAGCGGGTGTCGCGAGTTTACGTGTGTAAGCGTCTGACTATCTAATTTCTAGTAGAAACTTTGGGGGCAGCATGTAAGCAGGGTTTTTCTGAAGCTGGATAAATTCTGTGTTGTTCTATTTCTGCATTTATTATTCTGCTATTGTTTGTGCTGCTATTATTCTATGATCTGAATTGAATATTTTATAAGCTTCCGCAATTAATTTTTATAATTAATACTATCACCCTATTCACCCCCCCTCTAGGGTGAAATCGATCCTACAAGTGGTATCAGAGCTAGGAACAAAAGTCAATTTTGTTTTAAAAATTTGATTTTACAAAAACCAATTTTTATTTTAAAAAAAGTTGAATTTTAAAATGGCTTCTTTTAATACTGCTTTTGCTGAGGGTCAATCCATAGTTAGACCACCAATGTTCAATGGTGAATATGCTTACTGAAAAAATAGGATGGAAATTGTTCTGAAAACCATTGACGCATGAAATATTGTTGAGACAGGTTATAGAATACCAACTATAACTGTAGATAATCAAGAAATAGAAAAACCAAAGGAACAATGGACAGAACTAGAAAATAAATTACAAAATACTAATGCTAAAGCTATGAATTCTATTATCTGTTCATTGGATCAATATGAATTTAATCGTGTCTCACATTGTCTAACTACGCAGGAAATATGGCACACACTAGAAGTGACTCATGAAGGAACATCTCAAGTCAAAAAATCTCGCATTGCCATGCTAAGCAGCGAATACGAGAACTTCACAATGGCGAAGGAAGAAAATGTCAAAGAGATGCATGGACAACTTTCCAATATCGTATATAAATCAAAAGCTCTCGGAAAATCATACACGGAATTGGAAATAGTCCGAAAAATCCTCAGAGTCCTTCCACGAAGATTTGAATCAAAAGTGACTGCCATTCAAGAATCAAAATATTTAAAATAGATGAAAGTTGAAGAACTCATCGGTAATCTCACCACTTATGAGCTAGAAATAAAGTTCAAGGAAGAGCGTGAAGGAAGTGACACTCGAAAGAAATCAATAGCGCTCAAAGGAACAACCAAAAGTGATGATGATAACGATGATGATGATGCAGCAGCAGAATTGGAGCTATTAATAAAGAAATTCAAAAGGTGGAATTACAAATACGTAAATTCAGCTCGAATTCAAAAAGTGAAAAGCAGAATAGTCAAAGCACTAGACAACTCAGACGAACAGAAAATCATCTGTCACAAGTGCAACCAACCCGGACGCATCAAGCCCAATTGTCCTCAAAACCGACACGACTTTGAAAAGAAATCAAAAAGGAGAAATTTTGCAGCTACGTGGAATACAAGTGATGAAGATAATCAAAGTACTAGCAGTGAGAGTGAGAAAGCGGATATGTGCTTTCAAGGAAATATAACTGATAGCGACGATGACGAGCCAAGCGAGGTATCAAAACTTACTCACTCTGAATTACTTATTTAGCGACGATGACGAGCCAAGCGAGGTATCAAAACTTACTCACTCTGAATTACTTATTTATTTCCACGAAGTGAATGGCTGTTTTGAACGACTTAGGGAAAAATATGCCAAACTTGAATCACAAAAAGACACTTTGATAGAATTAAATGAACAAATTGACCAATTAGTTGAAAACTATCAAAGAAGGATCCCTAAGTGTGACAAGTGTCCAACATTCGAAGAGGAAATTAAAAAAATCAGAAATCAATATAAAATCACTTGAAAATGAAATTATGATTGTAAAAGAGAGTGAAAATACTAGGAGAGAGAATTCTATTAAAAAGTGCACACAATTGTTAAACGAAAATGAATCTCTCAAAACACAAGTCCAAAAATTGTCAACAACTTCAGATAAACTTTCAAAAAGTGAAAAATCGTTGAATATGCTATTAGGAAATCAAACTGTTAATACGGTGAGACAAGGACTTGGATATAATAGTTCGAAAATTGTTGAAAGCAATATTAATCAAGTTAATTCTATGTGCAAGATTTGTAGAAGATATGGACACAATCACAATAATTGTCGATATAGACCCAAACATGTGAAAACTATACCGATTTGGGTTCTAAAAGGCACAAATATAAAAACTCTCAAAGTTAAACAAGTTTGGGTGCCGAAGGGGACAATTATAAATAGTTTTGGGTCTTTACAAAATTGTTTTTCAAAATTTTCTGCCACTAACAACCATGGACCTATAAAAACAAATAGGTCATATAAATCTTTTCCCGTGTAGGTGTGGTGGCAGGCTAAGGAACAACAACAGTGTTCTCTGGATTTTTGGCTGTTCTAGAAACACAACGGGCGACAAAGAAAAGTTCCTTAGCCTTGTTCAAAGGTGACAGAATCACAATAGACAACAACAAAAAATATCGTAAAGGTAAAACAGGTAATGGTATGATTTGAACGATATACTAAATGTGATAATCTGCACCATATTCTGAATTAAATCAGCCGATTATGAGATGATGAAAAAAATGATGATTTTGACTCTGACTTATTCAACATAGTTGGCCAAATTATATTCTTATGCCAAAACACTATAAAATTCTCTAGATTCTTTGAATCACTTCATATATATTAATTTGGATTAATAATAGTGTTTTTTTGTTGGATGATAATCGATTTGCTTATAATACGGCTAACTCTATATTCACGGTTATTGATTATTTACACGACTTCAATTCAAATTCAAAAGAATGTCATTTAAATTGTTGTTAAAATTGAATTTGAAATTTTTGGTGCACACTTCATGGTTTGGTCGATCAAATTCAATTAATGATAATTTTGAGTGAAAAAGAAATTCAGATGCAGATTACACTGGTAATCTAGTTGATAGAAAAATTACTAGTTGAACGTGATTTTTGAGACATTTAGTAACTGCATCGTTTTTTCAAAGATAATATCTGCATATTTTTCATTTCAAATAATTTTCAAATAGCAGAAATTTTTCTTATAAAACCCCTTCTAGAAAATTATTTTTGACCATATTTTCAGATTAGTCATTTTGAAAAATTGATTTCATAATTAATTCTGAATTTGATTTTAAATGATTACATTGACTAATCTGACTCCCTAATGATTATCAAAAAGATAAATGGTGATTGAAAAAGTGATGAGTGTTGATATTTATTATATATTATGACCCGAGACGGTATAATTAGTAAATCTCTTTATAAATTTAAACAAGGGTGATAAAACTTTTTGTTGGTAAAAATTCCATGACCATCTCTATATCTATCATATTTCTAACGACCATCACTCATCAAAATTCTATATAGTTTGTCGATATGTGGTACTTTAAAATAGGAATCGTTCGTTTTTCTTTTTTACATTTTAAAAAAAAATTAATAATAAATAAATACCAAAGTATTCACTCTCATTTAAAAGTCCTCACGGTTATGCATGGTGAATTACTTGGAATTTGTTATGTGCTTCCATGCTCATTTAAAAGTCCTCATGGTTACGCATGTATGGAACGCATATCAAAAGTTGATTTTTGAAATAAACAAGTTGATTCTAATCTCATTTAAAAGTAAATAAATACCAAAGTATTCACTCTCATTTAAAAGTCCTAAGGTTATGCATGGGTTAATTACTTGGAATTTTTTATGTGCATCCATGCTCATTTAGAAGTCCTCACGGTTATGCATGTATGGAACGCATATCAAAAGTTGATTTTTAAAATAAACAAGTTGATTCTAATCCCATCTAAAAGTCCTCACGGTTATGTGTTGTTAGAAGATACTTGAATTCATTTTTTTTTAAATAAAAATGGAATACTACTAATCTCATTTAAAAGTCCTAACGGTTATGCATGGTTAGTAGATATTCAAATTCCTGATATAAATATACCACAAATGAACACAACTGTATGGTTTTATATAATGACATAATTCCCATCATTCTAAAAGTGGAATATGCGTCTAACAAAATATTTATGATTTTTGTTTGATTTTTTATTGAAATTTAATATTTATATTCAATTAAGTTTTAATGTTGAATTAATATCGATCACTTTATCTCTATTTTCTCTAACACTATCATTCTTTTGCTGATAACAAAAGGGGGAGAGAAAAGTTAAGCTTTTTGTCAAATAAAATCAAGCAAATGTCAAATAATTTTCTATTTTCATCTAGGCTCATTGCATATTTTTATTTGTATGCATATATGTAGGGGGAGCTTTGTGTAGAGAAGAAGCATTTAAATAGGGGAGCAATTAGAGCATATGAATGATCAAATACATTTAACATATTCAAAATCTTAAATATATGTTTGTTATCATCAAAAGGGGGAGATTGTTGAATATGCGCTTATATGATTTTTGTTCGATGATAATAAACATATATATATTTGTGTAAATGTATTTGTTAATATACTACTTTATTTTTCACAGATTAAATAAATATTTGCTGAATAAAATTAAATAACACAGAATTCGAATTCAAATAGAAATTTTATTCAAACAAATATTTATTACAATTTTGAATAGTACAAATTCAAGCTCTCACTATACATATACAATTTTGATTACAAATACATCACAATTTCATATTTTACATTTAACCTCACTACACATCACTCATTCACTCAATCGTATTTTATCTTCAACTTCATTACAGTTAGAATCCAGCATCTGAGCAATCTACAAAAATATACACTAACGCAGTAAAATTGAAAAAGAAATATTTTTGCAATATAAAATAAAATATGAATTTTTGAAAATAATATTTGCCTCGGTTATTTGGGTTGTTCGTCATGATTTATATTTGAATTCATCACACACGAACAATGTGACATGCACAGTGTATCACTGTACATGCCACAAGGCCGTGCACACCGATATACACTTGATAATGTTACAGGGACAGGTGAGCACAAGGTTAAACCCAAAATATAAAGACGGGTTCAACTCAGGTGCAATATAAATAAAGTCTCGACATCAGCACAAGGTCAAACCCGAGTTTTAAAACTGGATTCAACTCAAGTGAAATTTCAAAACTCAACATGAAATGATCAAGAAGCAAACAAAGACCAGAAGTACAAAATGACCACCAAGTATGCTAAAACAAAATCAGGCCCAAACCAGTTGCAACATCACTAATACTAGTGAAACAGAAGCTCAAACCAGAACAAATGTCACCGCAACATGAATACATGTGCAGGACAAAGCATCCAGTTTTTCAAAATGATGTATAAAGTCTCAAAGTAACAATAAAGGATGCATCAATGACAACAAGCACAACAAAACAATACTGCAACTCCAATAGATCAAAACCAAATCTGAAGTCAGTAATGCAACAGTGACATGCACAACTACCAAACCAACACACATGCACATCAACCAAACAACAAAGGGTCAAGATACAATCAAACAAGAACTCAAGTATAGACCAAATGCCATCATATGTTCATGAGCAAACAAGTGCACAAATGTACATAATCCAGGCAAAGCAGGATGACTACAAACTCAACAAGCATATGTACAGCATGAACAAGACATGTACACAAGGCATGGGGGCACTGGAACATATAGTGCAACAAATAAATCAATTCTGCAACACTGAATCAGATGAACCAGCAAAGGGAAAGACTCAAAGACACAAACAGAATGCAAATGAACATAGGTGTACATGACAGTGTACAACATCAAAGACACAACAGTAACAAATCAAGACAACATCCACAAGAATCAGTCAATACAAAATGATGAACAAAGCCACAAGAGAACCAGACCAGGTAGTACAAGTATCAAGACCAGTGACATGTGGACAGTGAAAACCAAAGCTAACAGCAACTACAAACTACTCACAACAATGCTCAAAGACTCGGCACTCAAATGAACACAGTGAAATGCACAAAGACAGAGCAACATCACAAGTCCAGCTAAATAAAGTATAAGTCAAGGCCGAAGATAATACAAAATCATGAATCATGAAATCAGTTGACGAATTCAAGTTACAAAGAAAAGTTGAAGCCGTGAACAACTGACTGCAATGAACAGGTCAATTTCTAAATCATGGTGGCTAAAGTAGTTGACCGAGTTAAACATCAATACCATGAGGAGCAAGCATCAAATAAACGAATTTGATTAAGTCAATCAAATCATCAACGTTCAACAAAAATCGAATGGCCGAAAGCATGATATTGAACAAATCAGACGAACGCAATTCAAGGAGATCGAACTCATATATAAACAAATCATCATCGGCAATTTCATCCATTGAGTTCAAGTAAGAAAACACTAAAGCACAAAAAGCATAAATTACATACCGAAGCAAGGAAAGAACTCGATCAACGAAGCAGCCGAAGTGAGCAACAAGAAAAACGATCGATCAAGGCTTACACGCGATTATCCACGCAATCGATCAACATAAGTCAGGCTCTTTGCGAAACCCTAATTTGAATCAAAGGACGAAGCCCTAATTTAGTTGCAAGAGGAACAGCCGTCATCTTCGTATAAACGAACGAAAGTGGAACGTGTTAAAAAAGAGGGCCGGCCTGTTTTTTAAAGAGTTTTTTTCTCTTAAGGGTTTTTAATTTTTAAAATAGGATTATTTTAATTTAAATTGTTTTTAATTTGTATTTTCTTTTTTAAATCGTTTAAATTTCTAGTCGTGTGACTAGGGGACAAACTACGTGGCGTAGTTTGAGAATTCGCAACTCAGTGGCTGAGTTGTGGTAGGGTTTTGAGCGTAGAGTTAGGTTTAGTCGATAGCGGGTGTCGCGAGTTTACGTGTGTAAGCGTCTGACTATCTAATTTCTAGTAGAAACCTTGGGGGCAGCATGTAGGCAGGGTTTTGCCGAAGTTGGGTAAATTCTGTGTTGTTCTATTTCTGCATTTATTATTCTGCTATTATCTGTGCTGCTATTGTTTTGTGATCTGAATTGAATATTTTATAAGCTTCCGCAATTAATTTTTATAATTAATACTATCACCCTATTCACCCCCCCTCTAGGGTGAAATCGATCCTACAGTATTCGAAAATTTGGTAGACTTATCGTGCCAAATATTAGTAATCTTCGTATTTTTGGAAGATTCTTATCATTCTAAATTTACCATTTATCCCATTAGTAGTAAAATGTACGCGGATATGAAGCGACTTTATTATTGGGAGGGAATGAAATCTGATATTGCTAACTTTGTTAAGTGTTGCATGACTTGCCAACTCATTAAGGTCGAACATCAAAGGCCCGGTGGGTTATTGCAACCTTTAGAAATCCAATTTGGAAGTGCGACCAAATTTCCATGGATTTCATAGACGGCCTTCCCCGTTCTCGTTCGGGTCATAATAGCTTATGGGTGATAGTCGATAGACTCGCTAAATCCGCCCATTTTATTCCCGTTCGGTCTAATCGAACCGTTCCTCTCTTGGCCAAACTCTTTATTAAAGAAATTGTTAAATTACATGGAGTTCCTATTTCTATTCTTAGTGATCGTGATCCATTGTTTACTAGAGGATTTTGGAAGAGTCCTCAAAAAAATTTGGGAACGAAGCTTAATTTTAGCACCGCTTATCATCCCCAGTCCGATGGACAAACCGAGCATGTGAATCAAACTCTTGAAGATCTTCTTCGTGCATGTGTTCTTGATTTTGGTGGAAGTTGGGAAGATCATATTTCTCTTGTTGAGTTTTCCTATAATAATAGCTTCCAATCCAGTATTGGTATGGCACCTTTTGAGGCACTCTATGGAAGGCCATGCTGATCTCCTTCTTGTTGGCTTGAGGCCGGTGAGAAGCTGGTTTTAGGTCCAGATTTTATTCGTGATTCCATAGAGAAGATCGACCTTATTCGTCATAGGATGAAAGAAGCCCAGAGTAGACAAAAATCCTATGACGATAACCGGAGAAGGAAATTAGAATTTTCTGTGGGAGATCTTGTGTTTATTCGTGTTTCACCTATGAAGGGTTTTGTACGTTTCAGTCGATCGAGAAAATTAGCGCCTCGATATATTGGGCCATTTCATATCACCGAACGTATTGGTTCCGTGGCTTATCGCCTTTATTACCGGCTCAGTTTTCTGCTATTCATGACGTGTTTCACGTTTCTCAATTGCGGAAATGTCTTCGAGATTCTGATTCTATTCTTAAGCCCGGTGTTGTGGAAGAAATTGAAGTTTCACCTAATTTAACTTATAAGCAACATCCTATTTGTACAATTGCTTCGGAGGTCAAACACCTTTGAAATAAAGATGTTCCGCTTGTTAAAGTTCAATGGTCCTCAAATCCTAAGGATTGCTCTTGGGAATCTAGAGAGTTCATCGAGCGATCACATCCGGACTTACTTTCTTGTGCTCTTTGAGGTGAATTTCTTATTTCAAATTTCTTTTGTGTTGATATGCTTTCATGGTTTTTACCTTGTATTTTCTTTTTAAATATTGCGAGGATGCAATTTTTTTAAGGAGGGGAATCTGTAACAACCCGCATATTTTACGATTGAATATTTAAATATTTTATTTTAATATTTTATCGTTGGTCGGATTTTAGTCCGAAAAGTTACTTTTTGCATACGGTCAAATTAGGACTTGGAACCACTTCCGTTGAGTTCAAAACACCGTTTGCGATCTTTTTGAGTATAAACTTTTATATGTTTGGAGTTAGAGGAATTTTGCCACTTTTTCACTTTGGGCTTTGGGTTTGGTTTAGCCCATTAGCCTAAACTATTAACTCTAGCTCAACCTCCTTCCCTTCATAACTTTACTTTCATTTCCTAACACTCAAGCTTCAACAAAAATGGAGGGAGGAATGGGAAATTAAAACTCCAAGCTCTAGTTCATTTGCAAATTCAACATCTAACTCCAAATTCAAAGAGAAGCCATTGATTCTTCCTTTGCTTTCAAGCTTCTTCTTCATTGATTTTGTGTAAAGGTGAGATTTTTATCTCACATCTTTGTCTATAACTATCTTTCATTGTTGGGTATGAATTCCTAACACTTTTTCATATGCATTTGCTCTCGATTTGGATTAAATTGGCGAAAATCCCAATTTTTAGTGTTTTGGGTTCCAATCTTTAAAAATCCTAACTTTGATGTTTGAACACGTTTTTGGTGATGCATCGAGGAGCCAATAGGACTGGGTAGCCGACTGGCATAATCTCCTAGCGTTTGTGCTCGATCGGTTGCAAATTGAGATAATTTTTGCATTTTTGTTGCTTAGGTCGTTCGGCCTGCACGTATGATTCTCAGCCTGCAGTTAGGTCGGCCTGCCTTAGGTTGCAACCCATAGGTCGCTTGCATCTTAGGTCGTTAGGTCGCTTGGCATTAAGTCGCTCGGCCTTCTTTTACCTCTTAGGTCGTTTCATTCTTAAGTCGCTCGGCCTGCTCTTCTCTTAGGTCGTTGCATCACTTAGGTCGCTCGGCCTGTTATGCCGATAGCTCCTTAGGTCGCAACTCCCTTAGGTCGCTCGGCTATGTTATGTCGATAGCTCCTTAGGTCGCAACCCCTTTAGGTCGCTCGGCCATGTTATGCTGCTTGCTCTGTTAGGTCGCGCGCTCAACCATTAGGTCTTTCCACCCCATAGGTCGCTCAACCATGTTAAGTCGCACCTGCTATCTCGCAACCATGTTAGGTCGCTTGCTCTCTTAGGTCACGCCATTTGTCCACTTAAGTCGCTCGACCTTCTTACGCCTTAGGTCACGCCACTTAGGTCGCGCCATGCTTAGGTCGTTCTCTCTTAAGTCGCTCGGCCTTCCCTTATGCTTTAAGTCGCACCAACTTAGGTCGCGCCATGCTATAGGTCGTGCCATGCTTTTGGTCATGCCATATTAAGTTGCTCTGTTAGGCCGTATGCTATTCCTTGAGTCGCTGATTTCTTGTGTTGACTTATGTTAAGTCGTAAGTCGTGGCTGTTAAGTTGCAAGGGTATTTCCACTTTGATGGATTTGGAATCGAATTCTTTGGATTTTTATTCACGTCTTCGAATGTGAATTTTTGTGATTTATTGTTTCTACAATCCTTTTTGTGATTTGTCACTTTATCTCACTCGTACGAGAAATCTAATTAAACGGCTTAGTAAAACAAATCGTATGAAACGCTTGCATTTACTTCGCCAGTTAATTCTTGGACTTGTTCGATTGAAGCTCTTGTGACAATTTTTGAGTGGAGATCTACAATTTGTTCGTAAATGTTTAAGTTAAGCTAGTGGTTATGGGACATGAGCTAAGCTTATATATTTACTAGCTTGCTGTAATTGACACTTCTTGATGATCGTTGATGATCATTTTTGTGATTTAGACTAGCAAATGTGCGATGTCTCTTTGTCTACGAGGGAGACTAAACCCCGTTTCTGTGGAGCTTCGGCTCAATTTGGTGGGGTAGCGACCCATGGTCTTCGGGCCGTCTTGTGGAGCTTTGGCTCAAAATTAATGGTTAGCAACTATGGAATAGCGTTCCATTTTGTGGTACACGTGTTGGTGAGTTTTCATGCTCCGGTTTTGTGATAGGCCTCCCCCTTTTCGTGATTTCTGAATTTCCATTGATGATTTCTAGAATTTTGTGTTTCACCAATTTTCGTGATTTACATTGTGTGGAGATCATCGATTTTTCGTTGCCGAAAAACCGAATCGTTATGGTTTAAGAAGAAGAAAAAGAAAAGGATAGAAGAAAGAGGTAGAAGATAGAACAGAAAAAAAACAATAAAACAATATCAGAATCTCACAATCGCAGCGGAACAACATATAATAGATAAATGAATAATCTTTAAACAAAGAACTATATCAGTTATTACATTACATCACATTACATTACATTTATCATAAGAGTCTTTTCAACCTTTCAAAACCATTTTTGAAATCAATTCAAATTATCCTTTGAATTTCAAAACCAAATCCCAAATTTTCCAAACAAATTCCATTTAAAACAATTTGGCAGCAATTCCACTTTTGAAAACCCGAAAATGAACACCAATGATGTCGCGATCATCATCGGAATTATTTTCTAGTAACCGAAAAGAGTTTAGAGCTTTCATCTCTTCAAAACAATTTTCCAAAATATCAAGTCATTTCAAAATACTTCTTTGGAATTTCATTTCAGATTATAAATCACATTTACAAACCTTTTACTTATATAATTTCACTTCTTATATATAAGATTATTTCACAAGTGTAAATCATTTTAATTATAACTCCATACTTATAATTCAATTGCTTATACAATTATTCTTTTACAACTGTGGTTTTATTTAGCTTATTCAACAATCAACAATCAATTCATATACACTTTAATAATTCCGAAAAATTATTCCTTTATATACAAAATATAATCAAGGTAAAATTATTTAATTTACCCAATTTAAAAGAATACTATGTCGACATGCCTCGTTTAAGTGTTTAGAAATCCCTATCGATAATATGGCGTCCCATCTACCGATCAGAATCCACAAACAGCTCAACGGATAAGCAAACACAATATAAAACATTTTTTTATATTCACTAACAAATACGTGCTCATAGCTATTATTACACTCACACTCATTCTAGAGTACTACTGACTCTATCTCTAATGAGTTATACCCAACAGAGCCATGGTTGTCGCTTAACCATATGCTCTGATACCAAATGTGACGATCGTCGATCACGATCATATCCATATGGATTTGAAGATCTCTCCTCCCTCTATAATATCCTGGTTGAAAGCATTAGCTAATTGTTTATATTTTGGGAGAGATTAAGGAAGAAAGTTGGGTGTTTTCTGGCCTTTGAAGTTGAAGACGGCGGCCGGCCATTTAAAATTAGGGTTAGGGTTTTTTTTTCAATTTTGTGAAATAGATGGTCTATTTATAGAAATTAAAACGAACACTATTCATCCGGCTTTTCAAAACTCCCATTTACGCACGGCAACCAGCATTTCTAGGATTTACCCCGCGTTCCGGACACAATGGAATAGGTTTTGGAGGCCAATTCGATCATCTGTGCGAGTTATGGCAATAAACGTTCGATTTAAATTTAAACCGATTAAACGATTTTCTATGCGTTTTAGCTTGCCCCGGACATACGGTAAATTCGATTGACTTGAAATTTGAAACCTTACAATAATATCAGATTATGGATCCGATGAAACTGGTTTCGTCAAAATCCGAGACTGTTTGAAAAATGGCTATTTTAACTCGCCAATTAAATAGTACAATTTCGATGCGTTTCGAGCTGCCACGATCAAACGACAACTCTGATTGCTACGAAAATTGAAATCAGATAATAACAAATTATTACGGATCCAATGGAACTGGTATCGTCCAATTCTGAGACTGTTCAAAAATTGGCTATTTTCACTAGTCGATTTAAATATTAAAATATTCAATTTTCACAATTTAACTTTAAATTCAATTTTAAAAGTTCTATAACATCTCTACAACTTTAATATGATATAATAAAATTTTACAAATCATTTTAAATCATATTAAACCCAATTTTCAATTATTTTTGGAATTTCAATTATTAAATTATCGATTTAATTGTCCAATTAAATCCAATATTCGATAAATAAATTATTCGAAAATTCTGGATCGTTACACATTGATAAGTTTTATCGATATTTGTGCATTGGTGAATTTGTGTATCATTAACTGTTGTGATTGGCATTGATATTATTGTCAATATTTATGGTTTGGTGAATATAAATAAAGAGTATGACATTCCTTTTGATCTTTGAGAAGATTCTCGTGATATTGATTAATCCCTAGTTGATTTTCAATTGCACACTTATCACAGTATGGCTTTATGGTTATCATATGTTTATGTCATATCTCTTATTCTATATCATTTTATCTAATATTTATAGCTAGACTGATCCGTTTATTATTTTCTTATTAAATAATACTCGGTGAGACCGAGATATTATAGGTGCTTCTGCTTGACTTCACATCTGTGATTATCACCCTGACTTTTGGCTAACTACTTAGATTAGTAGTTTTTGTTGTATAAATTTGAGATATAGACTCATTGATGTATCCATATTCTTTTGTCTAGCACTTGTAGCTATTCTTTTATGACATTGTGGATCTTGTCTGACCACCACTCTGATGTACACTTTCATGTGTTATATATTCATATCTATTTCCGCCTTTGTGATATGGATGTCTGTGACTGATTTGTGTTATGTTTATTTATATATTTGTTTTCGAAAAATATATATAGACACTGGGTAGTAGCTTTGAGTTTGTATCAGTATGACGGATTTCCTCCTGAAACCAGATGCATGTTGTACTATCTGACATATCGGTGCTCGCACAAAGCAATTACACGGATGGTCACTCCTCAACGGCCTTATTCTCCACGCTAGTTGACGGCGTTATATCCGTAGTGCCCTTGGCTAGCGTGGGTATAGAGGTGGGGCATCACACATAAATTTAGCATGTAGCCTATGGGTTCTTTTATGCCTAGAACGGGGGACAAAGTGGCCATGTTAGGGGGATGGTGCCATATCAATCTCTTTGCTTAGTTTCCCTTAATCAATGATTTTCAACCTTATTCCTTTAATTTGCATGTTCCAACTAAGCTTGCATGGTGTTCATATTACTCATAGCTATGCCACCTTATTGTCCTATGTCACAAAACTAAGTTTGTCATGACATAAAATGTGTGCATTTAATCAAGATATTCTATCATATTATAATGTTCTATTTGGTTAACCATTGAGTGAGTTCAACATGTTTCTTAATCGACTTAGTAATTTTAATCACTAGTGTCTTATATAGACCAAATCTACTATCTCAACTCATTTTGTTTTCGTATGTTCCATTCATTTCGTTATTCTCTTTACTTACTTGCAGGTTATCATGGGCTTGAATTCTTGATCTTTTTTAGAGTTCGGTTCAACATGGGTTTTATCTACTTCTTCTTGGATCTTTGTTTCTATTTTTTCTTTTTAACTGTCGTATATTTGATCTTCGGCAACCACCTCAATTAATGAATTCTTCCGGTTGTCCGAAGCAAAAATTTTAGTGTTTATTAGCAGCAATGAATTATGAATTATGTCAGAAGCAAATATATTAGTTGTTTATTAGCGTAATGAATTATCAGCTGCTTGATTATTAGCAATAATGAATTTATTTTTTTGTGGGACTTAATTGTACTAAGCTTTGTAAAAATTTGTTGATTGTTTTCTGCATGATGTAATATATTACTCCTTTCAACAGTTATACTACTTATTTTATAGTTTTTTACTTAAATACTAGTATTCCATGTTTCTGAAATACTCCATGGACCGAGTTATGAAATGTCATAGGCATATATATTAAAAAAATGCACGATTTAGCAACGGCTTATAGACTTGCAAATACTAAATTCGCAACGGCTCAGAGCCGTTGCGAAATATGATTTGGCAAGGCCCTATTCCATTGTGAAATATGATTTTGCAATGGTCCTATGTTGTTGTGAAATATTAGCCACTTCGCAATTTGCAATGCCTTAGGGCCTTGCGAAATGTTTTAACAACGGCTATAAGTTATTGCAAAATGGCTTTTTTGGTGTACTGTATCTACCAATGACTTACGTTGCTTATCATCATCATTGTCGGCTTGTCTTTTTACCAAATGATTGGGAGTGACTGTCAGGACCCGATTCTTCGACTCCCAAATATCGACATCAATACGTCCACTGTATCGAATGCCAATCAGTCGGATGCCGAAAAACCGAACACTGAGGGTTTAAGAAGAAGAAAAAGACAGAAGGAGATAGAAAAAGATAGAAAATAGGGAGAAAAGAAAATAGAAAGAACAGAAAGAAAACAACAGAACAAAATCAGAATCTCACAATCGCAGCGGAACAACATATAATAATAAATGAATAATCTTTAAACAAAGAACTATATCAGTTATTACATTTTATACATTACATTACATCATATCATCAGAGTGTACAACATCATACAACAACAAACAGCGGAAAAGAAATACTATATACTAGTAATACGCCTTGCCATCCAGCTTGCCTTCAGCAAATCCTGAATATCCAGAATATCCTGATAAACCTTACTCTTGACTGCCCGTGTGGAAATTGGTGGGCACCCAGAGCTTAGGAAGGAAAACAATAAACTCCGAGTCAGTCATGTGACTGGTGTGAGAACTCAAAACAGTTTATTTATCTTTAAAATCAAAATAGAGGAATATTTTTAAAGTCAATTCGCAATGCTTTTTAAAAATGAGACTACCATAAGACCTCCCGCCACACACACAATGCAAACGCAGACTTGGAGGAGATTTCTCCATATGATAGTCAAAGATGCTTGATACGCATTAAAAAAAACATTTGATATTATTATTAGTGCATAGTGTAGAGAAAATCATTTCGAAAGTAGAATATAAATCTTAGCCAGCATAGGTACCATTATTGTATGCTTACTATAGCCACCATATTAAATGGCAGGTTCTACAACTAAAACCGTACAAGTCTCGTATTGTTTCTTTGGATTTCCAACGAATGATCAGGCCAAGGAACTTCCCATTGCCACATGAGAATGCCTCTGGATGGACATCCCCGAGAACCAAACCGGATCTCTACCAACACAAGGCCGGGTTACCCCTAACTGAGTAACAACTGACCGAATATGCCATCTCCCGGTCCTTTGGGACCTTTTACCGAGCGCTCGTAATCAATTCACACAATCATAAAGTGTTTTCAACCTGAGTAAGTATCTGGGCTCCATACCATGATACCTCCCTTTTCCAGAAGGAAATGCACATATCCTAAAGGGCGCTACCCCTCATAACCTTACCGCATCTTTCCTGTTTTGACCATTCCCGAGGTGTGAGGCTCGACGAAGTCACGTCCACAAAAACATACTTTATACAAAAGCCATGCTTTGGGTCAACAAATGATCATAGAAATGATCACCAAGATAGACGATCAAATAAATGATCCTATCACAAATAATCAACACAATGATCATTTCACAGCAACACTCAGCATGTCACATTACCAAATTGGGAATATATCGCTGATAACATTCAACTACATAACCTCTGAGCTCGTACGTCTCAGAGAAGGGTGTTAAGCTAAAAGAATAAATTCTCCGCCACCAACAGAAATATATTTGAAAGAAATCGGCTTTATATCTTAACTTGTAATGTCAGACATGCCATCCGTACAAGTCTGTTCCGGGTTCGAACAGAACCGAAGGCACTTACAAAGAAGTCCTTGCAATCCGGATATCCACAATCCTGATCGGATTTTCCATCACATATGGAGAACTCAATACCGGAGCAACTCGGTGCAGAGTCAATCGACAGGTCATCCTATCGCTCTTGCAAATACCGGGTCTTCAACACCGATCTTCAATGCTATCCATTACGTCGTATCACTATTCGGAATGGGTAATCCGAATAACGAACGCAATAATTTAAAAATAAGCGTTCATTCAAATTCAGCAAATCACAACAAATACCTTTCAAAGGTAAATATTAATAGTCGGTTATTGAACTATCAATGGATATGCACACATCACCAGATTCCAAATAATTTTTCAAATTATTTATTTCCCAAAAATATCTTTACTAGATATATAATTTTCACACTTCAAAAATAAATCAATATTTATTTTTAAACAACTTCCCTTTCCATTCATAAATTCCATAGTGAATTTATATTTCACAATATTTATGAATAACGATTTCAATTATTTATTTCAATTTATCTTCAAAAAGATAAATTCAAAATATTCACTTAATATTGGAAAAACATTTCCATACTTATTTATTTATAAGTAATTCACAAGCCTTTTTATTTTCTACACTTAGAAAATATTTAATATACTCAAATCGAAATTAAGTATATATTTCATTCTTTAAGGAAATCATTCTCTTAAACATATTTATTTGGGCCAAAATGAATGTTGCGTAAAACATCGTTACGACGTCCCAAAATCACTAGTATAGGCATTCGAAATTAAAATAGATATATAAATCCCAATACTATACAAAACATTTCCTTTCGGAAATCATTTACTATAACAACAGTGTTATAGTCCACCATTTCCTTCTATTTCTCGAAAACGTCTATTTCAAAAATGAATGTTGAAATCTATGGTTTCGAATCTTAACACATTTTAAAACATTGTTAGATCGTTTTAATTCTATTTAAAACATCAAATCTAAACATTTTCTTTAACATATTATTCACTATTCAAAAACGTGAATATACTACGTTAACAACTTTCATCCTTTTATTCATTTTATTTCAAAGGATTATTCACAGTCAAAAATGTGAATATAACTCCATTAATAGGTTTCAACAATTTACTTATCAAAATAAGTCGTTTGCGAATTTATAAAACAACGTTTATAAATTCCTTTTCTATTTATTTTATAACAACTCCTTTTATAAATTCCTTTATTAACCTATTCAATTTATAACTCAATTATAAAACAAAAGTTCATATCATAAGTGAAATACTTATAATTTATTTGTTTGAAAAATCGTTCCTTTGAACTTCATAATTATAAATCTTATAACTTATAAGATTCAATTATTTATCCAAATATATTCTTTAATAATTTCACAAAATTTATAAATCTTACTATTTATAAATTTCATTTATAACTTCACCATTTATAATTTTATAAATTCCATTCACTTATGCAATCCATTTTCACTTCATTCAAACACTTATAAAAACTCGTTTTATAATTCAAATGTTTTAATTTATAAATATCAATTTATAAATCCTTTATAAAATCAATTTATACTATTATTTTAAAACATCTTTAATCTCCTTTATAATTTCATCATTTTGATTCATAAAATAATTAAATTTTATAAATCCTATCTTTAAACTTTTCACAATAAATTCAAAAATTCCGATTTAACTATTTTATAAAATCATTAGCATCATATTCTCAAAAATCAGTTTTTAACTATATTTCTCAAAAATCATAATTTTTATAACATTAAAATTATAACGTTTATTTATTTAAAATGGATCAATTCCAAACATATAGTATATTTTCAAAAATCACTTTAAAAATCATTTTAAAGTTCCAAAACTTGGTCCAATGATGCTACATACCAAATAGTCAATCACGACAACAACGATATCATATATCGATATGATAATCAACGAATATCAAAATATCCATAATCAAATAAATACTGTTGAGGAATCCAGTTGGATCCCTCCAACCTGTTTTCCTGCATCCACAAACATTAGCACAATACCAATTCCGCTCCAGTACGGAATTATCGCGGTATATGGGATTTAAAATATTATCCGCTTAATAGACGGCGTAATAGGGTCTCATCCGCTATACAATGCGGGAAATCAATAACTCCAATATATACATATGCCAATATATATATATATTGCTATTATATATAATACCAATTTCACTGTTTATGAAATATTCTGGTATATGTTTTTAATAAATAACATCCGCTTACTAACGGTGCATAATGTCTATTTTAACAATCAATAGATAACAATCATCATTCAAACATGCATTCAAATATTTTAAGTCTAACTATTTAAAATAAAATCGAAACTGATTCGATTGAGTGAGAAGTTTTCACCTTGATTTCAATTTTGTTTTAGCGATTTATTTCGAATAAAATTAAACGGACGTTTAATTTTACACGAAATTTTCACTAACTCCAAATGACTCCAATCCAATTCCATCGCGTAGTGCTCGTCCATACGATTCCAACGCAACTGGTTTCGCGCGTTTTCGACCTCGTATGAAAAAGTTATGATTTTTCTAAGATTACACGATTTTATACTTAATAAATTTACAACTTTTTAAAATATTTTACCCTACAATTGATCATTGCCGTTAATTTTTCCATCCCCCAACATCACAGCCGTGCGCTCCATCTTCCCCACTCACGCAAACTTCCCAGTAACAATACGCGTGCACGAACCCAACATGCCCAACTAGGGTTTGAATTTGAACCACCATCTCTCAACGATAATTCGATCAGGAACTTGCATTCGAAAGCTCTTGCTCCCTCCTACACTCGGCCAAAGTGGCACAAGGCTCGGCCTCACCATCACACAGGAATGTCGTGCGCAACCCAAGGCCGACGGCCCCCCATATCTCCCTCCACGTTGCTTCGTTTTACATCACAACCGTTCAGATTGTAGCTCTCACTTCCCTCTCCAACTTTCATGTTGAAAGATTGTTGAATTAATGCTTGGATTTGAAGATTTGGAGGGAGGAATGTTACAAGATTCTGGCCGTGGGTTGAGGGGTGGCGGCTGGCTTGTTAGATTAGGGTTTTGATTTTTTTTTTATTTGTGAGAGGTTAAGGGTTATTTATAGGAAATTATTCAAAACACTATTCATTCCAGAAATTCCGTACTCCGATTCACGCGCCGTAACCAGCGTTTCTAGGGTTTACCCCGCATTCCGGACACAATGGAACAGGTTTCGGAAGCTAATTCGGACATCTGTGCGAGTTATGGCTATAAACGTTCAATTTAAATTAAACCGATTTTCTAGGCGTTTTAATTTGTACCGGACAAATGGTAAATCCAATTGACACGAAATTTGAAACCTTACAATAATATCACATTACGGATCCGATGAAACTGGTTTCGTCGAAATCCGAGACTTTTTGAAAAAATGGCTATTTTAACTCGCCAAATTAATATTAAAAATAATTCGATGCGTTTCGAGCTGCCACGATCAAACGATAACTCCGATTGCTACGAAAATTGAAATCTGATAATAACTAACTATTACGGATCCAATGAAACTAGTTTCGTCCAATTCTGAGACTGTTCAAAAATTGACTAATTTCACTAGTCGATTAAATATTAAAATATTCAATTTTCACAAATTAACTTTTAATTCGATTTTAAAAGTTCTAAAATATCATTCTAACTCCAATATGATAAAATAAAATTTTACAAATCATTTTCAATCATATTTAACTCAATTTTCAATTATTTCCATAATTTAACATATTAAATTATCGATTTAATTATTCAATTAAATCCAATTATTCGAAATAAAATTTATTCGACTTATAAATTCACTTATTAATATTTAAAATTAATTAAATATTCAAATTTTAATTAAATTAAAATTCTGGGTCGTTACAATCTTCCCCCCTTAAAAGAATTTCGTCCTCGAAATTATCAAGTAAGAAAAGTTACAGAATCTATTAACTTTCCCAAAACAAATTTAAGCTTCTTACAATAACTTTACTAAGTTTTCAAATCACACTTAGTTATCTTTTCAAAAACAACTACTATTGTTTAACTTTCAATTCCGAATCAAAGTTAAAATTTTCAAAAATTTCCAATTTTCTCAAATTTTTTCTAACGCCTTAAATTTTCGGAAAAATTCGCCATAGTCTCCTTTGCGCGGCTCGATTCGAAAAAAAATGACAGTATATATATCACAAATATACATCTCATCAAGTAATGAGGCGTCCCGCAGGGAAAAAAGTATAAAAGTACGATATTTAATCCGAGATATGTACCTTATATTTTATTAGCGAGCATATACGGCTAATATAGCGTGAAAGCGAGCTCCAAATGCGAAGCAAACGCAATCTGCACCTACTAAACACTCAACAAACAACATGAGAACCATGTATATAGACAATAGTATCAATATACAACATATAGCAACATAATAACTATATATGCCAACATAGCAAATGAAATAAAAGCAATATGTTCAACCATCAACCAACTAACATCCAACTAACATCCATAACCAATAAATATTCATTCATATTCTCATTAATATTCAATGAAATAGGTTTTCAAGTTAATCACATATGATTCATTAACAGTGGATGATTTTACCAACATTCATTTTCAGTTAGTTTATATTCACTAATTCATATTCAAGTTGGTTCATTTCTAAATCAAGTTCAATTCCATTTAAGTTTCAATTAACTTCCAATTTCGTTAATTCAATTTCATCAACACTTAATGAATTATATACAATCATCTAACAACCATATAAAAATCAATGTATATTAATTACAACCAAATTCCTTTGCTTATATTCATTCAATTTAGTTTCAACACCATCACTTTCAATTGGTTTAATTAATTGATTTTTATTCAATCTTTCAACTTCCAATAAAATAGATTTTAATGAATTAACACTTATATTCATTATTCCATATCAATTGATTTACATTTAATCCATTAATTCAATTCAATTACAATGTTGAATTTCATTTATATAACTCAAGTTCATATTTATCACTTAACTTTATTATTTACTTTGATACCGAAATCAACTTCATTCAACATCTCTTAAGTTATACTTCATTTTAAAAACATTCATTTTTTTTTACAATTCATATTCATAAATATATTCATATAGTTTCACTTCTCATATATATATAAGTTTATTTCACAATTGTAAATCACTTTAATTATAATTTAATTCTTATAATTCTTTACTTATACAATTATTCTTTAATTTAGATTATTCAAACATCTTATTCAATAACCAAACAATCAACTTATATACACTTTAATAATTCTGAAAAATTATTCCTTTATATATAAAAATATAATCAAGGCAAAATTATTTCATTTACCCAATTTAAAAACAATATTGTGTCGAATTGTTCTGTACAAGTGTTTAGAGATCCCTATCAACAACGTTAATTACTCGTATTAACCAGAATCCATATACCACTCAACAAACCAATCATCACAATATAAAACAATTTTATATATTCACTAACAAATACGCTCTCATAGCTATTATTACACTCAAACTCATTCTAGAGTACTACTGACTCTATCTCTAATGAGTAATACCCAACAAAACCATGGTTGTCGCTTAACCATATGCTCCGATACCACATTGTCAGGACCCGATTCTTCGACTCCCAAATATCGACATCAATACGTCCACTGTATCGAATGCCAATCAGTCGGATGCCGGAAAACCGAACACTGAGGGTTTAAGAAGAAGAAAAAGACAGAAGGCGATAGAAAAAGACAGAAAATAGAGAGAAAAGAAAATAGAAAGAACAGAAAGAAAACAACAGAACAACATCAGAATCTCACAATCGCAGCGGAACAACATATAATAATAAATGAATAATCTTTAAACAAAGAACTATATTAGTTATTACATTTTATACATTACATTACATCATATCATCAGAGTGTACAACATCATACAACAACAAACAGCGGAAAAGAAATACTATATACTAGTAATACGCCTTGCCATCCAGCTTGCCTTTAGCAACTCCTGAATATCCAGAATTTCCTGATAAACCTTACTCTTGACTGCCCGTGTGGAAATTGGTGGGCACCCAGAGTTTAGGAAGGAAAACAATAAACTCCGAGTCAGTCATGTGACTGGTGTGAGAACTCAAAACAGTTTATTTATCTTTAAAATCAAAATAGAGGAATATTTTTAAAGTCAATTCGCAATGCTTTTTAAAAATGAGACTACCATAAGACCTCCCGCCACACACACAATGCAAACGCAGACTTGGAGGAGATTTCTCCTAATGATAGTCAAAGATGCTTGATACGCATTAAAAAAAACATTTGATATTATTATTAGTGCATAGTGTAGAGAAAATCATTTCGAAAGTAGAATATAAATCTTAGCCAGCATAGGTACCATTATAGTATGCTTACTATAGCTACCATATTAAATGGCAGGTTCTACAACTAAAACCGTACAAGTCTCGTATTGTTTCTTTGGATTTCCAACGAATGATCAGGCCAAGAAACTTCCCATTGCCACATGAGAATGCCTCTGGATGGACATCCCCGAGAACCAAACCGGATCTCTACCAACACAAGGCCGGGTTACCCCTAACTGAGTAACAACTGACCGAATATGCCATCCCCCGGTCCTTTGGGACCTTTTACCGAGCGCTCGTAATCAATTCACACAATCATAAAGTGTTTTCAACATGAGTAAGTATCTGGGCTCCATACCATGATACCACCCTTTTCCAGAAGGAAATGCACATATCCTAAAGGTCGCTACCCCTCATAACCTTGCCGCATCTTTCCTGTTTTGACCATTCCCGTGGTGTGAGGCTCGACGAAGTCACGTCCACAAAAACATACTTTATACAAAAGCCATGCTTTGGGTTAACAAATGATCATAGAAATGATCACCAAGATAGACGATCAAATAAATGATCCTATCACAAATAATCAACATAATGATCATTTCACAGCAACACTCAGCATGTCACATTACCAAATTGGGAATATATCGCTGATAACATTCAACTACATAACCTCTGAGCTCGTACGTCTCAGAGAAGGGTGTTAAGCTAAAAGAATAAATTCTCCGCCACCAACAGAAATATATTTGAAAGAAATCGACTTTATATCTCAACTTGTAATGTCAGACATGCCATCCATACAAGTCTGTTCCGGGTTCGAACAGAACCGAAGGCACTTACAAAGAAGTCCTTGCAATCCGGATATCCACAATCCTGATCGGATTTCCCATCACAAATGGAGAACTCAATACCGGAGCAACTCGGTGCAGAGTCAATCGACAGGTCATCCTATCGCTCTTGCAAATACCGGGTCTTCAACACCGATCTTCAATGCTATCCATTACGTCGTATCACTATTCGGAATGGGAAATCCGAATAACGAACGCAATAATTTAAAAATAAGCGTGCATTCAAATTCAGCAAATCACAACAAATACCTTTCAAAGGTAAATATTGATAGTCTGTTATTGAACTATCAATGGATATGCACACATCACGAGATTCCAAATAATTTTCCAAATTATTAATTTCCCAAAAATATCTTTACTAGATATATAATTTTCACACTTCAAAAATAAATCAATATTTATTTTTAAACAACTTCCCTTTCCATTCATAAATTCCATAGTGAATTTATATTTCACAATATTTATGAATAACGATTTCAATTATTTATTTCAATTTATCTTCAAAAAGATAAATTCAAAATATTCACTTAATATTGGAAAAACATTTCCATACTTATTTATTTATAAGTAATTCACAAGCCTTTTTATTTTCTACACTTAGAAAATATTTAATATACTCAAATCGAAATTAAGTATATATTTCATTCTTTAAGGAAATCATTCTCTTAAACATATTTATTTGGGCCAAAACGAATGTTGCGTAAAACATCGTTACGACGTCCCAAAATCACTAGTATAGGCATTCGAAATTAAAATAGATATATAAATCCCAATACTATACAAAACATTTCCTTTCGGAAATCATTTACTATAACAACAGTGTTATAGTCCACCATTTCCTTCTATTTCTCGAAAACGTCTATTTCAAAAATGAATGTTGAAATCTATGGTTTCGAATCTTAACACATTTTAAAACATCGTTAGATCGTTTTAATTCTATTTAAAACATCAAATCTAAACATTTTCTTTAACATATTATTCATTATTCAAAAACGTGAATATACTACGTTAACAACTTTCATCCTTTTATTCATTTTATTTTAAAGGATTATTCACAGTCAAAAATGTGAATATAACTCCATTAATAGGTTTCAACAATTTACTTATCAAAATAAGTCGTTTGCGAATTTATAAAACAACGTTTATAAATTCCTTTTCTATTTATTTTATAACAACTCCTTTTATAAATTCCTTTATTAACCTATTCAATTTATAACTCAATTATAAAACAAAAGTTCATATCGTAAGTGAAATACTTATAACTTATTTGTTTGAAAAATCGTTCCTTTGAACTTCATAATTATAAATCTTATAACTTATAAGATTCAATTATTTATCCAAATATATTCTTTAATAGTTTCACAAAATTTATAAATCTTACTATTTATAAATTTCATTTATAACTTCACCATTTATAATTTTATAAATTCCATTCACTTATGCAATCCATTTTCACTTCATTCAAACACTTATAAAAACTCGTTTTATAATTCAAATGTTTTAATTTATAAATATCAATTTATAAATCCTTTATAAAATCAATTTATACTATTATTTTAAAACATCTTTAATCTCCTTTATAATTTCATCATTTTGGTTCATAAAATAATTAAATTTTATAAATCCTATGTTTAAACTTTTCACAATAAATTCAAAAATTCCGATTTAACTATTTTATAAAATCATTAGCATCATATTCTCAAAAATCAGTTTTTAACTATATTTCTCAAAAATCATAATTTTTATAACATTAAAATTATAACGTTTATTTATTTAAAATGGATCAATTCCAAACATATAGTATATTTTCAAAAATCACTTTAAAAATCATTTTAAAGTTCCAAAACTTGGTCCAATGATGCTACATACCAAATAGTCAATCACGACAACAACGATATCATATATCGATATGATAATCAACGAATATCAAAATATCCATAATCAAATAAATACTGTTGAGGAATCCAGTTGGATCCCTCCAACCTGTTTTCCTGCATCCACAAACATTAGCACAATACCAATTCCGCTCCAGTACGGAATTATCACGGTATATGGGATTTAAAATATTATCCGCTTAATAGACGGCGCAATAGGGTCTCATCCGCTATACAATGTGGGAAATCAATAACTCCAATATATACATATGCCAATATATATATATATTGCTATTATATATAATACCAATTTCACTGTTTATGAAATATTCGCGGTATATGTTTTTAATAAATAACATCCGCTTACTAACGGCGCATAATGTCTATTTTAACAATCAGTAGATAACAATCATCATTCAAACATGCATTCAAATATTTTAAGTCTAACTATTTAAAATAAAATCGAAACTGATTCGATTGAGTGAGAAGTTCTCACCTTGATTTCAATTTTGTTTTAGCGATTTATTTCGAATAAAATTAAACGGACGTTTAATTTTACATGAAATTTTCACTAACTCCAAACGACTCCAATCCAATTCCATCGCGTAGTGCTCGTCCATACGATTCCAACGCAACTGGTTTCGCGCGTTTTCGACCTCGTATGAAAAAGTTATGATTTTTCTAAGATTACATGATTTTATTCTTAATAAATTTACAACTTTTTAAAATATTTTACCCTACAATTGATCACTGCCGTTAATTTTTCCATCCCACAACATCACAGCCGTGCGCTCCATCTTCCCCACTCACGCAAACTTCCCAGTAGCAATACGCGTGCATGAACCCAACATGCCCAACTAGGGTTTGAATTTGCACCACCATCTCTCAACGATAATTCGATCAGGAACTTGCATTCGAAAGCTCTTGCTCCCTCCTACACTCGGCCAAAGTGGCACAAGGCTCGGCCTCACCATCACATAGGAATGTCGTGCGCAACCCAAGGCCGACGGCCCCCCATATCTCCTTCCACGTTGCTTCGTTTTACATCACAACCGTTCAGATTGTAGCTCTCACTTCCCTCTCCAACTTTCATGTTGAAAGATTGTTGAATTAATGCTTGGATTTGAAGATTTGGAGGGAGGAATGTTACAAGATTCTGGCCGTGGGTTGAGGGGTGGCGGCTGACTTGTTAGATTAGGGTTTTGATTTTTTTTTTATTTGTGAGAGGTTAAGGGTTATTTATAGGAAATTATTCAAAACACTATTCATTCCGGAAATTCCGAACTCCGATTCACGCACCGTAACCAGCGTTTCTAGGATTTACCCCACGTTTCGGACACAATGGAACAGGTTTCGGAAGCTAATTCGGACATCTGTGCGAGTTATGGCTATAAACGTTCAATTTAAATTAAACCGATTTAAACGATTTTCTAAGCGTTTTAATTTGTATCGGACAAACGGCAAATCCAATTGACACGAAATTTGAAACCTTACAATAATATCACATTACGGATCCGATGAAACTAGTTTCGTCGAAATCCGAGACTTTTTGAAAAATGGCTATTTTAACTCGCCAAATTAATATTAAAAATAATTCGATGCGTTTCGAGCTGCCACGATCAAATGATAATTCCGATTGCTACGAAAATTGAAATCTGATAATAACTAACTATTACGGATCCAATGAAACTAGTTTCATCCAATTCTGAGACTGTTCAAAAATTGACTAATTTCACTAGTCGATTAAATATTAAAATATTCAATTTTCACAAATTAACTTTTAATTCGATTTTAAAAGTTCTAAAATATCATTCTAACTCCAATATGATAAAATAAAATTTTACAAATCATTTTCAATCATATTTATCTCAATTTTCAATTATTTCCATAAATTAACATATTAAATTATCGATTTAATTATTCAATTAAATCCAATTATTCGAAATAAAATTAATTCGACTTATAAATTCACTTATTAATATTTAAAATTAATTAAATATTCAAATTTTAATTAAATTAAAATTCTGGGTCGTTACAGTGACCATATATACTCTCCTTTTCCATAAGTTTTTATTTTGAGCTATACCTTTGGTTAAAATTTAACATCTAAGTTTATTTTCCCTAATTTCCTCATTTATAGGTGAAACTTCTAGATTTCCACATACTTTATCATTTAAAACATTATTTTTGAAAGTAATTTTAATTACCCTCATTAGCATTACCATTTCTTTACATTTAACTTAATTTCTTCCCTCTTTTTAAAAGCTAAAATTTCATTACATATATAGTATAGTTAATCTAGTAAATGCATAGAAAAATTTCCATTTAGTTTGTTTGATATTTTCTTGTTACATAAAAAATAATAGTATGTCTCCTTTTTATTCATCATGTATTAATTCACCTTGTTATATCTTTCTTATCTTCCTGTAACAACTCGTAAATATATCACTTTAAATAAATGATCGTTTAACTTTATCGATATAATAATAATTTTGTAAACAATTATTTATATTAATTTATATGGTTTTATAAATCAAATATGATCATTTTTATTAGTTAAGAATGATAAGAAAATTTATTTTCAAAATTTGTTTACAAATTTATGCATATTTATTTAAAAGAGAAAATATGACCAAAAATTAGAATCGAGATTTGTAACGATACGACGTGTGGAGGCTGCGCAACGTTGTAGGAATATGTTAAATACACATATACATGTACAAGTGCATACATGAAACATGCACACAAACATATGTATAACAAAATAATTAAGTATAGAAGTATAATATAAAATATATTTTATATTTTATGATTTCTGACTCCTTATGCATACATAAGTCAACATATGCATAAATGAGATAATAGAAGTGATGTGCACATGGAGGGGAGGTTTTTGTCATGCATAAGAGAGGGAGAGATATGTTGGAGAAGCCTTGAAATGATGATGCAAAAGGTGATGTGTGCATAAATATTTTTCCCTAATTCTTTTCCTTTAAATACCCAACCCTGCCCTCTTCTCTTCATTTTTGTTTCATCTTCTTCTTCATATTCCTAAGCTTTGTCTTCCACTTTAATGGCTTCCATCCTAAGAGAAATAATGTCATATACTTAAACACCTCAAAACAATCCCAAAACTCCACCTTTTCTCTTTATTCTTCAAATCTCCACCCCACTTCATCATTAGGCCGAGCATTTCTTTGCTCCACCCTAGGCCGTGCACCCCAAAGATATATCAAGACTTGGTCGATGCATCTAGGAGCCAAAATCCGGAGAATAGTGAGCTTCAGAGACCAAGTAGCGGATATATAGCGAATTTTTAATTAATTGTTTAAAATCCAAAATGAGAACTCTTAAACTATTATATTATTTGTTAGATGATGATATGATGTTAGCAAATAAATGTTAATATTGTTCGATCATCAAGTTTAGATGTTTTCATATGAATATTGAATATATATGCAAGTCACGGAAATACACGCCGATAAGCACAAAGAAAATCACTTTATTTGAATTAATCAAATGGTGCGTATGGAAAATTAAACCTCGGTAAAAATGGATACAATGAGTTTGAAATATTTTATAAACATTTAAAAGTAATTGGTGATATTTGAACAGAAATTGAAAATTTAGTTAAAAATATACGCGATGTGTAACGACAGTTCGCGATTTCATGCCACAAAAGTCAAATGAATACAAAGGTTGGAATATAGCTCGGAATTTTTCAAGGTAAGAATTTTTCAAACTATCATATCCATAGTTTTCCAACAAATGAAGAAAATCGAGGTTTCGATTAGTAGATTTTAAAATATGAGTAAAAAAAACTTTTGGAAAAAATCATGGTTTTGCAGTACGGAATCCAACATAGGATTTCTTTGAAAATGATGTTTGAAATTTTTAAATTTTTTTAAAATAAATCCTATAAATCTTTTAAAAGGTTTTAAAGGTGATTTAAGTGATAAAAATGAATTTTCAAATAATAAAAGAATCATTTTAATCAATATAGCTTAAAAAGCACTTTCTATAGTACTTTTCATTGCACTTTTCTATGACTTTTAAAATATAGTTTTAAACTTAACAATTCTTTTTCAGTTATTTTATAAAGTTGTTTAAATGTTTTTAAAGTGTTTTAAAGATGACTTGAAGTATTTTTGGAATGAATAAAGATTTAGAGTTGATCAAATAACTTGACTGCCTTATGGGTGTCAAAGAGATAGTGTCTAGGCTTAAGTTTGAAAAACCATTTTCCTGTTCTCCTTGGCTATACGGACTGGCCCGGTAGAGGGGATAATGAATTTGGTTTACTCGGATAATATCTTCCTAATGAAATGATTTCTAATTTATTCTTAGTAAAAGGAGTTTAAAAGTTATCAAGGGATCAATAAGAGAGGTTTAATATTGTCATATGTACTGGAAAGAATGTTTTAGAAATATATATCTTCAAAAGAGATTTTTGATAAAAAGAATTAAATTAATTAAAGAATGATCTCCTATTTACTTGACCTTCTTTATAGTTCTGTGACGACTCGGAATTTCTGGATATTTGAAATTGAAATATATAACTGGTTTTAAATATTTGAAAGTTAGTTTAACTTGAATTTCAAATATCACTATTTATTTGGCACTTAAATTATTGAATTTAATTTTTGAAAGTTGGGTAACATATTGAATCTTTAGTTTTAAGCCTGTTAAAAATAATTTGAAGGCCTGTAAGATGGAAAAAGTGTTAAAATTGAATTTAAAAAAATTGAATTCAAAAGTGTTTTGTTCAGTTTTAAAAATGTATAGTTTAAATTGATATTTAAAAATAGCCTTCCGAGGCACAGTCTCGGAATTCTATGAAACCAGTTCCATTGGATCTGTAATAATGTATTATTATCGGATTTCAAATTTCGTAGAGTTTGGAGTTGTCAATGTGATCATAGGTAGGTAAACGCGCTGAAATCTATATCGAACTTTCAATAAATACTGGTTCAAAAAGCTATCTTCTCCATGCGATCGAGTTAGGACTCGAAACCTTTTCCATTATGTTCGTAATAGGAGTACAACATTATGAACGCCTGGCAGCACGCCTCGATAGGAGATCGAGATTGTGAGTTGCGATAATCGAGGCGATTTAATTTTGAATTTAAATTTAAATATAAATAGTATAATTAAAAACACTGTAGCAAACAAACACATAAAGAAATTTGAAACACGTGTTCTCCAAGGTTTAACACGCGTCTAAAAAAAGTGGGGAAAGAGATTGTCGAGATTTTTTATTTTCTTTCTTGTTTTATAATCTCGTTTTCATATTCAAAATAAAAAAATAGTAGATCATTCAAAGAAAACCCAAACGAGAAAACTAAAATGGCCGCTTTCTTTCAGTTTCAAATCGAAAGCCCTAAGTATATTCAAATCGATCGAACTTAAAAAAAAAGAGGGGGATGATGGCGACTTTGTTTCGATCGATAAAGGGAGGCGCAACGTCTTCAATTCGTTTGACTGGAGAAGCAAGTGACTGCACGCGTGAGGTGTTGGAGATATGGACAGTCGATGGCGGTAACATCAGCGTCGCGACGTCTATGAGCATGGGAAAGTCAAATCGCGTGGAGGCTGGTGTTCGATGTGGAATCCCGCAGGCATGAAGCATGCTTGTTAATGGATGAGGCACGACTTTAGGTGGGGCGACTGTCGCGATGGATAGAGTCAGCAATTTTGTTTGATGGAGCGGCCGTAGTGGGCGAGTTTGGGAAGGTGGGTCGATTGGGTCGTTTGCGAGTTCAACAATGGGTTGGGGGTGGCGTTGGGGTGACGAGCTCGGCTAGGCTCAGTCGTAGTTGTGGTTGAAGATAGGTAGTGATCGTGGTGTCTGCAGTGAAGATTTGAGAGCTTGGGGTTGAGTTTTCAGATCGATCGAGTGAGGTATGCAGTCCTGTTTTGGGATTAATTTAATTCAAGTATATATATTAGGAAGAAATTTTTTTACAGTAAGATATTAAGCAGTTTTGTTTTTGAATTTAATCTGATATTATATCCATAGATTAAGGAAATATATACAGATTTTAACTTACTGGCTAATTTTTAAAAGTATATATATATATATATATATATATATATATATATATATATAGTTTTGAACAGAAAAGTGGGAGCTCAAAATGATGAATTTTATTAGACTTTGGAATCCAAATAATTTTAAGTCTATATGTAGTTTCAATTAAATAAAATGAATATACCTATTTTAACTTACTAGCTTATTTTATTTTAATATAGTATAGTAATTAATGTGTTAATTTAAATTATTTAATTTTAGTTCTTGAAGAAAATTTATTATAGAGGAAAATTAGTTAAAATTAAATTATTAATTTAAAATAAAATCATTGGTTAATTAAGTTTATCAAATGGAATTTAATTGTTCGATTTTTTCGAATATTAATTAAACCATACAGTGTTATACAAGGTCTAAAGTCGGGGAAAACAAGCCGGTTGGATCGGATTGCAATTAAAAATCAAAGGTGAGTTAATCTCACTCGCATCGGGATACCGGTTAATTTAAATAGTTAAAATTTAAATTATTGGTTGATTTCTTGAATTGATGTGATATTATATATAGTAGTGTGTGTGTGTGTGTGTGTATATATGTTGGAGTGATTGATTTCATGTATTATATAGCGGATGAGACCTTATGCGCCCCGCATAATGGCGGATGACCCCATATACCGTGATATTCCACCTCAAGGTGGAATGGGTATTTTATATTGTGCTAACATCTATGGATGCAGGGAAACAGGTTAGAGGGCTCCAACCGAATTCCTCAATATGTTGAATTTATTTTATATTCAGTGACGTGAATTATGTGATAATCTATGGTAATTATATTATTTATATTGATAATTGAAATTATGGAATGCTATGATTTGGCTGAATATATTTGAATATTTTAAAGATATGAAAAATATATAATATTTGATTATATAAAAGAGAGATATTAAGTAAAATAATTTTAGATAAGTTAAAGAATGAATTCGCAAAGAATAAATGTTTGATATTAAATTCTATTAAATAAATGTTGGGTATGGAAAAGAAAAATATAGAGATTTAAAATTAATGAAATTTAGGAAATTTGGAGACTTGAAGTGATATTGCTTAAGAATTAAAGGATTTTATTTTAAATTTTAAGATGTAAAATGATTGGGAAGTGTTAAAAGGGAGAATTTTAAATAAAGAATGAAATGGATATTTTCAGTTTAAAATAAGATTTTGAATCATAAATAAAGAAATGAGTTTGGAATTAAATAGATTTTGAAATAATTCAGATAAATAAAGGAATAATTTTTAAATGGAATAAATTTTGGAAATTGATTTAGTTTTTGCAACTATGTTTTAAAAGGGGAATGAGATCGTGAAATTTATAAACAGGGTTTATAAATATAGTGAAATAAGATATCAGTGGATATTTGAATATGAATTCAGGATGGGAATTTATAAAGGAATGGGTAATTTGTTTTAAAAGTAAATAGTGATTTATTTTTAAAGGTGTGAAAGAAAAGTGTATTTCCCTGAAAATCCAAGTGCGTTTTCGAAGCTGATTTTTAAATTAAGTTAAAAGTTTTAAAGTTGTTCTAAAAGAATGTTTTTTGAGAAATTATTATTTAAGTTGTTTAAAATTTTAAAGGTATATATTTATTAATTAGTTATAGTAGTAATTATTTTGAAAGGTTAATTGGTATTATCATTTAAAAAGATAATTATTAATATTTATATTTTATAAAGTAGTTTTAATTTTAAAGATATTAGGCTAAATTTTTTATTTGAAAACCTGTATAGAATTTCATAATTTTTATTTTTGTTTTAAAATTTGTTTCGGCTTATGTTTTACTTGAGAATTTTTAGGAAATTTCATAGTTAGTATTTTAAATAAAGTGTTTTAAGTAGTTTTTTTTAAGTACATATTTTTGGATAAAGTAATTTAAATTATTTTAAATCAAAAGTATTTAGACTTTGTGATTTTCAGTGGGAATAAACAATATTTGAAAATTTATTCCGCGAGAGAAAAGTTATTTGAAAACTATCTTCTAAAGGATTGAAGGGCGGAAATATATCTTGCGAAGATATTTTAAAATAAATAATTTGGAAAATTATTAATGCCGGATGGTTGTTTGTGAACATTATTTGATAGTTAAATAATTGACTATCAATATTTGCTAATGCGCTGATCGTTTTGAAGAGATTGGGATCGGGATTTATTTTCCAAAAACCCACTTCGATCCGGTTTAAATGATTTTCGTGAAGAAGACAAGAGCTGGGAGTCGAAGATGGAGCAGTGAAGTGCAAGGGCAAATCGCTACTAATCCCGAGGGTGATTCCAAAATGGATGCAGTAGGAGTAGTGCCTTCGGTTCCGTTTGGACCCGGAACGGACTTGTATGGACGAACGCTATCAGAACATCGTCCGGAGGACGATGTGTATTCTAAGTGAATGGGTGCTAAAATGGTAACGCATAGCCTCGAGCCTCATCAACTGGGAATGGCTAAAACAGGGGAGGTGCACACAAGGCTAAGTGGCTAGCAACCAATTAGGGTAAGGTCACCCCTTTCTAGAGGTCCCTTTATTTCAGCTGTGTGGGCGGTTGCTGATCCCAACCATTGGGTGATCTTATTCTGACTATCTAGTAAGGGGTAGCTCGGGCCTTGTGATGTAGAGGATTAGGGTGGATCCTCGGTACGGTGATCTAGACCACATACTGTGATGGATTAGATAAGAAATGTTTAGGTTATTGTAAGGTAATAACCCAGCATGTTTATTTATTGCGTGGTCTTACGAGATACCTTTGATTTTTAAAGGTTTTTGAAACTTTAATAATCCAATTGAGCGTGTTTTTTTCACGCTAGTATTCTAGACTGACTTGGGTATTGTTTTATTATAATGCTTGGGTCAGACCGATTATTATGGAGTGCATATTCTGGATGGACTGCTATAGAGCTCAAGAGACGAGCTGGATGACGAGGCGTATTTCCGTAGATGTATATTCCGCTGTACCGTATAAGTTGTGTATTAAGCTTTGGGAGGACAAGATATTATAATTGTCCTGAATTGTGTTGTTGATTTGTATTCTACTCTGATGATGCAATGTATATACAGATCTAGTTCTTTTGGTTTAAAGATTAGTCATTTATTTATTATATATTATTCCGCTGCGATTGTGAGATTCTAATATTATTTTCTATTTCTACTTCTACCTCCTTTTTCTTTAACCCTAATGGTTCGGTTTTCCGGCATTCGATTGTTCGGCATTTGATACAGTGGACGTGTTGATGTCGATTTTCGGGCGTCGAAAAATCGGGTCGTTACAGTGGTATCAGAGCAGAAGGTTAAGCGAGAACCTTGGCTCTGGTGGGGATTACTCAGAGAATAGAGTCCATAGTACTCTAAGAATGAGTTGAGTGTATTAATAGATATGAGCGCTTATGTGTTAGTGAATATAAAAATTGTTTTTATATTGTGTTGACTTATCGGTTGAGTATTTACGAATTCTGGTCGATATGTGGGACGCCTTGTCATGGATAGGGGTTTCTAAACGCTTAACAAGATGAACTGACACGGTATTGTTTTAAAATAGGGTAAATGAAATAATTTTACCTAAATTATTTTTGTATATAAAAAGAAATAATTTTTATAAATTATTATAGTATATGGTTGCTTGGTTGTTAGGAAGTGATAATATTAAGTTATTATCATTATTGTTGTAAGAATTAAAATCAGAAATTAATGATATAACCAAAAAGTTAAGAGATAAATTCATACAGAATGAATTCGTAAATGTGAATTATAAATGTGATTTATAATAGAATAAAATTCTAGAGGGGTATTTGAATATGAATTAAAAGGATTTGGAATTGAAATTTTGGAAATTAATTTCCTTTGAATTTAAAGGTTTTGGAGAAATAATGGTGATATTATTTGGGAATATTTTTTAATTGGATTAGAAATCTAGTGAGATTTGGAATTTTAAAATATTTGAATTTTTTTTTAAGTCTCTTCGGTCGCTCTAAAATAACTTCGGTGATGGCCACGACATCATCGATGTTCATTTTCGAGTTTCCAAGGGAGGAATTGCTACCCAAATATTTTGAATAGGGCGTGTTTGCAGAATTAAGTTTGATTTTGAAATACTTAAGTGATTATTTAAACTCTAGAATATTATTTAAAAATGGTTATGGAATATTTATAAGTTTAAAAACTTATAAGGATTTGAAAAAGATTAATTGGAATGGGAAATTTAAGCATAACTGGTTAAATAAAATAGTGTTGAAATTGGTCAGAATAAGATTGATCTTGAAAGGGTTAAATAAAAGTAAGCGTGAGAATAAAATAAGTTGGAGGGTAAGTCAATTAATTGGAAAGAATTAAAAGAAGTTAGAAAATGTAATTAAATTTGGAAAACTTATAGAAGTTTAAAATTTAAATTGAATCGGAGTGTAATTAAATATAGTTAAGTAAAAATGAAATGGTTACTTTAATAAAAATTTATAAGTTGGTGTTAACCGATGGCTTGACCAAGTAACAAGGGGCTCGGCGTAAAAGGGTCTCCTGGCATAGAGCACTGTTCGGCATTAAGAGGTACCTCGGCATACGGCCTCATTCGGCGCACCTCACCTCGCTCGGCATAAGAACATCGTTCGGCATAGAGCCTCGTTCGGCATGGAAGGGCCATTCGGCATAGTAAGGTCGTTCGACATTTCACATCGCTCGGCATAGCAAGGTCGTTCGGCATTTCACCTCGCTCGGCATAGGAAGGTCGTTCGGCATAAGCCTCATTCGGCATAAAGCCTCGTTCGGCATCTCCCCTCGTCCGGTATCAAGTCTCAGTTGGTGCAGGTCTCGCTCGGCCTACACTCTTCACTCAGCACACTATCTCGATCGACATGCAGATACCGTTCAGCATATCTTCTTCGATCTCCTCGATTGGCATACGAATGCCGTTCGGCCTGGATATGTGGTTCGGCAATTGCCGTTCGCCATTTACAGATCGACGCGCAAAAGTCACTTACCACGGGCCGAGGTATCTTGCTCCTAGGCCTATTAGGGAAGTCCAACCCATCTTCATCTATAAATAGAAGGTCACGGGCATAGTGAAATGGACCTTTTTGGAGAACACTGGGACACTCTGCCGCGTTCAAGACTCATTCTATTTTACATAGCATTTGTATTCAAGTAGTCGGTGTACGGATTGTATCTGTAATCAATGTTGAGTAAAGCAATAAAAATTAACTTCAAAGTGGACGTAGGCAGTTACGTCGAACTACTATAAATCTGGTGTTCTTGTCTTTGCATTTAATTTAGCATACAATTCCCTGTTTTAATTTACTTTCTTCATTAATCTCTTTACACAATCTTTCTCAAGGGTGTTAGTATGTAAACTTTGAATAGACAAATGAATTTGCATTTGTATGTAAATAGGATTGAAACTGAATATTTGAATTGTGTTAATTGGGAAATTGAAATTAGTAAATAAACTGATTTATTTAAATGGTAAGAAAATGAATTAAAATTGAATATTAGGATGTCATTTAATTTAAATTGTGCATAGTAAAGTGAAGTTGAAAAATTAGTTCTAAGTGGACTAAAAATAGTAAAAGTTTGGGAATAGAAGCGTTTGAAATATGAATAATTGGTAAGTGGGATTAGTTTAAGGAATGGATTAAATAAATATGGTGTAACGATCCCGGTTTTGAGTTAAATTTAATTTGGTAATTAATATAACATTTTGGATTAAATTGTGCATTAATTTGAATTTTTCAAATTAAATAAGATATGTGCTTGTTTATTTATATAAACAGATTGTAATCTAAAATTTGAATTTGAAATTTTCCACAATAAATAATAAATGTTGTTTATTTATATATATGTATACAATTGATTTTAAATTGAATTTTGAATCTAAAACTAAAAAAAATAAATATTCTAGAAAATAAATTGAATTTAAATACTCTATATTTTTAGATTAATAAAATTTGTTTTCTAATTATAATATACATATGTAATATATATTTTGAAAGTTATATTTTGAGTTTGATATAAATAATATTCAAAAGTTGTTTAAAGCTAAAATTCTATATTTTATAATAATATAATATGTGTGTTTATTTATTAATCTGTAATTAGATTTAAAAAAATAAATTTCTTTAAAGTTATAGATATTACAAAAAGGAAATGCATTAATTAAAAATAGAAAATGAATTTATAAAAATAACACACACACACACACTCACATATATATATTTAAACCGAAAGGGAAATTATAATATTAAATACATGCATAATACATGTGTAAGTATTATAAATATAAGAATTTACAAGTGTAAAATAATAACACATACATTTAAACATTTGGAGCTAAATAACCACGTGCATTAAACAAGTGTCATGTGTGATTTTATTTTTATTTTTATTTTTGAAATTAATGAATATAGAAAGAACAAATTATAAATACATGTATTCTCCTCTTCTTCTCGTTTCTTTTAATCTATTCAAAACTAAAACTACAAACCAGAAAATAAAAATCATCTTAACTGAAACAAAACATTCCAGATTTTCAAAAATAAAATTTAAAGCAAACACCTCTTTCTATTTTTAAACTGAAGTTATAAATTCAAAGCAAAGATTATCTCAGTTAATCAAGCAAAGTAAAGTTTTCAACCAAGAAAATCTGAAAGCAAATTAGATCAAGCTTCAACCTGATCAAACATCATTAAAGATCAAAACTAGTTCATATCAACATCAAAACATTTCCAAGCTTTCATAAGCTTCTCTACTCCTCTGTTCAAAAACATCAAGCCTTCTCAATTCCACGTTCTCTGCTTAAACAAAATTCCAAGTGAGCAAACTATTTAAATTTGTGTACAAATCTTGATTGCCTGTGATTGATGTTTGAAATGTGTTGAAGAAGTTGTTTGTATAGATACCAATATGCTTGCATGTATATTAAAATATGAAGGAATTGACTGTGCATGTCTATATAAACATATATATACTTGTCTATTTATATACAGGTTCCAGCACACTCAAATTAAATTCAGTTTCTCTATATACAATAAATTATAGGTTTTTATTTATAAACAAAAGATGTTGGTAGAAGTGTAAACTTAATTTTAAAAATAATTATAAGTATAATTAGTTAAATATTTACTGGGAAATTCGAAATCACAGCCAAAATATATAACATCAGAAAACCCAACCATGTTAATTTCAAGTTTGGATTATATACTGATTCGCATGTGAAAATAAATAATTTTGATATGAAGATCGTGATTTTTAGTGTTGGGTATGTTGAGAATCCTCGAGTTGAACAAGAAATGTATTTTCGTTGATTTCACGGCGATCGGTGATGGATGGTTGTTGCGTTTGGGTCTAGTGGTGGCTCAGGTGTTGGTGGTCGGAGGAAAAACAGTGAGAAGGTTTTCAGGTTGTCGGAGTGGTCAGGCGAAGTCGTAACAGGGTTTAGGGACCGGGTTTTGTCGATGATGTTGTTCGGGTTCGTGTGACGTTGATGGTCGATCGGAGGCGATCACATTGTGTTTCAATACAGCATGATAGGGGGTTTTCACATCGGGCTTGGTGGCGAGACGGAGACTCTCACCCCTATATGTCCACGGTGAGGGGTTGACTAACCATTGAGGTTGAGAGTCGAGAGGCTGGCCGTAAAAACCAATGTGAGGTACCATTGTCAGCCACGGCGAGGCTGAGATGGTTGAAAAGCCTACTAGTCGAGATTGGCCGCTGTCGGAAGGTCGAAGACCCTAGACCGTTACAGTTTGGTATCAAAGATGAAGATTGAATAAAAAAATTAGCTCAGGAGTATAACACATATGGTGGCTCATTAGAGATAGAGTTATAAATGCCATAGAATGAGTATATCCCCAAGATATCTTGTCTGTATGCCTCAGTAAATTCTCTTATTATTCACTGATAGTAAGAATAAGAGCAAGAAGAGGTCGAGATAGGGGACATGGAAGTACCACTACAAATGGTCGATACCCTGTAACAACAAAGAACAGCTTTTTCCCTCAAATCTCCTTTCTTCATCATCCAATTTCAATTCTTTAATGGCTTTCTAGCAGCTATAAGAAGAAGCTTTGGTGTGGTGGTGGCCCTACGAATCGTTGTAGAAAAGGTTCTAAATTCCTATTTCACATTTTAATCATCAGTTTCTTATGAGTCTTTTTGTTTTTAATTTTAATGAATTTGAAATTTTAATTGAAATAACTGATTGACAAAATATGGAACTAAATTAGATTGCATCGATAGGACGATTTCGGTCAAAACTAAACATGAGAATTTTGTAAGTCCAAAGAGGGACAAGCTAGTGTATATTTTGGGATATTTTGACCTGAGTTGAGTATCATTTGTCTGTTCTTTTGGGTCCCGATATATATTCTATGAATGGTTAGTTATCCTTCGAACTAACCAATGCCCTACATATTTCGTAAACCGGATGACCCGAGTATTTCGTAAAGTGTTGAATAAGTTGATCTCATATTTATTGATGATATTTTGATTTGGTAAGCTAAATATAGAATAAATATTTCAGCTTGATTCGGTGAGTCCATTCTCTATCTTTCTATGTGTTCATCTGTTCTTTGTTGTCTCCCTGTCTAGCAAATTTCGAGGACGAAATTTTCTTAAGGGGGAATCTGTAGCGATCTCTGTTTTGAGTCAAATTTAATTTGGTAATTAATATAAAATTTTGGATTAAATTGTGAATTAATTTTAATTTTTCAAATTAAATAAGATACGTGCTTGTTTATTTATATAAACAGATTGTAATTTGAAATTTGAATTTGAAATTTTCCAAATAAATAATGAATGTTGTTTATTTATACATATGTATACAAATTGATTTTAAATTGAATTTTGAATCTGAAACTCAAAAAAAAAAATTCTAGAAATAAAATTGAATTTAAATACTCTATATTTTTATATTAATAAAATTTGTTTTCTAATTATAATATACATATGTAATATATATTTTGAAAGTTATATTTTGAATTTGATATAAATAATTTTCGAAAGTTGTTTAAAATTTAAATTCTATATTTATAATAATATAATATGTGTTTTTGTTTATTAATGTGTAATTAGATTTTTAAAAAATCAATTTCTTTAAAGTTGTAGATATTTACAAAAAGGAAATGCATTAATTAAAAATAAAAAACGAATTTATAAAGATATAAAACACACAGATATTATATTTAAACTAAAATAAAAATTATAATATTAAAAACATTAAATACATGGATACTACATGTGTAAGTATTATAAATATAAGAATTTACAAGTCTAAAATAATAACACATACATTTAAACATTTGGAGCTAAATAACCACATGCATTAAACAAGTGTCTTGTGTGATTTTATTTTTCCTTTATTTTTGAAATTAATGAATAAAGAAAGAATAGGTTATAAATACATCTATTCTCCTCTTTTCCTCATTTCTTTTGATCTATTCAAAACTAAAACTACAAACAAGAAAATGAAAATCATCTTAACTGAAGCAAAAACATTCCAGATTTTCAAAAACAAAATTTGAAGCAAACAACTCTTTCTATTTTCAAACCGATGTTATAAATTCAAAGCAAAGATTGTCTCAGTTAATTAAGCAAAGTAAAGTTTTCAACTACGCAAATCTGAAAGCAAATCAGATCAAGCTTCAACCTGATCAAACATCATCTATAGATCAAAACTAGTTCATATCAACATCAAACATTTCCAGGCTTTCATAAGCTTCTCTGCTCCTCTGTTCAAAAACATCAAGCCTTCTCAGTTCCAGGTTCTCTGCTTAATCAAAATACCAGGTGAGCAAACTATTTAAATTTGTTTACAAATTTTGATTGTCTGTGATTGATATTTGAAGTGTGTTGAAGAAGATGTTTGTATAGATACTAATATGCTTGCATGTATATTAAAATATGAAGCAATTGATTGTGCATGTGTGTATAAACATATATATATACTTCTCTATTTATATACAGGTTCCATCACACTCAAATTAAATTCAATTTCTCTATATACATTAAATTTTAGGCTTTGATTTCTAAATAAAAGATGATGGTAGAAGTGTAAACTTAATTTTAAAAATAATTATAAGCATAACTAGTTAAAGATTTACTGGGAAATTCAAAATCATAGTTATATATAATATCAGAAAACCCAACCATGTTAATTTCAAGTATTGATTATATAATCTGATTCGCATGTGAAAATAAGGAATTTCGATATGAAGTTCATGATTTTTAGTGTTGGGTATGTCGAGAATACTCGAGTTGAACATGAAACGTATTTTCGTCGATTTCGCGGTGATCAGTGATGGGTGGTCATTGTGTTTGGGTCTGGTGGTGGCTCAGGTGTCAGAGGAAAAATAGTGAGAAGATTTTCAGGTGGTCGGAGCGGTCAGGCGAAGTCGAAATAGGGTTTGAGGATTGGGTTTTTTCGATGATGTTGTTCGGGTTCGTGTGACGTCGATGTTCTATCGGAGGTGATCGCACCAGGGGGATCGAAGCGTTGACGAGTGGCGCTACTCTGGTCGAGGTGGTCTGGTTGCTGGTGGCCGAGATTGTTGGTACGAGGAGATTTTTGTTGATCGGTTGGGTTCCAGGAAGGTGCTGCTCAGCTCGATTTCGATTTCGGTTGAGTTTGCCAGAGTTGGGTGGTCTGGTGGTCAGGGGAGGTTGTTGTCGACTTGTCGATAGGGATGGTGATGATCGGAGTAGTGCCGATCGCTGATGCACGTGCATGAGTTATCAATGGTGTCAGGTCGTGTGGTGTTGTGTTAAACTCGCGTTTACTCTCGGGTAAACGTTGTGGTAGCTCGAGTTTTGTTCCGGGATGTTCAAGTGGCTAACATGTAGGTTTTTAAAATTTAAAATTAGAACAAAGTTTAAAATAAAGAAGCAGGAGTTTTCTCGGGGAAGGACCCAAGAAAATTGGCATCTAGCTCGGGTAGATACCCGAAGTATACTCGGGTATGAGTTTTAACTAAACAAGTTTTTTCCAAATTTAAGTCTAAAACAAGTGTAAACATCTTCTTGTTAATTTTTTTCAAATAATAAATGTATTATTCTAATTTTGGAATTAGTTAAAGTTTAAAAAAGAAATTATTTCAAAATTAATTAAGTTTTAAAGGTGTTTAATATATAAATATAACCTTTATTTTAAAGTTTATTTTAAATGAATTTAATATTGATATTGAATAGTTAATTAAGAAAATGAAATGCTTTCAATTTTCAATTAACTTAAAGTGACTTAAGTTAATCTATTTGTTAATGATGATTTATTATCAAGGTTTATTAAAAAAGGTTTTAATGATAACTAAATAATAATAGATAATTAAAGGATTAATTAGTTATTGATTAAAGGATCATTAATTTGTAATTTAATAATGATTACTTAATTAAAGGTTAATTAGGTAATTAGTTTGTAATTAAAGTGTAGTTAATTAGTAATGATGATTAATTAATATAATTAATCGATGGTTGATTTATTAATGTAAGTATTTAAAGGTTAATTACTTAATGTGATTACTTAAAGGTTAATTACTTTAATGTAATTAAAGGTTGATTAATATAATTAATCAAGAATAATTAATAACTTAAAGGTTAATAACTTAATGAAAGTAATTAAGATTAATTGATTAGTGATTAAAGGATAATTACTCAATAAAATTAATTGAGGATAATTAATTAATTAATTAAGGTTAATTTATTTATAATTAATTAAAGGATAACTGACTAAGGGTTAATTAATTAATTAATTTAAGGTTAATTAAGGGATAATTAATTAACACGAAACGAGTTACAGGACCTTATTTTTGATGCTGTTATAAGAAATGTCCCTGTATATATAAGTATGTAAATTTAGTCCCTATTTTTTTGAAAAATAGAAAACGCAAGGTGCTTTGCACTTTTCTGACAGAAAATGCAAGCCAACTTGCAACTTTTATCGAAAAAGCGCAAGCTAGTTTGCGCTTTTTTATTTTGAAAAATTTTGAAATTTTCAAAAAAAATTAAATTTTTGCAAAGCGCAAGTTAACTTGCACTTTTATAAGAAAAGCGCAAGATAGTTTGCGCTTTCTTATTTACAAAAAACAAGGACTTAATTTACATACTTATTATCACAGGGACTTTTCTTACAACAACATGGAAGATAGGAACCTTTGGTGCAAAGCCTAATGTGATTACTTAAAGGTTAATTACTTTAATGTAATTAAAGGTTGATTAATATAATTAATTAAGAATAATTAATAACTTAAATGTTAATAACTTAATGAAAGTAATTAAGATTAATTGATTAGTGATTAAAGGATAATTACTCAATAAAATTAATTGAGGATAATTAATTAATTAATTAAGGTTAATTAATTTATAATTAATTAAAGGATAACTGACTAAGGGTTAATTAATTAATTTATTTAAGGTTAATTAAGGGATAATTAATTAATGTAAGTAATTAAGGATAATTAATTAAGATGGATAACTAAGGTTGATTAATTAATTTCATAAATTAATATCAAATGGTTTGTAACTAATTAACGCTAATTAACCAGGATTAGTGATTTATTTAATCTGGTTTAGATTAATTAATCAGATGATTAATTGATCTTACTTATGGATGTTTGGATTCTATGGAATGCTTGTTTGACATCTTTGGTGTGTGATGATCTGTGATATGATTGTTTTGGATTGAGATGTGAACTGTGATTTATTTATCTGTGATGAATTTACATATTTATCTGTGAATCCGTGAATGTAGATAAGCGTTATAGGATTATACCGCTTATCGATATTGTTGTTCTTGAATTGATGATGGTTGTGATATTTTATTGTTGTGTGTAAAACCCCTAGACTACACCACATACACACAAATATGGATTTCATGGGAAATTGGTTAAGTCACACATATTTTGAATTTAATATTATTTTATTCAAATGATGAAAAGAATTTGAAGGTTGAATTTTGAATCCAAAATGATTTGGAAGTGATTTTAAAAACTTTTAAAAAGGAAAAATTTGGAATTAAAATTTAAATTTGAAATCAAGATTTTGAAGTTGAACATATATATGTGTATTTGAAAACCATGGTTTAAAAGGGATTATACAAATTGTATATATATGGATTTTAAACCATTTTAAAAGTATTTTATAAGTATTTTATTTTGGGAATTTAAATTTAACCCAAGTTTATACTTTAAGGGCTATTACTTAAGAAAATGTAATCAGATTTTCCTGAAACGAAAGACTTTTGATTTCGAATGATAATAGCTTTCATATAAAGAAAGAATTCCCAGTTTTTGTTGAAAGGATTTTGAGTTGTGGATAAATTTGAAATGGAAATAGTTTTGAAAGCTATGAGTGAATCTTTGTGAAAGATTGGTGAAACTTTATTTCAAATTGAAGTGGATTTTAAAAAGTGAATCTTTTGTTTAAAAGATTAAAAGTGTAAGTTTGTTTAAACCATTCAAAAGGAAAGGTTTTGGCCTAAAAGCTGTGAATTAACTAAGATCCCATATATATGGTTTTACAATTAGCGCTCATTATTCAGTTTAGCTGGGAGAGGACTTTATGTCATAAACCCATTCCGAATAGTGATACGACGTAATAGGAGTGCATTTGAAGAAGGCGGTGAAGACTGGGTATTTTGGAGAATGAAAGGATTACCTGTCGAATGGCTCTACACAGAGTCGCGCCGGTATAGAGATCTCCATATGTGATGGATAGTCCGATCGGGATTGTGAATATCCGGATATGCAAGGGCTTCTTTGAAGTGCCTTCGGTTCCGTTCGAACCCGAAACAGACTTGTATGGATGTATGTTTGACATTACACTTTGAGATGTAAAGCTGGTTTCTATTAAATAAATTTCTGTTTGGTGGCGGAGAATTTATTCTCTTACCTTAACACCCTTCTCTGTACGAGCTTAGAGGTTATGTAGTTAATAGTTACTAGTGATATATTCCCAATTTGGTAATGTGGCATGCCAAGTGCTGCTGATCATTTGTTGATCGAAGCGTGGCTTTTGTGAAAAGCGTAGCTTTGTGGACGAGACCTTGTCCAAGCTCTCAACCCGGAAATGGTCGAAACAGGAAGAATGCGGTAAGGTTATGAGGGTCGCCTCCTTTAGGGTATGTGCATTTACTTCTAGATAAAAGGTGGTATCAAGGTATGGAGCCCAGATATTTAACCTATGTGGTTGTTGGAATTTGATGGTCTTGAGGATCCCCGGATAAAAGTCGGTAACGACCGGGGGATGGCATACTCGTGTCAGTAGTTGCCTAGTTATAGAGGTAACCCGGCCTTGTGTTGCAGAGAGCCGGTTAGGTTCTCGGGGCATCCCTCCAGAGGCGTACCCATTCGGTGAGGAAGTTCCTTAGCCTGACCATTTGCTCGAAATACAAACAAAACAATACGAGCCCTGTACAGTTTTAGTTGTATAACCTGCCATGGAAAGTGGTGGTAACCTGCTATTGAACATGGTAGCTATAGTAGGTATACCATAATTGTGGTAAGCTGGATAAGATTAATATTATACTTGCAAATGTTTTGTGCACTATGCACTAATAATAATATCAAAAGGATTTTCGCGTACCAAGCATGTTTGACTATCATAAGGAGAAATCTCCTCCAATTGTGCATTTGCTGTAACATCCCGCCTTTTTGTGCGCTTTAAATCAACGATAAACCACACAAGTCAAATTAAACCATATAGAGAGCGGATTGTTATGGGGTAATAGAAAAAAGCAGCGAAAGAAGATAAATAACAAAATAGAATCTTACAGCGGAACGATAAAATATAATAATCAAATAAACAGTTCATGAAACTATTTTACAAAAATATTTTATTATACTTATACAATATATAAAAGAGTTACACATACTAGAGAATATAAATTTATGCAGTGGAATAGTATGAATGCAGTGGAATAATATAATAAACAATAGCAATATAGATCTTCGTCTTCGTCCTTCAGAGATAAATTCTTCGAACCCTGAAATGCCTAGACTGACCCGAGCGAATTGAAAGACAAGGCACTCGAGTCAGAACTAAAAGATCTTATGTAAGTTGTAACGACCCGTATTTTTACGGATCGAAACATTATTTAACTATATGCTTAAAAATCGTTTTGTTGTTAAGTCGTTTAAAGTTTGAGTCGACCATAGTTTAAGTCGTATGGAAGCTAACTTGTGTGGTCCTTAAGTCGTGGGAAGCTTAGGTCGTATGGGGCGACTTAAGGTAGGTGGCCGACCCATAGGGCTAACGGTTTATGGATGGCCGACTCATGGATTAACCGACCTAGGGAAACTAAGTGGGGTTAAGGAGATAACCGACTCAATTGAATCGGCGACTTAAGGTTAGGTCGTAAGTCGGCTAGGGGCTAGGTCGGCCATAAGGCTAAGTCGTTAGGTCGCGTATAGGGTTAAGTTGTGTGACCTTGTGTCTGTGTTGAGTCACACATTGGTTAAGTCGTGCGCATGTTAGATCGGCTTAGAGTTAGGTCGGCATGCTAGTTAAGTCGTCATACGACTTAAGACTTGGGAACTGTTCGGCCTTGAGGTTGAGTCGTGAGCTGTGTGTGTTGAGTCGGTATGGGTTGTGCTGTGTTGAGGTGAGTCAGTAGGTCGTATGCTGGCTTGAGTCGTGAGTCGTGGACGACTCACAGGGGGGACGACTCATGGGTTAAGTCGTGACCGACTTATGGGCAGACGAGATAAGGATTCAGCCTATAAATAGAGGGCTTTGACTCACTTTTTGGCACCGGATTTTGAACCGACGAAGTGCTGCCATTTTGAGAGCTCGACTACAACACTTCTTCACTTCTTTTCTCCTCTCTAATCTAGTGCTAACATCCATCCAAGATTGAAGATCAAATCAAAGATCTAAGAGCCAAAGTTGAAGATCTTCATCCAACAAAGAGAGATTCCATCGATTGAAGCGAGATTTTACCGGATCAAGCTTGATTCCTTGCTGTCCAGATCTGGAGTTGATTGATTTTGAGTTGTTTAGGTGATTCGGTGAGTGGTAGTTATCTCTCACACGGACCCAAGGGAGTATATTGGATTGGTGGCTTGTTTATGCGTTAAAGATAGTGATTTCTTGCATTTTCCTAAAGGCTGCATGTAGATCTATCATCTATGAAGTTTTGACACCTATTTTGCTACATGATTACTTGTATAAGTTCATTCATCAAGTTATAGAGACATTTGCCTATGATTCATACTTGTTAGATTTGGACACTTTAATTACCAAATTGCCATTATTGTTGTAATTGCTTATTAGATCTTGTTGAATTTTTGATTGCTTGGATTAATGATTGATTTATGATTGATTTGATTGTTTCAAATTAGCTAGTAGTTGATTTGGACAAGTTGATCGAAGATAATTCAAAGTTAAGTGGAAAGGCTTTTGGATGGTGAAAGCTGCTTGTGGCATATGAAGCGGATGTGGAAGCTCATATGGATAGATTTGATGATGATGGACTTTTCCATGATGCGATAAGGCAAACCATGATGTTGAGATGGGACTTTGCTATGATGCGATGAAGCGAAGTATGATGTGATGTAGTCTTGGCGTAATCCAGGCAGGGATCATTCCAAGCATGTTGATAACTCGAGGGATGGTTCGAGTTGGTTGATAATGGATTGCTCGAGAAGTAGCTTGGGCTAGTATGGAAATAGTCATCGAGGAGGATGACTAGGAGGCTTGGATCTCATCGTTGTTGAAGGTTCTAGTAAACTCAGAGCTAAGGGTACATGGGATGCCCAAACGACTACAGGTAGGTGGTCGGGACACCCAAAAGACTACAGGTAGGTGGTCGAGTACTCTGGGCAGAGTAGGTAAGTCCTAGGCACGGGTCACGATGACGTGCAGAGTTTATCTAGAACCAGGGTTACCATTAGCCCTTGACTGGCAGTCATTCAACTAACGATGATATCGAGGCAATGATAACAGTGATAGCCAGAGTCATGGATGTTTGATCGTACCATCATTCGATCTCAAGAGCGGTGTTTTCTGGGTGCTTATCTTATCTTGGTTTAGGCCTTGGGGGTTTGTGCTTGGAAAACATCGACCTTGACTCGAGTGATAATTACTTTACTTAAATTGTCTGCTTTGCTATGCTTGTTTATGCTTAGTGGGTCGGCGGGCTATCACCGTAGAATGAGGTGGAGTGGGATGGTTGAGTTCCTATTCCTTTCATCCTTTATGCTCTTTTGGTATGTTTGATAGTTAATTTACTGCTCACTAAGACTGTTGTCTGACTCAAGGTTTTATGTTCAACTCTTATTACCTTGGGCTGTTCATCCATGCTGGGACGAGCAGACTAGGTAGCAGGTGACAGGTGCTGTTCTTGGCTACCAACGCTGTTGATGACGAAGACGAACTGGAGGCTAGCATATTAGTTTTCTTACTATATGTACTTTATGTTCCGCTGCTTGTATATGTTTTGAGTGTTATGTAGTGAGGCTTGATGTATTGATTGTTCAGATGCTTGTATCAAACCTTTATGAAGTCTATATGATGATATTCTGTTATGAGCTTCATTATATACATATATTTCTCTATTGTATTTTGCCCATGTGCTGTGAGTTGTACGATAGAGTTTCTGTTTTATCTTACCCTGACTATCGTCTATGGCTGCCTGGCACGCCTTTCGGCGCACCATTCTCTTGTTTTAGTGCGGGAGTCATGGGCGGTCGTCACATTTGGTATCAGAGCTTTGGTTAATCGATTTTAGCCAACGCTCGTTGACGTAACTACGTATGAGAGACGTAATTGTAGTTTGATGGATGATTACTATATATATAATATAGTAGTTTAGAAGCATTTGAACTCCTTATGTAGTTGTTTCTCAAGGTGTTCTAAATCATTCCTTTCTGTAGATATTAAGGATGAGTCGAAGTGAGAGACAAGCTGCTAGGGAAAGCCGTGCTGCTAGGGGAGCTACTGACTATGCTGCAATGTTCGAAGCTATGATGACTTCGATCATGAGAAGGATACCAACTTCAGGACCGTCAGTAGATGTTGGAGTTCAAGTTCAAGCTCCAAGACCAGTGGATTTTGCTAAGTTGTGTAAGGACTATGCTGCTCTTGGAGGAAAGGTTTTCTTGGGAACAGAATCAACCATAGAACTTCAGAGATGGATTGATGCCTGTAGAAGGATTTTTGGTGACTTGGGAATCGAGGATGCAACTAAAAGGAAGCTTGCATCGAGACAGCTTCAGGGAAGAGCTGCTGATTGGTGGGGTTCTATCACTATTGATACTCCAGAGGAAGAGATTACTTGGGAGCAATTCCAAGTTAGATTTGAAGCTAAGTTCATCTCTACGGCTCAGAAATCTGTTCTGTTTAAGAAGTTTGTGGAGCTCAAGCAAGGTGGGAGACCAGTTCTTGAGTATGTTTCTGAGTTTGAAGCTTTGTCCAAGTATGCTCGATCGTATATTGAATCTCCCTATCAGAAGAATGAGAAGTTTGTGACAGGCTTGAACTATTATCTTGGGAGACAGTTGGTGGATCATTTGGACGATCCATTTGAGAAGCTTGTGGAGAAAGCTCTCAGGCATGAGAGTTTGTTTCCTAAGGAAGGATCTGTTGTTGCTGTAACCAAGGAAGGGTCTAGGCCACAGCAGGATGGAAACAAGAAGAGGAAGCAACAGCAACATAAGGGTAAGGATGGCCAGAAGAAGCCGAAGGGCGAAGTGACGTGCTACAACTGTCACCAGAAGGGCCATCTTCCCAAAGATTGTAGGAATCCCAAGGTGCCGGGAAAGTGTTACAACTGTGATAAGCTGGGACATATCAAGAAGGACTGTCCAGAACCGAGGAAAGATAAGCAGATTGTGCAAGCTTATGCTTTGGGGGCTGTTCCATCATCTTCTAAGGCTCCTATTGCAGAAGAAAAGGGGAAGAGTGTGGTGGTTCAAGGTACTCTTTCCATTTGTGGTGTTCCAGTTAGAGTGTTGTTTGATACTGGGGCATCGCATTCGTTTGTTTGTGATGATCTTATAGGCCGGTTGGGTTTGGAACCGGATGTTGTTGATAGACCATTGGTTGTGACTAATCCAGTTGGGGGTTTGTCTTGTTTGTATATGGTATGCCGTGGTCTAGTTGTGTCGAGTCATGATTGCTCTTTTGTTTGTGATTGCTTTGTTCTGAACTTTGCAGGGTTCGGAATAATTTTGGGTATGGACTGGCTTAGGAAGTATGCGGCAAAGGTTGATTGTGAGAAACTGGAGGTGACAGTCGGGAATGTGGAAGGGCGAAAGGTTGTGATACGATGTAAGCATGAAGAAGGCGTCTTCATGAGCTTCATGTATTCGCTGGTTGTTCCATGGGATGGACTGTCATCGATGCCAGTTGTGAATGGATTTGAGGACGTCTTTGACGAGGTCAAAGGGTTACCGCCGCATAGGGAGATCGAGTTTCGTATCGATCTAGTTGAGGGAGCCAGACCAGTTGTGATGCCTCTTAGACAGATGGCGCCTAGAGAACAACAAGAGCTGAAGGTGCAGGTTGATGACCTTTTTCGGAAATGATTCATTCGGCGTAGTGTGTTCGAATGGGGTGCACCAGTTGTGTTCGCAACCAAAGCGGATGGATCGTTAAGGTTGTGTGTGGATTATCGTGAGCTGAATAAGGTGACTAAGAAGAACAAGTATCCATTGCCAAGAATAGATGACTTATTTGATCAGCTTCACGAGGCTAAGGTGTTTTCTCAGATGGATTTGGCAATGGGATTTCACCAGTTGAGAGTGGCTAAGGATAATGTGCCGAAGACTGCTTTTAGGACACCATCGGGTTTTTATGAGTGGCTGGTAATGCCGTTTGGATTGACTAATGCACCAGCATATTTTGTGGATCTTATGAATAGGGTGTTCAGAGATCAGTTGAACAAGTTCGTACTTGTGTTCGTGGACGATATTTTGGTTTACTCCAGAAATGAAGAAGAGCACAAGACGCACTTGTGTATTGTTTTGGAAATCTTGCGGAAACATCAGCTGAAGGCTAAGTTTTCGAAGTGTCACTTCTGGAAGAGTGAAGTGAGGTTCTTAGGCCATGTTATTTCTGGAAATGGAATAGCGGTTGATCCCGCTAAGGTGGCAGCAATCCAGGATTGGATTAGACCTAAGAATGCATCTGATGTGAGAAGTTTTCTTGGATTAGCAGGATATTATCGTCGGTTTATCAAAGACTTTTCCAAGATAGCTGCACCGTTGACAGGATTGACGAAAAAGAACCAAGTGTTCAGATGGGATGCTAAGTGTGAGCAAGCTTTCATAATCCTGAAAGAGCGACTGACAAGTGCTCCTGTTTTGACTATTCCAAGTGGGAATGCTGAGATGGTGGTTTACACCGATGCATGTGGTACTGGACTTGGAGCAGTACTGATGCAAAAGGATAAAGTTGTTGCGTATGCAAGTCGACAACTGAAGCCGCATGAAAGGAATTACCCGACTCATGATTTGGAGTTAGCGGCGATTGTTTTTGCTCTGAAGATGTGGAGACATCTATTGGGAGTTCGATTCGAGTTGTTTACGGGTCATAAGTCGTTGAAGTATTTGTTCTCCCAAAAGGATTTGAATCTTCGGCAGCAAAGGTGGCTAGAGTTTTTGGCATCATATGATTTTGATATAGCCTATACTCCAGGAAAAGGTAACGCAGTGGCCGATGCGTTAAGTCGAAGACATGCAGGATTGGGAGCCATGTTTTCGGAATGGAAGAATCTTGAGTATTTGGCTGGATTTGACTTCAGGCCTAGATGTGAATTAGAACCTGAGATGTTGGCAAACTTATCGATAAGACCTACTCTTATGGAAAGGATTGGCGAGAGCCAAAAGCGAGACGATAAGCTTGTCAAGATTATCCGTGGTTTGGAATCTGGATTGAATCCAGAAAAGAATAAAGGATTTGAAGTCGATCGAGAGGGTTGGCTTCGGAAACAAGGACGACTAGTTGTTCCCGATATAGATGGATTGAGAGATGAAGTTCTTAGGGAAAGTCATCACTCGAAGTTGACGATTCATCCAGGTGGAAATAAGATGTATCGGGATATGAAGAGAACCTATTACCGGGAAGGTATGAAAAAGGATGTTGGAAATTTTATTTCCAAGTGTATGAACTGCCATTTGGTAAAAGCCGAGCAGAAGAAGCCAAGTGGATTGCTTCAGCCATTAGAGGTTCCTACATGGAAGTGGGAGCAGATATCGATGGATTTAATCGATGGTCTACCTAGAACCAGGGCAGGAAATGAAGGGATTTTGGTCATCATAGATCGTTTGACTAAGAGTGCAAGGTTTATTCCTGTTCGATCAACTAGGACTGCATCGAAGTTGGCTGAGTTGTATGTTAAGTGTATAGTTCGATTCCATGGTATTCTGAAGAGTATAGTGAGCGATCGAGACCCATTGTTCACTAGTGGATTTTGGAAGAGCTTCCAGCAAATTTTGGGAACCGAGCTGTGTTTGAGTACAGCTTATCATTCCCAAACAGATGGTCAGACCGAGAGAGTCAACCGAGTTTTGGAAGATCTCCTGAGAGCATGTGTTTTGGATTTCGGAGGATCATGGGAAGATCACCTTCATTTGGTGGAATTTGCATATAATAACAGTTATCAGACAAGTATTGGTATAGCACCATATGAGGCACTGTATGGAAGACCGTGTAACTCTCCGACATGTTGGTTGGAAACTGGAGAAAAGTTGATACTTAGGCTAGAGATGATTCGACAGACTGCGGATTGTGTAGAGATCATTCGGCGACGAATGAAGGCAGCCCAAGACCGTCAGAAAAGTTATGCCGATAATCGTCGTAAGGATTTGGAATTCGACGTAGGCGATATGGTTTTTGTGAAGATTTCTCCACTGAAGAATGTTATTAGATTCGGGAACAAAGGGAAATTGACTCCGAGATTTGTTGGACCATTCCCGATTATCGAGCAAATTGGAAAGCTCGCTAATAGATTGGAGTTACCGGAAAAGTTGGCGGGTGTGCACAATGTTTTTCATGTATCTTATCTACGGAAGTATGTGCATGACTCGAATACGGTGGTTTCTGCTGATAGCTGTGAAGATTTGGAAGTTGATCCAGTTGTTACGAGACCTCCTAAGCCACTTCGTGTTGTTGAAAACGACACGAAACAGCTTAGGAGGAAGACGATTACGTTGCTCAAGGTACAATGGAGTGATGATGTTAACGACTGTACGTGGGAGGAGGAAGAGAGGATGAAGGCAGCTCATCCTGAACTCTTCAAGGTATGGCCCTAAGGTGTCGTGACATCTTATGAATTTGTAGCTTGTTCTAAGTCTTAGAATTCTGCATGCTAGGCTAGTAATTGGATGCATAGTTTGTAGATTGCTATGGATGATAGGCATGCGGAATAACTTTGGATGCTCTTGTTTGTTTGGAATTTCGGGGGCGAAATTCCTAAGGGGGAGAGAATGTAACGACCCGTATTTTTACGGATCGAAACATTGTTTAACTATATGCTTAAGAATCGTTTTGTTGTTAAGTCGTTTAAAGTTTGAGTCGACCATAGTTTAAGTCGTGTGGAAGCTAACTTGTGTGGTCCTTAAGTCGTGGGAAGCATGGGTTGTATGGGGCGACTTAAGGTAGGTGGCCGACCCATAGGGCTAACGGTTTATGGATGGCCGACTCATGGATTAACCGACCTAGGAAACTAAGTGGGGTTAAGGAGATAACCGACACGATTGAATCGGCGACTTAAGGTTAGGTCGTAAGTCGGCTAGGGGCTAGGTCGGCCATAAGGCTAAGTCGTTAGGTCGCATATAGGGTTAAGTTGTGTGGCCTTGTGTCTGTGTTGAGTCGCACATTGGTTAAGTCGTGCGCATGTTAGATCGGCTTAGAGTTAGGTCGGCATGCTAGTTAAGTCGTCATACGACTTAAGACTTGGGAACTGTGCGGCCTTGAGGTTGAGTCGTGAGCTGTGTGTGTTGAGTCAGTATGGGTTGTGCTGGCTTGAGTCGTGAGTCGTGGACGACTCATAGGGGGACGACTCATGGGTTAAGTCGTGACCGACTTATGGGCAGACGAGATAAGGATTCAGCCTATAAATAGAGGGCTTTGGCTCACTTTTTGGCACCGAATTTTGAAGCGACGAAGTGCTGCCATTTTGAGAGCTCGACTACAACACTTCTTCACTTCTTTTCTCCTCTCTAATCTAGTGCTAACATCCATCCAAGATTGAAGATCAAATCAAAGATCCAAGAGCCAAAGTTGAAGATCTTCATCCAACAAAGAGAGATTCCATCGATTGAAGCGAGATTTTACCGGATCAAGCTTGATTCCTTGCTGTCCAGATCTGGAGTTGATTGTTTTTGAGTTGTTTAGGTGATTCAGTGAGTGGTAGTTATCTCTCACACGGACCCAAGGGAGTATATTGGATTGGTGGCTTGTTTATGCGTTAAAGATAGTGATTTCTTGCATTTTCCTAAAGGCTGCATGTAGATCTATCATCTATGAAGTTTTGACACCTATTTTGCTACATGATTACTTGTATAAGTTCATTCATCAAGTTATAGAGACATTTGCCTATGATTCATACTTGTTAGATTTGGACACTTTAATTACCAAATTGCCATTATTGTTGTAATTGCTTATTAGATCTTGTTGAATTTTTGATTGCTTGGATTAATGATTGATTTATGATTGATTTGATTGTTTCAAATTAGCTAGTAGTTGATTTGGACAAGTTGATCGAAGATAATTCAAAGTTAAGTGGAAAGGCTTTTGGATGGTGAAAGCTGCTTGTGGCATATGAAGCGGATGTGGAAGCTCATATGGATAGATTTGATGATGATGGACTTTTCCATGATGCGATAAGGCAAACCATGATGTTGAGATGGGACTTTGCTATGATGCGATGAAGCGAAGTATGATGTGATGTAGTCTTGGCGTAATCCAGGCAGGGATCATTCCAAGCATGTTGATAACTCGGGGGATGGTTCGAGTTGGTTGATAATGGATTGCTCGAGAAGTAGCTTGGGCTAGTATGGAAATAGTCGTCGAGGAGGATGACTAGGAGGCTTGGATCTCATCGTTGTTGAAGGTTCTAGTAAACTCAGAGCAAGGGTACATGGGATGCCCAAACGACTACAGGTAGGTGGTCGGGACACCCAAAAGACTACAGGTAGGTGGTCGAGTACTCTGGGCAGAGTAGGTAAGTCCTAGGCACGGGTCACGATGACGTGCAGAGTTTATCTAGAACCAGGGTTACCATTAGCCCTTGACTGGCGGTCATTCAACTAACGATGATATCGAGGCAATGATAACAGTGATAGCCAGAGTCATGGATGTTTGATCGTACCATCATTCGATCTCAAGAGCGGTGTTTTCTAGGTGCTTATCTGATCTTGGTTTAGGCCTTGGGGGTTTGTGCTTGGAAAACATCGACCTTGACTCGAGTGATAATTACTTTACTTAAATTGTCTGCTTTGCTATGCTTGTTTGTGCTTAGTGGGTCTGGGGGCTATCACCGTAGAATGAGGTGGAGTGGGATGGTTGAGTTCCTATTCCTTTCATCCTTTATGCTCTTTTGGTATGTTTGATAGTTAATTTACTACTCACTAAGACTGTTGTCTGACTCAAGGTTTTATGTTCAACTCTTATTACCTTGGGCTGTTCATCCATGCTGGGACGAGCAGACTTGGTAGCAGGTGACAGGTGCTGTTCTTGGCTACCAACGTTGTTGATGACGAAGACGAGCTGGAGGCTAGCATATTAGTTTTCTTACTATATGTACAGGATGTTCCGCTGCTTGTATATGTTTTGAGTGTTATGTAGTGAGGCTTGATGTATTGATTGTTCAGATGCTTGTATCAAACCTTTATGAAGTCTATATGATGATATTCTGTTATGAGCTTCATTATATACATATATTTCTCTATTGTATTTTGCCCATGCGCTGTGAGTTGTACGATAGAGTTTCTGTTTTATCTTACCCTGACTATCGTCCATGGCTGCCTGGCACGCCTTTCGGTGCACCATTCTCTTATTTTAGTGCGGGAGTCATGGGCGGTCGTCACATAAGTTAAATCAACAGTAAATAATATGCGTAGAACGGCGTCCGAGATGTTTATTTGTTTTGACATCTCCTAGCCAGTGTCTAACGTGAGTGCAGTTACTTAAGAGATGCTCGGGATTCACATCTCCTAAGGATCCTTTAAACTATTTACTATGTAGTAATATTTCGCTATTATAATAATGTCTACAGTAAAATAAACTTACTTTTAAATAGCATTAAGGCTTTACATTAATGTCTACACCGCTGTCATTTCAAAATAATTTATACTTCCAACGATAATATAATATCCATTTCGAAACCATATAAATACGATGTCCTTTCCATTTCAAAAACCAAATTCAAAATAATATCATTTTTATAAGGTATATACCATGGTCATTTCAAGTTACAATAATATCATATACCTTATAAAAATGATAAACTTATAATAATGTCTACACCGCGGTCATTTCAAAATAATTTATACTTCCAACCAGAATATAATATCCATTTCAAACCATATAAATACGATATCCTTTCCATTTCAAAAACCAAATCATTATGATATCATTTCTATAAAAACCCAAATAAATATAATATCATTTTATTTTAAATATATCTCTTTTCCAAAATCATAACACTTTCGAATTTATAATATCTCGAAACCGAACGCTTGAAATATACCTTTCAAAACATAATACTTCGAATTTCATAGCTTCTAAACCATAACTTCCAAAACTTAAATGGTTTGGATATTCAAACAGTATATAAAATAAAATAGTTTTAATTTAAAATTACTTTATAAAGTAAAATAATTTCCTCGACTTCACAATTTTATTCACTTTAAATTAAATCTCAATTTATAACTTTCAACTCACTTCTAGTTTCAATAAACCAGTTCAATTTCAATATATTTCAAACTTTGAGTATTAAATAATTTCAAAACTAAGGTTGATAATTACGATTCAACAATTCAATATTCTATTATTTAGTTTTGAAATATTTGCATAATAAATCCATTATCCTAAAAAAACTCAAATTACAAATAACTAAATATTTCCTTCAATTTATTTTTATTTGAAATATTCATTTAATTCGCCCTAAACCAAAAATCAAGTTAAAAAAGTCATACCTTTTGAAATTTCAAATTTAATAAATTCTACATCAACATACTGAGTTTAATTTTTAAATAAGCTCAATTTCAAATAAATTTCCAATTTACCTTCCAACCTTAATTTATTTAAATCATTATAACCTCTATATTAAAATATGATTTAAATACTTAACCATATTTTATTTTAATAAAATCAAACTCCATTATTAAACTTGTTTTTATTAAACGAAGTTATACATAGCTTAAATTCAAGAATTTAACAATATATAAAATAATATTTATATAATATTAAAAAATTCAATATTTACTAAACCGTATATTCTATCCAAGACCATGGAAATCATTTCAAAATATTTTTATACATAGGGCGACAGTGTCTGTATATAATTTTCTATCCTATGGTCAAGTGATACGGATATTTATCATTTCAATCCGTAATTTAAAATAAAAATACGTCTTTATATCATTTCAAACAGCTATCCCGAATGAAATAAAATGCATAACAACTTGTAGTTTATAACAATATAAAATATATTCATACATCAAATATCAATCATCAACCATTTATCACAATCATCATCCAATTTAATCGATAACATCAATATATAACAGATAATAAATAACAGGTATTTACTAGCAGTTTATATTCAATAATAAATTAAATAACTATTCAACTGACAGTTTATACGCAATAATAACTTAAATAACAATTTAATTCAATAAATTATATTTAACCGGAATGATGATAAAAATATGCCAAACAGTCATAAATAAATTTCTAATCACATCATAAATCAATTTAACAAACATAAGGAATTTTAGAAGTTATGAGTGGGTTAAAACACTCACATTTTGAATTTAAATTGAATTTAAATCCAATTTTAATCCAAAATTGAGACGTCTTAGAATTCGTCTAATCTAGCGTCAAAATGTCCGGAATTCTAATACGAACCTAGAGGAGAAAACCGCGTGTGAATCAGATCTCGTACGTAGTAGTTATAGCGATTAGAACATGTTGAATTAAAAATTAAATTAAACAATATAAATAACTTACCCTTATGCCCACGCCATCACCTCTACAATGCACACACGAGCTACAGAACTCTCGTACCCAAACCTCTCACACGCAAACCCTGTAGCTACCACGTACGCGCCTAGCTACACCGTTGCGCCGTCGCTACCCACCATCAGAGCGTCGCGCCCCCTCCCAAGGAACGCCGACTCCACGAGACACATCGCGAACCACCTCCGGCTCGAAAAATCAAGCAGCCACCGACGTTCAATTCAAAACTCTAATGAATTTATTCGGCCAATCAGAACGTCGAATCACAGAACGAACACCACTGATGCATTGTGCGCATCACTCTTCACCCAACGGTACCCACGATTTGTCGATCCGTTAAAGTTCATCGACGACCAACGGACGTCCGAGATTTGTTCCTCGAATTCCGCCCACACAAAAATCCAGATCGAGAAATGGACAGCAGAATTGACGTGCACTCTTCGAGAGCTTCGAATCCATATAAAATTTGATATCATTTGAGGTGTTTGAATTTTTTGATTTGATTTTGAGTTGCAATTGGATCTAGAATCTGATTGTCTACCGTTGAGGAGGAGAGACAGCTGAATTGTACGTACGGAACAATGAACATAAGGAATGGACTAGGGTTTATAACAAGGTATATATAGGCAAAGTTGAAATAGAATAGACCGGATCGGTTGGATATAAGCGTTGAACGATAAAATGGCCCATAAAAACCTATTATGACTCCGGGACGAAATTGGGTCAACCCATATACCAAAATAGATGTTTTAATATTTTTAAACACAATGGAATCGAATTCAATGTCCAAATTCTATCATATGAAGAAGTTATGCTAAAACCAAGTTATTTCAAATTGATTTGAGTTGATTTCAATCATTGACTTCCATGCGTTTCAAGCCCGCACAATCAAACGACAAGCCCGATCGGTATGAAACTTGAAATCCTATAATAATTCACCGTTACGGATCCGATGAAACTGGTTTCATCGAAATCCGAGTCAGTGACCAAAATTGTTATTTTCCACTTAATTAATTAAATAAATCAAATCAAATCTCAAATTCCAATTCCAAAGTTTACAAATTTTATCATTTTTGATATCCTACACCATTACAACCCTTTAAAAAATCCAGATATCAATTTAAAGTTAAATAAATTTACCTATTACCGTATTTAGTTTCAATTATAATAAATTTATTAATTATCAACTGAAATCTCAATAAATCCATTTATTTGATTTAACATCTTGTTATTCAATAAAATGACATCTTATGGGTATAATTAACATCGATTTATATTACATTTCATTAATGTATGTTTCATTTCATATTAATTCCCATTAGTGTAATATTTTATTTCATTTAATTTCAATAATACATTTATTACAGCTCAAAATCCAATAAATTAATCAAACATGAATTTCAATTGTTTTCATTCAATCAATTGCCATATCATGGATGTAGTTTACATTGGTTACTTCTTGTTGGATTAACAATTTTCAATGACAAATCAAATCTACCCTAACTGCAGAAATTAAGTCAACTAACTGCAGTTTATTTCACATTAAATTTAAATTCCATTTATTTCCAATTAATTCAATTACTAAATTTAAATTCTAATAAATTAATAAATCTTGAAATTCCATTCCTTTTATTCAACCAATTGTCATATTATGAATAAAGTAACTGCTATTTCACATTATTTACTAAATTCACGTTAACAAAATATTTAATTTAGATTTATTGCAATTTTTACCACATTTAAATTAATAGGCTAAATAAATAGGTAACATAAAATATTTGTTACCATTTACTTTCAATCACACTTATGAGTTATTATTCCCAAACAATAGTTACAATTGTTTACATTACACAAATTTCATTCAATCATCATTAACATACTATTTAGTCATATTTATTGAAATTTATTTCCAATTTACTAAATACAATCAATTATAACCTTGCCATTGTTTCAATTAAATTGGGATTGCACTAAATTAGTTATTTATCAACTCGCATTAACATTACTACCTTAATTTACATTCAGTTACTATTAATCAATATATTATTACATTGGTTAATTAAATGCTTACTTTTATTTACTTATTTTAAATTTTATACCTAAGAGCAATAATTAACACTATTTCTTTATTGGGATTTCACTCCAATTGTCAATAATTAATTTTAATTACCATTGCTACATTTCATTTTTAACATTTGCTTCATTAAAAATTATATTTTTTTATTTCTTTCTAAATTTAATTACAAAGATCTAATTAAATTAACCAATTTATTTATCAAAATTTACGGTTCGTTACACTCTCCCCCGCTCAAAACTTTTCATCCCCGAAAAGGAAAAAGAAGGGAAAAGAAGAATTAAGAAATCAATTTATCTTACTTAAAATATTAAACTTATAAACAAATAAATTTACAAAATTGATTAATTTAGATAAAGTATACCAATTTATAACCATTAGATCATTTTATACTCAAATTAATAAAGTTTGGAAAACTATTTCAAAATATTTTCTAAGTCCAAAATTTACGGAAAATTTCGGGAGAGCCTCCTTTGTACGGAGAGGCTCGGGAGAAAATAAAATATCAAACATAACAATATACAACATATATTTTCAAAAATAATATATATCCCAACCTGGGAAAAATAATATAATAACGCTATAAACCGTAATCTGAGACGTAGCTATTAGTCTGGCAATTTACGCTTATATTATGAAACCAAAAGCAGCAGCAATTGCTTCCATGATTTGCATTTCACTTATATAATCCGAAAGAGTTGATAATTATATAAAATGAAATGTTTAAAGTTGTTTCAACCACAAACAAACAAATCAGTATAAACAACAATCATTCGCAACCAACAGCATACACATCATATGCAAATCGACCATTCAATCAAAACAAAACAATTGGTTGGTTCTGGTTAAGACACTTTAAATCACGTAGAATGACAAATAACTATGAAGTATTCCATTTACTCAACAGTCTTAGATAAAACTCGATAGATTATTCATACATCTAAGCAATTTTAAAGTACCCTTGCCCAAACTACCATAACAAATAGTAGATCAAATTCATACTTATTAATTTCATTTCATACATTTTTTGTTTGATTTCCTTTTCATTCATATAATGATTTATCTTTTTAATTTTACATTATTTCTTGCAAATTTTCATTTATTACTTACAACTATTCATTTCCATTTAATTATAGTATTCATATTTAATTTAATTTCTTTGCATATTTATTCGTTTACTTAAGTTTAAAATCTTATACTTACAGTACTTACTTCCTATAATCTTTATTACAGTAACATTTCAATTATACTTAAGTTCACAACAATTACAACATCAAATTCTTATTATAAAAGAATTTCATTAAATACTTTTCATTACTTCAAGTTTTACTTGTAAAATTTCCCACTACATTTTCTTTTAACATTTGAACCTTTTGTAGTTGGTAAGTTATATATATATGTTAAAGAGTGCAACTCAAAATTATACAAGTTTATCTCGTTTCTTTTAATTCAATTAAATGTTCAATAATTATATCTTTTGTTTTATAGATTACACTTTTAATTCCATTTACAACTTAGCATTTAATCTCTTATTTTAATTAAAGGTTCCAATTATTAATTAGTTACAACCCATTTCACCACAATAATTGAAACTATTGATTATCAGAAATTTAAGAACTAAATACCGGGTTTCATTTCAAATCATTTTAAAATAATAGATAAATATATGCTTACAATTTATATATCCAGTTATATTTAAAACAATTTAAACATTTATATTTGTTTATCAAAATAAATCTGTAGTAAATCTACCACAGTAGTCTTCCCACTTCGAAACTCGAAAATGAATGTCGATGATGCGTGTACTCATCACTGAAATTATTTTCCAGCGACAGAGAGGGGAGTACAGAATTTATTTCTTTCCAAAATTTCTTTAAAATAATTCTTTCAAATTATATTAAAATATTTATATCAAAAAATACTTCTAAATAATATTGTTATTATATTCCAAAATTATTTGAAAGAAAGTTTCCAAAACCCTAGAACTTAAGCTCTAAATTTCAAATTTTCTTTATTTTATTAGCAAATTTTATTTTACAACCAATATTTATAAATTTCACTACCTAACAACCAATATATTACAATCAAATATATATATCATTTGTAAAATTTTATTTTATATATATAGAAAATATAATAGGCAAAATTATTTCATTCACCTTTATTCAAAAAAAATATTGTGTCGGTCTGTCCTATTAAGTGTTTAGAAATCACTGTTGATGTCATAGCGTCCTTTGCACCAACTAGAATTTATAAATACAAAACAGAATGGATTAACACAATATTAACACCATTTTATAACACTAATAAATACGCTCTCACATATATACACTCAATAACTCATCATAGGGTATTGCTTCCCTATTAGTAAAGAGTTAGACCCCATAAAGCTAAGGTTTATTGCTAAACCAAAGCTCTGATACCAGATGTGACATCTCGCCTTTTTGTACGCTTTAAATCGGCGATAAACCACACACGTCAAACTTAAACCATACAGAGGGCGGATTGTTATAGGGTAAATAAGAAAAACCAGAGAAAGAAGTGAAAAAAAATAGAATCTTACACGGAATGACAAAATATAATAATCAAATAAACAGTTCATGAAGCCGTTTTACAAAAACATTTGATTATACTCATACGATGTATATCAGAGTTACACATACCAGAGAATATAAATTTATGCAGCGGAACAGTATGAACGCAATGGAATAATATAATAAATAATAGTAATACAAATCTTCGTCTTCATCCTCCAGAGATAAAGTCTTCGAACCCTGAAATGCTCAGACTGACCCGAGCGAATTGAAAGACAAAAAACTCGAGTCGAAACTAAAAGATCTTGTGTAAGTTAAATCAAAAGTAAATAATATGAGTAGAACAGCGCCAGAGATGTTTACGGGATTTGACACCTCCTATCCAGTGTTTAACGTAAGTGCAATAACATAAGAGATGCTCAGGATTCACATCTCCTAATGATCCGTTAAACTATTTACTATGTGGTAATATTTCGCTATTATAATAACGTCTGCAGTAAAATAAACTTGCTTTTAAATAGCATTAAGGCTTTACATTTTCCACCTTAACAAGTAATAGTCCCAGTAGTCCATCCAATATCTTGGTCCATCCTGATCGGGAAGCCGCCAGAGGATACCACATGAGCTACGGGAGAAAACCAAACTCGTACCAGGCACGATAGGGTAGGTGACACGACACACAAGGCAATGCCGGGGTAGATATACCAATTATGCACACGAGCTGGTGGTAACGCGTAGCAGCTACTACCGCCTACATCGAGCCACACCCACAAATCAAAAATCAAATGTGGCTACAGAGTCAGTCCAAAAGTCAGAGTATAATATCAGAGGGATGTGTCCGATAAGAGGTGCTACCTCCTTGGCTCGAGATCGCTCTTGTTTTAGCCACCTTATGCCAACTCACGGGAGTCAGGTTCTCGTATATACCGTAATAGAACGTCGCCACCGTCCTACTTCATTCTGGAATCTCCACCGCGTACACGGTTGTTAAAGTGGTTTTCGGAATTGGCAGAGAGTATGACAACTTCTGATCACGGTCTCTTCAACACCAAACGTTATTATAACACCGAGGTCATTTCAAAAATAATTTATACTTCCAACCAGAATATAATATCCATTTCGAAATCATATAAATACGATATCCTTTCCATTTCAAAAACCAAATCATTACGATATCATTTTTATAAAAACCCAAATCAATTTAATATCATTTTATTTCTAATATATCTCTTTTCCAAAATCATAACACTTTCAAATTTATTATATCTCGAAACCGAATGCTTGAAATATACCTTTCAAAACTTAATACTTCGAATTTCATAGCTTCTAAACCATAACTTCCAAAACTTAAATGGTTTGGATATTCAAACAGTATATAAAATAAAATAGTTTGAATTTAAAATTACTTTATAAAGTAAATAATTTCCTCGACTTCACAATTTTATTCACTTTAAATTAAATCCCAATTTATAACTTTCAACTCACTTCTAGTTTCAATAAACCAGTTCAATTTCAATATATTTCAAACTTTGAGTACTAAATAATTTCAAAACTAAGGTTGATAATTACGATTCAACAATTCAATATTCTATTATTTAGTTTTGAAATATTTGCATAATAAATCCATTATCCTAAAAAAATACAAATTACAAATAACTAAATATTTCCTTTAATTTATTTTTATTTGAAATATTCATTTAATTCACCCTAAACCAAAAATCAAGTTATAAAAATCATACCTTTCAAAATTCCAAATTTAATAAATTTATATCAACTTACGGAGTTTAATTTTTAAATAAGCTCAATTTCAAATAAATTTCCAATTTACCTTCCAACCTTAATTTATTTAAATCATTATAACCTCTATATTAAAGTATGATTTAAATACTTAACCATATTTTATTTTAATAAAATCAAACTCCATTATTAAAGTTGTTTTTATTAAACAAAGTTATACATAGCTTAAATTCAAGGATTTAACAATATATAAAATAATATTTATATAATATAAAAAAATCAATATTTAGTAAACCGTATATTTCTATCCAAAACCATACAAATCATTTCAAAATATTTTTATATATAGTCTGACGGTGTTTGTATATAATTTTCTATCCTATGGTCAAGTGATACGGATATTTATCATTCCAATCCGTAATTTAAAATAAAAATACGGTTATACATCATTTCAAACTGCAATCCCGAACGAAATAAAATGCACAACAACTTGCAGTTTATAACAATATAAAATACAACATCCATACATCAAATATCAATCATCTACCATTTATCACAATCATCATCCAATTCAATCAATAACATCAATATATAACAGAAAATAAATAAGAGGTATTTACTGGCAGTTTACATTCAATAATAAATTAAATAACTATTTAACTGGAAGTTTATCTACAAAATAACTTAGATAACAATTTAATTCAATAAATTATATTTAACTGGAATGATGATAAAAATACACCAAACAGTCATAAATAAATTTCTAATCACATCATAAATCAATTTAACAAAAATAAGGAATTTTAGAAGTTGTGAGTGGGCTAAAACACTCACATTTTGAATTTAAATTGAACTTAAATCCAATTTAAACCCAAAATTTGAACAGTCTCAGAATTCATCCAAACAAGCGCCAAAATGTCCGGAATTCCAATACGAACCTAGCAGAGAAAACCACGCGTGAACCGGACCTCGTACGTAATAGTTATAGCGATTAGAACATGTTGAAGTCAAAATTATATTAAAAAAACAAATAACTTACCCTTAAGCCCACGTCATCATCTCTACAATGCACACGTGAGCTACAGAACTCTCATACCCAAACGTCTCGCACGCAAACCCTACGGCCGCCCTGCACGTGCCTAGCTACACCCTCACACCGCTGTTACCCGCCATCAGAGCGTCGCCCCCCCCTCCCAAGGATCGCAAATCCCACGGGACACGTCGCGAACCACCTCCGGCTCGAAAAATCAAGCAGCCGCTGACGTTCAATTTGAAACCCTAATGAATTTATTTGGTCAGTCAGATTGTCGAATCGCAGAACGAACACCACCGATGCATTGCGCGCATCACTCTCCACCCAATGGTACACGAGATTTGTCGATCCGTTAAAGTTCATCGACGACCAACGGATGCCCAAGATTTGTTCCTCGAATTCTGGCCACAAAAAAATCCGGATTGAAAAATGGACAGCTGAATTGACATGCGCTCTTCGAGAGCTTCGAATCCACATAAAATTTGATATTATTTGAGGTGCTTGAAATTTTTTGATTTGATTTTGAGTTGCAATTGGATCTAGAATCTGATTGTCTGCCATTGAGGAGGAGAGACAGCTGAATTATACATACAGTACAGTGAACATAAGGAATGGGCTAGGGTTTATAGCAAGGTGTATATAGGCAAAGAAGAAATAGAATAGACCGGATCGATTGGATATACGCGTTGAACGATAAAATGGCCCACAAAACCCGTTCTAACTCCGGGACGAAATTGGATCAACCCATATATCTAAATAGATGTTTTAAAATATTTTAAATGCAATGGAACCAGTTTCTAGTCCAAATTCTATCGTATGAAGATGTTATGCTAAAACCAAGTTATTTCAAATTGATTTCAATTGATTTGATTTCTAGGCGTTTCAAGCCCATACGATCAAACGACAAGCCCGATCGTTATGAAACTTGAAATCTTATAATAATTCACCGTTATGGATCCGTTGAAACAGGTTTCGTCGAAATCCGTGCCAGTGGCCAAAATTCCTATTTTCTAGTTAATTAATTCATTAAATAAAATCAAATCTTAAATTCCAATTCCAAAATTTACAAATTTTATCATTTTTGATTTCCTACACCATCACAACCCTTTAAATAATTCAAATATCAATTTAAAGTTAAATAAATTTACCCATTACCGTATTTAGTTTCAATTTTAACAAATTTATTAATTATCAATTGGATTCTGAATAAATCCATTTATTTGATTTAAAATCTTGCTATTCAATAAATTGACATCTTATGAGTATAATTAACATCGCTTTATATTACATTTCATTAAAGTATGTTTCATTTCATATTAATTCCTATTCACGTAATATTTTATTTCATTTAATTTCAATAATCCATTTATTACATCTCAAAATCCAATAAATTAATCATTCATGAATTTCAATTATTTTCATTCAATCAATTGCCATATTATGGATATAGTTTACATTGGTTACTTCTTGTTGAATTAACAATCTTCAATGACAAATCAAATCTACCCCAACTGCACAAATTAAGTCAATTTACTGCAATTGATTTCACATTAAATTTTAAATTCCATTTATTTGCAATTAATTCAATTATTAAATTTAAATTCCAATAAATTAATAAATCTTGAATTTTCCATTCCTTTTATTCATCCAATTGTCATATTATGAATAAAGTAAATGTTGTTTCCCATTATTTACTAAATTCACATTAACAAAATATTTAATTTAGATTTATTGCAATTTTTACCACATTTAAATTAACAGGCTAAATAAATAGGTAACATAAAATATTTGTTACCATTCACTTTCAATCACACTTATGAGTTATTATTCCTAAACAATTGTTACAATTGTTTACATCACACAAATTTCATTCAATCATCATTAACATACTATTTAATTATATTTATTGAAATTTATTTCCAATTTACTAAATACAATCAGTTATAACCTTACCATTGTTTCAATTAAATTGGGATTGCACTAAATTAGTTATCTATCAACTGGCATTAACATTACTACCTTAATTTACATTCAGTTACTATTAATCAATATATTATTACATTAGTTAGTTTAATGCTTACTTTTATTTACTTATTTTAAATTTTATACCCAAGTGCAACAATTAACACTATTTCTTTATTGGGATTTCACTCCAATTGTCAATAATTAATTTTAATTACCATTGCTACATTTCATTTTTAACATTTGCTTCATTATAAATTATAAACTTTTTTATTTCTTTCTTAATTTAATTACAGAGATCTAATTAAATTAACCAATTTATTTATCAAAATTTACGCGTCGTTACACTCTCCTCCACTCAAAACTTTTCGTCCCCGAAAAGGAAAAAGAAGGGAAGTGAAGAATTAAGAAATCAATATATCTTACTTAAAATATTAAATTTGTAAACAAATAAATTTACAAAATTAATTAATATAGATGAAATATACCAATTTATAACCATTAAATCTTTTTATACTCAAATTAATAAAGTTTGGAAAACATTTTCAAAATATTTTCTAAGTCCAAAATTTACGGAAAATTTCGGGAGAGTCTCCTTTGTACGGAGAGGCTCAGGAGAAAATAAAATATCAAACATAACAATATACAGCATGTATTTTCAAAAATAATATATATCCCAACCCCGAAAAAATAATATAATAACGCTATAAACCATAGTACGAGCCTACTAGTCGGGCAATTTACGCTTATATTACGAAACCAAAAGCAGTACAATTGCTTCCATAACCTGCATTTCACTTATATAATCCAAAAGAGTTAATAATTATATAAAATGAAATGTTTAAAGTTGTTTCAACCATAAACAAACAAATCAATATAAACAACAATCATTCACAACCAACAGCATACACATCATATATAAATCGATCATTCAATCAACACAAAACAATTGGTTGGTTCGGGTTAAGACATTTTAAATCATATAGAATGAAAAATAACTATGAAGTATTCCATTTACTCAATAGTCTTAGATAAAACATGATAGATTATTCATACATCTAAGCAATTTTAAAGTACCCTTGCCTAAACAACCATAGACCAAACAAACAACAGTCTCAAATGGTAGATCAAATTCATACTTATTAATTTCATAACATACATTTGTTGTTTGATTTCCTTTTCATTCATATAATGATTTATCTTTTTAATTTTACATTATTTCTTGCAAATTTTCATTTATTACTTACAACTATTTGTTTCATTTATTTATAGTATTTATGTTTAATTCAATTTCTTTGCATATTAATTCATTTACTTAAGTTTAAAATCTTATACTTACAATACTTACTTCCTATTACCTTTATTACAGTAGCATTTCAATTATACTTAAGTTCACAACAATTACAACATCAAATTCTTATTTATAAAAGAATTTCATTAAATACTTTTCATTACTTCAAGTTTTACTTGTAAAATTTCACACTACATTTTCTTTTAACATTTTAACTTTTTGTATTTGGTAAGTTATATAAAGAATGCAATCGAAAATTATACAAGTTTATCCCATTTCTTTTAATTTAATTAAATGTTCAATAATTTTATATTTTGTTTTATAGATTACAATTTCAACTTTCTTTTAATTCCATTTACAACTTAGCATTTAATCTCTTATTTTAATTAAAGGTTCCAATTATTAATTAGTTACAACCCATTTCACTACAATAATTGAAACTATTGATTATCAGAAACTTAAGAACTAAATACCGGGTTTAATTTCAAATCATTTTAAAATAATAGATAAATATATACTTACAATTTATACATCCAATATATTTAAAATAATTTAAAAATATTTATATTCGTTTATCAAAATAAATCTGCAGTAAATCTACTACAGTAGCCTTCCCACTTCGAAACTCGAAAATGAATGTCAATGATGCGTGCACTCATCACCGAAATTATTTTCCAGCGACAGAGAGGGGAGTACAGAATTTATTTCTTTCCAAAATTTCTTTAAAACAATTCTTTCAAATTATATTGAAATATTTATATCAGAAAATACTTCTAAATAATATTGTAATTGTATTCCAAAATTATTCAAAAGAAAGTTTCCAAAACCCAGGAACTCAAGTTCTAAATTTCCAGTTTTCTTTATTTTATTAGTAAATTTTATTTTACAACCAATATTTATAAATTTCACAACCTAACAACCAATATATTACAATAATATATATATATATATATATCATTTGTAAAATTTTATTTTATTTATATAGAAAATATAATAGGCAAAATTATTTCATTCACCTTTAGTCAAAACAAATATTGTGTCAGTCTGTCCTATTAAGTGTTTAGAAATCCTTATTGATGTCATAGCGTCCTACGCACCAACCAGAATTTATAAATACAAAAAGAAATAGGTTAACACAATATTAAAACCTTTTTATAACACTAACAAATACGCTCTCTCATATATACACTCAATGACTCATCAAAGGGTATTGCTACCCTATTAGTAAAGAGTCAGACCCTACAAAGCTAAGGTTTATTGCTAAACCAAAGCTCTGATACCAGATGTAACATCTCGCCTTTTTGTACGCTTTAAATCGAAGATAAACCACACACGTCAAACTTAAACCATACAAAGGGCGGATTGTTATGGGGTAAATAAGAGAAGGCAGAGAAAGAAGAGAAAAAACAAAATAGAATCTTGCAGCGGAACGACAAAATATAATAATCAAACAAATAGTTCATGAAGCTGTTTTTACAAAAACACTTGATTATACTTATACAATGTATATCAGAGTTACACATACCAAAGAATATAAATTTATGCAGCGGAACAGTATGAATGCGGTGGAATAATATAATAGATAATAGTACTACAAATCTTCGTCTTCGTCCTCCAGAGATAAAGTCTTCGATCCCTGAAATGCTCAGACTGACCCGAGTGAATTGAAAGACAAAACACTCGAGTCAGAACTAAAAGATCTTACGTAAGTTAAATCAACAGTAAATAATATGAGTAGAACAGCTCCCGAGATGTTTACGGGATTTGACATCTCCTATCCAGTGTCTAACATGAGTGCAGTAACTTAAGGGATGCTCGAGGTTCACATCGTTTAAGGATCCGTTAAACTATTTACTATGTAGTAATATTTCGCTATTGTAATAATGTCTACAGTAAAATAAACTTACTTTTAAATAGCATTAAGGCTTTACATTTTCCACCTTAACATGTAATAGTCCCAGTAGTCCATCCAGTATCATGGTCCCTCCTGATCGAGAAGCACCAGAGGATACCACACGGGCTATGGGAGAAAACCAAACTCATACCAGGCGCGATAGGGTAGGTGACACGGCACACATGGCAATGCCAGGGTAGATATACCAATTACGCACACGGGCTGGTGGTAACGCGTAGCAGCTACTACCACCCACCTCGAGCCACACCCCCAAATCAAAAATCAAAAGTGGCCACCGAATCATTCCAAAAGTCAGAGTACAATATCGAAGGGATGTGTTCGATAAGAGGGGATACCTCCTTGGCCCGAGATCGCTCTTGTTTTAGCCACCTTATGCCAACTCACGGGAGTCGGGTCTACGTATATACCTTAATAGAACGTCGCCACCATCCTACTTCATTTTGAAATCTCCACCGCGTACACGGTTGATGAAGTGGTTTTCAGAGTTGGCAGAGAGTATGACAACTTTCGATCCTAGTCTCTTCAATAACCAAAAGTTATTATAATACCGCAGTCATTTCAAAATAATTTATACTTCCAACGAGAATATAATATCCATTTCGAAACCATATAAATACAATATCCTTTCCATTTCAAAAACCAAATCATTATGATATCATTTTTATAAAAACCCAAATCAATATAATATCATTTTATTTCAAATATATCGCTTTTCCAAAATCATAACACTTTCAAATTTGTAATATCTCGAAACCGAACGCTTGTAATATACCTTTCAAAACATAATACTTCGAATTTCATAGCTTCTAAACCATAACTTCCAAAACTTAAATTCTTTGGATATTCAAACAGTATATAAAATAAAATGGTTTGAACTTAATATTACATTATAAAGTAAAATAATTTCCTCGACTTCACAATTTTTTTTCACTTTAAATTTGGTCTCAATTTATAACTTTCAACTCACTTCCAGTTTCAATAAACCAGTTCAATTTCAATATATTTCAAAATTTGGGTATTAAATAATTTCAAAACTACGGTTGATAATTATGATTCAACAATTCAATATTCTATTATTTAGTTTTGAAATATTTGCATAATAAATCCATTATCCTAAAAAAACTTAAATTACAAATAACTAACTATTTCCTTCAATTTATTTTTATTTGAAATATTCATTTAATTCACCCTAAACCAAAAATCAAGTTATAAAAATCATACCTTTTGAAATTTCAAATTTAATAAATTCTACATCAACTTACTAAGTTAATTTTTAAATAAGCTCAATTTCAAATAAATTTCCAATTTAACTTCCAACCTTAATTTATTTAAATCATTATAACCTCTATATTAAAGTATGATTTAAATACTTAACCATATTTTATTTTAATAAAATCAAACTTCATTATTAAACTTATTTTTATTAAACAAAGTTATATATAGCTTAAATTCAAGAATTTAACTATATAAAATAATATTTATATAATATCAAAAAAATTGATATTTACTAAGCCGAATATTTCTATCCAAAACCATAGAAATCATTTCAAAATATTTTTACATATAGACCGGCGGTGTCTGTATATAATTTTCTATCATATGGTCAAGTGATATAGATATTTATCATTTCAGTCCGTAATTTAAAATAAAAATACGGTTATATATCATTTCAAACCGTAATCTCGAATAAAATAAAATGCATAACAACTTGCAGTTATAACAATATAAAATACAACGTCCATACATCAAATATCAATCACTAACCATTTATCACAATCATCATCCAATTCAATCAATAACATCAATATATAACAGAAAATAAATAATAGGTATCTACTGGTAGTTTATGTTCAATAATAAATTAAATAACTATTTAACTGGCAGTTTATATGCAATATAACTTAAATAACAATTTAATTCAACAAATTATATTTAATCGGAATGATGATAAAAATATGCCAAGCAGTCATTAATAAATTTCTAATCACATCATAAATCAATTTAACAAACATAAGGAATTATAGAAGTTGTGATTGGTTTAAAACACTCACCTTTTGAATTTAAATTGAATTTACATCCAATTTAAATCCAAACTTCAAATAGTCTCAGAATTCATCCAAACCAGTGCTAAAATGTCCGGAATTCCAATACAAAACTAGCGGAGAAAATCGCACGTGAATCGGACCTCGTACGTAATAGTTATAGCGATTACAACATGTTGAAGTCAAAATTAAATTAAATAAAATAAATAACTTACCCTTATGCCCACGTCATCACCTCTATAATGCACACGCGAGCTACAGAACTCTCGTACCCAAACCTCTCACACGCAAACCCTACAGCCGCCATGCACGCGCCTAGCTACACCGTCTCACCGCCGCTACCCACCATCAGAGCGTCGCGCTCCCTTCCAAGGATCGTCGATCCCACGAGACACGTTGCAAACCACCTATGGCTAAAAAAGTAGCCGCCGACGTTCAATTCAAAACCCTAACTAATTTGTTTGGCCAATCAGACCGTCGAATAGTAGAACGAACACCACTGATGCATTGCGCATATCACTCTCCACCCAACGGTACCCGCGATTTGCCGATCCGTTAAAGTCCATCGACGACCAACGGACGTCCGAGATTTGTTCCTTGAATTTCGGCCATACAAAAATCTAGATTGAAAAATGGATAGCATAATTGACATGCACTCTTTGAGAGCTTCGAAACCATATAAAATTTGATATTATTTGAGGTGTTTGAAATTTTTTGATTTGATTTTGAGTTGCAATTCGATCTACAATCTGATTGTCTGCCATTGAGGAGGAGAGACAGCTGATTTGTTCATACAGAACAATGAACATAAGGAATGGGCTAGGGTTCATAACAAGGTATATATATGCAAAGCTGAAATAGAATAGACCAGATCGATTGGAAATACGCGTTGAACGATAAAATGGCCTAAAAAACCCGTTCTGACTCCGGGACGAAATTGGGTCAACCCATATATCAAAACAGATGTTCTAAAATATTTTAAACGCAATGGAATCGGTTTCAAGTCCAAATTCTATCCTATGAAGAAGTAATACTAAAACCAAGTTATTTCAAATTGATTTCAAATGATTTCAATTAAATTGATTTCTAGGCGTTTCAAGCCCATACGATCAAACAACAAGCCCGACCGTTGTGAAACTTGAAATCCCATAATAATTCACCGTTACGGATCTGATGAAACTGGTTTCGTCGAAATCCGAGTCAGTGGCCAAAATTGATATTTTCCAGTTAATTAATTAAATAAATATTAAATAAATAAAATCAACTCTTAAGTTCCAATTCCAAAATTTACAAGTTTTATCATTTTTGATTTTCTACACCATTACAATCCTTTGAACAATTCAGATATCAATTTAAAGTTAAATAAATTTACCCATGAAATCTCAATAAATCCATTTATTTGATTTAAAATCTTGCTATTCAATAAATTGACATCTTATGGGTATAATTAACATTAATTTATATTACATTTCATTAATGTATGTTTAATTTCATATTAATTCCCATTAACGTAATACTTTATTTCATTTAATTTCAATAATCCATTATTACAGCTCAAAATCCAATTAATTAATCAAACATGAATTTCAATTGTTTTCATTCAATCAATTGGCATATTATGGATAGAGTTTACATTGGTTACTTCTTGTTGAATTAAAAATCTTCAATGACAAATCAAATCTACCCTAACTGCACAAATTAAGTCAATTAACTACAATTGATTTCACATTAAATTTTAAATTCCATTTATTTGCAATTAATTCAATTGTTACATTTAAATTCCAATCAATTAATAAATCTTGAATTTCCATTCCTTTTATTCAACCAATTGTCATATTATGAATAAAGTAAATGTTATTTCCCATTTTTTAATAAATTCAAATTAACAAAATATTTAATTTAGATTTATTCCAATTTTTACCATATTTAAATTAGTAGGCTAAATAAATAGGTAACATAAAATATTTGTTACCATTTACTTTCAGTCACACTTATAAGTTATTATTCCCAAACAATAGTTACAATTGTTTACATCACACAAATTTCCTTCAATTATCATGAACATAATATTTAATTATATTTATTGAAATTTTATTTCCAATTTAGTAAATACAATCAATTATAACCTTACCATTATTTCAATTAAATTGGGATTGCACTAAATTAGTTATTTATCAACTGGCATTAACTTTACTACCTTAATTTACAGTCGGTTACTATTAATCTATATATTATTACATTGGTTAATTAAATGCTTACTTTTATTTACTTATTTTAAATTTTATGCCCAAGTGCAACTGTTAACACTATTTCTTTATTGGGATTTCACTCCAATTGTCAATAATTAATTTTAATTACCACTGCTACATTTCATTTTTAACATTCGCTTCATTAAAAATCATAAAAAAATTATTTCTTTCTAAATTTAATTACAAAGGTCTAATTAAATTAACCAATTTATTTATCAAAATTTACGGGTCGTTACATTTGAATTGTGTGTGTGGCGGGAGGCCTCATGGTAGTTTCATTTTCCAAAAAGCATAGCGGATTTCTTTGTATTTCTTTTTGTTTGTTTTGCTCAATATAAGCTGTTTTTGTTTGCTCACACCAGTCCCTTGACTGACCTTGAGTTTATTGTTCCCTTTCTAAACTCTAGGTGTCCATAATTTTCCACACGGACAGCTAGAGTCAGGTTATCTGATAGTCAGCAAGTAGGTGTGGCTTTTGGCAATCTTCAAAGTCTGTGGATTTGGGATCGTATTGCGTTTCACTTCAGCATTGATGGTGGTTTGAGTTTGTGGTTTGGAGCTTTGGCATTGAAGAGGTCGTTCTCCGTTGTTGTTGCTGGTGTCTTCCGCTGTGTCTTCCGCTATTGTGTATCTCTGATATTGTTGATTATTTCATTTGTATTATTGTTATATCAAATGTTGTGTGTCAACAAAATTATTATTCTGTTTCCGCTGTGTTGTTATTACCTAATGTTGTTATAAGCCCCAGCGAAGCAGACTCAACATTTGAATCTACGACATTCGAATACGGGTGATGAATTTGGCTGTCGATTTTCGAAGGTTGAGTCAGCGTCGTTACATGTGGACTGAGATAAGGCGAATAAAATTCAGTATTTAATTTGATTTGGAAATAAATTAAGAATTGAAGATAAAATTGAATTCAGAATGGAGTTAAAGTTAAAGTCAAGTAAAAATAGGTATAAAACCTTAAGTAGTAAAGTAAAAATAAATATTAAAGCATATAGAATATTATATTAAACTTAAGAAAAGTTAAGGGTGAAAGCTCTTAGGTAATTTTGGTATTGAAAATATACTAAGTAAACAGTTGGATTAAAATTAACTGGAAGTTGTGTAATGGGATGGTTGTAAATAAATAAATAGAAATCAAAATGAATGTGAATAAAAGAAAATTGATATAGCTAATAATCAATGGATACAAGTACGTAAGATGTACATATATTATTTTATTTGCATAGCTATTTGATTCAGATTCGAGCATAGAATTTTGAGATATTTATATCGTTTTGAGTTGGGATTTTTCACTCAATTTTCAACGACGAACCCTGGATATGGATTTTTGATTGATTCTGGAAATTCTCTATCATAGCTAGAATTATGCAAGGAGAATGATGGTTTCTGATCAAGAAAGCAGATCTGAGCCCGCACTAGAGAGTCCGGTAAATGATACTAGTTCAGAAATGAAACTGCCTGATCGAGTGAGCGATCGGATTTGATATTGCGTATGGATGAGATATATATACCATACGGTTTTGAATGAAATAGTATTGAAACTTTTGTTAAGATAAAATGATTTTTGAATGTTGTAATTGGACATTATTGCTATGTAGGATATACAGGTGCTTTAAAAGCAAAGGAAAATTGGTGTTTTGATTTTAGAAGATAAATTTAAATTGCTCGACAATAGGTATGTATTTAAATTTCTGTATGAAATTTGATGATTTTCTGATCTAGCCACTTGGAGTTATGTTTTCTTTTGAAATCTGGGGGCCTATAGAGGCATTTTGTAGTTGTACCGTTCTAGCCGCGCAAAGCAGACGCTGACGAAATTTTTCGAAAATTTAAAAATGTATAGTTTAAATTGATATTTAAAATAGCCTTCCGAGGCGCGGTCTCGTAATTCGACGAAACCGGTTCCATTGGATCCGTAATAATGTATTATTATCAGATTTCAAATTTCATAGAGTTTGGAGTTGTCGTGTTATCATACGGTTGGTAAACGCGCTGAAATCTATGTCGAAATTTCAATAAATACTGGTCCAAAAAGCTATCTTCTCCATACGATCGAGTTAGGACTCGAAACCTTTTCCATTGTGTTCATAATAAGGGTATACATTATGAATGCTCAATAGGAGATCGAGATCGTGATTTAAGATATTCAAGACGATTTAAATTTGAATTTAAATTTAAATATAAATAGTATAATTAAAAACACTGTAGCAAACAGACACGTAAAGAAATTTGAAACACGTGATCTCCAGGGTTTAACATGCATCTAAAAAAAGAGGGGAAAGAGAATGCCAAGCTATTTTATTTTCTTTCTCGTTTTGTAATCTCATTTTTATATTCAAAATTAAAAAGCTAGTAGATCGTTCAAAGAAAACCCAAATAAGAAAACTAAAATGGCCACTCTCTTTCAATTTCAAAACGAAAGCCCTAAGTATATTCAAATAGATCGAACTTAAAAAAAAGAGGGGGATGATGGCGACTTCATTTCGATCGATAAAGGGAGGCGCAGCATCTTCAATTCGTTCGATTGAAGGAGCAAGCGACTGCGCGTGCGAGGGGTTGCAGATATGGACTGTCGAGGGCGGCAACATCAGCGTCACGACGTCTGTGAGCACGGGAAAGTCAAATCGCATGGAGGCTGGTGTTCGATGCAGAATCGCACAAGCATGACGCTTGCTCGTTAATGCATAAGGCACGGCTCTAGGGGGGCCAGTTGTCACGATGGGTTGAGTCGGCAATTTTGGTTGATGGAGCAGCCATAGTGGGCGAGTTTGGGAAGGCGGGTCGATTGGGTTGTTCACGAGTTCAACAACGGGTCTGGGGTGGCACTGGAGGTGCCGAGCTCGGCTAGGCTTAGTCGTAGTTGTGGCTGAAGATAGGCAGTGATCGTGGTATCTGCAGTGAAGATCTAAGAGCTTAGGGTCAAGTTTTCAGATCGATCGAGATCCAATCCTGTTTTGGGTTTAATTTAATTCAAGTATATATATTAGGAAGAAATTTTTTTGCAGTAAGATATTAAGCAGTTTTGTTTTTGAATTTAATCTAATATATATATATATATATATATATATCCATAGGCTAAGAAAATATATACAGGCTTTAACTTACTGGTTAATTTCTAAAAGTATATATATGTAGTTTTGAACGAAAAAATGGGAGCTCAAAATGTTGAAGTTTGTAAGACTTTGGAATCCAAATAGTTTTAAGTATATATGTAGTTTCAATTAAATAAAATAAATATACCTATTTTAACTTACTAGTTTATTTTATTTTAATGTATTATAGTGATTAACGTGTTAATTTAAATTATTTAATTTTAATTCTTGAAGATAATTTATTATAGAGGAAAATTAGTTAAATTTAAATTATTAGTTTAAAATAAAATCATTGGTTAATTAAGTTTATCAAATGGAATTTAATTGTTCGATTTGTTCGAATATTAATTAATCCATACAATGTTTATACAAGGTCTGAAGTCGGGGAAAACAAGCCGGTTGGATCGGATTGCAATTAAAAATCAAAGGTGAGTTAATCTCACTCATATCTGGATACCGGTTAATTTAAATAGTTAAATTTTAAATTATTGGTTGATTGCTTGAATTGATGTGATATTATATATAGTAGTGTGTGTATATATATATATATTGGAGTGATTGATTTCCCGCATTATATAGCGGATGAGACCCTGTGCGCCCCGCATAATAGCGGATGACCCCATATACTGCGATATTCCACCTCGAAGTGGAATGGGTATTTTTTATTGTGCTAACATCTATGGATGCAGGGAAACAGGTTATAGGGATCCAACTAGATTCCTCAAAACATTAAATTCATGTGATAATCTATGATAATTACATTGTTTATATTGGTAATTGAAATTGTGGATTCTATGGTTTGGCTGAATATATTTGAATATTTTAAAGATATGAAAAATATAAAATATTTGATTTCGGAAAGAGATATAAGAGAGATATTAAGTAAAATAATTTTAAATAAATGAAAGAATGAATTCGGAAAGAATAAAGGTTTGATTTTAAATTCTATTAAATAAATGCTGGGTATGGAAAAGAAAAATATAGAGATTTTAATAAATGAAATAAAGGAAATTTGGAGACTTGAGCACTTAAGAATTAAAGTATTTTATTTTAAATTTTAGGATTTGAAATGATTGGGAAGTATTAAAAGGGAGAATATTAAATAAAGAATAAAATGGATATTTTCAGTTTGAAATAAGATTTTGAATCATAAATAAAGAAGTGAGTTTGGAATTAAATAGATTTTGAAATAATTCAGATTAGTAAAGGAATAATTTTTAAATGGAGTAATTTGGAAATTAATTTAGCGTTTGAAACTATGTTATAAAAGGGGAAGGAGATTATGAAATTTATAATCGGGGTTTATAAATAAAGTGAAATAAGATATCAGTGGATATTTGAAATATAAATTCAGGATAGGAATTTATAAAGGAATGGTAATTTGTTTTAAAAATAAATAGTGGTCTATTTTTAAAGGTGTGTAAGAAAAGTGTATTTTTCTAAAAAGCCAAGTATGTTTTCGAAGCAAAATTTTTAGTATATGTTAAAAGTTTTAAAGTTGTTTTAAAAGAATTTTTATTGAGAAATTATTATTTAAGTTGTTTAAAATTTTAAAGGTAAATATTTATTAAGTTACTTATAGTAGTAATTATTTTGAAAGGTTTTGTATTCTTATTTAAAAAGATAATTATTAATATTTATATTTTATAAAGTAGTTTTAATTTTAAAGATAGTTAGGCTAAAGTTTTTAATTGAAAACTTGTATAGAATTTCGTAACTTTTATTTTATTTTAAAATTTGTTTTAGCTTATGTTTTACTTGAAAATTTTTAGGAAATTTCATAGTTAGTATTTTAAATAAAGTGTTTTAAATAGTTTTTTATTTTTGTAAAGTTTATATTTTTGGATAAAGTAATTTAAATTATTTTAAATCTAAAGTATTTAGACTTGGTGATTTTCAGTGGGAATAAACAATATTTGAAAATTTATTCCACGAGAGAAAAGTGATTTGAAAACTATTTTCTAATGGATTGAAGTGTGGAAATATATCTTGAAAAGATATTTTGAAATAAATAATTTGAAGAATTATTAATGCCTGATGGTTGTTTGTGAATATTATTTGATAGTTAAATAACCGACTACTAATATTTGCCAATGCGCCGATCGTTTCGAAGAGAGCGGGATCGGGATTAATATGCTGAAAACTACTTCGATCCGGTTTAAATTATTTTCGTGAATAAGACAAGAGCTGGGAGTCGAAGAAGGAGCAGTGAAGTGCAAGGGCTAATCGCAACTAATCCTGAGGGTGATTCCAAAATGGATATAGTAGGATTAGTGCCTTCGGTTCCGTTCGAACTCGGAACAGACTTGTATGGACGAATGCTATCAGAACATCAACAGGAGGACGATGAACATTCTAAGTGAATATGTGCTAAAAAGATAACGCATAGCCTCGAGCCTCATCAACCGAGAATGGCTAAAACATGGGAGGTGTACACAAAGCTAAGTGGCTAGCAACCAATTAGGGTAAGGTCACCCCTATCTAAAGGTCCCTTTATTTCGGCTGTGTGGGCGGTTGCTGATCCTAACCGCGGGGTGATCTTGTTCGGACTATCCAGTAAGGGGTTTCTCCGGTCTTGTGATGCAGGGGATCCGGGTGGATCCTCAGTACGATGATCTAGACCACGTACAGTGACGGGCAGTACCCCAGTAGCCCTGCCATTGATATAAATCCATTCTCGCTACGTGCTTTTACGGTTTTGTTTGTAGAACATAGTATTGCTGGAATTTAATAATGTAACAATTTCGGTTATTTGAATAAGTATTTGTATATAGACACTACTATAATATCAGAGGATTTGACAAGAAATGTTTTGGTTATCATAAGGTAAAATCCCGGCATGTTTATTTGTGACGTGGTATTATGAGATACCTTTGATTTTTAAAGGATTTGGAAACTTCAATAATTCAACTGAGTGTGTTTTCTCATGCTGGTATTCCAGACTGACTCGGGTATTGTTTTATTATAATGCTTGGGGTCGTACCAAGTATTATGGAGTACAGATTCAGGATGGACTGCTGTGGAGCGCAGGTGACGAGCTGGATGACGAGGCATATTTCCGTAGATGTATAATCCGCTGTACCGTATAAGTTGTGTATTCAGCTTTGGGAGGGCAAGATATTATAATTGTCCTGAATTGTGTTGTTGATTTGTATTCTACTCTGATGATGTAATGTATAAACATATATAGTTCCTTTTATTTAAAGATCAGTTATTTATCTATTCTATATTATTCGGCTGCGATTGTGAGATTCTAATATAATTTTCTATTTCTTCTTCTACCTCCTTCTTCTTTAACCTTAATGGTTTTGTTTTTTGGCATTCCATAGTTCGACATTTGATACAGTGGATGTGTTGATGTTGATTTTCGAGCGTATAAAAATCGGGTCGTTATAGGTTCGGAGGAACCGAGGTCAGATTTGGATAATTCCTGTCCGAAGACCACTTATAGCTAATTTACGTTTTTGAAGTTAAGACATGAAGATATTTGTCGAAGATGGAATGTAAAGGCTACTTGTCACTGACCCTCAGGGGGGATTTCCCATATCATATTATGTGGCAGCAGTTCTTCATTTAAAATCTTCGATGTAAGGACTTCTCGCTATAAATTTTAGGGTAAATTCATGACCGGATGTGGTAGAAGAGTGCCTTCGGCTTTGTTCAGACCTAAAACAAACTTATAGACGAATATTTGACAATGCATTCTGAGATTACCATGTTGACTTTTACAAATATACATCTACTTGGTGGCAGAGAAGGCAACTTCTCTTAGCTTAACACCCTTCACTGAGATGTACGAGCTCAGAGGTTGTATGTTCGTGGAGGTCAATAGCGATCGAAGAAATTGCAGCATGGCATTCAAAGGAAGATGATGTGATATGTGAAAGGTGATCATTACCTCAAGCCTCACACACGAAAATGACCAAAATAGGGTAGCGATAAGGCTATGTGGTTTGCAACCAATAGGGTATGATCATCCCTGTCTTGATATATTTCTACTCACTATGACATTTGGGTTTAAATTATTGTTGTGTATGTGAAGAGACATTTCGGATAGGTCGGTAACGATCGAGGTGATGACATATTCAATACTATCTAGTGAGAAAGGTAGGTCGGTCTTGTGTTGGTAAAGGTGTAGAAGTTCTGTTGACCTTGGTACATTCCTCTAGAGATATACTACTGGAAGGAAATCCCTTCACTTGGTCATTTGTATAGAAAACCATTCTTCAATAAATGTCTGCCATTTTTTTAGAACCTATGTTTGTGGTAAGTATGATGGAATTTAATAATGTAACAATTTCAACTAAGATATATAAGTTTACTTGCAAATGATTTTAAAGATATGTCATTAAAAATAATATTCCTTACCCATTCTATGTTTATGTGGGACGTGGTCTTATGAGATACCCTTTTGTTCTTAAAACGTGTATTTTTGAGTTCTCACACCAAACCTATGACTAACCTGAAGTTAATTTTGTTTTTCCTTTAAACTCTAGGTGCCTTATTTTTCCGTGCAGCCAAGTAGTTAGGAGCCTATAGGAGTATTTTGAGGAAGGCATGCCGGAAGAGATTTTTGGAGCATGGAGCTAGAACGCCAAATGTGGATATCTATCTATCTATTTATTTTATTTTTTCCACTGTGTCTAAGTTAGTTAATACCAAAAGGCATGGGATCAGGCAGTTATAACTGTTCGTGGCTATGTTATTTCATACCAAAACTCTGATGTACCCTAGTGATTGTGGTTGCATGTACTATTTATCTATTTTTCACGTTATGTGATAATTCACGTTTCTATCTTTTACTTTACCCCTGAAAATCTACCCCCCAGCACTTGGATTTATGGCACGTGAATACCATAGATGTTTACTGTCGATTTTCGAGAGTTAAGGAGACGGGTCTTTACATTTGTTATCAGAGCTGAAGGCTAAGCGAGAACCTTAGCTTTAGTGGGGTATAACTCATTAGAGATTGGGTTAATAATACCCTAGAATGAGTTTAATCTTTCATAATGCGCATTTAGAATTCTTATCTGAAGAAAAGTTATGTTGTATACATGTTCCCTAAGATAATTTCGTCTTTGTATTCTAAAGTTATCTTACTAAATTCAGATAGTAAGGTATGAGTACTCATAGAGGACAAAGATTAGGAAGCAACAACACCACAACAACCAACGTTCGAGCTCCAACCCCCACTATGGAAGAAATAGCTCCCGTACAATCCCAGATTAATTTTTCCACTCTGTGCAAGAATTTTACCAGCTTAGGGAGAAAACCATTCAAGAGTACAGAAGCCATCATTAAATTACAAGCTTGGATTAAATTGTGTGATCTTTAAGGCATTAAACATCAATGATCTCTGGCTTGGTGGGAGTCCATTACCCTAAGTGAATCAGAGGACAATTTCGCTTAGGAAAGGTTTAAGGAGGTCTTGGGGGAGCAATACATGCCAACATCAGGAAAATCTCATCATTATAGAGGCTTTATGGATCTGAAGCAGGACGGAATGACTATTGAGGAGTATGCGAATAAATTCAATGAATTATCTTGTTTTAGGCTAGGTCTAATCGACACGCCTTTAAAGCAAAATAAGAAGTTTATTTCTAGGATGAACGAGAAGTACCAAAGCAGAATGACCGCACATGTTAAGGGATCATTTATAGACTTGCTAGATATGAGATTATGTTATGAAACATTGGACAACAAGAATCCCATGGTATTTAAGACCAACAACAATAACTCCAACAACTAAAAAAAGGGGAAGTTCAATAATAGTGGGAAAAAGCCGTGGACAGGAAAACTCAGGGAAGGATCTCAAGGAAACCGCTTTAAGGAATACACTTGTAACAATTGTAAAAGGAAGGGCCATATTGTAAAGAATTGTAGAAGTCCAAAGGTCTAGGATTTCGTCTCTCCTTCGGTTTAGAATAGCCTCTACTATATTTGCCCCCAACCAAGACACATGATTAAGGATTGTCCGGTTATGAAGAAAGAAAAGCTAGCCAGAGTCTACGCAATAAAGGATGAGCCTTCAACACCTCAGGATGGGAAGGGCAAGGGATTTTTAGAAGGTATTATTTTTTTCGAAAATGTTTTAGTTAGAGTATTGTTTGATACATGAGATTCTCATAGTTTTATTTCCAGGAAAACCATAGAAGAATTAAAACTTAAACTAAAGTAGTTAATACCCCTATTAGCATGACGAATCCTATAGGTGGTACCACTAACCTTTGTATGAATTGTGGAAAAGTCCCAATTTTCCATTCTTCCCATCTATTTTCTTCTGACCAATTTGTCTTAGATTCTGTTGGATTTGAAATTTTGCTTGGTATGGATTGGTTAACTCCGTATAAAGCTATTCTTGATTGCGTTAGTAGGACGATAACCTTATGGACCTGTCACGACCCGCCCTTTCGACCCTTGAAAATCGACATAAATTCTCTCATTGGATAACATGTCGAACGATCGAGTGCCGAAAAGATGGATTGTTGAGGGGAAAGATAGTAGGTAAAATAGAAGGAACTAACAAAACAGAATCTCACAGCGGATCGAATAACATATAATATAAACAATTCATTATACAAACCCAAAACTATACAATACATATCACACATCAGAGTACGCAAATCAATAATTACCAGCCTGGACAGTTATAACAACCTGCCCGCACAATTTTTTAGTAATTTCAAATAAAACACAGGAGCGGAATAAACCAAGTACGTGAATACGTCTCGATCTCCAGCTCATCCCCTGAGCTCCGTAGCATCCTAACCTGAACTTGTAATACTCGGTACGATCTGAGCATTATAATAAAATAACACCCGAGTCAGTCTGGAGAACCAGCGTGAGAAAACGTACTTAATTTGAATTATTAAAGTAATCAAAACCCTTCGAAAATCAATTGTATCTCGTAAGACCACGCCACACATAAACACGATGGTTTTTTACCTTACGATAACCAAAACATTTCATATCAAAAATCCTCTGATATTATTATAGTTTCTAAGTACAAATACTTATTCAAATAGCTAAAATGCCTGCATCTCACGTTCCAGTATAATTGGGCACAATCAAAACCGTATGGCTCTTATTGGAGAATGGATTCCACCCAAATGACTATGTATTGGGGTACCACCGGTCATGGTATACGTCTAGAATAGCGTACCGAGGAACACGCCGGGATCCCCGTTACACAAATCGGTCTACCCTTAACATGGATAGACCAAGTATGCTATCACCCCAGATGTTCCCACCTTTTCCGAGCTCCATCCATAAATCGTAGTAATAATATCCAAGGGTATCTAGAAAGGTGATAAGCATACCCTACTTCGGTGCTACCCACTTAGCCTTATTGCATCCCCCATGTTTTTCAGTCATTCCCGGTTGATGAGGTTAGAGGCTACGATTACCTTTTTCAAGGAATTTCACTTAGAATACTCATTGTCCTCCAATGACATTGTACTGATAGCATTCATCAATACAAGTCCGTTCCAAATCCGAACGGAACCAAAGGCACTAATCCTACTACATCCATTTTGTAATCACCCTCAGGATTAGTAGCGTTAGCCCTTGCGCTTCACGGCTCCATCTTCGACTCGATGCTCTTGTCTTCATTTCGAAAACGTACTCATTGGATCGAAGTGGTTTTCGTATAACAAATTTGATACCGGTCTCTTCGAAACAACGTTCGATATTTTTCGGTAAACTCAACCTCGGTTCTTTAGAAAATAAGCAGACGAAAAAAGATCAAAGATCACCTCGTAACCGTTAGTGGATGGGTTTCCTTATCAACGTCCTAGAAGAACGAAATGAGTTTATACGTACGGCGTAGCACCTCGAATGGTAACTGTACCATATAATTCCCATACTTCTTTTAGATATTCTCAAAGTTATATTTTGGTCCAGATTTGATAGTCCGTTATTTCACTATCAAATAAACAATCAGTTCAACCAAATACTTCTTTTCATTGAAAAACACCAAGTCTTATTTAATTTAAATTTTAAATAAATTAAATATCTTTCTCTAGAAAATATACTTAACCTATCGAATTTAATAAATTTACAAAGTATCTTTTTTGAAAAATATTTGAAAAACCTTTTAAAATAATATGGAAAGTACCTTTATGGTATCAAACCATGGATCACAGCTCAATGGTTATGTCTCCATCCTAGAGAAATCCAAAACTTAACAACAGACACTCACTGACTTCGATTTACGCCACACGATTATACCATTACATCACGAAACTTTATTTAAAATTTTTCTCAAAATAATGCTTATAAACTCTAAAACAAATTTCCATGTTTAATCTAGGAAAGAACGCTTAGATAAAATCTATTATACAAAGCCATATTAATATTTAATAATTTATCCTTTAAAAAAATATGCTGACTATTTCTCAATTAATAATAAATCCTTAACAATCATTATAAAGTAACTAATTAATAATTAAATATGCTTTAAAAATTCAAATTAATTAAATAACTAATTTCCAAAATATTTTTAGCATTTTTAAAATTTTCATATTAATAATTAAAAATCCTCTTTTTTTAAAAAGCCCAGTTTCTCAATTCTAATTTCACTTCGTAAATTTGAGAAATCTTACTTGAACTCCAGTATAACCAATTTTATACTTATTTCCGAATTCACTTTTATTCTTCCGACTTATTTACAAATCTTGATTTTTGAACTTCCTTTATTTTTAAACATGTTCCACTTAAGAATTTATTATTTAAAAATCCTTTATATACTTTATTCAAAAATCCTTGTCGACAATATCTCGAATTTGTTAAGTACAAATTTCCAAACCATTTATTTTATCCAATTGATTAACCCAAAATGATTTATAACCATTTTAGTTCAAAATCCTTTTTAAAATTCTTTGGAATTCAAACCATATTTTTATTGGTATTTTAAGATACCAGAAGTCAAGGCCAAACAACCGTAGCACTTCCAATCAATATAAATCCCACAGTAATCTACCACGGATTATTCCAACAAAACATATATCACTATATATAAAATTAAACACAACATTTTTAAGGAATCCAGCTGGATCCCTCCAACGGGTTCCCTGTATCCACAGAAGTTAGGACAACATCAAAATACCAATTCCGCTTCGAGGAGGAATATCGCCGTATATAGGGTCATCCGCTATTATGCGGGACACATAGGGTCTCATCCGCTATATATATGTGTGTGTGTGTGGGAATACCAATCACTCCAATATATATATATATATATATCATACTATATATAATATCACATCAAACTGATAAAAATATATCAATTCAACCAATCAATCATCTGTTAATTTTAACTATTTAAAATTAAAGCCATCGGTTCAAAATTGAGTGAGATTAACTCACCTTGAGTTTTTATATTGCCAAACGTTCCAATTTTAAATTGAATCGAGCACGTTCGATTTAACCTAAAATTTTTGCTCGTTCCAATTGACTCCAAGCCTTCTCCAGCACGTAGTGCTCATTGCCACAATTCCGTTGCCGCTTATTTCATCCAATTCCGACCTTGTATGACCAAGATACAAATTTTTAAAGGTTGAAATATAATTTATATAAATAAAAATTTTAATTTTCTTTTAACCTTATCACATCCTGGCCATTCGATCATGCCACTAAAAATTTAGGCTGCACGTATCTTCTTCTTCTCGCAGGTTCGTTCAGGGTTGAATCCCATCTTGCTCGACCGTTTTTACCGATCGAGGCGCTCCCATCGATCATCTCCCCGACGGGCCAGCACCATCACATAGCCCCACGCGATCCCTACTACCGTCCAATGACCGCAGCTTCCAGGCCCCACCATCGCCTCGATTTCCATGCTCAAACTCGCAATGTTCCCCTTCGATTTGCCGCCTCCTCGAGCCACCGTAGGCAAGATCCACCATTGGATCTATAGAGGTCGATGAGTTCTTCGATCTTCTTGTTGAAAGCTTAGCCTAAAAGTTTGTGGATTTGTAGAGATCGAGGGAAGAAAATAGGAGAGTTTCGGCCATTAAATTATAATTGGAGGTTGCGCTAGTCGGTTAGGGTTTTACTATTTTGCTACGTATATACACACACGTATACATGTATTATTTTGATATTATTTTCAATTTTAATGTGCTTTTTCAAACGAAATCCAAAAGAAACGTGCCTCTTAGCATTAATAATGTTTTACCCTTATTTCGAACATAATGGAACATGTTTCGTGGTCTAATTCGGTCATTTGCGAAAGATATCTTTTTGAAACGAAATAAAATATTAAATTTTCGATATTTATTTCAACACTTTTCTACCTCGTATGACCAAACGGTAACTCCAACCTTTATGCAATCTGAAATCCGATAATAATACACTATTACGGATTCAATGGAACCGGTTCCGTCGAATTCCAAGAATGTGACTCGAAAGGCTATTTTAACGCGTCGATTAAATCAAGCGGTTGTCAAAATTGTCGAAATAGTTTAAAATTTAAAATTTTAAAACATACAACTCCATTGTATATCACATAGAATTTATATCCATATAAGACATCATTTCGTTTTATATTAAATCAAAATTCCATTATTTACACTATTACGATATATTAAATTTCACTACTGAATTAATATATAAATTTTCGATTTTAATTTATCAACTTCTTAATCCCATTCAAAAGTCCAACATCATAATTCTAATCCAAATTAAATTTTAAATCAACTTAGAAATCATTTCTATTCATATCTTACTCCATATTCCCATTTTTAGCCAATTTCCAATATCAGTTTACTATTTTACCAAATCAAATAAATCGCTATATTTGGGATTTTAAATTATTTCACTGATTCTTCCATATTCAAAATCAATTAATAATTCAAACTCAACATTTAAAATAGACTAAATGTTAAAAAACGAACGACCAAAATTCTGGTTCGTTACATTCCTCCCCCCTTTATAAAAATTTCATCCTCGAAATTGCTAAAGTAGGAAAAATGCTCCCAAACCCATTAATTTATCTAAAACCCACTTAGTCAAAATCATACATTCACTTCTCTAAACCCTTTAGTTTCTATCCAAAACAACCAGCTTTCATTTCTAACTCAAAACCCTTTTATTTCAACTTCAATTCAAAAACCAACTTTTCCTAATTAATAAAATTTCAAAAAAAAATCAAAAATTTTCTAACACTCTAAATTTTCAAAAAAAAAATTGACAGCGTCTCCTTTGTATGGAGAGTCCTTTACAATATATATAGACACACATATAATACATACATATCGACCTAAATGGTCGGAAAATGAAATATATATCATCATTTCTTTATTTTATTGCGTAGGCGTACCTCATATTAGCATTTTTAAGCGAGCGATTTATTTATATGTATTTATGCAACCTAAAATCTATCCATCAGCTCCCTGTATTTGTACTTACTCAAAATAAGTACATAAATTTTCATAAACATGAAATTTTTAATAACATTTCTTTCATTAAACGAGCTAATGACATAAGCTTCGTAACTCAAACATGCCAATAATATATTACAAGAAATTTATAAGGTTCCAACACTAATTTAATTTCTTTCCACGGATCCATATATCATTTCATTCGATTCGAAATGATTTGCAACCCATTTTATATTTACAACAAACAAAATCATATTCATTCCTAATTGATTTATATATGCTTTACTTGCATTAATTCACTTTTATTCAATTTAAAATTGATTAACAATAAATTTATTTGCATTCCATTCATTATTCACTCCTATTATATGCAAATCCATTTTATCCAGCTTCAATTTAACCCTTTTTTAATTGACTCTAAATCAATTTGTCTATTTTCCATTGGTTCTCATCCAAGTTATTCACCAAACCGTGTTTGCTTTATTTTACAATAACAACATTCCAATCGATGTTGAATTTATTTATGAATTCATTCCATAAATTATCACTTAAGTTAAGTTTCCATTGCAGCCAAATTCCATTTTCCCTTAAATTGATTTTCATTCAACTTATTTTCTTTCATTTACTTAGTATATCCAATTTATACTATCACACTGGGGTAATCATTCTGTATAAATCGATTCTCTAATAATTTATTATATCATAACATGGCTCCTGTGCTTGCACTTCAATTAACTTTACTTCCAACTTATTTTACATCCTTTCCATTCAATTTCATTTAATTCACATAGTGTTATTCACTTCATTTTATAGTGAATGGAATTTCATTATAAACCATTTCATAAAATTATTTCTACTGTTTATTATAAACATTCCATATCACTGCTTAAGTTATATTCAGCTTTAAAACTTAAGTTCATACCCAAGCTTGTCAAATCCATATCCCAAATCATATTCAATTCATTTACCCTTAATTGAATTCATTTCTTGTTATCAATTACTTAACCATTTTAACCTGGTTATACGTTTCCACTTTCTCAGTTTAATAAGTTATACAAACTTATTTATTTACAACACTTTGAATTTCCACTTAAGTTTACTCACATTCATTATTTATAATATGTAGTTATGTAATCACGACACAATTCATAATTACATTCAATTTACTCCATTCTAATTCACACTCCGATTAAAAATTCAATTTTTTTGAATTTTCCATTTTTTTACCATAATATCAAACCGTTTTCATTTTGGCTTTACCATTTCATTACTCAATTCATAAGTTCAAAACTTGTTTGCTTAATATCTCCTATTACTTACTTAAGTCCATTCACATCTTATAATCACAACTCTAGATTATCTATATCACTTTATAACTTAAGTGTATACATTCCATTCAATAATTATAACTTATAATTATATAACCATTTTACATTTCACTTTATTTCCCATTCAATTTAAATCTAACTTCAGTTTTATTTAACTTATCTTAAGTTAAATTCCAACATATCTTGTTCACTTTAGTTACTCAAGTTAAATTTTAATTCCAGGATTAAAATTTTCATTTTCCTTTCTTATCTATATCAACATACAATTATAAGTTCAATAACCGATTTTTCTAAACTTATAAATCTTTTAAATAGAAAACCCAGAATTTAGTTCTTCGGTTTTATTTCAAAACATTTTGAAATCATAAATATACATATATCACTTTGGTACATCAAACCATACCCTTGAAATCTCAAAACCACTTGGTTTGCCTAAAATAATTTCGCTTTGGAATTTCTGAAACAAAACTTGTTTATCAAACAAGTCCAAACAAATAATCACAGCCAATCACTATAGTTGCAACCCCTCACTTAGAAACTCGAAAATGAATACTGATGATGTGGCCATCATCACCAGGACTATTTTCCAACGGTTGAAGTGAATTCAGTGCTTACTTACTTCCAAAATTCATTTTAAAACAATTTTTATTCCAAAAAAGTCTCAAGACAACACCCCATTATTCCATTCAAACCACTTTGCAAAACATTTCCCAAAAATTTTCAAGATTTAAAAATTCCCAGCATTTAGTCCAAACCAAATTTAAAACTTTTTTCCCTAAAATATTCGGGTTTTAAATTCAAATTCTGGATTGAATCCAATTCTATATATAACTCCATTGCATAAATCATACTTATAAAATTTCTATTGGGTTATATATACCCATTGCAAATTTTATAATCTTATTTTCATTATAATATTAGTAACCAACATTCCAAACATATGCATCATAATAATTTCAGAAAATTATTTCTTTTATATCAAAACATAATCTTGGGTAAAATTATTTTATTTACCCATTTTAAAACGATACTATGTCGGTTTACTTTGTTCAAGAGTTTAGAAACCCCCATCGATACGGTTCTACATAACGTACTGACTGAAATTCATAAACACCCAACCGATAAGTCAACATAATATAAAAACATTTTACAGTCATTAATAAATACGTGCTTATAACTATTAATACCCTTAACTCATTCTAGAGTACTACCGACTCTATCTCTAATGAGTAATCCCTACCAAAGCCTAGGTATATCGCTAACCTAAGCTTTGATACCACAATGTCATGACACGTCTTTTCGACCCTCGAAAATTGACATATATACGCTCATTGTATATTATGCCGAACGGTCGAGTACCAGAAAGACGGACTATTAAGGGGGAAAAAGTAGGTAAAAAAAGAAGGAACGAACAAAATAGAATTTCATAGTAGACTGAATAACACATAATATAAACAGTTCTTTATACAAACCCAAAACTATACTATACATATCTCACGTCAGTACACAAATCGATAATTACCAACCAGGACAGTTATAACAACCTGCCCTCATAATTTGCTGGTAATTTCAAACCAAACACTGTAGCGGAATAAAACAAGTACGTGAATACATCTCAGTCTCTAGCTCGTTCCCCGAGCTCGATAACATCCTAACCTGAACCTATAATACTCGGTCAGACCCGAGCATTATAATAAAATAACACCCGAGTCAGTGTGGAAAATCAGCATGAGAAAACACTCTCAATTTGAATTATTAAAGTTATCAAAATCCTTCAAAAACCAAAGGTATCTCATAAGACCATGCCATACATGAACACGATGTGTTTTACCTTACAATAACCAAAACATTTCATGTCAAAAATCCTCTAATATTATAATAGTGTCTAAATACAAATACTCATTCAAATAGCCGAAATGCTTGCATCTCACATTCCAGCATAGTTGGGCACAATCAAAATCGTACGGCTCTTATTAGAGATTAGATTCCATCCGAATGACTAGGAACTAGGGTACCACCTGTCACGGTATATGTCTAAAATAGCGTACCGAGGACCACGCCGGGATCCCCTACTACACAAGACCGGTCTACCCCCATCCTGGATAGACTGAGTATGCTATCACCCTGGGTGTTCCCACCCTTTCCGAGCTCCATCCATAAATCATAGTAATAATATCTGAGGTTATCTAGAAAGGTGATAAACGTACCCTACTTGGGTGATACCTACTTAGCCTTACTACATCCCCCCTGCTTTTCAGTCATTCTTGGTTGATGAGGCTAGAGGCCACGATACCATTTTAAAGGAATTTCACTTAGAATGCTCATTATCCTCCAATGACAATGTACTGTTAGCATTCATCCATACAAGTCCGTTCCGTGTCCGAACAGAACCAAAGACACTATTCCTACTACATCCATTTCAGAATCATCCTCGGGATTAGTAGCGATTAGCCCTTGCACTTCATTGCTCCATCTTTGACTCCATGCTCTTGTCTTCATTTTGAAAACGTACACATTGGATCGAAGTGGTTTTCAAATAACAAATCTGATCCTGGTCTCTTCGAAACAATGTTTGATATTTCCTGATAAATTCAACTCTAGTTCTTTAGGAGATAAAAGATGAAAATAAGATCAGAGATCACCTCCTAACAATTAGTGGACGGATTTCCTTATCAATGTGCTAGAAGAACAAAATGTGTTTATACATACAGTATAGTACCTCGAACGGTAATTGTACCATATAATTTCCATACTTCTTCCAGATATTCCCAAAGTTATATTTAGGTCCAGATTTGATAGTCGGTTATTTAACTATCAAATAAACAATCAATTCAACCAAATACTTCTTTTCACTAAAAACACCATGTCTTATTTAATTTAAATTTTAAATTTAAATAAATTAAATCTCTTTCTCTGTAATATATACTTATCTTATCGAATTTAATAAATACACAAGTATCTTTTTCAAAAATATTTGAAAAAACCTTTTAAAATAATATGAAAGTACCTTTATGGTATCAAAACATAGGTCAGAGCTCAATGGTAATGTCTATATCCCAGATAAATCCAAAACTTAACTACAGGCACTCACTACCTCCAATTTACACCACGTGAATATACCATTACTTTCGAAAACTTTATTTAAAAATTTTCGCAAAATATTGCTTAAAAGCTCTAAAATAAATTTCCATGTTTAATCTAGGCAAAAATACTTAGATAAAAGCTATTATACAAAGCTGACTATTTCTTAATTAATAATTCTGACTATTTCTTCATTAATAATAAATCCTTAAAAATCATTATAAAGTAACTAATTAATAATTAAATATAACAATTTAAAATAATTAAATAACTAATTTCTAGAATACTTTTAACACTTTTAAAATTTTCGTATTAATAACTAAAAATCCTCTATTAAAAACAATCCCAATTTCTCGATTCTAATTTCACTTCGTAAATTTGGAAATCTTACTTGGACTCTAGTATAATCAATTTTATACTTATTTCTGAATTCACTTCTATTCTTTCAATTTATTCAAAAAATCTCGCTTTTTAAACCTCCTTTATTTTTAAACAAGTGCCACAGTTAAGAAATTTGTAACACCCGCATATTTTACGATTGTATATTTAAATATTTTATTTAAATATGGCATCGTAAATAGGATTTAAGTCCAAAATGCCACTTTTTGCGAACAGTCAAATTAGGACTCAAGACCACTTCCATTGAGTCCAAAATGGCGTTTGCGACCTTTTTGAGTATAAACATCGATATGTTTGGAGTTGAGTAAAATTTTGACATTTTCACTTAGGGCTTTGGGTTTGGGTTTCAGCCCATCAACCTAACATATCAACCCAACTCCACTCCACTCCTCGTCATTCCTTCATAATATTTCCTAACACATCAAGCTTTTGTAAAAATGGGGGAAGAGAAAAGGAAATAGAAATTCCTAAGCCCTAGCTTTGATTAGAAAACTCAAATTCAATTCCAAAATCCAAGAGAAGCTTAGGTAAGCATCTTCTCCATCTTCTCCATCTCCATCCCTCTTCCATTTTGAGAAATTCCTAAACCCTAACTTAGGAAATATTTTCTTATGAACTTAGATTGAAGCTTCTTGAGTTGAGATTGAAGAGTGGTTGATCTTGCCTTTTTTTAAAAGCTTCTCCTTCATTGTTTTTGTGTAAAAAGATGAGTTTTTGAACTCACATCTATGCCTATATTTTTGATAGTAGTAAGGAGGTGATTGCTGACATCTATTCCTTGTTCATTTGCTTTGGATTGAACTGGTTTTATGAATATTCCAATTTTCGGTATTTTGAAGTTAAAACTTTAAAAATCTTAGCTTTGATGTTTGATCATGCTTTTGGTGGCGTATCGAAGAGCCGATAGGGCTGGGTTGCCAATTGGCGTAAACCCCTAGCGCCTATCGCTCGACAGATCGCAAATTATTTGGGATTTTGCCCCTTGGGGGCTAGGCTGAGAATACTGAAATTTCTAGTTCAATCGATTGAACTAGAAGGTCAGTCGACTGAACCGAACCCAGGAATTTTCCTGGGCCAGTATCAGTCGATTGACCACTTTGGGTCAGTCGACTGAGCCTGGAAACCGAAAGTTTTCAGGCATGATTCAGTCGACTAACCATCCAGGTTTAGTCGAATGAACCTGGAAACAGAAAGTTTCCAGGAGTTGTATCAGTCGACTGACCACCCTGGTCCAGTCGATTGAATCTGCTGTCTCTGCCTATTTTTCCTTTTGTGTTTGAGTTTTCGATTTTTAATCGATTCTTGTTTCTCCAACTTGTTGTTATCACCTTTGTTGGCTTTGATAACTTCTTTTTAGGGATTTTTGGGGAATATCCATTTTGATGGATTTGATATCGATTTCTTTGGATTTGATTCACGTCTTCGTATGTGAATTTTTTGTGATTGATTGTCTCTACAATCATTTTTGTGACTTGTCACTTTGAAATACAAAGGTTTCTATAGTAGAAGTAAATATCAAAACTCTTTCATTTAAAATTATTTCAACTCTACTTTTAATACAAAGCTCATTTATAAAACCATTTTTCAACCTATTAGTATATACAAACCTTTCCCTCATTCGTTCGAGAAATCCAATTAAACGACTTAGCAAAACAAGTAGTATGAAACACTTGTGTTTACTTTGTCGGTTAATTCTTAGACTTGTTCGATTAAAACTCTTGCGATAATTTTTGAGTGGAAATCTACAATTTGTTCGTAAATATTTAAGTCAAGCCAGTGGTTATGGGACATGAAGCTAAACTCATTTATTTACTAGTTTAGTGTAATTGACACTTCTTGATGACCGATGATGATAAGTTTTTGACTTAGACGTGCGATATGTGATGTCTCTGTCTCCACGTAGGGGACTATACCTCGCTTTATTTAGTTTTGCCTCATTTCTTTTATAGGCAAACGACTTATACCTTCTTTAGAGTTTCGACTCATTTTTGTGAGCTAGCGACCCATTTTTTTTATGGAGTTCGGTTCATCGGGCGTAACGCTGGACTACGTCATTGTTCCATATTATTGGAGTTCGGTTCATCGGGCGTAACGCTGTACTACGTCGTTGTTCCGTATTTATGGAGTTCGCTTCATCGGGTGTAATGTTGTAGTACGTCGTTGTTCCGTATTATTGGAGTTCGATTCATCAGGCGTAACATTCTACTACATCATTGTTCTGTATCATTGGAGTTCCGTTCATCGGGCGTAACGCAGTACTACGTTGTTGTTCTAAATTATTTGAGTTTCAGGTTCCTCGGGCATACCGATATTGTACTACGTCATTGCACCGGATCTATGATTAGCGACCATGGGTTAGTGACCCGTTTGTGATACACGTGTTGGTGAGTTTTCATGCTCCCGTTATGTGATAGGCCTTCCCCTTTTGTGATTTTTAGATTTCTAGTTTATGATTTCTAGAATTTGTGATTCACCAATTTTGTGATTGGCATTGATATATTTGTCAATATTTGTGGTTTGGTGCATAAATAAAGAATATGACATTCTTTTTAGTGCTTTGAGATTCTTGAGATATTGTATGATTTTTGTGTTGTCTAATGTATACTTTTCATAGTATGGCATTTTTGTTATCATACATTTTTGTCATATCTCTTCTTCTATCTCATTTTATCTGATATTTATAGCTAGACCGATCCGTTTACTATTTTCTTATTAAATAATACTCGGGTCAGACCGAGATGTTACCGGTGCTTCTGCTTGACGAGCATTATTTGACATTTGACTAACTATTCCAGTTTAGTAGTTTTCGTTGTTATACATACGAGATAGAGACTCCATGGTGTATACATTCTTTTATGTAGAACTTGTATCTACTCTTTTGTGATATTGTGGATCTTGTTTGACCACTACTCTGATGTGCACTATTATGTGTTATATTCATATCTGTTTCCGCGTTTGTGATATGGATACCTTTGACTGATTTGTGTTATGCTTATTTCTATATTTGTTTTCGAAGATCATATAGCCATTGTGTAGTAGCTTTGAGTTTGTATTGGTATGTCGGATTTCCTCTTGAAATGAAATGCATGTTATACTATCTGACATATTGGTGCTTGCACAAAGCAATTACACGGATGGTCGCTCATCAACAGCCTTATTCTTCGTGCTAGTTGACAGCATTTATCCGTAGTGTCCTTGGCTAGCGTAAGTATAGAGGTGAGGCGTCACAGCTTGGTATAAAAGCCAAACTTCATAATAATGTAGAATGATCTAGCAAGGATCATTTTCCTAAGTCTTTCTTTGGAGTTGTGCCTTAGGATTTTATCCGAGTCATAGGACCCGTTCTATCATATTTTCTTTTATGATGCTTTTTTTATCAATCATGATTGTTTGACATTCATTTTGTGAATAACCTTTTTCTACTTCTTTCTTTCTTTCTTAAAGAAGAGAAATGGTTAGACCAGGCTATCCCAGCATCGGTCAGTCTAGTGCTACTCCTCAGGATGGAGTATTTATGTCTACCCAACAACTTCTAGATCTTGTAAAGAATGCTTAAGCTATCGGACCCATTCCAGAGCCTACTCATCCTAGATCTGGATTTGCACGCTTGTGGAGAGACTATATCGATTTGAGTGAAAGGCCAATCAAGGGTTCCGAAAGTGATATAGAAATCCAAGCTTGGCTTAGATCATGCGGTCGCATATTTTCTCGCATGAATCTTGATGATCTCTATCGAGTCCAAGTGGCTTCTAGCATGCTCCAAGAAAGAGCGTTAGATTGGTATGAGCTTTTGGTTTTAGAGATTATTGAAGAGGAACTTACTTGGGAGAAATTCCAAGAAAGGTTCGAGTTAAAGTTTGTGCCGGAAGCTGAAAAGGTAACTTTGGCCCGACGTTTTATTGACCTTGTTCAAGGTGAATCTTCTGCGACGGATTACGTCACATCTTTCGAATCTCTCTCTAAATATGGGGTTGAGTATATTAATACCACGTTGAAGAAAAATCAAAGGTTTGTCTATGAGTTGAATAAGAACCTTAAAAAGCCTCTACTTCTGAAACTAGAAGTTTGTTTCGATCAGCTTATTAATATCGCTCTTCAACTTGAAGAGGCCTATTAAATTCAAAGGCCCCAATCCCAACAAGAAAAGGAAGCAATAAACACCGGTAGCAAAGACTCCTACCTCTAATCGTGGACAATGCTACAACTGTGGGTCCACGGACCATTATGCTAATAAGTGTCCAAAACCTCTCTTTTGTCGTTATTGCAAAAGTTCGGGTCATCTTATATCTACATGTCCCATACTTCAAAGTAGGAGAGAGGGAGAGCTGAATGTTGTGCAAGCTCCTTGTGACACTTCCCTTGGTCAAGGTATTTTTCATTCTATCCTTGATGGCATTAATTTGTTTCATGATTATCTTGTTTGAGTTCGTTTTGATACGGGTTCGTCTCATTATTATATATCAAAAGGACTTGTTAATTCTTTTTCTTTAAACACCTTGGGCTTGGTGACTACACTGAGAATTGCGAATTCGGTTGGTGGATCCGCAACACTCAGGTTACTTTGTAAAAATGTTGAGATTATTTTATGTGATTATGCTTTTCGAGCCGATTTGCATGTTATATGTTACTAAGGCTTCAGAATCGATTTTTGGGAAAGGGTTGGCTTAATTATTATGAAGTCCATATCCTATGTCCAAAGTGGAGTATCCGCCTTCGACATTTTCAATCTGTTAGGTAGATTTCTATTTTTCTAAATGATTTCGATTTCAATTTGTTGGCACCATTTTATTCTCTAGATCCACCTGTTGAGGAAGATGTTATTCTCCTCATTCAAGTAGTTCGTGAATTTTTCAGTATTTTTGAGCTTGTCTTAGAATAATCACCTAAGCAATCTTTTGAGTGGTGCTAAGGTCTTTTTAGTTCGACTTTACCACCAGTTTTCACTAGCTATGAGTTGCGGAGGATAGCTTACCCCTTTACCGCATTCCGCACTTGTTATGATTCTTATGAATGGCACGTGATGTCATTCGTTTTGTCCTGCTTATTTTATCCATCTTATGAATCGAGTATTCTACGAATATTTCGATGAGCCCATCCTTATATTCTTTGGTTATGGATGAAAAATGCAATTTGCAATTTGCAAATCTTTTTAATAATATATTTATAAGTATATTGGATTTTACTCTTAAAACGAGCAAAGAATATTCGTAAAGTTTTAAGAGACATATTTATCATATAGAAGATGATTTTGTGTTGTTTTCCCCATTGAGTGCTTTAAGAATTTTGGTCGATGCGCTTGATCAACATTATCGATAGGAATCTCCTAAACGCTATGATGAGACAATTAGACACAGTAAATTGACTTGGACTAAGTAAATTTTTCTAGAAAAATGATTACATAAAGTTAGTTGTAATTTTGAAAGTTTTAGCTATTCGGGAAAGAGGATCATTTAAAATAACGTCTTTTTGATGTTCCCATTCTTGTGATTTCCGAAGGGAACCAGGACTTCACTATTTGTAGCGATGCTAGTCGTATTGGTCGGGATGTCGTTCTCTTTCAAAAGAGAACGTTCTATCATTTATGCTTCTATACAATTAAAGCCTATCGAGACTGGGTATGCCACTCATGATCTAGTGTTCGCGGCTATTGTTTTCACATTTAGAATTGGCATCATTGTTTTGGGAGAGAAATTTGTTCTCTACACCAAACATAAATCTTTGGAGTATTTATTTTGTTAAAAGGAACTTAATTTGCATCCACATCGTTGGCTCAAGTTCCTTGCATCCTTCGATCATGATATTCTTTATACTTTGGAAAGGGAAATCGTGTTGCCAATGCCCTTAGTCATAAACAACAGATGGTTGCTTCTTTGATGATGTCCGATAGGAATGATCTTTTTGACAGGTTCAACGGGCGTACCCTTATTATACTATGTTGTTGTCTAATTTATTTGAGTTTCAGGTACATCGGACGTACTGTTATTATACTACGTCATTGTTTAGATTTATTCGAGCATACCGTTATTGGATTTCGTCGTTTCACCGGCTCGATTTTATGATATTCATGACATTTGTCCACGTTTCTCAACTAGGAAATGCCTTATGGATTCTGATTCTATTCTTGAGCCTGGTGTTATTGAAGGAGTTGAAGTTTCACCAAACTGACTTATGAGCGAACACATCTGGACTTACTCTCTCGAGCTCTTAAGGGTGAACTTCTTACATCAAATTTTCTTTTTTGTTGATATGCTTTTATGGTTGTTACTTTTTATTTTATTCTTAAGTATTGCGAGGACGAAATTTCTTCAAGGAGGGGAGTCTGTAACAACCCGCATATTTTATGATTGTATATTTAAATATTTTATTTAAATATTGCATCGTTAATCAGATTTAAGTCTGAAATGCTACCTTTTGCAAACAGTCTAATTAGGACTCGAGACCACTTCCATTGAGTCCAAAATGGTGTTTGCAACCTTTTTGAGTATAAAGATCGATATTTTTGGAGTTGAGTAAAATTTTGACACTTTCACTTAGTGCTTTGGGTTTGGGTTTCAGCTCATTAACCTAACATATCAACCCAACTCCACTCCACTCCTCTTCATTCCTTCATAATATTTCCTAACACTTCAAGCTTTTGTAACAATGGGGGAAGTGAAAAGGAAACAGAAATTCCTAAGCCCTAGCTTTGATTAGGAAACTCAAATTCAAGTCCAAAATCCAAGAGAAGCTTAAGTAAGCATCCTCTCCATCTTCTCCAACTCAATCCCTCTTCCATTTTCAAAAATTCCTAAACCCTAACTTAGGAAATATTTTCTTATGAACTTAGATTGAAGCTTCTTGAGTTGAGATGAAGAGTGATTGATCTTGCATTCTTTTAAAAGCTTCTCCTTCATTGTTTTTGTGTAAAAAGGTGAGTTTTTGAACTCACATCTATGTCTATATTTTTTATAGTAGTTAGGAAGTGATTCCTGACATCTATTCCTTGTTCATAAGCTTTGGATTGAATTGGTTTTATGAATATTCGAATTTTCGGTGTTTTGAAGTTAAAACTTTAAAAATCTTAGCTATGATGTTTGATCATGCTTTTGGTGGCGTATCGAAGAGCCTGTAGGGCTGGGTTGCCGATTGGCGTAAACCCCTAGCGCCTATCGCTCGACCGATCGCAAATTATTTGGGATTTTTCCCCTTGGGGGCTAGGCTGAGAATACTGAAATTTCCAGTACAGTCGATTGAACTAAAAGGTCAGTCGACTGAACCGAACTCATGAATTTTCCTGGGCCAGTATCAGTCGATTGACCACTTTGGGTCAGTCGACTGAGCCTAGAAACCGAAAGTATCCAGGCATGATTCAATCGACTAAATACCTAGGTTCAGTCAAATGAGCCTGGAAACAGAAAGTTTCCAGGAGTTGTATCAGTCGACTGACCACCTTGGTCCAGTCGACTGAATCTGCTGTCTCTGCCTATTTTGCCTTTTGTGTTTGAGTTTTCGATTTTTAATCGATTCTTGTTTCTCCAACTTGTTGTTATCACCTTTATTGACTTTGATAACTTTTTTTTAGGGATTTTTAGGGAATATCCATTTTGACGGATTTGATAACGATTTCTTTGGATTTGATTCACGTCTTCGTATGTGAATTTTTGGTGGTCTCTGCAATCATTTTTGTGACTTGTCACTTTGAAATACAAAGGTTTCTATACTAGTTGTAAATATCAAAACTCTTTCATTTAAAATGATTTCAACTCTGCTTTTAATACAAAGCTCGTTTATAAAACCGTTTTCCAACCTATTAGTATATACAAACATTTCCCTCATTCGTTCTAGAAATCCAATTAAACGACTTAGCAAAACAAGTGGTATGGAACGCTTGCGTTTACTTTGTCGGTTAATTCTTAGACTTGTTCGATTGAAACTCTTGCGACAATTTTTGAGTGGAAATCTATAATTTGTTCGTAAATATTTAAGTTAAGCCAGTGGTTATGGGACATGAAGCTAAACTCATTTTACTAGCTTAGTGTAATTAACACTTCTTGATGACGATGATGATCATTTTGTAATTTAGACTTGCGATATGCAATGTTCTTTGTCCACATTGGGGACTATACCTCGTTTTATTGAGTTTCGCCTCATTTCTTTTATAGGCTAACGACCTATGCCTTCTTTGGAGTTTCGACTCATTTTTGTGGGCTAGCAACCCATGTTCTTTTATGGAGTTCGGTTCATCGGGAGTAACGCTGCACTACGTCATTGTTCCGTATTATTGGAGTTCGGTTAATCGGGAGTAACATTGTACTACGTGGTTGTTCAGTATTATTGGAGTTCGGTTCATCGGGCGTAACGCTATACTACGTCGTTTTTCTGTATTATTGGAGTTCGGTTCATCGGGCGTAACTGTACTACATCGTTGTTCCGTATTATTAGAGTTCTTTTCATCGGGCGTAATGTTGTACTATTTCGTTATTCCGTATTATTGGAGTACGGTTCATCAAGCATAACGCTGTACTATGTTGTTATTTTGAATTATTTGAGTTTCAGATTCCTCGGGCATACCGATATTGAACTACATCATTGAACCGGCTCTATGGTTAGCGACCATGGGTTAGCGATCGGTTTGTGATACACGTGTTGGTGAGTTTTCATGCTCCCGTTTTGTGATAGGCCTCCCTCTTTTTTTATTTCTGAAGTTCTAGTTGATGATTTCTAGAATTTGTGATTTACCAATTTTGTGATTGACATTGATATATTTGTCAATATTTGTGGTTTGGTGAATAAAATAAAGAATATGACATTCTTTTTAGTGCTTTGAGATTCTTGAGATATTGTATGATTTTTGTGTTGTCTAATTGTATACTTTTCATAGTATGGTGTATTTTTTTTATACGTTTTTGTCATCTCTCTTCTTCTATCTCATTTTATCTGATATTTATAGCTAGACTGGTCCGTTTATTATTTTCTTATTAAATAATACTCGGGTCAGACTGAGATCATACAGGTGCTTCTACTTGACTCATCTTCTGGGAGCATTATTTGACTTTTGACTAACTACTCTGGTTTAGTAGTTTTTTGTTGTTATATATACGAGACAGAGACTCCTTGATGTATACATATCCTTTTGTGTAGCACTTGTATCTATTCTTTTGTGATATTGTGGATCTTGTTTGACCACTACTCTAATGTACACTTCTATGTGTTATATTCATATCTCTTTCCGCCTTTGTAATATGGGTATCTGTGACTGATTTATGTTATGCTTATTTCTATATTTGTTTTCGAAGATCATATAGCCACTGTGTAGTAGCTTTGAGTTTGTATCGGTATTTTGGATTTCCTATTGAAATGAAATGCATGTTATACTATCTCACATATTGGTGCTCGCACAAAGCAATTACACGGATGGTCGTTCCTCAACAGCCTTATTTTTCGTACTAGTTGACGGCATTACTCCATAGCGTCCTTGGCTAGCGTGAGTATAGAGGTGGGGCATCACAAAATAATTATTTAAATTTTTTATATACTTTATTTCAAAATCCCTATCTACAATATCCCGTATTTGTTACGCACAAATTTTAAAACCATTTATTTTATCCAACTGATTAACCCAAAATTCTTTATAACCATTTTACTTCAAAGCCCTTTTTAAAATTCTTCCAAATTCAAACCCTATTTTCTATTGGTAATTTAAAATACCAAAAATCAAAGCCAAACAACCATAACATCCAATAAATTTAAATCCCACAGTAATCTATCACAGATTATTCCAACAAAACTTATATCACTATATATGAAATTAAATATAATATTTTTAAGGAATACAGTTGGGTCTTTCCAACATGTTCCCTGCATCCATAGATGTTAGCACAACATAAGTATACCAATTCCGCTTCAAGGCGGAATATCGCGGTATATAGGGTAATCCGCTATTATGCGAGGGGTATAGGGTCTTATCTTCTATATATATGTGGGAATATCAATCACTCCAATATATATATACACTACTATATATAATATCACATCCAACTGATAAAAATGTTTCAATTCAACCAATCATTCATATATAAATTTTAACTATTTAAAATTAAAGCCAACAGTCCAAAATTGAGTGAGATTAACTCACCTTGAGTTTTATTTTGCCAAATATTCCAATTTTAAATTGAACCGAGCACGCTCGATTTAACCTAAAAATTTTTCTTGCTCTATTCGACTCTAAATCTGCTCCAACATGTAATGCTCATCGCCACAATTTTGTCGCCATTTGTTTCGTCTAATTTCGATCTCGTATGACCAAGATACAAATTTTTAAAGGTTGTAACATAATTTATATAAATAAAATTTTCAATATTCAGCTTGCTTTTAACCTTATCACATCTTGGCCTTTCGATCATGCCTTTAAAAATTTAGGCCGCATGTATCTTCTTCTTCTTGCACGTTTTTTCAGTGTTGAAACCCATCTTGCTCGACCGTTTTTACCAATCGAGGCGCCCCAATCGACCACCTCCTCGATGATCGGCCAGCACCATCATGTAGCCTCACGCGAGCCCTACCACCGGCCAACGACCATAGCTGCCAGGCCCCAACATCGCCTCAATTTTCATGCTCAAACTCGCGACCTGCCCCTTCGATTTGCCGCCTCCTCGAGCCACCGTAGCCAAGATCCACCGTTAGATCTATAGAGGTCGATTAGTTCTTCGACCTTGATGTTCAAAGCTTAGCTTGAAAGTTTGTGGATTTGTGGAGATCGAGGGACGCAAATAGGAGAGTTTCGACCATTAAACAATAACTGGCGGCTACGCTATTTGATTAGGGTTTTACTGTTTTTCCATGTATATATACAAACGTATATATATTATTTTAATATTATTTCCAGTTTTAACGTGATTTTTCAAATGAACTCCAAACAAAATGTGCCGCTTGATGTTTAGAATGTTTTACCCCTATTTCGAACACAATGGAACATGTTTCGTAGCCTAATTCGATCGTATGTGGAAGATAGCTTTTTGAATCGAATTAAAATAATAAATTTTCGATATTTATTTCAACGTGTTTCTATCCCGTACGACCAAATGGTAACTCCAAATGTTTCAAAATTTGAAATACGATAATAATATGCTATTACGGATCCAATGGAACTAGTTTCGTTGAATTTCGAGACTGTGTCCTGGAAGGCTATTTTAATGCGTCGATTAAATCGAGCGATTGTCAAAAGTTGAAATCGTTTAAAATTTAAATGTTTAAAACTTACTGATCCATTATATATCATATAGAATTTATATCCATATAAGAAATCATTTCAATTTATATTAAATAAAATACCATTATTTGCACTATTACCATATATCAAATTTCACTATTGAATTAATATATAAATTTCCGATTTTAATTTATCGACTTCTTAATCCCATTCAAAAGTCTAACATCGTAATTATAATCTGAATAAAATTTTAAATCAACTTAGAAATCATTTATGTTCATATCTAACTCTGGATTCCCATTTTTACCCAATTTCCAATATCAATTTACTATTTTACCAAATCAAATAAATCGCTATATTTAGGATTTTAAACTATTTCACTGGTTCTTCTATATTTGAAATCAATTAATAATTCAAACTCATCATTTCAAAATAAATTAAATGTTCAAAAGTGAACGACCAAAATTCTGGGTCCTTATAGGACCACTTTCGGGAAGTTTATAGAAATATCATTTAAAGATCCTAGTCCAAGGAGAGAAAATTTTCTATATGCATTACACTCATTCCGGGAAGGATTAGAAACCATACCTACTGCTGAAGAATTCCCAGACATTTTTCAAGAAGTAAAAAGTTAACCCCCACATCGAGAAATTGAATTTCATATTGATTTGAAATTTGATGCAAGGCCAATTAAACAACATGACCGAAGGATGGCTCCAAATGAGAGGGAGGAGTTAAATAACCAAACCCAAGAGCTATTGAAGAAATGGTTGATAAAACTAAGTTGTTCAAGTTGAGGATCAACAATAGTTTTTATTGCCAAGTCGTATAGATCTCTAAGGTTATGTGTAGACTACCGAGATTCGAATAAACAAACGATTAAGAACAAGTATCCTTTACCATGAATAAATGACTTGTTTGATCAGTTACATGGTACTCGGATATTCTTGAAAATGGATCAAGCTATAGATTCCATTAGCTAAGAATCATAGAAGAATGCATCCATCTAGCTGCATTTAAAGGTTCGAACACTTTCTTCGAGTGGTTGGTTATGCATTTTGTGCTAACCAATGCACCCGCTTATTCATAAAACTTATGAATATAGTATTTAGAGATGTACCCAATAAATTCATGTTAGTCTTTGTCGATGATTTCCTTATCTATTCTAAGATAGACGAAGAACACGAAAGGCATCTAGAAATTGTGTTGGGAATATTGAGAAATAATGTGCTTAAAGTTAAATTCTCAAAATGCCATTTTTTGGAAAAGGAGGTAAGATTCCTTAGACATATAGTGTCAAAGATGGGATTTCAGTAGGTTTTGTAAAGGTTGTCGCTATTCTAAATTGGAAGCAACCATATAACTCCTAAAGAAACTCGTAGCTTATTAGGCTTTGCAGGGTATTATAGAAGATTCATTCAAGACTTCTCAAAGATTGCAACCACCTAAAGAAGTTGATCATGAAAGATGCTAAATTTTTCTGGACTCGTAAATGTGAAGCAACATTCCAGGAATCCAAATAGAGGTAAATAACCGCTCTAATCCTAGCAGTTATAAATGGAAACAGTGGATTAATCGTTTATACAGATGCTTGTGGAGAAGGATTTAGTGCAGTCCTGATGCAAGAATATAAGGTGATTTCTTATACGAGTAGATGGTTGAAGGTTCATGAGAGGAATTATGCAACACATGATTTAGAACTATTAGCCGTGGCGTTCGCATTAAAAATATGGAGGCAATATTTGCTGGGTAAGAAGTTTTCATAGTTTGTTTCAATTAAAACTTTGAATTGACCTTAGTAAATAAAACTCCCTCTTTTACTTAGGTGAAAAGTTAGAGCTATTTAGGAATCATGAATTTTTAAAGTATCTTTTCACGTAGAAGGATTTAAAGATAAGGCAGCAATGGTGGTGGGAATTTCTCACATCTTATGTTCTAGATATTTTATACGCACCTGGGAAATCCAACGTAGTAGCTGATGCGTTAACTAGGAAATATGTTGTTATTTGTTGTTTGATAGTTACTCCATCTCTTCTGGAAAGAATTTCCAGCAAGTAAAAAGAAGATTAATTCCTAAATAAGATTTTCATAGCTAAATACAAAGGGCATAATTCAAGCTTTGAATTTGACAGCGACACACGATTGAATCAGCGAATTTGTGTTTTGGATGTGGAAAATCTTAGGCAGGAGGTGTTAGCTGAATGTCATAGATCGAAACTTAACATTCATCTAGGAATTAACAAAATGTACAAAGATATGAAGCGCATATTTTGGTGGAAAAGCATGAAGAGTGACATATCCATTTATATTAGCCGATGCGTAAATCGTCAACAAGTCAAAAGCGACCAACGGAAAATTGCAGGGTTTCTTAAACCGTTGGAGATTCCAGTTTGGAAGTGGGATCAAATATCAATGGATTTCAGTGATGGCTTACCTCGAGAAAGGAAGGGAAACAAAGGCATTTGGTTATCATCGACCGACTATCTAAAAGTGCCTAGTTCATTCCAGTTAGGCCAACATGAACCACTATAAGCCTTGCATATATGTGTGTATGTGTGTGTGTGTGTGTGTGTGTGTGTGTGTGTGTGAGTGTGTATATGAAGGAGATTGTCTGATTGCATGGATTTCTTAGCAGTATAGTATGCGATCTGGATCGAATCTTTACTAGTCAGTTTTGGGAAGCATTATAGATAGCTTTAGGAACAAAGATAAATATAACCACTCCCTATCACCCCCAAACTGATGGACAGACGGAGAGTGTCAACTGCATTTTGGAAGATCTTCTTAGAGCATGTATTTTACACTATGGAGGCTCCTGAAAAAATCATTTGCATTTCATAGAATTCTCTTATAATAACAATTATCAAGCTAGTATCGGCATGGCACCATATGAAGCTCTATATGGTCGTCTGTGTAGGTCACCGACACGTTGGATTAAAATTGGAGATCGATCAATATATGGTCTTGATATGATACGAGAAGCTTTAGACAAGGTTGATATGATTAGAAAGAAGCTAAAGGAAGTCTGGAACAAACAAAAAAGTTATGCAGACCAAAGGCGTAGAAAGCTAGAATTCTCAATTGGAGATTCAGTCTTTTTGAAAGTCTCTCCAATAAGAGGAGTAGTGAGATTTGGAAGAGCTAGGAAGTTAACACGTCGATATATTGGACCATCTTCCATTCTTGAATGAATTGATCTACTAGCTAATCCAGTATGATTACAAAAAGGTTGGTAGGAATGCACAATGTTTTTCATGTATCTCATTTAAGTAACTATGTGCATGACCCAGAGCAAATCATAGAAACAGTTGCTCAGGAAGACTTGGAGTTGGAATCAAATTTGGCAGTTATTAGACAACCTGTTCGAATCACCGATCGTGATGAGAAATGATTAAGGAGGAAGGTAGTAAGGTTAGTCAAAATTCAATGGAGTGGAGATGCTGAGGATTGCACTTGGGAAACGGAAGATAGAATGAAAAAGGCATATCTTGAGTTTAGAATTGAAGAATGAGCTGTATCATTGTACTATATTCACCACCTATGATGTAGTCACTTATCCACATTTTTGTATATATATTCATTATATCGAATATATCTCCTTTTGAACTATTTTTTTCTTATCTTGACTTCGAGGATGAAATTCTTTAAAGGAGAGGAGTCTGTAACGACCTGTAAATATATCACTTTAAATAAATGATCATTTAGCTTTATTGATATAACAATAATTTTGTAAACAATTATTTATATTAATTCATAAGGTTTTATAAATCAAATATGATCATTTTCATTATTTAGGATTGATAAGAAAATTTATTTATAAAACTTTTCTACAAATTTATGCATATTTATTCAAAAGAGAAAACATGACCAAAAACCAAAATGGGGATTTGTAATGATACAACGTATGGAACATGTGCAACTTTGTAGGAATATGTTACATAGACATACACCTACACAAGTGCATACATGAAATATGCACACGAACATATATATACCAAAATAATTAAGTATAAATGTATATTATAAAATATATATTATATTTTATGATTTCTTACTCCTTAAGTATACATAAGTCAACATATGCATACATGAGGTGATAGATATGATGGGTACATGGAGGGGGTGTTTTTCGTGCATAAGAAAAGGGGAGGTACGTTGGAGAAGCCTTGAAATGGTGATGCAAAAGGTGATGTGTGAATAGATATTTTGCTCTCTTTCATTTCCTATAAATACCCTACCCTCTTCTCTTCATTTTCATTTCATCTTCTTATTCATACCACTGAGCTTTGTCTTCCACTTTAATGGCTTTCATCCTAAGAGAAATAATGTCAAAATTTTATTTCTAAAAAGAATTTAAATTATAATATATAGTTATATATACCTATACACCTCAAAAATTTCCCAAAACTCCACCTTTTTCTTTATTCTTTAAATTCCCACCCCACTTCATCATTAGGCTGAGCATTTTTGTAACGACCCGCCTTTCTCTCTCACCATAGAAAGACGCATCATCTTTAAGAAAGAAATGGATAGAAAAGTGAAAAGATAGAGAAGAAAGAAAGAAACAACATCAGAATCTCAACAGGGGAATGAATAAATTATATTAATCACATAAGTATTACATAGTATACAACATCTATCAGAGTTACAAAACTTATACATTACATACTAGACAGTTGTGAACACCTGTCTAGTTATTACAATACAAGATACAATTCAAACAAATGACTCAGAGATCGACACAGCAGAACCACCTATATATCTACAAATGATGAAGCCTCCTGCTCTATATCTCCTCCAGAATTCATCAAAGCTAACCCGAATCCCTTGGCTACTCGTAAAAATTTAAGTACCCAAGATTTTAAGAAAACAGAAGATAAACTCCGGGTCAGACATGGGTCTGGTATTAAAGTTGCTTAACTTTGAAAAACCTTTGATAACAAAAGGTATCTCGTAAGACTTCTCGCACATAAACACGGAAAAGTTTTTACCTTACGATAACCAAAACATTCGATAGGAAATTCAGTGATATTATAATAGGGTCTAGGGTTTCAAGTAAAATACAAAAGTAGCTGGAATGCTTACATCTCACGTTCCAACATAGCTGGGCACAACTAAAACGTACAGCGCTTATTGGAGATTGGATTCCATACATTGGCAGGGCTACTAGGGTACCGCCCGTCACGGTACGTGGCCTAGATCAATGTACCGAGGATTACTCCCAATCCCCTGCAACACAAGGCCGGAACCATCCCTTACTGGATAGTCCCGAACAAGACAGCTCCGATAGTTGGAGCTCATAACTGCCCACACAACCGAATAAAAAGGGACCTCCAGACAGGGGAAAATCTCGTCCTACTTGGGTGCTACCCACTTAGCCTTGCTGCACCTCCCTTGCTTTAGCCATTCCCGATTGATGAAGCTTGAGGCTACGATTACCTTTATAGAACACACCTATCTTAAAATGCTCATCGTCCACCTGACGATTTTCTGAAAGCATTCAATCCAGACAAGTTCGTTTCGGGTTCAAAAGAAACCGAAGGCATTATCTCGTTACACTCATTTTGGAATCACCCCAGAGTTAACAACAATAACCCTTGCACTCTGAATCTTCATCTTCACTTGAAATTCAAGACCTACCATTTAATTTGGATCGATGTGGTTTTCGGATATCCAAATCTGGAAACCCGATCCCGGTCTCATCGAAATCCAAAACGCCGTCTTTTAAAGCCAAGTTGTTTTTAAGTTAAAACAGTTTGATTTATTATCTATATTCACACAGATAGGTAATTCACATCATCACAAATAGATAATCCACGCTATCATCACAATTCAACCAAAGCACCCAATATCACAGATTAGCACATATCTCATATTAGAGATAAACAATTCAAGGCATTAAATAACATTCAGCCATCCATAAGCAAAGATCTATTAATCACACCATCTATAATTAATTTAAAATGAATTTAATTAATTGCTTCATCTCTAATTAATTTCAAATAAATTAAATTAATTACTTTCCTCACATGAATCTTGCTTACTTAACCATTAATTAATTACAGATCAATTTATTAATCATCCTCTAATTTTTCATCTTAATTAATCATCCTTGATTAATTATCTTCTAATTACATTAAGTAATTAGTTTTTAATTAATTACACAAATCAATTATGCTTAACCATCTACAGTAATTAACCTTTAATTACTTCCACTAGCTAACTATGATTAATTACATTAATCCTTAATTAATTGCAATTAATTAATTACTTATAATCACTCATTATTGATAAATATCTTTAATTAATCAATCTTTAATTGCATCATTAATTATATTAATTAATGATCCTTAATTTATTCTTTAATTATTATTCTTTTAATTAATCACATTTAATTATTTAATCTTTAATTAATCTCATTAATCAGCCTTGATTAATCACCTTCAGTAATTAATTACCCTTAATTAATTACCTTACTTAATTAACTTCAAATAACTTTATTAATCAATTCTTAAATTAGTTTCACTAAGTAATTAACTATTAATTAATTTCACTAAGTAAATACCCTTCTTATTAATTACACAAGGAAATTAAACCCAAATTATTTCCTTAAAAATTACCGCTCCAATTTAATTATATCTAATAATTACGCATTAATTACTTTACTAAGTAATTACACTTTTTCAAATACATTCAGTAATTATACTTAACAAATCATCAAGTGATTATCTTAAATTAATTAAACTAATTAATTAACTTGACTAATCACATTACTTTAATTAATTACATTGAGTAATTAATCCCTTAATTACTTTCATGGAGAATCTTGCTTAAACAATTCCATTAATGATTATCTTTAATTAATTAATCCAATAAATTATTAAAATTATCACATTAATTAATTATTTAATAATCCCTAATTAAGGATCTTTACATTAACTATTAACAATTCTTTAGTTACTTCTCTTAAGTAATTAAACTTTAATTAACCATCATTTATTACACTAAGTAATTAATTTTTAATTACCAATTAATTCATCTCTAATTACCTAATTATTTAAGTGCTTAACTATAACTTAATTAATTTTTAATTACTTTAATTACTTGATTAATTAATTTCAAGTTATTAACTAATAATCTATACTTATCTAATTAATGATCCTTGATTTCAAATTAATTAACCTCTAATTAATTAACTTTCAAACCTTAATTACTTATTTATTCTACCATTATTAATTAATTAACGTAACTAATTATTCTTTAGTTAAAGTAAAATCATTAAATCTTAATTAACTTGAGATAAACATTATTCTTATTAATGACTTAATTTATCATTTACAAAGCCTTTGAAATCTTATTTTTAAATTTATATTTTAAATTTCTTTTTTTAATTTAAGATTTAAAAATGATTAACACATTCAACTTTAATAAAATTTAAATCAATTTACAAATCTTTTAAATCAAATGTTAAAGAATACTTATTTTATATAAAAGAGATTTATGAAAGTTTTTAAACCAAAATTTATTTAAATTTAAATTTTTTATTTATTTTAGAAACTTTTTAAAATCTGCTTTATAAAGTTGCTTCGAGTTCAACCCGCAAGCCAATCGAGTACTTACCCGAGTAAACCCCACTTTTCCTTTTTTCTCAAAATTTAGTTTAAGTTTAAAGTTTTAAAATCTGGAACTAATCACTCACGAGATTCCCGAGCACCTACTGGAGTTAATACCCTTCAATCTTGAAACCTTCTTCGAGACGTCGCTGCCGTGCACATGCACCGGCCCACCAGCCTCCTCCGACCATCCATGACGACTCACTCATGTCGACGATCAACCCTAAACCTGATTACGATCATCAGATCCTCCATAACCACTCGAAATCAAAATCGAGCATTAAGGCATAAACCTGGAACAAGAAGCACAACTTATAGACGCCTCGTCTTCACGCCTCTGATCACTGGAATATCTGAACTTCCGGCCTCGCCTTCGCTAACACCTATGCTATCATTTCCTAGAACCCCATGCAGCTCGATTCACTATAGATGCCACGGTGATCAAATTTATGACCAAGTCTAAAACTAAGGCTACAGACTTATATCGATCACCGCCGCCGCTACAATGACTAGATCACCAATGAGAAATTTTCCCCAAACTTCCTGATCACCCTTCCACCTCTAATGATAACCACGACCATCTCGATCAAATAGATCGCCAGAGACGACCCAAAGCTCTTAATACCAATCAACTCGAACTGCTCCCTCATCCTAATACTAAAATCTGTGATTTTATTTTTAAAAATCATACCTTTGAATAGGAATTTGGTTTACATTCCTAGATTGGTAATTAAGACGTTTAAATTTGCAATTACTTCAAGCATGCTCTGTTCTTTTTTATTTCCAGCGACATTTCAGATTTATTTTAACTTAAATAAAATTTTAACTTTGATTTATGATGAAACAAACAAATTTTGTTTGAATTCTAAAACCTAAAAGAGATTAGTTAAAGAGATAATGAATTTTTAACCAAAATCTTAGTTTTAAAACTAAGAACAGGCAAGAACAGATAAATAACAAGCACACATATATACATTCATATATACAGAAGGTTCACCAATACACACACACACACAAAGCATACTCATTCCCAATAATCCACATGCAAACAGATATTCAATACTTAAGCTTTCTAAAAAAGTGATGTTACTCACCAGTTAAAAATGATGAACAAAGCACTTTTAATTTGAAAAGGCTTTTAACTACGAAAACTTGAATTGCTGTAATATGCTTCTGATATTAAAATAGAATGTTGAAGATGCTTAAATGTTGAAGAAAATTAATTGAAAACAGAGATGAACTGCTTTGGTTTGAACTTGCTTGATTAAATCTCAGGTTTGCAAAAGAAACAGGCTTTTGAAAATCTCGGGTTTTAAGAATGCATGCAGGCTTTGAGTTCTTTTGATTCGAAAAGAATTACAGATTTGACTTGAAGAAGAATGTTCAGGTTTTAGGCAAATGGTTTGATTCTGGGAAATGAATAACAGGTTAAAGAATTTGATTTCTGGTTTGAGGTGGTACTTGATCATAGATTTGGATGAGTTTCTGGTTGAAGAAATGATACAAGTTTTGGGTTTAGATTTGAAGATGATTAACAGCTTTTGAACTTTGATTTGTTTCTGGTTTTTGAAAATATTTATTATAAATTTTATTTTGAGTATACAAGTTTTAAATTTTCTTAGCTTTTGATTTGAAAAGAATAGAAAAGAAATTGAAGGGAAGAGGCATATGTTTATATAAGCTGAAAATATTATTTAATAAAAATGAAAGAAAAATCAAAATTGAAGATGACACATGTTTAAAATTTAACATTTGTCAATTGCCTTACTTTATTAACTAACACTTGTTATAATGTGTCTTGATTTTATTACACTTGTCCTTTAAATAATTTTATTTAATTTTAAATGTTAATAAACGGTTTTATACTTACTTTATTATTTTTAAATGCTTATCTTTATATATACATGAATTTCCTTAGAGAAAATAAAATAAAACAAATTATACACATATTTTTAAATCCAAAATATTTTAAAATATGTAACTTTTGAATTTCAATTTTAAATCCAAATTCAAATTCAAATTAAATTCAAAAACCCAATTTAAAATCAACAACATATTAAATTTGAAAATAACAATTCAATTTTCTTTAAAATCTATTTATAAAAATAACACATTATTATTATTGGTTGAAAATAACAAATTGCTAATTTTAAACAATTTATAAAAAAAATTATCTCTTTATTTATAATTTACTTATATTACTAAATGAATTAATGATCATATGTAAATTGTATTTTAAACTTATATATATTTCCAAGTCATATTTATCAAGTGATTTTTTAAAATTAAACAAATATTTTTTTGTTAATTTCATTTAAATTTAAATTTAAGCTAAATATATTTTAGACAATTAGACACTTAACTTAAATTATTTGAAACTATATGGTTATTTATTTAAATAAGCTTTGAAAAGTTTTATATTAATTTAAATTAAAATTTCCAAATTACCAAAATATATTAGAATTTTAAAACATGATTTTTATTTGTTTATTAAATTTCAAACCAAACTTTTCTATTTACAATATATGCAAATATATATATATATATATATATATATATATTATAAATAGAAAACATTTTATTAATTTCAAAAGATAAAATTTAGCAATTAAATATTTGTTAGCTTTTTAAAGAATAAATTGCTAATTTAAATTAAAATTATAAAAGACAATTATTAAATCAATTTAATTATTAATATAGATTATTAAATTGATATTGCCCAAAATTCTGGGTCATCACATTCCTCCTCCCTTAAAAGAATTTCGTCCCCGAAATTTAAAAGCAAAGGTAATTTAATAACCCATTAAAGATTTTAATTTAAATCACAAGCATATATTATCTGCCATATGCTAATAACCATAGCAACCAATTCACTCAATCAAACAAATTTAATGATCCTGGCACAAATCAGGATAGACTTCCAAGAACTACCTAGAGTTTCCTAGGTGTAAACACTGGGATACTCGCTCTACTGAATCCAAACTAGCTATACTACTAAGCTACAGAGCTCCTACTCATCTAGATCTACAATCTAAACAGGGTATCAGACCATAGATAAGTCTGACTCGACTACCAAATTCTTCTGAACTGCTGTTTCCACGACCAGTGATGGATCATACATGTACTCCCTCAGAGATACGCGAAACACGTTGAATTGCAGTCATCCAAACTGGCAATTTAATCCTGCAGGCCAAAACACTTATCCTTATCAGAACACAAAAAAGATCCAATACCTCAGAGCTAGCTTTCCAGTCTTACCAAATCTTATAGCTCCATTCATCGAAGAAAACTTGTCCAAAATCAAATCTCCGACTTCAAATTCCAAATTCCTCCATCTCTTATCCACAAAACTCTTCTGACGATCCTGGGTTGCCTTCATCCTTCTTGATCAGCTCAACCTTCGTTGATGCCTTTAGAAACAAGTTGTACCAAAAACAACCCAACAGAATGATTCTTTCAAGATCAATCCAAAATCAAGAACACAAACTCCACTTCGCAAACAACCGAAGACTACAAACTTACTCTTCCAATTCGGAAAAGACAAATAGGTCCACTCGCAAATCTTTCCTAAGATCCTAAAAAATTCCTGCAGAAACCCTCTAATCCAAAACACTGCAACTTCCAGTTGCTTCTACTCTAGAACAGCTGCTACCTTGCTTCCGCTGCGCAATTCTGATATGGAATAGATGAGAATGCCGATGATGAGCACAAGCACAAACTTGACCGACACGTCCTAAAAGACACGGTTCATCAAATCCATAAAGAGAAAACTCAAAAGTTCCACCAAACTTCTCTCTAGGGGCCATCCTTCTACTAAACTGTACCACCGGTAACACTCCTGAAATCCTAGTCGATACGAAATCTCAATCTCCAGATGTTATGGCAATCCTCGATTTCTACGAAGACATCTGGAAAAATCTTTGATAACTTCAATAACTCATACATCCCCTAGAGATGCCTCGATCCCAAGCAAAAGATTACTCAAGAGAACACTCAACTATCGAAAGTCACTTTTGCGATCAATCCCAACCTAATTTCCAAAGAAACTAGTCTCTCTTTGCCAATCAGAACAGCTTATGCTAAACTAACTAATCCATCGAAGAAATGGATCCACTCTGATGCTTCTAAACTCTACCTCTCGAAAACTGCTAAGCCAGAAGACCTTTTGCCGACACGCTCCGAGCTACAATGTTTCCACAGATTCCAAGACTCCCTATCCAAAGCTCTTCGAACCTCAAAGCCACATCAACCAATCCCACACAGAGCCTCGAGATGGGCAGACATCTCCTCAAGAAACTCAGGCCTCAACCCAAACACAAACACCCTGCTGAACCCAGTCTCATCACTGATGCAGACACACTTCCTTAAACTTGCTTCAAAAGAAACATCTTCAGAAACACCCATAGTTACTGTTTCTCATCACACAGTTGCTCCTTCCCGAACTTGCCAAGATACCATCACTACCTTCTGCTTATCTGACGGATCACTTGCACTTCAAAGATGGAATGTGAACCTCAGAAAGGTTTTCTTCAGAGATTGGTGACATCCTTTCACGATTGCAAAGCTTACTCAAGACGGTATCGGGTCTACAGTCTCGGCAGATGCACTTCCAACCTCAATCACTCGAACCACTACCATTGGTAGTCATGTTACACACACCACTACCTCATCTACCTTTAGAACTCATATTGGAAAACCCGAATAGGTAACCCAACGAAGAGGTAGAAATATATATATGTGTGTGTGTGTGTGTGTGTGTGTGTGTGTATGTATGTATTAAAATTACAAATACGCTCTCTCAAGAAAGAAATCACTCCAAAACCAAAGTATTCATTCAACCTAGCGCTCTAATACCAACTGTAACAACCCGCCTTTCTCACCACAAAAAGATGCATCATCTTTAAGAAAGAATGTGATAGTAAAGAGAAAAGATAGAGAAGAAAGAAAGAAACAACATCAGAATCTCAACAGGGGAATGAATAAATTATATTAATCACATAAGTATTACATAGTATACAACATCTATCAGAGTTACAAAACTTATACATCACATACTAGACAACTATGAACATCTGTCTAGTTATTACAACACAAGATACAATTCAAACAAACGACTCAGAGATCAACACATCGGAACCACCTATATATCTACAAATGCTGAAGCCTCTTGCTCCATATCTCCTCCAAAATTCATTAAAGCTAACCTGAATCCCTTGGCTACTCGTAAAAATTTGAGTACCCAAGAGTTTAAGAAAACAGAAGATAAACTCCGGGTCAGACATGGTTCTGGTATTAAAGTTGCTTAACTTTGAAAAACAAGGCCGGAACCATCCCTTACTGGATAGTCCCGAACAAGATTAACCCGGCAGTTGGAGCTTACAACTGCCCAGACAACCGAATAAAAAGGGACCTCTAGACAGGGGAAAATCTCGTCCTACTTGGGTGCTACCCACTTAGTCTTGCTGCACCTCCCTTGTTTTAGCAATTCCCAGTTGATGAGGCTTGAGGCTACGATTACCTTTATAGAACACATCTATCTTAGAACGCTCATCGTCCACCTGACGATGTTCTGAAAGCATTCAATCCATACAAGTTCGTTTTGGGTTCGAACGAAACCGAAGGCATTTGTAACAACCAGATATTTTCAGCCATTCGCATCCGCACATGTCGGACTTGAATTTCTCAAAATACCGCATTGTAAATAAATTTGGAGCAAATAAAACACAATCACAGAATCACAGACACAGAATTATTAGAATAACTCACAGCGGAAATTAAAATACCATAGTAGTTCATGAAGCTACTATAACAAACTCTCAAAACATAATACATAATATCAGTCTGAAAACATATACAATAGATATCTCCAATACATAGAATTTTAAAAATACCAGAGCTGAAATAAAACAACTGGAACTGAAAAGGAATAGATAACTAGACAAGCGGAATCTCCAACGATTCCTAGCTCCAGAAAGAATTCCAAAGCTAAGCTATAAATACTCAGGCTGACCCGAGCACAAAGTAAAACACAAAACACTTGAGTCAGGATTACTTATATAATGTAAACCAACTCAAGTGAAATGTAGCGGCAATGTATAATAAATTAAAGGATGCTTGGGACCGCCGATCCTCTAAGGATCAGTTAAACCAAAAATTTAAATATATCCGTGGTTAAAATTTCAAAATAGTAATTTATATTTTGAAATCAATTATCATTTCAAAAATTCAATATCATTCAAAAATTCATTTCTAAAATGTCACAATATCATATCTTTTCAATACTACATTTATTTTATTTAAAATACCATTTCAATGCACATTTCAAAATAGCTTATATTTCAAACAAATTACTTCATTTTAAATCATTAAAATGAAGTTATTATAATTCCAAAAATTAAATCTTCCAAAGTCCATTTATTTACTTAAACTTATCAAAACAATGAAAATTCACCTTTTGCAGCATTTGGAAAATGCTACAGAAAGTTACTTTTAAAACAGTTCAATATAACAAAAGACAGCATTAAAAATACTGTAATAGGGTTACATTAGTTCAAATAAAAACTTAGTTAAATTCCATAATTATAACACTTACAAAGTACTATAATATCCCTTTATTAAAATTTATCCATTTGGTTCATTTATGTCAACTACAACACTTACAATTGTTGTAATATCCTTTACCTTAGAAATAATAGCATTTTAGAAATGCTATTAATTAAAATTCAAGGTTTTCAATACAATTTCACAAAAAATTATATTTTAATATAAATCATTTTTAACTAAAAATCATAATTTATACTTTAAAACAATCATTTATAATACTCGTATATGATTTTATAAAGTTAAATTTCTATTCAAAAGTCAATATTTAATAATAATTTACATATTAAATTCAAACATTAAATTTCAATTCCTTATTTAAATTCAAGTATTAAATTTCATTTCTTTAATTAAATTTTCAACCTAACAATTAGATTTAAAATTTCCAAAAATATAACTTATTACCATTTATTTTGCTTAATTAAAATTTTACTTTTTAAACAAAATTTAAAAAATTTCCATTTAAGTTATATTTATAAATTTAACTTAAACATTCGTTTATTCAACATTTTAGCTTACTTAAAAATCATTATAATCTCATAAAAATCATTTAAATTCATTTTAATTCAGAATATTATACTTTTACATTTAAAATATTTTTAAAACATTTCAAAAAAATATTATATAAACCACGGGTCTGTATATAGTTTTCTAGCCTAGATCAAGTGATACAGATATATATCATTTCAATCCGCAATTTACAAAGAAAACCCGGGTTCTATCATTTCAAACCCGCATTCCCAAGTAAAATGAATGAAATGAAAACCGCTCAGGCCTAACATTTTAGCCCATAACGATTTTTCCCTATTCTAAAGTCTATTCGGGTATGTATCATTTCAACCCATAGCGATTCTAGTCTACAGGGAACTTGTAGTGTGATAAACTGATGAAAATAACATAATAGCATGAAATAACAGTAACATATGGTATAACAGGTGTAAATATAGGCGTGAACATCATATGAATATAATATAACAGTTATAATAGGATGATATGCATTTACAGATTCAGGTGATGTCAGTTATCACTATATAAGTACATATTAGTCTGGTGAGATTTACTCACATGTTCAAAGCTGGAGATTGCTACCAAAGCAACAATACTGACACTACGAAGGCACGACAATGCTACTACAATTTTGAGAGTGGAGGGTCAAAGCTATATCCCTTGAAACATTTAAACAAAACAATACAATATATATATAAGTTGCAACACACTTTAACATCAATAACATTAGAAACAACACCCAAAACCATATCCATTTGAATTGCACTTTTTCTCAACCTCAGGTACTTCAGTTAGGCATGTGTTTGGCTCAGCTAACACAGCGGATTGGGTCTGGTTTGGGTCCATATGGGTCGGTCTAGGTTGTGTTTGAAAGTGGGTTCATGGATCTAAGTGTACAAGGCTATACAAGGCAAAGTATCATCACTTTTAGGCCACAACTTGGTTCGGCCAGAGGCTTAGGGGCTCGGCTAGTAGGTGCAGGTGGTGGTGGATGATGTGGAAGAGGGTGGAGGTCAGGTCAGAGGTGGTGGTGGTTGTAACAACCCTGTATTTTGTGATTTTTTTGTGTGTATATTTTAATTATTTTAATTGAATTTTTGATTTAAAAACTTATTTTATTTATTTTGAATGATAAACTTTAGTTTGATATGAATTATCATTTCAAAGCATGACTAAAAAGAATATTTTCCAAAAAGTGAATTTTTGGTCAAAATAGTCAAACTTTGACTTTTAATTTAAATTTTTAAAAGTTTGAAAATTTTAATTTTATCTTTTATTATGAAAGTACATAAAATTTTAAGAACACTCCTTTTTGTTTCGTTGGAAACAGATTTAAATTGTGAAAGTTATATATATTTCAATATTGAGTGCAATTAGTTTATTCTGCAATTTTATTGTTTTAAATAGTATAAATTTTATTTTTCTTTGTCATATTTTATTTTAATATGTATTGATATGTTATTTTATTTATGTTTTTGTCTTTTAATATTTTTGAAGTGAGGTAGGAATTTTTCTAAAGCTAGTAGTATTTTTTTGTAATTTCCATGCCCTGTTTTCAATTTTTAAACATTTTCTTTAGTTCTTTTCTATTTTTCTCCAATTTAATTATTTATTTTATTTTAGAAATGATAAATAAATTATTATATTTCAAAATTTTTCTTTAGAATATTTTTAAGATGAAGTAGATATTTTTCCAAAGCCATTGATGTTTTAATTGTAATTTTTGAACCCTGTTTTCAATTTTTAAGCAATTTCCTTAATTCTTTTTATATTTTCTTTAAATTTAATTATATATTTTTATTTTTTTCACTTTGTTTCGGTTTTAGATTTACTTGCTGAAGTTTATTTTGTTTTACTTGATTTAAAAGAAAAGGAAGTATGGAAGGTTTTAAAAGCTAAGAAACGTAAAGTCGTTTCACCGTTTCTTTTTCAATCAATACACCATTTTTTTTGGCCGTACCTTTCTCGAATCTTTTCAGCTGCATTCTCTCATCTTTTTCATGTATTTTCAAAGTTTCTCAACCCTAAAAAAAAAATGGCCTCCATCTTGCAAAAATTTGGTAAAATCTTCTTCTCTTATCTTGTTTTCTAGTTTTTCTATGTGATTTTGCAACTTGTTCTCAACTTCATGGCTCCACTCCTCCTCAACCAGATCTAGGCCAACCTCCACCACCTTATTCTCTGATCGTCATCCACCCTAGATCACCACCATGGCAGGCCAAGCAACCCCAAGGCAAACACCACCACCAAAATCCACAAATCCATCACCTATGCACTCAAGCTGACCTAGTTTTGGTACCATCACCTTCATCCACCTTTTGCCGCCACTTCCACCACCACCTCTGACCTGACCTCCACCCTCTGCCACATCACACACCACCACCTAGATCCACTGGCGATGCCCCTAGAGCCTATGGTCGAACTCATTTATAGCATAGAAGCGATGAATTTGCCTTGTAGTTGTTGTTTTGTTGCACCTATGTCCATCCACCTTTGCACCATTACTTCCAAGCTATGGCCGAACCATATGAGCCTAAGACCTGATCCTAACCCACTCCTTAGACATGTATTTCAGATCTATAGCTGAAGCATAGGCGGTAGAAAGCAAGTGCAAAAACTTTGGCTTTGTTTTATGCATTTAATTCTAACATTGTTTTATTGAATTCGGGTTTGAAAACTTATGTTATTTGTTTGTTTTATTTGAATGTTTGCAAGGCTATTAGCCTTGTCTCTCCCACACTCGTATCAAACGAACCCCTTAGTCGAGCTTTTGAATGGTTGTAGCAAGGTCAAGTTATCTTGTCTTTGTTGCCTTTCAATTTTTTTTTATTTCAATATATTTTGGTTGAATATTCATAAGTTATATTGTCTTTTTTTGGGGTTGTTTACAAGATGATATCTTGGCTATTTCTCTCCACTCAAAATCAAAGGTCGTGCCTTTTGAATCTATTGTGTCATTCAAATTAATGTCTCCAGCATAAAAATGTGAGTTATTCTCACCAGACATTATGTACTTATATAAGTAGTAAATTGACACACCTGTTATTACACCTATTACATTATATGTTACTGTTATTTCATGCTATTCTGTTTATTTTATCTGTTCATCACACTGCAAGTTCCCTTTAGATTAGAATCACTATGGGTTGAAATGATACATACTCGAACGGACTTTAGAATAGGGGAAAATCGTTATGGGCTGAAATGATAGGCCTGAACGATTTTCAACTTATTTTATTTACTTGGGACTGCGGGTTTGAAATGATAAAACCCGGATTTTCTTTGTAAATTACGGGTTGAAATGGTATATTACCCGTATCACTTTTCCTAGTGTAGAAAATTATATACAGACCCGTAGTTAATATATGTTTTCTGAAAATTTTAAAATTATTTTACAAATGTAAATATTAAAACATTTTGATTTAAATCTAATTAAAAAGGATTTTTGTAAAATATTATTGATTTTCTGAATAATTGTAAGTAAAATGAATTAATGAAAAGTTAGAAAATTTTGAACGTAAGTTATTTTGGAAAATTTGATTTAATTATAATTGGAAATTAAATTGAATATGAAATTATGATAAATTTATGATAATTTGAATTTAAATGAATTCAAAGTGATTTTATATCATATTAATGATTTTTAATAAAGTTGAAATGTGAAATGAATGAATACTTTAAGTTGAAATTTTGAAATATAACTAAACTGGAAAATTGACTTAAAAGTGAACTTTTAGTTAAGTAAATAAAAATAAAACTAAGTTATATTTGAGAATTTGAACTTAAGTGTTAAGTTGAAATATAATGCAATGAATTTAAATTTGAACATTGCAATTTAACAAGTGAATTATTATTAAATCTTGATTTTTGAATGGAAATTTAACTTTATAAAATCATGAACTTGAGGAAAATTAAATGATGTTTATAAATGTGAAAATGTATGATTTTATGAGTTAAAGATGTTTTAAATAAAAAAATACAATTGGTTGAGAAATTATATTGAATATTTGAAGTTAATTGACTGCATTTTTGAAATGTTATTAATTACAATGTAAATGATATTACAGCATTTGTAAATGCTGTAGTTGATGATAATGAACTAAAAAGCTAAATTGAATTAAAAGCTATTATAGCAATTTTTGTAAGTGCTATAATTTTTGAATTTAACTAATTTTATTTGAAGTTTAAGTAAACCCTATTACAACATTTTAAAATGTTGTCTTTTGTTAAATTGGACTGTTTTGAATGTATCTTTCCATAGCATTTTCTAAATGCCACGAAAAGTGAATTTTCACTTTTTTGATAAACTTAAGTGAATAAATGAACTTTGGAAGTTGAAAAATTGGAAATTTAATAATTTAATTATTGAACATAATAACTTAATTTTAATGATTAAAAATGATTTTTTTTGAATATAAACTGTTTTGAAATGTGAATTGAAATGGTATTTTAAATTGAATAAAATGAATAATGATTTGAAATGAATGTGGTTTGAAAAGAGATGATATTTTGATATATTAAATGATTGAAATGTGGTTTTGAAAAGATATGATATTTTGATATATTAAAATGATTTGAAAATGGAGTTTTGAAAGATATGACATTTTGATATTAAAATAATTTGAAAGGAAGTGCTGAAAGATAAGATATTTTGAACGAAGTTTTGAACGGTTATGATATTTTGATATATTAAAATGATTTAAAGGAAGTTTTGAAAGGATATGATAATTTAATATATTGAAATGGTTAGATATGACTTGATATTTATTTTGATAAATATTTGAATCGAAAGATATGGTATGATGATATGTTGAAATGGTTTGGAAATAATTTAATCTTTATTTTGATAAAGATTTGGGTTGAAATGATATTTTATTTTGAAGTATAAAATATATATTTTAAAAGTTATAACTACGGGTTATAATAATTATTGGTTGTTAAAGAGACCGGGATCGGATATTGTCTTATAGCCGGCCAATAACGAAAACCACTTTAACAACTGTGTACGCGGTGGAGATTCCAGAATGAAGTAGGATGGTGGCGACATTCTCGAGGTATATTATGTGGACCAAACTCCCGTGAGATGGCATAAATGACTAAAACATGAGCTATACCGGGCTACACAAAGGGTCGCACCCTTTCATCGAGCATGCTCCATCGGAAACCATTCTATTACTTTTGTGATTCGATATGTGGTGCCATTTTGATTCGGGGGTATTGTTCGAGGTGGGCGGAAGCTGCTGGCTTGCCGTCACCACCGGTCCGGGAGTGCAAACGGTGTATCCACCCTGGCATTGCCTCGCATGCCATTTCATCTCCTTATAGCGAGTCCACTACAATTTTGGTTTTAAAGATCCGACCGCGTTAAGGTTCACCATCCCCTTAACGCTATTTCTATATGATTATACTTTACTGATTAGACACTACTGTATATAGCGATATTACTACATAGTAAATAGTTTAACGTATCCTTAGAGGATGGGCGGTCCCAAGCATCTTCTAAGTTACTTGTACCTTTGCTACAGTTCACTTGAGTTGGTTTACATTGTATAAGTATGTATGTCCTGGCTCGAGTGTTTGTATTTTTATTTACGCTCGGGTCAGCCTGAGTTATTCACAGATTTGGATTTCCACTTTCTGGAGATTGAAATCGCTGGAGATTATCTACTTGTCAAGTTTCATCTTTTGCAGTCTGTTGTTCCTTTCAGCTCTTGTATTAGTACACTTCTATGTAGTGAGACTTCCTTTGTACTTTATTCCTTCTGTTGTATTTTATGTAACTATGATATTTTATATAGTAGCTTCATGAACTACTATTTCTTTTACTTCTGCTGCATTACTAAATATTCTGTGTCTGTGATCTGTGATTTTTATTTACTGCATATTCTGAGATTTGCCAAATTTTTATTTACAACGCGGTATTTTGAGCAATTCAATTTCGGCATGAGTGTCTACCTATACACTTATAATGGATGCGAATGGCTGAAATTATCGGGTCGTTACAGTGGTGGTGGTGGTGGCGGCAAATGGTGGTAGAAGGTGGTGATGACAATTCTAGGTCTAGACTTGTATGTATGTGATGTATTATTGGATTTTTGGTTGTGATGCTTGTCTAGCTGGCTCGACCTGGCCATGGTGGGGTACTAGAGGGGTGGTTGATCAGAAAACAAGGTGGTGGAGGTTGGACTAGATCTGGTTGAGGAGGAGTGGAGCCATGAAGTTGAGAACAATATACAAAATCACTTAGAAAAGCACAAAAAAACAAGAAGAAAAGAAGCTTTACCAAAAAAAAAAATTGGACAAAAATGGCCGTGACTTTTTCCTCGAGGAATGAGAAATGATTTACGTGAAAAACAAAAGAGAAGTTGCTAGAAAGATGGTGGTAATGCACAGCCAAAACAATAAAGAACGGAGGTTGAGAAAATGAAAGGTCGGGAGGTAAAAGGACTTTGGAATTTCAAGATTTTAATACCCTTCAAATATCCAACCATTTCTTTTTAATTTAAGTAACTGAAATATATATATAAATTCAGATAAAAATTCGAAAATTTAGTAAATAAACAAAAATAAATAAATATTAATTATATATAATTTAATTAATAAAAACAGCAAAAATTGCAACTAGTCTTGAAAATATGAAAAATAAACAGAATGAACATTGGAAAATTTATATGGACTTATAAAAATATTTATAACAAAGATAATAACATAAAATAAAAATTCATTCACAAAATAAATATATAATTTTAATTAAATATAATTTAAATGAAGAAAATAGCAGAAAAATAGAAAACAGCCTTTAAAAATAGGAAATAAATACAGTAAATTTTGGAAAAAATTTATTATCACTTTAAAAATATTAAAAGACAAAATATACATAAAATAACATATTAACAAATATTAGAATAAAATATAACAAAGAAAATATGATTAATATAATTTAAAATAGACAAAACTGCAAAATAAAACAAATTATACTCAAAATTGAAATGTACATAACTTTCACAATTTAAATCCGTTTTCAAAGAAACGAAAAGCAGCATTCAAGTTATTAAATCTATTTTCGTAATAAAAGATAAATTTTAAGAATTTAAATAATTAAATTTGAAATTTAAAAGTCAAGGTTTGACCAGTTTGAACAGAAATTCATCTTTCAGTAAAATATCCAATTTATACCGGTTTGAAATTATAATTCACATAATAATCAACACTTATATTTAAAAATGAAATGTTTAAAATAAAATAAGTTTAGAATAATTTCAAAATAAAATAAAGTCAAATATTAAAATATATGAAAAAAATCTAGGGTTGTTACACTCTCCCCACTCAAATTTTTTCGTCCTCGAAAAGGAAGGAAGCGGAGAAACAACAAGAAAGAACAATGGGTTGGAAGACATCTTGAAAGAAGGTAGGGAAAAAGTAGCTAGGAGGGAAAGCAGGTTGAAATACATGGATGAACCATTATTTTAAAATTTGTTTTTTTATATTTAACATGTTAAACATTTACTATGATAATTAGTTATTTGATTCAAATTTGATAGTTCGAAGTAAATAATATTTAAGAAATTTTAAATCATGATTAGTATATCCTTTATACAATACTTTACCAAAATACTTTTATAACTCGATGTCTTAACAAGTTTACTTTCGTTCCTGCAGACTCTGGCTATGCGTTGATCAGGCGCAAAACTAGAATTCTCCAAGTACTTAGTAGACCTGTTTCAACACCCAGTGAAAATACTAAAAAAATAGGTATGAGAAGTTCCGCTCAAAATCCAATGTCAAATGATGATAATACGATAGCAGTGTCCCGCTGTTGATCCAGTATTTACGTAATGGACACAACACTTTCCAGAAGATCCTTCTACCTTTCGGATTCCAGAAAAATATCCTAGCCAGTTCGTAAACAAGGGACCATCGACCCCTGTTGCAGTGGTACCCTGCTGATTCAATGATTTACGCAATGGATGCACTTCCTTCCCGGAAGATCCATAAACAACAGATCCCAGGATCGAAAGCGCCTCCATTGCGTAAACTAAAGAACCATCTACCCTGAAAAAATCGAGGAACTCATGAGTTTAAGTCTGGATAACAATATCAGTTCGAATCCATTTCTGAATTCACCCAAGTCCATTAGGGTTTATCGGTCGAATCCATTCCTGGATTCCCCAAGTCCATCTGGGTCGAAGCATATCACTATACTTCTTCTGGAGGGTACTTCCCATACCTCTTACATCAAAATATAATATATCATATATAGTAGCCCTTCAAAATCATAGCTTCAAATATCGTACTTATATAAATTCCATTATATATAAGATTTCATTTTCAAATCGAATACTTTCCAAAATCAATAGTATATCAAATCACACTTACATAGACTTTGATTATATAAGATTTTAATTTACAAATTAGGTACCTTTTCAATTCAACTTTTTCAAATCAACTTCATACTTATGCAAATCCATTTTATATAAGTCGATAACTCCCAAATCAAGTATTTAGTAAAACAAGGTTCTCAATTTTAATTTTTTTCAATAACATTTCAGTTTCAAAATCGTATATGATTTCGCCAAATCATTTCTTTCAAATTACATATGCTCAGTTTCAAAGTTTCTTAAAACAATAGATTTAGAAAATAATCCAAATTTCCAAATCAACAAAAATTTAGGTTAAACAAATTCATTTCCATTTCAAACATATATTCATTTTCAAAAATCATAATACTTTCAAAGTTATAAATCTTTCGAAACCAAAATATTTGAAACCATTACACTTTGAAAATCATAACTTTTCTAAATCATACATTTGAAATCATAAAACATTCCTTTAATTCTTTACATTTCACAAATTTATTCAATTTTAACCCAAGTCTACAACTTCCAACTTTAATTCAGTTAAAACCATCAGTTTCAATTCAATTTAGTTTTCCAATAAAACCATTTCAAATATTATCAAATTTCAAATAAAAATTTGATCCACAAAATAAACTATTCAATCTTTAATATATTTCAGAGCTTAAATGCACCATGTTCCAAACCTAAATTTTATAATTTCATATATCTTAAATTTACTTCATTATTACATAGTTTTGAAATATTCATTTTATAAATCCAATATCATTTAAATAAACCAGAATTTCCAGTAACTAAATATCCTTTCATACTAATATAAACATCAAATATTCATTTATCAAAACCAATTATCATTCCAAATTCACATTCTTTATCAAATAAAGATTATATCATTCAAAGCCTCGTTATCAAATCATTATTTGGATTCAATTTCAAATATTCAAATTTAAATATCATTTTAAAAAAATCAAATATCTCATTCATTTATTATTTCAAATATCATTACAAAATATATTTCAAAATTCCATTCAAATATTCAATTTAAAACTCACTTTTATTTGTTAAGTCAAAATTCACGTTCCTTAACTTACAAATTTAACAAAAACTCAACATTTTACTTCAAATATCTTTTCAAAACTATATTTCATACCAGTATAATTCAAAATAGTCTTATTTATTTCACTCCACAACAGTTTCAAACTTATATAAATCATATTACTTTATACATTAATCATACCAAACTAAACTGATACTTTATCAAATACCTTATACCATCCAAAATTTCTTAGCTTTGAAAAGTTAACCTTGATTTGGAAGTGCTCGAACCTTCAAAATAGTCGAAGAAATCATATTTTCAATCCAAGAGTTGGAAATCACCAACAAATTAGTAAATCAATTCCGATAGGTAAGGTTACACCAAAACAAATCTGAATCTCGAGGACTGAACACCGGCTTATTTTAAATCATTTCAATTATATATATACACACATATCTTTCGAATATCAAACCATACTTCGAAATCGGAAATCAAAATTTGGTTTCATAAAATCACTCACATAGCAAAGCTACTAGAGTGGCCTCTCCCCCACACAGAAACTCAAAAATCAATGCCGATGATGCATGTATTCATCACCGAAATTATTTTTCAGCGACATAAGTGGGTTCTGGACTTTTATTTCTTAAAACTTCTTTGAAATCTCTTCGAAATCATTGGAATTCATTCGCATACATTTGAAACATTTCTTATTTGGAAAAATATCTTTAAATCATATTAGTACTATATATTTTCCAAAATCTTAAAAACCCATTTCAAAACATCGGAGTTCGATTCCTCGAAATTCAAATTCAAAACCCTTCATTTATGAATCATTTTTATATAAATCACACTTTCTTATAAATTTCCAAAATTTCAAACCCATTCAAAGCTTCAAAATTTCATTTTCCAAAGGTAAAAATCCTTATTGAAAACATTTCACTTTTATATACAAAATAGGGCCATCCTTATCAAAATAATAATTTCGATGTATGCACAAATTCAAAATGCAATCAAACACAAATTTCCATAGAATGATTCAAGGTGAGATTTCAAGCAATACAGAGATTCAAATTTAGAGGAACTCTAATCAAATAGAACTCTGGTTCGAAGATAAGATCGAACGAAGATAAGATAATTTTATTACCAAATAGAAGATGATAAGCCTAAACAAATCGCAGGCGACCTTAACCGGTCAACCGTGACTTCAGGAATATAATTAATTCAAAAATCTTAGGCAAATCGACATTCGATCACCAGAGATAGAATCCGGGTAGAGCAGGAGATAGATAGCATTGAAAACCGAGAATACATGAATCTCCGGTGAATCAATGCCAATTATAAAGGATTTTCACCCTTTTACAAATCAATCAAAGATTTGCGGAATCACCGATCTTTATTGAGGTCATTCCAAAGTGGAGTTATGAAATGCTGCAAAATCAAAATGGATGGAATAGGGAAGACAAGACTGGATTTCAGAACAAGTGGGAGCATTCTAAAGTTCAAGGAATCTTAATCGATAAGAATCCTAACCAAGAGATTTCTAACAAGATGGATACCGAAGAGATGAAATTTAAAAAATCTTGATTTCAAAATAAGAAATTTTTTATACCAAAATAATCTTTGAAAATCCTTTTAAAATCATTTGGAAATTATTTTATACTTCGAAAATACGTTCTCTCACAAGAAAGGATTCTGAGATTGATTTCTCTCATTCTAAGGTATTTCTACCCTATTTCTAATGAGTTTTTGCTCCGTAGGCTATGGTTTGCCTAAAACCAAAGCTCTTATACCAAATGTAACAACCCGATATTTTCAGCCATTCGCATCCGCACACGTCGGACTTGAATTGCTCAAAATACCGCATTGTAAATAAATTTGGAGCAAATGAAACACAATCACAGAATCACAGACACAGAAATATCAGAATAACTCGCAGCGGAAATTAAAATACCATAGTAGTTCATGAAGCTACTATAACAAACTCTCAAAACATAATATATAATATCAGTCTGAAAACATATACAATAGAAATCTCCAATACATAGAAGTTTAAAAATACCAGAGCTGAAATAGAACAACTGGAACTGAAAAGGAATAGATAACTAGACAAGCGGAATCTCCAGCGATTCCTAGCTCCAGAAAGAAATCCAAAGCTAAGCTGTAAATACTCAGGCTAACCCGAGCGTAAAGTAAAACACAAAACACTCGAGTCAGGATAACATATACTTATATAATGTAAACCAGCTCAAGTGAACTGTAGCAGTAATGCATAATAACTTAAAGGATGCTTGGGACCGCCGATCCTCTAAGGATCAGTTAAACCAAAAATTTAAACATATCCGTGGTTAAAATTTCAAAATAGTAATTTATATTTTGAAATCAATTATCATTTCAAATTCAATATCCTTCAAAAATCCATTTCAAAAATGTCACAATATCATATTTTTTCAATACTACATTTATTTTTATTTAAAATACCATTTCAATGCACATTTCAAAATAGTTTATATTTCAAACAAATTACTTCATTTTAAAACATTAAAATGAAGTTATTATAATTTCAAAATTTAGATCTTCCAAAGTCCATTTATTTACTTAAACTTATCAAAACAATGAAAATTCATCTTTCGTAGCATTTGGAAAATGCTACAGAAAGTTACATTCAAAACAGTTCAATTTAACAAAAGATAGCATTAAAAATACTGCAATAGGGTTACATTATTTCAAATAAAACCTTAGTTAAATTCCACAATTATAACACTTACAAAGTACTATAATATCCCTTTATTAAAATTTATCCATTTGGTTCATTTATATCAACTACAACATTTACAATTGTTGTAATATCCTTTACCTTAGAAATAATATCATTTTAGAAATGCTATTAATTAAAATTCAAGGTTTTCAATACAATTTCACAAAAAAATTATATTTTAATATACATCTTTTTTAACTAAAAATCATAATTTATACTTTAAAACAATCATTTATAATACCCGTATATTCATGATTTTATAAAGTTAAATTTCTATTCAAAAGTCAATATTTAATAATAATTTACATATTAAATTCAAACATTAAATTTCATTTCTTTATTTAAATTCAAGTATTAAATTTCATTTCTTTAATTAAATTTTCAACCTAACAATCAGATTTAAAATTTCCAAAAATATAACTTATTACCATTTATTTTACTTAATTAAAATTTTACTTTTTAAACAAAATTCAAAAAAATTTCCATTTAAGTTATATTTCAAGATTTAACTTAAACATTCATTTATTCAACATTTTATCTTATTCAAAAATCATTATAATCTCATAATCATTTAAATTCATTTTAATTCAGAAAATTATACTTTTACATTTAAAATATTTTTAAAACATTTCAGAAAAATATTATATAAAACACGGGTCTGTATATAGTTTTCTAGCCTAGGTCAAGTGATACGGATATATATCATTTCAATCCGCAATTTACAAAGAAAACCCGGGTTCTATCATTTCAAACCCGCGGTCCCAAGTAAAATGAATGAAATGAAAACCGCTTAGGCCTATCATTTCAGCCCATAACGATTTTTCCCTGTTCTAAAGTCCGTTCGGGTATGTATCATTTCAACCCATAGTGATTCTAGTCTACAGAGAACTTGCAGTGTGATAAACTGATGAAAATAACAGAATAGCATGAAATAACAGTAATATATGGTATAACAGGTGTAAATATAGGCATGAACATCATATGAATATAACATAGCAGTTATAACAGGATGATATGCATTTACAGATTCAGGTGATGTCAGTTTATCACTATATAAGTACATTTTAGTCTGGTGAGATTTACTCACATGTTCAAAGCTGGAGATCGCTACCAAAGCAACAATACTGACACTATGAAGGCATGACAATGCTACTACAATTTTGAGAGTGGAGCGTCAAAGCTATACCCCTTGAAACATTTAAACAAAACAGTACAATATATATAAGTTACAACACACTTTAACATCAATAACATTAGAAACAACACCCAAAACCATATCCATTTGAAATGCACTTGTTCTCAACCTCAGGTACTTCAGTTAGGCATGTGTTTTGCTCAGCTAACACAGGGGATTGGATCTGGTTTGGGTCCATATGGGTCGGTCTAGGTTGTGTTTGAAAGTGGGTTCATGGATCTAAGTGTACAAGACTATACAAGGCAAAGTATCATCACTTTTAGGCCACAACTTGGTTCGGCCAGAGGCTCAGGGGCTCGGCTAGTAGGTGCTAGTGGTGGTGGATGATGTGGCAGAGGGTGGAGGTCAGGTCAGAGGTGGTGGTGGTGGTGGTAGTGGCAGCAAATGGTGGTAGAAGGTGGTGATGACAATTCTAGGTCTAGACTTGTATGTATGTGATGTATTATTGGATTTTTGGTTGTGATACTTGTCTAGCTGGCTCGGCCTAGCCATGGTGGGTACTAGAGGGGTGGTTGATCAGAAAACAAGGTGGTTGAGGTTGGCCTAGATCTGGTTGAGGAGGAGTGGAGCCATGAGGTTGAGAACAATATACAAAATCACTTAGAAAAGCACAAAAAAACAAGAAGAAAAGAAGCTTTACCAAAAAAAAAATTTGGACAACAATGGCCGTGACTTTTTCTTTGAGGAATGAGAAATGATTTACGTGAAAAACAAAAGAGAAGTCCGCTGGAAAGATGGTGGTAATGCACGGCCAAAACAATAAAGAACGGAGGTTGAGAAAATGAAAGGTCGGGAGGTAAAAAGACTTTGGAATTTCAAGAGTTTAATACCTTTCAAATATCCAACCATTTCTTTTTAATTTAAATAACTGAAATATATATATAAATTTAGATAAAAATTCGAAAATTTAGTAAATAAACAAAAATAAATAAATATTAATTATATATAATTTATTTAATAAAAACAACAAAAATTTCAACTAGTCTTGAAGGTATGAAAAATAAACAGAATGAACTTTGAAAAATTTATATGGACTTGTAAAAATATTTATAACAAAGATAATAACATAAAATAAAAATGCATTCACAAAATAAATATATAAATTTTAATTAAATATAATTTAAATGAAGAAAATAGCAGAAAAATAGAAAACAACCTTTAAAAATAGGAAATAAATATAGTAAATTTTGGAAATTTTTTATTATCACTTTAAAAATATTAAAAGAAAAAATTTACATAAAATAACATATTAACAAATATTAGAATAAAATATAACAAAGAAAATATGATTTACATGATTTAAAATAGACAAAATTGAAAAATAAAACAAATTATACTCAAAATTGAAATGTACATAACTTTCACAATTTAAATCCGTTTTCAAAGAAACGAAAAGTAGTATTTAAATTATTAAATCTATTTTCATAATAAAAGATAAAATTTAAGAATTTAAATAATTAAATTTGAAATTTAAAAGTCAAGGTTTGACAAGTTTGAACAGAAATTCATCTTTCAGTAAAATATCCAATTTATACCGGTTTGAAATTATAATTCACATAATAATCAACACTTATATTTAAAAATGAAATGTTTGAAATAAAATAAGTTTAAAATAATTTCAAAATAAAATAAAGTCAAATATTAAAATATATGAAAAAATCTAGGGTTGTTACAGCATTATCTTGTTACACTCATTTTGGAGTCACCCTCAGAGTTAACGACAATAACCCCTGCACTCTAAATCTTCATCTTCACTTGAGATTCACGACCTATCGTTTAATTTGGATCAATGTGGTTTTTGGATATCCAAATCTGGAAACCCAATCCCGGTCTCATCGAGATCCAAAACGCCATCTTTTAAAGCCAAGTTGTTTTTAAGTTAAAACAGTTTGATTTATTATTTATATTCACACAGATATATAATTCACGTCATCACAATTAGATAATCCACATTATCATCACAATTCAACCAAAGGACCCAATATCACAGATTAGCACATATCTCATATTAGAGACAAACAATTCAAGGCATTAAATAACATTCTTCCATCCATAAGTAAATATCTATTAATCATACCATCTATAATTATTTTAAAATGAATTAAATTAATTCCTTCATCTCTAGTTAATTTAAAATAAATTAAATTAATTACTTTAATGATATCTTGCTTACGTAACCATTAATTAATTGCAAATCAATTAATTAATCATCCTCTAATTTTTCATCTTAATTAATCATCCTTGATTAATTATTTAATTACCTTCTAATTACATTAAGTAATTAGCTTTTAATTAATTACACAAATTAATTATAGTTAACCATTTACAGTAATCAACCTTTAATTACATCCATTAATTAATTAACTATAATTAATTACATTAATCCTTAATTAATTACAATTAATAATTACTTATAATCACTCATTATTGATTAATTATCTTTAATTAACCAATCCTTAATTGTATCATTAATTATATTAATTAATGATCCTTAATTTCTTCTTTAATTAATTATTCTTTTAATTAATCACATTTAATTAGTTAAACTTTAATTAGTCTCATTAATCAGCCTTGATTAATCACATTCAGTAATTAATTACCCTTAATTAATTAGCTTACTTAATTAACTTCAAATAACTTTATTAATCAATTCTTAAATTAATTTCACTAAGTAATTAATTATTAATTATTTTCACTAAGTAAATACCCTGCTTATTAATTACACAAGGTAATTAAACCCAAATTATTTCCATTAAAAATTACCACTCCAATTTAATTATATCCAGTAATTACCCATTAATTACTTTACTAAGTAATTACACTTTTTCAATTACATTCAGTAATTATACTTAAAAATCATCAAGTGATTATCTTAAATTAATTAAACTAATTAATTAACTTGACTAATCACATTACTTTAATTTTTGAGTAATTAATCCCTTAATTACTTTCATTGAGTAATCTTGCTTAAACACTTCCACTAATGATTATCTTTAATTAATTAATCTAGTTAATTGTTAAAATTAATCACATTAATTAATTATTTAACAATCCCTAATTAATGATCTTCACATTAACTATTAACAATTCTTTAATTACTTCTCTTAAGTAATTAAACTTTAATTAACCATCATTAATTACACTAAATAATTAATTTTTAATTACTAATTAATTCATATCTAATTACCTAATTAATTAAGCGCTTAGCTGTAACTTAATTAATGTTTTAATTACTTTAATTACTTGATTAATTATTTTCAAATCATTAATTAATTATCTATACTTATTAATTAACGATCCTTGATTTCAAATTAATTAACGCCTAATTAATTAACTTTCAAACCTTAATTACTTATTTATTTTCCCATTATTGATTAATTAAAGTAATTAATTATTCTTTAATTAAAGTCAAATCATTAAATCTTGATTGACTTAAGATAAACATTATTCTTATTAATGACTTAATTTATCATTTACAAAGCCTTTGAAATCTTATTTTTAAATTTACATTTTAAATTTCATTTTTAAATTTAAGATTTAAAAATGATTAACACATTCACTACAAGAAAAAGTATTTTTAGTTGCAATTATTAGTAGCGTTTATTATCTAATGAAACTAAAAGGTTATTTGAATACGACCGATCAAAAGTTTTATTGTATAGAAAATAAAAAAAGTGCCCATGAAATAATAGAGGGAAAACAAATCTAACGCGATGCTCAATCTTTTTCAGTAGCCGCCCAAAATCATTTTCTCCTTCGTTCTTTTTTCTTCCACTTCTTAAAAAAAAGTAAGCACTGCACAAAGTCAAAATTAAAGCAAGCCAATCACCGCCATCACATCGTATCCCAACATCTCCCATTATCACGCATACACAAGTGCCTGTCGTCGCATTTCCAGCCGTGAAGGTCGCCACTTACCAACATCGTTCGCTCACATGCATGTTGCTTCGCCAAGAGGTATGTCATTCTCCATTTTCAGCTTCATCCTCTGCCTCCAGGCTTCAGTCTCCAGTCATATGAGTTGTTGTTTAACCTTAAAATTAAATCCAAACCCTAAATCCCTAATTGCAAATCAACCCTTTTATTTGATGTGTGTAACAATCCGCCTTTGAAGTTCGGGTGGAGTCTGAATTCAACACTGGTACTTTTTTGAAAGTTATTCAATTTAGTTTTGAACGTATTAATTAATCATGTGTTTTTTGGATGAACTATATTTGGAAAACTATTTTGGGTGATTTTTGTTCATTGAGCTATTTAGATAGTATCCCCATCTTCAAAATTACACTGCTCAATTTTATCTGTTTTAGACATTAGAAGAATTGGCTATTTTCTGTAACTTTTCTTATTCAATTATTGCAATTCTTCATTCTAATAATATAGTTTGCCTGTTCTACAAAAACTGCTAGTATAAAGTAATTATGTATATCTTTGTTCGTTGTTGCTAGTATGATGATGAAGCCTCAAAATTAGTTCAACCTTATAACATTGTAAGAGTTTGGTACGTCACATTGTTATTAAGATGATTTGTATATTTACAACCTTTAATATAGTCACTTAACATATACAATCTGTCCTTTAAGTATTCCTCTTTTCTACGTACTGGGTTTAAGGAGCCTGGACTTTGATTTTTAGTATCCATTGTTCCCATAAAAGTTAATAGTATCTTTAAAGATTGGACAATATTTATAATAATAACTAGTAGTTAAACTAGTATAAGAAGAAACACCAAGTTAGGGAAATTTGATGTTGACGCTTAAGCAAACTTTCCAACAACAATTTTGATTGCTTACTGATCATCAATTTGGATTGCTAAAGATTGAGTTCAATGATGATATAAAGAATTAGAGATTAGGTAACTTTTCATTTCCTCTCTTCCTGCTCCATATAATCTTGAAATCAATAATAGAAACCACATTGTTCTTATCTAATTTGTTCTGTCTATACATTATATAAATTGTATGTATCCATCCTAGTATTAGAGTATACTCTTTGATCATGTAGGTTTGTAAATCAGTTGCACATCAAATGCATTTCTTATCCTAGTTTTTTGTTTCTTTTAAATTTTATAAAGACACAAATAAACTGTTTATTGAGGTGCATGAATTTAAATATGTATCATTGACAGCTCATACTATCATAATCCTTAAGCAAAGAAATTTATACATTGCCCTCTAAGGAACAATTTTTCTTCTTTGGCACTGTTCGCAATGTTTAACCCCTCACTTCTACTTAGACGTACATAAAGAAGTTATCCGTTGCATTCGAAGGAATATTTCAATATCCATTGGACCAAACCTTATTTTGTACTACATGCATTCTTCTACTGTTTCAAGATTACATGGAGTTGACTGGTTTTTGGTAGGTAAGAATACAAACTACAAGGTCTGGCTGTAGCCATTATCAAGTTATGGGAAAAAAGCCATGTCACCAAGATTGCAATTATAGTCGACATTCCAAATACAAATAGCGAGAAGATGCAGACAAGCAGAAGGTAAGTTGCATATTAACCAGCTTCTACTTTTCCTCTAAATACTTCTAGATATTTTGGGTTGAATGAAACAAATTTTAGAAGATCGTTTGTTTTTGGTGGATAATTCGTTGAATATGAATAAAGATTTGAAACTACAATAATTTGAAACTCAGTTTCCATGTCAAAAATGAGTATTTTGAACCAAGTTATAAACTCGGTTTCCAAGCTGAAACTCAGTTTCGATACTGAGTTAAACTCGGTTTTGAAACCCTGTTTCAACTCATTTTTGAATCCAAATTCTCAGTTAGTGACATATTTTAGAAACAAAATGTGAAACTCATTTCTTCGAAACTCAATTTTGAATTTGTGAAACAAAAACACAAGTTGGAGTAGATATATATTCTCTGGTCTCAGATTAGATGCACTTTATGAAAGCAACTGGGTCAGGGTGAGAATTTATACTTTGATTATGTAGTTTGCGTTATATGTAACCGGTTCTAGCATTTGTAATTTGAGTTCAAAAAACTTAAGGTATGAGATGTTTTGTATTCAAAAATATCTAACCACTGCTTACTACTTTTTTTTCATAGGTTGAAACGTTCATATGCTGTGATGCAAACAAAGAACATGAACCATACCCTTTGCCAATTAGGTAAGGTGCCTTCCTTTTTCCTTAGAATATATTAAGTAGACTGCTATGACTATATCTGTCGTATTTAACTTGTTTAAGGAACACATATCAGTTTAAATGGTAAGATTTGTCGAAATTATGAAGCAAAGTCATTTTTCATGAAAGGGTATTAATTATTCACAAAGATATGCATATGTTTATTCATATCAATTTGATGTAATTAGATTTGGTTATTTATCAATCAATTTGTAATGACCGGATACATCATTTAAAATATTTTTCACACCTATTAACTATAAACTTATTAGTCATTATTATTTATAGTTTAAACATCTCATTGACATCTACATATATAGTCTATATTACTAGTTAAAGTATTAATCTGTCTATGTTAGTATGTACAATTTAAAAATTATATTGGTCTGTGCTACCAGTTAAAGTATTCATCGTATTATCATTATTTTTGTACTCCATGCTATGTATGAACAATGCACATTTATATAAAAAGCAATCTTATCACATGTACTTTAGATCCTTAATCTCAGCAAATTCTGACAATCTTATAAATTCCTATATCTCATATCATATCCCATGAAAATTATGTAGACCTATATTCAATTGCAGGCTATCAACCAACATAGAAATAAATGTACATCTAACTTTCAGTAGACGTCGGCGATGTCAATTAGGCTTGAACTTGAGCATCATATCGGTTGAATATGTAGTGGGAATAGTGACAATGGTTCAACTAAAGCTAATGAACAGACAAAAATTCTTGTTTCATCGACACAGAACGTATTTACATTTTTTACAATTACTTGTAGTGGTTAATCCGTTTGCAACTTGGACATATAGTTTAGTTTGTAATTCAACAAAGCAGGAGGAAATAGGAAATTTAAGATATCTGTAGGACGGATACATGTCACTGTAGAGGGACTACCATTAACCATAGCAGATAAGGATGAAAAATATAAATTAAATAGGTGTTGCAATTAAATATTTCAAATGCATATGGTAATCATAAGAAGAAATAACTGCTGATCATAAATGTGTGAATCAAGTCAGTGGACCTTGTCGTGCAGAACGAAGGAAGGGAAGATTGATTGCATGGTACCCATGCAGCAAGTTAAGTTTGTAGCAACCAAACAGAGCATTTTTGGTTGTAATGTTATAGGGGGATGGAGATGAGGCAGTTGCGACTTGGTGGTGCAGTTTTATGATGTGAAAGAGGGGGTAGCAGAGTGAATCTGGTTTGTCTTGGTGGATTGTCATGGTGAAATGCAGGTGGTGGAAATGTAGGAGGATGAGGCAGGTTGAAACTATGTTGATGGAAGTTTTATAATGGCGGAGTTGGAAGTGTGGCGAGTAATGTAGGTGAAGGAAGTAGGTGAATGGTTGTTGTGACGGTAGAAAACAGTTGTTTGAAGTTGGTCACTGCTTGCGGTTGACGTGAAGTGATTGCAATTGTAAGTGGGAGATAATGAATGGTATGGTGATAATTGATGATAGTTTGTAATGGAAGTTTAATGTTGTGAAGGTGCACATGCACAGTTAGAAGTTGATGATCACAGTTGAGTTTTGTAACAGATGTAATAGGCAGTAAAGTTTATGCTTAGAAGTTGTAGTAAGTGAAGTTGCAGACATGGGGAGTGGTGGATTCAAGGTAGATGATGGCCTGTAGAAGTGATGGAGTGTGTTTTTGGGAACTTTGGTGGAGGAGTATCAGTGGTGGTAGAGATGAACTGGCGAAGTTGTGAAGTTTCAGGTAGATTGCTGTGGAGTTGATGTTGGAGAAGAGTCTGTTGTAGCTGGCTGTGTGCAGATGGTTGATATGATGGTATGGTGGATGCAAAGTTTATATGGTTGATGCAGTGTAAATAAGAAAGGAATGGTGAAAAGGATGTGAAGGCAGAGGGTGGCTGAGATTAAGCAAGCTAGTAGCATATACATATCCGATGAAGTACAATCATAATTTACACTCAATAGACATTTTTGGGGATTTGAAGGGCAATGTATGACTCTCGATATTGTGACAATGGTAAAGGTAAATTTGAACTTAAACTCACTGTCATATTGTTAACCTTATATTAAAGTATTATAATATAATATAATAATAAACAATTTTTAGTAAAAAATTAACTAAGTTTATAATAATAATAGTAACAACAACAACAACAACAATATACTAAGTTTGATAAGAAAAATTGTAAGATTGGACTTTATTTATTTCATTTCCTTTATAACTTTGATTATTTATTCGACATTATTTATAACATGATATACTCGTACAGTGTTGTAGATGTTTGTTAATAGATTTAAAGTCCTATGAATTAATATAATTGTTTGACAATATGTTGTGCTTTCACTTGCGCATGCATTAGATTTGAAGAGAGCAAGGTTGGACTTTTATGGTGCTAGTTTTCACTTGTCCATGCAACAAAAAATTATGGGTAATCGAGCGTTTTGTTAGCACTAGTTTGGCATAACATTTTCTTAGTACTAGGTGTGTAAATTTATATACGAATGGTTGTTATATGTGAGTTTGGTCATTTTATCAAAATAACTATTGTATTAGAATGGTTATGGATATCTTATTTGATTATATGATTAATATGTTTTTTAATTGTTTGAATATGACAATTATGCGAGTCATTGTTGATCGATATAGCAGAAACAAAATAGACCATCAACAGGAAATAATAGCATGAAAAAATGGTCCAAAATAATCAACAACTTTTACTAGCGTTTCAGAAATGCTACAGAAATACAACTAGTGGCCTTGGGTAAACGCAGCCGTAAAGTATGGGTAAAATTGGAAACATTATTGGTAGCGCCAAAAAACCTTTTGGTGGAGTTTTTAAAACGCTACAAAAGTATTTATGGTGGCGTTTGAGAAACGCTGCAATAAAAAGATTTATAGTGGCGTTGAAATAAATGCAACTAAAAATCATGGATTTAGTTGTGGGCTTTATCATGGAGTTTGTCAAAACGCTACCATAAGTTTTGGTAGCGTTTTTTGTGCGACACCAAAAATAATATTTCTTGTAGTGATTCAACTTTAACGAAATTTAAATCAATTTACAAATCTTTTAAATCAAATGTTAAAGAATACTTATTTTATATAAAAGAGATTTATGAAAGTTTTTAAACCAAAATTTATTTAAATTTAAAATCTTGTTTTTATTTTAAAACTTTTTAAAATATGTTTTATAAAGTTGCTTCAGGTTCAACCCGCAAGCCACTCGAGACTTACCCAAGTAAACCCCATTTTTCCTTTTTTTTCAAAATTTAGTTTAAGTTTAAAGTTTTAAAACTTGGAACTAATCACTCACGAGATTCCCGAGTACCTACTCGAGTTAATACCCTTTAATCCCGAAACCTTCTTCGAGACAAACAACAACCTAAAATCCTGACACCACATCGCTGACGTGCACATGCACCGGCCCACCAGCCTCCTCTGACCATCCATAACGACTCACTTATGTCGACGATCAACCCCAAACCTGATTATGATCATCAGAACCTCGATAACCACTCGAAATCAAAATCGAGCATTAAGGCATAAACCTGGAACAAGAAGCACAACTTGGAAACCCCTCGTCTTCACTCCTCTGATCACCGGAATATCTGAACTTTCGGCCTCGCCTTCGCTAAGACCAATGCTATCATTTCCCAAAACCCTATGCAGCTCGATTCACCATAGATGCCACGGTGATCAAACTTCTGACCAAGTCTAAAAACTAGGGCTACAGGCTTATATCGATCACCGCCACCGCTACAATGACTTGATCACCAATCAAACATTTTTCCCAAACTTCCTGATCACCCTTCCACCTCCAGTGAGAACCACAACCATCCCGATCAACTAGATCGCCAAAGACAACCCAAAGCTCCCAATACTGATCAACTCGAACTTCTCCCTCATCCTAATACTAAAAATTGTGATTTTATTTTTAAAAATCATATTTTTGAATAGGAATTCAGTTTGCATTCTTGGATTGGTAAATTAAGATGTTTAAATTTTCACTTACTTCAAGCATGCTCTGTTCTTTTTGATTTCCAAAGACATTTCAAGTTTATTTTAACTTAATTAAATTTTTAACTTTGATTTATGATGAAACAAATTTTTTTTTGTTTGAATTATAAAACCTAAAAGAGATTAGTTAAAGAGATAATGGATCTTTAACCAAAATCTTAGTTTTAAAACTAAGAACATGCAAGAACAGATACACAACAAGCACACATATATACATTCATATGCACAGAAGATTCACCAATATATATACACACAAAGCATGCTCATTCCCAATAATTCACATGCAAACAAATATTCAATACTTAAGCTTTTTAAAAAAGTGATGTTACTCACCTATTAAAAATGATGTACATAGCACTTTTAATTTGAAAAGGCTTTTAACTAAGAAAACTTGAATTGCTGTAATATGCTTCTGATATTAAACTGGAATGTTGAAGATGCTTGAATGCTGAAGAAAATTACTTGAAAATAGAGATGAACTGCTTTGGTTTGAACTTTCTTGATTAAATCTCAGGTTTGCAAAAGAAACAGGATTTTGAAAATCTCAGGTTTTAAGAATGCATGCAGGCTTTAAGTTGTTTTGATTTGAAAAGAATTATAGTTTTGATTTGAAGAAGAATGTTCAAGTTTTAGGCAAATGGTTTGATTCTTGGAATCGATTTCTGGTTTGAGGTGGAACTTGATCACAGATTTGGATGAGTTTCTGGTTGAAGAAATGATACTGGTTTTGGGCTTGGATTTGAAGATGATTAACAGGTTTTGAACTTTGATTTGTTTCTGGTTTTTGAAAATATTTATTAAAGATTGTGTTTTGAGTATACAATTTTTAAATTTTCTTAGCTTTTCATTTGAAAAGAATAGAAAAGAAATTGAAGGGAAGAGGCATATGTTTATATAAGCTGAAAATATTATTTAATAAAAATAAAAGAAAAATCAAAATTGAATATGACACATGTTTAAAATTTAACATTTGTCAATTTCCTTAGTTTATTAACTAACACTTGTTATAATGTGTCTTGATTTGATTACACTTGTCCTTTAAGTAATTTTATTTAATTTTAAATGTTCATAAAAGGTTTTATACCTACTTTATTATTTTTAAATGCTTATCTTTATATATATATATGAATTTCCTTAGAGAAAATAAAATAAAACAAATTATACACATATTTTTAAATCCAAAATATTTTGAAATATATAACTTTTTAATTTCAATTTTAAATCCAAATTCAAATTCGAATTAAATTCAAAAACCCAATTTGAAATCAACAACATATTAAATTTGAAAATAACAATTCAATTTTCTTTAAAATCTATTTATAAAAATAACACATTATTATTATTGTTTGAAAATAACAAATTGCTAATTTTAAACAATTTATAAAAGAAATTATTTCTTTATTTATAATTTACTTATATTACTAAATGAATTAATGATCATATGTAAATTGTATTTTAAATTTATATATATATATATATATATATATATATTTCCAAATCATATTTATCAAGTAATATTTAAAAATAAAACAAATCTTTTTTTTGTTAATTTCATTTAAATTTAAACTTAAGCTAAATATATTTTAGACAATTAAACATTTATCTTAAATGATTTGAAAATACATCGTTATTTATTTGGTAAGCTTTGAAAAGTATTATATTAATTTTATCAAAATTTCCAAATTACCAAAATATATTAGAATTTGAAAGCATGATTTTTATTAATTTATTAAATTTCAAACCAAAACTTTTCTATTTACAATATATGCAAATATATATATATACATATTACAAATAGAAAACATTTTATTAATTTTTAAAAGATAAAATTTACCAAGTAAATATTTATTAGCTTTTAAAAGAACAAACTGCCGATTAAAATTAAAATTATAAAAGACAATTATCAAATCAATTTAATTATTAATACATATTATTAAATTGATATTGCCCAAAATTTCGGGTCATCACAATTTCTTTGCTTCACCTTAGGCCATGTTCCCCCAAGCCATCTTAAGTCTTGGTCGACGCATCCAAGAGCTAAAATCCAAAGAATAGTGAGTTTTGGAGACCAACTAGCAGATCTATAGCGAATTTTTCATTTACCATTTAAAATCCAAGGTGAGAACTCCTAAACTACTATATTATATGTTGAATGATGATATGATGTTTACAAATGAATGTTAATATGCATTGATCATCGAATTTGGATGTTTTCATATGAATATTGAATATATATACACGTCAATAAGCACAAGAAACACTTTTCTTGAATTAATCAAATGGTGTGTAGGGAATGTTAAACCTCTTTAAGAATGGTTTACAATGAGTTTGAAATGTTTTATAAAAAATTAAAAAGTGTTTTGGCGAATTTTGAAAAGAAATGGAAAATTTAGTTAAAAATAGGCGCATCGCGTAACGGTGGTACCCGATTTCACGACATAGAAGTCAAACGAGTCTAAAGGTTGGAATATAGCTCGAAATTCTTTGAGATAAGAATTTTACGCACTATGATATCAATAGTTTTCCAAAAAAATGAAGAAAATCGATGTTTTGATAAGTAGATTTTAAAAATGTGAGCAAAACAGGTTTTGGAAAAAATCATGGTTTTGCAGTACGGAATGCAGAACAAGATTTCTTTGAAAACGATGTTTTTAATTGTTTAAAAATATGAAATAAATCCTATAAAACTTAAAAAGTTTTTAAAGGTGATTTGAGTAATAAAAATGAATTTTTAAATAATAAAAAAAATTGTTTTGATCAATATATAGCTTAAAAGCACTTTCCACATCACCTTTTCATAGCACTTTTTTATAACTTTTGAAATATAATTTTAAACTTAACAATTCTTTTCCAGTTATTTTTAAAGCTTTTAAATGTTTTTAAATTGCTTTAAAGATGATTTGAAGGATTTTTGCAATGATTAAAGATTTGGAGTCGATCAATTAACTTGACTGTCTTATGGGTATCAAACAGATAGTGTCTAGGCTTTTGTTTGGAAAACCAGTTTCCTACTCTCCCTAGCTATCCGACTGACCCGACGGAGGGGATAGTGAATTTGGTTTACGCGGATCAATATCTTCCTAAATGTATATGATATGATTTCAAATTTATTCTTAGTAAAAATGAGTTTAAAAGTTATCAAGGATTTTATAAGAGAGGTCTAATATCTCCATATATACCGAAAATACTGTTTTAAAAATATATATCTCCAAAAGATATTTTTGATAAAAATAACTAAATTAATTAAAGAATGATCCCTTATTCACTTGACCTCTTTTATCGATTATTTGTTCAGAGTAACTGGGGTCGAATTTGGATAATTCTTGTCCGAGAACCACTTCAAACGAATTTAAATATTCGAAGTGAAGACATGAAGATATTTGTGGAAGATGGAATGTAGGGCTTCTTGTCACTGATCCTCTAGGGAAATTTCCCATATCATATTATGTGGCAGTAGTTCTTCATTTAAGATCTACGATGCAATGGCTTCTAACTACTAATCCTAGGGTTATTTTCCGACATGATGTGGTAGGAGAGTGCCTTCGGCTTCGTTTAGTCCTAGAATGAACTTGTATGGACGAATGTCTAACAATGCATTTCTAAGATCACAATATTGATTTTTTTTACTACATCTTTTTGGTCGAGGGGAAGGCAACTTCTCTTAGCTTAACACCCATCTTTCAGACGTACGAGCTCAAAGGTTGTACGTTCGTGGAAGCCAATAGTAATCGAAGGAATGACATTGTGGCATTCAAAGGAAGATGGTGTGCTATGTGAAAGGCAATCGTTCCCTCAAGCCTCACATTCGAAAATGGTCAAAAAAGGGTAGATACGGCAAGGCTATGTGATTCGTAACCATTAGGGTATGATCATCTTCTTTTAGATATATTTCTACAAGCTACGACGTTGGAGTTTGAATTATTATAGAATATGTGAAGAGATGTCTCAGATAGGTCAGCAATGACTAGAGTGATGACATATTCGGTTCTATCTAGTGAGTAAGGTGGGTCGATCTTGTGTTGGTAGAGGTGCAGATGTTCTGTTGACCTTGATACATTTCTTTAGAGATATATTGCCGGAAGATAGTCCCTTCACCTAGTCATTTGTATGAAAACCCATTCTCCAATAAATGCCTGCCGTTTTGTTTGTGGAACCCGCGTTTGTGGTTAGTATGCTGGAATTTAATAATGCAACAATTTTGGATAAGATAAATAAGTTTACTTGCAAATGGTTTCAAAGATATGTTATTAAAAATAATATCCCTATTTTTATGTAAGAATATTTTGGTTATCATAAGGTAAAAACACATTCCGTGTTTATGTGCAGTGTGGTCTTATGAGATACCTTTTTGTTTTCAAAGTCCATATTTTTGAGTTCTCACAATAGTCTCACGACTGACCTGGAGTTTATTTTGTTTTCCCTTTAAACTCTGGTTTCCCTATTTTTCTGAGCAGCCAAGTAGTCAGGATCCGCTCAGAATATTTGTCGAAGGCATGCCGAAAGAGAATTTTGGAGAATTTTGGAGCATGAAGCTGGAGCAAAAATGTGGATATCTATCTATTTTATTTCATTGTGTCTAAGTTATTTAAGCAAGTGTGGGAGCAGGCAGTTATAACTGTTCTTGGCTGGGTTAGTTCATACCAAAACTCTGATGTGCCCTAATGAGTGTGGTTGTGTATACTATCTATCTATTTTTTACGTAATGTGAGAATTTATGTTTCTATCTTTTATTTTACTTTACCCTAGAAAATCTGCCTCCCCGACACTCTAATTTACGGTATGTGAATACCATGGATGTATTAATGTAGATTTTCGAGAGTCGACGAGACGAGTCTTCACATTTCCCATATTTTTCTATCACTTAATCTTGTAGATTTATCATAGTATTATCTTTATCAAAGTTATATGACATTCACTTACTTTTAATCCTATATTTTAACCCATTTCATTCTAGCACATTTGTCAAATTTTTGTATTTTTGTTCTAGTTGTTTTCTGTGGTATATATTAGCTTGATTTCATCTGCAAACACCGTGAACATGGTATATCATCTATTTTTTGTTGTTGTGTTTTTAGCTAGGACCAATCCAAATAAGTATCAAACTAGAACCGTGTAAGGACCCAGTATTTTCAACCATTCGCATCCATTATAAGTGTATAGGTAGACACTCATGCCGGAATTGAATTGCTCAAAATACCGCGTTGTAAATAAAAATTTGGCAAATCTCAGAATATACAGTAAATAATAATCACAGATCATAGAGTATATAATAATGCAGCGGAAGTAAAAATGGATAGTAGTTCATGAAGCTACTATATAAAAAAATAAGATACATCAGAGTTAAATGAGATACAACAGAAGAGTAACAAGATACATCACTGAAACACTGGATACTGAAACAAAATAGATGGCTGGATCTTCAAGGAAGCTCCAACTCCGAAGGTGAATCTTGAATGCTAACTCAATCAATCTGACCCGAGCATAAAGCAAAACACAAAACACTCGAGTCAGGACATTTATACTTGTAAACTGTAAATCAACTCAAGTAAACAGTAACAAAATTCATCAGTAACTTAAAGGATGCTTGGGACCGCCACTACGATTTTGGTTTTAAAGGTCCGACCGCGTTAAGGTTCACCATCCCCTTAACGCTATTTTCTATATGATTATACTTTACTGATTAGACACTACTGTATATAGCGTATATTACTACATAGTAAATAGTTTAACGGATCCTTAGAGGATGGGCGGTCCCAAACATCCTTTAAGAATCCGTTAAACTATTTACTATGTAGTAATATACGCTATATACAGTACTGTCTAATCAGTAAAGTATAATCATATAGAAAATAGCGTTAAGGGGATGGTGAACCTTAACGCGGTCGGACCTTTAAAACCAAAATCGTAGTGGGATCGATATAAGGATATGACACGGCACGCAAGGAAATGCCAGGGTGGATACACCATTTGCACTCCCGGACCGGTGGTGACGGCAAGCCAGCAGCTTCCGCCCACCTCGAACAATACCCCCGAATCAAAGTGGCGCCACATATCGAATCACAAAAGTAATAGAATAGTTTCCGATGAAGCATGTTCGATGAAAGGGTGCGACCCTTTGTGTTGCCCGGTATAGCTCCTGTTTTAGTCATATATGCCAACTCACGGGAGTTGGGTCCACGTAATATATACCTCGAGAACGTCGCCACCATCCTACTTCATTCTGAAATCTCCACCGCGTATACAGTTGTTAAAGTGGTTTTCGGTATTGGTCGGCTATAAGACAATATCCGATCCCGGTCTCTTTAACAACCAATCGTTATTATAACCCGTGGTTATAACTTTAAAACAATAACATTTTTATACTTCAAAATAAAATATCCTTTCAATCCAAATCTTTATCAAAATAAAGATTAAATCATTTCTAAACCATTTCAATACATCAACATACCATATCTTTCAAATTCAAATATTTATCAAAAAACATTTTTGAATGTTAAAAGATGATTTTTAAAATGTTTATTTGTTTTAAATCGAAGTTATTAAATTGTTGGAAATACACTAAAACTTGGAATTAACTTTTAATAGCATTCAGAAATGGTATAGTTTCTGAATTGTACTAAAATTGTGTAAAAAGAGCTATTACAGCATTTCTGAAATGCTGTAGTTGCTGTAATCGAACTTATAGACTAATATTAAACTCAGGTCCATTATAGCATTCTGAAATGCTGTAGTTGTTGTAATCGAACTTATAGACTAATATTGAACTCGGGTCCATTATAGAATTCTGAAATGTTGTAGTTGTTGTAATCGAACTTATAGACTAATATTGAACTCAGGTCTATTATAGCATTCTCTGGGAATGCTATAGTGGTCTGCGGTCTTTGCTGAAATTTAATAAAACCTTTGTTTTGAAATCTGAACTACCGCAGCACTTCTGAAATGCTATCTTTTCTGTTTTGAACTATAATTTAACTAAAAACTGAGTTTTAACAGCAGTTTTAAATGTTGTCTTTGTTGAATTAAAGTGTTTTTAAGCATAACTTATAATAGCTTTTTCTATATGCTGTGAAATGCTGAAATTGTAATAATTATGTTTTTTGACTTAGTAAACGAACTCAGAATGATTTGAAACTTTAGAAATTTAATACTGGATTTGAAAGTATAATAATTACACTTTTAAAATGATTTTTAAATTTAATTAAATCGATGGAATATAAATTATTTAAAGGTGAATTGAGATGATAATAAATGAATGTTATCTTTGAATTTAAAGATGCTAAGATATGATATATTGAAATGATTCGAAGATGAAGTTTTGAAAGTTATGATATTTTGAAATTAAAACGATTTGAAAATGAAGTTTGAAAGATGTGATGTTTATGTATTAAAAATGATTTGAAATGACTTGATAAATATTTTGATAAATATTTGAATTTGAAAGATATGGTATGTTGATATATTGAAATGCTTTAGAAATGATTTAATCTTTATTTTGGTAAAGATTTGGATTGAAAGGATATTTTATTTTGAAGTATAAAAATGTTATTGTTTTAAAGTTATAACCACGGGTTATAATAACGATTAGTTGTTAAAGAGACCGGGATCGGATATTGTCTTATAGCCGGCCAATACCGAAAACCACTTTAACAACTGTGTACGCGGTGGAGATTCCAGAATGAAGTAGGATGGTGGCGACGTTCTCGAGGTATATATTACGCGGACCCAACTCCCGTGAGTTGGCATATATGACTAAAACAGGAGCTATACCGGGCTACACAAAGGGTCGCACCCTTTCATCGAACATGCTTCATCGGAAACTATTCTATTACTTTTGTGATTCGATATGTGTCGCCACTTTGATTCGGGGGTATTGTTCGAGGTGGGCGGAAGCTGCTGGCTTGCCGTCACCACCGGTCCGGGAGTGCAAATGGTGTATCCACCCTGGCATTTCCTTGCGTGCCGTGTCATATCCTTATATCGATCCCACTACGATTTTGGTTTTAAAGGTCCGACCGCGTTAAGGTTCACCATCCCCTTAACGCTATTTTCTATATGATTATACTTTACTGATTAGACACTACTGTATATAGCGTATATAACTACATAGTAAATAGTTTAACGGATCCTTAGAGGATGGGCGGTCCTAAGCATCCTTTAAGTTACTGATGCATTTTGTTACTGTTCACTTGAGTTGATTTACAGTTTATAAGTATAAATGTCCTGACTCGAGTGTTTTGTGTTTTGCTTTACGCTCGGGTCAGATTGATTGAGTTAGCATTCAAGATTCACCTTCGGAGTTGGAGCTTCCTTGAAGATCCAGCCAACTATTTTGTTTCAGTATCCAGTGTTTCAGTGATGTATCTTGTTACTCTTCTGTTGTATCTCATTTAACTCTGATGTATCTTATTTTTTTATATAGTAGCTTCATGAACTACTATCTATTTGTACTTCCGCTGCATTATTATATACTCTGTGATCTGTGATTTTTATTTACTGTATATTCTGAGATTTGCCAAATTTTTATTTACAACGCGGTATTTTGAGCAATTCAATTCCGGCATGAGTGTCTACCTATACACTTATAATGGATGCGAATGGTTGAAAATACTGGGTCGTTACATTTGCTGATGCAGTTTGTTACTGTTCACTTGAGTTGATTTACAGTTTATAAGTATAAATGTCCTGACTCGAGTGTTTTGTGTTTTGCTTTACGCTCGGGTCAGATTGATTGAGTTAGCATTCAAGATTCACCTTCGAAGTTGGAGCTTCCTTGAAGATCCATCCATCTATTTTGTTTCAGTATCCAGTGTTTCAGTGATGTATCTTGTTACTCTTCTGTTGTATCTCATTTAACTCTGATGTATCTTATTTTTTTTATACAGTAGCTTCATGAACTACTATCTCTTTTTACTTTCGCTGCATTATTATATACTCTGTGATCTGTGTTTATTATTTACTGTATATTCTGAGATTTAACAAATTTTTATTTACAACGCGGTATTTTGAGCAATTCAATTCCGGCATGAGTGTCTACCTATACACTTATAATGGATGCGAATGGTTGAAAATACTGGGTCGTTACAAACCGGTCCTTCATATAACATACCTTTACTGAAAACTCATTAATCGCACCAAACGCAGACCAAACTTTCTTCTTAAACTTTTTCCATGCACATCAGAATGTATTTCATTATGCATTTTGATATTTTCTTAAGTCCAAATTTCCTCACTTTGTATTCTATCATTTGATTTTTCTAAATCCATAAGCTACTCGTCGCTTTTAAATGCACAAATTTTATTATCAACTAGTACAAACCCATGCTTATGCATGCGAGGTTTTCAAGAAATGATATAAAACATTATATATTTAAATATATACTTATGTCATCACGAACCACGTAAAATATAACTAAATTTTTCAAATCATAATATTTATACCATAAATACCAATATCAACTATCACCATTCACTTAATAAGAATTATATTCAGCATGCCTATTAATTTTTAAATGCAATAGATAAATATCCAAAAGCGAAAATAATATTCCAAATCATGCATTGAGAAATTGTCCTAAAAGTAAAATTCCAAGTGTATTTTAAATGAATAATAGTCCAAGAATTATATCAATTTACTATTTAACTTCATCCATTAAAAATTGGCTTGAATAAAATTATGGTAGCTTTGAAACATCATCTTTTCAAATACATGTAAGATAAAATGATATGAGAAATATACATAAAATATAAACATTATTTAACTTTAATTTTTTGAACAATCAATTTTTTTGTCAAATCAAATATTCATGTCGACACAATAACTTAAACGATAGATCAATTAGAATAATTAAAATGGCACAGTATATTACCATAAGAAAAAGAATATATAAAAATACATTAGATGATGTTTTATTGAAGATGAAAGTAAGATTAGTGTGGTCAATGAAATAAAGATGAAACCCACTAAACAAGGCTCGTGCATGATAGCTGGCTCTGAAGATATTGATAATGTACGCGTCCTTCCCATGCATTGCGAAGAGGCTGTTTTCAAACTCCAAACTGGACATCCAGATCACCATGTGGACGACCTAGTTGTTGCGCCAAGACTCCACCTTAGCGTAGTCAATGAAATAAAATGCTAAAAATTAATTATTATAATTATTATTATCGAAATGAATTAAACCAGTAAAAAATTGATTATTATTATTATTATTATCGGAATGAATTAAACCAGTAAAAATTGATTATTATTATTATTATTGGAGTAATATAGTATGCTATATTATTAATCATAATAAAATAATTTATAAATATGTACCAATGCATAGAAAGTGTAACATCCCGCCGTTTTGTACGTTTTAAATCGACGATAAACCACGCACGTCAGACTCAAACTATACAAAATGGCGAATTGCTATTGAGGTGAATAAGAAAAGTAGAGAAAGAAATAAAAAAACAAAATCTCACAGCGGAATGATGAAATATAATAATCAAATAACAGTTCATGAAGCTGTTTTACAAAACATTTGATTATACTTATACAACACAGAATCAGAGTTACACATACCAAAGAATAATAAATACAATGCAGTGGAACAGTGTGATGTAGTGGAATAATATAATAAATAATAGCAATGCAATCTTCATCTTCGTCCTCCAGAAATAAAGTCATCGAATCCTGAAATGCTCAGACTGACCCGAGCGAATTAAAAAGACAAAACACTCGAGTCAGAACTAAAAGATCTTATGTAAGTTAAATCAATGGTAAATATATGAGTGGAACGGCGTGTAACGACCCATAAAATTTTATTAATTTTTAATTGGTTTTATAACGTATTTAATTTGGATTTTGAGAAATTTAATAATAATATTTTGAAATAAAGTTTTAACATTTGGTTTACGTATAATTAAATATAGCAAACGGTAAATTTTCAATTAATTATATGAAGGTTTATTTATTATATAATTCTATTAAATTCAAATCAGTTAATAATTGGTGAAAATGAATTTATTTTCAAGACCTGAATATTTTTACATAGAAAAATTCTAAATCATCTTCCGACTGAGACGTCATTTTTCGTTTTTTCAAATTTAGACTTCTATAGCTCCGTCGATCTTATTTTCTGCGTTTTTACTGTATTTTTTTTGCTAGTGAAAATTCGAATTTTTATAATTCAATCGTACCACCAATATCTATATACCATTTTGATCGCCTCATTGTACTGATCACTACGGTATATTTATTTCTGTATTTTGAGATTCGATACGCGACAGAAACAATAAAAACGTGCGCCATCGGTGCTGAAATTTGTGACTTGGATTTATCTACTTTTCAAATTTGAAACCGTACAACTCATACCATATTAAATTTCTTTTAAAGGTTTTAGCTAAATCTATGGGCGAGCGTTGCCACACCTTTCCACCTTATATTTAATTCTCTGCCGTTTCAATTTGCATTCTATCCGTTCACATTTCATTTATTACTTTTCTACCATATATTCCATTATCTCTTTCTGCTATTTGCTAATTGCTATTTGCTCATTCACGCGATCATTTAATTGAAATCAAAATTTCAACCCTTACTTCTCTTTTCTTTTCAAATTTGAAACGTACTATTAAATCAAGCCATTAATTGCTTGTATTTTTTTTCTTAAATCAACGTACAGCTCACATAATTATAAATTGCATTAAATTTTCTGATGAATCACACCATAACCGTTTGTATTACATTCATTTGGAATATATTCATTTGTTTGAAATCTTTTCCTTTCTCTCTCATCTTAGTTGGGAATAAAATAAATTTCAGCGGAAACCACGTTTCAATGCTTTTAACTCTTTATAACCTTTGATAAAATTTTCTGTCCATTTTGAAGCTAAAACATATAGGGATATACATTTCTCATTGATTAATTTTTAAATCGTCTCGTTGTCCTTTTCATGTATGTTATATTTATTTATATTCTAACATTTTCTATTTATTTGCTGATTTGTTGCATACGTTACGTTTTGGAAAAATGCGGTTCATTCCTATTTATTTCATTTCTCACATTTATTTCATCTTTTACTGAAATTCGACCATTGCCACGTCATACCATTTTGGAAGTATGAATGTACAAAACATGCATACGTTTTATCTTTGCTTAAATTTCTCTGTCCATTCCTTTTTCCATTTTAATATCCTTGCCTTTCCAAACTCATTACGTACTGTCCAAACAAACAAAAATTTATCGCTTTAATTATTCAGCTCAATCTGAGGGACCGTTACTATTCAAATCACTTTATATTTATGGTATAATTTTCTTATCTTTATTTGGCAACGGTTCTTTTTTTTATTGCCTTAAACACTTTGCTGAATCAAAAGACAACCGTTCCTATTAAAATTTTCTTTTGATCTGATCTGTGGCGTACGTTACTTTGAAATAAATTTTTAGATATCATAGCGTCTGTCACTTCCATTTTCCACTTTGAATCATTTATTTACCTATTCCTTTTCTGTACTTACACGTTATCAAATAAATAAAGTATATATTTATAATCAAGCTTTCATCTTCCCAGATCCAATTCATATTGTTGAAAACTTTTGCATCCTCTTCCCCTGTTTCAACCCGAAGGACGTGCAAACCATCCTTCTTCCCTTATGCCATCTCCAACCTTTTGTTCCTCCTCCCCTTCTTCTAGTGCAGCAGGTGAGTAATATATAAGTTAGAACTATATATATATATATATATATACACATATATAGTTTCAACTGTTTACAATTAATACAAGGCATATCTATATGAAAGTATTATATGATTTTCTATGTTCAAAGATATATTTTCTTTGTATGTTTTAAGCTGATTTTTGTTTGTATATATATATTTCATATGGGACAGAGAATATATATGTACATGTTTTGTATTATAATAGTATATAAGTTGATATTATATGTTGTTTTAAGTATTATATAGATTACTGTATTTCATTTGCGGTAATATATATAGGGATAAAGTACTGTTTATTTGAGATTCAATTGTTTATATCCTACTTACTTACAAATTTTAATAGTATACGTATGATTTTATATTATTCGTTTATGCATAAGTTTACAACTAGGTATACGTGTAATTATATACTTTAGCCGTAAAATTTATAAGTATATATACATTGGTTTGTAGTGATTTATAGTATTGATTCTTATAAAATATATATGTACATGGTTTACAAAGTCTTGGGATTTAACAGTTCTGTTACATATGTTATATTGTTTTATATAAAATAATAAAACTGTTATGTTAGCGTTTGTAGCTTTCTTTGTTACAGTAATATATAAAGCTATTTTGAAAAGTGGTCTCATCATTTTTCTTTAAACTTGTATATGTTTATGTATATTTCCATATAAAAGTTACAACATTTATTTCAAATTTTATTATATTTGATTTTAATACATGTGTTTAATACAAAGCAATGATTTTTCTTACATACGTATTTTGTTTTGATATTTGACTTAAAAAGAAGTATTCATTTAATAAGAAAATAATAATGTTATATTTTCAATTTATGTCAATCTGATTTGGATTTGTTCTTGTAAAATTTTATTGTCAGCTCTATCCATCGAATTCGTGCCAATCCTGTTTTGCTTTGAAACTTGTGCTTGGATTCATAATTTATCCCACTTTTGTTCATCTCTAGCCTCGAAAGGTGAGCAATCACTCACGATTAACGTTCTTTTATTTATTAAATTTGATTTCAATTGAAACGACAATTGAAATATGAGGCTGTAGTTATTTAAATTGTTATATATGCTATTATCTATAACTGTTCACTTATGGGATATGACACCATATCCTATTTATTTTGATGTTATATGCCTGTTGTTATTATTATTTTCATATCTGTTATCACTCTGCAAGTTCCCTGTTAGTATAGAAATCATTATGGGTTGAAATGATACATACCCGAACGGACTTTAGAATAGGAGAAAATCGTTATGGGTTGAAATGATAAACCCAAGCGATTTTCATTTAATTGAATTTGGGATTACGGGTTGAAATGATATCCATCCGTATTTACTCACAGTTTATATTCAATAATTAATTAAATAACAATTTAGCTGACAGTTTATATGCAATAATTTATATGCAATAATAAATTAAATAACAATTTAATTCAAATAAATTCAATTTAACTGAGATGATGATTAAAAATATGCCAAACAGTCATAAATAAATTTCTAATCACATCATAAATCAATTTAACAAACATAAGAAATTTTAGAAGTTGCGAGTGGGTTAAAACACACACCTTTTGAATTTAAATTGAATTTAAACCCAAAACCTGAACAGTCTTAGAATTCGTCCAAACTAGCGCTAAAATGTCAAAAATTCCAATATGAACCCAGCGGAGAAAACCACGCGTGAAACGGACCTCGTGTGCAAGAGTTATGTTAGTTAGAGCGACGCGAAATTAAATTTATATAAAATAAAACGAAACTAAAACTGACCACTAACATTCAAAAACGTCACACCTTCCTCTTCTTCACGCTCATGCATAGAACCCATTGACCAGCTCTTTGACCACCACCAACGTCGTCGTTTGACCACCGTACGTCGAGCCACCTATGCCATCGTCCTGCCTGCGTCGAGCCGCGCCTGACCGCTTAACTTCGATCACCCATCAACGCCTCCGGCTGCCACTGTTTACTAGGTCTTCAAAACCCTAGTCCGCCAATTCTGACCGCCACAGGATGATTCACCCCACAATTTCACCATCTAACGACTCCATACGACGAACTCTCGAAAACCAATGTCTTGATTTCGCCAATCGATTCCCAAATCAAAAATATCCAGTTCGGCCTAGGGTTCCGCCGTTCAAAAATTTGACCGAGAATAGAGGTTGATCCAAGCATCTTTTGCAAAAATAGATAATAGACGCAAATTCAAATGGACGTGATCTTTGAGTTACATATTTTTTTGAATTTTTTTGAGGAGTTTTAATTTTTGGCTTTGAATTTTATTTGAAATTGCAATTGGAATATTTGGTTTTGTCTGCAATTGGAATGAGGAGGAGCAACTAGAATTGTAGATAACATAAGAAATAACCTAGGGTTTATAACGATGTATATATAGGCAGAACACAATAGAAATGAATGGGCTTGATTGGTTTGGAAAGTTGAACGATAATGACCCAAAAAGCCCGTTCTGTCTCCAGAACGAAATTGGGTCAACCCATATATCAAAATAGATGTTTTAAAATATTTTAAATGAAATAAAATGGGTTTCAAGTTCAAATTCCATCGTATGAAGAAGTTATGCTAAAATCAAGTTATTTCAAATTGATTTCAATTGATTTATATTTTATTGATTTCTAGGCGTTTCGAGCCCGTACGATCAAACGATAAGCCCGATCATTATGAAACTTGAAATCCTATAATAATTCACCGTTACGGATCCGATGAAACTAGTTTCGTCAAAATCCGAGTCAGTGGCCAAAATGGCTATTTTCTAGCTATAATTAAATTAATAATTAATTGTAAATCACTTTTTCAGTTTAAATTTTATTGTTTACCATTTCTATCATTTTTGATTCCTTAATCATTTACAATTACTTGAACAATTTTAGATATCAAATTTAAAGTTGATTAACTCATCAATTTCAGTGTTATTTTCCATTTTCGTTAAATTCAAAAATTATAAATTAAAACTCCAAAATCCATTTATTAAAATTTTAAACCTTGTTATTCGAGTCTTTATTACAAAAAGAACATAACTAACATTATTTTTAAATCTTGGTTCTTAATATTCTTCCATTTTAACTTAATTTCAATTAACATACTATTTAATTGCCTTTAATTGCAAATTTTATTTCCAATTTTATTTAACACACTAAATAAATAAATAAATAAATAAATAACATATATTAGTTTTCTCCTATTTGCTTTTACTTATAACTTTATTACTTACCAACACATGTTATAATTCCATATATAACACTAATTTTATTTAATTACCATTAATACTGTATTATTTCATAAATTAATCAATACTTACATTTGTTTTTCTTATATTTCATTTATAAACAAATTAAAATATTTCCACTATTCCAATTAATTTGAATCCCATTCAAGTTATTAGCCATTCACTTACATTCATACTGTTGCAATTCGTTCTAGTTATTATTTTTATTAATAATTCACAAATTTATATTTTCTTCAATATTCAATTTCAAAAATCCTATTCAATTAACAATTTTAATTGTTGAAAATTTACGGGTCGTTACACTCTCCCACACTCAAAACTTTTCGTCCCTGAAAAGGAAAAAGAAGGGGAAAAGAAAGAATCAAGTAGTCAATACATCTTATTCAGAATATTAATTTTATAAACAAATAAATTTACAAAATTTAATAATTTAAATAAAATATATCAATTTATAGCCATTAAATCTTTTTATACTCTAATTAATAAAGTTTGGAAAACATTTTCAAAAATTTTCTATGTCCAAAATTTACGGAAAATTTTGGCAGAGTCTTCTTTGTACAGAGAGACTCGGGAGAAAATATAATATCAAATATAACAATATATATCACAATATCTCAAAATAATATCTCCCGACAACGGGAAAAACAATATAATAGCACTATAAAACAGTAATCCAAGAATGTACCTATTTGTCGGGCAATTAACGCTTAATTATGAAACCAAAAGCAATAGCAATTGCTTCCATAACCTACATTTCACTTATATAATCTAAAAGAGTTAATAATTATATGAATTGAAACATTTAAAGTTGTTTCAAAAAATTAAATACAAAACAACAGTCTTAGATAAACTCAATAGATTATTCATACATCTAAGCAATTAAAAGTATCTTTTACCCAAACAACTCATAAACCAAAACAAACAAAAATTTCAAACAATAGATCAAGTTCATTCTTATTAATTTCATTTTAAACATTCGTCGTTTGATTTTGTAACGTCCCGTTTTCCCGTACCCTTTGAATCGATAATAAATCACACATGTCCAACTCAAATTGCACGAAAAGACGGACCACTAAGGGTAGAAAGAAAAAATAGATAGAACAGAATCTCACACGAATGGAATAACATATAATATTGAATGAATTTTTTTACAGCGGAAAACTTTTAAATACATATATCAAAGTCTAACCTAAATTCAGCTTGGATAGTTATAAACATCTGTCCTTATAATTGCTGACAAACATCACAATTAAAAATAATCACAAAATACTGGGTTGTTACAATCCGTGATCACTTCGAATATTTTTAATTTTCAAGTCCATTTGTGTTTTAATTCTTTTAGCAAATATCTTAAACATACCAAAAGTATCGCTTTTATGTTTTAAAAAAAAAAGTCCATGTATATCTTGAAAATCATCATCTATTATGAAAACATATTTATTGTGATTTATAGACCGTATTTGTGTTGGTCTAAATAAATCTAAATGTAATAATTCTAATGGTTGTTTTGTAGAAATATTATTTTTAGATTTAAAAGAGCTTTTCTTTAGTTTTCCAATTTGACAATCGTCACATAAATTTTCTACTTTGTATTTTATTTTAGGTAGACCTCTAACTAGCTCATATTTTGCCAATTTATTAATATTTTTAAAATTGATATGACAAAATCGTTTATGTCATAACTATGGATCATCATGTTTGGCGGTTAAACATAAATTTGAATTTTTATTTATATTCATGTTTAGTACATAAATATTTTTGTTTCTAAAACCTTCAAATACAAGTTGTTTGTTATTATCGAAAATATTACATCTATCTTTTTCAAAATTTATTTGAAAACCTTTATCGCATAATTGACTAATACTTAGTAGGTTGTGTTTTAGATTTTCTACTAATAAAGCATTAGAAATAATAGGAGAGTTAGAAATACCAGAGTTGATGACTTCTCCAATGCCCACGACATATCCTTTTGAATTATCTCTAAAGGTTACTGTTCCACCATCGATGTATGTTATATTTGTTAACATTTTTGAATTCCGGTCATATGCTTGGAACATCCGCTATCTAGTATCCATTTCTCTTTATTTTTTATTTTGGGTACCTGCAAAATAAAAGATGTTTTAATTGGTACCCATATATTTTGTTAGGGTCCTAATTGTTAGGTGAAGGTAGTCATATCCAAGATGGTTTGATACCTTTATAAATATAATTTTTATTATAAACTACATTCTCTAAGAAATTATTAATATATTTTTGTCTAATCAAATTATTATTTGTCTTAGGAATCCAAATTTTCATATTTTTGGTATTCATATTGGACGTTGGTAAACTTTTAGTTTTTTTATAAATAGAATGTTTAGCATCATTTCCTTTTTGTTTAGAAATATTTTTAAATCCTATTCCATTTCTATTGCCTGATGGTTTTGAAGTTTTGATAAGATTTTTCAAATCTTGTTTTCCTTTGTTAATTTTTGACACATTATTTGTAATTTTATCTAATTTTCTTTTAATTTTAAATTTTAAATTTTCAATAATTCAATATTGCTTTTTAAATTGACACTTTCTTTTAACAAATTATCCTTCACTATTTTAGTGTTTTCAAACTCAATAGCAATAGCCTCACTTTCTATTAAGTTATTTTTAATTTTTCTTTGAGGTAATTCTAGTTCTTCTTCTAAGATAATTTTTTCATCTTTTAACATTCCTACTTCAAGTTCTAATCTATTTATTTTGACTATATATTCTTTGTTTAATTTTTTAATTTGTCTAAATTTATCATCTAATTCCATGCTAAGTTCTAATAATTCGTCATAGCTAATTTCCATACATACCTCATTAGTTTGTGCCATAAAACACACATTAGCTTGTTCTCCGTCACTATCGCTATCACTTTCAGATGATAAAGAATCCGAGTCATCCCATGTTACTTTGAAAGCCTTCTTCTTTTTGAATTTTTCAAATTTGTTTTTCTTTTTATCATTATTGAGTTTGGGGCAACCCTTCTTTATTTGTCTGTATTGACCACATTCATAGCACTTGATTTGAGATAGGTTTATTGTGTTGGACTTTCCTTCTTTTTGGAATTTGGTCATCTTTCTAAATTTCTTGAATCTATTATAATTCTTGGCAATAAAGACTATCTCATCTTCATCTAAATCAGAGTCATCATTTTTTATTGCTAGGAATGCTATGTTCTTCTTCTCCGAATTTAATTTTTTTTGGGCCTGCAATTTAGCTTCATAGGACATTAAATTTCCTATCAACTCTTCAACTTTGAGAGTAAAAAGATCATTAGCTTCTTCAATAGCTAATAACTTTCTTTCCCAATCCTATGTTATAGAGTTGAGTATTCGAGAAACTAAATCAAAATCAGTAAACTTAACTCCTAATGCCATAAGATCATGTTGGATAGTTTGAAATCTAGAATACATGTCAACAATAGTTTCATTTTGCTTCATTTTGAATGACGATAATTGGTTTTGCAAAATTGAAATCTTAGTTTGTTTGACCTTTGTTGTACCTTCGTGTGTAATTTGTAAGGTACGCCAAATGTCAAATGCAGTTGTGCATAATATGACACGTGAAAATTCATTTTTATCTAGAGAGCAAAATAAAACATTCATAGCTTTAGCATTGTTTTATGCTAAGGTCTTTTATGCATCTGTCCATGTGTTCATAGCAGCAGTAGGTGCTTCATATTTATCTTGTATGGATGACCAAATTTCTGGACCATTAGCTTCCATAAATATTCTCATACGTGTTGACCGATATGCACAGTTAGATCCATTAAAAAGTGGGGGTCGTGCTGTGGATTGTCCTTGTTGAAAAATACATGCCATATTAAAGTGATTCAAAAACGTTTTACTGTTGTTTGATCAAACCTTGTTCCGATGCCAATTGTAACTCTATATGATGGATCGTGTAGTGTATATATATACAAGTATAAGTGACTAACTATATGATGTATCTAATATAAACTTAATAGATGATAATAGCAAAGTAAATGGAAATAAGAACACCGGGATTTTATACTGGTTCGGACCTCCCGTCCTACGTCCAGTCCCGAAGCTCCTCTTCGGAATTCTTCTCCCGAAAGAATAAGCTTGGTTACAAAAGCATGTTCTTGTCAAATGTATGTTATATAACACTAATATTGACTATTAGGTACAAATGCTTCCAATATATATCTATAGGATATTGATTGAAGAATTATGAATATATGGAAGAGTGAAACACAAATATATGATTGCTAGAGATCAAGAATATATCAAAATAAAGAGTAAAGAGCATAAGTAAGTAAGGTGTGATTTCTCTTGGATTCTTGATGCGACTTATAGCGGTAGAGAGATTCCTTGAGTAGTTGCATCCATTAACAAGTGTTCTATGGTCGCTTCTGATGGTGATGAAGAGTTGCAGTGAAGAGGAGTGAAAGTGTCTTTTCAATTGTGACAATTGTACTTTGAATGTCAACACCCGAGTTCAAAATCAGACATCTGAAATATGTCTCAGATGTCTGGCTCTTAGATATTTTTTGTATATGGTAGCTTTTCAGACGTCTGAGTACATTAACCAAACGTCTGATTCTGTATGATTTACGAACCAGAGGATTCAATCAGACGTCTGGCTAGTGCACCCAGACGTCTGAACTTGTGCATGTTGCTTTTCTTGTGTCTATGTCATTGCTCTTCTGATTCTATCGACTTGTAGCCTCTTAGTACTTTCTTTGAGTCTTGTTCTTGTCTCTTTGGTGATGTTACTCTAACAATTACCTATGAATAGAAATATATATATGCATATTCAATTTCCATTGTATAGTTGTCGTCATCGAAACCATAGAATTGATTTCCTAACACATACCCGTTTCTTTAACAGAATAAAGAATAATAATTAGACACTTGAAAAGTACACTCTTTGTTTATTATGCTCTAGCTTTTCAAAGAGGCCTATCCATTTTAGTGGACGTCAATTATGATATTATAGTTGTTGAGCTTACATCAGTTTTTCTATGTGGTATATGTGCTTAAAGCTAGCATTATGTAGCATGAAGACTAATTTCATGTATTGTTTAATTGTGAGACTCAATTAGGACATACTTTCAAGTGGATGCAGTCAAGTCCGGAAGGATCCATGTTAATGGGGAAATGGTTGATGTATCATTCATTGTTCGATCTTCCCAAAAAGTAAGTCATTCTTTACACATGTTTCTCTTTACACAGTTTACCTCTTGCTCATTTCTTCTTGGATTAGGAAGAAAACGCATACTTTACTAATGTTTTATACCCAAAATTATTTACTACACACATAAACAATTTCGTTCACCTTTCAAAAGCATTTTAATTGCACCATATGAATGTATTATATATAGCATAGTTGTTCATATACATGTATACACAATTTTTTTAGCAACTGGGGCACATGGATCTACTTTTTGTGCAAAAATAAATAATTTTGTAGCACCTTTGTATGTCAAAACCGAAATCTTGATCAAATTGTCAAAGATCATTACTATTGTATTAGTGATCACTTGCTATAAATATCCTTTTCGTTACTTTATACACATACATTGTATTTAATTTCAGCAGGGAGAAGAAACTTAGAAAAGCAATTTTTTTTAGTAAGTTGGGAACATGGATCTACTTTTATGCAAAAATAAATAATTTTGTAGCACCTTGGATGTCAAAATCAAAATCTTGATCAAATTGTCAAAGGTCTTTACTATTGTATTGGTGATTACTTGCTATAAATCTCCTTCTCGTTGCTTTATAGACACACATATATTGTATTTAATTTCAGCAGGGAGATGAAATTTAGAAAAGCAATATTAGTAGTAGATGAAAAGCACAACGAATAGGAAAATTGTTAACAAAGTTAGCATACCATCAAACATCAATGAAAAAAACTAATATTACTTTCCATCAACACATAATTTATGAATAAACATTACCTTCATCCCTCCACATTTCAATTATCAGAATGAATCCGATGTCTTTCCAACTTCTTGTACTCCAAGCCCTCTCATTTTCCCAATTCGCCGCGGCCATCTTCTAGCTCCTCAATCGATTAGTAAATCCTAACTGGAATCTCAAACATGATGTCGTCGAAATTCCTGTAAATTATTGAGTCGAACGTCAGTTAAAGCAGAACAAATTGATTTAGGTTAAAGCAGAACAAATTGATTTAGATTGAAGAGAAAACTAATACTACTTTTCATCAATAAATGAAACTTTACTTATAAATGATATAGTGAAACAGCCCTTTCTATACTTAGATCACCGTCCAACATATAGAGTATACAGTGGTCGATGTAATGTAATAAAGAACAACTCTTCTTCTAAAAAATAATTCATGATGTGAAACTAGTCAATAAATAAAAGTTAAGTTTATGAACATTTTAGAAATTAGAATATTTCTAAAATCATGTCCATTGTTTATTCAAAGTGGAAAATAGATACTGGGTAGAGCAATGAAAGCATCAGCTTGTTAAGCCATCTCAGCCTTTAGTGCATTCCTGAAACTTCTTTGACCTCCCCTACTGTCTCTCCGGTAATCTAAAAACAATTTTTCTTTCTTTTTTTCAAAATGAATACTTATTTTGTCTGAATCATTAACCCAAAGCCGATTGAAATATTTTTGTTTTTTCCTTGTCTGTAAGACAAATAGAACCCTTCAATTGTGATACAAGGATGCTCAAAGGAATGTCTCCAATGATTTGCCAATTACAAACCAAATAAAAAGTTCTTACCTGGCACACAGGTTGCCCAACCCTTTCAGATAAATTCTTATACTTAGCTTCGTATAACAAACTCCATCGAAACAACGCGAGCTTCCCTTGCTGTGTGTCGCACATTCATCTACTTGTGTTGTCATGCACTAAACATGACTTGCAATGTACCCACTTCAGATCGGAGACTGGCTTGCTTTTCTACAACTCCGACCCTCTGACTGAGCACAGCAGCAAACACAGTCGTTGGTCTTTGGAAGCAATATTTGCAAGTGGCAACTACCTGCCTCTTCTTATGTGTATGCCACTGTTAATGAGTCTTTATGGCTGTGCTTTAGTAATATTCTATATACTATATATACTAAATAATTTGCATCATTAAATACTAAATAATTTACATTATTAGGTACTAATAATTACATATATACTAATGTTTGAATAATAATACAGTGAATGATTTGGATGTATAATTAAGGGGAAACCAAACTGGATAATCCAAGAGCATTGCTAATAGAAAACAATGGACCTCGCGTATGTTATTATCCTAAGATACATTGATAACATATTAGGAAACAGAGCATGTGGAGAGAGGGTCAATATCTTGAAAGTATGATGCATATTCATCTATTGAAAGTACTTTTCTGATAAGAAAGTAAAATGTATAGAATAAGAACATTAAAAACACTTCTTTCCTTTGATATCCATATAGGTGGTATAGTTTAACGTTCACCTAAAATCATACTCAGACAGGTTCTCCTTTTCCACTGGCAACAACAAAAAAGGGTATTGTTTGCTCATAACAAGAACAAATGATAAAAGCAATAAAAATGCCCAAATGACATGCTGAACAACATGCTAGAACCAACACAACCAACCGAGCATAAATGTATACATGCATTATTATAAGCAATACGTATCCAACAAAAAACTAAACACAATGATAAAAGTAATAAAAATGGGTATGTTCATAACAAGAACTTATTAAGTGATCATGTGTGCAATCAAATAAGTATTCAACTAATCATTGTAAGAAGAAATCGATTATGATTTTTTTGGTTTTTATTATACATGTAAACACAGTATTTCGCTTTTTATGTATAAGTGAAATTACCCAAAAGTTTAACAAATTAATTAATCGCTTAACCGTGAATAGAAAAGTTTTTGATAAACAGGAGCAAAAACTGACACTGTTGGAAGAAGTATGACTGGCTAGTTTCCAAGAAATACGTAGGCTCAGACGAATGAAATGTGATGAGCCATCGATCATAGGAAATAAAAAAAGTTTGTAATTAACACAATTCCCAGTAGAACCCGTACTTCCAATAAAACTTAAAGTCGCTAATAATAAATGCAGTAAACCATCTGCTCATTTTGATCCATAACTTCTCTATGATTCTAAATGTGTATATATAAATAACCACCCATCATCACATAAAAATCCATCATCCACCAGACAATATGACTAGTAAGACAATGAGCATGAAATCGGTGATAGATACAAAAACAATAAGAGCATTGTTTGTTAAAGCATCCAAGACCTAGTTGATTTCATATTTAATTTGCTTGCAGCGCTTCTAGCACTGCTAGAAAGGCTTCGTTTAGCGACGGCTGACGACGGCTAAAAAATACGACCGTCGCTAAACGCAATATACAGATCTCCTTTCCGCGAACAGAATTCATTATATTTCCCACCAAAATCAAACCCTCCTTCCCCCAATCCATCGTCCCCCGTCACCGCAGCCGACTCCCCGCATTCCGCCGTCTCCAAATCACCCAAATTCACATAGGTATGCTTGTAATCTCTATTTTTAATGTAAATTTAATGTTTTTTAGGTTTAGTTTAAACCCTAATTAAATTAAGATTTGTTGTTAAATTAGGATTTGTTGTTGAATTAGGTATTAGTAGTGTTGTTAAATTAGGTATTAGTAGTGTTGTATGTTGATTTGGTAGATTAATTAGATTATTATCATGAAGTTAAATTAGGTATTAGATTAATTAGTTTGTCATGAAGTTGAATAAATGGTTGATGTAGATAATTAATGTTGACGATTAACATGGTTAGTTGTGTTAGGTGAAAAATTAGTGTATATTAACTTGGTTATTGATAAATTTATATGAAAGTATTTCATAGTTTATGAAATTGATAAATTACAAATTTAATTTGTTAAGTGAATTTAAATTGACAAATTTTTATTTAATAATTAGATTTTATTGTTTTCTAATTATCTATTTGATAATTAGATTTTGTTGTTTTCTAATTATCTTCCTTGATAATTCTTCTATTTATCTTGTTGATTGAGCGACGGCTAACGACGACCATTTTAATAATTTTAGCGACGACCAAAATACAAAAGGCTGTATGTATTGTACAAAAATAAAGTTTATACAAAAAATTAAAAAATGAATATGGGAACATTAAAAAGTTCTGCAAATATGTACTTTTTTGAAAAAAATTTAGAAAATAACTTTAAAATCAACTGATATTGTACTAAAATCGATTTTGTAAAGAAATTAAGAAATGAATATAACAACAAATATTTCACTAAAATCTATGTCGTAAAAAAATGAAGAAATGAATATTGAACTAAAATTGTCGATTGAATGTTGAACTAAAATTTAAATATACAAATTTGAAAAGAACAACAATATTTGATAAAATTTAAATAGTTGAAACATTGTCAAAATTTGAAAAGAACAACAATATTTGATAAAATTTAAAGAAATTTTCATATCCCTTAGATTGGCTTTGGCCCCGTCTAGCAAGTGTTGTATATGATCGTTATATGGATGTTCGTTTTGTAATGGAACAGACATTTATATTTATCTGATACAATATTTATCGAATTTGTCCCTGTATTGGACAAGTTACAAACATAATAAAGTAACTACATATTATAAATCATTTCATTTTAAACGGTTACAAAATTTCGACAGCACTTCCTTTACGTTTCCTGTGTACACGCATTTGTATACGATACAGGGAACAGAAGGGAAGTGCTGCCGAAATTTTGTTGAACCATTTAATCTGAAATGATTTATAAAATGTAATTACATTATTGTGTTTGTAATGGGAAGTAGGATGACTGACCAACGAAGCGAAAACCAAAATACCAAAAAGTAAAAAAATAAAGTGAAGTTTTATTTTGAATTTTCTGCAACGATGAACTGTTTACAATGGAGAATGGTTGAAAATTAATGATTTAAATTGTCCTACATACATTTTCAAATCAGAAAAAATGTTCAATTATTTTCTCGACCGTACTTGGATGTATGAAGTCAGAACTGGAAAGAAGGGATCAATAAAGCAACATTTCTACAATGGTGTACACGAATTTATCAGATTTGCTAAATCTAATAACTGAAACAACACAGAAATCCGTTGCTCGTGTAGTAAGTGCCAACATTTGAAGCATTGAAAACCAGATATAGTTGAAGTACATTTCTATCAATATGGTTTCGTGCGTGATTATTATTTCTGGGATCGTCATGGAGAACTTGTTGAACCTACACCTAATACTAAAGCGTTAGAGGACGGTAATATGATGACGAATCCGATAGAAAATATGGTGGATGATGCAGCACGATCAATGTTTCCTACAACTGAAGCTGTCGATGAAGATGAAAATGTCGAAGAAGAACCGACTGCAGGAGCTAAAAAAATATACGATTTGTTGGATTCTGCTAAGAGGCCGTTGTGAGACGGATGTAAAAGCGGAACCAAACTTTCAGTAACCGCCGAATATATAACTATGAAATCAAAATTCCACCTTATGGAAGATGCATTTACAGCAGTTGTACAGGCTGCAAAACGATACATGCCACCCAATAATCTAATGTGCGATAGTCATTATAAAGTAAAAAAATTGGTGCCGCTTTCGGTCTACCGCACGAGAAGAAAGATGCATGTGTGAAAGGTTGCATGTTGTATTGGAAAGACGACGTTGACCTTAGAAAATGCAAAATATGTAACGAAGAAAGATACAAACCAAGAAAGAAGAAAGGGAAAGAAGTCTCGTACAAGAGAATGCATTATTTATCCATCACTCCTAGACTTCAAAGATTATATGCATCTTCTGCTACGATCTGTCATATGCGATGGCATTGTGCGAGAACAGCGGAAGAAGGAACTTTGATACATCCATCCGATGGAGAAGCATGTAAACATTTCGATAAGACTTATCTCGCATTTGCTGCGGAAAGCCGTAATGTCAGACTTGGTTTATGTACGGATGGATTTTCACCATTTTCGCAGTTTGATAGTAAATATTCATCCTAGCCAATTATCGTTACTCCGTATAATTTACCTCCATGGATGTGTATGAAGACACCATATATGTTTCTCACCATTGTCGTTCCCGGCCCTCATGATCCAACCCAAGGAATTGATGTTTATTTACAACCATTGATCGAAGAGTTGAAGAAAATGTGGAATGAAGGAGTCGAAACTTACGATGTGTCAATGAAATTTTTTCGGTTATTCGCTATTTTGTTATGGACTATTAATGATTTTCCTGCATACGGGATGCTTTCTGGTTGGAGTACGGCCGGTCGTCTAGCATGCCCTTATTGTATGGAAGAAACACGGTCATTTTCGTTACGATATGGAAAGAAAGTTTTGTGGTTTGATTGTCATCGGTGTTTTCTTCATCCCAATCATACTTTTAAAAGAGATAAGAAAATTTTCACAGCTAACAGAGAAGAAAATTTGAAACCACCCAAGGTTTGGTCAGGCGAGGAAATATACGAAATTGTAAGGGACTATCCAAGGATACATGAAACTGGAGTACAGATTGAAATCCCAGGAATGACAGACATTCATAATTGGTGTAAACAAAGTATATTTTGGAAGTTACCATATTGGAAAGATCTCTTACTCCGACATAATATTGACGTGACGCACAACGAAAAGAACGTGTTTGATAATCTTTTTAATACAATTTTGAATGTAAAGGGCAAAACCAAGGACGATTTGAATTCAAGGCTTGATATAGCAAACTTTCGTAAGCGCCCGGAACTTCATATGAAGCCTAATGACAATAAAAAAACCGAAAGCATGCATGAGCTAGAAAATAAGCAAGTAAAACTCGTGCTAAAGTGGGTGGTGGAATTAAGACTTCCCGATGGGATTTCTTCCAATCTTCGTAGATGTGTTGACTTCAAAAATAGTAAACTGAATGGGATGAAAAGTCACGATTGTCATATCATGATGGAATATTTACTACCCGTGGCCTTCAAAGAACTGTTGCCCGTAAAAGTATAGAACGTTATAACAGATTTATGATTGTTTTATAAACAGCTTTGTTCGACAACATTAAAGGTGGATCGTATACGTAAACTTGAAGTAGAAATACCCATATTGCTATGCAAATTGGAGAAAATACTTCCGCCTTGTTTCTTTAACGTAATGGAGCATTTACCTATTCATCTTCCATCCGAAGCACTTCTTCGAGGTCCTGTGCAATATGGATGTATCCGTTTGAGAGGTAAATTAACATGTGCAATGTTCATGTCAATTTCAAATTCAAATTTATGTATCTAAATATGTAATAAATATCTTAATAAGTACTTGAATCATCTGAAGAAGAAGATTCGACAAAAAGCCCGAGTTGAGGGTTCGATATGCAAATCGTATCTTGAAGAAGAAGCCTCATTTTTTCCCTCTCACTACTTCAAAGACGATGTGAACTTATCGCTTGTAACTGTTCGTCGAAATGAGGAAGTCGTTGAACAAAATTCTTCTCAAGCAATGTTATATGTTTTTAGACAACATGGCAGACCTGGTGGAAAATGTGTGGAAATATGGTTGGACGATAGAGACCACCATGTAGCACACACGTATATTCTTTTAAATTGTGTCGAAGTCACACCATTTGTCAGGTAATAATTAATTCACTTGTAATTTACTTGTACGTACATAATAATTATAACACATATTACATATATGCAGTATCTACGAATCACAGTATCCATTTGGCGATCTCAGTAAAGAATTTGCCCAATGGTTTTTGAACTATGTATATGAGCCAAGAAACTGTGTCGTTGATGAAGGCTTAAGACATCTTGCGATTGAACCAAAAAGAAATGTGAAGGCTTATCCAATATTCTTCGTCAATGGGTTTAAGTTCAACACGAAAGATTACGGGGCTGAAAAATTAACATATAACAGCGGGGTATTTGTCAAAGGCAGTGATGATCCAGATGAGCATTTAAAAGATTTTTACGGTGTCTTAAGCCGGATTCTAGAGTTGACATATTATGTTGAACCTTTAGAAAATGTTGAAAAATTAACATATAACAGCGGGGTATTTGTCAAAGGCAGTGATGATCCAGATGAGCATTTAAAAGATTTTTACGGTGTCTTAAGCCGGATTCTAGAGTTGACATATTATGTTGAACCTTTAGAAAATGTTTTTTTATTTAAGTGCAATTGGTTCAGTAACGTTCCTGGTTCCGGAATCAACGTGCATAAAGAGTATAAACTTATTGAAATAAGGCATACATCACACTACTATAAGCACGATCCTTTTGTATTAGCCAAGCAAGCGTTACAAGTTTATTTTGCTTCGTATCCATCTTTGAAAAGAGATAAAGCGGGCTGGTCTGCTATTTTCAAAACGAAACCAAGGTTTACGTTTGATGGAAATAATATTCCAGATGAAGCAGCATATCAAGCCGATCTTGAACCTAATACAGAAATAATAATAACTGATGATATTGATGTAGGACCTTTGAATGATGAATCGAACGTCTTATTTGATGCATTTGAAAGTACCGAAGAAAATGAGATAGAATACAAGACTGAGTCTGAATCAGAAAACGATGAAGACTGATCGTTATTGATATAATTGTTATGTGATAGTGATTGAAACATGCTATGTAATAGTAAATTTTTGTAATTGTTCTGTAATGATTATTTAGTTAATTTTTATCCATGTTTTGTATTAGTAAATTTTTAAAATTTTTCTATGAAGTGATTGAAACCTGCTATGTAGTAGTGAATTTCTGTTATTGTTATGTGATGATCATTTAGTTAATTTTTATCCATGTTTTGTACTAGTAAATTTTTATAATTGTTTCTGTGAAAGTGATTGAAACATGCTATGTAGTAGTGAATTTCTATAATTGTTCTGTAATGATATTGTTTTTCTATAGTAGATATGTCTGGCAGGAGACGAAGTATGACAGGCACGTCATCCCCATCTCCAGGTGTAGGTGGTAGTGGCACTGCACCGGACTTACGTTCGATGGTAGAAGTTGTTCCTAAAAGTGCCGGGTAAGCTTCAATTTTATTTAAAGTATAAGTTTTAAAATCCACTAAACATGTATATCATAACTTTTGCAGGGGCTTCGAGGTGGAGCCATCAGATTATATTTTACAGGTTTCGAGGAAGGCGTTTCAGAGCCGGATGGATGGTTGTTGGCCTCGCTGGGACGACATCCCCTTTCATGTCAAGAATGCAATACATGCCGATTTACTTGTAAGTAGTAGTTTGAATTTCAGTTGTAAATTAATATAATCTATGTAACTTAAAATAATTTTAATTTACAGGCTGCAGTTTGCGTTGACCCTGACGACATGGACGTTTTCTTAAATCACTGGAACAAACGAATGAGGAAAAATTACAGGGATACATTGTCCAAGGCTAAGAATTCTGGCAAAAAACCGAACTGGATGGCTGACGATGTATGGGCTGAGTTTCTTTGGCTTTGGAACAGTCCGGCAGCAAAAGTAAGTAATATATGTTTGCTTTGTTATTTAAATCTAATATAAATCTCGCAAGATATATACGTGATAATTTATCTTAATTTGTAGGAATTATCTACGCGGAACCGAGCTAACAGGAATAAAAATCCTGCATTGCACCGTGGTGGCTCCAAATCCCTCCAGGAGCATAAGAGAGAGCTGGTAATTAAATTTATAAACTGTGTTAACATTTTATTAAAATATTTTATAATCAGATTAGCAATAATATTTATATATTTTCAAGTCGCAAAATACAACCGCGAGCCCACTATGGTCGAGTTGTTCAAGGTGACGCATGCCGTGAAGAGGACTGATGAAGAAGGCAATGTTTCATATGAGTGGACGGATGACAAATCCCAATCCGTAATGTTAAACTAATTTATTGTTAATAACAATATTTTGTCTTATTTTATTTTCAAAAACTTGAAATTCGGTTTTTATCGTGTAAAACAATTGTTTGTAATCACAGGAGATGTACGAAGCTGAGCGGACTCGGGTAGCACAGTCCACTGGTCGGGAAGAGCTTACGCTAGAGGAGGAGAACACTATCTGGGATGCTATTATCGACCCGCCTTCTCGGACCAATCGACTGTATAGCTATGGAAATCTGGAGGTAAATTTTGACATGTACTAATATATAAATTACATGCATATCAATAGTTAAATAATTTTAATAATATTATATATACACACATATATATATATATAAATAATTATGAACTATTTTACAGGCGATGAGAATGCAGAGTGCATGCAGGAGGTCTCAACAAGAAGAGGAGATTGCTCAGTTGAAGAAAACATTGGATGAAAGAAATGATTGGAGGAAGAGTTTCTTCGAGCAACATCTGGATGAGCGGATTGCAGCTTATTTCCAACAGATTGGGAGGATGCCTGGAGAGGATGGCAGCGATGGTGAGAAGTAGGTATGCTTGTTTGCTTATGTTACAGTTTGGTATATACACATTGTGGTTGGTTCGTTGTATACATATTTTGGGATATTATGTACATATTTTGATGACTTCTAGTTGTGTTAACGGTTTGTAGTTATGGTTGGAAAACTATGTACACATTTTGGTTGGGAAACTATATACATATTCTGATGATTTGTATTGGTTCAGAAACTATGTTTGGTTTTGTTGGATTTTATACTGTTTGAATGTATATTGATGTTATATGATGGATATATGATGGCTATAGTTGATGAATATAGTGTATAGTGGCTGTGATGATGGTATTTGATAGTTATTGTTTGAAGTCTATATGCGCTGTGCAAGTGCGCATAATTTTCTTCAGTATAGCGACGGCTAGCGACGACCACTTTTCCCAGATTAGCGACAACTAGCGACGACCATGTTGCACAGCTTAGCGACGGCTAGCGTCGGCCATGTTGCACAGATTAGCGACGGCTTGCGACGACCTTTTAAACGTTGCAAAATTTCCGCGTGGCACATTTGCAGTCGTGACCTGTCGCTATTTATGTGACGGAGCCGTCGCTGAAGCCGTCGCGATTCTGTTGGGCGACGAGGTAAATAGCGACGGCTGGCGACGGCCGACGACGGCTAAAAACTGTCGCTATCTGATGCTGTTTTTGTAGTATAGGCACCTTCGCCAAACTACTAATGAAATATAAATGCCTGGGTCATTTGGTTATAAAAGAATTCAGGAGTCGAACATCAATTATTTTCAGATAGATAAGAAAATATACTTCTTAGTCCTAGTATTGCAATATCTCCTACAAAGTCAAGTTTATTGTTATCTTCAAACACGGTTGGGTTGCTCCATTATAATATTTAGGTTTGGACTGCGCTGATTGAATAGTAACTAATGGTTTTTGGTTTCTTTCATATGTACCTGTATGTATCAGCATGTATTAATTAGTTAAATTTTATGTTTTCTCTCTTTAACCCCTACTCCATTTTCATTTATTATTGTTTGTTACCTGCTATAAAATTAGCACAAACCTTCCATTATCAAGTGTGTATATATAATAAATAAACAAGACATCTCCTTTATTTTTTTAGTTCTTTAAGTACAAACTTTTTTTAAAAGATTTTTTATCGTATACAGTAAGTAAATTATTTACTGAAAGCATCTAATATAAATCTCGAAGAAGAAACATAGTTAAAAAAAATGTTGCCATACTTATTTGCATATAGCAAGAAGATGTATTTCTCTTACTTTGTCTCGAGGAAGAAAAGAAAAGTAAACATAGTAAGATATTTTACTATTTATTCTTCTTTATTGTGGTGGATCTATAATTAAATACCCAATCAATTTCTCAAGGATATAAATATCTTTCCAAATATACGAAAATGAATATTTTCTACTTATAGAGCCACAATTTATAAATCATGGCTTCTTTTGTAAAATTAATATAATATCATCCTTACCAAAATCCTTTTTATTAATATATGACAAATTCTATTTCAACCCAAGTATTTACTTAATAGCCCCCAAACTGTAAACCCAAAAATAATTTAGTAGTCCCTACCATTTTCAGAACTACCTTCCCATCACGTAAAACGTGAAAAATTAAATTTTTTCATTATTGATTTAAAAATTAGGGTTAAAATTTTTCTTCACTGATTTAGAAACTTAACAGTGAAAAGTTAAATTTTTTTTCTTCGTAAAGTCTGTAAACTCAAAAAATAAATTTATAATGAGAAATCAAATTGTTTATTAACTGATTTAGAAATCCAATTCATATTTTCTTCCGAAGTACAATTAGAAAAGTCTATAAACCCAAAAATAACTTAATAATGAAAAATTGAATTTTTTCTTCAATGATTTAAAAAATAGGGTTTTGAAGAAGCGGTGGTCTAGACTGCAAGAAACTAACGTAAGAATATAATGGAATTAAGAAGAAAGAAAGTACACAGCTATTTAAGAGTATTTTAGTCTTTAAAATATTATTTACTTTAGAGGGGGCTGCTAAGTAATTATCTGCGTTGAAATAGAATTTGCCTTAATATATATTTATTAATGTACTTGAGCAATATTTTTAAATTCAAGTGCTTCCTACAAAAAATTCAGATGTATTACGTACGATGTTTAAGAAAGGCAGTTTGCATTATATTAACGCTTCAAATTTTTTTTAACTAAAGATTGAGGTTTAAAGACAAAAATTCATCGGTCTTTAGTTAAAAAACCGATATAAGTCCAAAAAATTCTGTCTTTAATTTTGTTTACTAAAGACTGAAGTTCAGTCTTTGATCCATCTGTAAAATAAAAGATTGATTAAACAAGAAAAGTGACACAAGTCTCTATTTTGTTTGTTGTTATAACAAAAGTCCCCATAGAAATTAATATGTAAATTTGGTCCCTGTTTTTTAAAAATAAAAAACACAAGATGCGATGCATTTTTCTGACAGAAAATGCAAAGTAACTTGCACTTTTCCGACTTTGAATTTTTTTTTTTGAGAATTTAAAAATTTTGAAATTTTTTTGAAATTTTGAAAAGCGCAGGTTAACTTGCGTTTTCTATCAGGAAAGCGCAAGCTAGTTTGCGGTTTTTGATTTTGAAACATTTTTCGAGATTTTGAAATTTTTGAAAAGTGCAAGTTAAATTGTCGTTTCTATCAGGAAAGCGCAAGCTAGTTTGCGCTTTCTGATTTTGAAATATTTTTTAAAATTTTGAAAAGCGTAAGCTAACTTGCTCTTTTTGAATTAAAAAAAGGGGGAATTAATTTAAAGGACAAAAATTTCTATATTTTTTGCCTCATGGACACGACATCAGTATTTTTACCACAAGGACAAACATTCTTCTAAAAATTATTCACAAGGACAAACATTTCTAAAATTATTCATAAGGACAACAAAACCGATACCGAGCTAAAAACTGATACCTAAAAACTGCTACCAATAACTAGAAACTGGTACTTAAAAACTGTTATCAATAACTAAAAACTGATACCTACAGAAAGTTGTCCTTCGGGATAAAATATTGAAGGTCTGTCCTTGAGGCTAAAAAGCTGTGAAATTTTGTCTTCGATAATAATTTCCTGTTAGAAAAAAACAGCGACCTAATTTACATACTTATTGCTAAAAGGACTTTTCTTACAACAACATTAGAAATATGGATCTTATGTGCAAAGCCCCAAAACAACTTTTCAGTCTTTAACTTAGGGTTTAACCCGTAAAAAATGATTACTACTTAAACGGTTGAGATTCGAAACACCCCATATCGAATAATTAATTAACATTAAATAAATTAATTGTTAAATACTCTTAATTTCTCCATTACCACCTTGAAATATGGTCATGTTTATTGAGCTTCTTCTTCCCAATCCACGTAACTTATCCAACAGCTTTCCCACTCATGCAAGAACTCTATCTTCACTGAAAAATCACGTCGTTAAAAGCTTTCTCATCTAATCCTATTCGAATATACAATTTGTTCATACACAAAGCTATTCCCGATCCCTAATCCTAATCAAAGGTCATGAAGAAACAAAAAGTTGAAGAATCACGCTGCAGACAACTATTCCTAGAAAGCCCACAGAAACGTCATCAAGAAATCGAAGATTTACAGACAAACTTCGACCAAAGGGATGGACACTAAATATTTGATGGACCCTAAGCATAACAAGACTGTTGAGTCCGGATCTAAGAAGGAGTCCTAAGGGAAATGAAGAATCAGTTCAAGAGTCTGCTTTATTCCATCGATTTAGTTACACCTTTTGCGTATGTTATTTGAACCATGTTTGTTTTTGTTAACTTTGGTGACAATTGCACCTGATTTGGTGTATTTATCCAATTTATCTTCAGTTTGAGATCGATTTTTGATTCCTTATATTATATTTTATCTTTTTGCTGATTTGCTCTGTTAGAGGATTTGCTGTATTATTAATTCATCTATCAGTGAGGATTATCCAGTTTGGTGTACCAAATAAAGATAATAACAGATCCGAAGGCATAAGAGTATGTTACAACCAGATATTCAACCCGGCCCATTCAACATCATTCAAAGCTATGTACAGAGTACTGAAGGATATGCAAGCCCATATATATGCGGCCCAATCTTTTCCTTTAAATATAGAAACTGCATCATCTTATTATGTATTCAAAATACAAACTGAGATTTCTGTAAATCTTTTGAAGAATATCAATTCAATAAAAGTATTCAGTTCTTTTATCTTGGTATTAGAGCCAGAGAAAAATCTGCTTAACAGCAGTAACAAGGTTAACGCCTTGCCGTTGATTTCTCAAATCATCATCATCATTGAAATCAGGCTGCGCACTGTAACGACCCAGGATTTTTGATAACTTAAATTTGAATATTTAATTTATTTTTAATATTAATAAGTGGAATTTTTAAGTCGAATAATTTATTTTTCGAATATTGGATTTAATTGGATAATTAAATCGATTAATTAATAGTGAAATTCCGTAGATAATTGAATATTGGGTTAAATATGATTGAAAATGGTTTGGAAAATTTTGTTATATCATATTAAAGTTATAGAAATGTTTTAGAACTGGTAAAATTGAATTTGGAATTAATTTGTGAAAATTGATTATTTTAATATTTAATTATCGACTGAAAAATAGCCAATTTTTGAACAGTCTCGGAATTGAACGAAACGAGTTCCATTGGATCCGTAATAGTTAGTTATTATCGGATTTCAAATTTCGTAGCAAACGGAGTTGTCGTTTGACCGTGGCAGCTCGAAACGCATCGATATCGTTTTAATTTTAATTCGGCGAGTTAAAATAGCCATTTTTCAAACGGTCTCGGATTTTGACGAAACCAGTTTCATCGGATCCGTAATGTGATATTATTGCAAGATTTCAAATTTCAAGTCGTTTGGATTTGCTGTTTGTCCGGTACAAGCCAAAACGCCTAGAAATCGCTTAAATCGGTTTAAATTTAAATCGACTGTTTATTGCCGTATCTCACACATACTTCCGAATTAGCTTACGAAACCTGTTCCATTGTGTCCGGAATGTGGAAAAACCTTAGGATCGCCTGGCGGAACGCGTCGTTTGGAGTTCGTTTGCAAAAGTGTCAATTTGGGATTTTTATTATTTAAATAATAATTGTATGTGGTTATAAATGCAAATTTTCACCAAAACCCTAGCTCATCATGTTTATGGCCGGCCCTAATTATTCAAAGGCCAGAAATCACCCAACTTCCACCTCAAATCCACACCAATCCGTCGACATTTTCCACGAACTTTCTAAACGGAAATCGAAGAGCACGCTGTGAACTACAATCTCAACGGTCGAGATCGAAATTGGAGCAACGAGGAGTGGGCGAGGGGCCCGCGTTCTCTGGAGGCTGCGCACGCAACCCAAGGAGGAGGAGAGGGCCGAGCTCCACTCCAGGGCAGCCGAGCATGGCTCTCACGTAGGCGGAGGTGGTGGCGCTCCCTGATCGACGAATAGGCGAACGTTGTGGTCGAATAATTTAACCCTAGTTGGAGCTTCTATGGGTTCTACGCGTGTGTTTCTTCCTGGAGATGAAACGCGAACGGGAGAGATGGTGGTGGGGCCGCACGTGTGTATGGGGTGAGATAGTTTTATTTATTTTAATTTAAATTTGAATTGTAAATTTAAATCGTTCAATGTTCAAACTGCGATAACTTTTGCATGCGAGGTCGGATTCGGACGAGATTTTTTGCGTTGGCTTCGTATCGCCGAGCTCTTCGCAATGCAGCTGGTTTGGAGTCGATTGGAGGTCGTTTGAATTTTGGGTAAAATTAAACGTTCGTTTAATTTTATTCGAAACGAACGACGAAACCGGAATAAAATCAAGGTGAGAACTCCTCACTCAATCGAAAGGTTTTGTTTAAAATTTTAAATAGTTATTATTGATTGTTGATTGCTGTTGATTGTGCTAGTAGATATAGTAGGATATATACTATATATAGCGATATATATATATTGGCATATGTATATATCGGATTTGATTTCCCGCCTCGTATAGCGGATGAGACCCTATTGCGCCGCCTATTAAGCGGATATTTTATAAAATCCCATATACCGCGATATTCCACCTTGAAGTGGAATTGGTATTGTGCTAACGTCTGTGGATGCAGGGTAACAGGTTGGAGGGATCCAACTGGATTCCTCACATATTTATTTGTTTATGAATATTATGTTGATTGTTGATAATCACATTGATATATGATGTTATTCCCGTGATTGACCATCTGATGTTGTTGCATCATCGGATTCTAATCTTTAAATTAAAAATAACGGTTTTGAATTTAAAAGGGGTTTTAAATCGATTTTTTCAAAGAATATGGTTTATTAAAAATTTTGAATTGATTAAATTTTAAAGTAAATAGATGGATAAAATTTTATGTTTTAAAAATTTATATTTTTATAAAATATAACTTAAAAGAAATTTTTAACAATAATAGGTTTTTATAAAATAGTTAAATTTGGTTTTTGGGAAGATATGATTATTAATGGTTTATATAAAGGATTTTATAAATGGATGTTTCTAGATTAAATCATTGGAGTTATAGAATAAATTTATAAAATGCTGAGTTGATGTATAACATGAATTTCATTATAAATCTATAGATATATAATATGTGAAATTTATAAAACGAATGGTTGTTGGAAAATTTTAAGTTTATAAGTTATTAACTTATAGAAATGAATTTGGGGCATTAAAAAGGGGAATTTTATAGAAATTGTTAATAAATGAAGATTTCATTAGTTGAAATTATTATAAACCATAAAGAAATCTTGTAAGTGATAAGATTTTAAATTTGTGAAGTTCAAAGGAACGATTTGGTAAATAAATAATATTATAAGTATTTAACTTACAATATGGCTTTTGGGTATGAAATTGGGTTATGTAAAATTGCATCGGATTAATAAAGGAATTTATAAAATTGGGGTTTATAATAGAAATGGAATTTATAAACTATGTTTATAAATTTGAAATCCATCGAATTTGATAAATTGAAATATGGGAATTTGTTAAGTGGGCTATATTCACTATTTTGAATATTGAATAGATTATTAAATAAAATGGGTTTGTTTTTGGGAAAGGAATGTTTTAAATGGAATTTAAAACGAATTAAAGGTGTTTTAAAATGTATTGAGTATTGAAAACATAGATTTCAACATTGATTGTTGAAATAGACGTTTTCGAGAAACAGAAGGGGATAATTTGTATAGTATTGGATTTATATACCTATTTTTAATTTCAAATCCATATACTAGTGTTTTTGGGTTATCGTAACGATGTTTTACGCAACATCCGTTTTGACCCAAATAAATGTGAATAAAAGAATGTTTTCTTAAAGAGAATGGAATAAAATACTTAACGGTAACTTAAGTATATTGAGTATTTCCAAATTGTTGAAAATAAATAAATTTGTGAATTACTTATTTTAAAAATAAGCATGGGAATGGTTTTCTAATATGAAATGGAACGGTTTTTGTGAATTCACCTTTAAGGTAATTGAAAGCAAATAACTTGAAATCGATTTGGGAATCGTATGCTAGTAGATGCTTGGAATTTAAATCCACTTTGGAATTTATATATATGAAGGGAAATTTGTTTAAAAATAAATGTTGATTTATTTTTAAATATGAAAATATAATTTACGAATTTGGAACGTAAGTTAAAATAAATCGGTAAAGATTTATTTGGTGGTTTGAAATTTGTTTCAAAAGGTATATAAGGTTAAGGTGATTTGAAATTAGTTTTCAATGGTTAAGGTGATTTGAAATTGGTTTGCAAATGGTTAATGTAATTTGAAAATTGGTTTTCAAATGGTAAAGGTAAATTGAAAATTGGTTTTTCAATTGGTTAAGTGTGGAAAATTTTATCGTGAAGTGGTTTTGGTAAAACAAATAACTGGGGCAATTATTTGTAAATGGTGTATATATATATATATATCTTGTAAAGATATTTTGGGACTTAATAATTTTGGAAAAATTATTTGGAACCTGATGATGTGGCGCATCTTTATTGATAGTTAAATAACCGACTATCAATATTTACCCTTGGATGGTATTGATTGTGTTTGTTTGGAATTGAATGCACACTTATTTTAAAAATAAGCGCTCGCTATTCGGTTTAGCCGGGAGAGGACCTTTGTGTCGTATATCCCATTCCGAATATGCGATACGTCGTTTGGATTGCATTTGAAGACCGGTGTTGAAGACCGGGTATTTGTGAAAACGATAGGATGACCTATCGATTGTCTCCGCATCGTTAGCTACGATATGGAGATTTCCTTTGTGATGGGAAATTTTATCGGGATTGTGAATACCCGGATTGCAAGGGCTTCTTTGGAAGTGCCTTCGGTTCTGTTCGAACCCGGAACAGACTTGTATGGTTACATGTCTGACATTACATTTTGAGAGATATAGCAGATTTCTTTCAAATACATTTCTGTTGGTGGCGGAGAATTTATTCTCTTAGCTTAACACCCTTCTCTGAGACGTACGAGCTCAGAGGTTATGTAGTTGAAGGTTATCAGCGATATTTCCCAATCTGGTAATGTGGCATGCTGAGTGCTGCTGTGTGATGATCATTGGTTGGTCATTTGTGATATGATCATTTGTTTGATCATTTATCTTTGTGATTATTGCTTTGGTCATCTGTGGACCCGAAGCATGGCTTTGTTACACAAAGCGTAGCTTTGTGGACGAGACTTCGTCAGGACCTCACTCCCCGGAAATGGTCGAAACAGGAATATGCGGCAAGGTTATGAGGGTCGCGCCCTTTAGGGTATGTCATTTCCTTCTGGTAAAGGGTGGTATCATGGTATGGAGCCCAGATACTTACTCATGTTGATACACTATACCTATTACTGTGTGGTGTTGTTGTTGCGAGCGCTCGGATAAAGGTCCCAAAGGACCGGGGGATGACATATTCGTGTAGTAGTTACCTAGTTACAGAGGTAACCCGGCCTTGTGTTGGCAGAGATCTAACCGTAACGTTAGTTCTCGGGACGTCCCGCCAGAGGCGATCCCATGTGGCAGTAGGAAGTTCCTTAGCCTGACCATTTGTTGGAAATCCTTTCATCCAATACGTGCCTTGTACGGTTTTAGTTGTATTACCTGCCATTCACTTATGGTGGTCACCACTGTTTGGATGGTAGCTATAGTAGGCATAGTTCGGAATGTCTATGCCGGCTAGGATTTATATTCTACTTTCGAAACTGTTTTCTACACTATGCACTAGTAATAATATCAAAAATGATTTGATTTTTGCGTAGTAAGCATCTTTGACTATCATAAGGAGAAATCTCCTCCAATTCTGCGTTTGCATTGTGTGTGTGGCGGGAGGCCTTATGGTAGTTTCATTTTCCAAAAAGCATTGCGGATTTCAAAAATTAAAATTTCTTGTTGCTTGTTTAAAGATAAAACTGTTTTGAGTTCTCACACCAGTCCCATGACTGACCTGGAGTTTATTGTTCCTTTCCTAAACTCTGGGTGCCCACTATTTTCCACACGGGCAGTCTAGAGTTAGGTTATCAGGTTATTCTGGATTCGGGAGTTGCTGTGCAGATCTGGAGGCGAGCCAGATAGCGTAGTCTATTATTTATTGTATATAGTATTTCTTTTCCGCTGTTGTTGTTGTACACTCTGATTGATGTAATGTGATGTAATGTATAAAATGTATAGTTCTTTTGTTTTAATGAATATTCATTTATCTATTATATATTGTTCCGCTGCGACTGTGAGATTCTGTTATTGTTTCTCGTTCTGTTACTTGTTTTTCTGTTTTCTCTTCTCTTTCTTTTCTTTCTTCTTCTACCTCTTTCTTCTTCTAAAACCCTAACGGTTCGATTTTTCGGCAACGAAAAATCGCGATCGTTACATTTGGTATCAGAGCATATGGTTAAGCGACAACCTGCTCTGTTGGGTATTACTCATTAGAGATAGAGTCAGTAGTACTCTAGAATGAGTGTGAGTGTAATAATAGATATGAGTGTGTATTTGTTAGTGAATATAAAATTGTTTTATATTGTGATGATTGGTTTGTTGAGTGGTATATGAACCTTCGTCGGCGCAGCCTCGAAAACTGAATCGAAGGGGTTCCTAAACACTTGAATAGAACAATTCGACACAATATTGTTTTAAATTGGGTAAATGAAATAATTTTACCTCGATTATATTTTATATATAAAAAGAAAATAATTTTTCAGGAATTATTGAAGTGTGTATATAATTGATTGCTTGGTTGTTGTAAATGATATATATATATATAAAATAATTAAAAGTTGTTTGAATAAGCTAATAAAAGCAACTATTGTAAAAAAAAATAATGGTATAAACCAATGAATCATAAGATGAAATTATAATTAATAATGATTTACAATTGTAAGATAATCATGTATGTATATAAGAAGTAAAATTATATAAGTAAAAGGGTTATAAAAGTGATTTATGAATAGAAAGAAAACTTTTTGAAAGAATAATTAGCATTGATTTCACTATTGTCACTGGGAAATAATAAGGGTGATGACTGCAGCATCATCAGTATCATTTTCGAGTTTCTATGTGATGAATTTGCTACAAAAATGAATTTAAAATTGAAGTTTTGTTGTAATAAATCAATTTGAAATTAAAATTCAACCTAAAGTTGATAAATATAAGCGAAATAAGTTTTGAACTTATGATATAAGTTAGAAGTTGAATAATAAGTTTTATAACTTATTAAATGGGAAGATGTAAGTGAAACCAATTATTGAAGTGGTTAAACCATTAAGTTAAGTAAAATGAAATACGAATTTGAATGTTGATACGAATTCGACTTGAGTAAAAAATTGAATAGAATTCACTTTAGAATTGAAAACCAAATTGGATTGACAAGTGTAAACTTAAGTTTAATTGAACAAATGACGTTAGTGGAGTATAACTTAAGTGAAGTTGAATAAAAAAAAAAATTTGACCTTTGTATCAAAGTTAAATAATCAAGTGAATTAAATGATGTAAATAAAGTTGAAATGGAATATAACTTAAGGAATATTGAAAGAATTGATGTTAATATCAAAGTAAGTGAATAAAGTGAGTAAATGAAATTGTTAAAGATGTGAACTTAAGTTATATAAATGAAATTCAATTTTATTTGTAAAAAGAACTAGCAATTGAATTAAAGCATGGATTGAATGTTAATCAATAGAATATGAATAAGTTGATATGAAATGATGCATGCAAGTGTAAATTTATTTGAAAATAGTTGAATAATAGAATGAAAATCAATTGAATGCTAAACCAATTGGAATTAAAACAGTTGAACCAAATTGAATGTAAGTAAAATGAATAAAATTTGGTTGTATTGGATGTACATTGGTCGTTATTGCTTGTTGGTTGATTTTATGTAAATTCATTAAATGTTAATGAAATTGAATTAGTAAAATTTGAAAGCTATGTAATTGAATTCAAATGAAAATTGAAATGCAAAGTTGAATGAAAATGAATATGCAACTTCAATAATAAACCAAAAGGGTATAAGAAGCATGCATTGGAAATTTTGAACTTGAATTGGCAAAATAGTTTGAAGGTTGGAATTGGATACTACTACCAGCAGGATATACAGGTATATAATGGAATTGGGATTTTGATTTTGAAGTAAAAATTTGAATTGCTCGACAAAAAAGGTACGTATTTCAGTTTTTATATGAGATTTGATGATTTCCTTCTCCAGCCACTTGGCTTTCTCTTTTCTTTTTGATTCTGAGGGGCCGTAGAGCCGTTTTGTAGTCGTACCGATCTAGCCGCGCAAAGGAGACTCTGGCGAAATTTTTTGAAAATTTAGGGAGTTAGAAAAATTTTTGAGAAAATTTTGAAAGTTGAAAATTTGAATTGAAATTTAAATTTGAATTGTTGAGTAAACAATGTTGTTTGAAACCTATAATTGAAGTTGGAAAGCTAATTGAAATAATAGTGAATCTTTAATAAAAATATTTAGGTTAGAAAGTTAATAAAACTATTAGTTTTGGAAAAAATAATAAACGGTTTAGGATCATTCTCCTTAACTTGTAATTTCGAGGACGAAATTCTTTTAAGGGGGGAAGATTGTAACGACCCAGGATTTTTGATAACTTAAATTTGAATATTTAATTTATTTTTAATATTAATAAGTGGAATTTTTAAGTCGAATAATTTATTTTTCGAATATTGGATTTAATGGGATAATTAAATCGATTAATTAATAGTGAAATTCCGTAGATAATTGAATATTGGGTTAAATATGATTGAAAATGGTTTGGAAAATTTTGTTATATCATATTAAAGTTATAGAAATGTTTTAGAACTGGTAAAATTGAATTTGGAATTAATTTGTGAAAATTGATTATTTTAATATTTAATTATCGACTGAAAAATAGCCAATTTTTGAACAGTCTCGGAATTGAACGAAACGAGTTCCATTGGATCCGTAATAGTTAGTTATTATCGGATTTCAAATTTCGTAGCAAACGGAGTTGTCGTTTGACCGTGGCAGCTCGAAACGCATCGATATCGTTTTAATTTTAATTCGGCGAGTTAAAATAGCCATTTTTCAAACGGTCTCGGATTTTGACGAAACCAGTTTCATCGGATCCGTAATGTGATATTATTGCAAGATTTCAAATTTCAAGTCGTTTGGATTTGCTGTTTGTCCGGTACAAGCCAAAACGCCTAGAAATCGCTTAAATCGGTTTAAATTTAAATCGACTGTTTATTGCCGTATCTCACACATACTTCCGAATTAGCTTACGAAACCTGTTCCATTGTGTCCGGAATGTGGAAAAACCTTAGGATCGCCTGGCGGAACGCGTCGTTTGGAGTTCGTTTGCAAAAGTGTCAATTTGGGATTTTTATTATTTAAATAATAATTGTATGTGGTTATAAATGCAAATTTTCACCAAAACCCTAGCTCATCATGTTTATGGCCGGCCCTAATTATTCAAAGGCCAGAAATCACCCAACTTCCACCTCAAATCCACACCAATCCGTCGACATTTTCCACGAACTTTCTAAACGGAAATCGAAGAGCACGCTGTGAACTACAATCTCAACGGTCGAGATCGAAATTGGAGCAACGAGGAGTGGGCGAGGGGCCCGCGTTCTCTGGAGGCTGCGCACGCAACCCAAGGAGGAGGAGAGGGCCGAGCTCCACTCCAGGGCAGCCGAGCATGGCTCTCACGTAGGCGGAGGTGGTGGCGCTCCCTGATCGACGAATAGGCGAACGTTGTGGTCGAATAATTTAACCCTAGTTGGAGCTTCTATGGGTTCTACGCGTGTGTTTCTTCCTGGAGATGAAACGCGAACGGGAGAGATGGTGGTGGGGCCGCACGTGTGTATGGGGTGAGATAGTTTTATTTATTTTAATTTAAATTTGAATTGTAAATTTAAATCGTTCAATGTTCAAACTGCGATAACTTTTGCATGCGAGGTCGGATTCGGACGAGATTTTTTGCGTTGGCTTCGTATCGCCGAGCTCTTCGCAATGCAGCTGGTTTGGAGTCGATTGGAGGTCGTTTGAATTTTGGGTAAAATTAAACGTTCGTTTAATTTTATTCGAAACGAACGACGAAACCGGAATAAAATCAAGGTGAGAACTCCTCACTCAATCGAAAGGTTTTGTTTAAAATTTTAAATAGTTATTATTGATTGTTGATTGCTGTTGATTGTGCTAGTAGATATAGTAGGATATATACTATATATAGCGATATATATATATTGGCATATGTATATATCGGATTTGATTTCCCGCCTCGTATAGCGGATGAGACCCTATTGCGCCGCCTATTAAGCGGATATTTTATAAAATCCCATATACCGCGATATTCCACCTTGAAGTGGAATTGGTATTGTGCTAACGTCTGTGGATGCAGGGTAACAGGTTGGAGGGATCCAACTGGATTCCTCACATATTTATTTGTTTATGAATATTATGTTGATTGTTGATAATCACATTGATATATGATGTTATTCCCGTGATTGACCATCTGATGTTGTTGCATCATCGGATTCTAATCTTTAAATTAAAAATAACGGTTTTGAATTTAAAAGGGGTTTTAAATCGATTTTTTCAAAGAATATGGTTTATTAAAAATTTTGAATTGATTAAATTTTAAAGTAAATAGATGGATAAAATTTTATGTTTTAAAAATTTATATTTTTATAAAATATAACTTAAAAGAAATTTTTAACAATAATAGGTTTTTATAAAATAGTTAAATTTGGTTTTTGGGAAGATATGATTATTAATGGTTTATATAAAGGATTTTATAAATGGATGTTTCTAGATTAAATCATTGGAGTTATAGAATAAATTTATAAAATGCTGAGTTGATGTATAACATGAATTTCATTATAAATCTATAGATATATAATATGTGAAATTTATAAAACGAATGGTTGTTGGAAAATTTTAAGTTTATAAGTTATTAACTTATAGAAATGAATTTGGGGCATTAAAAAGGGGAATTTTATAGAAATTGTTAATAAATGAAGATTTCATTAGTTGAAATTATTATAAACCATAAAGAAATCTTGTAAGTGATAAGATTTTAAATTTGTGAAGTTCAAAGGAACGATTTGGTAAATAAATAATATTATAAGTATTTAACTTACAATATGGCTTTTGGGTATGAAATTGGGTTATGTAAAATTGCATCGGATTAATAAAGGAATTTATAAAATTGGGGTTTATAATAGAAATGGAATTTATAAACTATGTTTATAAATTTGAAATCCATCGAATTTGATAAATTGAAATATGGGAATTTGTTAAGTGGGCTATATTCACTATTTTGAATATTGAATAGATTATTAAATAAAATGGGTTTGTTTTTGGGAAAGGAATGTTTTAAATGGAATTTAAAACGAATTAAAGGTGTTTTAAAATGTATTGAGTATTGAAAACATAGATTTCAACATTGATTGTTGAAATAGACGTTTTCGAGAAACAGAAGGGGATAATTTGTATAGTATTGGATTTATATACCTATTTTTAATTTCAAATCCATATACTAGTGTTTTTGGGTTATCGTAACGATGTTTTACGCAACATCCGTTTTGACCCAAATAAATGTGAATAAAAGAATGTTTTCTTAAAGAGAATGGAATAAAATACTTAACGGTAACTTAAGTATATTGAGTATTTCCAAATTGTTGAAAATAAATAAATTTGTGAATTACTTATTTTAAAAATAAGCATGGGAATGGTTTTCTAATATGAAATGGAACGGTTTTTGTGAATTCACCTTTAAGGTAATTGAAAGCAAATAACTTGAAATCGATTTGGGAATCGTATGCTAGTAGATGCTTGGAATTTAAATCCACTTTGGAATTTATATATATGAAGGGAAATTTGTTTAAAAATAAATGTTGATTTATTTTTAAATATGAAAATATAATTTACGAATTTGGAACGTAAGTTAAAATAAATCGGTAAAGATTTATTTGGTGGTTTGAAATTTGTTTCAAAAGGTATATAAGGTTAAGGTGATTTGAAATTAGTTTTCAATGGTTAAGGTGATTTGAAATTGGTTTGCAAATGGTTAATGTAATTTGAAAATTGGTTTTCAAATGGTAAAGGTAAATTGAAAATTGGTTTTTCAATTGGTTAAGTGTGGAAAATTTTATCGTGAAGTGGTTTTGGTAAAACAAATAACTGGGGCAATTATTTGTAAATGGTGTATATATATATATATATCTTGTAAAGATATTTTGGGACTTAATAATTTTGGAAAAATTATTTGGAACCTGATGATGTGGCGCATCTTTATTGATAGTTAAATAACCGACTATCAATATTTACCCTTGGATGGTATTGATTGTGTTTGTTTGGAATTGAATGCACACTTATTTTAAAAATAAGCGCTCGCTATTCGGTTTAGCCGGGAGAGGACCTTTGTGTCGTATATCCCATTCCGAATATGCGATACGTCGTTTGGATTGCATTTGAAGACCGGTGTTGAAGACCGGGTATTTGTGAAAACGATAGGATGACCTATCGATTGTCTCCGCATCGTTAGCTACGATATGGAGATTTCCTTTGTGATGGGAAATTTTATCGGGATTGTGAATACCCGGATTGCAAGGGCTTCTTTGGAAGTGCCTTCGGTTCTGTTCGAACCCGGAACAGACTTGTATGGTTACATGTCTGACATTACATTTTGAGAGATATAGCAGATTTCTTTCAAATACATTTCTGTTGGTGGCGGAGAATTTATTCTCTTAGCTTAACACCCTTCTCTGAGACGTACGAGCTCAGAGGTTATGTAGTTGAAGGTTATCAGCGATATTTCCCAATCTGGTAATGTGGCATGCTGAGTGCTGCTGTGTGATGATCATTGGTTGGTCATTTGTGATATGATCATTTGTTTGATCATTTATCTTTGTGATTATTGCTTTGGTCATCTGTGGACCCGAAGCATGGCTTTGTTACACAAAGCGTAGCTTTGTGGACGAGACTTCGTCAGGACCTCACTCCCCGGAAATGGTCGAAACAGGAATATGCGGCAAGGTTATGAGGGTCGCGCCCTTTAGGGTATGTCATTTCCTTCTGGTAAAGGGTGGTATCATGGTATGGAGCCCAGATACTTACTCATGTTGATACACTATACCTATTACTGTGTGGTGTTGTTGTTGCGAGCGCTCGGATAAAGGTCCCAAAGGACCGGGGGATGACATATTCGTGTAGTAGTTACCTAGTTACAGAGGTAACCCGGCCTTGTGTTGGCAGAGATCTAACCGTAACGTTAGTTCTCGGGACGTCCCGCCAGAGGCGATCCCATGTGGCAGTAGGAAGTTCCTTAGCCTGACCATTTGTTGGAAATCCTTTCATCCAATACGTGCCTTGTACGGTTTTAGTTGTATTACCTGCCATTCACTTATGGTGGTCACCACTGTTTGGATGGTAGCTATAGTAGGCATAGTTCGGAATGTCTATGCCGGCTAGGATTTATATTCTACTTTCGAAACTGTTTTCTACACTATGCACTAGTAATAATATCAAAAATGATTTGATTTTTGCGTAGTAAGCATCTTTGACTATCATAAGGAGAAATCTCCTCCAATTCTGCGTTTGCATTGTGTGTGTGGCGGGAGGCCTTATGGTAGTTTCATTTTCCAAAAAGCATTGCGGATTTCAAAAATTAAAATTTCTTGTTGCTTGTTTAAAGATAAAACTGTTTTGAGTTCTCACACCAGTCCCATGACTGACCTGGAGTTTATTGTTCCTTTCCTAAACTCTGGGTGCCCACTATTTTCCACACGGGCAGTCTAGAGTTAGGTTATCAGGTTATTCTGGATTCGGGAGTTGCTGTGCAGATCTGGAGGCGAGCCAGATAGCGTAGTCTATTATTTATTGTATATAGTATTTCTTTTCCGCTGTTGTTGTTGTACACTCTGATTGATGTAATGTGATGTAATGTATAAAATGTATAGTTCTTTTGTTTTAATGAATATTCATTTATCTATTATATATTGTTCCGCTGCGACTGTGAGATTCTGTTATTGTTTCTCGTTCTGTTACTTGTTTTTCTGTTTTCTCTTCTCTTTCTTTTCTTTCTTCTTCTACCTCTTTCTTCTTCTAAAACCCTAACGGTTCGATTTTTCGGCAACGAAAAATCGCGATCGTTACACGCACCCAAGATATCATCAGAGAATTAAGTTTCTCATCATCTGATAAGTAAAGATAGGTCATACCTGTGTTAATATCAAGATTCTCATCAGTTTTCTCAACTGATTTTGATCTGTGCCACGCCTTGAAGCAACTCTCAGTATTCTTCATCACTCAGTTGGTTCAGGCTGCATCAGAAGTCTGAATCTTCAATTCTTGCAACTTTCTTGATTTAAAGATTCCCTCACAGCAGTTGCAAGAATATACCAGTTCCCACATAACCCTGTTTCAATGGCTGATGACGAGTCATCACCTTCATCTACTGCAAGAAACACTGAATCAAGATCTGCAACACAAGAGTTGATTAAAGCATTAGTCAAACCACAGAGCCAAATTATTAATGTTCAACTAGATGAATCAAATTTCTTACTCTGGAAATTCCAGATTGAAACTGCTATTAAAGGCTATGGTCTTGAAGATTATGTTCATGGAACATTAATCACACCACCCAGGTTTGTAACAGATAAGGATGGAAAAGTAGTAAGCAATCCAGATTTCATATCACATCAAAGACAAGATAATCTAGTAAGTTCTTGGCTACTTTCTACAATAAGTCCCAACCTTTTACCACAATTAATTGGATGCAAATCAGCAAATGAGATATGGTCTGCTATTGAGCAAGTATTCAATACTCAATCGGCAGCAAAGGTCATGTTTTACAAAAGACAACTGCAAAGTTTAAAGAAATACACTCTACCAATGAGAGACTATTTGTCTAAAATCAAAATGTTATGTGATCAACTAGCCTCTGGAGGGCACAAAATATCTGATTATGAACAAATATTGTCAATTCTAAATGGCCTAGATGAGGAGTATGAAGCAGTTGTAGCAGTAATTTCTTCTAAAGAAACTACCCCCATAATTCAGTATGTTCATGCTACTCTTCTTTCCCATGAAAGTAGAATAGAGCAAAAGAAATCTACTGGTTCAGATTTCACAGCCAATTTTATCAGCAATAGTAGAAACAGGAATCAAGGAAAAAATAACAACATCAGAAATCAATCCAACAGCCAGAGAGGTGGTCAGACAAACAGAGCAAGAGGTAGGGGTGGCAGGCAATACAACAACAATAATAGAATTAGATGCCAGATATGTGAGAAATATGGCCATACAGCAAGCAGATGTTATTTCAGATATGATAGCAATTATGTGCCACAACAACAAAGCAATACAAAGAACTATCAACAAAATGCTAACATGATCAACACTCAACCCAACAGCCAGAGAGGCCAGTCAGAAAATGCAGATTGTGACACAGCAAAAGTAGAAGATATACATGATGACTGCCGGTACCCAGATTCAGGTGCTACAAATCATGTGACAAATGATCTGAGCAAGCTAAATCTGGGAAGCAGAGAGTACAAAGGTACACATACTATGCATATGGGGGATGGTAAATCCATTAAAATTACACATACTGGAAATGCAAGTTTTATTGGCAAGAAACAACTTTATCTCAATAATCTTTTGAGAGTCCCATTAATAAGAAAAAACTTACTAAGTGTATCCCAGTTTGCAAAAGAAAATAATGTATTTTTTGAATTTTATCCACAATACTGTCTAGTTAAAGATATTCTAACAAAGGAAATTTTATTGCAGGGTAGAGAGTTTAGAGGATTGTACAAATTTGATGTAGCCAAATCAAGAAATTCTGGTCATAAGAGAAAATGTTGTAATGTTTCTGAAATTAAATGTAATAATGACAGTAAAGTTTTTGATACGTGGCATTACAAACTAGGTCACCCAAGTGTAAACATTGTCAAGCATGTGTCGAACAAAAATGCAATTTCCTTTGAAAATATCTCTTTGCCATATGTTTGCACACACTGTCAACTGGGAAAAAGCCACAAACTTGCATTTCCAGACTCACAAACTGATTATAGTAGACCACTAGAACTGGTAGCCATAGATCTATAGGGACCAGCACCCATTAGCACTGATTATGGGTACAAGTACTATGTCTCATTTGTTGATGCTTACTCTAGATATGTATGGATTTATTTTCTAAAGTCAAAATCTGAAACTTACAAGGCAGTGCAACAATTTATAATTCAAGTTGAAAATCAACTAAGCTGCAGTGTAAAAATCATACAAATAGATGGTGGAACTAAATTTCACCCTCTAAAGGAATTTTTCTCAAAAAAAGGCATAGTCCATAGAACAACTTGTCCATATCACGTCCGAACAGAATGGTCTAGTTGAGAGAAAACATAGACAAATAGTTGAGACTGGTCTTACTTTACTTGCTCAAGCATCACTATCATTAAAATTTTGGCCTGATGCTTTTTCTACTACTGTGTATTTAATTAATAGATTGCCTACTAAAGTCATAAATTTCAAAAGTCCCACAGAAAAACTGCAGGGAATTAAACCAGATTACCTGGCTTTAAAGATTTTTGGTTGTCTATGTTTTCCCTGCCTAAGACCCTACAACAAACACAAACTAAGTTTCAGATCATCACCATGCACATTTCTGGGATATGCCACAAACAAGAAGGGATATAAATAGATGACAAAGGGAAAATCTTTATATCTAGACATGTCGTGTTCAATAAAAATGTCTTTCCCTATAATAAAACAGAAATGAAAACATCACAAAAAATTTATAATCCAAAAATATCAATACCCGAGCTACCAAAATACTCAAAGATTGATGCTCAATCTCAAGCAAGCACAAGACAGAATACTCAACTCACTGCCACAGTTGAGGGTAGCAGTGGCTCACAACACACAATGATCAGAGATGAACCAGGTCATGAGCAGTTGGGATCTGAAGTTCAAGTTCAAGATGCACAGCATGACTCTGGCATTCAATCAGGCAACCATCAATCATTAGATGATTTACAATCGTCTAATGACAATGAAGTCACAGGTGAAAGCAGCATTCAACAACCAGCAACAACTGGCCATCACATGATAACAAGGGCTAAAAGTGGAATTTTCAAGCCAAAAACTTATAATGTTGTCACAAATATCATAGAACCAGCTACTTATTTTGAAGTAGTGCAGAATGTAAAATGGAAAACTGCAATGCAGGAAGAATATGATGCACTGATTCGAAATAAGACCTGGACTTTGGTTCCTTTGCCATCCAACAAAAACATTGTTGGATGTAAATGGACATACATGATTAAAAAGAAACCTGATGGTTCAATCTTTAAATATAAGGCAAGACTCGTAGCAAAAGGTTATTCACAACAAAAAGGTTTTGATTTCAGTGAAACATTCTCACCTGTTGTGAAACCTTCTACTATTAGAGTAGTTCTTACAATTGCCTTAAGTAGAGACTGGACCATCAAGCAACTTGATGTAAATAATGCCTTTTTGAATGGTACTTTGCAGGAAGAAGTATACATGGAGCAACCACAAGGTTTCAAACAAAAAGGCAATGAAAAACTTGTGTGCAAACTAAACAAAGCAATTTATGGACTCAAGCAAGCATCCAGAGTTTGGTTTGACAAACTGAAGTCAACACTAATCAATCTTGGCTACTCATCAACTAAATCTGATAACTCTTTATTTACAAAATTCAGTAAACTTGAAATTACATATGTACTAATATACGTTGATGATTTTATTATCACAGGCAACAACAATGCAGAAATCAACATGCTTACTGAATATCTCAATAAAGAATTCTCAATCAAAGATCTGGGTTGTCTAAATTACTTTCTGGGAATTGAAGTTAAAAGAATATCTGCATCAATGATCCAACTAACTCAAGAGAAATATATATCAGAGATACTTGTTAGAAAAAAATGGATAAAGCAAATGCATTATCTACACCCATGGCAAGCAATTTACATCTATCCAGAAACAGAGGTGAAGCAATACAGAACAGTACACATTACAGAAGCATTGTTGGAGCATTGCAATATGCAACAATTACAAGGCCTGAAATTTCTTACAGTGTAAATAAAGTCAGTCAATTTATGCAAGAACCACTGGATGAGCATTGGAAAGCAGTAAAAAGAATACTAAGATACCTAAAGGGCACACTAAAGCATGGATTAATTCTGGAATCATGCAAAAACTTGAACATTAATGGTTATGCAGATGCAGATTGGGCCACAGACCCAGATGATAGAAGATCTACAACAGGATACTGTATATTTTTAGGTACAAATCCTATATCATGGTGCTCGAAAAAGCAACCTACTGTTTCTAGATCTAGTACCGAAGCTGAGTACAGAAGTGTGGCAAATGCCACAGCAGAATTAATATGGATAAATTCACTTTTGAGTGAACTCAGAGTTAACACTAACAGTAAACCTACAATTTGGTGTGACAATCTCAGCACAGTTCTACTCAGTGTAAATCCAGTTCTATACAGCAGAACTAAACATATGGAGATTGATCTTTACTTTGTTGGAGAACAAGTTACGAGCAATAAACTGAATGTGAGCCATATACCTGCATCTTACCAAATTGCCGACATCTTAACAAAGCCATTGTCCAAGAAATTTTTTCTTCCTTTCAAGCAAAAGCTCAAAGTTTGGACTGTTGACAATGGACAACAACCATAAAGCAATATGATGAGCCAAAGATCAAAACTTTACTTTCCGTTGTACAAGCAGAAAGTAAAGATCAACACTCTAAGCATCATCCTCAGAAATCCCAGAGTTCATCAAATCATCACCTCAAAAACAGCAAAGGGTATAAGTTCAAAGCTAACATCTCAATATATGAGCTCAACAATTACAAAAGCAAGAGAGAAGACTCACCAGATCTGACTAACATCTGAAGATTTCTCGAATTTCTATCGCATTCTCATCTCAAGCTAGGCTCGATCAAGGAATTCATCAATATGAGTTATCATTCGAAAGTACATCTCAAATTAATTTTCAAATAAAGATAAAAACAGAAGCTTTGACAACTTATCTGAGAATCAGCCTTCTGCGTTTTCAAAAAACCCATCTAACCAAGAGATCGGTGATGAACATAGCTGCATAAAACAGAGCTGTCGACAGATACAGAAGGAACGATGCTTTTATTTACGAAAATTTTATCAAATGACTGAGTCGGCGGCGCCATTATCTTTCATCTCGCAAACCCTAGTGGCTGAAGGGTTTGAGGGGGCGAAATAAAGATAATAATAGATCCGAAGGCATAAGAGTATGTTACAACCAGATATTCAACCCGGCCCATTCAACATCATTCTAAGCTATGTACAGAATACTGAAGGATATGCAAGCCCATATATATGCGGCCCAATCTTTTCCTTTAAATATAGAAGCTGCATCATCTTATTATGTATTCAAAATACAAACTGAGATTTCTGTAAATCTTTTGAAGAATATCAATTCAATAAAAGTATTCAGTTCTTTTATCTGTACCTCTAGTTAATTGTGCTACTTTGTATCTATTAGCAAATTGTTTACTAATCTTTATAGTGCAGCTTCCATGGTATTTGCAACACTAAAACATATATATGGGTGTTGAATTAAAGTTAAATGTTGAACCCGCTATGGCTGTAGTTTCATTTCTCAATTGCGTGACACTTTTGACATGGCCTGTCATTTTACAGTATTGTATACAACGCATGAAAGTTATTTCTATTGTTTAGAGATCTCCTTTAATGAAAAAGATCAAGAGAAAGAAACGGTTACAAAGCACACAAAAGCACACAAAGATAAGATGAACTTTCAAGTAAATAACAACATGAAAATGAATTGAAAAAAAGCTAGTTATCTCTACACTCTTCAGTATGTAAATATCAATATGAAACAAACAAATTTGATTTGTGATCTAACTAAAATTCCCAGTGATTTCCGATAAGAGTGTAATAAATAAATAAATAAATAATCGCATGTGATATACATATACATATAATTAAAGACCGATTAGATACAACGTTTCGGTCTTTAAACTTTGGTCTTTAGTAAAAAAACAGAGACTGTACTTCAGTCTTAAGATTTTAAGACTGAAATTTCTGTGACAGATTTTGTTTGCGACTAAAGAATTAGAGACTGGAAATTTGGTATCTAGTCAGTCTTTAGATTTCATTCAGAGAACGAATTGCTTAAATAGAGACTGAAATTGTCAGTCTTTACTTTCATGTTTTTTTAGTGGAAATAAGAAAAATATGCTTCTTAATCCTAGCATTACAATATCTCCTATAAAGTCAAGGTTATTGTTACCGCCAAAAACAGTTTGGTTGATCCATTATAATATTTAGGTTCAGACTGCGCTAATTGAATAGTAGCTAATGGGTTTTGGTTTCTTGCGTATGCACCAGTATATATCAGCATGTATTAATTAGTTAAATTTTATGTTTTCTCTCTTTAACCCCTACTCTGTTTTCATTTATTATTGTTTGTTACTTTTTAAAGCTACTATTATATAATTAGCACAAACCTTCTATTGTCAAGTGTGTGTATATATAATAAATAAACAAGACATCTCCTTTACTTTTTTATTTCTTTGTACAAACTTTTTTTAAAAGATTTTTTATCAGATACAGCAAGTAAATTATTTACTGAAAGCATCTAATATAAATCTAGAAGAAGAAAAATAGTTACAAAAAAATGTTGCCATACTTATTTGCATATAGCAAGAAGATATATTTCTCTTACTTTGTCTCGAGAAAGAAAAGAAAAGTAAGCATAGTAAGATATTTTACTATTTATTCTTCTTTATTGTGGTTGATCTACAATTAAATACCCAATCAATTTCTCAAGGATATAAATATCTTTCCAAATATACGAAGAATGAATATTTTCTACTTACAGGGTCACAATTTATAAAACATGGCTTTTTTTGTAAAAGTAATATAATATCATCATTACCAAAATTCCATTTATTAATATATATGACAAATTCTATTTCAACCCAAGTATTTACTTAGCAGTCCCAGAAATTAAAAATGTCTGTAAACCCAAAAATAATTTAGTAGTCCGTACCATTTTCAGAACTGCCATTTCCATCACGCAATACGTGAAAAATTAAATTTTTTCTTCACTGATTTAGAAACTAAGGTTAGAATTTTTTTCCTCACCGATTAAAAACTAAATAGTGAAAATTTGATTTTTTTTCTTAGTAAGGTCTGTAAACCCAAAATATGAATTCATAGTGAAAAATTGAATTTTTTCTTCATTGATTTAGAAACCCAATTCATATTTTCTACAGAAGTACAACTAAGAAAGTCTGTAAACCTAAAAAATAACTTAATAGTGAAAAATTAAATTTTTTCTTCACTGATTTAGAAACTAGGGTTTTGAAGAAGCAGTGGTTTAGACAATAAGAAACCGACGTAAGAAAATAATGGAATTGAGAAGAAAAAAAGTACGTAGCTATCTAAGGGTATTTTAGTCTTTAAAATTTTATTTATTTTAGTGGGGGCAACTAAGATGTTATCTGTGTTGAAATAGAATTTGCCTTAATATATATTAATTAATGTATTTGAGTAATATTTTTAAATTCAAGTACTTCCTCAAACAAAATTCAGATGTATTACGTACCACGTCTAAGAAAGACAGTTTTCATTATATTAATTAACCCAGTATGTACAATATAAAAATAGACATGAAAATTTTAAGATTCAAGTAAACCAAGTTAAAGTTTAATATCTCGTCCTTATTTCCAGACTGACATGTTAGTATGAAGTAAGACGATCTCATTCCCTTCTATTGTTTCATGCAGATTTCGACGAACATGGAACTTTTCTTTAAGCGCTTTTGATGTGTTTCTTGTTTTTCATTATACTTCAGTATCACTCTAGCTATGATGACTCATTACAAATAAGATTTATCAGAAGGCCGACGAGGACTATCCAGACCGAGGATTGTTTTAGTGCATAAAGCATATATTATGGTCAATGGTAAAAGAAGAAAGTAAGCATGAATAAGAATACAGTAGGCGTTAGAGTAAGTGGTCAAATTGTATGACTTGAGTGTGAACAAAAAGTATGAATTACTATAATTATGATAATTGATAACCTAAGCATGTCTATGATAATGCTTCAAAAGAATCAACCATGAGTGATAATCCTCCTACCTCTATAAAAGCTAACTTCTAGAAGGTAAACACAAAACAACCCACTTTACTAGCTCCAAACACAAATATGATAAATCCATAATACAGAGGTTGAAATTTTCTACTGGAAACTCAATAAATATTCAATGAATATTATAATTTAAAGTCAAAAGAATTACTTTCCAAATTTGAAACCAAAATCAAATCTTTCCAAAAGAAAATAAAAACTCTATTGAAACTTGCAACAAAAATTCTAATAAGATTTTTCAAATAAATTATAGACTTGTGATTACAGGTTAAAAGCTTTCATGGTTTCGTTAAGTGGAACTACTTGTGAACCAACAAATAATAGTTAGTGCTCATAAACCGGCTAATCATAACTAAGCTAATCAATGAGGGACAATAACGAACATCATTAATCCCTACATTAGTCAACTGCACTATCAATTTATACTTATATATTACTAACATATATCGAATACATATACGCTTTCATATATATAATACCCTTAACTTATGCTAGGACATCACATTACCCTATCTCTTAATAATTTATACCCCACCAAATTCAAGGTTGTCGCTTAAACTTCAGCTTTGATACCATGATGTAACGACCCCCTTTTTGGCCCCCAAATGTCGACATAAATACATCCATGATATTAACGTTCTGAGAATCCAAGTTCCTAAATACCGATTCTTAGGGTAAAGAAAAAGAAGAAAAGAAAACGAACAAGAAAGAGGAGAATATAAACATTAAAATCTCACAACGGAATGATAACATGTAATATCAAAAATCGTACAGTGTTACTCTAATATAAGTGACATTTCAAAGTTACTAATCTAGTACTATTATAAGCCTACATATTTATAATAGCATGTCATTACAATTGTTGATATACACAAAAAGTAATGTGGTGAAAATAAACGTTATCGTAGGAAAATCATCTAGCTCCTCTCCAAAAGCCTAAGGAACATCAATGAAAACCTTCTTTCCTCAAACTTCTTAAAGGAGCACTCGAGAAACAAAGGGAAAAATAAAACCATTGGTCAAACAAAAGTCTGGTGTGAGAAGCTCAAGATATACATGTGACATAAACAACACCTTTTGACACTTTCATAACGGTTATCTGATCAATAGAGCCAAACCATCTAATAAGTACATACTCGATATAACAGATAATGTCTATGGTAAAGAATATTAGTAAGAAATAGCTATGCTTCATATGCTTATACACCACATCAATAATAGGTATACAATCAAAATCACTATGGTGTATTCCCTAATTGTGTAGGATTTCCACGGCGATCTTCTTGGGATCAAAGCCGAATCCAACCTCCTACACAAGGATCGGAGACATCCCTCCAAGCAACATACATCTCTCCAAGCAACGTACATCTCTAGTGAATATACCATAGGAAAAACATAGCTTGCCTACTAAGAACGAGTGCGTCACTCCCTCATGCATATTCATAAATATCTCTAGAATGGAGTCACCTACACCCTATGGGTTAGCAATACCCTACTGCTTATGCCTCATATCTTTGGTTTCTTTCATTACGATAGTGAAGTGACACTCAGCATCTCAACACATGAGTCACACACGAATAGATCTTAAAACCATACATGGATTCCCATATACCAACAAATCTCAGAACAACACATAAATTTCCATATCTGAAATATATCACGAATCTTTACATGGGTTTGGGCATCTAAATTAAATATCAAATCTCCATATAGATCCTAGCAACTCGAATCTCCTTATAAATTCCAACATCTTGAAGAGATCACAAACCTCTTCCAAAGCAAAAAAAAAATGTATATGGTGTTGAAGTAGTTAAGGTTTTGAATCATCTCGTATAGGTACACTCCCCAGCTTATTGGGTGCTCCAAAACCAATCAATAAATTTTTGGTTAACTCAATTTCAGTTCTTTCAGAAACAAACAAATAATATATAAGGGTAATGATCATCTCGCATTTGGCCGGATTTCGTTATCATTGGTCCTAGAAGGCAATAAGAGTTTATACATAGGGTATAAAACTATCTGATATTCCTTATAATTATCTTAAGTATTAATGTCCTAATTAAATTCTTAATTATAGTCCTAATTAAAGTTACTTGTCTCTCCATGAATTTAACAAGTTAATTCACTTTCTTAACTTCACAAAACCATTTGCTTTAACTAAAGTGATAAAATCCAAATCTTTCCTCATTACTTTATAAATGACTTAACTTACTTTTCCAACTCATATATTTACTAAAAACCTTTTGTCTAATGACAAGTGTGTTTGTATATATATGTATGTATGCATGTATGTATGTATATTAATTTATTTATAAGCTAATACAATTAATAAAATTCTGAAAGTATTTAAAAGATATTATATTACATAATTTTTTATTACTTAAATAAATAATTAAATAATTTTCTATGAACTTTATTTCATTTATATATCCTTGAAAATATTATAATATAGTTAAAAACATTTATTTAAAATATTACCTGAAGATTATTAGTTTATAAGTGGTTTAAAACTTAAAAAAGTGATGGTTTCCTTTATATAATAAAAACCCACTTACTTAAAAAATTCTTTTAAAATACATGAAATCCCAAAACAGTTTTAAAATACTCTAGTATATGTTAGTAAAGATGACCAAAAGTGTTGAAGTAAAATAGTTAAGTTTGAAGTCATTTATAAATGTTTGAAAGTCTGAAACAGGGAAAACAACATTTCAAGAATGTTGCAAAAATTGGTCCAGAGTTACTGCAGCGTTTCTAAAAGTGCTCGGATTAGTGCCATGATAGGTTCTAACAATTCCAGTTTTATGCACTTGAAGGTTTCATCGATTTTAGATATGATAACAAACTTTTCAATACATTACAACCATGGTAAGGAATCCCTAAGGATCTCTTTACAACAATCCATAGAAACTCAACAAAGTAAGGTATTTTCAAAGTGCGTTTATATCGATTGTCGCTACAAAGCCACTTCTATTTCAAGTTCATCCACTACTAATCATTATGTGCTATGTTTCAAGGCCATGCAACGGGTCATAAAAGTCATACAAGTCCATAATCATCATTTTCATATGTCATTTGCTTTTCAAATCAAATATCACAACAAATCAAGCAATATAAATTCAATCACATATATAATAATAAAACACAAGCATATATCACGTCATATACTTATTAAATGGTGAATTAGCACCCCAAACTCCTAGCTAACCCCATGCAAAAGCCTCATAGAACACATGCGTGCTTCCTATCATCACCAAACATAAAAATCATCTAACCTTTTGCTCCAAAACCTCCTACCCTCTACCTTATAGCTCACGTACAAGCCTCCAAGATTTCTCATGGATTTTCCACTTTTTGAACCCTTTTCACTATTATTTAGCATAATTTTTTGTAGAGTTTGTTTATAATATCATGAGGAGGTTACGATCCAAATTTCAGACGAATTTGAGTTGTAGATAATTAGTTGTGATTTTTGGAAGTGAAGAGAATTTTTGGGTTGAAAAATTGGTCCAGTAGAACTACTCAATTCCCACCGGTTTTCACCTAAGCTACTCTCCAAACTAGAAAAAGTGATCAACATTAAAAGTGTTCCTTATTGGAACACCATTGTAATGACAAAAAATTTTCAATCTTGAAAATTCCAGATAGTTAGGAAAAGAAGAAAAGAGATAAAAGAAGAAGAAACAAAAAACCAAACTTAGAATCTTACATTTGCAATGGATAAAATATAATATCAATTAATATTCTTTACACAAAGAAAGCTGTATCAGTCAGCTACATTTTAATACATCAGAGTTACAACATTTTACAATCACTGGACAGTTAAAATAACTTATCCCAGATATACAATAATATAACACAGCAGAAACACTCCATACGTTCCTGCCATCCAGCTCGCCTCCTTAGCTCGAGAAAGTCCTTACCTGAAAATTTGTAATACTCGGTCTGACCCGAGCATTACATAAAAGTAACACCCGGGTCAGGCTGGAAACCAGCGTGAGTAAACGCATCTAACATGAAATTCCAATGCATAGAACTTATTTAGAACCCGGGGTAACTCGTATCAATTTACAACTTCACAAGTCGTTGTAGACATCTCTTATATCACACATCAATTTCTAAGTACCAAAACTGAGACTAAATGGTCCAATTCACTTGAATCATTCCATTCCAGCCTATTGATTTCACATATCAATTTATAAAGAATCGAAGCGGCTTCGGGTATTTACTAATACCCAACTCCGGTCTCTTCGAATCCAATGTCATCTTAACCCAAGTTATTCAAGAGAGTACAATTCAGTTTTAAATTCAAGATATCAAGTCATGATCGATAGATAATCCATATTATCACTATCCACCCAAAAATCATATCACATAGCATCACGATCACATACCGGAATAACAAATAATCCAAGGCATTCAAATATCATTCAATCATCCATACATAAGCAAGGATTAGTTAATCATACTATCTCTAATTAATTTAAAATGAATTAAATTAATTACTTGCATTACTAATTAATTTAAAATAAATTAAATTAATTACTTTCATCACATAAATCTTGCTTGCATAACCATTAATTAATTACAAATCAATTAATTAATCACCATCTAATCATTCATATTAATTAATCATCCTTGATTAACTATCTTTTAGTTACATTCATGTAATTAGCCTTTAGTTAATTTTACAAATTAATTATTCTTAACTAAATACAGTAATCAACCTTTAATTACTTCACTAATTAATTAACTACAATTAATTACATTCATCCTTAATTAATTACATTAATTACTCTGTAATCACTTATCATTGATTAATTAATCTTAATTAATCAACCCTTAATTACAACATTAATTATATTAATCAATGATTCCTTAATTACTTCTTTAATTAATTACTCTATTTAAATTAATTACATTTAGTAATTAATCTTTAATTAAACCATATTTATTAATCACTCTTGATTAATCTTATCCAGTAATTAACTACCCTTAATTACTTCATTAAACAAATTAATTATTCCTTAATTAATTAATTATCCTTAATTAATCCCTTGATTAATTACACTGAGTAATTAAACTCAAATTACTTCCATTAATAAATCATCCTTCAATTAGTTACATCCAGCAATTCCCATTAATTACTTTACTAAGTAATTACACTTCATTAATTACATTAAGTAATTATGCTTAACAAATCATTCAGTGATTATATTAATTAATTAAACTAATTAAATCAATAAATCTTTTAATTACTTTAAGTAATCATCATTAATAAATCACCTTTAGAAATAAATTATTAATTATCCACCTTACTTACTAACATTAAGCAATTATTTCTAAGCTACAGTAATTATCATTAGTTAATATATATTAAGTAATCAATCTTTGAAATTTGAATTCACAAATTCATTAACCTTTAATTAATTAATCAATTATCCATCCTAATACATTAAATAATTTGTACAATTATTTAAGTACAACTTTAGTTAAACTTAAAACAACAATTTGCATTACATTTTTAAACTTTGGAAATTTGTTTAAAACTTTGCTAATACCTCGTTTTAAAAACCTGGTTTATATTTACATCGGGTCCATCCTGGTATTCACTCGAGTCCAGACTTGAGTGCTACTTTTTAACTTAAAAAAACTGGGAAACAAAATACACACGAGGAAACTCGAAGCCCAACTCGGGTCACAGTGCCTCTTCCCCGACCCTTTACCCGAGTTTTCCACGAGAAGGCTCCTTTCCTTTCTCTCAAGACAAAACCGATATCAATGATACACCGTGCACTTGCACCGGTCCACGGTGGATCTTTGACCATCCAAGGTAACGCCAACAAGTCGCCGGAGACCATGCCCTTCGCTTTCGACCACATGATCGAACGATCGAACTCGAAAACCAATTCGAGCTCAAATGTCCAACCTGGAAACGAAACAAGTCGCCAAAAAAATCCTTGACACATCAATTCCGATCATCGGTGTGCCCGCCACCTTGACCAGATCCTCGCCGAAGACCCTCTCTCTGATCCCCCCCACGACCGGTATCCTCCGTTGCCTTATCGACGGCGCAGCGACTCAAGATCTATTCTCAACTAAAACCGAGTTCAAACTCTATTCCGACCATTCTCCGTCGCCCCGATAGTCGAAAAATTCCATGACCATTTTTGCCGACATCGTCAATCACCAGCTTGCTTCAGTAGAATCCCCGACACCCAAAACCACACCGTTCACCAGAAATTGCCTAAAGCCCATTTTTCGTTCATCATGCATTTCCTCTCGGATTACACACTTAAAATTCATGATTCCTTCTTAAAAATCCTAATTTTTGAAGACAATTTAGATTATAATCATGAATTCACCAATTATTCAAATCGAAATTATGCCATTTTAAAATTTTCACTGTAATATTTACTTTCCAGTTAAAACTGTGTTCAGTTCCTATTTAAAAATATTTTTAACACTTAATTCTTACTGTATTAAACAATTTTTGTTTACATATTAAAGCCTAAAGAAGATTAGGAAGGAAGAACTTATAAATTTTTATCAGATTTAAGCTTGATCCAAACACACAGAACATCAGTTTAATGCACACTCTCAATTCTCTATATACATATTATATGTATTCAACTTAAAACAAACATGCACACATATTTTCAAACATGCATCACAATTTTACTTCAAACATCTACCATAAGAATCCAATTTAAACTGTTTTTAAGATTAGTTTACTCACAGTACAACTTGAATAGAGAAGATATGACAACATCTTGTACAGGCATCTATATTTCATATCTAGGCATAAAAGTACTTTCGTTTTCGGGCAACACTATAAATTGTTTTGTTACTTTTATAATTTTTTAAAAGATGTAGCTTACTCACCTTGTAATTTTTGACAGAGGAACTGGAATTGATTTTTGAAAACTTTAATCTTTGAACTGGAAAATGTTTTGATTTGAGCTTGAAAACAACAAGCTTCTGGTCTGATCTTTGCTCTGGAAATTTGTTTTGAGATGAAGCTTAAATCTTGCTTGATGTTAGAGTTGAATCTAATTTAGTTTTGGATTCCCTTTGATTTTGATCTCGGGTTTGAGATTGAATAAAGGTTTTTGATTTGTTTTTAAGGTTGTTTTCAATTTACAGGTTTCTTTTAGATTTTCTTCTTTCTCTTTTTTTAAAAAAAAATTAATGACACTTGTAGTTAACATTTTAAGTTACTTACACTTGTTATAATGCATGTTAAATTTTCCTTACAAGTGTTAAGTTTTATGATAAAATTAACTACTCATGTTAAAGTGCATTACATAATTTATACTTATCTTTAATTTATACATTAATATTTAAGTATGTTAATAAAACTTTTATATTAATTTTCTTATGTTTAGTATTAATAAGTCAATGTCTTTATTAATAAATTTTAAAGTAAAAAAAAATATTAAAACAAAAGAAATTATTCCTTATTTAAATATTATTTTAAATTTAAGCAATAATATATTTTAAATAAATAAGAAATTATCTTCGTTGTTAAGAAAATATAAACTTTAAATTGCAAATACATTTAACTTAAAAGAAAAATGATATTGTTTTCCAATTGTACACTTATAAATAATTTATAAAACATAGAATTTTTAAATTCAATTTATTTCTAAGATGTTTACAATTAATTTCAAATACAAATTTTTATAGTACAATATTTATTTAATAAGGCAATCATTTCTTATTTCGCTTTGAAATATAAATTATATTATCAGAATTTATTTTGTTCAACTCCATTTATATACATATTCAAATATTCTAACTACCCAAGTTTTATTTGTTCAATTAAACAAAGAAAATCAACATTTCTATCAATTAATCCTGTCAATCATCAATTAACAGATACTCCAAAATCCGGGTTATCACATTCCTTCCCCCTTAGAATCTTTTCGTCCTCGAAAAGGAACGAAGCCAGAATTATTAAAATACTTCATATCAGTTAAATTTTCTCTTTGAACATTTTTAAAACATTGTAAGATCTATATAATATTGCTAAAATAATTTTTATAAAAATATTATTTTATAATTCGATGTTTTAAAAAGTCCGTCCTCGTCCTCATAGAAATTCGGTAATACGTTGAACAGGCGTAAGACTGAAAATCTGTAAGTAATTAGCAAACCTATTTTCAACACCCATTGAAAATACTTAAAAAATAATTAATTGAAAATATATAAAACATTTTTGAAAATAGAGGAAATATCTTTGGTGAGAATGCTCTGGAAATCATCACCCCCATTCATGGTCTCAGTTAACCTGATGGTTACGTTGCCATCCCGGCAAAATCCATAGATAACTGTAGGCCTCCGCGCCCCTCAATTACGCCATGGAACCTGCTATAGATCGCAGTTACATTCAGGGTTACGTTGCCATCACAGCAAAAGTCCATGTAACTATAGGCCTCAGCGCCCTCGAATTCCTTTGCCAAAAGAATGAAACTTCTCCACTCCCACATAGGTCGCAGTCTACTGATGTAAAATTAAACGTAGACTGTTGTCTCTCAACAGCACACACGACTTTCGCTATTTTACCATAGGTCGCAATCTACCGATATAAAATCAAACGTAGACTGTTGGCTCTCAGCAGCACACATGATTTTCGCTATGGTCTACAGTAGATCGTAGTGACATCGAGTTAAATTGTCGTCACAGCATAACCTAAATGCCTCTATAGGCATCAGCGCCCTCGACTTCCGCTGCACACTACACAAAATCCTCAGGAACTAGTTTTGTCCGGACTCCTCACAAGATCAACTTTAGAAACCCCCCTTAGGCTTCAAGGCAGTACCACCCTATGGCACTCCTGAGAAGTTCATTTCACGGGAGCGCCTTTTTCTCCATAGCCATCTTCAAAATACTTTTTACTATGCACATATAGTATCTTCCAAATCATACACCTAGTATGAATTCCATAAAAATCTCCTTTCTCAAAATCGATTATCCCAAAATCGATAATTCTCAAACTAGGCTTTCCAAATCCAATATTGATTTTACACAAAAATCAAAATCCTTTCCAAATTCAAAGGTTCCCAAAACCTTTTCCTCCAAAACCATTCTTTTAAGATCATTTTCATATATATATATATAGATATATATAACTTTAAAATCTTTGGATCACTTCAAACTTGTATAAATTCCCTTTTTGTACTTCAAATACTTTCAAAAATCCTTTCTTTCCGGCAATAGATTCACCAAGAGGAGATTTACCTTATATAACAAAGATATATAACTTTGTTTATTCCAAATCAAATATTTAAATTTGATTTCTCATTTCTTTTCTTCATAAAGTGAACCTTAAATCATAGAGATATCCGATTTCCATTTTACTTCATTGTATATTTCACAAAATATACTTTTCATTTCAAAAATCATTTCACATTTCTTATCCATAAATTCCCGATATCAATTTCATTCAAACCCGTACGGTGTACACATAACATCCATACGCTATATCAATCTGATCGCTAACTCGATCACACAATTTCACTTCCGAACTAGTATCGTACACCCGACTTCCTAGTGCGAACTCAGATTCGGTTTCTTGATCAGAAACCATCATTCTCCTTGCATAGCCACAGCTATGATAGAGAGTATCCAAAACCAATCAACAATCCATATCCAGGTTCGCCGTCGAAAATCGAATGAAAAATCCCAACCCGGATCGATATAATTATCTCGAAATTATGTGCTCGAATCTGGATCAAATCACTATGCGAATAGAATAGTATACGTACATCCTACGTGTTAATCTTTATTGATTATTGGCCAAATCAATCTCCTTTTCTATTCACGTTCACTTAAATTTTCATTCACTTACTCATAATTCTTAAATCCTCATTTGGATTATCACTTCAATTCTTATCTCAAATGGATATTTAATCATAAACAGTTTGCACTCTGACCAGCTTATATTTAGAAAATAGCTTGAAAAGTTAAAAATAGATGAGTAGTTGAAAATGATTGCTAGTTTATAAAATAGCTGTAAAATAGTTAAATAATTGTAAAATAGTTGTAAAATAGTCAAATAGTTATAGAAATTTTAAATAATTGCAAAATAGTTGTAAAATATTAATTAATTTTTTAAATAGTTGAAAAATAATAATTAGTTTATAAAACAGTTGCAAAATAGTTAAATAATCCCAAAAGTAGTTATAAAATAAGTATAAGATGGTTTTGGATTTAATAAGAAAGGTTGTATACATAATAAATAGCTTGGAAATATATATTTGTAATAAAATAATTTATTTGAAAATAGTCCATAGTCAAACTGTTCAGTTTTCAACCTCTATTTCCAATCAATTCAATTTAAATTTCCACTCCCATTTAGATTGACTCAATAACTTCAATTTCCATTGAAATTGATTTAATCCCAATCCAAGTTGAATTAACTTCAATTTCTTTCCAAATTCAAATCAAATTCCATTTGAATTTGCTTATTCAACTTTTAATCGCAATTTCAATTAATTTAAATCAATTCAATTTGAACTAATTCAATTCAAATTTCAAATTTAAACCATCTCGAATTATATAAATTCGATTTAATTTTTTAAATGTTGATTTAATCCTTTAAATCAAATCAACTTATATCTTTAAACCATTTAATTCTGAATCCAAATTTCATTTTTAACCTATTTCGAAGTTCAAATAATAATTCAAATTTTTTTAAATAACTAAATCTTTGAAATTCAATTTATCATCAAATTTCAACTTTGAAACCAAACCTTTGAAGTTTTATCTTAAACATTCAAATCTTAAGTCCAAAATGATTCTATTTTATCTTAATAATGGATATATTACCATACCCTATTTCTTCATTCATTTAAACAAATCCAATTTTAGTTTATTAATAACAACAGGATGATATCATACAAATTATTTTAAAACATCCATTCATTTCCAATTTCTAGATCTCAAACCTATTTTGAGATCACACAAACTCTCAATTCAAACTAACCATTTAACTTCCCAAGTTAAATCCCGACTTAATCTTGAAATTTCCAAATCAGGTTGTTTATTCAAACTTATTTAACTTCTTCTAAGTTAAATTCAATTTAAATATCATTAACCTTACTCAAATTTGAATTCCTACTTCAAATTTCAAAATTCTTTCCCACTTATAAGTCCTAAATTTATATCACTTTTGAGTTTTCTCATCTCATTCCAAATAAGAATTTAAAACTCGGCACGTAGAGTTTATTTCAAACCATCTTTGATATTATGAATATCCATACATATACATATTTATTTCTTAACCAACCAGGCTATACTTTAAAATTTAAACCACCTTTGGTTTTTAATCCAAAACAAATTCCTTTAAATCTTCAAACAACTCTTGTTTGAATCAAGCTCTCTATTCAAATAATTTTATTTATTATTCTTTTTAATAATTTGAAAATAAATTTTCAAATGTTTTTAAATCTTTGGATTCAAACTTTATAATTTAGATCATCTTCAATTTAAATTTATAAGTCATAATTACCTAAATGTTTTACTCCTTAAAACACTTCATTTTGCTCACTCATTAATACACATTTTATTATTAAGCACAACAATGATAATAACCAGGGAAACCAATCCATTATTATCTTTTCTGAAACTCGTTTCCAAATTCAAGATTTTAATTTCAGTTTAAATCCATTTCAAACTTATCTTTATCTAATTTCAATTTGGTTGTATTTCTATTACCACTTAATTTAATTCCAATAATTTAACAACCAATTATCTTAATATTTATTAGAAAGATATATTGCTTTATGTATCAAAATATATTCTTATACAAAATCATTTAAAGTCTTTATATAAGAAAATAACAAGTACGCTCTCATAATTATATATACACTCAACTCATCCTTGGATACCATTGACCCTATCCTCAATGAGTAATCCCACCAGAGCCAAGGTTCTCGTTTAACGTTTGCTCTGATAGCAAATGTAATGACCCGAAATTTTCGATCTCAAAAATTCCAGATAGTTAGAAAAAGAAGAAAAGAGATAGAAGAAGAAGAAACAGAAAACCAAACTCAGAATCTCACATTCGTAGCGGATAAAATATAATATCAAATAATATTCTTTACACAAAGAAAGTTGTATCAGTCACCAACATTTTAATATATCAGAGTTACAACATTTTACAATCACTGGACAGTTAAAATAACTTGTCCCAGATATACAACAATATAACACAGCAGAAACACTCCATACGTTCCTATCATCCAGCTCGCCTCCTGAGCTCCAGAACGTCCTTACCTGAAAAATCTGCAATACTCGGTCAGACCCGACCATTACATCACGGGTCAGGCAGGAAACCAGCATGAGTAAACTCATCTAACATGAAATTCCAATGCATAGAACTTATTTAGAACCCGGGATAACTCGTAGCAATTTACAACTTCGCAAGTCGTTGTAGACATCTATTATATCACACATCAATTTCTAAGTACTAAAACTGAGGCTAAATGGTCCAATTCACTTAAATCATTCCATTCCAACCTATTGATTTCACATATCAATTTATAAAGAATCGAAGTGGTTTTGGGTATTTACTAATACCCAACTCCGGTCTCTTCGAATCTAATGTCATCTTAACCCAAGTTATTCAAGTGGATACAATTCAGTTTTAAATACAAGATAGCAATTCATGATCGATAGATAATCCACATTATCACTGTCCACCCAAAAATCATATCACATAGCATCACGATCACATACCAGGAATAACAAATAATCCAAGGCATTCAAATATCATTCAATCATCCATACATAAGCAAGGATTAATTAATCATACCATCTCTAATTAATTTAAAATGAATTAAATTAATTACTTGCATTTCTAATTAATTTAAAATAAATTAAATTAATTACTTTCATCACATAAATCTTGCTTACATAACCATTAATTATTACAAATCAATTAATTAATCACCATCTAATCATTCATATTAATTAATCATCCTTGATTAATTGTCCCTTAATTACATTCAAGTAATTAGCCTTTAATTAATTTTACAAATTAGTTATTCTTAACCAAATACAGTAATTAACCTTTAATTACTTCATTAATTAATTAACTATAATTAATTACGTTCATCCATAATTAATTACATTAATTAATTACTCTATAATCACTTATCATTGATTAATTAATCTTAATTAATCAACCGTTAATTACATCATTAATTATATTAATTAATGATTCCTTAATTACTTCTTTAATTAATTACTCTATTTAAATTGATTACATTTAGTAATTAATCTTTAATTAAACCATATTTATTAACCACTCTTGATTAATCTCATCCAGTAATTAACTACCCTTAATTACTGCATTAAATAAATTAATTACTCCTTAGTTAATTAATTATCCTTAATTAATCCCTTGATTAATTACACTGAGTAATTAAACTCAACTTACTTTCATTAATAAATCATCCTTCAGTTAGTTACATCTAGTAATTCCCATTAATTACTTCACTAAGTAATTACACTTCATTAATTACATTAAGTAATTATGCTTAACAAATCATTCAGTGATTATATTAATTAATTTAACTAATTAAATCAACAAATCTTTTAACTACTTTAAGTAATCATCATTAATAAATCACCTTTAGAAATAAATCATTAGTTATCCACCTTACATAATAACATTAAGCAATTATCTCTAAGCTACGGTAATTATCATTAATTAATATATATTAAGTGATCAATCTTTAAAATTTGATTTCACAAATTCATTAACCTTTAATTAATTAATCAATTATCCATCCTAATACATTAAATAATTTGTGCAATTATTTAATTACAACTTTAGTTCAACTTAAAACAACAATTTGCATTACATTTTTAAACATTGGAAATTTGTTTAAAACTTTGCTAATACCTTGTTTTAAAAACCTGGTTTATATTTACTTCGGGTCCATCCTAGTATTCACTCGAGTCTAGACCTGAGTGCTACTTTTTAACTTAAAAAAAACTGGGAAACAAAATACACACGAGGAAACTCGAAGCCCAACTCGGGTCACAGTGCCTCTTCCTCGATCCTTTACCCGAGTTTTCCGCAAGAAGGCTCCTTTCCTTTCTCTCAAGAAAAAACCAATATCAATGATACACCGTGCACCTGCACCGGTCCACGGTGGATCTCTGACTATCCAAGCTAATGCCAACAAGTCGCCGGAGACCATCCCCTTCCCTTTCGACCACATGATCGAATGATCGAACTCGAAAACCAATTCGAGCTCAAAAGTCCAACTTGGAAATGAAACAGGTCGCCAAAAATTCCTCCACACATCAATTCCGATCATCAAAGTGCCCGCCACCTTGACCAGATCATCGTCGAAGACCTTCTCTCTGATTCCCCCCATGACCGGTATCCTCCGTTGCCTTATCGACCACGCAGCGACCCAAGATCTATCCTCAAATAAAACCGAGTTCAAACCCTATTCCGACCATTCTCCGTCGCCCCTATAGTCGAAAAATTCCATGACCATTTTTGCCGACATCGTTGATCATCGAGCTTGCTTCAGTAGAAACCCCGACACCCAAAACCACACCGTTCACCCGAAATTGCCTGAAACCCATTTTTCGTTCATCATGCATTTCCTCTCGAATTACATACTTAAAATTCATGATTCCTTTCTTAAAAATCCTAATTTTATAATTTAGATTATAATCATGAATTCACCAATTATTCAAATCGAAATTATGTTATTTTATATTTTTCACTGTAATCTTTACTTTCCAGTTAAAACTGTGTTCAGATCCTATTTAAAAATATTTTTAACACTTAATTCTTGTTGTATTGAACAATTTTATTTACATATTAAAGCCTAAAGAAGATCAGGAAGGAAGAACTTATAAATTTTTATCATATTTAAGCCTGAACCAAAAACACAGAACATCATTTTAATGCACACCCTCAATTCTCTATATTCATATTATATGTATTCAACTTAAAACAAACATGCACACATATTTTCAAACATGCATCACAATTTTACTTCAAACATCTACCACATGAATCCAATTTAAACTGTTTCTAAGATTAGTTTACTCACAGTACAACTTGAATAGAGAAGAGATCACAACATCTTATACAGGCATCTATATTTCATATCCAAGCATAAAAGTACTTTCATTTCCAGGCAACAGTATAAATTGTTTTGTTTTATAATTTTTTAAAAGATGTAGCTTATTTTCCTTGTAACTTGTGAACATAGGAACTGGAATTGGTTTTTGAAAACTTTAATCTTTGAACTGGAAAATGTTTTGATTTGAGCTTGAAAACAGCAAGCTTCTGATCTAATCTTTGCTCTGGAAATTTGTTTTGAGATGAAGCTTAAATCTTGCTTGATGTTAAAGTTGAATCTAATTCATTTTTGGATTCCCTTTGATTTTGATCTCTGGTTTGAGATTGAATAAAGGTTTTTGATTTGTTTTTGTGGCTGTTTTCAGTTTACATGTTTCTTTTAGATTTTCTTCTTTCTCTTTTTTTTAAAAAAATAATGACACTTGCAATTAAATTTTAGGTTACTTACACTTGTTATAATGCATGTTAAATTTTCCTTACAAGTGTTAAGTTTTGTGATAAAATAACTACTCATGTTAAAGTACATTACATAATTTATACTTGTTTTTAATTTATACATTTATATTTAAATATGTTAATAAAACTTTTATATTAATTTTCTTATGTTTAGTATTAATAAGTTAATATCTTTATTAATAAATTTTAAAGTCAAGAAAAAAAACAAAAGAAATTATTCCTTAGTTAAATCTTATTTTAAATTTTAGCAATAATATATTTTAAACAAATAAGTAATTATCTTTGTTGTTAAGAAAATATAAACTTTAAATTGCAAACATATTTAACTTAAAAGAAAAATGATATTGTTTTCAAATTGTACACTTATAAATAATTTATAAACATAGAATTTTTAAATCCAATTTATTTCTAAGATGTTTACAATTGAATTTCAAATCCAAATTTTTATTTACTATAATATTTGTTTAATAAGGCAGTCATTTCTTATTTTTCTTTGAAATAGAAATTTATATTATCAAAATTTATTTTGTTCAACTCCATTTATATACATATTCAAATATTCTAACTACCCAAGTTTTATTTATTAAATTGAACAAAGAAAATCAGCATTTCTATCAATTAATCCTGTTAATTATCAATTAACAAATATTCCAAAATCCGGGTTATCACAACCATCTTAGACAGTAAAAGATCATCAAATTTGTTTTAGTAGAGAAAAGTAATGCCGGAAGAAGAGAGGGTATTTTCTGGCATGGTTTTGAGTTGATTTAAACTTATGAATTTATGAAGAGAGGAGAAAGAAATGGAGCCATGTTTGTTTATTATTTGGAAAAAGGCTTCATGAAATGAATAAAGCGTTTAAATAAAAGTATGCAAGGGAACAACGCCTCTTAAATTCCAATAGTTAGCCAAAACTTGTCATTCTTATATTTATCCTCACCTATCTTTTGACACCTTATATCTTTAGTTCCTAGAATACCCTTAACCTACCCCCTTCCTTAATTAACTATATTCTAAAAGCACTTAGGATTAATTATTATTTTTTCGTATGAACAAAGGAAAGTTTTAGGCTTGTAAATATGTTCATATATTTCTTACATAAGTCCAAAAGAGTTTGAACAACTTATCTCGAGTAAAAAGCCGTTTATTGATAAAATGATTTACGGTCACATTATCGATATTTCTTCGAAATATTTACCTTTTTAAACATTTTTCAAAAACAACTACCCCACCATTAGTTATTTATAAAAATAAGTACATTAAGATTTTAAAATCCATTTTAGTACATCAAATCAAATAATTAAATATTTGAATAATAAAGATATTTAAATACGAAGTGTTCAAAATTTCGGGTCGTTCAGCAAAAAAATAAAAAATGTTATGAGATTGAGTATTCAGTCTGACTGATTTAAATAAAAATCATATTATTTTAAATGCAACAAAAAATCAAAACTATAGTATAGACCCAATGACTCGATTGCTGAAATCTTTGTTTGATCAGTTTACCTAAGGTGCATCATATGATGTCCATAAATGCTAAGGATAATAAAATGCATATTTGTAAAGAGATCCTTATGATGTTGTAGTAAGGGTATTCTTTTGAATGGTTCGACCGTTCGAAAAGAAAAACAAACATACAAGAGTAGATGTATGTAACACCCTACATTTTTAAGTTAGTTAATTAAAATAGAAATTAATAAATAAATAATAAACTATGAAAAATTAATTTTTACAAAAGTTGGAATTTTTCCGTGAGACTTGTACCATGGGATTTGTGGCGATTTTCAGATCAATTTTCTTGTATAAGCTTTTCCAATTGGGTTTCAAACGAAAAAGTTATTACTATTTGAATTTTCATAGTTGACAATATTATATATGTAATTAAGGAAATAATTTAAATAAATTAATGATTGGCTAACACCGTTAAAGTTAACGGTTGCTTAATGGTTAATAAAATTTAATAAGGTAGTAGATAATGTTAATTAACTTTAATTGATCGTTAAAGGAAACAAATCAACCATAAATTAAATGAGATCGAAATGCCCCAAAATTCACGGGTCAGGTCGACCATGATGTATCCATTGTCGATTGAGCAATGGATTCATGCTTGGGGTGGTCGACCTGCCTTGTCTTGGAGGCACTAGTTTATGGAAGCCGCATGGCCCAGATTTAATTCATTTTCCATCCGATGATTAGCACTGAATTATCCTCTATAAATTAGGATTTAGGGATTTACTTCCAATTCATTATTTTTTTAATGAGCATGGAATCCCTTCCATTCTCCTTTCTTCTCCAAAATTTCTAAATATAGAAAAATAGATCTAGATTGCATAGATACACTTTGGAGAAGAATATAAAAGAATAGAGGATAGGAAATAGGTTTAAATCAAATTACTACGTCAAAGGTAGCTCTTTGATATAGTTCTAATTAATAAATCAAAATCAAAATCTTTCTGTCTAATCCAATCATTTATGGTTCTGTACAAAATATTATCCATGGATCGAATAGGGAGTCAAAAGTGGAGAGTAAAGTTAACGAGGTTTGATTTGGATTAAATTTAGAGGTTTGGGGGCACTAATTCAAAAAGAGTGGGAATATTATATGTTTTTATATGATATTAGATTATATCATTGCAAATATTTTCCTATGCCTGAGTTTGATAATTTAATTTCAAATGAATCCATGTATATGGAATATTGAAGACCTAAACTTGCATATAAATTTGTACTGATAATTATAGAAGCGTAATGATTATTTTTAATTCTGCAATTACGTAATTATTAGTTTTATTTTTGTAATTATGTAACAATTAGATTTAATTCTGTAATTGCAAAATGTTTTAATTATCAGTTTTATGTTGGATTGATTAACCGAAAACATAATGAATTGAGATTCCACTTATGTGATGAATGAGACCTTATAAAATAAAGCTAAATGGACTTTTGTATTTTAGTGATATTTTAATTAATTAATGGATGTTACTAAAAGTGGATTTCCATATATTATCAAATTCAAACATAATAAGGGTGATGTTTGAAGTGACAAGTAATCAATGTATACTTATAAAAAAAGAGTCGTATAAAATAGAGATGATTAAGATATTTTATACCGTCTATTTCTATAGATAAACGAGAATTTCTTGTAATTACAAACATCGCACAAACCACGTCTTTAGGATAAGATATGGAAATCTACCGTGTTACGGTTAAATTGTTAAAGTTTGATTCCAATTTATTATGATATAGTAAACCCCAAAAGTGGAATATGGAAATAAGAGTGTAATTTAATGGTTAATAAAAAGGAAAGTAATGAAAAAGTAAGTTTGGATTATAGGCTAGGAAAAGATATAAAAATTGGAATAAAAATCAAAGGTTGAACTAATGAAGGTTGTTGCAACGATATTGATATCTGAATTTGAGAAGCGATAATTGAAATTAATGAAATAAAACAATACGCATACTAAGACTGAAGACTTAAAGTCGAAAATAAAAGATGTTGAGGTGATAAAGAAAACAAAAGAAGAATAAGTATAGGTAAGTCTGAAATAGGTATATAAGTGACCTCGGTATGCGTTTATAATGGGTGTGAGTAATTATAAATTATCCAATATAACTATAGCGGACCAACATCTGAAGGTCGTTAGACTGGGTTAGGATGCTAAAAAAGCATATCCAACCAATAAGACCCGTAGTGAGTGTACAATTTTGTACTTAAAGGATACCCCCAGATCTAGATTGTGCTTATTGCTTTGATTATAAAGTTTTCGTTATAATTATGTCGAGTGCACAATCAAATTAAGTCTTGTTCAAAGTTTTTAAGTGGGGGTATTGCTTTGATTACACTAGGCAATCTAAATGGACAGTGAGCGAGATCGGTCTTATGCAACATGGCATAGAATGTCTAGTGTGCTTAGGTACCAAAACGAGGTGCAACATGTGTATGCAAAAGGCAAGCGTACTTGGGTACCTATAGGGTAGGAATTGCATATTTATCGAGTTAGTCCTCAGTCTCTTACAGTCAACGGGAAGGACAGGGTTATACCTAACTGATCTCTTTCGCCTATCAGGATTGGTTCAATTGGGTTATGCAACACCATAATTGTTTGTTAGTTAGTTTGATTGAGCAAGGCTAGTTAACGTATACAAAAATTCCTTCAAAAATAGACGGGGTGGTGGTGCGTGGAGCCTAAAATCCAGGACAAGAAGCATATAAGGGTACGAAAAAGGCTGCCGTACATAACCAAAAATCCTCGAAGCATTAGGAACTTATGGACTGGAGGTCATCGGTGCGCACTGACATGTTACCTCGATGGTACCGATGGCGATGGATTTTTACGAGGTGCTGAGAAAATGACACTAGTGGGGATAATATCTAGGTCCATTAGTAGACTTGGGATGTGTGTGCGCGTGTGTTTTTACCTATATAGGCACAGATCTACGTGGTGTAGATGGGTATGGTTCGTATGTAGCAATGGATTTGCAGCGATCAATAATAAAATCTCACATAACATGAAATAGTGAACAATCAGCATAATCTAATGCTATCTATAAGATGTATAATTTACTATTTATCAGAATGTCTTTTGACCCCTTCATCATTACAACCCATATGATTTAGGACGACAGTTACTAGTGGTAATTTGGAGCAGTTGTCTAGCTGAGGCTTTTGACATTTGAGATTTTGAATTTTGATCAGAAATTATATTGATCGATTATATTTTATTATTTCCACTATGAGTTATTTCCATTACTGCTTTGATATACTTTCCTTTTTGTAGAATATCAAACCAATGATCAGTATTTTAATGGACTTAGGTTTTTCAAGTTAGCGAAAATCTAGGTCTACTAAAGTGCGGGCTGTTGCATTTGGTATTAGGGCTTAGGTTAGTCGATTCCAAAAAAATTAGGAAACGATGAGTGAACATATCTGTATTTTGACTAAAAATATAAATATAGTACATGTTAAAATCCTAAAAATTCCATTTATAAAGTAGTTGCATATGGAATATCCTTAGAACTGGATGGTACTTAACTCCCTGGTTAGGCTTTAGTAGCCTAATGATTGTCGATCCTCATTTTTGATTGTCGAATAATGGTGTACAATAAGTCCAGAAAAAGGAAAAATAAGAGTCCATATGTATAGAAAGTGGAAGATGGAGAAGTATCTGAAAAGGGCGTGAAATGGTCACTCTTAATTTATGATTGGATTTTTGGATCTACAGAAGTGGAACGAAGGATATTCTTAAGAGAATAGTCAGAAGTCCACTTTGAGTCCAACCAATAATCAGAAATTTTTGGAAATTGTGAAAAGGTTTAAATTGTATAATTTAAGTTAACTTTTAATGAAAATAAAGCAGTAAGTATTAAATTTTGAGAATACATATATCCATAATATATGTATGTATATATTAATGGTTTTGTAAGAAAAAATATGTATATTTAGGTTTCAGTAAAGGAAATTTTTGTCTGATGTTGTTTTCTTTTGGAAAGAAATGATGGAGCAATAAAGCTCGTGAACCTTTATATGTAATGAAAGTTTTTTTAAGATATAAAGATGTATGTATAGGTGGACAATATAGGTGGTACAGATTTGGAATGGAGTATGTAGTTTAGAAAAGAAGATATAATCTTAAAATTTAGCTGTAAGTGGCTGCGCTACAATAATAAAGAGATGGTAAATTAAGAGAAACAATTGGAGTTAGTGCAGTTTAGGCTAAACGGTTGATTAACATGAAGTTTTGAGATTAAATAAAAGATAGGTTTAATTTATTTTAATTAGGTTGAGATTTGATATGTTTTAATTCACTAGAATAAACAGGGATAATAATATAAGTTTCTATGAATCAATCAAGTTACAAATAAATGTGTGTTGCTTGAAACAACAAGGAATGTAAATGAAAAGGAAGAGATGTACAAAACATGGAAATCCACATTCTGTACTATCTATTTTAACAAAGAAAACGAAATATAATTCCTTGTAATTTCACTCAAAACAAATGTTAACTAAGTTTTTAACCAAGCGGAAATCAAAAGGAATTAGAACGTCGATGCAAAGATAGAACGACTTGAAATTTAACAAAGACACTAAGAAAGCCTAAAGGAAGAGCTCAAGAAAATAAAGAATCTAAAATGGACCGAGTCCTTAACTCGGCCCAAGTCAACCCCCTTGACTTGGTACCATCTCTAAATGCCAAGGCATGACATCTTCGTACTTTTGCAAGTGTTCCACTAGTATTTCTCTACATATTCATGAAGTTTCATAGAGTTCCAGAGAGTCTATTATAAGGAATGAAGAGTGGGCGGTCCAAACGGCAGAACAATCCAAGTTAAGGAAGAACGATTATCAAAACTTTTCAAAAACCTACCATGAAGGGCATATAGACGAAGCAAGGAGCCCAAAAAAAGGAGTCAATTGAATATGAGCTAAGGATCAGACTCGGCCTGAGTCAAGGCCTTGAATCGGTACCGAGTCTAATTGGTAACTCGGGTCGTCATGGTATTTTTTGTGTTATCTTGGACTAGCCTCTGGACTTCTCTCGTCATGGGCGTTTGATCCAATATGACCACTACCCCTATAAATACAAACCATGGAGCAACCAAGAAAGGGTTTGGATTCTGCTATCACTACACGAGATCTCCATCTATTCTTCAACTCTTTTCTCTATACCATAGTCACTAAGGCAGCCACTTTAGGAAATTTTAGGACTTAAAATCAGTCTAACCCCTTTATTTGTGACTAATTATTTCTCAATCACCTAGTAATCTCATTCAAGCTAGATCAAACAAATAATCAAAGCTATAAAGTGGTAACTAACAGCTGAAGGTGTTTCCATTCTCCTAGAAGGTGTTGCTTCTATGTGGTTTACCAGACTCCCACCAAGATCCATTTCTACCTTTGATGAGTTGGTAAGTAAATTCTTGGAATAGATCAGACTTCACATGGCATAGCCAAAAGATATGATGTCTCTGTCTAGCGTTTTCCAGGGACCAAATAAGTCACTAAAAACCTTTATGAACCAGTTTAATACTATGGTTTCTAAAGTGGGCAATCTTAAAGAAGATATGATATTCATGGCTTTAAATTGAGCTATCCATCCAGATATAAACTTTAGAAGATGGATTAAGATGAAACAACAAACTTCCATGAAGGAGTTTAACTAAAAGGCAAGTCAGTATCTGAGATTGAAAGAGGCCGATGCATTGGAGGCCAAGACTACTTATATGCATCTAAATGAGATATTTCAGAGCAATGTAGTGGTTAACCAGGATGAAAAAAATTCCAGAGCTACGACATGAAATGAAGGGAAGATTGATATCAGAAAAGAAAAAACCAGAACACTAGTAAGCATGATGAGAACGGAAAGAGGATCCGGAAATTGAGACCTGAGGAGTATACGTCGTTGAATGACAGCTTGGAGAACATCTACCTTGCAACTCAGAGAACTGAGCGATACAACAAGCCTTCGAAGAAGGAAGAATCTAAATGACAAAAGCAATCAAGAAAATTCTGCTGCTTCAACAAGATTCATGAGAATAACATGAACAAGTGTCAACATCGAAAATATCTGATTGAGGAATTAAATAGGAACAACGGGCTCCAACACTACCTATAGAAATCGCAAAACTCTGGCCAGCCTGCTGGACCCTTGGCTCCAAGTACTTAAGGAAACCAATACGGACCCGTGGGTAAGGATCCAAACCAAAATAATAAAGACTTATTATTGGCACTATTTTTGAAGGACCTCACACATCACAAAAGAGTTATGGGGGATGGAGTGATACATGAGCTCGGTAACGCATGGATTGAAAGAGATTTGTTTTGTAATTGAGGATGGTGCTCCAGCCAAGCAGCAAAGGACACTCAGTGATTACATTGTATTTCGAAACTGAGACACTGAAGGTAGAAACACCGACTCTTGACCCGATAGTAATGACAGGTGGAATTGGACCTACGCCGAGCCCTAGTGGATGGTGGAAGTACATTTAAAATATTATTTCAAAATTTGTTTGATCAAATAAAGATCAGTAAGAAGGATGAGCTGCTTGTCGTATAAAAATCAAGGGCTTTACAGGAGAACCAGGACAGTCAGTCCAGATGATTAACTTGCATGTGGAGCTCGGAGAATGATGGGTAGTCCTAATCCAGACCTTCATGATCGCGGATGAAATGTCAGCTTACAACGCTTTCTCTAATCAACCGACCCTCGTTGAATTTAGGGTCGCTTTGGTTCTATGGTGCCTTTCCATGAAATTCCTGATGGATAATGGGGTTGGAGTTATAAAGGGAGATCAAAGCATCCCTAGAGAATGTTATGTCACTAAGTCACACGAATCAAAATGAAAGGAAAAGGGAAAGAATGTGGGGTAGTCCCACTACATTTGCGAATCGTTAGTGTAGCAATTACAAAACCACCCATAGCTCAGGCACCATAGTCGTTTCAACAAGTCTTTGGAGCCTAGGAAGTTAATTCAAAGGAGGAAAAGCAGCACCGACAGTGATTAAGGTGTCGGTCGTTGTCGATATGGATGACCCAACTCGAATCTCGAAAATAGGGTCATATTTTAGGATCAAAATGCAACAAGAATTGATCAAATTTCTTCACGCCAACCTGGACGTGTTCGCTTGGACGAATTACAATATGTGTGGGATATCGTTGGAGATAGCATGTCAAACACTCAATATCGATCCAAAGTTCATTCCAATGAAGCAGAAAGGACATAGTCTAGGTCTAAAGCGATCTACCGCACTAAAGGAGGAAGTGGATAAGCAATTGGCTAACAGTTTCATCTGCGATGCAACTTATCCTGAATGGGTACGGAGTCCAGTTCTGGTTAAAAAGTTAAATAGGAATTAGCGGACTTATGTTATAACGACCCTAATTTTTAGTAACATTATTTAAGATATTTAATTAGCAAAATAAAATAAAATAATGGGATGACTAAGGTATAGAGATTTGTAACTAACATAGGGGTAGCCGTGCCTAGTAAGTAATGAAATAAAGGATTAAAGTGTTAGGAAATATAGAAGGCAATATAGGAATAGGTATTGTTCTGATACCCTAAATCCCTTAAGCCATATTTCACACATTCATTTCAACATTTTCAAAACTAAAACCTAAGAAGAGAAGCCGCCCACCATTAGCAAGAGCAAGAGAAAGAAAAAGCTAAAGGAAGAAGATTAATCAACTGAAATCCATTCAAATCTCAAACTCCTTAATCTCAAATCTAACGCGAATGATTACCACATCTCTTATTTTCTAATTGTTTTTGATTTTAAGGATAAGCTGAATTGATTTGTAACATTATGCCATGATGTTGAAGAATTAAAACGTTCATATATGCTTATTGATGATTTATGTTATTCATATAAGTTTTATTATATGTTTTAATGTGAAAACCCTATTTAATGACATCCAAATGCCTTGATATTTTAGATCTAGACCAAAAATAATTTTTTTAAGATGGATTTCAATTTTCATAATTTTTTGAATTAATGTGGATTTTATATTAATATCCTTGAGAAGAAAATGATTATTTGGGTTTAAAATTACTTACCACTAACAAATGTTTTGGATCCAAAATAAATATATGTTAGAAAATGTACTAAAAATAATTTTTAGAAATTTTTGTAGATTTTCCCAAGTGTTTCAATGAATATATAAAATTATTTAAGGTATGCGATTTAAATGTTTTATATATTTATAAAAGGAGAATAGGTATTTTGTAAATAAAATCATTTGTTTATTTTTGAAATTTCGGCAGCACTTTTAGAAAGAAAATTTACGACCAATAAGATTTTGAAAAATAAGGCAGGTTAGTTGAAAAGTATTTCTTTTTAGAGCTAAAAACAAATTTACATGCTTTTAGCATGTTTCGGCTGCTTTCGGCACTAGAGGTTCCGACCTGGTAGGTTCCACCCATATACCACCAAAACCAATGCATATAGTATCAATGACAATGGTACATAGTGAATTGGACAAGGGAAAAAGGTATTGGGTTGAGATCGTGGGTTCGATAGGGTTAAAGCATGACTTTGTATTTTAAATAAAATAGCACCCGCCTTGCTTTTGAAGGATTTGCTTTCGACTTGGTTGGTTTTCGACCAGGTCAAATGGTTTTAGAGGGAAAGTTTTAAAGGGTTGCGATAAGTAATTCTTTCAAAGGGGTTGAATCCCCTAGCTGCCGCTCTTTTTCCTTTCAAATTCAATAGTTTCAGAAGGTATACTTTGTTTTGAAAATTAAGCCACTTCTCCAATGCTTTTGAAAGGATGGTTTCGGCACCATCACTTTTTTGCTTAGATATTGCTTTCGAAATGTATGCTTTCGAATTAAATGGATTTAATGACCCTTTAAGCTTCGTTGAAGGTAGAGCCTAAATGGTTTCAAAAGAGATGGTTTTAAATGGTTTCAAAAGGTGTTTTCTACATGTGTTAAATTGAACCCAAGTGCTTTCGAAAGGTTTGTGTTTATAAATGTTTTGATGATCTCGAAAGGTTTTAATAGAAGGTTCCAAAGGAGTGTTTCTCCAATGTTTCCAAAAGGTCTAAAATGATGGTTTTGAAAGGGAGGTTCCCCATGGTTTCGAAAGGTTCATAAGGAAAAGTTTTCCAATGTTTTCGAAAGGCAATGTTTATGTGTTTAAAAGGGGAATATCAAATGTTTTAAAGCTTTCGAAGGAAAGGTTTTTAATGATTTCAAAAGGTAGAATTTGAATGGTTTCGAAAGGAATGTTTGGCCTTTCGGCCTTGTAATAAAAAGGGTTTTACTTGGTTTCAAAAGGGGTACTTTCAATGGATTCGAAAATGGTACTTTCAATGGTTTAGATGTTTTCATCAACAATATTTTTAGGTAAAGTATATATAAAATGGCAAGGTGATTTTGAGTAAATCATGGAGTATATTTATTTTCCTTGTTTAAGTTTGGTTTAAAGGTTTTAAATCATTTTGATATGAAAAAGGTTTTCAAGGAAAATTATATGGAAGATTACTCTATGTAAAATGACTTAGATAATAGAATACCAAATAGGACTAGTACAGTGTCGTGCCCTATACATTATCTATTAGCCTCTGATAATTTAGTCCAAAATTCTAATGTGTAGGGTTGTCACAGGTAAGATGAACATTGTGGTTGCACAAAAAAGGAATATGTGTTTGTATATAGATAGGTTATTGGTGAGCCCACAAAACCATTAGGATCAGGTGATCCTGGAAGATGTTAAGTTTGAAACAGACGGTCCAAAAGAGGAGTATTTAACAGATAGTTAAGGATAGACCCTCCATAAGAGGAGTGTCCAATAGGTGCAGATTATTTTGTTCATATTGTCTGGTAGGCTCGAGTCAGCCAAAGGTTAGTAGTTATCCAAAAAAAATTATAGTGTTCAAACATATAGTTCATTTATTACCTTATATGTAAGTTTACATAATGATGCTTTACAGTTTTAACCAGTCTTGGTTGCAAGACAAAATTTGCAAAAGATATATTTTAAGAGAATGTTAGTGAGGGGAACCCATTGCTAAGCGCCGTGTCTGACTTAACATCGTATAACCGAGATGTATAGTATTATTCACACTAGGCTTTATGTCTTACTCGAAGTTCATGTTTTTTCCTTTAAACTCTCATGTGCTCAAAATTGATTTGTGTAGGATGAGGGTGGAGGTTTAGAGGTTTTAGTAGGATGACGAACATAAGATTAACAAATAGCTATTTAGGAGTTGTAGTTTTATTTTGTTTATTTCCCCTATGTTATATTATGATAGTTATGGCAATATAGTACTCTTGTCTAGTAAGGGGATTTCATCATATGTCGCTCTTGATATATTTATGTAATAATTATATTTAATCTTTACTTGAGAAATGTTTTAAGATTGTATAATTTGAATATGGAACATATTTTGGAAATGTAAATCAGAAAATGTTGTTGTTGTTTTGAAACCTATGATTTTATTTCCTATTCATGTACTTCTGATATTATGGGTACTATCAACATAACCATATTTAGTTGTCGGAGGTTAATACTGTAGATGAATGCAGCTTCTGTAGCGCTAAGCTTTGAGCCTCTAGATATGCGATGTTTCAACTTGGTATCAGAGCATAGGTTTATGAAAAATTTTAATAAAAAAATTATTTTTTAAAACATAATCCTAAGGTAGTAGAGATAAGTTAGGGGTATGGGATAACGCTATATTAACGTACTTGTATTTGCTATACATAAGTATGCACTTTATATATGGTCTCCTACCTCTATTAGGCTATTCTTGTGTATCTCACGAGGCTTGAATACAGATATGGACACTAGAAGTAGAAGAGTGAATCTTGGAGCAAGCACCATTAGAATGGGAATGCTAAACCAAATATGAGAAGGAACCAAGGTCAAGCTCAAGCAAAGAATGTAGGTGCTGGAGTCCCACAAGTGGATATGGGAGCTATGTACCAGTTTTTCGTGAATACAATGCAAGCTGGAATTGCTGTTGGAGTGGTTGGAGGAAATGCGAGAGTAGGAGTTCAAGAAGCCCCGACGGTGAATCACTATGCAAACTTGAGTAGAAATTACGCTAGGCTTGGAGGGAAGCCATTTATTGAAACTAAAGATGCTATAGAAGTGGAGAACCAGTTGCTGCATTATGAAAGGATATTTGCAGACTTAGAGCTCAACAATGAGCAAATGATAAGTCTTTGGTACAGCTTCAGGAGTAGCTTTATTTTGGTGGAATAGTGTGACGACTGGAGTTAATGAAGAGGAGATGACATGGGCAGAGTTTAGGACAAGATTCCAGGAGAAATTCATGTTGGTGATGGTGCAGTTCGTTTTGATCAGAATGTTTGTTGAGTTAGAGCAAGATGAGATGTCTATTTTGGAATATGCTAGTAGGTTTGAAGAGTTGGCTAGATATGGTTATACCACTATTGATATAGTGATGAAGAGGAATGAGAAGTTTATCAGTATGTTGAAGCCTGAGTTGGCAAGGGCTACATTACCTCATATCAGAGGTCCTTGTAATGCAGTTGTAGAGATGGCTTTAAGACAGGTGGAGATGCTTGCTTGTCTAGAGAAGAGTAAGGTGAAGGAGGTCCAAGTTGGGCAAAGTCGGAAAAGGAAGTTGTTTCATAAGAAGGGTGCTTAGAAGGGTGGGGCGGTAAAGAAAGGAAAGTCTAAGGTTGTTTGCTTCAAGTGCGACAAAGAAGGGGCATTTTGCGAATGAGTATCGGACTGGAAAGGCTAAGGAGGTGATTGGGAAGAAGAACATCATATGCTTCAACTGCGATTAAATTGACCATTATAAGAATCGATGCAAAGAGCTCGCTAAGGATGGAAGGGGAAAGATGTATGCATTCGAGCCTACTACTTCGAAGTCGAAAGCACAGGAGTAGCAAAAAGCGCAGGAGAAAGGAAAGGCAGTTTTGGGACGTACGCTTCAGATCCACGGTATGTATATTAGCATTTTGTTAGATACCGATGCATCACATTCTTTTATATCTCATTGTTCGGTAAATAAGGTGAACCTAGAACCCATGTATCTAGTTACTTCCTTAAGGATTGAAAATCCGATAAGAGGGCATGCAACAGTTGGGATGAAATGTGGCCACTTACAGTTTGAGTTGTTAGGTCGTACCTTTGTTTGTAGATTACATGTGTTTGGCTTTGTAGGGTTCGGAATTATATTAGGTATGAATTGGTTAACTAATTACGATGCTAGGATATTTTGCCACGCCAGTGTAATATCACTAAGACACTCTAACCAGTGTGATCGAATTGTTTATACCATAGAAAACCCTAGATGTGAGGCAAATTCTTTGTCGGGTGTTATGAAGTAGAAGAAGAGTTGAATTGAGTTTTTGTGGTTAGAGAATTCACAGATGTTTTTGAGCCAGTAGTAGGATTGCTTCTGAAAAGAGCTATTGAGTTTCAGATAGATTTGATGCCTTGAGCAAAGCCGGAGTAGACCGCCAAGTACGATGACACCTACCGAGATGAGAGAGGTGAAGGTGCAGTTGGTGGATTTGGAAAGTAAGAGTTTTATTTGACCGAGTAGTTAGCCTTGGGAAGAAACCGCAGTATTTGCAATGAAGCCGGATGGATCGTTAAGATTGTACATCGATTATTGTAAATTGAATGAGAAGACAATAAAGAATCGATATCCATTGCCTTGAATTGATGATTTGTTCGATCAATTGAGTGGAGCCAAGGTATTTTCTCAATCGGATTTAACAATAAGTTTAAATCAGCTTAGAGTACTAGAGGATAGCATTCCTTTGCTGTCGTTTAGAACTAGAAATGGATCGTACGAATGGTTAGTGATGCCATTCGAACTAACTAATGCGTCGACATTCTTTGTGGATTTGATGAACTAGATTTTTCGAGAACCCGTGTATAGGTTCGTATTGGTTTTCATAGATGATAATCTTATATACTCTAAGGACGAGAAGGAGCGTGAAATTCATTTTAGAGTTATACTTGAGACGCTAAGACTGCATCAGCTGAAGGTGAAGTTTCAAAGTGTCATTTCCTGGATGAAGGAAGTGATGTTTCTTGATCATGTAGTCTTAGAGAAAGGGCTTTTAGTAGATCCACCGAAAATTGAAGCGGTGAATAAATTGGAAGAGATCCGAGGCTGTGACTGAGATAAAAAGTTTTCTTGAATTGGCTAGATATTACTGGAGGTTTATAAAGGATTTCCCGTAGATAGCAGCACCAATGATTAAGCTAACGCGAAAGGATGTGAAGTTTGTGTGGACCGATAAGTGAGAGGAAGCATTCCAGAGCTTGAAACACTTATTGACTCATGCATCTATGTTATTTGTTCCAGTAGAGAACCATGATTTGGTAGTTGTACAGATGCATGTGGAACAGGATTAGAAGCTGTGTTGATTCAGAGTGGTAAAGTGAGTGCCTATGCTTCACGAAAGCTTAGATCGCATGAGGTTAGATATCCAATGCGCGATTTGGAATTAGCTGCGATAGTATTTGCATTGATGGTATGGAGACGTTATCTTTTGGAAGAAAGGTTTGATCTATACATGGATCATAATTCATTAAAGTACTTGTTCTCTTAGAAGGAGCTGAACATGAGACAACATAGATGGTTAGAGTTTATGGCTGCTTATTATTTTGGAATTGAGTATATACCAGGGAAAGGTAACTAGGTGTCAGATGCACTTAGTAGGAAGCATCAGAATGCAGTGTTGGAAATGATTGTTGAGTGGAATGATTTGGAAGCATTGATAGCATGTAAGCTGCAGTGGAAATCTAAGGCTGGATCTAGTGGGGAGATTTCTGTGTTATCTTGTTCATAAGTTCGACCAACAGTGATAAAATATATTGCTTCTAAATTGGAGGAGGATCTAGCATTGGTTGAATGGATCAAGAAGTTAAGGGATGGAATATAGAGCAATGACTTAAAGGGTTTTAGTCTTGACCATAATAGGTGGTTGAGAAAGAAAGGAAGATTGCGTGTTTCGAATGTAGGAGACATTAGGAAAGAATTTTTAGAGGAATGCCATCATTTGAAGCTCACTATTCATCCAGGAGGAACTAAGATGTATCAGGATATAAAGAGAGATGTTGGTCTGTGTGTGAAGCAGTGCTTGAGCTGTCAACAGATTAAGGTTGAACATCAGAAGCCAAGTGGATATTTACAGCCATTATTTTCCAGTTTGGAAGTGGGATTCTATTTCTATGGATTTTATTGACAGCTTGCCAAGATCTAGTAGAGGAAATGAAAGTATATGGGTCATAGTGGATTGACTGACCAAGAGCATCCATTTCATTCCAGTTAAGCCAACTAGGACGACACCTATTTTGGCTAAGTTATTTACGAAGGATGTGGTTAGACTGCATGAAATTCCTAGTCGTATAGTAAGTGATAGAGATCCTTTGTTCACTAGTGAGTTTTGGAAAAGTCTACAGGATGTCTTAAAATCCAAGCTCAAGATGAATACCGATTACCATCCACAGATCGATGGGCAAACGGAAAGATTAACAAAGTCTTAGAAGATTTGTTACGAGCTTGCATATTGGATTTCGGAGGATCAGAGGAAGACCGTCTACACTTAGTCGAGTTTTCATGTAACAACAATCATCAGACTAGTACATGGACGGCATCATTTTAAGCTTTATACGAAAGGCCATGCAAATCTCCAGCTTGTTGGTTAGAACTAGGGTTAGGTTGGTTTTTGGTCCAGATTTAGTTAGAAAAACTACAGAGAAGATTGAGTTGATTCAGGCTAGGATGAAAGAGGCTCAGTCAAGGCAGAAGAGTTATGTCTATAGAAGAAGGAAAAACTTAGAGTTCTATGTTGGAGATTTGGTGTTCTTAAGGTATCTCCAATGAAGGGTGTGGTTCGATTCGGGAAATCTAGGAAGTTGGCACCGAGATTCCTAAGACCATTTCCTAATATAGAGAGGATCGGGAAACTTGCATATAAAGAAGAATTACTAAGCAGTTTGGCAAGGGTCCATGATTTTTTTCATGTTTGTCATATAAGGAAAGGTGTTAGAGATTCGGAGTCTGCTATCGGACCAACAGTGTTAGAAGATTTAGTAGTAGAACCGGACTTGAATATAGTTAGAAAGCCAATTCATATTGTCACGAGAGATGAGAAGAAGTTAAGAATAAGACAGTCATATTAGTGAAGGTTTAGTGGAGCGAGAACGAGAGAGATTGTACTTGGGAGACTGAGAGCAGGATTAGGGATGTTTATCCTGATTTGTTTTATGGTATGTTCAACATTTTTGATTGACTTGTTGGGTAACGTTGTTTAGGATACTTAACTAATACTTGGAATAACACGCTTATCCTGATTGACCAAGATTTGATGGGATGAATAGGTGATTGGGATTTGTAATTAACATAAGGGTAGCCGTGCCTTGTAGGTAATGATTTGTTAGAACTTAAGCGGTTTGATGGTATGTTCTACCTTTTTGATTGATTGGGAGTCATATAGTGAAGGTTTTGTTGGGTAACATTATTTAGGATATTTAACTAGCAAAATGAAATCAAATAATGGGATGAATAGGAGATTGAGATTTGTAACTAACATAACGGTAGCCGTGCCATGTAAGTAATGAACTAAAGGATTAAAGTGATAGGAAATATAAAAGGGCAATATAGGAATAGGTATTATTCTTATACCAAAAACCCCTTAAGCCAAATTTCTAACATTCATTTCAACATTTGCAAAACTAAAACCTAAGAAGAGAAGCGGGCCACCATTAGCAAGAGCAAGAGAAAGAAAAATCTAAAGGAAGAAGATTAATCAACTTAAATCCATTCAAATCTAAAACTTCTTAATCTCAAAGCTAAGGTGAATAATTACTACATCTCTTGTTTTCTAATTGTTTGCGGTTTTAAGGATAACCCAAATTGATTCGCAATATAATGCCATTATTTCAAAGGATTAAAATGTTCATATATGCTTGTTGATGATTTATGCTATTCATATAGGTTTTATGATATGTTTTAATGTGAAATCCCTATTTAATGACATTCAAATGCCTTACAATTTTAGATTTAGACAAGAAATTATATTTTGGAGATGGGTTTCAATTTTCATAATTTTCTGAAGTAACGTGGATTTATATTAATCTCCTTGTGAAAAAAAATGATTATTTGGGTTTAAAATTATTTTCGACTAAATAATAAATGTTTTGGGTTTGAAATCAATATATGTTAGAAAACATATTAAAAATGATTTCAGGAATTTTTGTAGATTTTCTAAGTGTTTCGATGAATATATAAAATTATTTAAGTTATTCGGACTTAAATGTTTTATATATTTATAAAAGAAGAAAGGGTATTTTGTAAATAAAATTATTTGTTTATTTTTGAAATTTTGGCAGTATTTTTAGAAAAGAAAATTTAAGACCAATAAGATTTTGGAAAAATAACGCAAGGCAGTTGGAAAAGTATTTCTTTTTAGAGCGAAAAACAAATTTACATGTTTTTATCATGTTTCGGCTGCTTTCGGCACTAGGGGTTTCGACCTGGTAGGTTCCGCCACCATACCATCGAAACAATCGCACATAATATCAATGACATTGGTACATAGTGAATTGGACAAGGTGAAAGGTATTAGGTCGGGACCATGGTGTTGGGCGAACCCTCACCACCATCCAACACCGAACCAGGCTTCGCCTCGCGTTGAATCATCCCTAAGACCAACCTTGCATGCCGAACCACCCAACACCGGTCCAATCCCATCTCCCCTGCATGCCGAACCACCTCCACTCCAACAACTACCGGACCAACCAACTACCGGACCAACCAACCCACCGAGCCAACTCCACACCGAACCAACATAGCTCCCAACTACTGCCGGTCCAAGCCTCTTCCATCTCACCACCGGACCAGCACTCTCCTGACCATCTCCATCTTCCACTACCGAACCAACCTGAAGAAGGCATTCCGGATTAACTTTACCGGACCAGGTTGCAGCAGTCCAGGCCCGTCAGCGGCTATATACATCCAAGACCCCTGCCCCCAACCTCACTCTATAAATAGAGGGGTAGGGGTACAACAATGGCAGACAAGTTTGAGAGCTCAAGCACGGAAGGAACTTTCAAACAACTTTCATATGCTTGTATACAAAGCTTTGTACTTGTAATCTGAAAGAAAAGAGAGAATAACATATAAAGTGGACGTAGGCACGTTCTGGCCAAACCACTATAAATCTGCGTGTCTTTTTTCAGTTTAGCTCCTGTTTTTTATATATTTGCATAAATCACCCAAACTGTTAAGAACAACGTAGAATCAACTAAATCATACGACTTTGAGGTGTTTGTCCATTTTTTGTGCAAACATTTTTGGTGCTTTCACTGAGAACTTCGAACCCGAAGCTTCAAGCTTCCCCCACTCAGCCTTCTTCCTAACAGCATCGCTTGGTGCCTGGACAACATGACTTCCAGGCAGAGAAAGGGAAAGAACATCGCAACTAGCAGCATTCCGGATCCAGTAATCACAGATCAAGAGAATCATCCCATTCCAACAGCAGTACCGAACGAGGATCAAACAAACCCGACAGCACCTGCCACAGAACAACCGGCATCAATTACTAGGGCAGATCTAGACAGAGTTGTGGCTGAAGTAGCTAATCGCTTCGCATCCCAGCAAGAAGCTTTGGTGAACCAACTCATGTCACGCTTGAGGGATGCCGAAGAATCCAACCGCAACACTGAATCATGGGGTGAGTCTCAATTTGGAGGATCTCGGAGACAACAAAGGTCTTCCCTCTTCGAAGAAGCTATCAACAGGAACAACAATGATAGGGGCCGCGCCCGGACTCAGACCGAACTCCGACTCGAGAAAGCGCTTGGAACCGAACCCAATGGGGGAGGCACCAGGCAAGGGTCGGATGTAGCTGAGCCAGTCCTGCCGCCTAATCATAGAAACCCCGTTGAACGGAGCCGAGCTAGAACCCAGCCCGAAGTTGACCGCATGGAAATGCTCGAAACAGAACCCCGCAGGGGAAGATCAAGGCAGGGGGCAACTGTAGCTGGTCCTAGCATGCATCCGAGCAGCCAAAGACAGCCATTAGATAACGTCAGAAGTGATAGACTATACCATCCCTACAGGTCATCTGGACGAGACCGATCCCGCAGGGAAGAACCAAGCTCATTTTTGTCCGCTCCAAATTTTGATGAAAGAATGGCACGATTATTCGGGGAATGCGTCCGACGGGAGCAAAGGGATCGAGGGGTAGGCGCTAGCATAACCAGCCCTTTCACCCGCGACATCGAAATCTCCATCACCCCTCGAGAATGGAAAATGCCGACGATGGAACCGTACAAGGGAACTTCCGACCCCGTTGTACACTTGTAGAGATACACACAGCATATGCTCATGAGCGGAGCAACGGAAGGAGTGTTGTGTAAATGCTTTCCGCTATTCCTAGCAGACCTAGCTACCTCCTGGTTCTGCCATCTACCCCAAGGATCTATCAGCTCATGGGAGATGATGAAAGAAAAGTTCATTAGCCAGTTCTGCATTCATGTGGAACAACCCAAGAATGCTTATTCTCTATCTACTGTCAAACAGAAATCCGGAGAGACATTGCAACAATATCTAACCCGGTTCAACGCCGCAGCGGCCGCAGTCCAAGATGCCGATGAGAAACTCACCCTAATGGCCCTCTGTAGTGGTGTGCACCCAGATACCAAGTTTGCTAGAAAACTAAATAAAGAAAAACCAGCTACCTTGCCCGATTTCTTCCATGAAGCTGGGAAGTACATGAGACTCGAAGAGGCTGCCACTGAAAGGCAGACAGGACCACAGGCTAAGACGGCTCATGGAAACGCCCCAGCCGCGGCAAAGGACATTCAGAGAAACGACTCCAGAGACAATGCAGGGGGCAAGAAGGGAGAAGAGCGCTTGTACCGACCAGGACCGAGATTCGACGCTTACACTCCCTTAAATGAGACAGTCGAGAACATCTTCCTGGCCACCCAGGACGAACTTACATACAAGCGCCCCCCGTACAAGAAGGAGTCAGATCACGCAATCCAGTCTGGAAAGTTCTGTCGTTTCCACGAATCTTATGGACATGATACCAATGAATGTCGCCACCTTCGCGACCTAATCGAAGAACACATCAGAAGGAAGAGATTAGAATGCTATGTAAGGGGATAGGACAGGACCCCAGCCCCTACCAAGGAAAACCCAAGGCAGCTCCACCCAGATACAGGCGGAGGAAATCGCAACACCAGCGGTTCCAGCCAAGAGAAGATAGTGGTCCATACAATATCAGGAGGGCCACACATCGCCGACAAGAACTGGGTAGAAATGGAAAGATATGAAAACTCACTCAGAAACAATGGAGACTGCGTCAATTCTGTTATGGAAGAACGTCACCCGAAGCGAAAGGAAAATCATGACTTCACATTCAGTGGGCGCGACCTAGAAGGAAGGCAATACCCTCACATGGATCCGATTGTCATCTCTGCCTGGTTCGTCCCAGCTGAAGTTTTTCGAATCCTAGTAGACACTGGAAGCTCAGTAAATATTCTGTTCAAGCATGCTTTCGACAAAATGAAGCTGTCAATGAAGGATGTGTCTCCTTGCAACAAACCGCTACACGGTTTCACTGGAGAAGCAAAGATGCCCCTCGGACAATTGGATCTCTTTGTTGAATTGGGAAGTCATCCCCGCTCCGCCGTTCGGAAACAAACATTCGTGCTAATATACAACCACTCGGCCTACAATGCCTTTTTAGGAAGACCAGCCTTGTCCGACTTCCAAATTGTCCTTGCCCCATGGTTCCTGAAGATGAAGTTCCCAACGAATAATGGAGTGGGAGAAATAGAAGGGGATCAAGACGCCGCTCGGGACTGCTATGTAACCGAACTTCGCAATAATCGCAGGAGAGATAAAGGGAAAAATGAAGAGACTATTCTCTGCATGAAAAGCTTGGAAGCATAGCAACTAAAGAAAGCCCACCTCTTCGGTATACCAGTGATCCTTTCAATGAATTGGACCCCAGGGACAAAGAGGAGGAGGCCACCGCCGAGCCTGCAGAGGCTATGGAATTCGTATCTGCAGACAAACGCGACCCAAGTAAGCTGCTGAGAGTCGGATCTCAGTTAAAAAGAGAATTAAAGAATCAACTCATTGATTTTCTTCGCCACAACATGGATGTATTTGCATGGACGCACGCTGATATGACTAGAATCTCCCCGGACATAGCATGCCACGCACTAAATATCGATCCTACCAAGGTACCGGTAAAGCAAAAGAAGAGAAGTATGGGGGCAGAACGATCAGCAGTTCTCGAGGAAGAAGTGAAGAACTTACTTGCCAATGACTTCATACGTTAAGCCATCTACCCGGAATGGATCGCCAACCCGGTACTAGTAAAGAAAGCTAATGGGAAGTGGCGAACATGCATCGATTTCTCCAACTTAAATGACGCTTGCCCGAAAGACTGCTTCCCACTCCCCCAAATCGACCAACTCGTGGACAGCACTGTCGGACACGAACTCTTATCCTTTATGGACGCATACTCAGGATATAACCAGATCCCTATGCACGCCCCCGATCAAGACCACACTAGCTTCATCACTGACCGAGGATTGTACTGCTACAAGGTAATGCCATTTGGACTTAAAAACGCCGGAGCTACTTATCAGCGCCTCGTCCACAAGATGTTTGCAGAACTGATAGGACGAACTATGGAAGTTTATGTGGATGACATGCTGGTAAAATCGAGGAAAGCCAACGACCATATAAACCACCTGGACGAGATGTTTCAAGTACTTCGCCAATATGGAATGAAGCTGAACCGTCTAAAGTGCTCCTTTGGAGTATCATCGGGAAAGTTCTTGGGATTCATCGTTCATGCCAGAGGGATTGAAGCAAACCCCAAACAAGTCCGAGCTTTACAAGATATCAAGACACCATCTACTCGAAGAGAGATGCAAAGCCTAAACGGGAAAGTAGCCGCCCTGAGTAGGTTCATCTCTAAAGCGACCGGCAAATGCATCCCTTTCTTCGAAGCTCTAAAGAAAGACAAAGGAAAGTTCGAGTGGACTGACGAATGCTCGACAGCCTTCCTTAACTTAATCGGACACCTCCAGAGACCACCGGTACTTTCAACTCCAAACGAAGGCGAGGAACTATACCTATACCTTGCTATATCACCCCACGCTTTGAGCGCCGCTTTGGTGAGAGAAGACAACCGCGCGCAGCGACCCGTATACTTTGTAAGCAAGAGATTCACAGGGGCAGAAGTCAGATACCCTAAACTTGAAAAGCTAGCATACTTTTTGCTTATCACGTCGCGAAAACTGCGACACTATTTCCAGTCTCATTCCATCAGAGTTTTAACCGATCAACCGCTAAGGCAAGTGCTCCATCGCCCCGACACTTCTGGGCGATTACTTAAGTGGTGCATCGAACTAAGTCAATATGATATCACTTACCATCCTTGCACCGCTATCAAGGGGCAAGCCATAGCTGATTTCATTGCTGAATTCACTACTAGCGAAGGTGAGGACCAATCTGAAAAAGCAGAAGATATCAAGTGGAATCTCTTCGTAGATGGAGCGTCGAACGAGCAAGGCTCGGGGGCAGGTGTTGTGATAATCACCTCCAGGGGAAAGAAGCTGCACTACGCCCTAAGATTGGAATTCGCTGCCACCAACAATGACGCAGAATACGAAGCAGTGATAGCCGGATTAGAACTTGCACTGGAAATTGGAGTCAGTTCTTTATGTCTCCATAGTGATTCTCAACTTATTGTAAATCAAATAATGGGAGAATTCCAGACTTGAGGAGAACGACTCATAGCTTATCTAAAGAAGACAAGGCTACTGCTCAATCAATTAGATCACTATTTAATCAAACACATTCCCCGAGAAGAGAATAAAGAGGCCGACGAACTAGCAAAACAAGCTAGCATGAAGAACATCACTATTTTCGGAGCATTAACCATCTCAAAATAGCTGGCACCAAGTTTCGAGCAAGTAAATCTGATAGCTGCAACCGAAGAAGAAACATGGATGACCCCTATCCGAGAATACTTACAAAATGGCACCCTACCCGACGGGCGAAATGAAATTAAGAAAATTCTAAGGAAAGCTTCCCGCTACACAATGCAAGAAGGCATCCTCTATGGGCGCGGCTTCTCTAACCCCTTATTGAGGTACGTTGCTGGAAGAGAAGCCAAGAAAATTCTATCCAATATCCATCAGGGAAGTTGTGGAGACCACACTGGAGGGCAGACTCTAGCAAAGGAGATACTCCGATATGGATATTTCTGGCCCACCTTGAACAAAGACGCCTTAGACTTCGTCAGAAAATGTGACAAATGTCAGAAATTTGCCAAAATTCCTCGACTACCGACAAATGAGATCACTCAAAGGACTAGCCCTTGGCCCTTTGCAGTATGGGGAATTGACTTGATTGGTGAACTGCCAATAGGCCGAGGCGGAGCTAAATATGCTATAGTAGCAGTCGACTATTTCACCAAATGGGTGGAAGCGGAACCTCTAAATAAAATATCTTCGGCAAAAGTTATCAACTTCTTGATCAAAAATATTCTGTGCAGGTACGGATTCCCACTCAAGATCATATCAGACAACGGACTTCAATTTGACAGCGAAGAATTCGCCAACTGGTGCCAAGAGCACGGGATTCACAAAAGTTTCTCATCCGTGGCTTATCCCCAGGCGAACGGCCAAGTTGAAGCTGTCAACGAAATTCTCAAAACACTGATCAAGAAGAAAATTGAAAAGTCAAAGGGCGCTTGGGTGGATCAACTTCCTACGGCACTTTGGGCCTACCGTACATCTTTCAGAACATCAACAGGGCATACTCCTTTCTCTTTGGCATACGGATCGGAGGCAATGCTCCCAGTTGAGACTATTGTGCCTTCCCACCGTAGGATCCACTACAACTCAGAAGAAAACGAAGAACTCCTCCTCATGTCTTTGGATCTGATTAAGGAGAGAAGAAATGATGCAACACTCAAAGTAGCAGCTCACAAACAAAAAGTGGCAGCACTATACAACTCCAAAGTCAAGCATCGCAGCTTACAAGAAGGATATCTTGTCCTCAAGCGAATCTTTCCACGCCCCAGGGCACTGGACCCCATCTGGGACGGACCATATGTAATTCATAAAGATCTCCACAACAGAGCTTATATTTTGTCAAAAGTAGACGGAGAGGTGTTCCAGAGGGCATGGAACATCCGACACCTCCGTCGATACTTTTCTTAACTTGTACTGCCCATATGAAGTGAACTAACAAAGAGAATCAGTGGACGTAGGCATTTTCGTGCCGAACCACTTTAAAAAACTTGGCTCTTGTTAACTTGTTCCTTTATATCTTGGCTACTTGTTAAGCTTTATCCTTTGCTGTTGAACAAAATCCTTTGCAGATGACATTTCAATTCAGAGCTTCACGACACAACTCCACCTGGACAAAATCTAACAGGTACGCTACGATCCTATGCCCTCGCCAATGAGACACTTTGCTCCGGTATCCCTCTACCGCGAGTTAACTCATTGTTTGCCTCGGCCCTTAAAGCCGACTGTAATAAGCCGAGTATAAGCCACCGAGAAGGCCGATTATGCCATGGCAGCTCATTACAGCGATTTGGCTCGCCGGCAACTGTGAACCGATCATAAGCCCCAACATAAGGTGTGGCCAGCCAGGGGCAGTTCACAGTTGACGATCGGCCCCCACGCTAGCCGGCCACAGTAAATCGAATAATACCCGCGATTACGGGCCATAATGGCCCGGGTAGTTACTGTGCGCGATCGGCTCCGATGTGTCTTAAGTGCGGCTGTGGTAAAAAAGAAAACTCCCCGCAGAGGCGTAAGATGGGTGACAAATGTCTCCAAGACCCACAGCTAGGGAAAGTGACTACAAAACCCGTTTGCCACGAACTTAAACACATCGACGGCCTTCCGTGACTGGAAGTTTTACTTTTCCTATATTTCCATTCCATTTAAATACTTTTCTCCTATCTTGTGTAACGGTCCCTAAAGTACATGACACCGACTAGGAGACGTTCGCTCATAAGGATCGGAGCCCGCAAGCTGGATAACGAGGCACTCAGCTGTATCCATGACCAGATGCACAAGACACCCAAAGCTACCCCCTACAACTAAAACATGAAGGGCGGTACTTTCTCCTCTTGTACATAAACGTGTAACTATAACTTATTCATACATCACACTAACATTGCAAAACATGAAATTATAATTCAAGCAAGAGCCTAGCATCAAACACAACTAAATCACAGGCATATGCATAGTCATACTTCTTATGCAGCACATCAAAATAATAACAGCATTCAAAATATAACAGAATCAGCTTGTGTTATAAACTTACATAAAGTCGTTCAATGACATAATTACAGCTCAAAAGTACATTAATGTTTTGAACTAGCATATACAGGAATGTCAAGCAGACTAAACAAAATAACTAGCTGCATTAGCGCTAACCACTACACCTAAGAACCAGCTCTCCGAATCTACTTAGCTGCAGGATCAGAGCTCCCAGCATGATGACCAGAGGCCCCACCTGTCCAATTCAGAAAAAGAGTCCATTAAACCGGCAACGAACGATCAAGTTATGAAAAGCTAAAAAGGGAAAACTCACCAACACCCGCTTCTTGGTCCTCATCCCCCAACTGCACAGCAGCTTCCTCTGCAGCAAGTAGCCGCAACCCCTCCTTCACCGCTATCTTCTCCTCCTTTGAGAACTGGGACGTAACCATGTCCATCCTGAATGCCGCTCCACCTTCCTTATTCGCATCGGCCCTGGCCTCCTCCAAAGCCCGAAGATAGATCCTAGCCATGATCCGGGGATAATCATCCATCCAGGATAGATTACCCTGCTTCCAGGTATGGAAGTACATATCCTACAACATCTCATCCATCATCCCCTCATTCTCCTCAAACTCCCTCACCCGGGCCTCGGAGGACAGCAACTTAGCAACGGCAACATCCCTCTCAGATCGATATCTCAAGTAGTCAGCCTGGAGAGACCTCCTCATTTCCTCCATCTCTTCCTTTAGCCTGGCCTGAGCAAGCTCTGCGGCCTCAAGCCTCCCAGATAACTCCTCTACCTGCTCGAGATCCGCCCTCCGAACCTCGTCCACCGTAGCGATAGCTATGTCAATCCGCTCCTTGCAGGCGGCCTCCATCTTTCGCAACTCAGCCTTGCTAGCCTCCTCCGTGGTTTTCTTCAGTCGTCGGGAGGCCGCCTCGTGCTGGGATATCTGGATAGCCTGATCGGCAAGCTGTTTGGCCTGGTCAGAAACCTGTAGCCGCAACCGGATGTTAGCACTTCCGATTTCCTCCCCAGCCCTGGCCAGTCGAGCGTGATGCTCCATTAGCCTCTTGGTTTCCTCAGCCACCCGATCGATGATTTCCTTGGCCTCATTCCCCATGGTCACAATCCGAGTAGTAAGCAAATTGAGGTCTAACGACTTAGCCTCGTCAAGCACTCGTACCATGGGGTTGCGGGGAAGAAGATGCTCACCCGTGACCTCGTCAAAAGAGATATCCTGAAAACTCGGGTCCAGATCCGGGTGACCGGCAAATGGGTTGCGATCCAAACCAGGACGGTCTATCGGAGTGACGGTTGGATTTTTGGACGGATGGGGGGAGGGCATAAACTCAGTATCCTCTTCAGTAATATCATGGATGGGCTGGACTGGAGGCTGAGGGCCAAGTGAAGGTTCAAGCGAAGATCGGCCCCTTTTCCTCCTTTGCATATCTTCTTCAATAACTCCAAGAAGAGGGCGATATCTAACTTCATCCCCAGGACGGCTAGTTGGCAGCTTTGGTTTGGCAGAAGCTTTGAGTAGCTTATACTGTTCGAGGCGGTGCCGGATATCTGATGACTTGGCCGCCTTACCCGCTCCTGTAATAAAAAACCAAGTGTTACGAACATGCAATGATCCATAATTCAAGAAATATGTTAAGTTAAAAAGAATGAGAAGGCACGTCTGTTATACAAACTCTGCGGAGGAGTAGGATACTTCAATAAATCCTGAATCTCAGTCCAGGACGGAAGCGAACCATAAAATATTCCTAAGTACCTATCATAAATGGAGTCTGCAGAAGTCAAAAGTTCACCTTGAATCGCTGGAATCGCCTTAGCCGAAGAACTCTCAGAAAATGGATCGGCGCCAGCCCCAGTCTTGTCAACCCCCTTTGCCTTCTCAACCAAAGCCGATCCTTCCTCCGACTCCCCAAAAGCTTGACGGAAAGCATCATCCGTCCACTCATGAATCTCTCCCGCTTGCCCGGAGGTTAAGGCACCAACGCCACTACCTCTCTGTCCATCTCCTCCTTTACCTTCACCTCTATCTTCCTCTACATCTTCCTCTCCCGGAGCAAGTGGGCAAGTACTAGGAGAGGGACCGTCGGACTTCTTGAGCTTCTTGCCCCCAACAACGGGAGGCTTTGTAAAAGGTTCCCTCTTGCCACTCTTCCCCGTGGCCCCTTCCTTGGCTTTGGCAGCCTTCTCCTCAGCCGTGTCTCTCTGCTTAACCACGGATTGGTGTAGCAGGATCAAGTTGTGCTCCAGGAGAGTAGCATTCCTGATTAGGAAAGAAGTCGACCTGTCCCGTCCCGAATGGCCTTTATTTCCGCAGCCATCTGGACCAAGGAATCACTCTCTACGACTGCAAAGCCACCTGTCGCTAGCAAGAAATAGAAGCATATCAGAAGGAGCACCTCAGTCGGAACAAAGAAACTGTAAATAAAGTTCAACTTACAGCCAGAAGTGAAGAGGCAGAAGGAGACAGAATCGTCACTGATAAAAAACCATTCTTTCTTAAACATGGTGAACTTTGAGTATAGGTCCAGGACTGGTTTGAAAGGAACAGCCGCTTCCAAGCTAACGTACGGAGATCCCTTCTTCTAACCCCTCAAGTTATATAGATACCGGATCTCCCGGTCGGAAGGGGGCGCCCGTACCTTCTCTGGAAAATAATGTATAAGCACACCAAGATGGCGTAGGAATTGGGCTGAAGCTGGAAAGGAGCCACCTTCAGATAAGTAATGAAGCTGACTATCCAGGTATTAATGGGAGGAATGGCCCCACACATGCAGTGGTACCTAATGTATGCAAAATATCCTTCGGGGGGATTATACGGCATCACTCCATCTCCCGGCAATAGCATGCTAGCCCTGTCAATCCCAAAGGAACGAGAGATGACATCAAGCTGCTCCTCCCTGAGGGAGCTAGGAAAGCAGTCGGGCGGAGAATTTAAGAGCTCCTGGGGGCCATACCCATCTACTAGCGATCGCGGAGCAGGCCCAGGACGTTCGGCCCGAACTGGGGACACTATGGAGGACTCTGCTCTGTCCTTGGACTTCCGTTTATTGGATCGGGTTTCCACTTTTTGAGACATTTTATCTGCATACACAAAAGCGAAAGACGTGTTGTTAGTACAAGGAGTACAGGGATATAAGCAAATAAGTGTATAAAGCGAGCCAGCATATATAAATCTAGAGTTTCACTAATAGTTCAAGTATAAAAGTCCATTCGGCAAGGGACTCATTCAACACTCAGAATTCCCAATCTCATTCGGTAATACAGCCCAGAGCTCATTCGGCAGTACACATTCGGCATTAAACGTCTCTTAACACATCCGGTATTAAGTTCATTCGGTAATCAGCATCACCAAGGTCATTCGGCGTTCACACTCCCAATAACATTCGGTAGTTTAAAAACATGGGAATCATCCGGCAATTACCTGGTCCGGTTGTCAAAAGGTTTCGGTAATATAAGTTGATTCGGCAGAAATCTGGCTCGGTTCTCTCAATTCAGTAAGGAGTAATGAAGGGGTGTAGCCCCTACTTATAGGAAGATATAGGATACCGAACCAAATGGTTCGGCACTCAGGGACCGAATGGAAACAGCTAAAACAAAGTGCGACACATACAGGCATGTGCCCCACTTTGGGGGGCAAATGTTGGGCGAACCCTCACCACCATCCAACACCGAACCAGGCTTCGCCTCGCGCCGAATCATCCCTAAGACCAACCCTGCATGCCGAACCACCCAACACCGGTCCAATCCCATCTCCCCTGCATGCCGAACCACCTCCACTCCAACAACTACCGGACCAACCAACTACCGGACCAACCAACCCACCGAGCCAACTCCACACCGAACCAACATGGCTCCCAACTACTGCCGGTCCAAGCCTCTTCTATCTCACCACCGGACCAGCACTCTCCTGACCATCTCCATCTTCCACTACCGAACCAACCTGAAGAAGGCATTCCGGATCAACTTTACCGGACCAGGTTGCAGCAGTCCAGGCCCGTCAGCGGCTATATACATCCAAGACCCCTGCCCCCAACCTCACTCTATAAATAGAGGGGCAGGGGTACAACAATGGCAGACAAGTTTGAGAGCTCAAGCACGGAAGGAACTTTCAAACAACTTTCATATGCTTGTATACAAAGCTTTGTACTTGTAATCTGAAAGAAAAGAGAGAATAACATATAAAGTGGACGTAGGCACGTTCTGGCCGAACCACTATAAATCTGCGTGTCTTTTTTCAGTTTAGCCCCTGTTTTTTATATATTTGCATAAATCACCCAAACCGCTAAGAAAAACGTAAAATCAACTAAATCATACGACTTTGAGGTGTTTGTCCATTTTTTGTGCAAACACATGGGTTCCGATAAGGTTGAATCCTAACTTTATCTTTTAAATAAAATAGCACCCGCCTTGCTTTTGAAGGATTTGCTTTTGACTTGGTTGGCTTTCGACCCATTCAAATGGTTTTAAAAGGAAGGTTTGAAGGATTGCCGCCTTTAATTTTAAGTAATGCTTTCAAAGGGGTTGAAACCCCTAGCTGCAGCTCTTTTACCTTTCAAAGTCAATGGCTTCGGTAGGTATACTTTGTTTCAAAAACTAATCCACTTTCCAATGCTTTCAGAATGGTGGTTTTGACATCGTCGCTTCTTTGCTTAAGTATTACTTTCGACCTAAAACGATTTAATGACCCTTTTAGCTATGTTAAAGGTAAAACCCAAATGGTTTCGAAGCAGATGGTTTTAAATGGTTTCGAAAGTTATTTTCCACTTGTTTTAAATTGAACCCAAGTGCTTTCGAAAGGTATGTGTTTATAAAGGTTTCGATGCTTTCGAAAGGTTTTAAGGGAAGGTTTCGAAGAGATGTTTCTCCAATGTTTTCGAAAGCTCTAAAATGATGGTTTCCAAAGGGTGGTTCCCTATTGTTCGAAAGGTTTATATGGAAAGGTTTTTCAATGTTTTCGAAAGGCAATGTTTATGTGTTTAAAAGGGGAAATGTCTAATGTTTTAAAGATTTCGAAAGAAATATTTTTCAACGATTTCGAAAGAAAGAGTTTGAATGGTTTCGAAATGAGTGTTTTGGCCTTTCGCTCTTGTTATAAAAAGGGTTTACTTTGTTTCGAAAGGGATACTATTAATGATTTAAATGTTTTAGTCAACAATATTTTTAGGTGAAGCATATTATATAATGGCAATGTGATTTTGAGTAAAGCATAGAGTATATGTATTTTCATTGTTTAAGTTTAGTTTAGAGGTTTTATATCAATTTGAGATGAAAAGGATTTTCAAGGAAAATTATAGGGAAGATTACCCTAAGTAAAATGACTCAGATAATAGAATACCAAATAGGACTGGTATAAGGTCAATCCTATATATTAACTACTAGCACCAGCTAATTTAGTCCAAAATTCCATTGTGTAGGGCAATCACAGGTAAGACTAAAATTGTGGTTATACACAGAAAGGAATATGTGTTTGCATATAGATAGGTTATTGGTGAGCCCATAAAACCATTAGGATCAGGCGACGCTGGAAGATGTTAAGTTAGCACAGACTATCCAGAAGAGGATATTTAACAGATAGTTAAGGATAGACCATCCAGAAGAGGAGTATCGAGTATCTAACAGGTGTTGGTTATGTTGTTTATATTTTAGTAGGCCCGAGTCAGCCATAGTTTAGTAGTTAGCCAAACAAAACTAAACTGTTCGAACAGATATTTCATTTATTACTTTATATGTATGTTTACATAATGAAGCTTTACAGTTTTAACCAGTCTTGGTTATAGGAAAAGATTTGCAAAACATATGTTTTAAAAGGATGTTAGTGAAGGGAAACCCATTACGCTAAGTGATGCGGTCTCACTTAACATCATATAACTAAGATGTACATTATTATTCACACCAGGCTTTATGTCTAGGTCGAAATTAATGTTTTTCCCCTTAAACTCTTGGATGCTCAAAATTGATTTGAGTAGGCCGAGGGTTGCGGTTTATAGGTTTTAGTAGGATGACGAATAAAGCTACCGAAGACGAGGAGGCTGATGGATAGCAATTTAGGAGTTACAGTTCTATGTTGTTTATTTTTACTGTGTTATATTATTTCAGTTATGGCAATATAATACTCTGGTCAACCAAGGGGCATCATATATTCCTCTTGGCGTATTTATGTAATAATTATATTTGATCTTTAGTTGGGAAACATTTTAGGATTGTGTAATTTGAATATGGAACATATTTTGGAAATGTAAACCATATAATTTTGTTGTTTTGAAATTTGTTATCTCGTTTCATATTCTTTTCTTCTGATATTATGGATGCTATTAACGTAGCTATATTTAGTCATTGGAAGTTAATACTATAGATGACTGCAGCATCTATAGCACTTATCTTTGGGCCTCTAGATAGGGGATGTTACATGTGTTAACTACTCGGACTTGAACTGCCCAAAAGACAACTTCCAACTATCTAGAATAGACCAGCTCGTGGACAGAACTACAGCGAACTACTCCCTTTCATGGATGCCTACTCAGGATATAACTTGATTATGATACATAAACCCGAACAGGAAAGCATTAGCTTCATTATCGACTTCAAATTACATTGTTATCGTGTAATTTCATTCAGCCTAAAGAATGCCAAAGCAACTTATCAACTGTTAGGTAACACAATGTTTAATGGTCGGATTGAATGAATAATGGAAGTAAACGTGGACGGCATGCTAGTCAAATTAAGTATATCTAGAAATCATTTGGATTACTGTTTGAGATTATTTTAAAGTATAGAATGAAGCTTAACCAGTTGAAATTCTATTTCAGTGTGACTTTTGGGAAATTTCTAGGTTTCATCATGAATTCTATGGGCATTGAAGCTAACCTCGAGCAAATTATTGCCATGCGGAATGTCACGGCCCCTACAACAAAAATGATTTGCAGAGTCTAAACAGAAAGGTCGCAACATTGATTGGATTCATATCCAAAGCAACATATATGTGTATACCACTCTCCAATGCATTGAAGAAGGGTAAGAAATTTTCTAATGGAATCAAGCTTGCCAAACTGCTTTTGAGGAATTATTACGACTTATTGATACCCCACTGGTTCTATCCAAACAGGTGGATAGGGAAGACTTGTTCATCTACTGGGCAGTCTCCCATCATGCTATAAGTGCAGTGCTTGTATGAGAGGAAGCCAGAATCAATGGTCATCTACTACATCAGCAAACGCTTCACTAGGGCTAAACAAAACTATTTGAAGTTGGAAAAATTGGCATATAGCTTATTGACAGCATCGAGAAAGTTGAGACCATACTTTGAAGCCTATCTAATTAAAGTGTTGAAAGATCAACCTTTGAATCAAATATTATATCAACCTGAGACTTCAGAGCGACTTCTGAAGTGGAATATTGAATTAAGCCAGTATGACATAAGTTATTGTAACAACCCGCTATTTTGGACCATTCGCATCCGCACATGTCGGACTTCAATAATTCATAATACCAAATTGTTAATTTAAATTTGAGAAAAACTGAACATATACAATAAATAAATAATTACAGAATCGCAGACACAGAGTAATAATATGCAGCAAAAACAAAAGATAGCAGTACATGAAGCTACTATATACATATCAGAGTTAATTAAGGTACAACAGATGTCTCGAATACAATGGTCAAAGACAAGAATCAGAATACATCACTGGAATCAACTGAATATCTGAAAGCTGGATAGATGGCAGGATCTCCAGGCGAAGCTCCAACTCTAAAGGTGAGTCTCGAATACTGGTACACTCAGTCTGACCCGAGCGTAAAGCAAAATACAAAACACTCGAGTCAGGATTAACATTCTTATATCAATAAATCCAACTCGAGTGAAATAACAATTGAAATACAAGTAACTCAAAGGACGTTGGAATAACCATCCTCTAAGGATACGTTAAACTATCTACTATGTAGTTGTGTACGCTAAGTAGATAATGCCTATCAGTAATATAAAGTATCAAAATAGTGTTAAGGCGTTACCATTATCCCCCTTAACACATTTTTATATAAATGTCATAGTCTATGAAGCACTGTAACTCCACCATAAACTGGTGGGATATCAGGGAGTACTCCAAAGGTATAACACAAAAAAAAATTTGTAGTGGTCGCGTATATAAGGATTCAAGTATGACAAGGCACATGAGGCAATACCCAAGGTAGTGAAACTACCGTTTGCCTGATCCGGACTGATGAGAGCGCATCGCCGCAACGATCGCAACACCACGAAACAACACTCCCAAAATATCGAGGTGCACCAATCAATAACAAGTAATGAGTAGTTTACGAAGAAGTGTGTTCGCTCGAGGTGGCTAACCACATTTGGCCCGGCACGGCTCCTGTTTTAGTCATTTCCAATTTGATACAAGTGTCAAGGCTATCCATTATCGTTCTCTTTCTTTAGTAATCACATACGTCATTCCAACCACTTCATTCTGGATCACCTCCGCATATAGTTATTAAAGTGGTTTTAGGTTTAGACAGAGAGTATGTCGATAACCGACTCCGGTTTCTTTAATAACCTTCAGAATTATTACACCGATTGGTCGTTTAATAAATTTCAAAACCAAATCAAATTCAATTTCAATTAGAATTTGTAAATCAACATTTCATTTATCTTCCTAAATCAATTTCCATAACTTATGTTAAACTTTCAAATTACCATTTCAAAATCTTATAATTCAAATTCAATTTTTATTTAAAGAATTCAAATATTGATTCAAGTTTGTACATAAGTTTCATTCCAAAATCATTTAAATTAATTTAACATTCAAATCAATTTAAATTCATTGATCGATTTCGTTCAATAATCATTTAAATTAAGTAAATTTATCACTCAAATAATTTCAATTTAATTACCAATTCATTAAATCAATTACTTAAGTTCAACTCCATTATATCAAAACTTACAAATTGAATTAAATTAGATTCTTTAAATTACAAGTATTACATTAATTTCAATAAATCACATTTTTCTCTTGTCAAAGAAATTCAATTTCATTTATTTATATATGTAGTTACAAATTTCAAAACCCAGTTAATAAAGAAATATAGTTCGCTTATTCAAGAAGTTCAATTTCACTTAATAAAGAATTCAATTTAATTTAATTATCAAATAATTCAATCTTATTCAATTATTAAATAATTTCAAAACTTAATTATTAACTAATTCCAAAACTTAATTATTAATAATTAATTATTTAATTATTAAATAATTAAATTCAAAACAACGTTCTTTCAACAACTACTGTGTTAATATTTGATTCAGATTTTTAAATATTAACATTTACTTCTTATTAAATCTCAAATTCCAACTTCATTTCAAACTTTATTCTTTATTCAAATAAAATTTTAATTTTATTTTTAATCAATTTATTGACCAATCCGTTTATTAAATTTCCTATCCTAAGTCAAAATTTTATTTGGGAATTTATCACTTCAACCCGATTTCATTCCAATTCAAAAATCAAATCATAGCAAAGGGAACTTGCAGTGTGATAACTGGGATGGTGTCAAAGTAAATAAACAAGCAATAACAACAATCCAATAATTAATTCAAATAATCCCAAAATAATCGTATTAATTTACATTGTTGTTTGTGCAAACTAATATAATTATTCTAGAATCTACACTATCATTTCATGTAGATTAAAGATTATTACACAAATATTTATACGGTTCTTCACTTGATATCTATTATTCAATTTCATACTACACCAATTTATACAACATACATTCAATGGTTCAAGGTGTACTTAACACTATTTCTACGTGTCAATCAATCTCACATTTAAAGGATCATACTATACAACCTTAACAAACCAAATTCAGCACATATATCAGTTTTATCCTATATCAAATTCAATTGCATATTATTTATCACTTTAAACATTAACAATTTAACGTCCAATGTAAACATCAAACAATCGATCAATTATCAACAAAACTGGATTATTATCGTATAAATAACAGATAATGGTGTCAGATGTCACAGGTGAACTGATACAGGTAATAACATATATAATAGTGTGAATAACTAACAGCAGCATATTTCAATTGTCGTTTCAATTGAAATCAAATTTAATAAATAAAAGAACATTAATCGTGAGTGATTACTCACCTTTCAAGGCTAGAGAGATGGATAACACAACAGGATATGATTAGAATTGCGAAATTGACCAAATCCAAATGATGATTTGCAAAGCAAAGAAAGACTGGCACGAATTCGACGAACAGAGCAAGGCTGAAAATAACGAAGATGAATCAAAACTAATTTTGCATAACTGGAACCAGATGCACACATATGATATAATTATTTTTCTCTAAAATCAATTTGGAAACATAAGATTAAAATGGACTTTATATTATAAATTAAAATCAATATCCAAAATAAAATCTTTGTGTAAAAAAAAATCAAAATCAAAATATGCTGACACATACCCCTATATTTATTTTTACATCTACAAAGATATACATCATGTAAACCGTAGCAAAATTTTAATATAATACTATTACTTTAACAGTCAGGAGTACATAATATAAAACACGCCATCCCAATGAAATCTTTGGAAAAAACATGTAACATACATATTATATCTAGTTAATAATATAAGTAAACCAACATTTTTATTGACGCACTTTAAAGCATAAGTAATAGTTCTGCACAACATATTACATATCTAATATAATATCCATTGACACTTATATACGTATAGCACCCATATATAAAATATAACTAACCTAATACAATATATAATTTACGACTTACATAAGTTTTATATAATGGCAAAAATATACTTATAAACGACACACATATATATAACAATATTATACATGAAGCTATATATATATATACTATAAAATATACGTGTAAGCTACACCCATATGCTACAGCTTCCAACAAAACAATTTACTGTAGAGGTACATAACTTATATTCACTACTTCTTTTAAATATCATTTCAGCAAGATGATTCCATAACTTTAACGTAAAGCTTTGTTACAAATTTTCCATTTTTAGTTACATTATTTGTTTATTAATATCTCTTCTTACATGCATAGTATAAACAACTTATATACAAACAGAGACACGAAATATATTTCCAGAACAAAACAGAGATACCAAATATGCGACCCAAATGTAAACAAATATATTTCGATATATATGTATTTTGATATACCAAGTACATTACGTTTCTTTACCTAAAACAAACAGAATGGAGGCTATGCGAAAAGAAGAGCAGGTGGAGTCGGCAAGAGGAGAGTTCGGCTAGCCTGCATGCGTTGGCTCACGTGAAGCCGAACGAGGCAAAACTATTGAGGTGGCTTCTGTCGAGGAAGAGAGAGGTGAAGGTAGATGGGTGAGTAGTAGGCAGAGAGGATGGCCACGGCATGGTGGGTGCACTTCGGCAGGGCAGAGGTGGTAAGGAGGATGTGCCGGATTTTGAGGAGGGCGGAGGTGTCGAAGTCGTCAGGACTTGGGTGACTGGTGTCGACTTGGAGCAGCATAGGTCGGAGGCTGGGTTGGTGGATGTTGCCGAAGAGGTCGGAGCGAAGTACGGTCTCGGATGGAACAAGAGTGAGGAGGGAGTGTTTGGCGGCAGTCGAGGTCGGGATGCAGTGGCTTCTTGGCACTAGGTGGATGGCTAGTCGGCAATGGTGGTGAGGTGGTACGGAGATGTACTACGGGCTGCGATGGCTAGCGGGGCGGAGTGGGGTTTCAATGGTGGAAGGGTGGCGGAGGCGAGAGAGGATGCACGGGTGGAATGGTCGGAGGCGGAGAATGGTGGGCGGCGATCGAGCTTGGCTATGCGTCGTTTATTTTTATAAATGAAAGCTTCAGCCGAAAGTGGAGGAAAAAAAATAAAAGATGAAAAGAGGAAGATAGCTTTGTAACAAAAGTTGTATTCTTGTTTTGTACAGCAGAAGAGAGAGGAGCACGAGATAAGGAGCTAAGAATATGAAGAGAATCCAGACAAATAGAAATGAACGCCTAAAGTAATTTATGTGAATGAGGAGCCAAGAGGTTTGAACATACATTTTGAAGTAAATGTGCACCTTAAATTCGTAGAAGCTATTCACCATCACGGTGGAAAAATGAAATGGTGGAAAACGAAAAGACAAAGAAACCAAAGCCAAAATACGGAACCGATACGGCTAGCTGTTTTGTCGGTTTCGTTGCATACTAAACTTTGAAACGCACATATGAATATATCGTGGAGATTAGCACGGCGAGGCGATCAAAACGATATATAGATATCAGTGGTACAATTGAATTATAGAAATTCGAATTTTTTACCAGCGGAAAATGCAGAAAAAACGCAGAAAAATAAGATTGATGGAGCTTAAGAAGTCCGAATTTCGAAAAACGAAAAATGACGTCTTGCTCAGAAGACGATTTAGAATTTTTCTATGTAAAAATAATTAGGTTTTGAAAACGTTTTATTTTCATCGATTTTTAACTGATTAGTTTGAAATAAATTTACGCACGAAAATAAACTTCATATTTTCGGACGAAAATTTACTAGTTGCTATGTTTAACTAGACGCATTCCAAATATCAAATTTATATTTCAAAATTTTATTGTTTAAAATTTCACAAAATTTCAATTAAATATATTAATAAAACAAATAAAATTGTTAAAAATTTATGGGTCGTTACATTCTCCCCCACTCAAAACTTTTCGTCCACGAAAAGGTAGGAGGTAGGAGAATAGAAACAACTAGAAGGAAAATAGATTGAAAACATAGTAAAATAACTAATTCAAACCATATAAATTTCAACTTAAATTAATTTATATTCAACAATTGACTTTAAACTCAAGGAACTTCATTAACTTGGTTTATTTTCAATTTATCATTATTTGTTACAAAATTTATTTCAAACAACAATTTATTTTATTAATCCATTTATTATTCGACTAACTTAGTATTCTATTTATCTTTATTAATCATTTTATAATTAAACTTTAAATGTATGAAAGTTATTATAAGCACTCAAATTTTATTTATAAAGATGTTTTATATTGTATATTATCCAATTATCTTAAATTAACAAATTCAAAGATCATAAATTTTGAGTAGTCATTTATTATAATCATACTTTATTTGACAAATTTAATTCTTCTTTATTCCAAATTATTATTACATTTATTCTACTTTATATATCTTATCACATATATATTAAGTATATTTACACTTACTATAACTACTCAAATTTATTTAAACATTCCTTTTAACATCATTTTACATTGTAAATTATCCAATCACATAGTAAACTTCTGAATGATTTAGGTAAGTTATAATAAAATGTAATTGAGTGTTATACAAGTAAAATTTTCAAATTTAATTATTTCAAGTTTAAATCTTTACTCAAATTCTAGTTCTATTATATAATTGAAATTTTCTTAACAAGAATTTAAGCATTAAATTTTCGATTTACCTTAAACAGTTTAGAAATAAATATATACATATATACACAATATATCAAATCAAAGCTATAATCATATACTTATATACTATAAATCAAGTCATATTTTAGAAATTCAAATCAATTTATTTTTCCCAAACAAAAGTGTAGCAGGGCTACAGAATATAGTCTCCACTTCGAAACTCGAAAATGAATGTCGATGATGCGGCGGTCATCACTGAAACTATTTTCCAGCGACAAAAGAGTAGAGCTCTAATTTAATCATTTAAAATTCTTTGAAACCATTTATATTCGAAAATATCTTAAATAATGTACATTTTAACACTTTAGAACCATAATTCAAAATTATCGAAAATTAAATTCTCAAATTCTTTATTTAAATTCATTTTAAACTCTAAATCAATTTATAAACCATGCTTATATTTTCAATTATTTATGTTGGTAAAATCAATGGCTTACAAAATAATAAATGAAAATCATTTTATCAATCAATTCAGTTAACTATTTAATTTCAGAATTTTTTTTACTTATATAATATAATCATATAAAATCATTTCATTTTGAAAACAATTGTGTCAGTTTAATCTGTTCAAGTGTTTTGGAAATCCTATCGATAGTGTTGATCAGACGAATCGATCGAAAATCCAAATCAACATCAGTAACTCAAACAACACCATATATATTAAAACATTTTTAATATTAATTTACAAATACACTTCCTTGCTCGATGATGCAAGAATGGATTTCGAAGCAAGGATAGAGATTCAAATTTGATGGACTCAAGTTAAAGAGAATTTTGATTCGAAAATAAGTTCGAAACAGAAGATAACATAATTAAATAACAAAATAAAGCGATGGATAAGTTTATATAAATCGTGGGCAACCTTAACTGGGTCGACCGTGACTTCAATAATGAAATCGATGCAGAATTTCGAGGCAAATCTACATTCGAACTCAAGAAATAGAATTCAGGCATACCATGAGATAGGTAGCATCGTAAACCGAGGATACAGAAATCAATGGTAAATCGATGCTTATTATAAAGGAGTTTCTCACATTTACAAATAATTCAAAGATTGGCGAGACCACCGATTCATTATAAAGATCATTCGAAGTGGAGTTATGAGATGCTCCAGAATTGAAAGAAGACGAATAGTGAGGGACACAAATGAATTTTGGAACCACAGGGAACGTTCCAAAATTCAAAGGAATTGAGTCAAAAGGAAGAGATTGAAACTCAAATGAGAGTGATTCTGTAAATACATTTACCCTATATGTTAAGTTTTGCCTAGAGCTACCAAAGCTCTGAAACCAACTGTAACGACCTGCCATTTTGGACCATTCACATTTGCACATGTCGGACATGAATAATTCAAAATACCGAATTGTTAATTTAAATTTGAGCAAAACTGAACATATACAGTAAATAAATAATCACAGAATCGCATACTGAGTAATAATATGCAACGGAAACAAAAGATAGTAGTTCATGAAGCTGCTATATACATATCAGAGTTAAATAAGGTACAACAGACATCTCGAATACAATGGTCAAAGACAAGAATCAGAATACATCACTGGAATCAACTGAATATCTGAAAGCTGATAGATAGCTGGATCTCCAGGCGAAGCTCCAACTCCAAAGGTGAGTCTCGAATACTGGTACACTCAGTCTGACCCGAGCGTAAAGGAAGACACAAAACACTCGAGTCAGGATTAACATTCTTATATCAATAAATCCAACTCGAGTGAAATAATAATTGAAATACAAGTAACTCAAAGGACAATGGAATAACCATCCTCTAAGGATCTGTTGAACTATCTACTATGTAGTAGTGTACGCTAAGTAGATAATGCCTATCAGTAATATAAAGTATCAAAATAGTGTTAAGGCGTTACCATTATCCTCCTTAACACATTTTTATATAAATGTCATAGTCTATGCAGCACTGTAACTCCACCATAAACTGGTGGGATATCAGGGAGTACTCCAAAGGTATAACACAAAACAAATTCGTAGTGGTCGCGTATATAGGGATTCAAGTATGACAAGGCACATGAGGCAATATCCAAGGTAGTGAAACTACCGTTTGCCTGATCCGGACTGGTGAGAACGCATCGCCGCAACGATCGCAACACCGCGAAACAACACTCCCAAACTTTTGAGGGTGCACTAATCAATAACAAGTAATGAGTAGTTTACGAAGAAGTGTGTTCGCTCGAGGTGGCTAACCCCATTTGGCCGGCACGGCTCCTGTTTTAGTTATTTCCAATTTGACACAAGTGTCAAGGCTATCCATTATCGTTCTCTTTCTTCAGTCATCACGTACGTCATTCCAACCACTTCATTCTGGATCACACTCCGCGTATAGTTATTAAAGTGGTTTTTGGTTTAGACAGAGAGTATGTCGATAACCGACTCCAGTTTCTTTAATAACCTTCGAAATTATTACACCGATTGGTTGTTTAATAAATTTCAAAACCAAATCAAATTCAATTTCAATTAGAATTTGTAAATCAACATTTCATTTATCTTCCTAAATCAATTTCCATAAATTACGTTAAACTTCCAAATTACCATTTCAAAATCTTATAATTCAAGTTCAATTTTTATTCTAAAAATTAAATATTGATTCGAGTTTGTACATAATAATTCCAAAATCATTTAATTTAATTTAATTTAACATTCAAATCAATTTAAATCCATTGATCGATTTCGTTCAATAATCATTTAAATTAAGTAAACTTATCATTCAAATAATTTCAATTGAATTCCCAATTCATTAAATCAATTACTTAAGTTCAACTCCATTATATCAAAACTTACAAATTGAATTAAATTAGATTCGTCAAATCAAATTCTTTAAATTACAAGTCTTACACTAATTTCAATAAATCTATTTTTTTTCTTGTTAAAGAAATTCAATTTTATTTATTTATTTACTTAGTTACAAATTTCAAAACCCAGTTAATAAAGAAACATAGTTCACTTATTCAAGAAGTCCAATTTCACTTAATAAAGAATTCAATTTAATTTAATTATCAAATAATTCAATCTTATTCAATTATTAAATAATTTCAAAACTTAATTATTAACTTATTTCAAAACTTAATTATTAATAATCCCAAATTTAATTATTAAATAATTAATTTCAAAACAACGTTTTTTCAACAACTGCTATGTTAATATTTGATTTAGATTTTTAAATATTAACATTTTCTTCTTATTAAATCTCAAATTCCAACTTCATTTCAAACTTTATTCTTTATTCAAATAAAATTTTAATTTTATTTCTAATCAATTTATTGACGAATCGGTCTATCAAGTTTTCTATCCTAAGTTAAAGTTTTATTTGGGTATTTATCATTTCAACCCGATTTCATTCCAATTCAAAAATCAAATCATAGCAAAGGGAACTTGCAGTGTGATAACTGGGATGGTGTCAAAGTAAATAAATAAGCAATAACAATAATCAATAACAATCCAATAATTAATTCAAATAATCTCAAAATAACCGTACTAATTCACATTGTTGTTTGTGCAAATTAATATAATTATTTCTAGAATCTACACTATCATTTCATGTAGATTAAAGATTATTACACTAATATTTATACGGTTCTTCACTTGATATCTATTATTCAATTTCATACTACATCTATTTATACAACATACATTCAATGGATCAAGGGGTAGTTAACACTATTTGTACGTGTCAATCAATCTCACATTTGAAGGGTCATATTATACAACCTTAACAAATCAAATTCAGCACACATATCAATTTTATCCTATATCAAATTCAATTGCATATTATTTACCACTTTAGGCATTAACAATTTAACGTCCAATGTAAACATCAAACAATCGATCAATTATCAACCAAACTGGATTATTGCCGTATAAATAACAGATAATGGTGTGAGATGTCACAGGTGAACTGATACAGGTAATAACATATATAACAGTGTGAATAACTAACAGTAGCATATTTCAATTGTCGTTTCAATTGAAATCAAATTTAATAAATAAAAGAACATTAATCGTGAGTGATTACTCACTTTCGAGGCTAGAGAGATGGATAACACAACAGGATACGATTATAATTTAGAAATTGACTAAATCTAAATGATGATTTCCAAAGCAAAGAAAGATTGACACGAATTCGATGAACAAAGCAAGGCTGAAAATAACGAAGATGAATCAAAGCTAATTTTGCATAATTGGAACCAGATGCACACATATGATATAAATTTTTTTTCTCTAAAATCAATTTGGAAACATAAGATTAAAATAGACTTTATATCATAAATTAAAATCAATATCCAAAATAAAATCTTTGTGTAAAAAGAAAATCAAAATATACTGACACATACCCCTATATTTATTTTTACATCTACAAAGATATACATCATGTAAACCGTAGCAAAATTTTAATATAATACTATTACTTTAAAGGTCAGGATTACATAATATAAAACACACCATCCTAATGAAATCTTTGGAAAAAACATATGACATAGATATTATATCTAGTTAATAATATAAGTAAACCAACATTTTTACCGACGCACTTTAAAACATAAGTAATAGTTCGGCACAACATATTACATATCTAATATAATATCCACTGACACTTATATACGTATGCACCCATATATATGATATAACTAACCTAATACAGTATATAATGTACGACTTACATAAGTTTTATATATTGAAAACAATATACTTATAAAAGACACATATATTTATAACAATATTATACATGAAGCTAAATATATATACTATAAAATATACGTGTAAGCTACACCCATATGCTACAGCTTCCAACAAAATAATTTAATGTAGAGGTACATAACTTATATTCACTACTTCTTTTAAATTGCATTTCAGCAAGATGATGCCATAACTTTAACGTAAAGCTTTGTTACAAATTTTCCATTTTTAGTTACATTATTTGTTTATTAATATATCTTCTTGCATGCATAGTATAAACAACTTATATACAAACAGAGACACGAAATATATTTCCATAACAAAACAGAGATAGCAAATATGCAGACCCAAATGTAAACAAATATATTTCGATACGTATGTATTTCGATATACCAAGTACATTACCTTTATTTACTGTAACGCCCCACCTCTATACCCACGCTAGCCAAGAACACTCCGGAGTAGTGCTGTCAACTAGCACGGAGAATAAGGCTGTTGAGGAGCGACCATCCATGTAATTTCTTATCACACGGTGGCTATAAATAATCTTCGGAAACAAACATAGAAATAATCATATCACAAATCAGTCACAGATATCCATATCACAAAGGCGGAAGAAGATATGAATATATATCTAACACATGAAAGTGTACATCAGAGAAGTGGTCATTAAGATCCACGATAATACAAAAGAATAGCAACACGTGCTATACAAAAGAATACAACTATGAGTCTATATCTCAAGTGTATACAACAAAAACTGCTAATCTAAACAGTTAGCCAAAAGTCAGAGTGATGAATCCCTGGGAAGAAGTCAAGCAGAAGCACCTGTAACATCTCGGTCTAACCCGAGTATTATTTAAGAAAATAATAAACGGATCAGTCTAGCTATAAATATCAGATGACATGATATAACATAAAAGATATGGCATAAACAAAAACATCCATAACGACATACCACTATAATTATGTAAATAATGATCAACAGAAGATCAATCAATAAGAGATAATCAATATCACAAGAATCTTCTCAAAGATTCGAAGAGGGCATCATACCCTAAACTTGTACTCATAACAAGTCAATGACATAAATTCCAGAAATCAACACGAGAAATCCAGAAATCATAAAAAGGAAAAGAGGCCTATCACATGACGGTCCGAAGACCATGGGGAGCTACCCCGCGTGTGTGAGTGGAATCACACAGATTGAGGTCAAGACTAACCAAAAAGCAGAAAGGTATGTGTGAATGGAATCACACAAGTGGTGTCTAGTCTAACCTTGCAATGAAAGAGACATCGCGCAATTGCTAGTCTAATTCATAAAGCGATCATCAAGATCAACGAGAAGTGTCAATTACACTAAGCTAGTAAATATAGAAGTTTAGCTTCATGTCCCATAACCACTTACTTAACTTAAATATTTACGAACAAACTGTAAATCTTCACTAATAAAATTGTCACAAGAGGTTCAATCGAACAAGTCCAAGAATTAACCGACGAAGTGAACGCAAGCGTTTCATACCACTTGTTTTACTAAGTCGTTTAATTAGATTTCTCATCCGAGTGAGGTAAAGGCTTGTATATACTAATAGATTGGAAAACGGTTTAAGAAAAGAACTTTGTTATTAAAAATAGAGTTGAAATTGTTTGTTAAAAGAGTTTTGATATTTACTACTAGTATTGAAACCTTTATATTATAAAGTGACAAAACACATAAGCAAGTGTAGAAACAATCAGTCACAAAGATCACATACGGAGATGCGAATAAAATCCAAGGAAATCAGCTCAATGTTTTTCAGATAAGATCCCCTACGGAGGGGGGGTCCGGGGGGGGGGGGTGGCAACCCCCCTAGGTGGGGGTGCGGGGGAAACGCCACCGCTTACGGGGTTCGACCTGCCCGGTCAGGTCGCAGGGGTCCAGGGGGCAGCGCCCCCGGCGGGGTGTGGGGCAGCGCCCCGACCAAAACGGTACGACCTAGTGAAGACAAAATGAGGTCTAACGACCTAACGACTCATGGGTCATACGACCTAACGACTTAAGGGTCATACGACCTAACGACTCAAGGGTCATACGACCTAACGACTCAAGGGTCATACGACCTAACGACTCAAGGGTCATACGACCTAACGACTCAAGGGTCATACGACCTAACGACTCAAGGGTCATACGACCTAACGGCTCATGGGTCATACGACCTAACGACTCATGGGTCATACGACCTAACGACTCAAGGGTCATACGACCTAACGACTCATCGGTCATACGACCTAACGACTCATGGGTCATACGACCTAACGACTCAAGGGTCATACGACCTAACGACTCAAGGATCATACGACCTAACGACTCATGGGTCATACGACCTAACGACTCATGGGTCATACGACCTAACGACTCAAGGGTCATACGACCTAACGACTCAAGGGTCATACGACCTAACGACTCATGGGTCATACGACCTAACGACTCAAGGGTCATACGACCTAACGACTCAAGGGTCCAACGACCCAACGACTCAAGGGTCCAACGACTTAAGGGTTGCACGACTTAAGGGTTAGGCCAGGAGCGACCTAACGAGATAAGGTCCAACGACCTACGAGTTAAGTGTCCAGCGACCTATCGGGATAACTCGTAACCGACTTAAGGGTTGCGTGACTGAAGGGCTGCACGACTTAAGGGTTAACTCGTAAACGACTCACGACCTATGGATGAACGACTTAACTCCGAACGAGCTAAAAATGGCCAGAACGACCTAGGGTTAACTCGTGAACGACTCACGACCTATGGACGAACGACTTAACTCCGAACGACCTAAAAATGGCCAGAACGACTCAAGTGCAGAAAATTCAACAAAACGCTAAAAATTGGAGTTTTTCGCCAATCCAATCCAAACCAAATGCTAACATGCATGCAAAAATGATAGGGAATCATTCCCAACAGTCCAATATAGTTATAGGCTAGAATTGTGAGATAAAAATCTCACCTTTGCACCAAATATCAATGAAAATGAAGTTTTAAGCAAGCAAGAATCAATCCTTCTTCTATCTAAGCACAAGAAGCTTGAATCCAATGTCTTCTTCTTGAATTTGGAGTAGAAAGATGGATTGCAATTGAATTTGAGTTTTGGAATTTTAATTTCCCATTCCCTCCACCATTAATGCCAAAGCTTGATTAGTTAGGAAATTTATGAAGAGTGAGGAGAAGAGGGTTGGAACTTGGGCTTAATAGGCTAAACTAACCCAAAGTCCAAAGCGGGAAAATTAGTGAAATTTCACTAACTCCAAACCTATCGATGTTTATACTTAAAAAAGTTGTAAACGACATTTCGAACTCAATGGAAGTGGTCTCGAGTCCTAATTTGACCGTTTGCAAAAAGTAGCTTTTCGGACCAAAATCCGATTAACGAGTTAATATTTAAATAAAATATTTAAATACAAACTCGATAAATATGCGGGTTGTTACATTTACCTAAAACAAACAGAATGGAGGCTATGCAAAAAAAAGAGCAGGTGGAGTCGGCAAGAGGCAAGTTCGGTTAGCCTGCGTGCGTTGGCTCATGTGAAGCCGAACGAGGCAAAGCTGTTGAGGTGGCTTCTGTCGGGGAAGAGAGAGGTGAAGGTAGAGGGCCAGTAGTAGGCAGAGAGGAAGGCCACGCCATGGTGGGTGCACTTCGGCAGGGTAGAGGTGGTAAGGAGGACGTGCCGGATTTTGAGGAGGGCGGAGGTGTCGAAGCCGCCGGGATTTGGGTGACTGGTGTCGGCTTGGGGCAGCATAGGCCGGAGGCTGGGTTGGTGGATGTTGCTGAAGAGGTCGAGCGGAGTACGGTCTCGGATGGAACAAGAGAGAGGAGGGAGTGTTTGGCGGTAGTCGAGGTCGGGATGCGGTGGCTTCTTGGCACTAGGTGGATGGCTAGTCGGCAATGGTGGTGAGGTGGTTCGAAGATGTACTACGGGCTGCGATGTTTTGCGGGGCGGAGTGGTGTTTCAACGGTGGCAGGGTGGCGGAGGCGAGAGCGGATGCACGGGTGGAGTGGTCGGAGGCGGAGAATGGTGGGCGGCGATCGAGCTTGGCTGTGTGTGGTTTTTTTGTAAATGAAAGCTTCAGCCGAAAGTGGAGAAAAAAAATGAAAAATGAAAAGAGGAAGATAGCTCTGTAACAAAAGTTTTATTCTTGTTTTGTACAGCAGAAGAGAGAGGAGCACGAGATAAGGAGCTAAGAATATGAAGAGAATCCAGGCAAATAGAAATGAACGCCTAAAATAATTTATGTGAATGAGGAGCCCAAAAGTTTGAAAATGCATTTTGAAGTAAATATGCGTCTTAAATTCATAGAAGCTATTCACCATCACGGTGGAAAAATGAAACGATGGAAAACGAAATGACAAAGAAACCCAAGCCAAAATACAGAACCGATACGGCTAGCTGTTTTGTCGGTTTCGTTGCATACTGGACTTCGAAACGCACAGAAGAATATATCGCGGAGATCAGCACGGCGAGGTGATCTAAACGGTATACAGATATCAGTGGTACAATTATATTATAGAAATTCGAATTTTCTACCAGCGAAAAATGCAGCAAAAACGCAGAAAAATAAGATCGATGGAGCTTAAGAAGTTCGAATTTCGAAAAACGAAAAATGTCGCCTTGCTCAGAAGATGATTTAGAATTTTTCTATGTAAAAATAATTAGGTTTTGAAAATGTTTTATTTTCATCAATTTTTAACTGATTAAATTGAAATAAATTTACGCACGAAAATAAACTTCATATTTTCGGATGAAAATTTTCTGGTTGTTATGTTTAACTAGACGCATTCCAAATATCAAATTTATATTTCAAAATTTTATTGTTTAAAATTTCACAAAATTTCAATTAAATATATTAAGAAAACAAATAATATTATTAAAAATTTACGGGTCGTTACACTTATCACCACTAAAAGGCAAATAATGGAAATGCACTGGTTTATTTTATCGTGGAATTCACCATTCGAGATGGAGATGAGCAAGAAAAAGAGGAAGTGGTATCATAATAGAAGCTATTGGTCGATGGCACCTCAAACAAATTCTTCTCGGGAGCGAAGTTGTGCTTTAGACTCCCGAAGGACCATCAATCTGCTATGCCGTAAGACTAGAGTTCTTTGCTACTAATAACGAGGCAGAGTACGAGGAATTAGTGCAGTCTTAAGATTGTGAAGGAACTGGAAGTAAAAGCCGTGCATATCTATAATGACTCTCAACTAGTCGTTTGTCGGTTAAAGAGGGAATATCAAGTTAAAGGGGTAAATCATGCTTTCTACTTGTCAAAAGCATTGGAATTGTTTAACGACATTAAACGCTACATAATAACCCATATTCCTAGAGAACAAAATGCGAAGGTAGATTATTAGCCAAAATGGCTAGTTTCAGAGAGGCACAATCAATGGGATTGGTTCCAGTTGAAGTGTTAACAGCTTCAAGCATAGATTAGATGGATGTAGATTGGGTTTTGGAGAGCATGGAAGAGAAAGAATCATGGATAACGCCAATCAAGGATTGTCTGCTTAAAGGAATACTCTACGAAAACTGGAATGAATGAAAGAAGCTTCTTTGAAAGACACCGTGGTTCATGCTACAAGATGGAGTTCCATAACAGAGACGCTTCGTCACCCTCTATTAAGTTGTGTAACCAAAGATGAAGCTAAGAAGATTCTGATAGAAGTGGATGAAGGCAGTTGCGGTGACCACATTGTGGGGGGCAGACACTGGCAAAGAAGGTTTTATGTTATGATAATTTTTTGGCCACAATCAATCAAGACGCAGCATATTACACAAAGCCCTGTGATCGATGCCAGAGATTTTCAAAGAACCTGAGAACCCCCTCCTTGAAACTTACACAAATCGATGCAATTTGGAGAATCGATCTAATTGGCATATTACCAATAGCCAAAGGAGGAGCCAAATATGTTATCATTATAATTCGAGAGTGCTGAATTCTAGGACTTCTACCAACTTTATCGGATCGAGAAGAGTTTTTGTGTGGTAGCACACCTATAAACAAATGGGCAAGTGGAAGCTGTTAGCATCAATATTAGCTACCAACACCCAATTTTGTGAAAGCATTAATATCCAATCAAAACACAAAAATATGAAGAGAAGGAAATTAAGAAAAATTAAAATAATCAGAAAGCTAGTAAATGAAGACACAAATTTATAGTGGTTCGGCTAACACCAGCCTATGTCCACTCCAGAATAATCTTTTTATTAGTTTATACTATTGGTTACGGTTACAAATCCATGAAATTCAAGAATAAAACCGACAGAGTATGACCTAGGTCGAAGTTAAAGAGAAGGAGAAAAAAGATACCTTTTCTGATGCCATGCCTACTATATTTATAGGTGAAGACATCTACCAATCTCTTTGGAACATTGGCAAAGTGACCTTCTAATCCTCATAGGCCCACCATATGGATCGCTAGGCCCAAATCCCAATGAAGATGGATCGGTACTGATCCCTTCATTGGTTGATTTTTGGGAAGTGATTACTATGGTGGATCCTACATGATAAAATATGTTTAATCCCCAAGTTTCATGTCATTTGGATTAAGGAAGCTCCTGATTTTGATTGTTCTCTGGTTTAAATCCATTTGGAAGCTATTTCCTACCGAACCCTTCTAGTGAACATATGCCAATCGATAACACAACCAACCATGCCTACCCATCACATAACACCCCATGCCAATCTATCTTATAGCCAACCATGTCGATCCCTTTGGATACTTTCAAACCATGTCGATCCATGCTCTTCTGCTTATGTAGGTCTGTACACAATTTATTTATGCCGATCCCTTCATTGCTTCATCTGTGCCGACCCCTTGTCCAACTAACTATGCCAAGCCATATATTTCCATCTCTATCGATCCCATGAGTTCCACAAAGTCAAGCCAATCCATAACACAACCAACCATGCCGACCCATAGCATGACCAACCATGTCGATCCATCTTATAGCCAGCTATGTTGATCCATTTATATTAAAGCATGCCGATCCTTTGCTTTTCCAAGCTGCTGAAGTATACTGATCCCTCTAAATTGAGCATACCGATCCTTTCTCCATAAGCTGATCCATAACGGTCCTTCCATCCGTTGAACCATATCCTATAGTTTGAATATTCTGTCTTATTTATCTACCGCTTCCATTTGGTTCTGACTTCATGTTACTATCCATATTTGATTTTCGAACCCTACCATCGTCACTCTATAATTATCATCCCTGATAATCATGAAGTCTATCAGGTTAAGTCCACCCATGTGTTGTCTTGCCGAAAGATGGGTTAACACTTTCCTCCCCGAAACATGCCTTGCGATAAGAAGGCATGTTTTGAATTGTCAAAATTCAAAAATTCAAAATCCATAATTCATTGATTGCCATATTTTCCAATCCAAAATCCAATCGTTTGCCAATCCAATTCCTTGATCTCTCGAATCATCGGTGAAATCCATGACTGTTTTGAGTTGATATCCAGTTCCAAATCTGTTCCAAATTTGTTAACCAAATTCACGATCTTTTTGGATCATTTTATCCAAATCCAGGACCGTTTCGGGTCCATATCCAAATCGATTGACCTTTCCAGGTCATTTTATCCTAATCTTAGATCGCTCCGGGTCCACATCAAAATCCGTAGGCCTCTTTGGTCGTTTTATCCACCGCTCTGGTTCCATATCCAAATCCGTAGACCTCTTTATGTCATTTTATCCAAATCTTGGACCACTCTGGGTCCATTTCCAAATCTTAGACCTCTTTAGGTTATTTAATCCAAATCCAGGACTGCTTCGAATCCATACCCAAATCCATAGTCCTCTCTGAATCATAAGCCTAATCTAAATCCTTGATCACACCAGATCCTTGCTGAGCACAATCCGTACTCGATGACTTGAGTAGGCCGATCATGTTGCTTTCTGGTGAAATGACCTAACCCTTGCCAGGCATAGTCCACACCCGATGACCTTAATCTCTCCAGATCCTTGCCGAGCACAATCCATACTCGATGACTCATTGTGTTTTGTTCTCCGGCCTTGACCCTACAGTTGAGGACTTAATACATAGGGTATCCTTCTCCATTCTGTTTCCAATCGATGACTTAACCCATGGGGTATCTTTCTCTAGCCTCGATCCCTAATTGAGATCTTAATTTGTGTACGAATCCATCCTATCGCTCTCTAGTGAAGGGGCTCGCGATTATTGCCCTATCTCTCCGATCATAACCATGACCTATGTTATTTATTACATTAATCCATACTTAAGAATCCTTAAGTCCATAAAATAAGAGTCTATACAACCAAACTAAAGCTTAAAGCAAATAAGAAGCAATAAAACGAATTTCACAAACCCGAGCACAACGATTTATCGTCATCTCAAAGAATGCCTAGGGATGGTCCTCGATCCCATACATGTGCAAGTGACTTAGCTATATTACTGTGGATTTTGTTACTTATTTTATGTCATCACGATTAGTTGATGACAATGTAACGACCTGATATTTTCAACCATTCGCATCTGCACATGTCGGACTAGAATAATTCAAAATACCGAGTTGTTAATTTAAATTTGGCAAAACTGACATACACAGTAAATAAATAGTCACAGATCACAGACATAGAGTAATAAATGCAGCGAAAACAAAAGATTATAGTTCATGAAGCTACTATATACATATCAGAGTTAAATACGGTACAACAGAAGTCTCGAATACAATAGTCAAATACAAGAATCAGAATACATCACTAGGATCAACTGAATATCTGAAAGCTGGATAGATAGCTGGATCTCCAAGTGAAGCTCCAACTTCAAAGATGAGTCTCGAATACTGGTACACTCAGTCTGACCTGAGAGTAAAGCAAAACACAAAACACTCGAGTCAGGATTAACATTCTTATATCAATAAATCCAACTCAAGTGAAATAGCAACTGAAATACAAGTAACTCAAATGATTTTTGGGATAACCATCCTCTAAGGATCCGTTAAAATTTCTAATATGTAGTAGTGTACGCTAAGTAGATAATGTCTATCGGTAATATAAAGTATCAAAATAGTGTTAAGGCTTTACCATTATCCCCCTTAACACATTTTATATAAACGTCATAGACTATGCAACACTGTAAACTCCACCGTAAACTAGTGGGCTATCAGGGAGTACTCCATAGGTATAACACACAAAAAATTTGTAGTGGTCGCGTATATAGGGATACAAGTATGACAAGGCACATGAGGCAATACCCAAGGTAGTGAAACTACCATTTGCCTGATCCGGACTGGTGAGAACGCATCACCGCAACGACCGCAACATCGCGAAACAACACTTCCAATTTCGAGGGTGAACACCAATCAATAACAATTAATGAGTAGTTTACGAAGAAGTGTGTTCGCTCGAGGTGGCTAACCCCATTTGGCCCGGCACGGCTCCTGTTTTAGTCATTTCCAATTTGACACAAGTTTCAAGCCTGTCCATTGTCGTTCTCTTTCTTCAGTCACCACGTACATCATTCCAACCACTTCATTCTAGATCACACTCTGCCTATAGTTATTAAAGTGATTTTCGGTTTAGACAGAGAGTATGTCCATAACCGATCCCGGTTTCTTTAATAACTTTCGTAATTATTACACCGATTGGTCGTTTAATGAATTTCAAAAACCAAATTAATTTCAATTTCAATTAGAATTTGTAAACCAACATTCCATTTGCCTTTCTATATCAATTTCCATAATTTACGTTTCAAAACTTCCAAATTACTATTTCAAAATCTTATAATTCACTTTCAATTTTTATTTAAAACAATTCAAATATTGATTCAAGTTCGCATATAAATTTCATTCCGTAATCATTTAAATTGATTTAATTTAACATTTACATCAATTTAAATTCATTGCCGATTTCATTCAATATTCGTTAGGTTACTTTACCATTCAAAACAATTTCTATTTAATTTCCAATTCATTAAATCAATTTAAGTTTTTCAATATCATATCAAAACTTCCAAATTTAATTAAATTGATTTCGACAAATCAAATTCTTTAAATTTCAAGTCTTATATTAAATTCAATAAATCACATCTTATTTCTTATTGAAGAAATTTGATTTCACTTATTTACTTATTTAGTTTAAATAATTTCCAAAACTTAATTATTACAGAACTCAATTTTACTTATTAAAGAAGTTCAATTTCACTTATCAAAGAATTCAATTTTATTTAATTATTAAGTAATTCAATCGCATTAAATTATTAAATAATTTCAAAACTTAATTATCAAATAATTTCAAAATTTAATTATTAAATAATTTGAAAACTTAATTATTAAATAATTTCAAAACTTAATTCAATCATTTCTTAAATTAAACAACGTTCTTTCATCAATTACTTTGTTAATATTTTTCTTCAGATTATTAAATATTAACATTTAAATTTCACTAGAATTCAAATTCCAACTTCAATTATAACCCTTGTTATTTCATTCAAATAATATCTTTATTTTTATTTTTAAATCAAATTATTGACCAATCGGGTTTTTATTAATTCTCTATCCTAAGTCAAAGTTTTGTTTGGGTATTTATCATTTTAACCCGATTCCATTTTAATTCAAAAATTAAAGCATAGAAAATGGAACTTGCGGTGTGATAACTAGGATGGTGTCAAAGTAAATAAACAAGCAATAACAACAATCAATAACAATCCAATAATCAATTCAAATAGTCCTGAAATAATCGTATTAATTCACATTGTTGTTTGTACAAATTAATATAATTGTTTCTAGAATTTACACTATCATTTCATGTAGATTAGAGATTATTACACTATTATTTTATGCAGTTCTACACTTGACATTTATTATTCAATTTCATTCTATATCAATTTCATACTATATCAATTTATACAACATTAATTTAAATGGTTCAAGGTGTAATCAACCATATTTCTACATGTCAAGAAATTAAACATTTAAAGGGATCATATTATACAAATTTTATCTAATCAAATTCAACACATATATCAAATCTAACTATTCTACATCAGTTTCAATTTCAAATTATTTATCACTTACTACCTTAACAAATTTAGCGTCCAATATCGACATCAAACAACTAATCATTTATCAACTAAACTAGATTATCATTGTAAAAATAACATATAATGGTGTCAGATGTCACGGTATGAACTGATACAGGTAATAACATATATATAACAGTGTAAATAACTAATAGCTGCATATTTCAATTGTCGTCTCAATTGAAATAAAATTTAATAAATAAAAGAATATTAATCGTGAGTGACTGATCACCTTTCGAGGCTATAGAGATCTGACTCTAAAATTGAGTTATGAAATGCAAACACGACTTTCAAAGCAAAGCTAGGTGGCACGATTTTGTTGGAAAAGCTGATAGATAGAAATTGATGCGAACGGATCAAATTAGCTTAATAAAATTGAAACGAAGATTATATTATTATTTCATTACTTTCTTTCAAAATGAATGTTTAAATCAAAACACTCATTTAAAATGAAATATATATACACGCCCACACATGAAAACAATAACTTTAAAACTCATACATTTAAACATGTACTATAACTTAATATCGAACAACAAATGTCGTTATATCAAACAACTTATAGCCACAACAAAAGTGTATATTTGTATATGTACAAAAATCAATGTAAAACAAACTAATATTTTATCTTCCAAAATTTCGTGAAATGTATGCAAGCTATTCAAAATACCAGCATATCTTATATAACCTGTAATATACAGACTAGAGAAGACAGAGTGTATATATATACTATTTTAAAATAAATATATACATATGTCACAGACCAATCATCAAGTATGCTTACTTTGTTAGATGCATATATGACTCACAGACCACTTATAGTTTAGTTTTGCATTTTCAACAGAATTTATACTTACGTATAAATATAATACTAAAAAACAAAATATACAAATTTAACTAAAGTACAAAATATTTATTAATATATATATATATATATATATATATATAAATCTTAACAGGAAAATGTAAACAAACATATACATAACCTTAAACATACGTATAATAACAATAATAATAAGCAACAAAATATGTACAGTATAAATAGCGTTCACATATATTACTTTGTTTATACTATATCATACCTTGTAGTCAGACATTTATATAACTAAATGTAGAAACCCATAAACAAATATATAACATGCTAACATACGTATGACAGTCAGCCCCAACATTATATACCCTTAACTATATATACACTATAACATTTTATATATATAAACTAAGGTATATATTAATGTACATTCACCTTCATCAAAGCACGTAAGGGGAAAAGGAAGCAGGTGGCGAGATGGTTGCTAAGTGGGGCACTGCTGCACTTGGACGTGGAATGGTGGACAGCTCGGGTGGTGGCAGCGGAGAAATATGGCGACTGGAAGTATGGGCTAACTTGGTTGTCTCCAAGACGGATCGACGATGGTTGTTAGAGGTGGAAGGCGGGTCGTATGGTGGCTGTGGACTATGATGGCCGAAGTGGCGATCGGCTTTGAGCACAGGTGGGGTCTCGGCTGGTCGGCGGCTTGCGGTTATGGCGTGCGGTGATGGGTATCAGGGAAGGAGATGGTCTCAAGTGAAGGAGTGGGTAGGGGAAAAGAAAATTGGAAAAGATTAGAGAAGAAGAAGGTGAACAGAACACAAATATTTTTATCTACAGAAATAAAGAAACCGAACTATGGTACAACGTGTTTTCTGTGAGCATGGTAAAAGTCACGCCTAGGAAATAGCAAAAATAAATGCAAACAGCTGGAAAGGCAATTAATGCTGGTTTGGGAAGCACGTTTCATTTTGAAACCAGAGGAAGTGTAAAGTCAAATTTGTATCATTACAACGGACCGTTATCACCGTTTACGTTGCTTATCGGTCCTCAAAATACAGAAATAAATATACCATGATGATCAGCACGACGATGTGAACAGAACGGCGTATAGATATTGGTGGCATGTTTGAATTAATAAAATTAGAATTTTCTACTAGCGGAAAATGCGGCGAAAATGCATAAAAATAAGATCGACGGAGCTGAAGAAGTCCGAATTTGGAAAAAAGAAAAACGACGTCTTGCTCAGAAAGTGATTTAGAATTTTTCAGTATAAAAATATTTAGGTTTCGAAAACATTTTATTATCATCAATTTTAACTGATATAAATTGTAATAAAAAACACACGAAAATAAACATTAATATTTTCGTATGAAATTTACCGGTTGCTATGTTTAACTAGACGCATTTCAAATATTGAATATTTATTTCAAAATTTTATTATTTAAAATTACACAAAAGATTCAATTATATATATTAATAAAACAAATAAAATTATTAAAAATTGACAGGTTGTTACAAACAAGTTGATGATGCTGCCTTGATCTAGCGCCATTTTCGTACATGGTGGACGGTGGCTGCTCCTGTTCCACCATCGCAGCCCGAGTCCTTAGATATTGTTGTAACCGACCATTCCTCACATGTTCTTCAATGATATCCGCCAAATTCTTAGAATGGGTTTGTCCAGAGGTGATTTGGTTTGGCTAGGGCTTTGTTTGGGGTAGTGATGGCCTTGGTTTTTGGAAGTGAGGATGTTGAAATGAAAGTATAAGAAGCATATAAGGTATGGAAGCAAGTTACAACACAAAAGGCTAACTTTTTCTACTTTTTTTTTTGAACTATGAAGCCTTTAAAATTTTAGAGGGGATGTTTTAGAAAAATGAAGGAGAGAATGTAAATAAAAATGTTGGTGTGTAGGTGTAACAACCCGGTATTCGTGTCGATTTATAATCGACATTAAACGATTAATATTGACCTAAATTTCCGCTTGAATTTTTAAATTTGAATTAAAATTCTTTTGTATATGGTTAAAAGGGGTTTCCGGGCTTTAGTTTTCTCGGCCCACTTAACTATTTTATGCCGTGAAAAAATTCATTCCCTTTTCCCCCTTTAACCCGATTCCCCCTTTTTCATTTTCATTTTTTTATAAAACCCTAAACAAAAGAAATTTAATGGCGGACCCTTTGCATTTGTCGTTCGTCTTCCTTCGCTTGCTCGTGGCTGCGTCGATCGATGCTCTCGTGCTCGGCTTCCCCTAAATTCGTCGACATGGTGAGTAATTACTACTCACATCTAATTTAAACTCTAGCTAGTTAAATCTTGTGCTTTTGTGATTTACTTGGGTTGCTTGATTTTACGATATTGATGTCGTTCGATTTTCGGCCTTGTTCGATTCGATTGTTGCCTTGAGTACTCGGTTGCTTTTAGCTTGATACACGTGGTTTTTGAGCTATTCGATTTCTGATAACCTTGTCTCTGACTTGTGCATTCCATTCTCATGAGTTCTTATCTGTAGTATATCCTGATGCTCTTGAGCTAGTCTGCAATGTCAGGGTGGATTTTGATGGTTGTTGCTGTGTTTCATCATGATTTGCATTTTTGATGCTCTTTGAGTTGCAGTGCTTCATTTCTGGTGACATGTGCATTTGTCTTTGCACTTGCATACTGTTGCCTGTTGCAGTTTGGTTACTTGTGTACATACTTTGTCGAATTCACTCGAGAAGTTTGGTTATTTGAGTTTTCACTACTACCATGTGTCACTATACATTGTTGACCATTGTTCCAGTTATGTGTTGTATTTGCACATGTTTGTATATGCAGATATTTGAGCATATTTTATTGCTGTCCACTGCCACTCTTGTTTGCATATTTATTATGCAGACACTTGAGCATTCCTTTGATTGTTCACTGCAACTTTTTGCTGTCCACTGCCACCCTTGTTTGCATATTCAATATGCAGACATTTGAGCATTTTTTCTTTTGTTGCTTATTTTGTCATTTCTTTTTGAGATATGACCTGACTTTTTTCAAACTGTTTCACTGTCGTACTATGTTTATGTATGTGTCATCTCCATGTATATACATACATATATATATGTATATATGTGTGTGTGATGGCTCGATATCAATTCTGATTTCATGTTTTCAGGATTAACCAGAGCGTGTCTAAAATGTTTTGAGTTGTTTCTTTGTTGCAGATACACATGTCTGAATTTCCTTGTTAGACTTGGTATTGCACAAGAAGAACTAGTCATAGTGTATTGTTCTACTTCGAGTTAAATTGCCCTCGTTTTCCCTGAACTCCTGATTGCTTGAACATATTGAAGTCTTGTTACAGCTCATGTTCATGTACATATTCATATTTCATATGTTGGTCTGGTTCTGTTTCTTTTCACCTCTGCACATTTTGCAGTCCCTACTTGCTGTTGCACTTATATATAGCTATGTATGCATATGTTCTTGAGTCAGTTTCATTGTGGTTGTGTTATCACCATGTTGGTTTGACTTGAACTCGATTCACTTGATACTGTTGGCATTCATATGTTTACAAGTACATTTCATATACTTGTAGCCATTCATGCAAAATTCTTCTGCCTTCTTCTGTTTCATTTCATTCTGGAACCATCATTTTGTGACCCTTTTCACTAGTGTTTTCCACTGTTGCATTGTTTGGGTGATCGTTGTACATATGAGATTGATTCATATGTATGCTAGGCAATGTTTACATTGTATTGCCTTAATTTTTGTGCTCTCCTCTTTAGCATATACCTGTACATTGCTATGTGCACTTATGTCCATGCTTTCATTTGATCTTGTGGTGTCTGCAATTCAATTGCAGTTTGTTCTTGTGTCTGTGTGTGTGGTGCCATACCCCTGGTGCCCTCACCCTCCTCCTATTTTTGTAGCTGTCCCACTGCTTTGTGTTTTGGATGCAGACTTGTTGCAGTCTCTCCTTTTCTGATGTGTGCTGTGGCACCATTTCATTGGTGCTCTCACCTTCATTTGAGTTGTGTCTTCATGTTATACACTGCATATTTGTGTGACAACCCTTTGCTGATGTACTTGAGCATGCATTCCTGATCATGCCACTGTTTGCATTTTTGATTTATGTGGTTTATGTGGTCGAAATGTTTTTATTGTGCATATCTGTCTACTTTGACCACCGAGTTCGTGGCATTGATATTTGAACCTTCGTTGATTTTGGTTCGTTGATCTTATGGGTACATCATCACTGTAGTGGCACGGCAGTGCACGCAAGCGTGAACTGCAGCCACACGGTATTCGGTTGAGTACATCATCACTATAGTGGCAAGGCAGTGCACGCAAGCGTGAACTGCAGCCACACGGTATGGCGTGTATGATATTCTTTTTGTTTTGACTTATGGATCTTTTTGCGTATTCCATATTCTGTAGTGGCGAGGCAGTGCACGCGTGCGTGTACTGCAGCCCTACTTGAATTAATATTTTAACTGATATTTAAATGTTTTGAACTGTTTTGTTCGTTTCAATTCAATATTATGAATTGCACACTGATTTGGTTTAATTACTGTCGTCTATTCATTATTTAATTATTATTGCTTCTGTGCACTAATAACTGAGTTTGAATTAGACTGACCCGGGTATTATTTTCTTTTGAATCTAATACTCGGGTCAGACCGAGTATTTCAGGTTGTAGATATTCTGCTTTGGGTTGCTGCTAGAGCTATGAAGTTCTTTCATATCTTTTGGAGTAGTCGTCATTTGTAGTAGTCTGTATTATTGTATGGGAAGATATGTATTCATGTATATTATATACGTTAATGTACTTGTATATGTAACTTCCTGAGTTGACTATTGTAGTTGAATCACATGTACCGTGTAAACGTATTGTAACTGACATCAGTTATATATATATGAGATTTTCTGATTTATCTGTGTTCCGCATTTATATTTATCTGTGTTATTAGTTTATATTTGTCCTAGACTATTATAGCCACCGTGTGGTAGCTTTGAGTTTGCATCGGCATGCCGGATTCTCTTCTGAAATTAAAAGCATGTTTTTACTATCTGACATATCGGTGTTCGCACAAAGCAATTACACGGATGGTCGCTCCTCAACAGCCTTATTCTCCGTGCTAGTTGACAGCACTACACCGTAGTGTTCTTGGCTAGCGTGGGTATAGAGGTGGGGCGTCACAGTAGGTGTGTGTATTTTTAGATGAAAGAATTAGGGAAATTACCATTTTAACCTTAACTTAAAATATCTTAACATGTCATTATTTTGACAAGTAACATTACCACCTTCCTCCCTCTCATATGTCATAGCCCCCTCCCTCTCTAGTCGCATCCTTTAGGTCATGATGGATAATGATGGTAATGCTAAAATATGACAAGAGACGATGATATATATACCTATATTATAAGTTATTGTTTTTAAAACCATGACTTGTCACATCACCTACCAAACATAATGAACATAAGATAATATACTATTAGTGCGTTATTATTATTTGATTAATTAATCTCTTAGATATGTGTGCATATATAGTGCATAAAGACGTACAATGTTCCCGACAACTTTCCGATGTCGAAAGGTCAAAATTTCGGATAACGTTCTTCGGTCACATTTTCGCTTTTTCTACGAACTACATATTTTTTCAAACAATTTTAAAAACTATTTTACCATCATTATTAAATAATTAAAGTATGTTTATTTGTAAATAAAAGCCCATTTATTTAATATTTTAACTTAACTTGAATTTTCGAAGAAATATATAAAACCAAGATGTCATAAATACATTTTATTTTCAAAAAATAAAATAAATTATTTTATTTCATAATCTTGTTTGGATACATATATTTGTGTATATATCTAAAATGGTGCACGATCCTTATTGTTTAAAAGTAGTTTTGTTGATAAAACAATTTTCGGTTGTTCTATTGATATTTTACGTGGAACGATATTTACAAATTATCAATATTTTACCACGATAATTTATTCGCAAATATTTTTCCCAAACAAAATAACTATTATTATTTATCACTCAAAACATGATTATTTCTTACTTTTAAACCCATATCTAAATATTTTAAAAATAAAATAATTTATTCGAGCGATAAATTTGCAGGTTATTACATCGAATAAGTATACTTAGGTCCTACTTACCGAAAACCACTTCAAAACTGATATACGAGTTTCATGTTTTGGAAGTGATTGTGGAGTTGAATGTTTTAGACTTGCATTGTCTATCCTCAGGTTAAATTCAACGAAGAGGTCAGTGTTAACATTTTGGACAAATGCTATAGAGTTGAACTATTTGCTATAAGGTTAAATCTAAAGAAGAGGTCAGCGGCAACACTCCTTGGATGACTTATGCTAGAATCCATGGAGAGATTCATGATCTGTTCGATTGATAAAGATTTGTTGGAATTGGACCAGCCTACAGCGGAAGAAATGAGTGAATTTCAATTTTTTTACCATTTTGGATTTTTCATGGGCCAATGAAGTATAAAGTCATTTAGAACTTTTCAAACTTAAATAAAACCAATATTTTATTTGATATAATCTTTTGTTCTATTAATTTAATTCTAAAATAATTAAGTGTGGGATATGAAAAAGGTTTGAATATATCAAATATATTCATTCCTTAATTGTGTGATAGGATAGTTAAACATAAGGCAAGTATAACCAATTGATAACAGGGTATATATGAATAAATAAGAATAAATTAGAGGGAATCGCATAACGGACAAAAAGTAAAGAAATAAAAGATGACAAAGATGATTGATTCTTCTTCCCTCTTTGGAAAACTTTGTATATACAGCATTCAATTAATAATCAATGAATCATTATGACACAAGAACAGGAACAACCAACAATAATTGATGTGCATATACCATTGCCTCATTTTAAATTGTTTAATAATAATAAAGAATTTAAATTTTACAATTTAAAATATAAACATTAAATTTTATATGTACACACATATATAGATGTAATTTTGTGTACATAAAGATTAATTCAAACCTTTTAATTAATTCAAAATAAACTTCCATATTACATGAAATTTTTTAAATGTATTTGTGAACTTATGTGGCCTTAAATTATTTTACAAAATACATATGTATATAGTTAAATTAAGAGATTCAACCTATATGAATAATTTTTTTTATTATAAGGCAAAAGTGAAACTTACTAAACTAAGCAATGTATTAACAATCCTTTGAATACTTAAAGAAGGGCATAAAATTTAGAAAATTACTTTAATAATTAATTATCGAAATATCCTTTAATCATATGTAACTATCTATTATAGTGCAAATGCAAATAATAACGTTCACATGTTAATGTTTCACTTTCGATGCTTCCACTCGACCCAACTATAGTCATTCGATGGGATCATGTCACGATTTAACTATAATTAAAGCAAAGCTTCCATATTTAAAATCAAAAGTATTCTCAAGTCGCGAGAACCATGTAAATTAGTCATATTATTATTTTCTATTTGACCTTAGTTATTGTTACACCACCTTTTGGCAAGGCCATGATATCATCAACTTGGCTAGGAATAGATAGTTACCGGCCTTGAGAATCAGTTGTATGCGATACTATGGACAACGGTCAAGTAGATTCAAACCGAGACCCAATCGAGGTGCAATCCATATGGAGTAACTAGCATGGCCCTGTAAAGCTATGTTATAAATTTCAAGTCAATCGGGGTTCATATGCTCGATTATGGACAAAGGAAGAATTTATATGGATCGACCGGGAACGATCCATAAAACAACTCAAATCAGCAAAGGTTGATCGGCTTCTCGAAATCCACAAGGGCAATGCACTTGAAACTTTTAGAGCATCTATATATTGAAAGGTGGAGCCCACAAAAACGATCGTAGGTCAGAACCTTGAGATACGTACATAGCTGATCAGTTTTACCTATCCTTCTAAACGATCGGTGTAGCTTAGTGAACAATCCAAGTGCAACAAAAATTGATCCATATCTCGTAATCTACAACGCAGATTGACTTTGAATTTTGGAAGAAAAATCAAGAGGCATATGGAACCCTCCAAAAATGATCGCACATCAACTGAAGACGAAAATAACGAACGGCATAATCATAGCCGATTGTTTCAAAACGTCGAGTTAGGTTCGCTGATCGTTATGGTGGGCCTTTATGGGCCTGGAGAGCCTTCTGCCGAAACATTAGTGAAATATCTCATCATACCACCTTATAAATACGTACCCATGGGTTTATTTTCCGAATCTTCACGCTGCTTGTTCCTAGATACTTCATTATAATCAAGTGCCATCTTTACTAATCAGATTCATAAGTGATTAATAAAAGGAAAAACTTCAAAGCGGATGTAGGCATACAATGCCAAACCACTATAAATTCCTATGTCTTTGATTACTTCTTTTTCTCTATTGCCAGCTTAGTTATTTCCTTTGTTCAATTTTACCTTTCTTCACATATTTCTCTACAAAATCTATTCTTGGATGTTTTTGATTAATTTTAACACAAACATTTTGGTTCTTTCATTGGGAACTCTTGATTCTTAGTTTATTCGAATCCCTTTGTTGTTACTGGATTAGATAAATCCCCCTGAAGGAGATCCATTGCTATCTTCAAGAAGTTGCTTATACCAAATTTGCAGAAATCTAAATAAGCTTACCAACAATGGTAAGGAATACAAGATCTACTTCATAGAATGTGGAAGGAAATGAGAACAATGGCATCTAGCAAGGAGGCCCAAACAATGGCATCTAGGAAGGAAGTTCACAATCCCGTAGCTGAATTACATAATCTAATGACAGAGCTGATGGAGAGCCGTCAATTGTTAAACCAGTAGATTCAAACCAATATCAATCTAATGAGCTAACTCAATCAGCAACAACGAGGAACACCCAAGAGGGATCCCACTCCTTACTCGATATTGGAAAGTTCTAGCTCATCAGATGAATATCATAGGCATAAGCATCGCAAGACAAAAGAACATCGCACAGAAACTTCAAAACGTCAACTGGTATATCATTATGTTCTGCCAAGACCGATCGATACCGATCCCACCTCTAGAGGAGGGAATCTTCCCATAAACATTAGGAATCAAAGGGGAGCTACTTCTATTAGTATGGATGAAGGAGTATGAACAAGAAGGCATGGAACGACCCACATATATCGACCAGACCATTCACGTGAGGTGGGACATGACCATTCTGAGCATCGGCTGTCCAAATACCGGATTTATCGGCTATGGTCAGATAATTAGTGAGAGAGAGCCAGGGCTAAACCAATGATGACCACCAAATCTCGAGAAGCCATACCTTGTTTACAAATAATATCTGGCATGTAGAGTATACATGGAGGCTCAATATGCCTTCGATGCTTGCGTACGAGAAAAAAAAATCAAACCTAAGTAGCACACCTTGATAATTGAATGGATCGTCAATTCCACAAGAGCTGGTGTTGCAACAAAATGCTAATGTTTTCCTATCACTCTCTCTAAAATAATGACAATGTGGTTCACAAGATTACCTCACGATCGATCTCTAAATTCGAGGATTTGGCCACAAGGTTCGTGGATAAATTTCATATGCATGCAACTCACCCCAAGGATGTAACATCCCTATCTAGTGTGATCCAATCCCTGAGATAATCATTAAAAATTATATGGAAAGATTACATACAATTGTCATGGAAATCAGTAATCCGAATGACCATGTAATACCGATAGCCGTAACGAGAGGAATTGACAGAATCTGATTTTGGGGATTAGGTAGCCGGCAAACCACCCGCAATATTGGAATTCTTTTATGCAAAGGCAGCCCAGTATTTAAGAAAAGGAAGCCAAATCCTCCAGAAAGAAGAATCACTAGCTGAAATAGAACAACTGAAACTGAAATGAAACAGATAACTAGACAAGTAGAATCTCTAGCTATTCCTAGCTCCAGAAAAGAAATCCAAAGCTAAGTTGTAAATACTCAGGCTGACCGAGCGTAAAGTAAAACACAAAACACTCGAGTCAGGATATATATACTTATATAATGTAAACCGACTCAAGTGAACTGTAGTAGTAATGTACAATAACTTAAAGGATGCTTGGGATCGCCCGTCCTTTAAGGATCAGTTAAACTATAAATTAAATACATCCCGTGGTTAAAATTTCAAAATGGTATTTTATACATCGAAATCAAATATCATTTCAAAAATTCAATATCATTCAAAAATTCAATATCATTCAAAACTCCATTTAAAAATATCAAATATCAAATCCTCCAAACCACTTTCATTTATTTAAAATACCATGCCAACACACATTTCAAAATAGTTTATATTTCAAAACAAATTACTTCATTTTAAATCATAAAAATGAAGTTATTATATTTAATAATTAATTATTAAATTTCCAAAATTTTAATCTTTTAAAAATTCATTTATTCACTTAAATTTATTAAAACAATGAAAATTCAACTTTCGCAGCATTTGAAAATGCTATGGAAAGTTACATTCAAAACAGTTCAATTTAACAAAGATAGCATTTAAAATGCTATAATAGGGTTCTATTAGTTTCAAATAATCTTAGTTAAATTCCAAAATTATAGCACTTTACAAAATTTTATAATAGCCTTTAATTAAATTTAGCCATTTTCATTAGGATTACTGATTTACATTAGGAATAATAGCATTTCAAAAATTAAAGGCTATTTTTAAAGGCTATTATTCCTAATGTAAATAAAATGTAAATAAGTTACAAAATTTCAAAATATCATTTTCATTAGGAATAATAGCATTTCAAAAATTGCAGTTAATTAACTTCAAATATTCAATATAATTTCACAAAAATTTATATTTTTATTTAAATCATTTTTAACTTATCAAATCACATATTTTCACTTTTAAAACAATCATTCAAATACCCTTATATTCATGCTTTTATAAAGTTATATTTCCATTCAAAAATCAAGATTTAATAATATTTCACTTATTAAATTCCAACATTAAATTTTAAATTCATTAAATTAAATTTTTAACTTAACACTTAAGTCCAAATTTCAAAATATAACTTATTTACATTTTATTTACTTAACTTAAAATTCATTTTTAAGCCAAATTCACAAATTTCCCATTTTGGTTATATTTCAAAATTTCAACTTAAATATTAATTCATTTCACATTTCAAATTTATTCAAAAATCATTAATATATTATAAAATCATTTTAAATTCATTTTAATCCAAATTATCATAAATTTATCATAATTTCATATTTAATTTAATTTCCAATTATAATTAAATCAAACTTTCCAAAACAACTTACATTCAAATTTTCTAACTTTTTCATTAATTTATTCCACTTATAAATATTCATAAAATCAATAATATTTTATAAAAATAATTTTTAATTAAGTTTAAATCAAAAATATTATAATACTTACATTTCTAAAACATTTTAAAAAATTTAGAAAATCATATTTTAACTACGGGTCTGTATATAATTTTCTACGCTAGGTAAAGTGATAAGGGAAATATATCATTTCAACCCGTAATTTACAAAGAAAACCCGGGTTTTACCATTTCAAACCCGCAGTCCCAAGTAAATGAAATAATTTGAAAATCGCTCAGGCCTATTATTTCATCCCATAACGATTTTCCCTTATTCTAAAGTCCGTTCGGGTATGTATCATTTCAACCCATAGTGATTCTAATCTAAAGGGAACTTGTAGTGTGATAAACTGATAAAAAATAACGGAACAACATAATATAATAGTAACATATGATATAACAGGTGTTTAAGAATTGGTGAACATCATATAATCATAATATAGCAGGTGTAACATGATAATGCATTTTACAGATTCACAAGTGGTCAATTTACTAGTTATATATGTATACATTATCAGGTGAGAATAACTAACTGGTTTGAGCTGGAGACACAACAACGAAGGCACAAAAGAGATCCACACAAGCACGATAGCACGACAAGATACGAGTGAGAGAGCCAAAGTATCAATTCCCTTGAATAAAGTCAAACAAAAACAATATAATAACATAAGCGTTCAATTCAAAAAAATGCGATAAACTAAGATAGAATCAACTGAACAAATCAAAGCGAAATTGCTTTGTACTTGCTTCCAACTTCCATTGGGCTCGGCCATACGTGAAATGCAAGGCTAAGTCAAGTGTTTGGATCAGGTTTTGGTTGGATATGGTCGGGCTAAGATAAGCTGAAGATGGTGCAAAAGTGGTGATGGGAAAACAGCACAACAATCAAGCTTCACATGGTTTCAAGGCCATTCAAGGCCACGGCCAAGGCTCATATGGGCACGGCCTTCATTGGAGGGTTCAAGGTGATGACATGGCAGAGTGTTCAGGTGGAGTTGGAGGTGGATATGGCGGCGGCTATGGAGTGTGGAAGGTGATGGATTTTGGAGTTGTACTCAGCTATGCATAAGGTTGAAGTTTTGGTGCATTTAGGTAATGGATAATCAAACTTTGGTGGCTCGGCTGGGGTTGGCCAGAGAGGATGTGGTGATGGTGATGTGCTTAGGTGGTTGTGGAGGCGGCTTGGCTGGTAGTAGAGGATGGCCGAGCCTAAAGGGGAAGACACAAGAGCAAAATCAATGAATTCAAGAAATAAAAACAATGAAAAAGGAATGAATTTTTACCAATTTCTTCCCTAAAGCAATGGCCGAATTTTTTTGTTCAGGAATGAGAAAAGAAGATTTTACGTGAGTGAGAAAGTGATGGTCGGATGAAAGAAATGAGAAGTTATGGCCAAAGTGTGAAAAGATATGGTGAAATGTGAAAGGGTAGGAATTCAAAAAGCCTTAGGAAAATCAAATGCCATAAACCTTTTCAAATTTCTTTTATTTTCTTTATATAAGTTTAAATAACTGAAAATAATTATAAATTCATTTTAAATTCGAAAATGTAACAAAAATATAAAATATAAATAAATAAATATCAATTGTATATGATAAAAATAAGAAAATAGCATAGAAAATGCAAACTAGTCTAGAAAATTTGAAAATAAACAGAATAAACTTTGAAAAATTTATATGGACTTGGAAAATATTTATAAATAAAGATAAGAATATAAAACAAAAATGTATTCGCAAAATAAATAAATAAATTTAATTAAATATAATTTAATTGAAGAAAATAGCAGAAAAATAGAAACTAGCTTTTAAAAATAGGAAATAAATGCAGTAAATTTTGGGAAAATTCTAACATCACTTTAAAATGTTTTAAAAATAAAATATATACCTAACATGTCATATAACACATAACAGAACATGATTTGACAAATAAAAATATTATTTATATAAGTTAAAATAAATAATTTTATTAAATAAATCAATATACACCCAATATTGTAAAAGCATAACTTTCACAATATAAATCGGATTTCAACGAAACGAAATTCTTGAAATTTAATATATTTTCATAATAAAGGGAAAAAATAAAAAATTCAAAATTTTAAATTTTAAATTTAAAAGTCAAAGTTTGACAAGATCGACCAAAATTCACATTTTCTTAAAATGTCCTATTTATTCAGGTTTGAAATTATAATTCACATAAAGATCAAAATATACTCTTAAAATAACAAAATTTATTCATTTTAATAAATATAATAAAGTTTTTAAATCAGGAGTTTCAATTTAAATAATTAAAATAAACAATTAAAATAATTACAAAATACTGGGTTGTTACACTCTCCCCCATTCAAATCTTTTCATCCTCGAAAAGGACGAACAAGGAAAATAATAAAAAGAAAGATAGAAAAAAACAAATAGTACCTGAAAAAACAATTCCGGATTCGAAACATGAATTCCCTCCTCCGTCTCCCAGGTACATTCTCGATCATCAGCACTTACACAGTACTGTTAACCAGCACCTTGGTCCGGTTACAAGACGACGGTTGAAGAAATTATCATTAGCATTAGACAAGATTCTGACCAAGAAGGGCCTGAGGATATATGGGTTTGATGCAGTCGACATGTTTTGGCAACCAAGAGCGTTCGACGTTAGAAGGACGCTCGGCATTGAGAATCGTTCGATATTGTATATCGTTCGGCAATTATGGAATGCTCGGCATATAGGAGCACTCGGCACCAAGAACATTCGGCGTACAAGGCACGTTCGGCATCCATGGACGTTCGGCACCACAAGGTACGTTCGGCATGACTGGGTCAATTGGTATTAAAGAGCGTTCGTCTTCTGGAACGCTCAACATTCATGCTTCACTCGGCATTCCTGGACTGTTCGGCATTCCAGCCTCGTTCGGCCTGCACCCCTCACTCAACACCTCACCTCGTCCGGCACAAATCTCGTTCGGCCATCACCTATCGTTCGTCGTCCAGAGTCGTTCGGCACCAATGGGTGGTCGGCATGTAGAGCGTTCGGCCTCACTTCATTCGGCATAAAGATGGAGGTTCGGCATTTGGCTGTTCGACATGTTTGGGTCAGCACACAGGGCTTATTCCATTTGGACCGAGATATTCAGCCACCAGGCCCACCAAGGAAGTCCAACCCATCTTTGTCTATAAATAGAAGGGCAGGGGCACACTGAAAAGGGACCTTTTTCCAGGAACACTGGGGAGACTCTGCCATTTTTTATACTCTCCACTTTTTATTTCAAACTTGTATTCAAGTGATTGATTTACGGATTGTATCTGTATTCAAGTAATTGAGAAAGCAATGAAGATCAAACTCAAAGTGGATGTAGGCAATTACGCCGAACCACTATAAATCTGGTGTTCTCGTTTTTATTGTTCTTTTGACATTAAATTACACTATTCTTCTGTTTTAACTTAATCACTTCATTAATCTCTCTACATAACTCTACTCAAGGGTGTTAGTGACCAATTTTGGTGCTAACATTTTGGTGCTTTCACTGAGAATTGAATTCTCAGCTTGATTGGATCTCATCATCTACTATTGGATTTCCATATTCGCGAGATAGATCCAGTTGTCTAATAGAAAACTTCCTATTCTACTCAGATTTGAAAGAAATCTAAAGGAAGCTGATAGCCGTAGATTGGATTCATTGATGTATGCAAGATTTGGCGATTGGATGTCGAAGTTTGCACTCAAGTTGAATGAAGGCTGACCCTCCTCTAAAGGCAAATCAATCGATCGCCCCAGAAAAAGTCTATGCCGATCGTTGCAGAAAAGGTGTATGCCGAGTTGCTCTTGGCCGAACACTCCTGGCCGATCCGTCTTGATCGAACACTCCTGGCCGATCCATCTTTGCCGAACACTCCTGGCCAATCCATCCTGGCCGATCCATCCAGGTCGATCCATACCTCTAGGCCGAACGCTCTTCCAGGCCGAACATACCTCTATGCCGACCACCTCTATAATGTCGAACGGTATTGTATATGCCGAGCGGCATCCAGACCGTTCCAAACTTAAGTTACACCGGTCTCTTATACGACCCCTATAGTGAATTCAAAACTCAACTTAATAAAGGAACATTCTATCTACTTCCCTTACATCCCCTAATCAATCGGGGCATAGAGGATCTAGCGATAGCTTCTGAACGACAATAAGGGAGCGGACAAACAACTACTACTCAAACGATACTCTCAAAGCGATATCATATTGATCACTTGAGGATAATCGACCTCCATATATATTTTAACAGGCGGTTAGCTGGAGAGCCTCCTACGACCATGGATCATCTCTATGACAATAATGAATATAAATCAAAGTGTGGAGGAGCGAAACAGACTAAGGAAAATAACAATGAAGGCCCGTTGACTAAGGATGTAGATCCTAGTAGCCGAAACAAGACCTCAAAATTCGGATCATATGCTCTTTGAAAGATTCAATTGACAACCTCTACTTGAAGACTCACGGCTCGGAGTGGTACTGGAAACCAATCTCGAGAGAGTACACCAAAAGTCTAAAGAAAATAAAGGGAATGTTGTATATTCCAAGATGCTCACTGATCCTAACACGGGCGATTACAAACACCTCCGAGGTGTGATCGAAAAGCTGATCTGGAAAGGAAAGCTTTAATAATATGTACAAGTCTTGTAGAATGGCGGGCAGCAAACATCCGATGCCTATTAATAAAGGGCTATGATTATCAATTGGACTGCTGACGGCTGACATCTCTTTGGAAGGAGCCAGGGGCAAAGTCGAATAGCGAGCACACGACGATGCTTCACTTATCAATGAGATTAATCATAATCATCTTTGAATTATTTCCATTTCTATTTCTATTTCAATTGTTCTATGAACTACGACTAGCTTGAACTAAACTACTTTCAAAACAATGTAGGTGACCAGGTACTCGGATTTGGTCGCCAACCAATCCATGCAGACCATGATCATACGTATGGAGTTATATCTAGACGAGCATAATTCAATTGCTTATCATCAATCATGTGCCTTTGATTTGGGGATATGGACTAGATATTGAAAAGCTCATCACGATCAGAGACCAATACAAAGTCAACATGACTGACCATCCATTCATTGACCTCCACATTTGACTTGGAGACCAGAACAAGGCTCGAAATGAGTATGGCCTGATTGTCCACTCAAATCAAGTCATAGAACAAAGTCCGACAAAATACAGATGCCCCTCTTGAAGCTTAGTGACGTTGGGATCTGTCTAGAGTGGATGTGATTTGTTCATCTGCACATCAAATCCTACCTTGAACATAAAAGGTTATTCGAAAGCCGGACTTGGAGTAGTCGCGATGGACTACCTACTCGTCAACCATCGCTCTCAATGCATAGGCACGACTGCACCTTAGAACATATGCAGCTTACTTTGTCTACTCAACAATCTATTATCCTTGTTTTCTAGAACGAGATACGGAGAAAATTGTAAGAGATTTGGCTATCTAACCCAACATGGATGTGATCCAACCGTCTGTCATATTCCTCCTTCCTTGACTTGATTGGAAGAGCTATAATCACCAAGCGGATGTGAATTGATCGTCCATTTTCCGAATTTCATCCCTCATGCTGGGGGCAGAATCCCATTCCATGAGCAAACGTGGTTTGATTGTTCGTTCGACAAACGGTAGATGAATACAAATTAAAGAGTGGAAATACGACTGCTCCCGACTTAAACCTCCAAGTCCCCAGAGTGCGGACTGGAGTACTCTAAGTCCCCAGAGCACGGACTAGAGTTTAAACGACTTAAACCTCCAAGTCCCCAGAGTGTGGACTGGAGTACTCTAAGTCCCCAGAGCGCGGACTAGAGTTTAAACAACTTAAACCTCCAAGTCCCCAGAGCGCGGACTGGAGTGCTCTAAGTCCCTGGAGTGCGGACTCGAGTATAAACGACTTAAACCTCCAATTCCCCAGAGCGTGGACTAGAGTTTAAATGACTTAAACCTCCAAGTCCTTAGAGTGAGGACTGGAATACTCTAAGTCCCCAGAGCGCGGACTAGAGTTTAAATGACTTAAACCTCCAAGTCCCCAGAGTGCGGACTAGAGTACTCTAAGTCCCCAGAGCGCGGACTAGAGTTTAAACGACTTAAACCTCAAAGTCCCTAGAGCGCGGACTGGAGTACTCTAAGTCCCCGGAGTATGGACTCGAGTATAAACGAATTAAACCTCCAAGTCCCCAGAGCGTTGACTGGAGTACTCTAAGTCCCCGGAGTGCGGACTCGAGTATAAACGACTTAAACCTCCAAGTCCCCGGAGTGCGGACTGGAGTACTCCAAGTCCCCAGAGTGCGGACTCGAGTATAAATGACTCAAACCTCCAAGTCCCCATAGTGCGGACTCAAGTATAAACGATTCAAATTCTCCCAGTCCCCGGAGTGCGGAATGGAGTACTCCAAGTTCCCAGAGTGCGGACTGGAGTATAAATGACTCAAACCTCCAAGTCCCTAGAGTGCGGACTGGAGTACTCTAAGTCCCCATAATGCAGACTCGAATATAAGCGATTCGGATCTCCAAGTTCCCTGAATATGAACTATGACACAGATGACTTGAATTTGTCGAATCCCTGACATATGGGCTAGAAAGTATTCTAAGTGCTCGAAGCACAGAATGGAGGTTCAACTACTCCCGAAGATTTTCCGAGTTATATGAAGATGGACCGAGAAGTCTGTGTTACTCACAACTGCTTGGATTAAAATCACAATCACAAAGAAAACTGAACAATAAGAGTCTTTTGTAAGACAGATAAAGGAACTAAACTTTATTCAAAAATAAGTTTCTATTACAACCCATCCAAAGTTCGGAGTCGACATTCTATTTACAAGGACTAAGGAAATAGATGAAAATAATTACACAAGTTAAACTAACTCTCGTTGAACGAGGATAGTAAACAGTTCTTGTGCTTCTTCAACTTCTTTCCAGGCGGCTCCTCTCCAGAGCATTTACCCTTGGTACTCCTCTTTGATAGAGGGGTAGCAACTGAAGAAGTGCGGGGAACTTCCATGGACTTGGACCCGCCAGGAAGGATGACCTTCAACGGCTTGTTTAAAGGATCATCCAAGTCCACAACTCGGGGCTCTACTTTGACCTTGACCGTCTCCTCCTTCTCTTTCTCGAGCCGCTCCTTCATGCTCAATTCGGATGTGTGTTCGGATGTGTTCTCAGAGGCGCCTGCAATTTCTACTTCATAACCCCCGTCGGTAGGAGAGGAGGTTTTGGACTTGTCTTCATCAAGCGCTCCGATCACCTGAGCGTCTGGACCAGGAGCCTCCCCCGCATGAGTGGCTTCACTTGTTTTCTCCCCCACTTCCTCGGCGACATCGCTCCTCGGAGTGGACTCGGGGTCCGAACGGGCTGCACAAAATCGTGGAAAACAGCATTAGAATTCAATAGTCCTGCATAAAGAATGATGATTTTCAGAATCTTAAAGAGAAGGATTATCTACCAGGTTCAGGCAAACTCTCAGCCATCCGGGGGGTCTCAACCTCTCGAATGGGAGATAGAATGCAGACTAAAGTACTCTAAGTCCCCTGAGAGAGGACTAGAGTATAAATGACTCAAAAACCTCTACGTCCCCAGAATGCGGACTAAAGTACTCTAAGTCCCCTGAGCGCGGACTAGAGTATAAATGACTAAAAAACCTCTACGTCCCCAGAATGCGGACTAAAGTACTCTAAGTCCCCTGAGTGCGGACTAGATTATAAACGGCTTAAAAGACCTCTACGTCCCCAGAGTGCGGACTACGGTTCTCAGTCCCTAGAGCATGGACTAGATTATAGACGACTTGAGAAGAATCTCTAAATCCCAGAAGCAGACTAGATTACTCTAAGTTCCCGGAGTGTGCACTGGAGTATAAATGAATTGACGAAAATCTCTGTGTCCCGATCTGTGGACTAAAGCATAAACAGTTTGACAAATCTCTAAGTCCCCGGAGCGTGGACCGAAGCATGAACACAAATTGGGCGCGAGCCGACCGGGGGTAGAATAACACTAGGTCACCAGAATGCAGAGTGGTGTATAAATATTGATAAATAGACGAGTGGATTCCGACCATTCTCTATTCCGCAAACTTCGGCATGGAATCGTCCGAAGGATTATTAACCTGCTAAGAATAGAGTTCGACCATCCCATCCTCTGCTCGAGCTCAAAGCTTGACAGAACATTAATCTTACTCCTCAGGCTTGGCAGAAGTGGGATCCAAATGAACACTGATGCGATTCAACCGTCCATAAACTAAATCTCGTCCTTCATTGATGGTAGATAAGTGGAAAATAATCAAGATCCCACCAATCACTCGCCAAATTAAATCCTGGGCATGAGGACAAGTCACCACACTGAAGCCAAAAAAGGATTGATACACGACAATCCTTCAACTGACTCTGGTCTCCTAGAGTGCGAGCTGGAGTACAAACTTATAAATGTAGTTTCGAAGAGGATGGATCCGTCCATCTAACAACCTCACTTGTTGACTCGAGGTGGATGTGATCTGACCATCCACGATCCCGATAGATCCATCATTCCCAGAATGCGAACGAACTCCTAAAATGCCTAAATAGATGTGACTGACCATCTGTCAGCTAACTCCAAATTCCCAAATTGCGAATTAGAGTATAAACCTCAACTCTAGGTTCCCAGAGTGCGAATTGGAGTATAAACCTCAACTCTAGGTTCCCAGAGTGAGAATCAGATCATCGTTTGCAAATAACTCTAAGTCCCCAAAGCGCGAACTGGAGTATAAACACTAGAATGGGCGTGACTGACCACCCGTAAAACAATTTAAGTCCCCGGAGGGCAGATATAATCCTAAAATACCAAATGGGTGTGACCGACCACCCATCAACAAACTCCAGACTCACAGAGCATGAATTGGAATGTAAAACACCAACTCACTATAGTCCTGAGAGTGTGGACTGGAGCGCAAATGCCAAGTGGGTGTGACAGATCACACATCAACCAACTCCAGTCCTTAAAGCATGGTCTGGAATGTAAATACCAGGAGGGATGCAATTCGACTCCCCTTCTATCAACTCTGGTTCCTCAGCAAGTTCTGTAGTACAAAAAGGGGATATGGTTTGACTATCTGCTTTCCAACTCTTTCCCGGACATGGGGGCGCACTTGTCATAAAAAATCGGATGCAATCCGACCATCTAGCACTAAGCGGGCGCGACATGTCCATTCATGCATCAACTCTTATTCCCAGCACGGGACCTACAGCATAATCTTATAGGGATGCACTCCAACCCAACAAGCCAAAATTTCTTCCTTGATTCGACAATGAGATGTAGATTCGCAAAGCGAACCCAGCTGTACGTCTTATTCTAAATGGATGTGATTACCCATCCTACCGCAAATGAACATGACACAACCGTACATCCGCTAACTCTAACCAATGATCTGGCGGGTTGTGCATGCAACATAGACGGATGTGACACAACCATCTGCCAATCAACTCCTTCCTGCAATTCAGTAGGAGAAACATCAAATTAAAGTTGTCACAATGTGACCGACTACACTTCGACTTTTGCCATTGACTAGTGCCAGAGGAATTAATCGGAAAAAATGTGGTTCTACCATTTTCTGCTAAAATTCAGTCCCCAGAGTGTGGACAGGGTATAAACATCAAATAGGTGTGACTAATGGCTCTTCAACTGCCTCTAGTCCCAAGAATGCGACTGCGACCATAGACAAATGAAGAATGCGATTCGACCATTCATTCACCAACTCCGACCTAAAGTCGACGGGAGGAGTATAAACTCGCTACAGATGCAATTAGACCATCCACAAACTAACTCTGCTAACCCAAGACCGGGTGCAGAAGAACAAGTCATTGAAAGAAGAGAAATGAGAATCGCTACATCGCTAGCTTAGCATCCTTTACAGCTTAAGGTAACGACTACAGGGAGGACTCAATACAGAACCAATCGAAACGGCATCCGAAGCTACGAGCAACCGACTATATCATACCTTAGATCGAGGGCCAATACCGATCCGTACCAAGCACATACGAATGTGACTCGGATGATTCTTGAAAAACTATGACCTCCAGAGTGGGGAAAGGAGGGTAAACCGCGAATACTTGGTCAAAAATTCTCTATGCAGTACATTTATCAACCCGAGACTGGGAGAAGGCGCATGGTCATCCAAAGACTGGCTACGATAGCTCAGTATTAAAACTTATATATAGTGCTTACAGCTACTCAAGGCAACGACCGAAAAGATGCCTAGAGATAGAATCATTAAATCGATACCTAAGCTCATGGGCAATTGACTTTCACTCCAACCCGAAGGACGGGTAAAGGATCGCGAATGCATTGAATAGAAAGTGTGTTACTCGAATATACAAGTAAATTAAAACTCATAGCAAGATCCAGCAATACAGTTGCACGCTAGTCGAGGCTGACCCCCACTTGACATTTCCTTCAATGCGCTTTTAAGCCTTATCTTTGGCCATTCGCTGATAATCTATAAGAGCATTCAGAGTCCTTCACTATTAGACGTAATAACTCATGACAAGACTCTAGGATTCGACTAGAGTAACCATCAACATTGGTCATCCCAACCATATTTCACATTGAATGTTATGCAAAATAGTTACATATTTCACATTGAATGTTATGCAAAATAGTTACATCTGTACTCAAAGAATCTGGGATGGCACCGGCTAAGCTGACGGTCGACATTACAGCCAGCCATGGCGACCCCTTCCCGGGTGCTAAATATCGGATCACAGCTCAGTGTAGTGATCATAAAAGAATTAGTTGGATTTTTCTGAATAAATGATGATATGTTCCCTTGGACCCATTCTGACATGCATATGTGATTTCATTAACTATCGCGAGCCATGCATTGGATATCAACCCGAAGCTACAAAACCTAGCATAATATCTATTGACTTCACCATGAAAGCTCCACTCTTACTTTTAGGCTCAATACATCAAAGTCTATGCCTACCAGCCATTGCGACAGGGCATACAATGACCTAAGATGTCTGAAAGATTACTTAAATGAAATATCAAACTAAGCTAATTCGATATCACTTATTTCACTCGAAGGGCTATCTAAGGACGGAAATCAGCAAACCTCACACCCAAATTCACTACCACGGAAGACAACTCGAAGAGTAGCAGAGAACCAACCATAAGATGGAAAATGTACGCGGATGGAGCATCCAATGATCAGTGTTATGGCATAGGAGTCATGATAATGACTCCTGAGGAATGATCAATCTTCTACGTCCTGAAACTCGATTTACCTATAACAAGCAACGACGCTTAGTATGAAGCCTTGACCGCTAGCCTCAAACTTGCTAGAGGATTTGAAGTGAAAACTTTACATATCTTTTGTGATTCTTTATTGGTAGAACACAAATTTAAGGAAGTTGATCTTGCTAGGGAGCATTGTCTTGCTCCTTATCCCGGCCAAGTCCAAGAGCCACTAACCGACTTCACGTTGAAGCTGTGAACAAAATCATAGAGTCTGTACTGAAGAGGGGTTTGGAAAACTCCTCAAGTGGCTGATTGCAACCCTTATTTCCCAGAAAATACAAACAAGGAATCGCGATTGAATTGCAATTGAACTGGACTTAGTTGGCGACGACTTATGAGCATATAAAACGCATTCGAGAGCCAATGGAAAGAACATATACCCGAACGTGCATGTGTACATCCGAAAAAATTCGACTTCTTGAAATCAACAGAAATTGAATTATCACTAAGGGTTATTAAGAAAAGACCGGATCAGATAGCCGAAGCTTACTAGCTATGTAGAATCAGACACGGATGGCCACTGATGAACTACAACCTTGGATTCATAACACTGGGAATCGTCCAAGCATCATGATGACCAAAGAAGGATACAACACCTTGGGAGGATAAAATTAAAGGATAATGATTGTTCAAGGAACACGATGGATTTCTGTCTAGAGACAAGGAATACTCGCTGATTCAAAGCATGTCGCGTTGCTTCACACAACACACTTTGGGGGGCAAGTGTTAACCGGCACTTTGGTTGGGTTACAAGACGACAGTTGAAGAAATTATCATTAGCATTAGACAAGATTCTGACCAAGAAGGGCCTGAGGATATATGGGTTTGATGCAGTCGACATGTTTTGGCAATCAAGAGCATTCGACGTTAGAAGGACGCTCGGCATTGAGAATCGTTCGATATTGTATATCGTTCGGCAATTATGGAATGCTCGGCATATAGGAGCACTCAGCACCAAGAACGTTCGGCGTACAAGGCACGTTCGGCATCCATGGACGTTCCGCACCACAAGGTACGTTCGGCATGACTGGGTCAACTGGTATTAAAGAGCGTTTGGCTTATGGAACGCTCGACATTCATGCTTCACTCGGCATTCCTGGACTGTTCGGCATTCCAGCCTCGTTCGGCCTGCACCCCTCACTCAACACTTCACCTCGTCCGGCACAAATCTCGTTCGGCCATCACCTATCGTTCGCCATCCAGAGTCGTTCGGCACCAATGGGTGGTCGGCATGTAGAGCGTTCGGCCTCACTTCATTCGACATAAAGATGGAGGTTCGGCATTTGGCTGTTCGACATGTTTGGGTCAGCACGCAGGGCTTATTCCATTTGGACCGAGATATTCAGCCACCAGGCCCACCAAGGAAGTCCAACCCATCTTCGTCTATAAATAGAAGGGCAGGGGCACACTGAAAAGGGACCTTTTTCCAGGAACACTGGGGAGACTCTGCCATTTTTTATACTCTCCACTTTTTATTTCAAACTTGTATTCAAGTGATTGATTTACGGATTGTATATGTATTCAAGTAATTGAGAAAGAAATGAAGATCAAACTCAAAGTGGATGTAGGCAATTACGCCGAACCACTATAAATCTGGTGTTCTCGTTTTTATTGTTCTTTTGACATTGAATTACACTATTCTTCTGTTTTAACTTAATCTCTTCATTAATCTCTCTACATAACTCTACTCAAGGGTGTTAGTGACCAATTTTGGTGCTAACAAGTACTTTGACCAGACTAACAGATTCCCCTCTTAGCTGCTTCGTACCTCTGCTAGCAATACGAAGTGGCTAGAGGTGATGTGAGACGTGGAATACATCATGCACTCCAGAAAGTTTCTCGGGCAAATCTAAACGATAATCCAAAGAACCAATTCTTTCCACAATACGGAAAGGACCCTCGAAGAGGAAGAAGGTAGAAATAGCTAGAAGGAAGTATAGGTTGAAAGCAAAAGGATGAACTATATGTTAAAAGCATATAAATTTCAATTAAAATTTTATAACATTTTAAACATTTTATAATATAATGAATAATCATTTGATTCAATTTTAATAGTTCGAAGTAAACAATATTTAAAAGAATTTAAATCATGATTAAAATATCCTTTATATAATACTTTACCAAAATACTTTTATAACTCGGTGTCTTAACAAGTTTACTTTCATTCTTGCAGACTCTGGCCATGCGTTGATCGTGCGCAAAGCTAGAATTCTCCAGATACTTAGTAGACTTATTTCAACACCCAGTGAAAATACTGGAAAAACTTTTAAAAAAACAGATATGGAAAGTATAATCCAAACAAAACAACCAAACCGAAACATGTCGATCATTGATCGCGGATACACAATGGTTACGCGTGGATCCCCCTAGAAACATCCGTACCCGTAGGCCGACTACCGCAGCCCTGTGATTACGCCATGAAGACTGGTAGTATCACAGATACACAATGGTTACGCCTGGATCCCCCAGGAAACATCCGTACCCTCAGGCTCTCGCAGCCCTTGCAGATTACGCTACCAAACGACCCAATAGATCGCAGGTACACAATGGTTATGCCTGGATCCCCCAGGAAACATCCGTACCGGTAGGCTCTCGCAGCCCCTGTGAATTACGCTACGCAGTCGCGCTCGTAAGACCACGGAGAACGCCGTGGAATTCGATGGAGACTCGAGTATCAAATCCAAAAAACCCAAATCAGAAAGAGAGAGAATAATGTCGATAGAATGAATCCACAGTGTGGCCACAAAGCAGATATCAAGCAGAAGGCACTTTCCATATCTTTACTTAGAAAATATGTATCATATAGTACCTTTCAAAACAACTTTCAAATATCATACTTATATAAAGCCCATTATATAAGATTCCATTTCAAATCGAATACTTTCCAAATCAATAGTATATCGAATCACACTTATATAGACTTCGATTATATAAGATTTCAATTTACAAATTGAGTACCTTTACAAATCAATAGTTTCAAATCACTTCATACTTATACAAATCAATTTTTATATAAGTTCGATAACTTCCAAATCAAAGTATTTAAATAGACAGGGTTCCCAATTTCAAACCATTTCAATATCAATTCAGTTTCAAATCATATATGATTTCACCAAATCATTTCTTTCTAATTACATATATTTTGTTTTAAAGTTTCTTAAAACAATAGATTTAGAAAATAATCCAAATTTCCAAATCAACAAAATTTAGGTCAAACAAATTCAATTCCATTTCAAATATATATTCACTTTCAAAAATCATAATACTTTCAAAGTTATAAATCTTTCGAAACCAAAATACTTGAAATCATTACACTTTAAAAATCATAACTTTCCGAAATCATACATTTGAAATCATAAAACATTCCATTAATTCTTTACATTTCATAAATTTATTCAATTAAACCCAAATCTAAAATTTCCAATGTTAATTAAATTCAAACCATCAGTTTCAATTCAATTTAGTTTTTCAACAAAATCAATTCAAATATTATCAAATTTCAAATAAAGATTTTATCCATAAAATAAAATATTCAATCTTTAATATATTTCAAAGCTTTAATATCCGACATTTCAAAACTAAACTTTTTAATTTCATATACCTCAAATCTAGTTTCATTGTTACTTAGTTTTGAAATATTCATTTCATAAATTCATCGTTTTTAAATAAACTCAAATTACAAATAAACCAAATATCCTTTCATACAGATATAAACTTCAAATATTCATTTATCAAAATCAATTATCATTTCAAATTCACATTCCTTATCAAAATAAAGATTAAATCATTTCCAAACCATTTCAATCATCAAAATATCTAAAATGGTTGCTAAGCTTAAAACCTTCAAACTATTTATTTCTATATGAAAAATCCAACTTACCATTGGAAAGATTATTATTCTATATATATACTTTATTCAAAACATTTCAAATCTACATTTCATACTAGTATAATTCAACATGGCTTATTCATTCACTCAACAAACAGTTTCAAACTTATATAAATCATATTACTTTATACTTTAATCATACCAAACTAAACTTATATTCATTGTCAACTACCCTATACCTTTCAAAATTTCTTAGCTTTGAAAAGTTAACCTTGATTTGGAAGTGCTCGAACCTTCACAATATTCGAAGAAATCATATTTTCAATCTAAAAGTTGGAAATCACCAACAAATCAGTAAACCAATTCCAAAAGATAGGGTTATACCAAAACAATCTGAATCTCGAGGACTGAACACCGACTTATTTTAAACCATTTCAAATATATGTATATATATACATATATCTTTCAAATATCAAACCATAATTCAAAATCTAAAATCAAAATTTGGTTTCACAAAATCACTCGCATAGCAAAACTACTAGAGTGGCCTCTCCCGAGTCAGAAACTCGAAAATCAATGTCGATGATGCATGCATTCATCACCGAAATTATTTTCCAGCGACATAAGTGGGTTCTGGACTTTTATTTTCTTAAAACTTCTTTGAAATCTCTTCGAAATTATTGGAATTCATTCGAATATATTTGAAACCTTTTTTTATTCGGAGAAATATCTTTAAATCATATTATTATTATATATTTTCCAAAATCTTAAAACCGATTTCAAAACACCGGAGTTCGATTCCTCAAAATTCAAATTTAAAACCGTTTAACTATAAATCATTTTTTTATAAATCAAATTCTCATAAATTTTCAAAATTTCAAATCCTTTCGAAATTTCAATTTTCATTTAAAAGGTATTTTAATCTTATCGAAAACATTTCACTTTTGTATACAAAATAGGGTCACCCTTATCAAAATAATAATTTTGATGTATGCACAATTTCAAAATACAACCAAATCCAAATTTCCAAAGAATGATTCAAGGATGAATTTCCAACAAACAGATATTCAATTTTAGAGGAACTCTAATCAAATAGAATTTTGATTCGAAGATAAACTTGAACGAAGATAAGATAATTTAATTACCAAATAGAAGATGGATAAGCCTTTATAAATCGCGGGCGACCTTAACCGGTCAACCGTGCTTTAATGAATATAATCAATTTAGAAATCTAAGGCAAATCAACATTCGATCGCCAGAGATAGAATCCTGATATAGCAGAAGGTAGATAGCATTCTAAATCGAGGATACAGAAATCTCCGGTTAATCAATGTCAATTGTAAAGGAGTTTCACCCCTTTACCAATCATTCAAAGGTTGGCGGAATCACCGATCTTTATAGAGGTCATTCCAAAGTGGAGTTATGGAATGCTCCAAAATCAAAAGGGTAAAATAGGGAAGACAGGACTGAATTTCAGAACAAGTAGGAGCGTTCCAAAGTTCAAGGAATCCTAATCGATAAGAATCCTAACCAAGAGATTTCTAACGAGGTAGATACAGAACGGATGAAGTTTAGAAAATCTTGATTTAAAAATAAGAAGAATTTTATACCAATATAATCTTCGAAAATACTTTAGAAATAATTTGGAAATCATTTTATACTTCGAAAATATGTTCTCTCACAAAGAAAGGATTCTGAGATTGATTTCACTCATTGTAGGGTATTTCTACCCTACCTCTAATGAGTTTTTGCTCCGCAGGCAATGGTTTGCCTAAAAACCAAAGCTCTGATACCAACTGTAACAACCCGATATTTTCAGCCATTCGCATCCACACATGCCGGACTTGAATTGCTCAAAATACCGCATTATAAATAAATTTGGAGCAAATGAAATACAAATCACATAATCATAGACACATAAATATTAGAAAGCTCGCAGCGGAAATTTAAAATACCATAGCAGTTCATGAAGCTACTATAACAGAGTCTCAAATCAAACACATAATATCAGTCTGAAAAACATATACAATAGAAATCTCAAATACATAGCAGTTTATAAATACCAGAGCTGAAATAGAACAACTGAAACTGAAATGGAACATATAACTAGAAGAGCAGAATCTCCAGCTATTTCTAGCTCCAGAAAAGAAATCCAAAGCTAAGATGTAAATACTCAGGCTGACCCGACCATAAAGTAAAACACAAAACACTCGAGTCAGGACATATATACTTATATAATGTAAACCAACTCAAGTGAACTGTAGTAGTAATGTACAATAACTTAAATGATGCTTGGGATCGCCCATCCTTTAAGGATCAGTTAAACTATAAACTAAATACATCCCGTGGTTAAATTTCAAAATGGTATTTTATACTTAGAAATCAAATATCATTTCAAAAATTCAATATCATTCAAAACTCCATTTCAAAATATCAAATATCATATCATCCAAACCACATTCATTTATTTAAAATACTATGTCAATACACATTTCAAAATAGTTTATATTTCAAAACAAATTACTTCATTTTAAATCATAAAAATGAAGTTATTATATTTAATAATTAAATTATTAAATTTTCAAAATTTTAATCTTTTAAAAATTCATTCATTCACTTAAATTTATTAAAACAATCAAAATTCAACTTTCGCAGCATTTGAAAATGCTGTGGAAAGTTACATTCAAAACAGTTCAATTTAACAAAGACAACATTTAAAATGTTGTAACAGGGTTACATTAGTTTCAAATAAACTTAGTTAAATTCAACAATTATAGCACTTTACAAAATGTTATAATAGCCTTTAATTAAATTTAATCATTTGGTTCATTATCATCAACTACAGCATTTACAAATGCTGTAATATCATTTTCATTAGGAGTAATAGCATTTCAAAAATTGCAGTTAATTAACTTCAAGTATTCAATATATTTACACAAAAATTTATATTTTTACTTAAATCATTTTTAACTTGTCAAATCACATATTTTCACTTTTAAAACAATCATTTAAATACCCTTATATTCATGATTTTATGAAGTTAAATTTCCATTCAAAAATCAAGATTTAATAATAATTCACTTATTAAATTCCAACATTAAATTTTAAATTCATTAAATTAATTTTTTAACTTAACACTTAAGTTCAAATTTCAAAATATAACTTATTTACATTTTATTTACTTAACTTAAAATTCACTTTTAAGCCAAATTCACAAATTTCCCATTTTGGTTATATTTCAAAATTTCAACTTAAATATTCATTCATTTCACATTTTAACTTTATTCAAAAATCACTAATATATTATAAAATCATTTTAAATTCATTTTAATCCAAATTATCATAAATTTATCATAATTTCATATTTAATTTAATTTCCAATTATAATCAAATCAAAATTTCCAAAACAACATACATTCAAATTTTCTAACTTTTTCATTAATTTATTCCACTTATAAATATTCGTAAAATCAATAATATTTTACAAAAATCATTTTTAATTAAGTTAAATCAAAAATATTGTAATATTTTCATTTCTAAAATATTTAATAATTTAGAAAAACATATTTTAACTACGGGTCTGTATATAATTTTCTACGCTAGGTAAAGTCATACGGGTAATATATCATTTCAACCCATAATTTACATGGAAAACCCGAGTTTTATCATTTCAAACCCGCAGTCCCAAGTAAATGAAATAATTTGAAAATCACTTAGGCCTATCATTTCAGCCTATAACGACTTTTCCTTATTCTAAAGTCCAACCTAGGATTCCATTTTATCATCAATCCAATCACCGTTTCTGGTATGTATCATTTCAACCCATAGTGATTCTAATCTAAAGGAAAGTGATAAACTGATAAAAAATAATAGAACAGCATAATATAACGTTAACATATGATATAACAAGTGTTTAAGCATAGGTGAACATCATATAATAATAATATAGCAGGTGTAACATGATAATACATTTTACAGATTCACAAGTGGTCAATTTAATAGTTATATATGTATACATTGTCAGGTGAAAATAACTCACTGGATTGAGCTGGAGACACAACAACGAATGCACAAAAGAGATCCACACAAGCATGATAGCACGACAAGATACGAGTGAAAGAGCCAAAGTATCAATTCCCTTGAATACAAGTCAAACAAAAACAATATAATAACATAAGCTTTCAATTCAAAAAAATACGATAAACTAAGATAGAATCAACTGAACAAATCAAAGCGAAATTGCTATGTACTTGCTTCCAACTTCCATTGGGCTCAGCCATACATGAAATGCAAGGCTAAGTCAAGTGTTTGGATCAGGTTTTGGTTGGATATGGTCGGCCTAACATAAGTTGAAGATGGTGCAAAAGTGGTGATGGGAAAACAACACAACAATCAAGCTTCACATGGTTTCAAGGCCACAGCCAAGGCTCATATGGGCACAGCCTTCACTGGAGGGCTCAAGGTCATAACGTGGCAGAGTGTTCAGGTGGAGCTGGAGGTGGTGGAGGTGGAGATGGTGGCGGCCATAGGGTGTGGAAGGTGATGGATTTTGGAGTTGTGCTCGGCTATGCATAAGGTTAAAGTTTTGGTGCATTTATGTGATGGATAATCAAACTTTGGTGGCTCGGCTAGAGTTGGCCAGAGAGGGGTGGTGATGGTGATGTGCTCAGGTGGTGGTGGAGGTGGCATGGCTGGTAGTAGAGGATGGCCGAACCTAAAGGGGAAGACACAAGAGAAAAATCAATGAATTCAAGAAATAAAAACAATGAAAAAGGAATGAATTTTTACCGATTTCTTGCCTAAAGCAATGGCCGAATTTTTTGTTCAGGAATGAGAAAAAAAGATTTTACGTGAGTGAGAAAGTGACGGTCAGCTGAAAGAAATGAGAAGTTATGGCCAAAGTGTGAAAAGATATGGTGAAATGTGAAAGGGTAGGAATTCAAAAAGCCTTAAGAAAATCCAAAGCCATAAACCTTTTCAAATTTCTTTTAATTCCTTTATATATGTTTAAATAACTGAAAATAATTATAAATTCATTTTAAATTCGAAAATGTAACAAAAATATAAAATATAAATAAATAAATATTAATTATATATGACAAAAGTAAGAAAATAGCACAGAAAATGCAAACTAGTCTAGAAAATTTGGAAATAAACAGAATAAACTTTGAAAAATTTATATGGAATTTGAAAATATTTATAAATAAAGATAAGAATAAATATGTATTCACAAAATAAATAAATAAATTTAATTAAATATAATTTAAATGAAGAAAATAGCAGGAAAATAGGAACTAGCTTTTAAAAATAGGAAATAAATGTAGTAAATTTTGGGAAAATTCTAACGTCGCTTTAAAATGTTTTAAAAATAAAATGTATACCTAACATGTAATATAACACATATTAGAACATGATTTTACAAATAAAAATATTATTTATATAAATTAAAGTAGATAATTTTATTAAATAAATCAATATACACCCATTATTGTAAATGCATAACTTTCACAATATAAATCGGATTTCAACGAAACAAAAAGTAGTATTCTTAAAATTTAATATATTTTCATAATAAAGGAAAAAAATTCAAAAATTCAAAAATTTAAATTGTAAGTTTAAAAGTCAAAGTTTGACCAGATTGACCAAAATCCACATTTTCTGAAAATATCCTATTTATTCAGGTTTGAAATTATAATTCACACAAAAATCAAAATATACTCTTAAAATAACAAAATTTATTCATTTTAATAAATATAATAAAGTTTTTAAATCAGGAGTTTCAATTTGAATAATTAAAATAAACAATTAAAATAATCACAAAATTCTGGTTGTTACAGTCGGGAGCAGGTTTGACAACTTCCGGTGGAAGAATGAGCACTGCGTCAGAAAGATCAAATTGAGGGTCCAAGTTTTCCGGTTGTTTTGAATGATGACCGGAGGACAGGCTATTAGATTCGGTTGCTGAACTTGATTCCATGTCAGGTTTACCTTCTAGAGAAGATGATCCAACCGGCATAACAGCAACGCATCCAGAACGTCTAGAACCCATTGCTATTAAACTTTGTAAAAATCATTATTAGATAAAGTAACCTATAACCCCAGTGCATAGTGAGTACTAGTGTGGTGCGGTGAAGTGCTATACAATATGTTAATAAGTTACACGAAGTTAAAGACAAATAAGGCGATGAGACTTCGAGTTCGAGCGAAGAAACCATCATTAATGACCGTCTCAACCGTTTCTTTATGTCATCGGGGAACAATGCAGTTTGAATTTCACGATCGATCGTCAGCAAGTAAAAGCTTAATTTAAATGTTTGAATCGTTGATGAGATTTAATAAAACAGTTAAAGACATTGATTCTTGTCAAAGTTCAAATGCTACACGTTACGAAATGTGCGGTTCAAGTCATGTACAAATCATACGTGTTCATTTGAGTATGAAAGGCTGAAGCTCATCATTGGGTTCAATATCATTTAGTTAAGTTCCATTTTTAAAACTTATATGCCGAACACCAATTATTCTCCTCAATGTTTCATTATCTATCGTTCCCTAAGATAACATCCTTCGATCGATCGTAATTGCCCATGTTCACGACCGTTCTCCTTAACCTTTAATGTCGATCATTGTCTCTATGCCATTAACTGGTCAGTCCACTTATCATGCCCGCCTCAAAGGCCTCCACCTCCAAACTATTGTATATCATTTGCATACGATCATTACACTCGAGCTTCATTGTCATTTCATAACAATCAGCACATTGTCATGATCATCTACCCCAGATTCGTCCAAGTTAAAGGTTTTTTCGATCGTCCAAGAACAACCATAGTGGGTCGATCGAACAACTTCCCCAACTCTATTGCCTCATCCCCCTTAAAAAACAATCGGTCAAGGCCACCATCTCCTCTAATCTCCATCTCTATCAACATTTCTCAGTCGTATTATTGATCGACTCGATCATAGAAGATGAAGACCATAACACAGATGAAGCCCAAAGTCGCATCGTCGAATCATAAAGCAAGTTCAAATTCGTTCTACCCACGCTTAAGATCTAAGGAAAGGAGGAAGGTTTGAATCCGAATCGAAGTGAGATTTGGAGGAGAACAATGATTTTTAGGATGCGGATCAATGTTTGGATCGGTAAGAAAAAAAAGGAAAGGAGACTTGTTTTCTCTACCTTACGATGGAACGATATGCCGTGAATTAAAGGATGAAGGAAAAAATGCTAACTATTAACATTCATATAGGTAGGATGTATGCCGATCATTCACAGCCCGGAGATTATGCCGATCGTTAATGGTCTTAAGATAATGTCGTTCATTAATGACCCCGAGATTATGCCGATCGTTCATGGCCCCAAATTATGTTGATCGTTCCATAACTTTGAGCAATCCAAATTATATGTCCTAACGATCGGCAATGATTTAAAAACAGGTGAAAGAGCTGAAGATAAAATGGTTAAGTATGGAAGCTTTTATAAGTAAAGCACATGGCAATCGTTCCATTTCCAGGCTAGATGCCGACTGTTTTAAAGCAAGGGTTTTACACCGATCATTCCATAATTAGGAACGATCCAAAAAAATTTTAAATAAGGAGATTATGAATGGGTGAAAAACGATTAATAGTGACCATTTTTTATAAAATTGTATACATAAGAATAACAACCGGTAGAAACTATTTATAAAATTTTGAAACTTGACAATGAATCATAAACATGTAATTGTGATCAGGAGCCAGGTATAAACACGTATACGTACTGGTGTATGTTTCAAAATACAATTTTTTGAATTTGACGAAAATTGAATGTTCACCTGAAATTGACTGGGAAATATTAAACCAAATTGCTGAAGCTTAGAAACTAGTAGAAACAAAATAGACCTATAAGTTGTGATCACGTATTTATACTATTGAAAATCGACCAATCGTCATGACTAATAAGGAAATTGCGGCCCTCGATAAGAAAACAATTTAATGGAAGGATAACAAGTATTCGATAAACTGGATGGATTTCTTTCCGACGATCCTATGTTGCCACGATTCAACATAGGTCATGTTTGAAACAATACGTACTATGGGGGCAAATGTTATCCCTTTTGGCAGAGCCATAATATAATCGACTTAGCAAGGAACATATAGTTACTAGCCTTGAGAATTAGTTGTATGCGATACTATGGATGATGATCGACCAGATCCAGACTGGGATCCAATCAAGGTGCACTCTATATAGAGTAACTGGCATAACCCCATCAAGCTATATTCAAAATTTCAAGTTGATCTGGATTCATATGCTCGAGTTACGGACAGAGGAAGGATTTATATGGATTGATCGAGAACGATCCATAAAACAGATCAAATTAGTAAAGATCAATCAATATCTCAAAATCCACGAGGAAAATCCACTTGAACCTTCAGAGCATCAATAAATTAAAGAGTGGAGCCCATAAAGATGATCGCATGTCAAACTCTTGATATACGAAAATAGCCGATCAATTTAGGCCGATTTTTTTGCCGATCCTTCATAACGATCAGTGCAACTCAGTGTACAATCCAAGTGCAACAAAAAATTGATCCATATCATGTAATCCATAATTCAGAATGATTTCATATTTCAAATCAAAGTCATGAGGCATATGGGACCGTCCCCCCCCCCCCCCAAAACGATCGCACATCAATTGGAGACAAAAATAACGATCGAAATAATCATTGCTAATCGTTCCAAAACGTCAAGTTAGGTTCGCCGATTGTTGTAATGGACCCACATAGACCTAGACATCCTACGGTCGAAATCTTAGTGAAATATCTCGTTATCTCACCCTATAAACATAGACCCATGGGTTTATTTTTAGGATCTTTACATTGCTTGTTTTTAAATACTTCATTGTAATCAAGTGCTATCTTTACTTCTCCATTGTAATCAGATTCATAAGTGATTAATAAAAGGAAAAACTTCTAAGTGGACGTAGGCATATAACGCCGAACCACTATAAATCCCTGTGTCTTAGATTATTACTCTTTCTTTGTTGCCATCTTATTTATTTCCTTAGTTTAATTTTGCTTTTCTTCACTTATTTCTCTACAAAACATATTATTAGGTGTTTGTGACTAATTTTTGCGGAAATAGTTTTATTAATTAGCAGAAAACTATCGAATGAGTCATTCAATGGTTATCCAATAACTGTCAAACCGTAACCCCTTGGTGCCCCTAGCAGTCATGAGTAATACACTATCCAGCATTTGGAGAGCATTGCAACTCTAGTCTCAATGTATGTACCGATGTCCACTCTCAATACATCTTGACTAGGAATATTTAAAATGACACATATATTTTCATTTGATAAAATACTCTCATAGTTACAATACATTGTAACTAAAATCACAAAGCATATCATTGTTAGTTTTTCTATTAAATATAATTTAATGAAATTAATCAATTAACACAACACATTATATCAAGTATATGATATAAATAAAAACACCTTTCTTTTTAACAAGATTGGTCAACGAGTTAGATAATGTAATAAACTACATAATTTCCCCTAGGGCATGCACCTAACTGTAATGACCCACCCGTTTGACCTTAAAAATTAACACTAATACATCCTCAATATTCACGTGTCGAGCATCCAAGTGCCGGAAAGATAGATTATTAGGTTAAAAGAAAAAATGACACTGAACAAAATCTCACATCGTGATGAGTAATATATAATATACAAATGATCTTTACAAAAGAAAATTTTAATATACATTCATCTATCATAGTAAACTAACATCCTGGATAGTTATAACAGCCTGCCCTTTCAACGTTGCTAAATAAAATACAAGAAATGCAGTGAAATAAAATACATGAACATGTCTTGGAGGCATCCGGCTCATCTCCTAAAGCTCCAAAGCATCCATAAGTAAATCTGAAATATACCGTGATGCCCCACCTCTAAACCGACGCTAGCCAAGGACACTACGGGGTAATGCCGTCAACTAGCGCGGAGAATAAGGCTGTTGAGGAGTGACCATCCGTGTAATGGCTTTGTGCGAGCACCGATATGTCAGATAAAATAATAACTTCTCATTTCATCTCAAGAGGAAATCCGACGTACCGATACAAATACAAAACTACTACATAGTGGCTATAATATCTTTGGAAACAAATATAGAAATAAGCATAACATAAATCAGTCACAGATAATTCACATCACATAGGAGGAAACAGATATGAATATTACACATAAAAGTGTACATCGGAGAAGTGGTCGAATAAGATCCACAATATCACAAAAGAATAGATACAGGTGCTACACAAAAGAATAAGTATGCATCAAGGAGTCTCTATCTTGAATGTACACAAAACAAAAACTACTAATCTAAAGTAGTTAGCCAAAAATCAGGCGATAGTCCCTGATAAGAAGTCAAGAGAAAGCACCTGTAACATCTCGGTCTGACCCGAGTATTATTAAAAAATAATGATAAACGGATCAGTTTAGCTATAATTATCAGGTAAAATGAGATATAAGAAGAGATATGATAAATCCGTATGATAACAAAAATGTCGTACTATGACAAATATACATTAAATAACAACAAAAATAATACAATATCTCAAGAAACCTCGAAACTCAAAAAAGAATGTCATATTCTTTGTTTTATTCACTAAACCGCAAATATTGACAAACATATCAATCGTAAAAGTTGTTGAAACACAAATTCACCAATGCACAAATAATGATAAAGCTTAACAATGTAAATCACGAAAATTGGTGAAACACAAATTCTATAAATCGATCAATAAAAATCCAGAAATCACAAAAAGGGGGAAAGAGGTCTATCACAAAACAGGAGCACTAAAACTCACCAACACGTGTATCACAAAACGGAACGCTATTCCATGGTCGCTAACCATAAAATTTGAGTCGAAGCTCCATAAAACGGCCCGAAGACCTATGAACCGAAGCTCCACAAAACGGTCCGAAAACCTTTGAGCCGAAGCTCCGCAAAACGGTTCGAAGACCTATGAGCCGAAGCTCCACAAAACGGTCCGAAGACCATGGGTCGCTACCCCACCAAGCCGAAGCTCCACGAAAACGGGGTCTAGTCTCCCTCGCAGACAAAAAAACATCGCACATTGCTAGTCTAAATCACAAAATGATCATCATTGATCGATAAGTGTAAATTACACTAAGCTAGTAAATAAATGAGTTTAGCCTCATGTCTCATAACCACTGGCTTAACTTAATTATTTACGAACAAATTGTAGACTTCCACTCGAGAATAAGTGTAAATTACACTAAGCTAGTAAATATACGAGTTTAGCTTCATGTCCCATAACCACTAGCTTAACTTAAATATTTACGAACAGATTGTAGATTTGCACTCGAAAATTATCACAAGAGTTTCAATCGAACAAGTCCAAAAATTAACCGACGAAGTAAACGCAAATGTTTCATACCACTTGTTTTACTAATCCCTTTTATTAGATTTCTCAGACGAATGAGGTAAAGGTTTGTATATACTCGTAGATTGGAAAACGGTTTAAGAAATGAGCTACATAATAAAATAGTGTTGAAATCGTTTTGATGAAAGAGTTTTGATATTTACTACTAGTATTGAAACCTTTATATTTTTAAAGTGAAAAATCACAAAAATGATTGTAGAACAATCAATCACCAAAATTCACATTCGAAGACATGAATAAAATCCAAAGAAATCGATTCTGAATCCATCAAGATGGATATTCCCAAAAATCCCGATATAAAAGTCATCAAAGTCAATAATAAATGATAACAACAATTTGGATAATCACGAATCGATAAAAATTGGAATCTCAAGCAAAATAGGCAAATAGAGCCTAGACAGCAGATTCAGATGTCTGAAATCAAGGATTCAGATGTCTGAATCTGGAAAATTAAATGTTTTCCAGAACAGTATTCAGACGTCTGAACCATAAATTTCAGACGTCTGAAAATGGCATTTTAAGCCTATTTTCTTTCTGGTTGCATTCGAGCCAATTCAGACGTCTGGAAGTTTGGATTCAGATGTCTGAATACTAGGGAATAAAAATTCCCAGTATAATATTCAAACGTCTGAATCCTATGTCTCAGACGTCTAAAACTGAAGTTCAGGGCATTCCCTAAAGCTAGGCCAATGATGGCCAAAATGATTATCGGAAGCGATCGGACGAGCAACAATGACTAAGGATTTATGCCAAGCGACAACCCAGCCTTAAAGGCTCTTCGATACACCTCGAATATCAATGTCCAAATATCCATAATAGGATTTCATAAAATTAGACCAAAACACCAAAAATTGGAATACTCGCCAAATCAATCCAAATCCAAATCAAATGCACATGAATAAGTGTTAGGGATTCATACCTAACAATCAAAGATAGTTATAGACTAAGATGTGAGATAAAAATCTCACCTTTAAACCCAAATCAATAAAGGAGAAGCTTTTAAAACAAGCTAAGATCAATTCCTCTTCAATAGCAACTCAAGAAGCTTCAATCTAAGCTCAAAAGAAGAACAATTCCTAAGTTAGATTTAGGAATTTCTGAAATTGAAAGGAGAATGAGTTGGAGAAGAAGTAGAGAAGGCTTACCAAAGCTTCTTCTATGAATTTGGAGCTAGAACTTGAATTTGCAAATGGAAACTAGGGCTTAGGATTTCCTAATTCATTTTCTAATCCCCTATTTTTGATGAAGCTTGAATGTATTAGGAAATATGAAGGAATGAAGAGAAGAGGGTTGGAACTAGGTTGATAATTAGGGTTAATGGGCTGAAACCCAACCCAAAGCCCTAAGTGAAAAGTAGCAAAATTCTACTAACTCCAAACATATCGAAGTTTATACTCAAAGGTTGCAAACGACATTTTGAGCTCAAAGGAAGTGGTCTTGAGTTCTAATTCGACTGTTTGCAAAAAGTAGCTTTTCGGACTAAAATCCGACGAACGATGCTATATTTAAATGAAATATTTAAATATACAATTGATAAATATGCGGGTTATTACATATACTCGTGGCTGACCGAGCATTATTAGAAAATAGCACACGGGTAAGTCTAGTAAACCAGCATGAGAAACTCAAATCATATCGGTTTTTAATGTTATAAAGCCTTTTAGAAATAAAGGTATCTTGTAAGACCACACGACATATAAACAAGGACGATTTTTTACCTTAGGATAACTAAATATTTTTTATTAGAAATATAGTGATATTATAATAATGTTTGGGGTTTAAAATAAATATTCAACATAACCGGAATGGTTACATTAATTATTCAACAACATATTTAGTATATAACTAAATCCGTAAAGGCACATATTGGAAAATGGTTTCCATCAATGACGAGGCTATTGGGTAGTACCTACCTCACATGGACCTGCTGCCAACAACAGAATCTGCCTAACCCTTCCCGGATAGTACCGAATTTGATCATCACTTGATTGAATCTACAACTGTATTGGCCTAAAGCATACATCAAAAGAAAAATATCGATCAAGATCACGGACAACCATACCCTAATGGTAGTGAACCACATAGCGCTTCTGCATAACCCCGGTTTTAGTCATTCCTAGGTGTTAGGCTTGAGGCTACATTTTACTTTTTTAGAAAATCCCACTTGGAATGATAACACTACCATACGGTCGATGATGCAATGCTACCATTCATCCATATAAGTTGTTCAGGATATGAACAAACTGAAGGCACTACTTCTACTACATCCTTTATGGAATCTATAGCACCCCACACTCCTTAGCATTCCCAAAAAGAAAAACTAGAAGGCATGGTGCATTGTAGGTATAAACTAAAACTAGTAGAGACTAAAATTCACAAGATAGAAATATGTAAAAACAACGGAAAAATATAAATAGGTAACTTATTTAGAACAAAACTTCATAATTGTTTTAAAAACCAAATAAGTCACCAAATGTCAAAAACGTCACGTGTCAAAATATCGTACATATATTTCTTATGAAATCAAAAAAAACCAAAGTCTCAAAAATCAAAGTACAACTATTCCCCAACATGTGCGAGTACAAATAAAGAATAAAAAGTTGAAATAAAAGAAGTGGAAGTACATAGTGGAATCTCCTTACAAGAAACCTCCAAGTAGCTGCAACCTATTGTCCTCTTCCTTGATTGCCTATGGGGGGGAAAAAGGGGAAAATAGAGGAGTGGGTAAGGCTAAAAGTCCGGTGAATGATAATAATTACTAGAATCTTTAAGTAAAGTAAAGGTAATATGCTTTACAACAATTATAGTATATAAAAGGGAACAAAGGAAATAGAAGAAGGAATAAGCCGAAAATAAATACGAATTAATTATTAAATAGGATAGGTTAACTTTGATTGTTTGCACTTATCCTTGATTGCTGTTTTGTTTAGGCTGAATCCCTAATCTTATAATTAGGATGAAATCCTAATTCTACCTTTTTGATCCATCTGCTACTCCATAGTACCTACTGCGAGCTAGATGCTATATATGTGACGACCCGGAATTTTGGACAATTTAAATTGGGATATTTAGTTGATTTTAATATTTAAAAGTTAGTTTGTAACTTAAAATTTTCAAATATCACTATTATTTGAAAATTTAATTATTAGATTTAATTACTGGAAATTAGGTCAAATATTGAATCTGGAGTTTTAAGCCTGTTAAAATAATTTGAAGGCTTGTAAAATTTATATTGATAGTGTTGAGGATAATAGAAATTTTAAAATTGAATTTAACAGTGATTTGTTCAGTTTTGAAATTATATCGTTTAAATTGACGTTTAAAAATAACATTCCGAGGCACAGTCTTAGAATTCGACGAACCAGTTCCATTGAATCTGTAATATTGTATTATTATCGGATTTCAATTTTCGTAGTGTTTAGAGTTGTTGTGTGAGCGTACGATGTATAAACGCGTTGAAATTTACATCGAAAATTCAGTATAATAGTTGGGTCCAAAAGCTATCTTCTCCATACGATCAAGTTAGGAATCGAAACCTTTTTCATTTCATTCAGAATAAGGGTATAACATTATGAATGCCTAGCGGCATGTCTCGATAGAAGGTCAAGGTTTTAAGTTGTAATATTGAGACAATTTGAATTTAAAATCGATATATATACATATATCATCGTTGACCAGTCAAACGAATCACATCAGTTGTTTTTTATCATTTCATGTTACTGCAGCTAGTATAACTTAACACGCAAAAACATTGTAATACGCAAGGCATCTTTCCACATTTTAAAATCACGTCCTTCATTTCAATCAGCAGAAAAAAAATTAAAATGCCTCCTTCGTGTTTTATAAGCTTAAACTCTTTCCCTTCCCCAGTCTATACGAACGAATCAAAATCCTTATTTTCCCTATCCTTCAAAAATCGAATTGCCTCCCTTGCATAATCGTTGTACAGGAAATGAAATCGAATCGAACTCGTATAAAAAAAAGGGAGATCGAATTCGTATTCGATTTCATGGCTTGCCATTCGTTCGTGCTGGGCATCAGTGGAAGGCAAGAGGAGAGGTAGCGTTCGACTACATGAAGCAGTGGATTGCGAACGCGATTAGGAAGGGGAGGTCGCGATGTCTAGCGATACTCGTAAGCGGCAGTGGGAAGATATCGATCGAGCCTAGTCTTGAGTTAGGGTTTTTGAGCTAGAGCTCGAACTCGAGCTACCCGATAGTCGACGCGAAGACGGGCGTGGTGGTATTGCTGAACGGCGGCATTCCCGCGAGCTCGACTTGATGATAGGGAGGATCTTCTCATGTTGATTCTTTCGTGAGGTATGGGAGTTGCTTTTATTTAGATTTATATATATAGGTAATCAAAGAATATATATATATATATATATATATATATTCAAATAAGCTTTTGAAAAAAAAAGAAAATAATATACGGATGTCAAAACCGGATTTTTGTTTCTATTTTTAGAAATTTATATAGAGAGTAGGTCCCATTTTAATATGTAATATATATATACACGCACGTATATGTGTGTGTGTGTGTATATATAGAGGTCAGAGAAAATATACATATAACCCAGTATTTGATTTTTACAACAAGGTCTATTTACTGTTTATTCTTTTCTATTTAAGGATATATTTTAAATAGTTAAACTGAAACCATACTTATAAGGTTTTGAAAGAAGAAAAAAAGAAAAAGAAAGTTTGAATGTTGGAGAGTTTATATAAAATTGGATTTTGTAATTTATATAGATATTTTTTTAGTGAATAATTTCAGAGAAAATTTAAATATACATATTTTCACTTAACCAGTTATTTTAAAATAATGTAATACGAAGATTTATTTGTTTAATAAACTCTTTTAATTATTTTAATTACTAAAAATAATGTATTAAAGAAAATTTAGTTTTAAATTTAATAATTAGATAATTCAATCTATTAAATAGGAATTAATTGTTGTATTATTCAATATTAATAAAATCATATAATATTTATACTAGGTCAAAAATCGAGAACTAAGCAAGATGGATTGGAAGTAGGTTGTAAATAAAATCAAAGGTGAGTTAATCTCACTCTTCTGGATTGCTATTTAAATTTAAATGGTTAAATTTAAATATTTGGTTGAATTGATTGGATGTGGTATATTATATAGTAGTATATAGTATATATTGTGTGATTGATTTCCTGCATTATATAGCGGATGAGACCCTATGCATCGTATAATAGCGGATGATATTATATTAATCCCATATACCGCGATATTCCACCTCGAAGTGGAATTGGTATTTTATATTGCGCTAACATCTGTGGATGCAGGATAACGGGTTGGAGGGATCCAACTGGATTTCTCAAAATTATTTAGATCGTTTAATATTCTGTGTTATGAATATTTAATATTCTGTGATGAATTATATTGATAATTGGAATATTGAATGCTATGGTTGAAATTAATATATTTCGGTACACTGAGTTATCAATTTACATAGAATTGAATTTTTGAGAGGAAAATAAAAGAGTGAATTTTTAAGTAAAATAATTATTGAGAATTTGAATAAAAGTAATAATGAGTTGGAAAGGAACAAAGGTGATTTTTAAATCCTAATAAATTCCAGGTATGAAAAAGGGATTTGAATAAATCGAGAAATAATGAATTTTAAACTTAAGAGATATAATATCAGAAAATAAAGAATTTAATTTAGAAATTCACGGTTTGAATTTCATTTAAAAGGATAAAGAAGGAATTTGGGGAAATCTGAAATTGGTGTTTCCAATTAATAAGATTTTAAACCATAATTCAGGAATAAAATCTGAAACTAATGGATTTTGGAATAAATTAAGTAAGTAAAGAAATTTATTTCAAATGGAGTAAATTGGGAATCAATTTGGAAATTGATCTAAGTGTTTGGAATCAGAATTTTAAAAGGAAGCTAAGTCTATGGAACTTATAAAATGGGTTTATAAAAGTGAAGCAATATATCAGGGGATAGTTGGAAGAGTAAATTCACGGTGGGAATTTATTAAAGGAATGGGTAAATTTGTTTAAAAATAAATAGTGATTTATTTTTAAAAGATGTGAAAGAGAAGCGTATTTCCCTAAATAGCCAAGTACATTTTCAAAGCAAATTTTAAATAAGTTAAAAGTTTTAATGTTGTTTTGAAAAGCATGTTTTAGAAAACTTATATTTTCTAAATGTTTAAATTCTAAGGTAAGTATTTTCTTTTAATCTATTATAGTAGTAATTATTTAAAGGTGGCTTGGTATTATGTTTTTAAAAGTTAGAAATTCATTTTTATATCGTACAAAGTAGTTTTATTTTAAATATAGTTAAAGTATATATTTTGAATAAGTATTAAAGTAATTTTTAATTTAAATGTTTTAAAGGATATTTCATAATAAAGTGTTTTAAGTTATTTTAAAAATCTAAAGTTTTGTGCTTGGTTGTTTTTAGTAGAAATAAATATTTGGAAATTTATTTCATGTGAAAAGTGAGGTTTGAAAACTGTTTTCAAAAGGGTTGAAAATAGAAATATATCTTGCGAAGATATTTTGAGGTTAATAAATAATTTGGGAAAATTATTTATTGTTTGATGGATGTTTGTGAATGTAAATTGATAGTTAAACAATCGACTATCAGTATTGGCCAATGCGCTGATCGTTTCGAAGAGACCGGGATCAGGATTTATTTCCTGAAAACCACTTCGATCCGGTTTGTACATTTTCATGAGGAAGACGAGTTTGGATTCGAAGATGAAGCAGTGAAGTGCAAGTGCAAGGGCCACTTCGATCCGTTCGAACCCGGGACGGACTTGTATGGATGAATGCTTTCAGAACATCGTCAGGTGGGCGATGAGCATTCTAAGGGATATGTTTTATAAAGGTAACGCTTAGCCTTGAGCCACATTAACCAGGAATGACTGAAAATCAGGGGTTATGCAGCAAGGCTAAGTGGGTAGCGCCCGTTAGGGTGAGGTCATCCCTGTCTAGATGTCCCTTTTTATTCGGCTTAGTGGTGCGGTTGCTGATCCCAACCGTGGGGTGATCTTACTCGAGATTATCCAGTAAGGGGTAGTCCCGATCTTGTGTTGCAGGAGATTGGGAGTAATCCTCATTACGGTGATCTAGACCACGTACTGTGACAGGTGGTACCCCAGTGCCTAGTCATTAGTTGGAAAACCATTCTTCCTACGCGCCTTTTACGGTTTTTGTTTGTATTACCCACTTTGTGGCTAGTAGCTGGAATTTAATCATGTAACAATTTTGGCTATTTTAATGAGTATTTGTATATAGACACTATTATAATATCAGTGGATTTTGATAAGAAATGTTTTAGCTATCGTAAGGTAAAAACCCGACATGTTTATTTGTGGCGTGGTCTTACGAGATGCTTTTGTTTTCAAAGGATTTTTGAAACTTTAATAATCAATTTGAGTGTGGTTTTCTCACGCTGGTATTCCAGACTGACTCATTTGTTATTTAACTACAATGCTAGGGTCAGACTGAGTATTATAGAATACAGAAAAGGATGCCGTGGAGCTCAGGGGGCGAGCTGGATGGCGATACGTACTTTCGTACTTGATTTTTATTCCGTCGTGTATTCAGTTTTGAGGTCAAGTTTATATGACTGTCCAGTTGTATGTTATTGATGTTGTTGAACTCTGATGTGTACTCTGATGATGTAATGTATAAACAGATTAGCTTTTGTGTATAGATCATTTATTATCTATTATATTTTATTCCGCTGCGATGATTAGATTCTGATGTTGTTTTCTATTTTCTTCTTCTACCTCTTCTTCTTTAACCCAAATGGTTCGTACTTCTGTTCATCTTGAGTTGATTGATGTAGAATAGTGTTGACTCAAGGGGTACGGATTTGCAGGTCATTACAATATATCTCCCTACACATAAGGTAATGGCATCTATGAAAGATGCACAAAGTACAATGGTGTCTAAGAAAGATGCATATAGTATCTACTATGGACTAGACGTTATATAGCTCCCTACATAGAAGGCAATGGTGTCTACGAAAGACACACATATTTAAGCGCTTGGAACTCATAGTGATACTGAGCCCCAAAATGGAAGTCGCACACGTAACTTCCACCATGCTCATGCTACCTGTTGCTCCACCTATTGGGTCTTCTTATCACCCGTCCTCTATCATAAGCATGCCCCTAGTCTCACTTCAAGATTATGTGAAACACCGTGTTCATAGAAAAATAGGGGAAATGCTGTTGGTATTAGCCCATCATACAAACAATATCTAGTTGCACCCCTTGTCCAAATCCTCGTGATTTGAACTTCTATTTGACCAATTCTACCATTATTAGCATAAGCATGCCCTCATCTCACTTCAGGCTAATGTGAGACCACCATTTTGTCTAATAGGGAATGCTTTTTGGTACTGGTCCTGCTTTCATCTTTGCATATTAACTTAGATAAATTATTTAAATAAGCCTTTATTATTATCTTCACTATCTTTGCTTATTAATTTATCATAAGTCTTAAAATAAGCCACATTCCGCTCTTTTTCTTATTATAACCTACGTTATAATCATGCTTATTACTTAACCCAAGGTCTAAGTGTGAAAATAAGCCTATTTTATCTTATACTCTTTTTAGTTATAGTTCTAAGCTATAACTAAGCCAATTATCTTTAATTTGTCAAATTCTAACATTAATATCATAATTAGACTCAATTTTAGACTTAATTCCATTTTTATTACAGTCTTTACAATTAACATCTTATTTTCGTTATTCAGTATTCTTATAATTTTAATCCAAATTCGCATTTAATCTATTCTAATCCATATGCGAGGAAGAAGGAGAAATAAAAGAAAACTGAAAATAGAAGGAAATCTAAAGCGTAGGAAGAAGATGTAAATAACGCATAAATAATAGTAAATAAACTAAAATACTGTAAATAAACTGTAAATAAATGGAAAAGCTATCATTAACTGAAATAAGTTAAAATTAATGGAAAATAATAGCTATGAAGAAATAGACTGAAAATAATTCTAAAAAAACTGTAAATAAAACTGCTAAAAAGGTTACTCCAAAAATCGTAGTAAAACTACAACTATTGAAAACCCTATTATTTTAAATTACTTAAAGATCTAAATATTTACAATCACTCACCTCTTATCCTTAGCTCTTCCCTTTAGGTCTTCCCTGATCCATTTCGGGTTGTTAAATATTTTTATTAAAAAGATTCTCTCCGAGGAAAATTATTCTTTTTAAGTTCTTCCTGAAGAGGTGAACCCAAGCGGAGAATAAGAAAATGTATTAGGCCTAGGGTCTTATTTATAGGAGATCTCAGACTAATGGATTTGGAGATTGAATAGGATGCAACCACATCATTGGCTGAATAGGAGCCATCAGATGGAAGCACGACGGGACCAGATGAGCTGAAAGAATGAAAATGACATCTAAAATTGGCCATGAACATTATAGAAACAAAGGAAAAATTCCTTCGTTCATTACCCAAGGCGAGTCGATCGGGCGGTCAACATCCCCTCCTCCTAGGTTGACCGGCCGGTCGACCTAGGGCATGGTTAGGTCGACCTCTTGGTCGACCTAGCCCAATATTTTTTTTTGGATTTCTTGTTTGTCTCATATCTTGCTCATATTAGCTTGAATTCTAACATTCTATGTATGGAAATTGATCAGAAAATTACCATGGACACAATGGCGCAACTTCCGTGGCTCAATTCTGATAATTTCACAAAGTTATTTTATCATTGCATTAATTAACGAATTAATTGTTAAGGGTTAAATTTCGGATTGTTACATTCTCCCTCCTTAAGGGATTTCATCCTCGAAATCTCTAAGGATAAGAGAATGAACTAAGTGTTTTATCAAAATCTACGACCAACTACTCAATCATCAACCATTCACTCATTGTTCTTAAGTTTTTCTAATGCTATTTATGGTACTTCTGCAATTAGTGTAGTGTAAATGTCCCTAACTAATGCAATAGATTAGGAACTGATTCAGTTGACCTCCTTTTATGCAATCATGTCTGTGATCATGTATCCAAATGAGTGCAAAAATTCCAAATGATAACCAATAGTTCTATATGCATGTTGCAATCATTATCCAAATGCAACAATCATATGATAATCGTCCATTTATAGCAATCATGGAAAATAAAATAAAATGCGCACACATCCATATGCTTATGCTCTAGTGTCCTACTTAGGCTGATTCCTAAGAGATAATAGTGCCTAGTGTATGTATATGCCTCCATAGCATCCACTAGCAAACACTTGCAACCACCAGCATATATCATTCATAACATGTTCTATTAACATGTTTACATCAAATCCTACCATCTATAGGTTAAGTCCTAAGTTCTACCCTCCCAAAGGATAATAAAGGAAAGAACCTATTCAAAACTAAAGATGAAAAATAGAAAATTCCAAAAACTTACCATCGAAAAGATGAGGATAGGAGGTACGAATCTTCTCTTCAGCTTCCCAAGTAGCGTCCGCAACATCATCTCCCCATTGCACCTTCACTAATGGAACCTCCTTATTCCTAAGTTGCTTGGTGTCCCTTCCAACTATCTTCGTAGGGATACGATGAATAGATGCTTCCCTTTTTACCTCCACCTCTTCCAACCGACTGGGCTCTACAACTTCTATTGAGTCATGTAAGCACTTTCGCACGTGCGAAACATTAAAAATATCATGCACTCCTACGAGCCTCTCTAGTAGCTTCACTCGATATGTCATCTTCCAACTCTCTCTATGATAAGAAATGATCCTACAAAACTGGGGGCTAACTTTCCATTCGATCCAAACCTTACCACCTTCCTAAGCGGAAAACTAAGTCTACAACCTTAAACTCAAGCTCTCTCCTCCGCTTGTCTGCATAAGAATTATGCCTGTCTTGATCTATCTTCATCCTTCACTGAATGAAATCCACTCTCTTCGATGTCTCTCTCATCATATCAGGCCCAAGCAGCAACCTCTTCGTAGACTCCACCCAACGTGAAGGGGACTTGCAAGGTCTCCTATATAAAGCCTTGAATGTTGCCATTCCTATGCTTGTTTGGTAACTATTATTATACGCAAACTCAACCAACGGAAGATGCCCCTCCCAAGTTCCTCCAAAGTCCAAAATGCACATTCACAGCAAACCCTCAAGCACTCTATTCACTCTCTCTGTTTGGTCATCCGTCTATGGGTGATAGGTTGTACTCAACCTAAGCTGCGTCCCTAAAGCCTCTTGCATGCTTCTCCAAAACTCGCTAGTAAAAATAGGGTCTCTATCATTATGTTGGAGGGAACTTCGTGTAGTCGGACTATCTCTTGAACATATAAGGATGCCAAATGAGATTTCGTACGCTTTCTCTTAACTAGAATGAAGTGCGCACTCTTGGTCAACCGATTAACAATAACCCAAATGCTTGTATTCCACTTCCTAGAATGGGGTAAACCATCTATAAAGTCAATCGAAACGTTGTCCCGCTTCCACTCTAGCACATCTAAGGGCTGAAGTAATCCACCGGGCTTCTACTGCTCCTCCTTAACCTTTTGGCATATATGACACTTAGCTACTAACTCCACCACATCCTTCTTCATGCCATTCCAGTAATACATCCTCTTCATGTCCCTATACATTTTGTCACCACTCGAATGAATAGTCATAAGGGAATTGTGTGCTTCCTCTAAAACTGCTCTCAATAAGGCACTATTGCAAGGAACACAAAGCATTCCATCTCTCCTAAGCTACCCTCGACCATCTATGGAATAACGTTAGGGATGTCTGGAGACCTCTCCTGAAAAGGTGAACCTAAGCGGAGAAAATCTAGAATGAGAAGAAGTATTAAGCTTAGTGTCTTATTTATAAGGGTAGAAGTGGATTTCAAACCGTTCGATTTGGAGAATGAATAGGATGCAACTACGTTATAGGCTGGATAGGATCCATCAGATGGAAGCATGAAGGGACCAGACGAGCATAAAGAATGAAAATGACGTATAAAATTGGCCATGAACATTACAAGGAAGAAGAAAACGTTCCTTTGTTCATTACCCAAGGCGGGTTGACCAGGCGGTTGACCGCCCCTCCTTCTAGGTCGACCAGTCGGCCGATCACTCGACCTAGGGTGTGGTTAGGTCGACCTCTTGGTCAACCTAGTAAAAAAAAATTATTTCTTGCTCATCTTGTATCTTGATCATATTAGCTCGGATTCTGACGTTCTATAAATGAAAATTGACCAAAAAATTATGATGGATATGATGGTGCAACTCCAATGGCTCAATTCTGGTAATTTCAAAAATTTATTTTATCATTTCATAATTAACAAATTAACTATTATGGGTTAAATTTGGGTTGTTGCAGAATCACCCTTAGGATTAGTAGCAAGTAGCACTGACACTTCAAAAAACTCCATCTTCGATTTTCATCATCTTCAGGATGTCTTCAGTTCAAACGCTTATGCTAGTTCAAAATGGTTTTCAAATAACATATCTGATCCCAATGTCTTCAAACTGACAACTGATAGTTTCAAAACTGGTCAAGATTTGATAGTCAGCTATTTAACTAATCAAATAAGCATACAATCCAATTAAAGATTTAACTTCAAAAGGAGACCAAGCATGGTTAAGCAAATAAGCAACCACTAATCCTCCTTAATTAATTCTTTCATTAATTAAAATCATTTTAGTTGTATCAAAATACTTTAACAAATCTATGCATATTTATATTACATATTCACTATTCATTTATACTTTTTCAATGCTTGAAAAAAATATCTATATACTAATTTCATCAGTATAAGTATATTCACAAAACATTATACTTTCAATACATAGAAAATGCAACTACATACTTATCATGACCGTATTACTATATTCATAAAAATTTATGGAAGATTTCATATTTCAAAAGTATACTTAAATGGGCCAAAACAAATGTCATTTAAAACATTGTTTATTATAAACCCAAACCACTTTCCTTTTGGTGTAAGTAAATGAATCGTATGGAAATTAGACCAAATATATTTGCCACCACTTTTCGATTTAAACTAGTACCACCTTTGCTTAACAATGTAATGGAGAAGTTAGAGTAGTATCCTTGCCCTAAGGTACACTCCTAAACTCTTATTGATATAGATGAGTTTTCCTACCAAGGAATTTAGTCAAGTATAAAAAGAATACTTTCCATTCCTTCATAAATTATGAAGATCATTTGCAGAAATCAAATCTCATCTTTTTATAAACATCCTTTTATAAATCTCTTTTATATTTACAAAACTCGTTTATAATTCCCCTTTTTATCTATAAAACTTCTTTTATAAATCCTTTTAATTTAAATCTCATATTCTTTCCGTGTAACGACCCAGAATTCCTGTCATTTGAAATTCGTATATTTAATTGATTTTAAATATGCACAATTAAAATTTGTAAGTCGAATAAATTTTATTTTGATTATCTGGATTTAATTGGATAATTTAAATTGTTGATTTAATATTTGAAATTACTGAAGTAATTGAAAATTGGGTCCAATGTGATTAAAAATGATTTATAGAGTAGTATTAAATCATATTGGAGTTAGAATGATGTTATCGAACTTTTAAAATCGAATTAAAAGTTAATTTGTGGAAATTGAATATTTTAATATTTAATTGACGAGTAAAAATAGCCATTTTTCAAACAATCTCGGATTTCGACAAAACTAGTTTCATCAGATCTGTAATATTATATTATTGTATGGTTTCAAATTCCGTGTCAATCGGACTTACGGTTTGTCCGGGGGAAACTAAAACGCGTAGAAATCGGTTTGAGTGAATTTTAAATTTAAGTTAGTCGATTCAAAAACCTATCTTCCAAATTTGATCGAATTGGTCCCGATATATATTCCATTGCGTTCGGAATAGGGGTAAAACATTATAAATGCTAGGCGGCATGCTTCGTTTGGAGTTCGGAAAAAATTTGGGTGAATAGCGCACGAGAATTTTCTATAAAAGCCCCAAGATTGTCACAATTTTCACAAACCCTAACCCTAGAAGCTTCAGTCGACACTTTCAATATCAATGGCCGAAACCTTCCAACCTTCTTCCTTTTATTTCTTCAAATCTACCAACTAATTTCAAAAACTTTCAACTGCAAGAATCGAGAGCACGTTGAGCACTACGTTTTGAACGGTTATGATCGAAAATTTCGCAAAGAATCAACGGCAATTTGAGCTTGAAGTGCCGACGTTCGTTCACGATTTCCGATGACCTAGGGGGACCGCGTTGACTGCTGTTGTAGCCGAAGGTAGAGCTCGCGATGAGCTTTCGAATGATAGTGCTCGATCGTCTTCATATTGATCGGAGGCGGAGCAATAATTGGCGAATGAACAGCGGCAATGGGTTCATGTATGTGCGTATCGCCTGGAAGGAAGAAGCTAAAGGTTGCGGCCCAGATTTCCTATGCTAGATTGTGCGGCCAGAAACAATTAGGGTTTAAAAATAAAAATAAAATGTAAATTGATTTTTATTATAATTTGTATAAACTTCTAAACGTGATAACTTTGTCATACGAGATCGGAATTGGACGAAACGACTTGCGTTGGAATCGTATGGACGAATATTACGCGATGGAGCTAGATTGGGATTGATTGGAGCTAGTGATAATTTTGGGTAAAATTAAACGTGCGTTTAATTTTATTCGGAATAAAACACTGCAACTATTATTGGAAGAAAGGCGAGAACTTCTGCTCAATTGAATTTGTTTCTATTTAAATTTTAAATAGTTATATTTAAAATTGCTTGATTGTATGCTTGGATGATAAATTATTATCTATTGTTTTGAAATAGACCATGTACGCCGTATATTAAGCGGAGGTATTATATTAAACACATATACCGCGATATTCCACCGTAAAGTGGAATTGGTATTATATCTGTACTTGGAGTTGATTTTCCCGCATTATATAGCGGATGAGACCCTATTGCGCCGCATAAAAGCGGATAATATTTTTTTACAAACCCATGTACACCGATATTCCATCTTCAAACGGGATTGGTATTGTGCAAACATCTGTGGATGCAGGGAAACAGGTTGGAGGGATCCAACTGGATTCCTCAATAGTAGTGATTTATTTACAGATATTTGCGATATATTCTGTTATCATATTGATATATGATGTTTGGATGTTGTAGTTGATGTATTGGTGTTGTTGCAGCATTGGGCTTATTTTTGGAGTTTTAAAAATGTTAAAGTAACGATTTCGAATTTAAAAGGATTTTCAAGTGATTTTTGAAAGTACACAATTTATTGAATTTTGGAATTGATTCATTTTAAATAAATAAACGTTATAAATTTTATGTTATAAAAATTGTGATTTTTGTGAAATATAACCGAAATGTGATTTTTGAAAATAAGCAGTTGATTAATTTGTAAAATGGTTTAAATTGGGATTTTTGAATTATTACAAATGGTTTATATAAAAGATTTATAAAATTCATATTTATAAATTAAAATATTGGAATTATAAAACGAGTTTTTATAAGTGTTAAAATGAAGTATAAATGGATTTCATAAGTGAATGAAATTTATGAATTTATAAATTGTGAAGTTATAAAATGGATAGATTTTGTAAAATCAAAGATTTATAAGTAATTAACTTATAAATTGGATTTTGGCATTTAAATGAGATATAAGTAGAATTTGTTAATTAAGAGATTTTATAAGTTGAAGTTTTTATAAAATAAATATATAAATGTGAATTTATAAACGTTGTTTCATAAATCCAAAACCAATTGAATTTGATAAGTAAATATGAAAGCTTATTAAAAGAGATATATCCACGATTTTGGACAGTGGATAATCCTTTAAATTAAATATGTAGAAGCGTTGAATTTGGTAAACGATTTATATTCACGATTTTGGACAGTGAATAATATATTAAAGAAATGTTTTAGGAAGTGATCTTTTAAATAGAATTAAAACGATTTAAAGGTGTTTTAAAATGTATTGAGTATCGAAACCATATATTTCAACATTCATTGTTGAAATAGACGTTTTCAATAAATAAGGAAAAAATGGACTATAACACTGTTGTTATAGTAAATGATTTTCAAAAGGAAATGTTTTTGTATAGTATTGGGACTTATATATCTATCGTATTTTCGAATCCCTATGCAATTGATTTTGGGTTGTCGTAACGATGTTTTACGCAACATTCGTTTTGACCCAAATAAATGTGTTTAAAGAGAACGTTTTCCTTAAAAGAATAAAATATATACTTAATCGTGTTTTAAGCATATTGAATATTTTCTAAGTATTGAAAATAAATAGATTTGTGAATTACTTATTGTTAAATAAGTATTCAGAAATGTTTTTCCAATGTAGAAATTGAAATGTTTTAGAGAATATATATTTTTAAAGATAAATTGAAGTGAATATTTGGCAAGTTATTCGATTTATGGAAGATTAATAAAAGGGCCTAGTGATTGTTATGGTGCTGAATCTTTGTTTTGTTTGCTTTGATAGTTAAAAAACCGACTATCAATATTTACCTTTAAATAGGTATTTTTGTGATTTTCTTGAATGCTACACTTATTTTGAAAATAAGCGCCCGTTATTCGGTTTAGCCGGGAGAGGACCTTTGGGTCATAAATCCCATTCCGAATAGTTATACGTCGTAATGGATAGCATTTGAAGACCGGTGTTGAAGACCGGATATTTTCGCAAACGGAAGGATTACCGTCGAATTTCTCTGCATCGGCTGGTCTCCGATATAGAGATTCTATCACCCTTTGTGATGGGAAGTCCGGTCGTGATTAGCGAATATCCGGATTGCAAGGGCTTCTTTGGAAGTGCCTTCGGTTCTTCTCGAACCCAGAACAGACTTGTATGGATTGTATGTCTGACATTACATTTTGAGATATAAAGTAGATTTCTTTCAAATACATTTCTGTTGGTGGCGGAGAATTTATTTTCTTAGCTTAACACCCTTCTCTGAGACGTACGAGCTCAGAGGTTATGTAGTTGAAGGTTATCATTAATATATTCCCAACTTGGTAATGTGGCATGCTGAGTGCTGCTGATCATTTGTTGATCAAAGCGTGGCTTTTATGAAAAAGCGTAGCTTTGTGAACGAGACTTCGTCGGAGCTCACACCTCGGAAATGGTCAAAACAGGAAGAATGCAGCAAGGTTATTTGTGGATCGCGCCCCCATAGGGTATGTTCATTTCCTTCCGGATAGAGGTGGTATTATGGTATGGAGCCCTGATACATAACCTATGTGGCTGCTGCAAATTTATTTCTTTGTGGTTGTTGGTAAATCCTGGGATTTAGGTCGGTTACGACCGGGGGATGTCATACTCGTGCCAGTAGTTACCTAGCTAGAGGTAACCCGGCCTTGTGTTGGCAGAGATCCGGTTAGGTTCTCGGGACGTCCTTCCAGAGGCGTACCCTTGTGGCAATGGGAAGTTCCTTGGGCTGACCATTTGTTGAAAAATCCAAACAAACAATACGAGCTTTGTACAGTTTTAGTTGTATAACCTGCCATGGAATGTAGTGGTAACCTGGTATTGAACATGAAAGCTATAATAGGCATACGATAATGGTCAAATGTTGGCTAAGATTTATATCATACTTTTGAAATGTTTTCCTACACTTTGCACTTATAGTAATAATATCAAAGAAATTTTTCTGCGTATCAAGCATCTTTAACTATCATAAGGAGAAATCTCCTCAGATTCTGCGTTTGCATTGTATGTGTGTGCGGGAGGCCTTATTTTAGTTTCATTTTCCAAAAGCATTGCGGATCTATTTTAAAAATATTTCTTTGTTTGTTTTTAAAGATATAACTGCTTTAAGTTCTCACACCAGTCCCATGACTGACCTGGAGTTTGTTGTTCCCTTCCTAAACTCTGGGTGCCTATAATTTTCCATACGGGCAGTTTAGAGTCAGGTTATCATGTCATTCTAGAATTCAGGAGTTGCTGTGGAGATCAGGAGCAAGATGGATGGCATGGCGTATCAACTAGTATATAATATTTCTTTTCCGCTGTTTGTTGATGTAAACTCTGATAATGTAATGTAATATAATGTAATGTAATGTGATGTGATGTAATAATTGATACAGTTCTTTTGATTTAAAGATTATTCATTTATCTATTATATGTTGTTACGCTGCGATTATGAGATTCTGATATTGTTCTGTTGCTTTTCTTTCTTTCTTCATCTATCTTTTTCTTCTTCTTAAACCCTAAGGATTCAGTTTTCGGGCATTCGATTGTTCGGTAGTTGATAAAGTGGACGTATTAATGTTGACTTTCGTGATTCGAAAAATCGTAATCCTCACATTTGGTATCAGAGCATTCGGTTAAGCAACAACCTTGGCTCTATTGGGAATTACTCATTAAAGATAGAGTCGGTAGTACTCTAGAATGAGTTGAATGTAATAATAGATATGAGTGCGTATTTGTAAGTGAATATATAAAATTGTTTTATATTGTGACGATTGGTTTGTACAGAACAAATTCGACACAATATCGTTTTAAAATAGGGTAAATGAAATAATTTTACCTAAATTATTTTCGCATATAAAAGAGAAAAAATTTCTGTGAATTTTTATGATATATGATTGCTTGGTTGCTAAAAAGTGATGATATAAAATTATTATCATTAAAGTTGAAAAAGAAATTGGAATCGTAACTCCAAAGTTAAGAAATAAATTCACATACAAATAGAATTGGAGAATATAAATTGTAAATGTGATTTGTAATTTGAAGTAAAATATCAGAGGAATATTTGGAAATGTTTTGAAAGGGTTTGCAATTTGGAAAAGATTAAATTCCTTTTTGAGTTTGAAAATTGTTTTCCAGGGTTTGGAAGAATGTTTTTTTGGAGGGATAAAAGCTCTAAACTCTTTTCGGTCACTGGAAAATAACTTCGGTGATGACTGCAGCATCATCGGTGTTCATTTTCTGGTTTCTAAAAGAGGGATTGCTGCCAAGTTGTTTTAAATAGAAGTTGGTTGGAAAATTGGGTTTGGATTTTGAAATTCAAAGGATAATTTGAATTGGTTTCAAAAATGGTTTTGAAATGTGGGAAAGACTCTGGAACCTGATAAAAATAGTTGTGGAATAAAATTTATTAAGTTGAAAATAAATTTGGGGTAGAAACAAATGAATTGAAATTGAGTTTGAATTATGGAAATAAATTTATGAATGAATGAATTTACAATTGCGAGTAAATGAAATTAGAAACTAAATGTTGAAATTCATCTTGAAATTGCAAGTAAATTGAAAATTTGTCATGTTGGATCAAATAAAGCTGAGTATTAAAATAAAATTAGTAAGTAAAACTAATTGAAGAAATGAAAATTTTAATATGGTTTGAAATGAATTGAATTCAACATTTATGAATAAAGGGTAAATTTAATTCATATGGAATTTGAAATCCAGTTTAAATATAAGTGGTTATAAACCGAAATAGTGAATTGAATTGTGTTTGGGAATGAACAAAAGAATAAAAACTAAAATTGAAGACTGAATATCGAAAACCAATTTGAATTGTGCGAAATGAAATGAGTTAGAACTTGTAATGAATTAGTAAACGAAACTAATTTAAAATAGTAAGATGAATCAGTTGTGCATGAAAAATAATTGATAAAATTCAATATTCAGAAGGTAAATTGAACCCATATAGAATTGAAATTGTAAATTGGATTCAAATGAAATTGATAATGTGAGATTGAATAAAAATGGATATTATGGTTAGCAGGATATACAGGTGGATTAAAAGAAATTGGGATTTTGATTTCGAAGATAAAATTTGAATTGTTGGACAAAAAGGTATGTATTTGAATTTCACTATGAAATTTGATGATTTTCTTGTCCAGCCACTTGGCCTTTTCTTTTCTTTTTGAAATCTGGGGGCCGTTGTGCCATTTTTGTAGTTGTACCGAGCTTGCCCCGCAAAGGAGAAGCTGGCGTAATTTTTCGAAAATTTAAGGCGTTAGAATATTTTTGAGAAAATTGGAAAATTTTGAAAAGATAACTAAGTATGATTTGAAAACTTAGTAAAGTTATTGTAAGGAGTTTAACTATGGATTTTGGAAAATTTAAAATGTTTAAATGAACTTGAAATTTGATTTGAACAAATGGATTTGAAAAGTTAATGGATTCTGTAACTTTTTCTTACTTCGTAATTTCAAGGACGAAATTCTTTTAAGGGGGAAGTTTGTAACGACCCAGAATTTCTATCATTTGAAATTCATATATTTAATTGATTTTAATTATGCACAAGTAAAATTTGTAAGTCGAATAAATTTTATTTTGAATATCTGGATTTAATTGGATAATTTAAATTGTTGATGTAATATTTGAAATTACAGAAGTAATTGAAAATTGGGTTGAATGTGATTATAAATGATTTATAAAGTTGTATTAAATCATATTGGAGTTAGAATGATGTTATCGCACTTTTAAAATCGAATTAAAAGTTAATTTGTGGAAATTGAATATTTTAATATTTAATTGACGAGTAAAAATAGTCATTTTTCAAACAGTCTCGGATTTCGACGAAACTAGTTTCATCGGATCTGTAATGTTATATTATTGTATGGTTTCAAATTTCGTGTCAATCGGACTTACGGTTTGTCCAGGGAAGCTAAAACACGTAGAAATCGATTTGAGTGAATTTTAAATTTAAATTAGTCGATTCAAAAACCTATCTTCCAAATTTGATCGAATTGGCTCCCGATATATATTCCATTGCTTCGTAATAGGGGTAAAACGTTATAAACGTCAGGCGGCACGCTTCGTTTGGAGTTCGGGAAAAATTCTGGTGAATAGTGCACGAGAATTTTCTATAAAATCCCCTAGATTTTCACAATTTTCACAAACCCTAACCCTAGAAGCTTCAGCCACCACTTTCAATATCAATGGCCGAAACCTTTCAACCTTCTTCCTCTGATTTCTTCAAATCCACCAACTAATTTCAAAAACTTTCAACTGCAAGAATCGAGAGCACGTTGAGCACTACGTTTTGAACGGTTATGATCGAAAATTTCGCAAAGAATCAACGGCAATTGAGCTTGAAGCGTCAACGTTCGTGCACGATTTTCAATGACCTACGGCGACCGAGTTGGCTGCTGTTGTAGCCGAAGGCAGAGCTCGCGACGAGCTTTCGAATGATAGTGCTCGATCGTCTTCACTTTTGATCGGAGGCGGAGCAATAATTGGCGAATGAACAGCGGCAATGGGTTCGTGTACGTGTGTATCGCCTGGAAGGAAGAAGCTAAAGGTTGCGGCCAAGATTTCCTATGCTAGATCGTGCGGTCAGAAACAATTAGGATTTAAAAATAAAAATATAATGTAAATTGATTTTTGTTATAATTTGTATAAACTTCTAAACGTGATAACTTTGTCATACGAGGTCGGAATTGGACGAAACGACTTGCGTTGGAATCATATGGACGAATACAACGCGATGGAGCTTGATTGGATTGATTGGAGCTAGTGATAATTTTGGGTAAAATTAAACGTGCGTTTAATTTTATTCGGAATAAAACACTGCAGCTGTTATTGGGAGCAAGGTGAGAACTTCTCGCTCAATCGAATTTGTTTCGATTTAAATTTTAAATAGTTACATTTAAAATTGCTTGATTGTATGCTTGCATAATAAATTATTATCTATTGTTTTGAAATAGACCCTATACGTCGTATATTAAGCGGAGGTTATTATATTAAGCACATATACCGCGATATTCCACCGTGAAGTGGAATTGGTATTATATATGTACTTGGAGTTGATTTTTCCGTATTATATAGCGGATGAGACCCTATTGCACAGCATAATAGCGGATAATATATATTTTTTAAACCCATGTACCGCGATATTCCGTCTTGAAACAGGATTGGTATTGTGCTAACATCTGTGGATGCAGGGAAACAGGTTGGAGGGATCCCACTGGATTCCTCAACAGTATTGATTTATTACAGATATTTACGATATATTCTGTTATCATATTGATATATGATGTTTGGATGTCGTGGTTGATTTATTGGTGCTCTTGCAGCATTGGGCCTATTTTTGGAGTTTTAAAAATGTTAAAGTAACGATTTCGAATTTTAAAGGATTTTCAAGTGATTTTTGAAAGTATACAATTTATTGAATTTTGGAATTGATTCATTTTAAATAAATAAACGTTATAATTTTTATGTTATAAAAATTATGATTTTTGTGAAATATAACCGAAATGTGATTTTTGAAAATAAGTAGTTGATTAATTTGTAAAATGGTTTAACTTGGGATTTTTGAATTATTATAAACGGTTTATATAAAAGATTTATAAAATTCATATTTATAAATTAAAATATTGGAATTATAAAACGAGTTTTTATAAGTGTTAAAATGAAGTATAAATGGATTTCATAAGTGGATGAAATTTATGAATTTATAAATTGTGAAGTTATAAAATGAATAGATTTTGTAAAATAAAAGATTTATAAGTAATTAACTTATAAATTGGATTTTGGCATTTAAATGAGATATAAATAGAATTTGTTAATTAAGGAATTTTATAAGTGGAAGTTTTTATAAAATAAATATATAAATGTGAATTTATAAACGTTGTTTCATAAATCCAAAACCAATTGAATTTGATAAGTAAATATGAAAGCTTATTAAAGGAGATATATCCACGATTTTGGATGGTGGATAATCCTTTAAATTAAATATGTAGAAGTGTTGAATTTGGTAAACGGTTTATACTCACGATTTTGGACAATGAATAATATATTAAAGAAATGTTTTAGGAAGTGATCTTTTAAATAGAATTAAAACGATTTAAAGGTGTTTTAAAATATATTAAGTATTGAAACCATAGATTTCAACATTCATTGTTGGAATAGACGTTTTCGAGAAATAAGGAAAAGATGGACTATAACACTGTTGTTATAGTAAACGATTTTCAAAAGGAAATGTTTTTGTATAGTATTGGGACTTATATATCTATCGTATTTTCGAATCCCTACGCAACGTTCGTTTTGACCCAAATAAATGTGTTTAAAGAGAACGTTTTCCTAAAAAGAATAAAATATATACTTAATCGTGTTTTAAGTATATTGAATATTTTCTAAGTATTGAAAATAAATAGATTTGTGAATTACTTATTGTTAAATAAGTATTTGGAAATGTTTTTCCAATGTAGAAATTGAAATGGTTTAGAGAATATATATTTTTAAAGATAAATTGAAGTGAATATTTGGCAAGTTATTCGATTTATGGAAGATTAATAAAAGGGCCTAGTGATTGTTATGGTGCTGAATATTTGTTTTGTTTGCTTTGATAGTTAAAGAAACGACTATCAATATTTACCTTTAAATGGGTATTTGTTGTGATTTGCTTGAATTTGAATGCTACACTTATTTTAAAAAGAAGTGCTCGTTATTCGGTTTAGCCGGGAGAGGACCTTTGGGTCATAAATCCTATTCCGAATAGTGATACATCGCAATGGATAGCATTTGAAGACCGGTGTTGAAGACCGGATATTTTCGAAAAAGAAAGGATTACCGTCGAATGTCTCTGCATCGGATGATCTCCGATATAGAGATTTTATCACCCTTTGTGATGGGAAGTCCGGTCATGATTAGCGAATATCCGGATTGCAAGGGCTACTTTGGAAGTGCCTTCGGTTCTGTTCGAACCCAGAGCAGACTTGTATGGATTGTATGTCTGACATTACATTTTGAGATATAAAGCAGATTTCTTTCAAATACATTTCTGTTGGTGGCAGAGAATTTATTCTCTTAGCTTAACACCCTTCTCTGAGACGTACGAGCTCAGAGGTTATGTAGTTGAAGGTTATCAGTAATATATTCCCAACTTGGTAATGTGGCATGCTAAGTGCTGCTGATCATATGTTGATCAAAGCGTGGCTTTTATGAAAAAGCGTAGCTTTGTGGACGAGACTTCGTCGGACCTCACACCCCGAAAATGGTCAAAACAGGAAGAATGCAGCAAGATTTTTTGGGGATCGCGCCCCCATAGGATATGTTCATTTCCTTCTGGATAGAGGTGGTATGATGGTATGGAGTCCTGATACTTAACCTATGTGGTTGCTGCAAATTTATTTCTTTATGGTTGTTGGTGAATCTCGGGATTTAGGTCGGTTACGACCGGGGGATGGCATACTCATGTCAGTAGTTACCTAGCTAGAGGTAACCCGGCCTTGTGTTGGAAGAGATCCGGTTAGGTTCTCGAGGCATCCTTCCAGAGGCGTGCCCATGTGGCAATGGGAAGTTTCTTGGCCTGACCATTTGTTGGAAAATCCAAAGAAACAATACGAGCCTTGTACAGTTTTAGTTGTATAACTTGCCATGGAATGTGGCGGTAACTTGCTATTGAACATGGTTGCTATAGTAGGCATACGATAATGGTCGTATGTTGGCTAAGATTTATATCATACTTTCGAAATGTTTTCCTACACTTTGCACTTATAGTAATAATATCAAAGAATTTTTTCTGCGTATGAAGCATGTTTAACTATCATAAGGAGAAATCTCCTCGGATTCTGCGTTTGCATTGTGTGTGTGTGCGGGAGGCTTTATGGTAGTTTCATTTTCCAAAAGCATTGCGGATCTATTTTAAAAACATTTCTTTGTTTTTTTTAAAGATATAACTGTTTTAAGTTCTCACACCAGTCCCATGACTGACCTGAATTTTATTGTTCCCTTCCTAAACTCTAAGTGCCCATAATTTTCCACATGGGTAGTCTAGAGTCAGGTTATCGGGTCCTTTTGGAATTCAGGAGTTGCTGTGGTGATCAGGGGCAAGGTGGATGGCATGGCGTATCAACTAGTATATAGTATTTCTTTTCCGCTGTTTGTTGTTGTAAACTCTGATAATGTAATGTAATATAATGTAATGTAATGTGATGTAATGTAATAAATTGATACGGTTCTTTTGATTTAAAGATTATTCATTTATCTATTATTTGTCGTTCCGCTGCGATTGTGAGATTCTGAGATTGTTCTGTTGCTTTTCTTTCTTTCCTTTTTCTTCTATCTTTTTCTTTTTCTTAAACCCTAAGGGTTCGGTTTTTCGGCATTCGATTGCTCGGTAGTTGATACAGTGGACGTATTAATGTCGACTTTCGTGAGTCGAAAAATCGTAATCCTCACATTCCGTATCATCCCATATATCACTATAAATTCACAAATGTGGTTTATTATTTCAATTTATTCAAATGTTGTTAATTCCCTTTTATAAAATCTCGTTATAAATCTATTCTTTTATTTATAAATACCATTTATAAATCTATCTTTCTATATACATTTTATATAAAGCATTTCACAAATGTTTATTCCAAAATATTTCTATTGTCTTTTAAAACCGAATCACGTTATTATAAAAGATAAGTTCCCCATTTTTTCTTTAAAATAAACATTCCTTATTATATTAACTTTTCTACATAATAAATACTTTCCAAAATATTTTCAAAACATTTCCATAAAATAGAAGAGACCAATAGAAAATTTAGAGTAAAATAAAGATGTTCAAAAACCATTTCTAAATAAAATGCCATAGAAAATTTCAAATGTCACATCTAAAATCATTCTCCGAATCAAAACCATTTTCAAATTATAACAGCAAATAATAGTATTTGATAATACTATAATAAGGCTTAAAGCTACTATAGCACTTCGTTTTCATATAAATGTACCAAGTGTAAGAACAATATGGCCAATATCAAAGTCACATATCAAAATTACATCCGATCAGGCCAAGCTATCGAGCTTCTGACATTCAACAATTTATACAGTAAGTATATAAATGATATTAAAATCAATAGTAGTAAGGAATCTGATTTCCACTACAAAATTTCTTGAGTTCCCTATATTTATTTTATATGCCTCTCCACTATCCAAAGTAGGAATTCAACTAAACCAAAAAATGAAATCATCCAAGCACACAAATAATAATTTATATCAACACATGCATCATATAGTGTTCATCCAAAGGCAAAGTTAACTTATCAAAATTTCAGCCATGCTTATGTGTTCTTGATCGGTCCAAAATCGAACGATATTCGATTTTAGATCAAATTCATACTTGCTCCAAGATTGAAGAAATCAACTCCATTGCGTAGATAACTCTCCTACAAGCGCAATGCAAAAAACTGCTTTCGATTTGGATCTATTGTGCAAAAGATATTGATTTTATAAGAATTCAAATTCAAACTTTAATTTATTATATAATTAATCTACAATTCACTTTTCTTTACTTCTCTAACTACCTTCCCTAATTCCCAAATCTCTTGCACAGTGTATCACTGATACAGCCCATGGCCGCATGCACGTCTTCCCCTCCTCGTCGAGCTACACTCTACTAAATCAACCATCGTCGGTTCCACTGCACTCCCCTTCACGTAAGCTTCGCATCCCACAAAAAATCATTAAGCTCGACCTCGTCCTCCTCCTTGCAACCTAAAGTTCCACTATTGACAAAGGAAATGTTGCGCCTCCACATACACCACCGCACTACCTCATTTGGCCACCATCACTTGTCTTCATCCAATAAGTTAAACCCCACCATCGTCTAGCCTAATGCTACCTAAATCTCCTCCTATCCAAAACCCTAATTTGGCCTCTCACATCACTCTTCCCCAATCGATGCGGCACTCGACAAAGACCATATAGATTCAATGCCCCCACTCATATGAGTATAAAGGATCAAACATCACTCAATTTCAATATAATAAAAAGAAAAGAGGGGGAGAAGTGAATGAGATGAGAGGGGTGTAGTATTTATGTAATAAATATATATTATTATTTTAATTTCTCTTTTTCGCTGCATGTTTCGAGCTCGCACGATCACACATCACGTCTGTTCGTCACGAAACACGTGAGCTTACATCGTCTTATTATTCCAGTTCTGATGACACTAGTTTCTTCAAAATTCGAGATTGTTTCCGTAAATGATAATCTTACGAGTTTTGAGAACTTTTATCGAAACACGATTTTTGGTCTCAATATCAATATTTATTTAATCTATTTACTTATGTAAATATTGATCTACAACAAGTACACCATTGTTATTCATTATTTAAATGAATTTATTCAGCTATATTAAATATTTAAAATTAATTAAATATTCAAAATCAAAATGATAAAATTCCAGGTCGCTACACTAACTCTATCAGACTCGTGTGTTGAGGTGTTGAACGTGACTTCACCATCGGAAATGATAGAAGATAGAGCAGGATGCACAGCCAGAGGATTTAGCTAACCCAATGATGTATCAACTCCATATTTAGAGGTGCTTATCGATGATACTAGAAAGAGCTGATATTATTTGGCATCACTTGTTCGGGCATGGCTAGTTGTGTTTACCTTATAGTATATTTTATCAAGAATTATACGACGCTTGTAAGGTAGTTTATGATCCTTGTCTTGGGGGTCGGCCTCAATGTACTGAGGTTACCTACACCGAAATCCATATGTGAACATACCTTAGCAATTTTAGTTGTACTTCTAATATTGTATGTTGTGAGATGCAAGCAGCACAGCTATATTCTGATTTATATTCTACACCCCAAACATTATCTATTATATCGCATATGTTCTTGTTAGATGGTTGGTTTTATTAAGGAGAACTGTTATGGTGATTCGAACGGTTTCAAAAATCAAAGTCATATGGTGGCAATATATTTCTTGAGTTTCTCATACCAAACTTATGTCTAACTCGTGGTTTTATCTTTTTCTTAATTTCTTGGGTGCTCTTAAAGCACTCTAAGAAAGACAGGTTTCATTGATATTCTTTACATCTTAAGGAGTCGAGCTAGATGCTTTCACCTACCGTAGTATTTTATTCCCACTGCAATACTAGTATGTATATATCAGCAGTTGTGAGGATATGCTGTTATAACTGTTCTGGCTGATGATGGTACTTAAGGAATGTAACTCTAAAATGTTATGTATCTTAGAGTAGCACTTTTTACTATCTTTTGATATTATATAGTATCATTCCATTGTGAGATTCTGACGTTTTGTTCACTTCTTTCACATTCTACTTCTTTCCCCTTTTTTATCCTAATAATCACCCTTTACACCACATGGGCGCATGGTCCGTGAATAACGTGGATGTATTAATGTTGACATCTAAGGTTCGAAAAGATCGATCATTGCACAATGCATCAATGCCATAAGGAAATGTTGATGGCCATTGGTAATGGTGATACGACGCTTGGTCGTAATAACGGTTCTTGGGTTGAATATTCAAATGTAAGTTTGAAAAGGGTATTTTTGGAACTTTGAAAACCATTTTTTTTTGTTTCCATAATAATTTTCTTTGGAAAATGAATTGTTTGAAATTTAGTGATCTTTTTGGAAAAATTTATTTTGCGTTAGGAATGTTTTGAATTTAACGTAACATTTAGATTTTAGACATATTATTGAAATGTTATTTGTTACGTAATATATGGTGAATATGCAAAGGTAAACGATTTATAAATCGAACTTCTTGGTTGTTTAAATAAATAATTCGTGTTTCATTATATATATATATATATATATATATATATATATAAGCTAGCCAGCTTTATTATAGGACATTCGTATGCAAAAAAATTGGAACAGGTGTTTGGAACAAGTGCTAGAACAACTTTAATGAAAATAAGGCATGCGAAGGTTGCATAAGTGCTAACCTACTAGATATATATAGGAGCGTTTAATGGTACACTACTCCTATAGCTCTATGATTTCCACCACGCAACCCGAGTTAAATAATAGTGTGAAGAGAGAGAAATCCATGTTATTTAATTCGGGTTGTATGGTGGAAATCAGGAGGCTATAGGAGTGTTGCACTGCTCATGGTACTATTCAATGCTCCTCATGTATATATATGTATATGTATATGTGTATATGTGTGTGTGTATAAGTTCCAAAGTACCAAACCCACAACACATAAATTAAATGTAACTGGTGCAGATCTATCCTCAGATCTTGTTGACGAAGGCATTATACACAACCAAATATACTACCTCTAAGAAATTCATATGTGTATTTTTTATATTTGAAACAAAATTAAATAAAAATTATATTATTCGTTAATATAAATGAGGTATGCATCAAATTTTTATTTTTTTATGTTTTCAAAAAGGATAAAAAAAACTAATGAATTTTAATTGATGACTTTGATTTAACCAATTTAAAATTTCATGATTTTTCTGGATGACTATTTTGAACATGATATATGGTATGTTTGATTAGGTAAATAATTTATAATTTCTTTAATAAATTGATTAAGTTGTCGATAAATAAATGTAATAGTGATGAGTTAATATATTCTCATACATATAAATGTTTGCAATGGAAATTATAATATTCATGTTCTTTTCTTTTTTGAAGAAAAGTAAAGGATTCATTTGCATGCTTCTAAGCTTACCACACCCTATGCATTACTAAATAAAATTTACATACATCAATATCGAAACTACACCACATATATGCCCATGCATGAGTTATAACACTATACATACTTACAAAATACAAAACCTAAAAAGAATCGACCGCAATGGAGATTACATAATAGACCATAACCATAACATGACCCTAATTAAACTGAAAAAAAAACATGAAGTCGAATACGAACCTATGCATAACAAAGAATACACATAAGAACAGCTCATCACAAAAGTACATTATCGAGTACAACAAGAACACAAATAAAATGTAGTACAACACAAATAAAACATAGTACACATAAGAATAGCTGATCACAAAGTAGATAGACTGAAGCTTTAGTTGTTGCTCCTACCCCTAGCTCCAATGCTATCTTCAATCAAATCAACATGCTTCCATTTGTAAACCCTTGACCATATCTATATAAATTTCAGCACTTGAAACAACAATGAGCTATAATTTTTTGGCAACACCCATGAAGACCTATTATTTCCTTCATTCCACATAATCCAGCTATATGAAAAATTAAAGGGAACATACCTGCTCAACATTTCATTGTTGGAGATTCTATTGCATTCATAACTCCAAAAATCAAACTAGTCTCTAATGTAACCACTCCACTCTAAATCAATGTTTAAATGGACTAAATATTTTGTCCAAATATAAAATGCGACATCATAGTCATGGAATAAATGAATATATCCTTCGTCTCCACTTCCACAAAACAAGAATTTTGTTCTTATGTGTATTCAATTTACTTTGTAATCAGCTGATCAAAAAGAGACAGAATAGCATGTTCATAGTACTCAATTTACTTTGTAATCAGCTGATCAAAAAGAGACAGAATAGCATGTTCGTAGTACTCAATTTCTCATGTACTAATATCCACATATGTATGTTAACTTTCATAGGAACCTTTTTTGCACACCACATTTTAGTAAACCCATCGAACATTCTACTAGAGAAGTTAAAAAATTATATAACATATATTCACTTTGAAGCTTTCCTTTTAAGGCCAAATCCACTCAACTTCATCCATCTCATAGTTTAAATTGGGGTTCTTCGATAATCAATAAGCATCAATAACTAATTAAGAGCTCTTCCTTCAATACCTTTGATAAATGATAGCCTCCATTTAAAACCCACTACTTGCTTGTCATGCATATTCGAAACTGAACTTCTTTTATCACTTATTATTTCAAATAAAAGTTCAAACTCAATAGCAGAAGGCACTGACCACAACCAACTATCCAACCAGAAAGAACATTTTCTACATTGTTTACCTTGATATCCATTCAAATTCTAAATAATTGCACATTACTTATAATATCTCTCCAAAATTTTGAGAAGTGTTTTTAATCAGCATGTAAAGAGAAAGGTCTATCCATATAGCATTCCTATGATTCATCATGTTCCACAACCATTTACATAATAGAGAGGAATTCATCACCTTTAAATCGATAATACCTAAACCTCCTTGCTCGAATGACTTGCATACCGGATCCCATGAAATCAAACATCTCAAAGCACTAGTATTCTTCTTTCTAGTCCAAAAGAAATTTCTCCTAAATGCATCAATTTTTTTCAATACCCATATAGGACATTTAGAGAATGATAACCGGTATAAAGCCAAAGCAGATAACACAGAATTAACCACAAACTAGCCTTCCAGCTTTCGAAAGTGAACTACCTTTCCACCTGGCTAGTTTGGTGTCTGCTTTATTGACGATTGGAAACTGGTCTTCTTTATGTAATTTGCCTGGTCTAATGCATAGTCCTAAATAGTTCAATGGAAACTCTCTTACTTTACAATTAAACATTCCTGCTATCTCCTTATCAACCTCATCTTTTGACCCAATGACCAAAATAAAGCTTTTATGAAAGTTTGTTTGGAGATTAGATAAATTTACAAATGCATAAAGAATGAATTTAAGTGTAGCTACGTATTTGTACTCATATCATTAAAAGTAATGGTATCATCCGCGTAATGCAAAGAATTTATTCACCCTCATAATAAACTCCTTTACAAAACTTTTCAAAATACCAATGTTACTACTAACTTTCAAAGTTTGTGTGAATAAATTAACGATTAAATCAAATTGGAGATAATGGATCCCTCTATCTCAATCCTCTTTTTGAACTAACTGTATTACAAAAAATCTTATAAACAAATATATTTGCTTTGCGGGCTGAAAAGATGTTTGTAATCCAGTTAATCCATTTCTCACTAAATCCTCTAGCTCTAAGTAGATCAATAATAAAATTTCAATCAACAGTGTCAAAAGCCTTAGAAAAATCCAATTTTAGAATAGCACGTGGGGCTGAATTTTTGTTACAGTATGAAACAACCACTTGAACTTGAGCAACACCTTCAAGAGTGTACCTTCCCTTTATAAAAGCAGTTTGAGCTCTGTCTACTAAACATTCCATTTTATCTTTTAGTCTGTTGGCAAGTACTTTAGTAATCAACTTGTATGTACTATTTGATAAACTAATGGGCCTAAAATCAGCAATGTCAAACTTCCTTCTTTTTTGAGTATCATCACTGCATTTGCATAACTAATTTTCTCAAAGTTCAAAGTCCCAGAATCCAACTCATCAAACATTTCCATTATATCAAATTTCAACCAATTCCAACATTTTTTGAAAAGGAAATTTGGAAAACCATCAAGTCCTTGAGCCTTATCACTAGGCATTACATTTAAAGCATTCCATATTTCATCCTCAATAAACTTCTCATTTAAATTAGACAAGCTAATATTATTAGGATATAAAAGCTTACTGTCTACTTCCCCTCTCTTCTTACTACAACTTCTAAATAAAGTTTTATAATAATCTATGAAAGTTTTATTTAAATCGACTTGCTTATTTATTTCTTCTCCAATCATCACACTGCATATCATATTAGACCTCCTTCTATAATTAGGTAGTCTATGAAAACATCCTGTATATTTGTCACCTTCTTTTAACCATTGAGTTCTTAATCTTTATCTCCAAATATTTCTTCATGGTCTATCACTTTTAGGAGCTCTTTCTCCATGGTTAACAAATAACAGCTCTTCTCATCGCTTAAGCGTCTTCGCTCAGCAATAGTATTCAACTTAAGTATGTCATTCTAAAATTTCACTTTCTTTACCTTACTGTCATCAAAGACTTCTTTATTCCACTTTTTCAAATAATTTCTACCACTTTCCAATTTTCTACTAATAATGCTTGTTACTTCTTTCCTTGGAATTCTGCCCAGTTATTCTTAATCATCTACTCAAAATCAATCTCAAGTCACCACAATTTTTCAAATATGAATATTGTTTTCCTCTTTACACTATCACCCAAATCAAAAACTATGGGACAATGATTTGAAACAATAGTAGCATGACCTTTCTGAAAAGAAAGTGGATGTATATCTTCAATTTTTGGGTTGATAAAGAATCTATCTAGTTTCACTAAGGTAGGAGTCTCTCTATGATTGTTCCAAGTGCACTTTCTATTTATAAGAGGGAGATCTATCAAGTTATAGTTTCTCACGAATTCGCCAAAATCTTCTATATCACCCGTATACTCATTCTCTCTTTTGTTTCTTTCATAAACAAATCTTGTGACATTAAAGTCTCCTCCAATTAGCCAAGGCCCTTTGCATTGAAATTGTATACACTCCTCCAAATGAAATTTTCTCTCTTCTCTAGCATGAGGACCATACACATTAGTAATAAAATATAATACCCCAGAGCCTTTACACTCCAAAGCCACATGCAAGCAATGCACATTTTTAATTTTCTATTTCAATATCCAGTTCCTACTATTCCAACCAATGAACAGTCCTCCAACACTACCTCTTGCTTAAACATAACTACAATTATTAAAAATATTTCCTCCCAAACAATGAAAAATTATACCACCAGGATTGGAAATTTTAGTTTCTTGCAACAACATAATGTCAAGCTTTATAGTATTATTTATATTTTTAACTCTTTGACATTTTAAGGCTATGCCTAAGCATCCTATATTCTAAGATGTCACTATCATTTTATAGCATTAACTCTCTCCAACTCTTTGCACTTGAATTCATCAATGTCAACACCATGATATCTTAAATGAAACTCGAGCTTTGCAAGAGCATATAATTACTCACTAGATAAGCTAGTTAAAAAAAGGGACGAAAATTGTACCTTCAAGTGGATGATCAGACTCTAAGCCTCTTGCACTCCTCCTCGATAGTGTTACTCCAGCATGCTCCAAAACTTTTTTTCCTTTTTCCTTGCCATTTGCAAACTCTCTGTTGATTCCATTTGTCCTGTTTCATCATGTATCTTTTGTTTTCCTCTTTCTTGCTACAAGTCTTCACCTGCGTCCCTATTTTTAACCATATCAGCATCTGTTATCAACTCTTCATATGCTCTGGAACATCCTAGATCAACATCTACCATGTTCTCATTACTCTCTATTTCAGAACTATTAGCATCTTTATTTACATTAGCTAATGATATTGTTATTGGATCACCTATCTGGCCTTCATTTGCATCTTCACAATCAACAAAAGCTCCATCACCTAGAACACTCTGATTCCTCTTGTATCTTCAGTTCTTTAGCTTACCATCAATTCCCCTTCACAAATAGATTGCTTTTAAAATCACTAGAATTCATTTTAAAACTTGGATCACTTATTTATCTTTTCAAAGAGATTTTGTAATTAAACTCATTTGTGAAAATCTTGATCAGAGTAGGCACTTCGAACGGAGAAGAAACTTCAATTTTTGCCCTTAAAGTAGTAAAATCAGCAATGTCCATAAAATCACTCCGAACCCTCTTTACCTCCCTTAGTTTTGCTAACACCATTCCTACTATCCTCAAATTTCTATAAACCAGAGGTAGGTTTTCCAATGTAATCTTAACACTTTCTTTTTCCACTGTATACTTACCACCCTCCTATAAACTCAATCTTTTTAATCCAAGAATGCCACTGTTTGTGATAATGAATTAGACATTGTCCCTAGATACGAAATTATGAGGGAATTTCACAATAAAATCATCGTTTATCCTCTTCACATCCCAGTTCCAATTCCGTAATGTTAGATTTCTAAATTTTGACTTCAAAAGCTCCTCTAGTTATATGATAGTGAACACTCCTTTGACAATCGAGATTATGACCCAAGAACTCACCATCTGTAGTTCATTCTCAGTTTATATTGAGGAATTGAAAACCTCATTACCAACTTCCATTTTGATTTCCGATATAATACTTGAAGAGAAATTAAAACTGCGTGCAAAACCTTTATGACTGGTTCTTTCACACTTAAAATAGATGATATGATCCTTACAATCTTTTTCCCAATGACCAAAATACCCATATCTATAACATTTTCCTTTCGATTAGATTAAAATTTGATTTATTTTTTATTTTTTATTTTTTTTCCTCAAGAATTGAAATGATTGGCCTTAAAGTTTGCACTCAAATTACGAAGTAAGATCTCTCTGTAACTGGGTGGCTTCACGTGAAAAATACGAGAGGAAGATTTTGGATCTGAAGCGATGCCATTTTCTTAAACACGTGAGGAAGATGCCATTTTTACATATGACTTAAAAAAGTTGTGATATTCATATTCATCTTGATGAATACATGATGTTTTGTAGTTTAACAAAATATTTAATGGTAACAACCGTTGAGACACAAAATGAAACAAGAAATTCAATACTAGCATTGACCGTGTAGCAATCCTGATTTTTCAATGTTGTATCAATAGAATGAATAAAGATTTAAATTAAAGAAATTAGAATTTAAGTGTTTTAATTGAATAATCATTGAAATTAGAAGTTGGAATAATGATTTTAAAATATGTATAATATTGGAAAGCAAAATATACAATTTATTGATGTTCAATTCTTGTTTTAAGACTTTTTAAACAATGTGTTAGTGTTTTCTAAATAATGTGTACTTTATTGAAGAAAAAAAATTATATGAAATTTATTGATGTAAATTTCTTGTTTTAAACTTGATAACGAAGAGATTAGTATATTTTAAATATTGTGAACTTCATTTGGAATAAAAACTAAATTAAATGGTGTTAAATTTGTTAAAAACTATTTAACAAGCTATTTACTTATGATGTGTTTTGATATTAATATAGAACACCTAGCCAAATTATTTGTGAAGTCATTAGTAAGTTAAATTAATTAGAAGAGAGTATAAGGTATAAAAGAAATACATTAATTTCTTATCGGGTCTAATAATAAAACTTAGCCATTTAAGCCTCAAGTAAAATGAGGTATTGCCTTCCCATTCTTCTCATTATCTATGTGTTGTACGTTCACAACCAAAATAAAGAAATAAAAAACTAGGGATTTCTACTTGCAAACAAAAATCTTCATTTTTAAATAGAAAGGAAATTATGGGATTAAGAGAAATTTCAAGGTATGTTAATAAAACCTTATTTCATCTCCTAGCCTTATTGATTTCTGTTCTATAGGTTGTAATCTTTGCCGTCCTTCTTTTCCTTTAAGGTAATGGTTAGGGTTAATGAAGTCTAAGTGCAAAAATTGGTTGGTTGGTGTTACCCGGTTACTTGACCCGGCTATGAGAGGCAAACTATTGAGTTTCTTGGTTGGCTCTAAGTGAACGTGATCCAGTAAGAGATTGACTTGAATTGAAAGGCTCGGCGTGCAAGTGTCGTTCAAAATTGGTTCTACTTAGTGTTCCCCGAAGGAGATCCAAGTCATTCATAGGAAGTCCATTGATTCTACTTAGTGTTCCTACCAATAACTCTACAATGGGTAGACCTCGTACCAGATCAGCCTCTCACAATGCAGGCATCAATGAGACTGCTAACGTCCAACAAGTAGGACCCAGCAATCAACAAGCTAATCCAGTCGTAGGGACTATCATTGCTCAAAACCAAATGGAAGTTGTCACTAGAACAGAGTTCAACGAGCTGATGAGAGAACTCATGGAAAGCAGGAGACAACTTAATGAACAGATTCAAGCTAACGCCAACTTCATGACTCAGCTTACTCAACCACAGCATCAGAATGCTGGAGAAAGTCCTGCTCCCTACTCATTTGATAGCTCTGCATCGTCTGATGAACCTCCCAGGTGTAGACACCGTAGAACTGAAACAACACAAACAGGTGCTGCTGATCGATCGATGAGGGATGATCCAGGTTCCCTACCTGGATCCATGGCCCCTCACTTACATCAGGGAAATCACACCCAAGCTGGAACATGAAACTTAGGATCCAGAGCATGGGTGAAAGCTGGAAGACCGGCTCACCAAGGTCATAATGAAGCAGGTCCTCAGGATACACGTTTGTTGGATCGCCAACTGAGGAGGCACCAACTAGAACGATCTCGTAGGACAGATTCCAACCTATCCATCTTCCAAACAAACCCTAGACTTATTGGCTATGGTCAGAAAGCTGATGAGAGAAAATCAAGGCTTGACAAACGATGATAGATGGATATCCAGGAGTCATACTCCATTCACAGATACTATTCTATAGGCCGAGTACCCCAGGAAGTTTAACATGCCAACTATTCCGACCTACGAAGGGAAGATTGATCGCCGATAGCATGTGATGAGATATGAGTGGATGATGGATTCAGCTAGAGCAACCGATGCAACTAAGTGTAGATGCTTCCCAATAACTGTATCTGGAATCGCTACCATGTGGTTCATCGACTTCCTCCATGGTCTATCTCCAACTTTTATGAGCTAGCGATGAAATTTGTGGAACAGTTTATGATTCATGCCACTCGTCCCAAGGACGTGATGTCTTTGTCCGGTGTGATTCAGGCTCTAGAGTAGTCGTTAAAGGAGTACTTACAAAGATTTCATGTTGCGGCCACTAAAGTTAGCAATCCAAATGACCATGCCATCCTGATGGCTATAATGTGAGGAGCAGATCCGGATTCAGAGCTTGGCGATTGGCTAGCGGGAAAGCCTCCGACTACACTAGAATGTTTTTATTCAAAGGCACATCAATTCACAAGAAGGGAGGAAGCTAGGTAGACAAGGCAAGACAATGCACCAAGGCCTGCAAGGAGACTGTGAAGAGAAACATTGTTGTAAAACAATCTGGCGATATCTCAGGAAAGGTCCAGGTCAATGTCCAGGATAAGCCAGAGCAATCTAAAGGACCTTAAGGAGGAAATCTCAAAAAGGAAAGGGAAGCAGGAAAATAGAAATCAAGGATTCCAACTTACAACGAATACACTCCTCTGAATGCATCTCTGAAAAATATTTACCTATCGACTTGTAATACTTTTCAATATCGAAAGCCACTCCTAAAAGAGTCCACTAAGGAACAAAAGTGGACCGGGAAATATTACCGCTTCCATGAGACTTACGGGCATAATACCGAGAGTGCAGGCAACTCCACGATGTTATAGACAAGCTGATTCGACAGAAAAAGTTATAGGAGGTTGTCAAGAATCCGCAGGAAGGCAGACAAGGAGCATCGAACCCTGGTCGCGGACAAGCTCCACGCCATCCAGAGGAACCTGCTCGGACTGTAGGTAGACTAGTCATAAACACGATAGTCGGTGGACCTCACCCTGCAGATAAAAATTGGCAGGAAATGGAGCAGTATACTAATTCCCTAAAGCATGCAAATTTTGAATGTTGTTCAAACACGGAGGATTGGGCTCCAGCTAAGTAGCAGCGAATGATGACCGATGATACAATGTTCAGGTGCAGAGATGCTAATCAAGTAGAGGTGCCTACCATTGATTCGATGGTCATCTTGGCCACTATTGGGCCAGCGTTGTGAGGAGAATACTGATTGATTGCGGAAGTTCTGTTAACATTATCTTCAAAAAAGCATATGATGAGATGAAGATGGAGATAAAGGATTTATAACCATCTAAAGCCCGTATTCATGGCTTTAATGGTGCAGCTACAGATGCGGTGGGTTTAGTTGAATTACCGGTTGAACTTGGACAAGGAAAATGTAGGAGGGGGAGAATCCTTCCTTTCATCGTTTTGTATGTCGATTCTCCTTATAATGTGTTTCTGGATCGAATGACCCTGGTAGAGTTTAGGGAAGCTTTGGCCCTCTGGTGTTCAGCCTCGAAATTTCTGACAGACAAAAGAGTTAGTGTTGTGCATGGTGATCAGACGACTTGTTGTGCGTGTTATGTGGCTGAGCTGAGAGACGCCCAGCGAAGAGAGAAAGGAAAGGTCGTGGACGGCTCCATCCGCATCCGTGTGACTGAAGATTGACAAGTAATGACCGAGCCTTGGCTTGGGCAACATGATCGGATCTATCGATACATAGATCCAAGAGATGATGTTGAGAAAATCAAGGAATAAAAAGCAGCATCGGCTGAACTGACGATTGATACTCCAGTCAGCCATGATGACCCATCGCGAGTACTTATGATTGGATCATAATTCAACCCCTCGATGACCGAGGATCTCACTGATTTCCTCCGAGCGAATCTGGATGTTTTCACTTGGACACATTTCGATATGTATGGGATTTCTCTTGCCATTACGAGTCATATGTTGAACATAGACCCGAAGTATGTACCATTAAAGCAAAAAAGAGAGGCATGGACCCGGAGAGGTCTGCTGCTCTCAGAGAGGAGGTGGACAAACTCAAAGCTAATGGGTTCGTCCACGACGCCCTCTACCCTGAATGGGTGTCGAACCCCGTGCTAGTGAGAAAAGCAAATGGGAAATGGAGAACCTGCATAGATTACTCAGATCTGAACAAAGCATGTCCTAAGGACAGCTTCCTATTACCCAGAGTTGATCAGTTGGTAGACTCAACCGCGAGACACAAGTTATTGTCATTTATGGATGCGTACTCGGGATATAATCAAATCTCGATGCACATTCTAGATCAGGAACACAGTAGATTTGTCACAGGCGTTGGACTATTCTATTATGTAGTGATGCCTTTCAGATTGAAAAATGCAGGAGTAACTTATCAAGGTCTGGTGAATCGGATGTTTAAAGTCCAAATCGGTAGGACAATTGAAGTCTATGTGGATGACATGCTCGTGAAGTCATGACAGTCAAACAACCACATTCGAGACTTGGTGGAAATGTTTGATACTCAGGTACTACGGAATGAAAATCAATCATCTAAAGTGTTCCTTCGGCATTGCATCGGGAAAATTCTTGGGTTCCATTGTTAATGCATGAGGAATTGAAGCTAACCTAGAAAAGATTCAGGCTATTCGAGACATACAAGTGCTCAGAACTATAAAGCACGTGCAAAGCCTGAACGAAAAAGTGGCCACGCTGAGCCGATTCATATCTAGAGCGACAGACAAGTGTATTCCTTTTTCGATGCAATAAAGAAAGGAAATAGAAATTTTAAATGGACGCCCAACTGCGAGGATGCATTCCGAGCTCTGGTAAGGCATTTGGAAAGTCCTTCGGTGCCGTCGAAGCCTATAGACCGTGAAGTGTTGTATGTATACATGGCCGTATCTCAACATGTCATAAGTACGGCATAGGTTAGCGAGGAGGACCGAGTTCAAAAGCCAGTGTACTATGTTAGTAAACGTCTAACGGGGGAAGAAATAAATTATCCTAAAATTGAGAAGCTAGCCTACTGCTTGGTGATTGCATCACGCAAGCTTCGTCCGTACTTTTAAGCACACCTGATCAGTGTTTATACCGATCAACCCTTGCGACAGGCACTCCAACGACCAAAAACCTGTGAAAGGCTGTTAAAATGGAATATTTAGTTAAGTCAGTTCGAGATTACCTACCTGTCGCGAAGGGCCATTCAAGGGAAAGCGCTAGCAGACTTCATTGCAGAATTCACAATATCAGACGAACAAAACAGTGATGATGTTATTCCCCCCATTCGATGGAAACTGTACATCGATGGGGCATCCAACTACCGTTGTTCTAGGGCTGGTGTAATTCTTATAACTCCCGAAAAACCGTTTAATTTGTTACACTTTGAAGCTTAATTTCCCAGCTACAAATAACGAATTTGAGTACAAAGCATTGATTGCTTGCTTGAAACTTATCAGGGAACTTGGAGTGAAATTGGTTGAAATTTCTGTGACTCACAATTGGCGGTGTACTTGGTGTGGGCAGATTTTCAAGCATAGGGGAAAAGGCTTGCTCCGTACCTTGCCCTGGTTCATGAACCATTGGCAGACCTTGAATATTACGATATTTCGCATGTCCCGCGTGAACGAAACAGAGAAGCCGATTCATTGGCAAAATTCGCAAGTACTGGCGATGTATAGCAAATGGGATTGGTTCCCATCAAAATCTTACATGCTTCGAGCATAAATGAGATGGAGGTAGATTTCGTGTTGGAAACAGAAATCGAGAAGGAGTCATGGATAACCCCTTTCAAGCAATATCGGCTACACGCGGTTTCGTCCTAAAAAAAGAACGAACGATGACAAATCATTCGCAAAACTTCATAATATATAATGCAGGGCGGAATAATGTATCGAAAGGGATTCTCGGTCCCCTTACTTCGGTGCATTGCCCACGGTGAGATAAAGTGAGTTTCGAAGGAAGTTCATGAAGGAGAATGTGGTGACCATACTGGGGGGAAGACATTAGCAAAAAAGATCCTCCGCTATGGATACTATTGGCCAACTATAAATCGGGATGCTGTGTACTACGTAAGGATATGTGACAAATGTCAAAAGTTTGCAAAAATCCCGAGAGCTCCGCCAACAGAACTCACACTAATGGTTAGTCCCTGGCCGTTTGCAATATGGGAATTGATATAATTGATTCCTTGCCTATCTCCAATGGTGGTGCGAAATATGCAATATTTGCGGTCGATTACTTTATCAAGTGGGCAGCAGTAGAGCCCTTAGCTATAATCACCACCAAAAGGTCATTAATTTCTTTGTGCGAAACATCATATGCCGTTTTGGACTCCCGAGAGCTATCATTACGGACAATGGAACTCAGTTCGAAAGTAAGGAATTTAAAGAATTTTGTCAAAAGTATGGCATTGAGAAAAGGTTTGTAGTGGTTGCTCATCTGAAAGCCAGTGGACAAGTAGAGGCCGTAAACAAAATAATCAAATCCATATTTACAAATGTTTGGAGAAGCGTAGAGGCAAGTGGGTGGATGAGGTTCCAACAACACTTTGGGCTTAAGGACCACCCATAAGTCCGCGATTAGCCACACTTCGTTCACATTGACATATGGCACGGAAGATATTATACCTGTGGAACTTGAAGTTCCTTCACATCAGATAACTCATTATGACCCTAGGACTAATCAGGATCTCTTGTTGGAATCGTTGGATTTTGTTGACGAAAAACGTGAAGAAGCTAATTTAAGGACGGCTGCATATAGGCACCGAGTCGCTAGATATTATAATGAAAAGTCCGATCGAGAATCTTTGATGTGGACGATCTCATTTTCAAGCGAGTTTTTCCAATCCCATCGCATATGAATCCCACATGGGAAGGTCCATACGTCATTGAACGGAGGCTTGGAGAGGGAACTTTCAAGCTAGCAACCGTTGATGGTGCGACACTTCCCCGAGCATTGAATAGTGAGCATCTGCGATATTATTATACTTAGTCTATCTCTCCCGCATTTTAGTTGAAATTATTTCCAGTGTATGTTTATTTTGTTGATTCTTATTTTTTGGCATGTAATAAGACAATTCAGTTCATTTTCATTAATAAAGACTTGAAGCCATCTTTTTTATGAACTATTGTTGTTTCCGTATGTTGAAATTCTATGGCAAAAATTAAAGTTATGTTATTCTGTCTGGCGTATGAATGCGCACAAAGACTTAAAATCTCTAAGTCCCTAGAATGCGGTATGGAGTACTCTAAGTCCCTAGAGTGCGGACTAGAGTATAAACGACTTAAAAATCTTTAAGTCCCCAGAGTGCGGACTGGAGTGCTCTAAGTCCCCAGAGTGCAGACTGGAGTATAAACGACTTAAAGTCTCTAAGTCCCCAGAGTGCGAACTGGAGTACTCGAAGCCCTTAGAGTGCAGACTAGAGTATAAACAACTTAAAATTCTCTAAGTCCACAGTGTGTGGACTGGAGTACTCTAAGTCCCCAGAGTGCAGACTAGAGTATAAACGACTTTTAAATCTCCAAGTCCCAAGAGTGCGAACTGGAGTACTCTGAATCCCAAGAGTGCGGACTAGAGTATAAATGACTTAAAAATATCTAAGTCCCCAGAGTGCGGACTTGAGCACTCTGAGTCCCCAGAATGCGGACTAGAGTATAAGCGACTTAAAAATCTCTAAGTCCCCAGAGTGTGGACTGCAGTACTCTGATCCCCCGAGTGAAGACTAGAGTATAAACGACTTAAAAATCTCTACATTTCCAAAGTACGGATTAGAGTACTCTGAGTCCCCAAAATGCAGATTAGAGTATAAACGACTCAAAAATCTTTAAATTCCCAAAGTGCGGACCAAAAATTTTCTAAGTACCCGAAGCATGGAATCGAGAATCTACGATTCCAAAAATTTTTGAGCCATATGGAAGTGAAATGGGACTTATGTAGCTCATAAAATATTAGATTTCGACTACAAGTTAGACAATAAGATGAAAAGTAAAAGTCATCAAAGACAAAGAAATGAAGTTTTATTCACTAATCCCAAAACAAAGTTCCACTACGATTCCTCCTAAACTCGGAGTCAAAAGTCTATTTACATCGACTATGAAAATAAACAGAAATAATTACATAATCTAGGCTTATTCTTGTTGAACAAGGCGCGATAGCTGCTTCTTTGACTTCTTCTCCTTCCTTGGTTTCTAAGACGACTCCTCCCTCGAGAGTTTCCTCTTGGATGCCTTGCATGCTAGGGAAATGGTGTCCGAGCAAGGTGGAGGAGCTTCTAGTAGCTTGGTCCTACTGGGGAGAATGACTTTCAAAGGCCTGTTTAAGGGATCATCCAGTTTCACTACTTGAGGCTCGACCTTGATTTCGGCTTTCTTCTTCTCTTCCAAAAGTTGCTCCTCCATGCTTAGTTTTGAAGTGTATTCAAAGGCGCCCGTAATTTCAACTTCATCACGTTCTTCGATGGGTGATGGATTTTCAGATTTGTCTTCGTTAAGCGCCTCGATCACTTGAGCGTCAGGTCTGAGAGTCTCTCCCGTTTGAATTGCTTCTCCCGTTTTCTCCTCCTTCTCGGTGGCGACATCGCTTCTTGGAGTTGGCTCAGGATCAGAATGGCCTGTACGAAATCACAAGGGACAAATGTTAGAATACATAAACTACTTGCCAAAAATGATGGTCCCTTGAAATTTGAGAGGAAATGTTATGTACTAGTTTCTGGCTGACTCTCGACTGTTCGAGGAGTTTCACCTTCTGGAATAGGAGATAGAGCGTGAATATCAGTCCAGGATCCTATGGGTCATAGCTAATATACTGCTTGAAAGGGTCAAGTGATGGGCGACCAGTCGGCTGAATAGAGCGAGGAACTGGAGACTGAGTTTCGGATAGACCAACAGTGTCATTCTTTCCTTTTGATGAGGCGGAGTCTCTGCTATAACTGTAGACAAGTCCGAAGGCTCATTACCCTAGAGAAATTCCTTCACTAAAGCTCCTTCGTTAACCCCTTCGGTTCCCAACTCAACCTTTTTGATTTTTATTAAAATGTCTCATGCTTCGGCTAAAGATTCGAGGCAACCCTCGCTAAGAAATGTTAGGTCGCGATGAATGAGAACTCGAGCACTGTACTCGGGTATGAGTGGATCATACATGCACTTGATTTCCTCCCTACCAGCTTCTGTAGCCACCTCAATGCGAGAATCAATTTCCGTGAGCGCTATTCTTTTGCCCTCCTCACGGGCTTCATCCTTCAGCGCTTCAGCCTTGGAAATTTCTTCATTGAGCTTTGTTTTTAGGACTCATATAGCAACAATCTTGTCACAATATCATTGCGACTCCTCCTAAGCGGCAGTCTTTTCTTCCTTTTCTTTGAAAAGTACCTCTTCCAACTCTTTGACTCGTCGAGCAAGTGCACCTCTCTCCTTTTGAATGGAGTCTTTCTTTAAAGCTAAGGCGCCACAGCGTTGAACCGCTTCATCAATTTCCTTTTTGTGTGCGGCTTCCGACAATTAACTGCCTCAGTTGTGCCTTTAGTATTTTTCTGGGTAATTTCAAGCTGAGACTTATATGAGGAAAGCTCTTCATCCTGGGCTTTAATAATGTCTTTATCATGGATGACTTCAAGTATCAGATGATCAATTTCATGACCGGCGTTCGATAGAAACTTATGAAAAAATTTCTGCCAAATGAACAAATGCGTCGTGTTGGACATAGACATCATTGTTGCAAGCAATGGCGTTTCGTTTAACATGCCCCGGAATAGGATGAATCGCTGGAAGATATTCAAACCATCGAAACATATTTTTGGAAACGTGGCCTTAAAATCAGCTAGCTTTTCCGCCACCCACGGATCATGTGCAGGAGCAGAAGAAGTTTGTCCATAGACTGCAGATTTTTTGTCAGGTTCCCGGGATTGCCTGGTACTAGATGAACCGGAGTGTTGGTCACGGTGAGTTTCAGACTGGGACCCTTTATGAGAAGATTTCTCCCTGCTTTGCTCTGGTTGAGAGGGGGGATCATGAGGGTATGAAGAGTGACTATAAGTTTTCCTTTGAGACGACGATGAATCTCGAGGACGATAATCTCTATCGCTGTCGTCGTCTCTATCTCGGCGTTTACCAAACCTCGAATCCTGGTCGGAATAATGAAAAATAGAGGACCCACGTAGGCGGTTGAATACATGAGAGCGTCCCATATCATCTGCACAAAAATTAAGTGAGCACGAGTTAGCAAGAATAACATAAGGACTGAAGTTTTAAGTGCAAGGTGAGGTGTAAGTGTTAGTGTGTGTGTCCTAGTGTTTTCCCCCCGACGGACCATTTTCTTTATCTTCACTTATCAGATTTTTTTCTCCTTGATTATAGGCTTGAACGCCTTCACGCCTCTCACGGGCGAATGGAGTTTTAGGGCTTCTAATCGTTGAAGCCATAATTAAGCAAGTCATCGGGAATAATGAGGTCAGATAAGCCTTTCAGTGAACCCTCTAAGTGTTGTGGAAACAGCTCTTTCTCCATTGGAGTAATTGTGAGCTTTGAGGTTCCATCCACTGTCTTTTTCCTCAGTTTGTAAGCCGGTTTATTTTTTCCCTTTGAAGGGTGGGAGGGCGGTTCATCGGTGTCATGTGCCTCAACCACCGGTTCCGGAGCAGGACTTACATTCTCACCCGATGCTTCTGACACCCCAATTTCTCTAATCTCATCCTCCTCGGATGTGTCGGGGGCACCACTTGTAGGAGGCACTAAAGGTCCGACCTATACTTTACCTTCTTCGACACAGATCTGGTTATAGAGACGACGGGGGGAAGATTTGTTCGACGACCTTTCGCCAGCAACCCGAACTTTAAGAGCGAACCATTGGAAATGACAAGTTTAATCTCCCGGTCTTCTAGAGGAGTAGCGCGAATGGCGTTAACTACCTCAGAGTACTCGGTCCCTTCTGGACATGGGCTGATACCTATAAAAATCGAAAGAATTCTAGAAACAATCAACTTCATGCTTTAGACAAGCATTGATCCGAAATCGGAACTTACTCCCTTCCAGCCATCTTCTTGCAAAGCCTGGGGGACATCATAAATAGAACCATTCTTGCTTGTACTAGGTGAATTTACTCAATGCCCCATCAGAATCTAACACTTGGAGTATGGCTCGAGGAAGATGAAAGACGAACTGTCAAACCATCTTTTAAGGCGATAAATGTAGCGAATGTCGCTAAGAGTGGGAAGCCTGAATAGGATGCTCATAAAGAGAATGCAAGTGCCGTGGATGAACGCGTAGCTATTGGGATGTGGCTGTGAAGGGGCGATCACGATATACTTTATCACTTATTGGAGAAAGGAGTTGAATGGTGGCACGCTACCGACCTAGCACATGAATTTGTTGCAAGCTGTATATCCAGCTAGGGGCAGGTGAGGATGGTCTCGTCCCGATGGAACTAATATGACGTCGAAAGGGATTTCGTGAATCAGGCATAATCGGCGAAGAGCAGTTTCATTGATTTTTGAAGCTTGGGAATCAATGGTTTATCTAGAATGGCAACTCCGTCTATTGCATCAGGAGGCGGGTCAGTAGTTGCTGTTGATGGGTTTGGGATATTTTATGTAGGAGTTGTTGGTGGATTCTAAGTTCCCACCACTTCCTGTTGAGAACTCGGCTCAGGTTTATCTGAAACTATGGCGGAGCTCGACTTTCCAGACATCCTCAATGAGCGTCGAATTTGAAAAACACTTGTTTCAACTATACTTTAAAAACAATCGGTATTAGATATAATGAAAAAAGCACTCCCACCGTGTGGTGTGTGGACTAGTGCAATCGTTCAAGTATTAGTGTAAAAGAATTAAAAGTCTGAAAGCTGATAAAGTTAGGTTAAGCATTGAACTGTCATATTCGAAGACCGTCATCGCTGACCGTCTCTAAGAGCTTGCCCTATGATGGTTTTGATATTTAACTTGGACATTAACATTATATGTTAAAGGATATTATTCATTTTTATCAAGTTGAACTCAGGTTTAAAGTTGTTGGAATTAGGCAGTTATCAGTTCAAATCAGTTCGATATGCTTGTATGTTTGAATTGTTGTCGTTGTTCATTATTTTATGGTAAGGCATGGAATTATGTAATTTTGATATGTGTTGTTCTTAAGTGGAGAATGTCATGATTGTTAATGCCGAACCTAGGACCTGAAGCCGAACGACTCACTAGACCGACACAAAAGAATCACTCACTCTCATCGCCAGCACTCTCTTTTCACCGAACGGCCTACAGGGGTATACCGAACCACACTCGCTCGGTATACCGAACCTACCTTATGATCTCTAACCGGGCCGTAACACTACCCTCAAGTGGTTAAACCACACTCTCTTCCTTACAGTGAACGTTACCAGGCCACAATCCCTGGCTACAGAAACTGCCCATACTGACCGACCCACTCGTTCTCCTCCATCTCACTTCCTCGAGTAACCTAAACACTCTCCTAGTAGCCTACCGTACGACACTCTCACTCATACATTGCACCCAACCTACCGACTAGTAGACTTCCACACAACCTAACAACTCAGCATTAACATTCGGCCAACACTTCCTAAACTCACTAACTCCTACCAAGCCACTACTACTTCCTCCTCCCTCGCTTGGTGACCTAACAGGAGTCGACGTCTTAAGAATCACCGGTTACAACCTAAGACACATTCTAATCTTGGGTTTGTCTTCATTACCTACATGACACCTACTGTTCATAATCTGAAAAAAACTCACGAAATCGAATTTCGTACAAAACCCCTAGCTCGAGAAAGTCGATCGAATGGGAAATTCATACCAAAGAGAGCGAGTCAAGGCTTGTGGAATTGAGAGATTTAAGACCGAAGTTCGTTTCGATTTGTTATTAGGGGAGTTGCGGAGCAGACGCACTGGATTTAGGATGAGAGAAGAAGGTCAAGTGGTAGCTGAAGTTCAAGGGAAGGTAGATTAAAAGGACCTGTGGTGTTGAAGTGAAAGTGAAGAAAATAAAAGAAGAAGTGTTAGCTTTTATATGAGGAAGGGGAGGTCAAAAGGCATTAACCAACGGACTCGGTCAAAGTGTCTCACTGATTCGGTGAATAATCATACCGCTCGGCAATGAGTATGCTGAACAAGTGGCTCGATGTGTGTATGTCGATCGGACCACACCAAAAATGGTGGCGCGATGGAGAAACAGATTCCGCCCGATGGATGGAGAGGAGTGGGAAGCATGATTTGCTTGTCATTCAAAGCGCATCATGATTGAATCTCACGATACGCTTTGGGGGCCAAATGTTACCCGGTTGCTTGACCAGTCTACGAGAGGCAAACTATTGAGTTTCTTAGTTGGCTCTACGTGAAACATGATCTAGTGAGAGATTGACTTAAATTGAAAGGATCGGCGTGCAAGTGCCGTTCGGCCTGGACCCGTCATTCTGAATGCTAGTGCCGTCCGGCCTGGACGTGTCGTTTGGAATGCAAGTGTCGTTCCGCCTAAGTACATCGCTCGACATCCTTCATTCAAACGCCATTGCTCGGCATCCTTCATTCGAACGCCATTGCTCGGCATCCTTTGTTCACCATCATTGCTCGGCTAAAGGAAGAGGCTGAAGGAGCACAGTGCGTGTCGCCCGGCAAGGGTGGCTTGACACAGAAGGGTCGGCCCAATTGAACATGACAGAGTATTCCAGAACACACCGCTCGGTCAAGGGAGGAAAGCTATGCATGGAACGGCTTAGGTGCTTTGTTTAATCCCATTCGGTGATGTTCGTTCAGTCATGTGCATGCCGCTCAATTAAGGTATCCCGGTGCGCATCATCCGGTCAAGAGAGTTGGAGTAACATGTCATATGTCGCTCGGTCAAAGGCGTAGAACTAAGACAGTTTGGTCGGTTGGGTTCCAGTGCTTGTGGTTTGGACTTGGTGATTCGGCATACATGGGGCAACAGACTTGGGATGGTGAACTTCAATGATGGCTCTTGATCACTTTATCTAACGACAGAGTGGTGAGCATACTTTTTTTTGCTTCGAATCGTATTGCCACTTGCTTCGAGGTCTATCACGATCTACTTCATGTAACTAGCTTGACTCCCACTGGACCGACCGAGGTGGCTCGGCAACTGCCGTTCGGCGTATCTGGCTCGGTGCGCGGAAGTCACCTTCTAAGGGATGGAGTACCTCGTTCCTGGGCCCATGTAGGAAGTCCGGCCTATCTTCGCTTACAAATAGAGGGGCAGGGACGCAGTGAAAAGGGATCTTTTTTCGTGAACTTCGAGGAGACTCTACCATTTTTAAGACTCATTTCCTTTCTGTTAAAACTTGTATTCAAGTTGTTGGTGTACAGATTGTATTTGTTTTAAATTATTTGAAAATGCAATAAAGATTAAACTTAAAGTAGACGTAGGCAGTTAAGCCGAACCACTATAAATCTAGTGTTCTAATTTTTGCAGTTAATTTTGCATGCGTTCCTCTATTTTAATTTTCTATCTTCATTAATCTCTCTATACAAATCTTTGGGTGTTAGTAACCAATTTTGGTGCTAACAATTGGGTTATAGCAAGCTAATTAAAGGAGAAAGGTGAGTTTACAGTCACAACTATCTTCGATTTTAATTCAAGTTGTTGTTATGTTGAATTGATGAATATATGATTGAATTGATCTCAAGTTTGTATGTTATCTCTTATCATATAAACCCCTAGTTATTGTTTGCTAAGAACCCTTATTATATAATCACTAAATCATCAAGTTGTATTCGTTTATAGGCTTGCACGATAGCCATATCAGTACTTCGAAGGTTGCAAGAAACAACGTCGGAGATATAAGCGCCAATGGATCATCGAAAGGCCACCGACATCGCTTAGCCTAAGCTTTGCAACCAGTCCACTGGCCCATACGACCGGTACATCAGTCATGACTTGAGTTAGACCCCAGATCACGCTATTTGATCCTTCCTAGCCCATTTAATTGTTCGTGCACCTGTTTAACTTTTAAGACAATAAATTGTTCGTTTGTCTTGATGGTTGAGATGATTTTAGAGTCAAATTGAAGTTTTTTATGATGAACAATTTGTGAATTTCTACATGCTTTAATTTATTTTTGTTGAACTTGATGTCATGGAAGTCTTTTTCTATAATGGTTGTCAAACACATGGTTTAATTGCATTGATTTATGAGGTTATTTATAAAGGAATTCATTTTAGAAACAAATTGATTTCTGTTTTATATAGGGGTAAATACATATGTTGTTTGGATAAGAAAGATTTGGGAAAATACACACACACCATACATACATACATACATACATGAAAATAACTGCTGTGCTCTGATACCAAATGAAAGTGGGTGTGCGGATCATGCTATAAGGAATTATAATATACTAGTGCAGAAATAAAACAAAGTTACTGTGGCAGAGTAAATAAGAAAAAATAAAACAAGCACACCAGGAATTTTTATACTGGTTCGAACTTCCCGTTCTACGTCCAGTCCCAGACTCCTTCTGGAATTTCACTGACAACAATCCTCACTTAACCCAGAGGAACAGGTTTAAAACAACCCCTGAACAGCCAAACAAGGGATCTGAGCAGCAGAACAGGATTTCACCTCAACAGTCGAAGAGGACTTCACTTGCTTGAACAGCAGAACAGGACTTCAACTTATACATAAAGTATATGACACAGTGTGTTCTCAATAACACGATTTTGTCTCTTGATAGTACAATCTACCTATAATCTTCTCCTTTTGATATATATATATACACATGTGTGTATGTGAAGAATATGGAAGTAAATGAATGATTATGTAGAAATTTGAATGCTCAAAATGTTAGAATCAGTGTAGTACAAAAATAGAAAGCTTTTGATCAATTCGGTGAATTAAACAAATGATTCTAATATGTTTATATAGAGTATAAAGAGTTGTAATCATTCGTGAAAAGTTATCATGAAAGAGTATGGATGCATCTCTTTGTAAAAGGTTGTAACTCTTCATGAAAATGAAATGTCTTTTCAAAAATATAGCAGTTGAAGAAGTTCAGCCGTCTGAAAATAAATTTCAGACTTCTAAAATTTGAAACGTGCAAACCAGAAAAGAAATAGGCTATTTTTGCCTAGATTCAGACGTCTGAAATTACGAATTCAGACGTCTGAATATTGTATGAAATTTCAGTTTTGATTACAGATTCAGATGTCTGAAATGGTCAATTCAGACGTCTGAATTTGACCTGTAACTAAAATTTACCATAGCTCAAATGGTTAGAGCACTTGCCTTCTGAACTAGTGACTAGGGTTCGAGTCCCGCTCCATGCAATTTTTGAAAACTTGATTTTTCATTTAAAATATGAATGTATATGTGTGTATACCATTTGGAGAAGATTTTAACATTTGTAAACTCTAGACACGACACTCTATGACTAATAATACTTTGTTTGTCACCTTTGTCTTGTCTCTATCGTATATATCTCTTCTTGTATCTCCATATACATTCTTTTATTCTTTTGTACCGTGCATCTTCATTTTTAATGTATTTGATTATCTCTTTTTGATGCCCATGTACCTGCAAATTAGCTTAGTGATTCTTTGACACAATTGTATAGTTGTTGTTATTAAAATCCAACAATTGAGGTTCTAACATTCTCCCACTTTTTGATGATGACAACTATACAATTTTAAAAAAATATTCATTCTATATAAAAAATAATGTTAATATGTTTAAAGATCCCCCTAAGTATGATATCTCCCTCTATTAATATGCATATGAATTTCTCCCCCTTTGTCATTATCAAAAAGAATGAGGGAATATATAAAATTATATAAAATATCTTGTATATAACGAGATAAACTCATTATTAATTATGAAGGAAAAATAAAATAAATTTTACCATATTTACTGAAGTCCATATTTTATTGTAAGCACATAATTCTATTAAACGTATGGAACATACTTCAAAATTCCAAAATCTATCCTTTTCCTTTTGTTTCTCTGAGTACGTGCAAAAAATTATAATAATTTTCGGTACCCACTTACTATGTTAGGGTCAGGGGGGTTAGGTCTTTGGAAACCATACCCATTTGGGTGTGGTTGAACTTTATAAATATACTTTTCATTACAAATTACATTCTTATAATAGTTGCTAATATAAAGTTGTTTATCATGATCAATCATATTAGCTGGAATCCATATCTTAATACTATTAGTCATTAGCTTAGTACTTGAAGAATAATTTCTATTATTTCTAAACAAAGTACTATTATGACTATAACTGGTTTTAAAACTATCTTGATTACTAGTACTAGCACTAAAGTTAGTATACATGAATGCATATCTAGTACTATTTTTACTTTTAGCTTGTTTATAGCCTAAACCGCTTTTATCGTTGTGAGCTTTTGAATTCTTAACATAACCTAATCCCTTCTTATTTGAAGCAGGTTGAGAAGTTTCAGTAATCCTGGATAAATTTTCTCTCCCTTTATTAAAATTGGAAATATTTTTAGTAATGTCATCAAGCTTAGTTTTGAGACTAGTGTTATCTAACTCAACAATTTTAATTTTTGTTTTTAACTCATGATTTTCAGAAGCTAGAGCATTATTCTTTTCTTTAGGAGCTTCTATTTCTTGACTTAATAGAGCGAGTTGAGAATTGTCTGAATCTTGAATTTTTTCAAGTTCTTCTTCTTCTAATATTATCTTCTCGTCTTTAAGCATATCTCTTTCGAATTCTGCTTTCTTCTGATTTTCCAGAGCTTCCTTATTTTTTCTTTTGAGACTTTTTAAAGTGTCTAGAAGTTCTGAATTTATTTCTATCATATCATCAAAAGTTAGATCACTAACCTCATTATCTTTTGCCATGAAGCAATTGTTTGTTTGCTCCTTTGATTTTTTTTATTGCTCTTCCTCTTCTTATTGCCTTGACTAGATCTCTTTGTAGCCATTTATTCTAGGATGTTGTTACGATCTCTAGAAAAGCAGGCTCCTATACCAAATGAAAATAACTGTTGTGCTCTGATACCAAATGAAAGTGGTGGTGCGGATCGTGCTATAAGGAATTATAATATACTAGTGCGGAAATTAAACAAAGTTACTGTAGCAGAGTAAATAAGAAAAAATAAAACAAGCACACCAGGAATTCTTATACTGGTTCGAACTTCCCGTTCTACGTCCAGTCCCAGACTCCTTCTGGAATTTCACTAGCAACAATCCTCACTTAACCCGGAGGAACAGGTTTAAAACAACCCTTGAACAGCCGAACAAGGGACCTGAGCAGCAGAACAGGATTTTGCCTCAACAACCGAAGAGGACTTCACTTGCCTGAACAGCAGAACAGGACTTCAACTTATACAGAAAGTATATGACATAGCGTGTTCTCAATAACACGAATTTGTCCCTTGATAGTACAATCTTCCTACAATCTTCTCCTTTTGATATATATATATATGTATGTATGTATGTATGTATGTATGTATGTATGTATGTATGTGTGTGTGTGTGTATGTGAAGAATATGGAAGTAAATGAATGATTATGGAGAAATTTGAATGCTCAAAATGTTAGAATCAGTGTAGTATAGAAATAGAAAGCTTTTGATCAATTTGGTGAATTAAACAAATGATTCTAATATATTTATATAGAGTATAAAAGTTGTAATCATTCGTGAAAAGATATCATGAAAGAGTATGGATGCATCTCTTAGTAAAAGGTTGTAACTCTTCATGAAAATGAAATGTCTTTTCAAAAATATAGCAGTTGAAGAAGTTCAGCCGTCTGAAAATAAATTTCAAACTTCTAAAATTTGAAACGTGCAAACCAGAAAAGAAATAGGCCATTTTTGCCAAGATTCAGACGTCTGAAATTACGAATTCAGACGTCTGAATATTGTATGTAATTTCAGTTTTGATTACAGATTCAGATGTCTGAAATGGTCAATTCAGACGTCTGAATTTGACCTGTAACTAAAAATTACATAGTTCAAATGGTTAGAGCACTTGCCTTTTGAACTAGTGACCTGTGTTCGAGTCCCGCTCCATGCAATTTTTGAAAACTTGATTTTTCATTTCAAATATGAATGTATATGTGTGTATACCATTTGGAGAAGATTTTAACATTTGTAAACTCTAGACACGACACTCTATGACTAATAATACTTTATTTGTCACATTTGTCTTGTCTCTATCGTATATATCTCTTCTTGTATCTCCATATACATTCTTTTATTATTTTGTACGGTGTATCTTCATTTTGAATGTATTTGATTATCTCTTTTTGATGCTTATGCCCCTGCAAATTAGCTTAGAGATTCTTTGACATAATTGTATAGTTGTTGTCATTAAAATCCAGCAATTGAGGTTCTAACAATACATACATACATACATACATATATAAATACTTTGAATTTCAAAGTGATTTCGAAGCAAGCATTCTATATGTACTTATATGAATTAAATCATAGTTTATACTATATAGTATTATAAATCTTCTTGAATCAATATTTGTAAATTAGATTTCAAAGCAAAACTACTTTTAGTACAAAAACACACTATCTCACCTGAATAAGAAATTGAATTAAGTGGTCTAGTAAAACAAGTGGTATGAAATGCTTATGTTTATTTCATCAGTTAATTCAAGGACTTATTTGAATAAACATTTATTTGCATGACTGGAATTACTAGATTTTGTAATAATCGAAAGTGGATAGCATTTATTTGACAGGTTTCAGACTCGTTCATGGGTGATTCATTTAAGCGGATTAAATGCTATTTCTGGCCTATCTTGTTATACTCGTTTTCAAGCAAGTTATAATTGCAAAGTACAACCTCTTGTATTGGCGCACAAAGTGCGTATGATGGTATTGACTTGCAAAGTGCATGCCTATTTATTTACATATAAGGGCATGATTATCTATGATCTTATTGCTGTGGTTACTTTGACTTTGATGAGTTTTGTAAATGAGCACTAAAACTTAACTTAAAATTGTGAAGCCTTAAATGAAGTATTACTATGTTAGCGAAGAATATCTATAGATATTACCCTTAACATTTATGCAAGTTATTATTATTAGTATTTAACATTTTGTGATAATTAGAGATAGTCTGACCCATGTGTTATTTTAGTGCTAGGGTCAGACCGAGGCTTGATAGGTATAAGGACTCAGTGGCTTTGGATGTGAGCTAGCTTAAAGAGTTTTAATTGATGATATTATTATTCATGATGTACCATTTGAGTCTTGTATATATACATTTGTTCTCATGCCGACTTTTGTAGATAATATATATAAATGTGAGTCTGTAGTATTCTCTTTTGTAGACTTATTCTTTTGAGAAGATTTTGATGTATATTATTTTTGTTGCGACGTTTGATTTTGTAATGTATATTATATTATGTATTATTCTGAATTATAGTAAACTCTGTATTATTGTTTTGTGCCTGGTTCAGATATGTCGAATTATCACTTGTAAGAAGGAAAAATACAGTCATATTATTCGACGCATTCGATACTCATCCAAAGTAATTTTATAGATGGTCGCTCCTATCCAGCCTTAATCTCTGCACTAACACACAGTATTACCCAGCAATACCCTTTGTTAGTATGGATCTCGGGGTATGGCGTTATAGACCATTAGATTTCTTTCATCTTTAAATGGGAATGTAGGATAGAAGAGATCTAATGGATAGGATCTCTTGCATCGCATTCCAAATTATGTCTAAATTGAATTGCATATATTTACCAATAGATTACTAATAAATGTGTAGTGAAATAAGATTTAAAAAATCATATTGTTACATAGAATATAGAAAAATATATTATACTTAAAATTTGGGTAATTAGATATTCAAAATTTTAATCCATTACGTGATTCTTTGAATGTAATCTATTGCGATAGTACATGCATTTACCTCAAAATAAGAGATAGTAAATATAAGTTTATTTTTTGTAGTTTTAATTGGCAAAAGTTTTTAATGTGAAAATAAAAAGGAAAATGTGTGAAATGTAAGTAAGTATACAATTACATTCAAAAAAATCATTATTAGTTCGAAAATGGTAGTCACGGTAATATTATGATTTATCTATATATGTATCATGAATTCGATGCATAAATTTTTATCACGATCTTCAAAAAAGCGAAGACAGTATTTTACAAAATATTACTTAAATAATCAAAAAAAATTATATGGAATACCCAACAAAAATTTAATGAAAATAAAGCAAAGGAAATATCATTTCTTAACTTAGATGGAAAAAAAAATTCATTATCTTTTTCTATAATCTTTTAAGTATACTAATTTGAAACCTAATGTCGAATTAAAATCATAAACAATGGTCCCTTAAAACATATCCTTAGTATGTTCCTAAAAAATACATGTTTCTTAAATACATTTTATCTGCAAAAATCTTGTATTCACTGAGTTAATTTCTAAAATAAATTTTTTAATTTTCTTTCACTTCATAATAATCAATACACACCCTGGTCAAAAAACTATTGGCGAACTTGCAATTTACAGTAATAACAATAGCTGAAATATAATTGAATCAATAGAGAATTCAACATAAGAAAATTTATGAAGGGAATCAAGAAAAAGAGTGAATTGTATCTAGAGTCCAAAAGGATGGATTGTGAAATGGTGAAAACATCATCGTTGATGTGTTTAATTTTACATATTATATTTCATTTATACTTAGCATGCATCAACTTATTTTCACTATATCAATCTTTCATATGATCATTGTGAACTAATATATGATCCTACAATTTTGGTATCGGGATATTAGTTGTTTTGATTAGCCTTTGATGTATAATAGTGTTTGATGTGTATTTATTTTATCTTTATTTTTGTTTGGTTATGATTTGTCAATATGATCGGTTGATTTCTTTTTAGTAGGTTATCATGCAAGATTTAAAATACAAATATAAGAAATCGAAATTTAAGTGAAAGAGTAATTCTATTAAGTCCATTTGAATAGAATATGAAGATCAAGTGAAATTCAGATAAATAATTTTCCTAGAAATCTTTTAACTTGAATAAATATTTGACATTTTTCTCTTGGTCAAATTTGAAAGCCTTTTCAGGATAGAAACTTCTTGAAACTACAATATATAATTTGTTTGGATTTTTCATTTATTCAATTTTAATTTGAAATTCAATTTTTTTCCAAAGAATGCTAAGCATACTCTATAGAAATCTCAAAAATTTGATGACTTTTTTGTAAGATAAATGAACTATTTGGGGTTTATGTTTGTCTATGAACTGCTTTTCCTTTTATATTTTGTATGATTCTTGATAGACATGTTGAATTACAGTATATGAATTAATACTTAGACTTGCTTCCCATTGTTATTTGAGAAGTAATTAGATTTATAGTAGAATTGATACAAAAATTACAGAAACATATTACTAGTAATAAGAAGATCATTTAGAAAAAATTCACTTTAATCCATGTCATATTTGTTATTTTTATTAAAAAATGCTAGGGGATCAATCATGCATTCCACTTTTTTTTCTTTTGTTTTTATCTTTGATATTACCACTTAAGCTAAAATGTTCTATTTACTTGGAAGTTACATAAGAAAGAGAAAAATTAACTTGAAATGTTGAGGGTGAATTCATCATTCGTTGAATGTGATTTTACAAAAGTAATTGAGGTAAACTTAATATTTTGTAGGCTATGTGCAAAAATGTATGAGGCATATCTATTTTATTTTTTCCTTTTTTACAAAATATATAATGTATGATTATTTCAAAATGCATGGTGTACGCTTTTTAAAATATTTGGTTATACTTGACCTTTTTGGAAAAGTAAGTTGGGCATTTAGTATCAAATAAGTAAAAAGATTTGTTAACTATAGATCCCAAAAAAAATGCATGTTATACGAACAAACTAAATGAATTTAAGTCATATACATATAAATGAGCATTAGTAGAATGGCCTGGCATTCATTGTTGAAAGTGTGTTATCATAATTGAATCGAATCGCAGTCAAACTGCAAGTAATTGTGGATCGCTTTGGTCAAAAATTCAATTATACATCGGTTGTGAATAGACTAAAGGTCAGATCACCAATAGTCCAACCTTTAATTTTAACCAGTTCAATTATGTTTTCATTATTTTTCCTCCTTATCCTCTTCATTTTTCAATTTAGATAGGTTGACCAAAAAACAAATCCAAAAAATTTGCTGCTACATCAAATTCTCCACTACAAGCACCACGCTTGTGCTGCTAGTTTTAGCCTGATAACCTTTCTAAGTTCGTCCCTTTCGGACCTAGTAATAATTTCGCCCTAATCTAATAATGATACTGATTTTATTGTGGAATGTTAGCTTGAATCCTTTTTTATTCGACTTAAATACTTATATTAGAAGTTGAGTTTAGTTAGAGCGCAGATATTAACAATGAACTTTGAAGAATGAATAATACAAAATAATAATTAAATCATGATTTTAAATAATATGAACCTCAAAAAGTAATCCAATTGTGTTAATTACTTAATTTTTATGATCACGAACATCAAAAAACTTGATTTAACAACTTAAAATTGTGGTAATGATTTTCCTATCGTCTAATGCTAGATTTGATACTGATAATAATGCAAAAAGTTATATTTGATTTAATTTTATTGATTATAATTTAATGCTCATAAAGTTCACTGATTATGAGATAAAGTGATTCAACGTGCTAATTCTCTTTAATGTTTGATATAGTTTGTTATTTTTTGGGATGAAGTTCATATCCCTTTTGTTACGCACTAATAAGAAAATATGTACAATAGTGCATAATGGCACTAAGAAAATATTTACAAACACACTTTTGCTAATAACAATAAACAGTACCCATAGAACCCCAAATTTCTCCACCCGAACATCGTCCTATATAACCGCATTAACATCCTTCTTTAAAGAATTCTCCAGATCCTTCAAGACAAATACCTTATTTCCACTTTCTACCACTTATGCTTCACCACTTAAAAAATGGCAGACCAATTTTAACTCCAAATCGAAGAGAAAAACACATGAAATCATTCCATGGTTCCATTTTAAGCATAATCTAGCATGGAAAAATGATGATGTTCTTGTTTCTTTATCCCCAATTCTAATTTACAAGTGATCAACAAGCCCTAATGATGAATTTACATAGATCTATGATAGATCTATGTAGATCTAAATCAAATCGTTACAAAGGCAAAGAGTTTAGGCAGCAGAGGGCGTGGATTGACGAAGAACTAGCTGATGGTAGACAAACCCATAAGATTACTACTTATTGGGGAGTAACCAAATAGATCTACTTGCTTCCAGATATAAATAAAGGTATTTAATGTTGTGTAGATTAGAAATTCCAGTTACCATAGCAATTTTTCTTTTTGTACTCACATGTGCATAAGATTGAAACACAGATTGTACCTCAAGTTTGACTATTTTTTGCTTGATAATACGTAATTTATTCCATTCCTATAATAGAAAATGTTAGAGAACAAAATGTTATTCAATACAAGGAAAGATCATTACCTGAGGCTTCAAAGCATTGCAAGGAGTTTAAATGATCAAGTCAAGCCATCCAGCGTAACCACCTTCTCAGATGGTAGGTAAAATACTAAAAATGCTTACATATCTCTTTATTCTTCTGATTGATATACTATTTATGTTTGGATTTGATTATGCGTCGCTTAGCTACTTGCATAACATTTACTTCAACAGATACAATTTTACCAAACATTTTAGTGTTTGGTTCCCTCCATATCATCCATATGCAAGTAAAAATAGATTATTGCAATATATCGATTCGTGCATTTTTATTAAACTTGTTAACGAAATCATTCATCTTGGTTTTTAAATCCAATAAACTAGAGTGTGATAGTGTCCACATAATTTTAATTTTTCTCCTTTTCCAAATATATATGTTGAACTTGGATTTGAAATAAAGATGTTGAGTATTTTCTTCACAATGATTGCTCAACACACATATTGGGTCAATTTGAATGCATCTTTGGCTGACCTGATCATCTATGGGAAGAAAATTACTCATAGCTTTAAACAAATAGACTGCCATCTTAGGATAGTGCGATCTATCCCATTAATTGTTATTTTGTTTGTATGGAATAGTTGAATATCTTCATTTTTGAGGAAGAAAAGAGTTAGCAAAGTTCAGTAAAGCTTTGCAAGAGGAAGCTCTATATTGTTTGCTTATTCATCATTTATTAATAATTTTTAGTTTTTTAGTATAATTTGTATTTAAATGCGCAATTTTCGAAAAAAATTATGCATAGTTTCGATAGTTTGACCGTTGAACCATCGATTCCTTTAACATTGAGTTATCAATTTTGAACTTATAGCCCAATCACGATAACCATGGACTTGAAACATACTTCTGTTCCACCAAACATATAGAAGTTATTTTGAACTTAGAAATGAATCAAACAAGAACAAATAAAAATGATCTAAGTTGCTTACCTATACATATATTAGAAGTAACTATGAATGTGAGTTATTTAAAACTTGGAAAGTAAATCAGTAAATGTTAATTTGTTCTTAATTCAAGCAAACAAATTAAAAGCATTTATTCTAATTTAATAAAAAATTCAGCTATTGCATTTGTTTTTCTAATTTACCTTTGCATTTTGGTTAAACTATTACAATTTTACATATTTGGTTCATTTGATTAGAAAACTTTGAAATCTTAGTGACATGAGTGGAAAATCCTAGAATTTAAATAGGATTTTCCATACATATATCAATATCAAATAAGTTATTGGTTTGGTAAATAAAGAAGTATTAACTATTCTGATTGAATATCCATAATTAAATCCAAATCAGATTAACTATTGCACGTATATTGAGCTTAGGTAATTGTTAAAAAATATGGAAATAGTTTTTTTGATTTGGTAAATAAATCCATTAAATTAAAAAAAAAATTAGAAACTAAATTGAAAACAACGGACAAATTTTATCTTAGTTCAGTAACTAAAATCAGAAAAGAATCATTAGTTCCCTTTTGAACTCTTCTTTTACAACTGTGTGATTTAGGCAGTGAGCCCATTAAACAGTTAAAAAAAACGTAACAAAGTTTTTCCAAAAAAATATTATATATATGGCGCCCATTGTAAATATGTTAAATTTGTAAATAAAGTAAAAAGTAAGTAAATAAATAAGGCTAATTCTATTAACCTACTATCTTTTTCGTTACATACCCCACCAAAAAATAAAAATATGTACATACTATTTTTTTACGACTTTCCATTCCCATTCTCGAATGTTGACATTAATATATCCACGGTATTTACGTGCTGAGCTCCCAAGTGCCAAAAAGATAGATCGTTAGGTAAAAGAAAAAGAAAAAGAAACAAAACAAGAAAGAAGGAACATAATATTGAATTCTCATAGTGGAACGATAACATATGTTATCAAAAGATAGTACAAATTGTCACTCTAAGAAACAAAGCATTTTAGTGTTATAATTCTAAATATATCATCAGACTAAACATTTATAACAGCATGCCCTCAAAAATGCTGAAATGTATAATATAGTAATACAGTGGAAATAAGTATACTATAGTAGGTGAAACATCCAGCTCGCCTCCTTGAGCTCCAGAACATCTACAAAAACCTGGCTTTCTTAGACCATTCGAAGGGGAACACGAGGAATTTAAGGAAAAAAATCACCAGTTAGATCCATGTCTGGTGTGAGAAATTCAAAAAATATGTGTACAACATATAACAGTACTTTGAGTCCACAAGGTATGTCATAACGATTATCTCCTCAAAAGAACCACTCTTCTAATAAGCATAAAAGGTGATGCAATAATAATGTCTATGTAAAGAATATAAATCAAAATATAGTCATTGATGCTTACGTTAAGCATACCATAACAGTATCGAGGGTACAATCAAAACCTCTAAGGTATGTCATATAATGGATTTTTCGTGGCTATCCCTTCGGTCAAGCCGAAATCCAATCTCTCGCAAAAGGATCAGAAACAACCCCTGAGCATCATATATCTCTAGGAAAAATATACCATTAAGGTCAATTTAACTGATCCATATCTAAAACAGGTGATCCCAAATATCATCTATGGTGAAAAATGTGGGGAATGACTTATCACCAACAACAATGAGTGGAAGCGATTTAATCAAGATCATGTATTGCCTATTTGAATACCAATTCAAACTTAAAATCTGCTATGATATCACATAAAATCAAACTGTAGAAAGAAAAGAGATACAGAAGATTTAACGTGGTTTGGATTTGTATCCTACATACATGAAGACCCAACAACCCTTTTATTCAAATCACTAAATTCAGAGAGACTACAAGCCTAATCAATGATTAAAGAGTTACAAGATGTAGAAACTCTCTCTAATCAATCACTCAGTTGAAGGATCATAATTTAAATAACTCAAAATAGAAAACGCCAAATTGATTTAGCTAGGGTTTCAATTAATTTCAATTATTGGAAATCTGATCTCTTCATTAGGAAGATGATAAGGAGGCTAATATATAGATGCTCTAATCACTCTAGACCATCTGGTCACATCAAAATAATCTATACGATCAATAGAGAAGAACCTTGCACCGAAATGGCGAAACTGCCCTCTAAAATTTGAATCGGCCAAAACCTTGGGACAATCTCGTAGTAGTGACTGAAACGTCTGACCAAGGAGGGTCAGAAATTTGTTTAAACTCTCGGGATAGAACTTCCATCAACTAAGATGTCTGACCAAACTATCTGGTTTGACAAATGAAGGAACTCAGATGTTTGAGTGGTTATGCCAAACATCTAAGTGCCTAATACTCTTCTATTCTTAAACCCCACCGGTGATCAGAAGTCTGGTTTGGGTTCCCAAACGTCTGTTTGCTTGTTTCTAGCACTTTGTCAACCTCACTCTTTCAATTCTTTTTCTCTCTTCCTCCAATCGACATCCTAACTCTTCCAAAACGAAGCTCTACACCATATCTCCAATCTGAAGCATTCACAGGCATATATTTGAATCACATAACAACAACATTCCACCTTGATTCAACAATCAATAAAATGATAGGGGTTGTTGGGCCTTACGCCCCATAGCACTCAAGCAACTGAAACCAAACTAATCATGTTTGTCCAATGATCAAACTTGTCTTTAGAATGTGACTTAGTCATCATATCTGAAGGATAATCCATAGTACTCACCTTCACCAACTTGATCTTGCTTTATTCTACCTCAAGAAAAAGGAAGAATCCTCTAACATCAACGTGCTTCATCTAAGAACTATAGGCTTGATTCTCTACACGATGAATTATTATTACTATTTGAAAATAGCTCCACTATCTACTGCACCACCGAAAGATCATCCAATAATGGAAGTAAATAAAATAACTCTTTGGTCGCTTCCACAATTGGTACCAACTAAGCCTCCGTAGTCGACAAAGCTACTATTGATTGCAGCTTTGATCTCCATGAAACCAAGCCTATGCCAATTGTAAAAACATAATCTGGCTTTGACTTTCGTCTATATATACCCCTAGAATAATCTAAATCATAGTAACCTTTAAGAGATATGCCTCCATCTACTCCACTACAAAACAAGCCAACTGAACAAGTTCCACGAAGATATATAAGTTTCACTGCACAATACCCACAACATAGGCCAGATCTTTTCTCGTGCACACCATCACATACATAAGAATACTAACAGCATTAGAGTAAGGTATATCAGCCATATACCTCTTGTGTTTAACTAATGAAGGAGATAAGTCTTTCGACAACTTAAAATGAGAGTCTAATGGAGTGCCAGCACGATTAGCTCTCTCCATACCAAATTGAGTGAGGACCTTTTCGACATATTGTGCCTGAATGAGTCTCAAATCTCTCCTTTTCCTATCTTTGAATATCTTCATTTCTAAAAAAATTGTGCTTTTCCCAAATTCTTTATATCAAAATCTTTACTAAGCTCTACTTCTCCGGACTCACCATGGATAACATTTAATGCACATATTGCCATGTCATCAAAGTCTTCGATGCTCAATAACACAAACTCATTAACCTACCTAGGCTTCCATTTCTACGTAACATGCCTAGTCTATGAATGAGATCCACCTCAAGTGGATCCTTTGTACTAACAATTTTTACTATCCTCATCAACCACCATGTTATTAGAATTACCATCTAAACCTCTGTGTAAAGAATCTGAAGGCGACTCGCCTTGTGTTTGTCTAAATCTGTCTTTACATTGTCATCGGATAAGGAAGGCTCCAACTTCAACATAACCTTCTCACCAAAAGTCACATTCCAATTTATAAAAATCTTCTTACTAACAGGACACAACAACCTATATCCCTTCATCCCTCTTCTATAACCTAGAAAGATCTAGTTACGAGCTCTAGGTTCTAGCTTTCCTTTGCTCTCATGAATATAAGCTGGAAATCCAAATACTCTAAGATATGAATAGCAAAAAATATCTCTTTTCCATACTTCTTCAGGAATCTTCATATCTATGGCAGTAGAAGATATGCGGTTGATGAGGAAAGCAATATAGATAAAGCTTCAGCCTAAAATCCCTTCTTTAACTTAGCAGTTAATATGAGGCAACAATTTCTCTCCAACAATGTCTAATCAATCCTTTCAGCAAATCCACTAGACCGTATGTCCACACTTTACGAGAGAAATCATCTATAAAAGAAACGAAATACTTGGCTCCACCCAAGAATGGGCAAGGGGAAGGCCCTCGAACATCTATATGAACATACTCTAGGACACTTTTGCTTTATGGTCACTCGAACCAAAAAAATTATGTGTTAGCCAAGAACACACTCTTTACAAAAGCCAAGCTTTGAATGTTGAATACCATCAATCAAAACGTTGCTTTCTTAACTAATCCAAACTACATTCACTAATATGTCACATCCTTTAGTGCCACTATCTAGATGAATATGAACCAGCAGAAGTAACAGAAGTTGATTCACCAACTATAATAGTGCCCTTCAGCAAATAAAGATTTTATACCCTCTTGCCTTGCATAACAATCATGGAACCCATCGATATCATCATTTACTCTCCCTCGACTACAATCTTCAACCAAGCCTACTCAAAGCCCTAATAGAAATCTAGCTACTTCTCAAATCAGGTATATGTCTAATATCAGTAATAGTACAAATAACACCATCAAACATTCTGACCTTCACACTATCAACACCAAACATATGGCAAGAAGCATCATTGCCAATTAGAACTTCTTCACCAATCTCATGGTATGTAGAGAAACAATTCCTATTAGGTGTCATATGATATGATGAGCCAAAATCAATAAGTCATAACTTTCTCTTCCTAGAAGAGCCATAAGCTGTAACACATTGGTATTACTCTCTGCATTTGATTTCTTTGGCAGATGCAGAAGCTTGCTTTGGGTCTCTTCTTCGACCTTTGAGCTTAGGACATTGAGCTACAAAGTGCCCTAGTTACTTATAATAATGGAAAGTCAATCGCTTAGGCCTCCTAAATTATATCTTGTATATCTACCTCCATCAGTCTTTGACTTGCTTTGACTTCTACTTCTCTAAATAGATAAGTCTTCTGTATCACCATCTAAACTTGTACTCTCTAATCTTTTTGTTAACACTTTCATTATAGAGACCGACTTTACATTAGATAGACTAATCTTACTACGACTATATATCATGGAGTTAACAAAAGCAGTATACTCCTTAGGCAAGGAACACAGAAGATCACCGTCTTAGCCTCATCAGTAATATCAACATCTGTTGCTTTCATGTTCATAATCAAAGTGGTTAAAGCATCTACATGCTCCGTAAGATCGGTTCCAGGCTTCATCTAAGATGAATAGAGTTATTACTGAAGAATAATCTGATTCGTCAGACACTTGTCTTGATATGCATAAGATAACGCATCCCATAATTCCTTCGCCATCTTCTTTTGAGAGAATTCTCTAACTACTTCATTTAAAAGACATAATTAGATTGTTTTAAGAGCTTAATCTTCCATCTCTTCCAAAACAATTTCTTCGATGTCCTTCAATTCATCAGGCACAGAAACAATGTTAAAAGTCCTCTCCTTCTTAAACACTGGCTATATATTTATCTTCCAAGTTCCAAAAAAAATTTCCATCAAAATGTGTAACAATATAATTGATACCAGATCTACAAATAGACTTATCAAAAGTAGCCATTAATACCCAAATAGAAAAATAATACTAGCGTCGATACCAAACTATGGTGAAAAATGTAGGGAAGGATTTATCACCAAAAAAAATGAGCAAAAGGATTTAATCAGGATCTAGTATTGCATATTTGAGTACCAATGCAAACTCAAAATCAACTATGATGTCACATAAAATCGAACTGTAGTAAGAAAAGAGACGCAAGAGATTTAACGTTGTTCAGATTTGATACTAGGTCTACAGAGACCCAACAACCCTTTTATTCCAATCACTAAATTCAGAGAGAGCACAAGCTTAATCAATGATTAGAGAGTTAAAAGATATGGAGTCTCTCTCTAATCACTCAATCAATTGAAGAATCACAATTTAGATGACTCAAATTAGAAAACCCCCAAATTGATTTACTTAGGGTTTCTATTAATTTCAATTACTGCAAATCTGATCTCTTCATTAGGAAGATGATTGAGAGGCTAACATATTGATGCTCTAATCACTCTAGTCCATCCGATTACATCAAAAGAATATGCACCATCAATAGAGAAGAACCTACTAAAATGTTGAAACTGCCCTTCAAAATTCGAATTAGCCAAGATCTTGTAGCAGCGGCTCTGACGTCCAACCAAGAGGGTCAGATGTCTGTTTAAGCTCTCAAGAAAGAACTTCCATTAACAAAGACATTTGGAAAAACTATCTGGATGTACAAAGGCAGGAACTCAGATGTCTGAGTGATCAAGCCATGCATTTGAGTGCTTGATACTCTTCTATTCTTAAACTCCACAACCATTCAGATGTTTGGCTTGGTTCCCAAATGTCCGTTTGCTTTTTTCTTGCACTTCATCAACTTCTCTCCTCTAATTTTTTTGCTCCCTTCCTCTAGTCACTTCTCGACTCTTCCAACATGAAGCTCTGCACCATATATTCAACCTGAAGTACTTACAAGCATATAATTGAATCGCATAACAACAACATGATATTTGTTATTTTTTCTAGTCTTTGATGTATAACAGTATTCGGTATGAATTTGTTGTTATCCTTTTTTTATTTAATTAAAATTTATCAACATGGTTAGATTGATTTCATTATTGTCGACAGTCACCCAAGATTCCAAACAGAAAAATAAAGAAAAAAATCAATACTTAAGAGAGTATTTAATCTATGCCCTTTTGAGCAAAAGATGAAGATCAAGTCAAATTTCGATAAATATTTTGTCCAAAAACCTTTTAAATTGAATAAACAGTTGACTTTATGCTCTTGGTCATATTTGAAAATCTCCTTTCAATCTAAACTTCTTGAAATTAAAATATATAGTTGGTTTGGATTTTTCATTTATTCAGTTTTTGTTTGGCATTCGATTTCAATTCCAAAGAATACTAAGCATACTATATAAAATACTAAAACTTTTGATGACTAAATAATCATTCTTTTCTCATATTTCATGCCTATCCAGAATTTCAAAAACATAATATAACAAACTTTTATATTTTGATCCAAAAATTTGTCTAAGAAAATGAACTATGTGGGATTTAAGTCTGTGTGAACTGTTTTTTCTTTTATACTTTGCATGATTCTTGATAATCATTTTGAATTACACTATATGAATTAGTACTTAGGTTTGCATTCAATGGTTGTCCGAGGAGTAATTAAATTTACAATAGAACTGATAGAAAATTATAGAAACATATCATCAACTAATAATAAGATCAATTAAAAAATCACTTTAACCCATGTCATGTTTGTTATTTTTATGAAAAATGGTGGAAATCAATCATGCATTCCTTTTTTCTCCTTAGTATCTTTCAGTACAAATGGTTGTCTAATAAGTTAGAGAAGAAAGAAAAAATTTAACTTGAAACTGAAGTGTGAACCCATTATTCTTTGAATGTGCATTTTTCAACTTTCGAGGTAAAGTTGGTATTTTGTGGAGTATGTGTAAAAATGTATGGTGCATGTTTTTTTCTCTTTACACAAAATATATAAGGCATGATTGTTACAAAATATATTTTGTATGTTTTTTTACTAAATATTTAGTTATACTAACCATTTTGGATTCAAATAAATTGGGAATTTAGTATTAGATAAGTTAAACGATATTGCTAGCCCTGATCCAAAATATAAATGCTCATTATACGGACAAATTAAATGAAATTAAATGATATGTATTCAAATGATTGTTTTTAATGTGTTTTTCAAAATACAAAAACTCGAATGATGTTGATTTGAACTTAGAAATGAAGCAACTATAGCAAATAAAAAAGATCCAAGTTGCTTACCTAAATAAATTAGAAAATAAACAACGAATGTGGTTATTTAAAATTAGTTAAGTAAATTTGTAAATGCTTTACTCATTCCTAATTCAAGTGAACATATTATATGTGTTCATTTTAATTACATAAAAAGATTCCATTTACAGTGTTTTCCTTTTGATTTATCTGTGCATTCGGGTTAAGTTAGGACATTCTTAAATAATTAGATTATTTGATCAAAACTCTAAAACCATAGGGATACGTGTGGAAAAAACTTGGAATTCAAATAGAATTTGTCATACATACATCAATAATAAATAAGTGCATTAGCATGATAGACAAATTTGGAGTTGCACTACTTATTCCAGTTAAATGTTCATTGGTATTTGTGAATCAAATTAATTATGGCATACACATTGAACTTAAATTCTTAAAAAATATGAAAATATTTTTTTTGATTTGGTAAATAGTTCAATTAAATAAAAGTCATTGGAAACTGAACAAAAGCAGTGGATTGATTATATTTCAGTTCGGTGGCTAAAACTAGAAAAGAATCATTAGTTCCATTTCCAAATCTTCTTTTACAATTTTTCTATTCAGGCAGTCAGCCTACCAAACACTTGAAAAAACCATGTCAATGTGTTTCCAAAAAATTCACTGTCAACAGGTGCCACTGTAAATTTCTTAAACTAGCAAATAAAGTAAAACTAAGTAAATAGATAAACTATGACAGATAAATTTCTCCGTTTTGAACACCTTTTCATGGTTTCTTCAAGTGGGCGCCACTGTGGGAAGTACACCAAATAAATCTCTCTAATTTTCTTACAATCAAAATGCATTCACTTCTTTCTTTTGCTTTTATTTCCTTCATTCCTAACTATTAATAACACTATGCTAATCCTATTAACCCATCGCCATTTTCCTTACACAACCTAGCAAAAAGTAAAACATGCACTTACTATTTTGCTCTTACTAATACATAACCTTAAATGTCCTTTCATTCACTATTTTCTTTACTGTAAAAAGATGGGGAAAATTAACATAAAAGGTAAGCTGAATAAATAATGCAATTTTAGTATGCAAACTTAAATTGTCATGAAATAATCAAGTAATGTAAATCGCAAGTCATATAGTACCAATGAATCAGGTACAAATTAATCTTAATATGATTTCATACAACATAAAAAAAAATTCATGCACTACAAATCTAATTCCATCTAAATTGAGTGGTTCGATAATATGGAAATGAGTAATACATAGTGCCTAGCGGATAAAAAACTTAGTCAGGAACAAGCTAGGATGGATGGAAACCTAGTTATCATCAAGATAGGAATGGATAGAAATCTAGTGTGCGGAAAACTAGGAATGAATATAAACCTATTTCATAGCAAGCTTAAAACGGTTAAAAATCTAGTTTGTTGCATACTATGAATCATCTAAAACCCAGTACAGTACACTACATTAATCGACAAAAACTAGTTTACGACACACTAGGAATGGATGAAACTATGTTTATGCCTCACTAGCCATAATATATATCAACATTTGGGTCCAATGTTTAATTAAAGCTATTTTGATTTATGCAACTGATTAGATAACCGAAGGGTATATTTGGTATAAACAGATCATAGGAAAAATATGGAATGTAGTATTATTACAAATGATTATGGGATGGAAAAGGAAATTAGCTGGGTATTAATAGATTTGGACAAGATGAACAGCCTATAAGTTGGTTTCTTTTAGAATGAAGAAGGTGTTGAACTTGTGAAACAACTTTATCAGTTTTTTCATTACATCTAGAATCAGAAAAATCTATATCAGGTGGAAACTGAATATGCAATCCTAATTATTAATTAAGTTTGTCACGCTTTTGTTCTAAATCAAGTTCACCTATCCACATAGATAGAAATTGAGGATTTATAGATGTAACATTATACATTGTATCAATTCTATCCATGAACTGTTTGGAAGTTCATCGACTGACTTCAAACACCTTAATTAAATATGCAACATGAGCATTATCAAATGCATAGCAGAAACCAACTGCTTTTAATAAACATTTTGAGCAACCATAGCATATGGTTACATCTTCTGAGCAAATGATCCTAGAACTAGAAGAACCCATAAATTAAAGATGAAAAATATCAAATTAGGAATGAAAAGATAAGTAGTTAGAGGTCCAATTAGCAACGCTATACATGTAAATCATGTCATATGTTGTATCTAGTAACATCTATCTAGAATAGTTATAAAGAATTGGCCTCGGTAGTTAGCAAATATTACTCAGTCTTTTAGTAAGGCTAATTCCTAACATTTATTCCAAATAATTGTTATCAAATATGACCTCTGACATAATTTACATGCATAACTTCGCTAATTGGAATGTTTAACTAGGTTTCTTGTCATTCCTAATTTGTTGTTTTTATCTTTATTTTATGGATTCTTGTGGCTCTAAGATTGATTACTCAAAAGATATAACCCTATGCCATGCTATTCAAAATGTTTTTTAAATGCAGTTGGTTTCTGTTATGCGTTTGCTGATGTTCACATCACATATTTTAGGTCTTTGAAGTTGGTCATTGAATTTTCAAACTAGTTCATGAATAGAATTAATGCAATGTATAATGTTATTCTTTTAATTCTCAGTTTTCTTTACGTAGATGGATGAACTTGATTTGGATAAAAGGTGATGTGCTTATTTTGTAATTAGGTCACATATTTATAGAACCGCTAATAATCCTATCATATTTAAAATAATGACAAAATCAAAGAGTAAGAAAACTAAAAAAAGGAAATGGATAATCGAATTTAGAGATGAGACATAATTACGCCAGACTAAAAGGCTTACATTTATATTGGAAGGAGTGATCTGGTAGTAACGAAGATGAATCGAATCTTGTTAAAAAATTTGGATTTACTCTAAGTACATAGTTTGGGAATTAGATGTTGAATGAGTTTTTGGAAATTTTTGTAATTTTTTTATATTATAGTTTTTTTGGTTGAGTTGTGTGTTTATTCATATGATTTATGTGATTTTTAATTAGTTGTGCCACTGTTTAGCTAAATGTTGAATTTTTTGTTTGATTGGCAAGGAATAGTTATGAAATGCATGATACGAACATGAAAACTAATTCTCTCAAACATGCTTGGTTGCGTTCTAAGTTTTTTATTCACAACTGAAGAAAGAATTGAATGATAATGTAGGGTTTATTAGCTAGTTCTGAGAAATGTTATAGTTAATTAATTTTTTGTATGACATTTGTACTTTTCAATAATTTTAAGTACAAATGAATAAAAGACATCGAATGACAGTCTTAGAGATAGCTATGGTTTATGTGCATTGTACATGTAGAAATGGATAGGATTATGAAATTTCTTGCTGAACTGGTAAATTGATCATGTAATTCTTATTCGTATGACAGTAATGAAAGATGTTTTTTCTAAATTCCGTTTTAAAGAATCCATGAAGTTAATTTGATTATTTCATGTTTCATACATGCATACATACATGCATACGTACATACATATATATAAGTATGAAGTTAATCCATGAAGTTTTTTAAATGGTTTTTCATATACAACATGTCACTGGGACAACGTATCATATGTCAATAAATATTCGAATCACGCTGCACAACTTTCAAACTTGTGAACTTAGATCATGATATCTTGCAATTTTATATACTGTACACTATATGTTTCTCAAAGTAGGATCAGATAAGTCCAGCTACATCCTTAGATCATGAGCAATGTGCATGCTCCTAATAAAAATTATTTGGCTTGTTTAACGCAAATATATAGGTCAATATGATAAGATTGGTTTAACTTGTAGAACAACCTCAACATCTACTGATCAACTAATACATGTCATGTCTTATTATTACATTTTGAACTCAGATTATTTCAGTTAACTAGTTTGTAAATATTTATATATCCTAGATTAAACTAGTTGCCCACACAAATTAATATGCGAGAAGTCATATTAGTTTCATTTGAAGTTTTTTATACTCCCAAAGATAAATTCACCTTCATTATTCTCAAACTATACAAATATTAATTGAAGACTAAGTTATAAATTTACGCCTCTTCAGCCTTTCTCCAAAAAGGTAAAAATCTTACTTATTATACATATACTTCTACATTAATTGGGTTATTATTTTCATCTTTCTTTCAAAGTAGAAGAGTAAAGATGTAATTAAAATTGGGTCCCATAAATATAAGTGCATTTTCACATCACATCAACAACAACAAAACGTTATACTCAAATTCACCTCAATCACATCTCCAAGCGAAGTCTCTGTCTTTTATAAAAGGGGTATCTTGTTTGTGGAGTTTGTATTTAAATACTAAACTCAATATTCAATTAATTTATGTGAAAGTATGCTGGTATCATGTGTGCTACACTTGGTTCTCTATAACACATTCCTCCATCTTTGTGAAGTATGACGATCAGAGTATAAAAATCAATATGAAATGAGAGACATGACATAAAACTATGGTTTTATCCCTTTTGTAACATAGAAAGTAACATCAATGTTATCGCCTATATCAATTTAGTTACACTTTATGATGTTGAATGCAATGTTGTTGATATTCTTAAGTGGCATGTGGGTAAACCTATTTATTGTTAAATTCGATGCAAATGAAACAAGAAGTATAAAATTATATTCTAATACAATGGAACACTAAAGATGGGTAAGCCTCTTGTAACATCCCTCAAATAGTGCTTCTTATGGCAATCGAACTTCGACGCTCATTCCATGGAGACTATTGTATAATTAGTGCTATAAGCAAGATTCGAACACGTGCGCTAGGGGTTTCAATAGAAGGCTATAGTCCCACGTCGTGAGAAAAACCCTAGAAGCTGTGGTTATATACCTACTCTTCACCTCATAACAATATATAAGCCTTTTAAGAAACAAAAACCCACATCTTGGTTTGGCCCTGAGGTGGAGGTTACTAAGTTGAGGACAATGTCTATGTTAATGAGGTATGGACATTACACCCCTGGTGATGATATGTTTTCATTCAACGTGAAACTCAGTTAGTTGTAAAAATCCAATAATTATTTATGCACTTGTTATTTGGAATAGGGTTAACCATACAAATATGTCTTGGTGCACCTACATCTACATTATTAATAATAGATTACCATAGATTTTTAAAATACATCTTATGTAATCAAGACACTAAAGATCAAGCTTATCTAAATGTGAGTATTCTATTTATGTTCAAAAACCACATGGAGCTACAGTGGACGCATGTACCATGGATAAAGAAACGATGATCTTAAGGCATTATTAACAAACAATTTAAAAACCAACCATGGTTGGTCTAGTTACCATATGGTGGTTCTTAGGAAAAGATAGGATTACAATAATTTCATTAAAAATGACAATAACAAACTCATTCAAGGAAATTTAATAATTATCAAGATTGTACCCACTATGTGTTGAATGAAAAAAAATTCCTCGGCAATGATAAAAGGAAGTGCATAGAATTTTGGGTGATTTGGGTGAACCAATCTCTAATCTTGTTATTCCTTGTATATGCGTCCCTTATAAATGTAACCTTTCTTATCACCTACAAATCAACCACATCTAATATTATAGGAATGAAATACATGTTCCTCCAAGTTGATGTGGAAAATAACCTATGAAATGGGAATTTTGTTGGATTTTTCCTAGACTAAAGTCTCTCATACACTATATTTGGAAACCAACTTAGGAGAATTTAGAAAAGTAATATTGGATACCTTTTGTTTTTAATTCTTTTGTACAAAAGGCAGGCAATAAATTCTAGAAGCGGATCCATCCATATCAAAGAAAAAGTGTTAAAAGTTATCTAGTGGATCCTATCTATCAACTTGGCTAATGAGCATGGTTATATGTTCCTATCTTGATTCACCTGGATTTTTTTGGTATTTTATTGAAATTTGATAAATATAATCGACAATGTCTTTATTAGGAATGTTCTTTGTCTTGAAAAATCTACCAAGCAACATGAGTAATTTTAGTATGGTAAAGTTCTTATTGAGGTGAACCTGAAACAAACTTTACAGAACATATGTTCTTTTTAGAACATATGCCCAATGCTGATGTTTTGTATGGTTTAAAGCTTAGCATTTGTAATACATTAGAGTTTTCGGTCAATCTTGAATCACCAGTGATCTTCTCCCTTAAATCCACCAATGCCACTACTACACCATATGTCTTATTCTTCTTTGCCTCCAATTCTTTATGCTCACTTTAGCATAATTGTCCCTATCTCGGTATGCGATAGCTTCACAGGTTTTCCACATCTTCTTCCCCAGTTACCACTGACCATCTCTTAAAATTTCTTGGCATCATTGACGCCATCAATGTATCCCTGATCATGTTTCCCAATCATTTATTAGATCCAGGTGGATTTTGTGACACCCAGCCAATGTTCATTCTTGCTTTTGAAATTGACTTCATCCAATTTGTTTGCTATCACTAGCTCTTTGCAACTGCTACCTTGGTATCTCTTCTACTGCTATCTCTACCCCTGCTTCTTTATTCCAATGCCATGTCACATTTGTCCCTTTGTCACTTTCTACTACCTATTTCCATTCATTGCTATCCTCTCTAATTTTTCGTTCTTTGATAAGGATCTTTCACCTCCACTGACTACCCTGATGATCCAATTAAATGGAATGTGAATGAAATTCATTGAGCCCATTATTCTAGTGATATGTGGTATACCCTCAATTTCAGACATAATTAGCATCGTAATTGGGTTTCTAATGCTGATGTTGATGCCGATGCTGATCTTAAAAATGCAATATTAAATCACCACAATTGATGCCTTACTTTTTATTGTTGTTGGGTTACTTGATAAGCATAAATGATAGCCTTCTATAGGAGGTTACTTGAGGAGCATAATGATATAGACTTCTATGGGAGATTGGTTAAGATAGGAGTTTTATCTATACTTTGGACTCAAATTTTTCATGATTTTGTTCAATGGCTCTAGAAATGATTGAAAAACATTAATTATATTGATAGATTTTTGGGTTTATCATGATATTTTGTGTTAGGATACTTTTTCCTTTATATATTTCTAGTTGATAGGTATTGCGATGTTTTTTTGGTTTTACTTTTAGTAGTTGAAGTGCATCTTTCTCAGCCTTGCAACACAACTTATTATTATCTCAATCAACACTTAAAAGACTATTCAACCACTTGTTTTTCAATTAATACTTCCACTTCAACCCTCTATTTGCTCTCTGCTGAACCAACTTTGTATTAACTTTGATCTTATTTAATAGATATTAAAGAAGCTACTCCATTTTCTAGGTACGATAAATTAGTGAGGGGATGATTTGAGCTTTGGTATTCAAAGTTGTTTGGTCCATATTTTAATGTAAGTGGCATGCTAAGGTTAGTATTTCACTTACTTTTGGTCATTTTGATGTTTCCACTTTGCGAAGGTTATGATATAGATGGTGTGAATATTTGACATCTTTCTTCCTTTGATATGATGGTTATATATAGGAATTACAACCGTAGGATGGAACTTGGTATTGCATTGGATTGTACACATGGCTTCTGCTGTTATAATACTTTATATTAAAAAAATTCTACTACATACTTGTAAGTTATTTGATCTTATATTTTAATTTAAAGTAAAACTACTTTTAAAAAATCACATTAATTGTTCAATTTGATTTTGCAGCAACCTAACTTTTCGATCCTCGTAAGTCGACACTAATACATTCGCGATATTCATGTGCAAGACATCCAAGTGCCAGAAAGGCAGATAGTTAAGGCGAAAGAAAGAAAATGCAGAACATAATCTCACAAATGTGACGATTAACATGTAATATACAATTGGTCTTTACAAAAGAAAAGAACTTTAATATACATACACATATCAGAGTACAATTGTCCTTTCATCAAACCTGGACAGTTACATAACCTGTCTTTACAACTTGCTGATAAATACAGAAAAACGTCACTTAGTGGAAGATAATATAAAAGTATGAAAGTATGTCTTCGAGGATCCAGCTCACCTTTTGAAGCTTTAAAAGTGTCCAGCTAAATCTGAAAAATATTTTTGGGCTAACCAGACCGTTATACGAAAACAACGATTGGGTTAGTCTGGCAAAATCAGCATGAGAAACATAATCAAATGGATTACTTAATGTTATAAAAACCTTTTTGAAATAAAGGGTATCTCGTACGACCATACCATGAATAATTACGAACGCGTATTTACCTTTCGATAACCAAGACATTTCTATAGAAAACCTTAATGATATTATATTAATGTCTAGATAAAATAAATATTAATCATAGCCAAAATTGTTGCATTAATTAAATTCGTTATGCAGCTAAGTTCGTAGGGGAACGTATTGGAGATTGGATTCCATCAATGACAGGGCTATTGGGGTACCGCCTACCATAATACACCTCTAAAAAAATGTACCGAGAACCACACATGGACCCCCCACCAACATTGAGTTGGCTGCACCTTTAACATGACAGGTCAGATTAAATTATTCCTCGAGACAGGCTCAAAACAATGCTCACCAGCCAAGGCCCTACTTTCGCGCCATACCAAATCTATAAATATCGATTCAAGATCGAGAAATGGCTGCTTCTAACGGTAGCGAACCACATAGCTCTGCTGCATATCTTCTATTTTAGTCATTACTGGATCGTGAGGCTTGTGAGGTTACGACTACCGTTTTCTTCTCTTAGCACCTCCCACTAGGAATGATAACACTGCCTTTCAAACACTAATGTAATGCTAGCATTCGTCTATACAAGTTGTTCTGGATATGAATAAACCAAAGGTACTACTTCTACTACATCCGTATTAGAATCACCTTCAGGATTAGGAGCAAGTAGCCCTTGCACTACAAAGGGTTTGGTCTTCGATTCCATCATCTTCAAAATATCTTTAATGCAACATTTGAGTTGGATTGAAGTGGTTTTCAGAGGATTCATACTTATTCGATCCCGGTCTCTTCAAACCAACCTTCGCTAGTTTTCAGTAAACTCAATATTGGTTTTTTTTGGAAATATACAGACAATATATAGGAGCAAGGATCACTCACTAACCATTTTAGTTGAAAGATCTGCCTGACTTTTGTCTTAAGAGAACAGAATGAGATTTATACGCACAATATAACATCATCAAAGATGACTGTGCCATATAACCCCCACGTTTCTCCTAGAATTTCTAGAGTTATATTTACCCAAGTTTTGAAGTCGATTAATTGACTATCAGATAAATAAAAGACATAGATCTAATTTCATACGGGATCCACTAAGTATATATTAATTAATCTTTTCATAAATAATATCACTTTCAAATCTTTGATTTAAAATACCTTTGCAAGGAATATTTTCACAAAGCTCTTATACTCTTTTCTACTTGGAAAACATTCATAGGTCACCGGTATAAGTATATTACAAACCATTATCCGTTGGTGTTAAGTATGGAAAGAATGTTTCTATACTACCAAAATTAAAAGGATTAACAGTCAAAACAAATCTCATTGCTTTATAAAATTCCCTTTTATAAGCTTATTTCATATTTACAAATCCTTTTATAAATTTCCAAAATTAATTTATAACACTTCTTGTATAATCTCTAAAATGATTTACAAAATATCTTTCTATTTATAAAACTCTTTCCTTTTTATAAATTATTTTATAAACCTCTCCTTTTGTAGTCCTTTGCACAAACCTTCATAAATCCCCTTAACAAAATATCATTCGTAAATCTCCTTCTACAAAATCCTTTCAATTTACTAAAACACCTTCTATAAATTTTTATTTATTTATCAAAAACCTTTATTAAATTAATTAATTACCTTTAACATCATAGATAAATAATTAATTAACTATTAAGTAGCATTGATAAATTAAATAAGTTAACCTAAAACAACCTTAATAAAATTATTAATTAACTTAACGTGTCATTTATTAAATCAGTTAATTTACTTAAACCATAAATAAAACAACTAATTTATTAAACAACATTAATAATATACTTAAATATCATTCAACAACATAATCAATATAATTAAATATTTTAAACAATATTAATAATATAATTAAACAAATAAAACATCTTTAATAAAGTAATTAAAAACTTTAAACATCATTTAATAATATTAATAAACTTGCTTTTAAAACATCATCAATAAGATAATTAATTAACAAATTTAAAACATCACTTATAAACACTTAATCTCAAATTGTTATAAATTTATAGTTAAATTTAAATACATAACCTTTCAAATTTGAAAGAGACTTAGCGACCACAATCATAATTAAACAAGTTACCATTTATTTTATTTAATTTTCAAGTCATATAACTAGTACTTCATAACTAGTCAATATGTAAATAATTAACCATCAGTAATTAACCTGTCACCTTTCTAATATTAATTAACTGGCATACACTTGAATATCCATATTAGTATATTAGCAGTATAAGAATTTATTCTACTAAACAGATATAAATCAATAATCTATTCAGTTTAAGATAACAGATCGGTAATTTATTCTGCTAACAAGATTCCCAAATTAATGTACTCCATTTAATTTAATATAACGGTTCTTTATTTAGCCAAATTGGTATCACCAATGAAATATGATTTATTAAATCACGTTATTATTTAAAAAAGCGAAATTATATTCAATCCTTATTATTTTATCAATATTTTAAACATCATCAAATCTATCACCAAGTTATGCCAAAATGTTATACTCGTCAATACGAGTCCTACCAAAAAATCCATGAGTTAATTAGGTTTAAGATGAATGAGATATTGATTCCCAAGTTAACAAGTTTAATTTCAAAATTTTAAAACTAAATAAGTTATAAGGTTCCTCACCCAAATAAATGGGCCCAAACCCATACTTCAACATCTCAAACCCGTTAATGCTTTCTTCCAAAATCAAAGCATCCCTCCCAAAATGCTTCTCCCCAAATCAATCTCAAGTATCTCACCCGACGTGCACGTTCACATGCACATCATCTTTCACCAAACGATGTCGAAGCCAAACCACCTTCATACCCGCCAACTCAAGCTGGACACGCCTATCACCAAAAACCCCATCTCGGCTGCGCCCAAGTCATTGCTACCGTACCTCTATCTCGCGTTGTTGTAAGGATCGCACCCCTCCATCGTTGACTGTACTACTCCAAACTCATCCCAGAGATACTGCAACACTAAAGACACACCATGGCAACAACCTCATCCTCTATCGATGACTAAATCAACGCCAGTTCCAAACCCTAATTCACGACCATCGTCATCTTCCCCAACCCAAAATCTTGCAGAAACTCTACCAAAAATACCACGTCACTCTAGAACATATTGCCATAAATTGCGCTGTATAATTTCAAGAATTAGAGAGAATTATTATTGATTATTAAAGGTAAATTTATCATTTTACAGAAATCGAGCCCCCTCGGCCACTGTACTCGACGAAAAACTCGGTAAACAGTTTTATAAAATACTAGTGACTATACTTGACAAATTTCGCTTTGGAAATCGGGGCTAATACAAATATTTTGTGGGTTACTGATTTTTGAAGCTAAAAAGAAACGAGGACGTGCCTATTTCAAAGAAAAATAAGAAGAGAGGAAGAAGAAATAGTAAGTAACCCGTATACCCATATTTTCATTTGTAGTGAGAGTTTTTTTCAATTTAAAAATAGTGAACAAGCAAGACAGGATTTTAACCAATATCATAAACATGTTTTTCATTTCAAATCAAAATTACTAACAAATCCACAACATTCATTATCTCATCTAAAAACTAAACAAAGATTGAATATTTCACACTATTTGTTAACTCGAAAAGTATGTAAAAAGAGTTTTTGTTCTCACCTTCCAATTTGTTGAATTGCTGGAAATTTTTATCTTTTGAATAAAGTATAAATTTTTAATTTTGAAAGATAAGGTTGTTTTCCAAATTTTAAAAAGAAGAGAAGAGGGGAAAAAGTTAGGAAGATAAGATGAAAATGTAAACAAATGAAAGTGAACAAGTCTCTTTTATAAATGCAAGAAAAACTATGGACCAAGATACCCATAAACCATTTATAAAGTACTAAGCATTTGAAAACAAGGGGTTAATAAGGCATTATATGTCCTTTTTGATAATATGAAGGATATTAGGCTAATCCCATGTACATAAGTTGGTTTAGACACTCAAGCCATCATTCCTTTTCAAATCCATCAT